>CM028131.1:1652095000-1653585000 GCA_016271365.2 Neoceratodus forsteri | reverse complement strand
CCCTGCAATGGCTGCTGCCATGGTATGGGCGCTGGAGTCACCCATGTCTAAGGCCATTTGGAGCTGCTGTTTAGCCAGCACATGACCCTGGTCTCTGACCAACTTCACCAGCAGATGTTTGTCAGCAGGGAGGTAAGGGAGGACATCATGCAGCACTCCCAACAAGGAGTAACCGGAGCTGTCCATAATCATGGCATAACTCGCCTGATGGAGACTGACAGAGGAAGCAACACAGACCTTGGCCGAGTGGTCAGGCTTTTTTGACTCCTTGTCTGGGGCCTTTTCCACGTCCCCTTGGTTTCCAGACTTCTGGAAAGCTGAGTCCACAACCAGTCCCACAACCAAGGTATGGTCCAAGAAGGGAGAGTATACTTGCAGACCATATGGATGGAGGGTGCCGGGCAGGATGCTGCCAAAGCTCCAGTGCTGGCTCCAATTCATTCGCAGCCATGGAAAAGGCAACCCCTGGGTATTCGTCCCTGTCTAGGATGTCTGTGAAAGGGTACTTGACCCTTTTCTGAACAGGCTCCAAAGTGACATTCATGGACTCCAACAGGAGTTGTAGTAGAGTCCTAAATGACATTGGCCCACGGTCAGTAGTCAGCTCCTCGACCGATGTTAGGTTGAAGGTATGCACCCTCAACGACAACATGGGCATGCCATCTAAGTCATACGAGGACTCTTTGAAAGCAACCCTCAACCATTTGCCATTGTGGATCACCCAAGTATCTTCTGACTGTGTGATTTCCACAGACAGACTGCTCGGGATTCCTTTGTCGGTGCTCCCATTAAAGGCTGCAGTGCAGGTAGCTCTCCCCACAAAGGCAGTGAGACAAATACTGGGGACATCTGTTGAGAGTGGACCGGTGTGGGCATGACTGGTGCCTACTAGTCAACTATAGGTGTCCAGAATAGAGCCCTACCCCCTCCCTGCAATGGTCCATTACTGCTAGAGGAGTTCCTGTGCTGCTGCCTCTCCAAGGATGAGGAAATGAAGGAATATCGATAGCAGCACCTCCTGGTTCAGCAAGATTGCCCGAGCGGCGCTTCAACCACGATTGTGACTGTTGACCTGAGGGCTGACACAGAGAAGCCACCGGAAGGTCAGTACAGACCACATGCTGAGATGCAAGGACAAGCACCAACTTCAGCAGCACAACTGCTGATGCCGGTTGGGGACACAGACCAGTCCAAGTACTCCTGGGAGAGAAGCAGGAAAACCACAGTCTTAGAGATCAACTTCCTGTCAATTTCCTCCGACAGCTGGTCAAGAAAGATATCAACTGTATGATCAGCTGGTGTCAAGGTTGACAAGCCAGACAGGCGGCACCAGGGAGCTTTTGTGCTGGCCCTTGACCACAGAAGGCTCAACTGGAGTAGAGTGCTTTACAGTGTCGAGTGGTCAGGAGAATCAAAGGAGCAGGAGGAAATCGATCGCTGCCAGTCCCATGACTGACACCTGCAACGCTTGTGTTTCTTACTGCGCCGAGCAGGGCTCTCCCAGTAGGCCTGGAGGGCCTGACACAGCTTCTGAAAATCTTTAGTGAAGGATCCTCCAGTGCTGGCTCTAGTTGGAGCAGCACCAAGTTAGATGAGGTGCTTGCTGCAGCAGAGGCCTTCTTTCGGCCAGAGCTTCGGATCCCTGTCAGCCAGCTGGGCCACACAATCTCCCAAAAGAGAAAAGCATTGTCTTGACACAGGCCACAGCTAGAAACGTTGTGTTCTGCCTCCTAGGTAGTAGAGGCAAGATACATGTGGGTACGCCTGCTACATCTTCTGTTGGCACATGCCACAGAACCTGAAGCTGGGAGCTGGCTTTGTTTGCTTTGAATCCATCTTCTGTTGACAAGGTTGGAGCCAGAGCAAGAGAGAGAAGTAATCGAGGAAAGTTCGTGAATTTTGAAGGAAAGAGGTAGAAATCTCCAAAGGTGCACTTGGTAGCCTACTACACAGCAGAGCTGCAAAGGAGACCAAACATTTCCAGCGGAAAGGAAGATCCAATGTTGGGGGATGGAGCTGAGAGATATACCGCCCAGGTGAGGGGAGAAGTGTAGCCTGAAACCGTTACGACAAATCACTTTCCAGCGGAAATGTCAATGTGTAGATAGTGAACTATATCTATTCCCCTAGAATATCCCTTTCAAATTAAAAGTCTAAACTTTTTCCCTGAGGTCAACAGTTCAGTCTTGTAAGGGTGCAGTAGCAAATTGGATTACTTGCTGAGACCGTTGCTACTCATATTAAATCCACATTCACAGACTTGAAGTGCAGTTATTAGTAAACTCCATGTCGTATTCTCAGTTCAGTTTCTTCAAGCTTTAAATATATGGCACTTAAGTTAATGAAGATAATTCTCCCATAAACAGTTTATCTCGGCTTCTTGTGTAACCTCATGGCATTCAAGACACTCCAGAGCCACATTCTAAAAAGAAAATAAAGTATGATAAGGCATAAAGAATAACAATATGCTTGCATTTTGGAAAAGCCAAAGGAAATGTCTAAAGGTGATTTTTGCAAGACAATGTTCAACTACAGTGGCGTGAAAAAGTATTTGCCCCCTTCCTGATTTTCTCTATTATTGCATATTTGTCACACTGGATGTTTTCAGGTGTTTAGAGAAAATGTAATATTAGATAAAGGGAACCTGAGTGAACAAATAACACTTGTTTTTTTTTTTAATTTCACTTATTTAATGAAAAAAAGTTAACCAACACCAACTGGCACTGTGTGAAAAAGTAATTGCCCCCTTACACTTAATAACTGGTTACACCACATTTAGCTGCAATGACTGCAACCAAACACTTCCTATAATTCAATATCAGTCTTTCACATCGCTGTGGAGGAATTTTAACCCACTCTTCCTCTGAGAACTGCTTTAATTCAGTAACATTTGGTAGGTTTTCGAGCATGAACTGCTCGTTTCAGGTCCTGCCACAGCATCTCTATTGGGTTTAAGTCTGGACTTTGACTGAGCCACTCCAAAACTTTAATTTTACTTTTTAGCCATTCTGATGTGGACTTGCTTTTGTGTTTTGGATCATTGTCTTGCTGCATGACCCAACTACGCTTCAGCTTCAGCTGACGGAAGGATGACTGGACATTCTCCTTAAGAATTTTCTGGTACAGAGCAGAATTCATGGTCCTTTAATTATGGCAAGTCATCCAGGTCCTTATGAAAGCATCCCCACACCATCACACTACCACCACCATGTTTGACTGTTGGTATGGTGTTCTTACTGTGGAATGCTGTGTTTGCTTTACGAGACATTATGGGATCCATGTTGTCCAAAAGTTCCACTTGGACTCATCTGTCCATAGAACATTTTCCCAAAAGGCTTGTGGATCATCCAGGTGCTTCTTGGCAAATGAGAGATGAGCATTTATGTTCTTCTTGGTTAGCAGTGGTTTCCGCCTTGCTCTCACATGAAGCCCATTTGTGCCCAGTCTCTTTCTGATTGTGGAGTCATGAACACTGACCTTAGCTGAGGCAAGAGAAGCCTGCAGTTCTTTGGATGTTGTTTTATGATCCTTTGAGACTTCTTGGATGATTTTACACTGCGCCCTTGGAGTAATTTTGGCAGGCCGCCCACTCCTGGGAAGATTCACTACTGTTCCAAGTGTTCTCCATTTGGAGATAATGGCTCTCACTGTGGTTCGATGGAGTCCCAGAGACTTAGAAATAGCTTTGTAACCCTTTCCAGACTGATAGAGGGCAACAAATTTTTTTCTGATCTTTTCAGGAACTTCCTTTGATCATGGCACAATGTGCTTGTTGAATCTTTGTGCGGCAGCGTGACTCTGATGGTAAGGCCAAAATAAGTGAGGTTTATATTGAGCAGGGCTGGCTGTAATCAAGCATGGCTGTGTTCAATCAGCTGACTCTAATTATCCCTTTAATTGGGTTGATTTAACAAGGGGCAATTACTTTTTCACACAGTGCCAGTTGGTGTTGGTTAACTTTTTCATTAAATAAATGAAATAAGTAAAAAAAAGTGTTATTTGTTCACTCAGGTTCCCTTTATCTAATATTATATTTTGTCTAAAGACCTGAAAACATCCAGTGTGACAAATATGCAATAATAGAGAAAATCAGGAAGGGGGCAAATACTTTTTCACGCCACTGTACTTCTATAATTTGTTTTAGAACACATATGAACATCATTTTCATTCTTCCCTGCTGTGTCAAACTAGTTAATATTTTGAAATGTAGCTTGAACAAAGAGAAGGTTATCTCAAAGTTTTTAAATAAATTTATATTTTTCTCCCAGATTTCAATATAATTTAGAGCTTTTTTTAATACACTTATTTACAGACTTGTTAAACACGCTTTACAAGTTTCAGAATGTCTCACAAAACTTAATAAAACTGAAAACAATACAAGATAAAGTAATTTAAGCAATAATGCACAAAAGGGCGTGTATCATGCTGGAATAACATCATGTTCCTGTTTCTGTTCTTGCTACTAGGTGTCAGTGTGGCATCAAATCCCCCCCCCCCTTCCAGTTGTTCTCTGGTAGGGGGTCGGTGGTAAATAAGTTCACCAGGAATGGGATCAGTGGTAAGGAAGCCATCTTGAAAGCTCTCTCCTGCCCCCATTCTCCAGTACGAATCATGACGTGTGTTGTGTAGTGATCGGGAGATAGAGATGTTAACCCATGGCTACATTAGAATATTGTGCAGCTGGTACTGGCCTGACCGGGGTTACAGTTGGCAGTAGACATGAAATTGGGCCAGAGTACTGTGCAACGGATGGGAGTTTGGCCACCGCGTGGAGTCAGGTGCTTTATGATCCTGAGTGGCTATGATGAGTGAAGGTCAGGTAAGAATGCACATATAAAGTGGCAACAGTAAAACACACAGCGAATGATTTATGCAGCAGCTTGAATGCGGCATGGTGGAAGTCAGACTGCGTGTTGGGAATCGGGTATGCAAGAAAGCGGTGAGGCCAAGCAGAGCATGAGGACTGTCAGAGTGTGCTGGCTGTGCAGTGCAACTGTTGAGTGGGGAAGAAAAGCTGGAAGTACTGTGGGCTGAGCATCGCCTAGTGTAAACAGTTTGAGGCAGCCATGGCTGGTGAGGGTTGAAAGACAAAGTGGCAGAATTTCATCCATGTAAATGGACTGTTTGGTGACCTCTAGATCCAGTACTTTTGTGCTGAGGTAATGTCATGTAGGGAAAGTAGCTCTCCACCAAGCAGCATTCAGGATTTTCTCTTTCCCTTTTTTCTATCATCTGTGCTGGCACAGACCATCACATCCTTAGTTCACGTTCTCACAAGGATATAAAGCTTTCGGTTCTACTGGTCATTTGGAACTTCACAGGTACTGTATATTTTTTTAAATTATACAGCAGAATTAAGGTCTCTTAGCATACATGTAACAAAATGTTAGCCAGTTTTACTTGAAAAATAAGTGTCTACAAAACTGAATTTTCTTCTACTTACTTATGGCCCTCACATTTCTCACTCCATTAAATGGACTACCACCCAACAGCAATACTGTTCTCCTCTGCTGTCCTCAGCAGCTTCCCCCCTGTGATGTGACCCTAGGGGTAGCATGCCTCCTCATGTCTTAGGAGTCCTCATCTGGGGCAGTATAAGTGTTAGTGACTTGGGATCTTAATGTGACAACCATCATGTAGCTGCCATGCAATTTGTCCCTGTGTATTCTTACTCTAAGCTGTTTTACACATGCACTTAAAATTGTGAGGCCTATGTGACCGTCCACTGCAGTGCAGCTCATAGCCCCACAGTGCATTCTAGGGCCAGCAGCAAAAGAGCCGAGCCACAGCAGTCAGGGATAAGAGGACTACTTAAAGGGCTGTAAGGGCAAGGCACAAGGCAAACAACAGAGGTAATCTTTTAAATCCAAAAAGGCACCAGCCCGCTAAGAAAGTAGCATCTCAGCATCAGGAGGGAATTTTCAGATTTAGGAAGGGTTCACAGCATTGGGTGAGGATTTGATAGTGATACCTTCTGTATGTTGTTTGTTTTCCCTTTTTCAGGTAAAGTCTGATAAAGATGTAATTGGGCAGCATCGAGAGGGGATTTGTGCAGTGGGTGGGAAGTGAATTAAAAAAAACAAAACCTAACCTGAGTTTCGAGCTCGAGGAAAGAAACTCACTTCCTCTTACTCGCTTTCTCTCTCCAGGTTGGAGGGCCGAGCGGCAGGCAGAGGACCAATTAGGGGATCTTACTTCGAGACACAGCTCTTGCAGCAGGTTACACCATTTGGACTGAAGCCAGCAGGCGTCAGGACCCAGGAAAAATTCTAGCTAGCTATTTAGCGAGGACACCCGACGTCGTCCCGCCTCCGGCGTCAGGCGTGGTACAAAAGGCGGTCCGCCCAGATTCCCAGTTCTTTCCTGCTGTCGACTTGCATGTCTCGACCCTTCGGTTCCAGTCTGCGCTGCAGCGTGGTTCAAACTTTCCTCCGGGAAATTCTTTTTTCTTCAAGCAAGATTGTTGCTGATGTCCTCTCCGACCTCCGGTCATCCCTCCAAGTGTGCTTGCAGGAAACAGATCCCCTTCAAGGACCCCCACACGGCCTGTGTTAGGTGCCTGGGCCCAGACCACGATACCGGGCCTGTTCGTTTTGCCAGGGCTTCAACAGCCGAACCAGGATCCGACATCAGAAGGCCCTCCAGGCTTTTTTGTTGGAGGAAAAACTGAAGACCATGTCCTCCAAGGGGGACTCTTCGTCCAAATCCCACAAGCACGCGGAGAAAAGAAGGGAGAAGGCCCCTTCCAGGTTCCCGTCCAGGGCTTTGGAGTCCCGCAGCTCTGGTTCTCGGTCCGACCGCTCTCCTTCCAGGGCCAGCTCTCAGCCTCCCCCGGCTGCGGTAAGAAAGCCTCCTTCTTCTCAGGCCAAGTCCGCCAGGCCGTCGTCGTCTTCCTCTTCCAGGGCCTTGGCGAAGTCCGGGGAGCGCCACCACCATCATCATAAGTCGGGTTCCTGCCCTTCGGCTCCCGACATCCGGTCGTCTTCTGTGCCTCCTCATAAAACTTTGGAGCTCACACCATTGAAGAGACCTGTGGACCCGGCGCTGGCCCGACCGTGCGTCAGCGTCGTCATTCCTCCCTGGAGCCGGTCGTCGGCGGACGCTATCGTCGGTAAACCATCCCAGCGGACACGGTTGGGGACGGCGTCCATTCCGCCTGAGAAGAGGGCTCCCACGCCTCCGACCGGCGTCGGTCAGGAGGATTAACTGAGGAGGACTCGCAGCCGAGGACCAGACGGGCGACCCGGCCTCGCCCGAGGCTCCCAGGGCCTTGCCTTTGCCGAGGCCCCTGTGGAGCAGGCGCGGGACCGGCGACCGCCCACGGCGGCCTGGGCCGTCATGGGGACTTTCTTTGGCGGAAGTGAAGGATCTCTTCACTTACTGGTGGGACACCATTAAAGGGACATGCCCCCCACGCTCCTCCTCCTCCTCCTCCCCGGTGCAGCCCCTTCGGGGTCGGAGGCGGGCCACCCCCGGGAGCCTGGATCCTCTCAGGGGAAGATCAGAAAAAGCGAGACCTCCGTGAAATCCTCTTCTGGATCACCCAGCCCTAAGAGATCCAGGAGACACCGACGTTCGCCGTCGACGGAGGACATGGGATCAGTCTACTCTACCTCTAGATCCCCATCTCCTCTCTCCATCCCTTCTCCGGACCCACGTGAGACACCGAGATCTCCTCCGGATGACCCTTCATTCATGGATATTATGCGACATATCCAGGAGAAAATGGGATGGGATGCAGAAGAAGTAGACCCCGAAAGGTTACGCCTTGCCAAATATCTTTGGCAGAAGGACCCCAAGCCTGTGGTGGTACCACCCTTGGTAGACACTTTCGTGGGCGTCACCAAGGCAGGCGTGGGGCGTCACATTCACTCCGGCGGTGCCGAAGCTGATCGTCTGTACAAGGCTCCTAAGGACGACCAGTACCTGACACAGCAGCCTCAGGCCAACTCTCTGGTCATCACAGCCTCACATGACCGGTCACAGAGGCCGCAACATTTGAGCACCCTGCCACCGGACCCAGAGTCCAAACAGTTGGACGCACTGGGGAGGCGCACGTACGCTTCCTCTACCTGCGCCGTCAGATCCTTGAACTACTTGACCCACATGGTTCAATTCCAGAATGCTTTGTGGGAACAGGGTCTGGAGGCGGCTGAAAAGCTGCCCGAAGGTGAGCAGAAGGAGGAGATGCTCCAGCTCCTCCGTACGGGTTCAGACGTGGGGACCCAAGTGCTTCGAGCCGCGTACGACTCCGCGGACTCATCGGCCCGAGCAGCAGCTTCTGGCGTATGCCTCCGGAGACACTCCTGGTTACGTGTCTCCGGCTTTACCCCGGATGTCCAGAAAAACATTATGGATGCTCCGTTTGAGGGAGAAGTTTTATTTGGTAATCCTTCCGAGAAGATCATTACCAAACTTCAAGAGGCCGGGAAGGCGGTGAGGTCGGTTCAAGCCATGTACCGACCCAAGCTTGGTTCCTTTCGTAGGAACCAAAGCCGTTTTCGTGGGCGGACACAGAGGCAGCAGCCCTGCTCCGCTACACATCAGAGGGGCTCCGGTTTCCATAGAACCCAGGGAAAACAGCCCGCTAGCCGAGGTCAGCGTTCCCCTAGGCCGACCCAGCCAGCGGGCCCATCTGCCGCCACAGCCTGACTCCTTTCCGGCCCCCGCCCCTCAGGATCAACGGGAAATCATGGTCAGGGGTCGCATTGCGAACTTCCTGCCGGGATGGCAGGCCATTACCACCGACAGGTGGGTTCTGCAGTTGGTCAGTCTAGGCCACTTTATAGAATTCGCAGAAAAGCCACCCTCAAGGCCTCCTTTGCTTTCCTGGTATCCGGGTCAGCACAAAAATTTGATCTGGCAAGAGGTTCTCGCGCTCTAAGGAAAGGGCGATACAGTACGTCCGGAGAACCAGAGAGGACGAGATATTATTCCACTTCTTCCTGGTTCCCAAGAAATCAGGCGACCCCGTCCGATTCTGGACCTCAGCGACCTCAATGTCGTCGCATACAAAAATTCCATGGTGACTCTTCCGGGCCTTATTCCCATGCTGAAACAAGACGCCTTTTTAGCGTCTCTAGACATGCAGGACGCATACCTGCATATCCCCATAGCTCACGCGCACCAGAGGTTCCTGCGCTTCGAGTTTCTCGACCACCACTTTCAGTTCCAAGCTCTTCCGTTCGGACTGTCATCTGCACCAAGGGTCTTTACCAAGTGCATGGCAGTCGTGGCAGCATCTCTGAGGAGACAGGGCCACTATGTGTTCCCGTACCTCGACGACTGGCTTCTCATGGCCGCCTCCAGAGAGGCGTTGTTACTCTGGGTCCAGAGCACCCAGGACTTGTTCCAATCTCTGGGCATTCTCATAAATTACGAGAAGTCTCTCCTGGTACCGTCGCAGAAACTGCAGTTTATAGGCAGAGTCCTGGACACTGTTCAGGGAAGAGCTTTTCTTCCAGGCGACAGAGCGGGTGCATCAGATCCCTCATAAGGGATTTGTCGTAGAACAAGATCGTACCTGCCAGGTCGGTCCTTCGCTTGCTCGGACACATGGCTGCGGCCATTCCTACTGTCCCTTTCACAAGGCTCCACATGCGGGTAACCCAGTGGATGCTCAAGGTGCAATGGGACCAAAGGCAAGACCACTTGCAGCATCCGGTCAGGATCACGAACTCAGTGATCGAGACTGGCAGTGGTGGCTAGTCCCGAGTGCGTTCTCCAAGGCGTCCCGTTTGTTGCCGTCCCGGAGGTAACCCTCACCACGGACGCCTCAGGTCTTGGGTGGGGGGCACACCTGGACGGGGTAAAGTCCCAGGGTACTTGGACCCCGTTGGAAGCTCATCTCCATATCAATGTCCTAGAGATGAGGGTGGTTCTCTATGCCCTGCATGCCTTTCAGTCAGTAATCCCACCGTGTACTCTCCTGCTTCAGACAGACAACACGGCGGTGATGTATTACCTCAACAAACAAGGAGGCGCACACTCTTACCCCCTTTGCAGGGAGGCCATGAGGGTGTGGGATTGGGTAATCTGACACGGCGCAAATCTGATCACTGTGCATGTTCCCGGGGTGGACAACACAACTGCAGACGGCCTGAGTCGATCCCAGGCCAGAGTCCACAGTGGGAACTTCTTCAAGAGTAGCAGAGGATCTGTTTCTTCGTTGAGAATTCCAGAACTAGACTGGTTAGCATCCCCATCCAGCATAAAACTGCCCAATTTTGCTCGCTAGATCCAGGGCCTGGTGTTTTCTGGCAAGACGCGTTATCCCTCTCCTGGGCGAACAGATTCCTCTATGCTTTCCCTCCCTTCTCGTTGATCCAGAGAGTTCTTCTCAAACTGCGTAGGGCGCACGCACTCATGATCCTGGTGGCCCCATTCTGGCCCAGACAGATCTGGTTCCCTTTGTTGGTGCAACTATCTCGGGAACCCCCGCTCCCGTTGCCGCTCAGCTCCCACCTCCTGTCTCAGGAGAAAGGTTCATTAGTCCATCGGACCTACACTCTCTGAACCTGCATGCTTGGCTCCTAGAGACATAGCCATCTTCGTCTGGGGTCTCGCAAGAGGTTGCAGAGGTTCTTTCTGCAGCCAGAAAGCCGGCAACGCATGCGACATCCGCCATGAAATGGCGCCATTTTTGTTTATGGTCACGAGCTCATGATCTTTCCCCTTTAGGTTGTCCTATGGGAGTAGTGTTGGATTACCTCCTCTCCCTTTTTCATTCAGGCCTAGCCTACTCCTCTATTAAGGTGCACCTCTGTGCCATTTCTGCCTATCACCTCCCGGTGGGACATCGTACAGTAGCTCAATTGGACGCCTCTCGGGAATTTCTTAGGGGAGTGTTACACCTTAGGCCTCCCATTAGGGACCCTGTGCCTCCATGGGATCTGCTCTTTGTCCTGGAACAGCTCACGCTCCCTCCTTTTGAACCTGCCGCGGATTGCGAGCTACGTTTTCTGTCGTGGAAAACGTTATTTTTAGTTGCTGTTACTTCAGCGAGAAGAATTTCTGAGCTTCACGCTCTTATGTGCAAAGAGCCTTATTTAGTTTTCCACGGGACAGAGTATCCCTGAGGGCCAGAATCCTAAGTTTTTACCTAAGGTGGTCTCTTCACTCTCTCTAAACCAGGATATTGACCTTCAGGTCTACTTCCCGAGTTATTCAAATAGAGGAGAGGCTTTGCTCCACACCCTGGATGTTCACCGCAGCCTGAGGTATTGCCTCAACAGAACTAAGCCCTCTCGTAGTTCTGAACAGCTTTTTGTTTCCTCCTCTGAGAGAATGATGGGCCAATCAGTATCCAAACAGTCTCTGTCTCGCTGGCTTGTCCAGTGTATTTCCTACTGTTATGATATAAAAAAAAGCCCTCCTGGGCTCGGTCCGGGAGTCATTCTACTAGGGGTGTGGCCATCCTTCGCAGCACTCAAAGCGTCTCCACCTCTGCTATTTGTGCTGCAGCCACTTGGAGCTCTGTGCATACCTTTATCAGGCATTATAGCCTGGACGCCGCTCTAGGCGAAGGGCTGGTTTCGGCCTATGGTGCTACAGGGTCTCCTGTCCTAGGTTCAGGACCTGGAATGTACTTCCTATTTTCCTCCTCCTGGATTTTCTGGCAGTGTTACTGCTTGGGAATCAGTCTAATGGTGTAACCTGCTGCAGAGCTGTGTCTCGGTAAGATGGTACAGTTACGTGAGAACTTACCGTAACAGTAGATCTTCGAGAACAGCTCTTGCAGCAGGCTCCACCTTCCGCCCACCTTCCCCTTGGAGGCATGGCTCCAGTCTTCCTGAGCAGGGATTTATATCTTTCTGTCGTCTGACAGGAGAATCCTCGGTCTCCCATTTCGATGTCGGCCTGCGGCCGGAAGTCTCAGCAGGAGAACTGGGAATCTGGGCGGGACCGCCCCCTTTTGTACCACGCCTGACGTCGGAGGCGGGACCGACGTCGGGGGCGGTCCCCGCTGAAGATAGCTAGCTAGAATTTTTCCGTGGGGTCCTGACGCCTGCCGGCTTCAGTCCAAATGGTGTAACCTGCTGCAAGAGCTGTTCTCGAAGATCTACTGTTACGGTAAGTTCTTACGTAACTGTACTTTCTACAGGAAGACCTGGAAGTGGACAAGGGATTTAAAAGTTCCTACATAATTCTGTTTGGTGTGCTTTCTCAGGCCAGCACCAACAGAGCCGAGCCACAACAGTCAGGAGTAAGAGCACTGCTTAGAGGGCCATAAGGACAAGGCAAACAGCAACAAAGATAATCTTTTAAATCCAAAAGGTGTCAGATTACTAGGAAAGTTGCATCTCAGCATCAGAAGGGTTTTTTTTCAGATTTGAGAGGGGTTTAGAGTATCAGGTGGGGATTTTATAGCAATACCTGCTGCTTGATTTTTTCTCAGGTAAATTCTGATAAAGATGTAGTTGGGCAGCATCAGAAGGGGTCTTGAGCAGCATGTGGGAAGCGAAATCAAACAATTAAAAAAAAGAAAAGAATTAACCGGAGTTTCGAGCTCACTCCCCCTACTCCAGGTCGGGGGACCAAGCGGCAGGCGGAGGACCAGTCAGGGGCTCTGAAGAAGTTACACCCACAGGTGTTCCCAAAAGAAGGATATAACAGAGTTTTAAATAATTGATATTTATTAGCAGTTTTTTCTTGGGACAATGCTAACTGTAAAGAAAGTATTTATATAGGTTTTCTAGAAGTGTTACATTTGTTAAACACAGTGAGGCAAGTGCTATGCATTTTCACAATGTTTTAGCACTTTTATGAACAAAACGCTAATCAATTGTTGGAGTTAAATAAAACCCTGTATAAAAGGAAGGCTCCTGACATGTCCCTACTCACGTTTGTGTCCCAGCACGCAAGTGGAACAAGTGTAAGATTGGCATCTTAGGCCTCGGCAGGTTTCTGCAAGGAGGAAGCAGGAGGCTCCGCTAGTTATTTAAGGTAAGGTACCTGTTCATCCTGTTGGAACACTCATTGCAGGAAAGGGTGGAGGATCAAGGGTAGGCCAAAACTAGGAATAGGTGAATCATCCTATCAAGGGTAAGAGTTAAAAGGAATTTAAAGAGGGTATAGGGCAACACTAATAGAAACCTAGCTAGAGTCAGGTAGCAAAGGGTTAGGGACAGTGAAAGTGCATCTGCCTCAGTAGGGAAAAGTAGAGAAAGGTAAGGGTGGTGAAGGAGGAAACACTTTATATAAGTGAGAAATATTTGTTGTGAAGAGTAGAAGGGAAAACTCTATCTGGGGTAAACATACAAAGGAGCAAAACAAGCATTTGTCAATGCCGAATGTTTGCTTGATGGTATTGGCATTGGAAATGCAGGAGTTAGACAGATGTAGAATAGGAATGGCAGTGAAGTATTGAACTTCATGCCAACCCCACCTCCACCCTGCAGAGACGGACAGGCACTGGGGTTTGCGTTTGGGTCGTCACCCATAACGTTCGTCCATTTCACCTCACCCAATCCTGCAGACACCTACAAGTGTGGAGGTGTGCCTTGGGGTGTTTGGCTTTACAGTCATCCCATTCCATAAGGACATATGTTGAAATGGGTGCAGAATAGGAGAATGGGGTGAACTCTGGGGCCAAAGAGTCCAAGGCACACCTCGATGCCTGTCACTGGCTGCGGGGGAGGGGGGGATGGAATGGCATGAGCATTACAGTCAGCAATCCAAAGGCACACCCCTGATGCCTGTCAGTCTGTACAGGGTGAGACGTTACGGTTAGAAACCCTAACGCCCCAGGTGTTTGTTGGTATTAGCACTACAAATTTTAAGCATGGCCTTTTTGTGACCCCCACCTCATGAAAGCATTTGGGACCTCTTCTCATTAACAGTGGCACTGTGATTTTGCTAATGTGTCCTGAACTTTGAGTTCCCACAGTGACCGTGCCATTCTGCACCAGATGTACGAAAACACAGATCGGGCAGGATGTGAAGAATGACAGCTGTACCATCCATAGGGAGGTGTGAAGAGATGGCAATGTTGAAAATCTATAGTGAAAATATAAAAAATGCTCGAACTTCCGAGCATGCATGGAAACTGCGCAACACATGCGCGTAACACAATCATTTAGTGGAATTATTTCATCAGATTTTCAACATAGGCATTTTGTGACCCCTGCTTGTGAACACCGTCACTATGATCTATGATTTTCTTAATCTGTCCTGAACATTGATTTCCCACAGCAACCGCGCTATTTTGCGCCAGATATGTAAACGCATATTTTGGGCAGGATGTGAAAAATGACAGCTATACTGTTAATAAGGGGGTCTGAAAAAATGCTAAAGTTGAAAATCTGGAGTTAAAATACTACAAATTTGCGAAGTTACAAGGGTGCATGGAAACTGCACAACGCACGCTCGTAACACAGTCATTTGTCACCAGATTTTCAACATAGGCATTTTATGACCTCTGCTCATGAACAGTGTCACTGTGATTTTCTTAAGCTGTCCCAAACACTGATTTCTCACAGCGACCGCGCTATTGTGCGCCAGAAGTGCGAAAACACATTTGGCCAGGATGTAAAATGACAGCTGCACTGTTCATAAGGAGGTGTAGAAAAATGACAGTGTTGAAAATCTGGAGTGAAAATATTACAAATTCACAAAGTTACAAGTGTGCGTGGAAACTGTACAGCATGCGCTCCGTAAAAAGTCATTTTTGGGATTTTTTCACCAAATTTGCAACATAGGCTTTTTGAGAGCCCACCTCATGAACAGTGGCACTGTTGTTTCGTTAATCGGTCCCGAAAGGTGATTCCGCACAGTGACCGTGAAATAATCTTTTGGGATTGAAGAACGCCATGACAGTGACGGAATTCATGAGGAGGGGTCCCACTAACCCCACGTTGAAAGTTTGGTGCCAAAAGTCCCAAAAATGCCCGAGATATCCACATAAGTTGAAAAAAAAACATTTATGCTATTATACAGCTTATTGGTATTTCTTCAGTTTACAGTTGGCTTTGAAGAGTGCAGACGTGTTCCCGGTCTACGAAGATCATCCTGCTGGACTCAGAGATAAGTATGGGGTGAAGGGGAGGTGGGGTGGGCACGGGTTGGGGGAGTCTCAACGAGGACTGTTTTCTAGTCTACAGGTTTAAAAAAAACTGTAACACTGCGGTGAGTTTTTCTTATTTACAGGGACTTTTGGCATGCTGGGGTGGGCTCCCAGTGTGCCACCTGAATGTTTTTTTTTTTTTGGTGGGGAGCACCCCGTCGGCTATACTGAGTGTGGGAGGGGCAAGAGCTGAGGGGATTGGGCACCCCCTCGGCACACAACAAATGGGGGAGGGACATTAAGCCAATGGGGAGTGGGCTCCCCCGTCGGTAAATGAACTGGAGTCGGGGCATGCCGACAGGGATTAGGCGCCCCGTCAGTCGGCTTTCATGGGGCTCTGAGACAGCGGCATAAGCTGCTGCCATGTTTAGGGAAATGTTACACCAGGCAAGGTACCACCCTGCAATGGAAGGTCGCTCCCTTATTGCAGCGGAATGGCTGACGTTGCAATAACGAGGCAGCGGCCAAAACGTTTCAAGTTGGTGGCACTTCTGCAGAACCAGTGTCATCAGGACATTAGGCCTGAATTGGGTGAACAGTGCCAAGCCCGTAAATGCAGTGCCGGTGTTGGCTGCCACAGTGCCGCACCTCCACAACCCGCTTCTCACCTAAGCTGCCACATAACGGTTCTTGCGCATGCACGCAAGAAAACATAAAAAGGGGGAAACTAGGAACACACCATCAGGGGTAAGGGTACAAAAGTATTTCCACGTGACACAGGGAGAGTAGGAATTTGGAATGCTAGGAGTGATGCAGTGGTTGTGGGGTTGCAGTTTTCAGAGATACCTTCTGGAGATTGCGGTGCTGCCCCATCTGCACACACCTCTCTAGGTTGAGGGAGGAGGTCGCTGGACTCCATGCCAAGTTGGCTAGGATTTGGGAGACCTTTTCCACCACCCAGGAGCCACCAAATCTGCCACTCTTACCTCAAAGGATGACAGGGAGAAGGAAATGAAAATTACGTACCTACCGTAATTCTGATCTTTCTGTGTATCTTCACCATTCATCACAGATGGGTTACCTGGCCGAGGGTCAGGACCCAGCGAACTTCCCAAGGGTGGTGAGCCGACACCGACATCGGGCGGCTCGAGGCCGGACGACTGTGGCGCCGAGGGCTGCCATTAGGCTGTGTCGACTCCGCCTGCCTACCAGTTCTGAGTCACCGGAAAGGTAAGAGGAAGGGATGGAGGGTGGGACAAGAGAGTCCAAGGGACAGAAAAAGGAAAGGATAAGTGAACTAAAAGGAGAAATAACGACTGAGAGGACAGCAAAGAAGAGATTAGACTAAGGGGATTGGGTAGGGGCCCCAATCTCTGGAAACAGAAGAAGGGAAGGGAGAGAATTTAGGAGAGAGGGAGAGGTATCAGGGTATCCGAGACCCTTGTCCGTCACCAGATTGTATAAGAACTGCAAGGAGTAGCAAAGCTTTCTGCCAGAATTCAAGGCACAGAATAACTGGCAAATACCCCAGAAGCAGAGTCTGCTATTCTGGAGGAAGGACAGGGTACAGGGATTTAGTACTCTCTCAGGAAAAATGTTTAGTGAAAAAAGGGTTTTTTTTTTTTTGAAATAGTTGGATGGAAACCAGAAGGAGAACAGGAGGAGGGCAACCACCAACTCCCACCCCATTGGGGTGGAGACAAGTAGTAGAGAAGGAGTGCCGCTCGGGCTGTCTACCCTTCATAGGAGAACACCCCCCTACTTTACCCCGCTCATAAAGAGGGGAAGGGGACCCAGAGACTGAGGCCCCAGGGGGATGGTGGGTGGGGTTGTGAAGAATGGTGAAGATACACAGAAAGATCAGAATTACGGTAGGTACGTAATTTTCATATCTTATCTGTGTCAATCTTCACCATTCATCTAGATAATTGGTGACCTAAGCCCCGGAGAATTGTTTGATACACCTAGGGACAGGGTCCTTTAGCCCTCAGTGGGTGACACACTAAGGGAACCTTCAGGGCCTGGAGAGGCCCGAGAGTGGGGAGAGAGAGACGGGGTACCCCCGGAGGGGGAAGGAAGCTGCCCCAACAAGCATCGTCTCACTCTACGGGAGAAAAGGTAGGTTCCCTGGTGGGCGGAGCTAATCACCCTATGCCGGGCCAAGGGTGACAACCAGGAAAGATGTAGCCATGCCGATCTCCTAGTGCAGATCGCTGTTCCTACGACCCTGGTAGCTACCTCGTTGGCGTCATAAGATGCCCTCGCTTGGTGCCTTGCTAGCTCCAGGCCACGTGCAGAGAGCGCGATGGCTTGTCTGGTTTGCTCCCAGTCAGGCAACGAGGCTAGGATCTGACCTAGCCTGGACCACAAGAACCTGTTGTAGGCTGCATAGTGGGCCTGATGAGCAGAAATAGAAAGGAGCAACCGTGCCGAGTAGAAGGTCCTCCTCCCCCAAAAATCAAAATCCGAGGAGTCTTGATCTGGGGGCCGGTCATGGTGGAGGGTGCGAAGCCCATCAGGAGTGTCCAGATGCGTCTAGCCAGATTGCGGATGAAGCATGGAACCTGGAGACTCCGGGGGAGCGCAATACCTCTGGCTGAGGTCCCTTGGGGTGGGAACTCCGGAGAAGGGCCTCTGCCAGAAATGCAAGGACGCCTCCCGAAAGGGAGCTGGCCAGGGCGGCACCACAAGGGTGGCCTTGCCAAAATCGCCTAGAAAGGCGTGCGCCGCATGCTCAGGATTGCTGATAGTAGAGGGAGAAAGGTGCAAGTCCTCAACATCCTCACAAGGAGCGCTGATACTCCGAGATCAGCAGCCAGAGAGATGTGGACAGAAGGTTCCTCTCCCCCAGAAGAGGGTGATGAGGAGCTGGAGGTCACCATGTGTTCCGAGGGTGGCTGCACGGGGGGAGGTTGAAAAACCTGGCTGTCCATGGCCCTAACATAAGCAGGGAATCGGGCAGCCACCGCTCTGAACTGCTCCCAGGTGAGAGGGCCGCTAGGACCAAGAATGCTTGGAAGCGCAGGAGAATGTGGCAGAGGGATAGGGGCAGAGCCGAGAAAAGAAGTCGGCTGACCTCTGCCAGGGCTAGGGAGCGAACCGTGAGCACCCGAGGAGGGTGCCCCGGAAGACCCCATAGCCGACAGCTGTACAACCACGTTGGTACTGCCTAGCTTTCATGAAATCCCCAGTGGGCGGCCGGGGCCGTAAAGGTCAGAAGAGCGGTCCCCTGCCTCAAAAGAACGGGACTCCCTCAAGGAACCCGAGGGAAGGGTGGAAATCCTTTCTGGCTCCATCCAGGGCCTGAGTGGACCCCAGAAAGGGCAGGCGCCGGCCCACCCTCAACCCCTCAGAGTCGAGAGGTCCTCCTCCTCGGAAGGTCAGCCTAGGTAGCTGGTATCTCTGGGCAGCCCGAAGAGACCCAGGGAACAGTACCCTCCCCTCCTGTAGGCTTCTCAATGGGCCCCAAAGTTGGGCGATCAAGACACACCACTGGAGGGGGTACCACCACCGAGGGGTCGATGAAACCCCCAAGACCAGGTTGCAGAGCTGTGGTGGCTCGCACCACTGCCTGCTGGTCAGTACCACTGACCCTAGTCTTGGGGGCCGCCTGACTCTCCTCAGTAGGGGGCTGGCTCCGACTCGTCGACGAGACCACAGTGCTGCCCTCCTCCGCAGCCAACCCCGAGCGGTGTGACTGCTCGTCTGACTCGGAGCTCGACTCCAACTCCGAAGATGTAGAGTCCGAAGCTCTGAGCCAAACCATAGGAGGGTGGGCAGAACCAACCTTGCCACCAGGCCCGGCAGCCGGTGTTGTGGCCGAGCCAGCGCCTGCGCCCTCCGCAACCCCACGAGCGGGACCTGCAGGAGGCACCGGGGCAGCTCGAGCCAAAGGTCCAGTGCCAGGGCCAGACGCAGCACCGTCGAATCCACCAGTACCAGGGGCGGTACCAGGGACGGCGCCGACAGCAGCCCCAGCAGCATCCTCGGTGCTGACACCACCGACACGGCACCTGGCGGCACCAAGGACCTGGCCGGCATCGCGGCGGCCCGAAAGGCAGACCCGGCGCGGTACGGCACGAGCGGCGCCAGGCGTGGGCGGTGCGAGGCAGCACCGACAGACGGAGTCGAGGCATGGCGCCGTGCTCAACCTCGGCGCGGGCGAGACATAGCAAGAGGACACTGGATCCGGTCCCACCAGGCGCCGTGAGCAGGCGTCGGCTGAGACCCTGGCGCGGCGACAAGTCGGCGCCGATGGCACCGACAGCATCGAGGATGGTGCTGACCCAGGCCTTCCGAGCCGGGAGGCGACACGAAGTCTGCACCCGAAGGCGACTGCCGTGGCGGCGCCTCCCGCCAGCTCGAGGAGAGCCGGGGCCCGGGCCTCCTGCGCCCAGCGGGAGAAGCCTCGGCAATGGCCAGGCTACAAGTGGCCGAGCTCCCTCCTCCTCGGTCCTTATAGAACCGAGAGACCGGAGGAGGGCCGAGGAAGGCGGCCAGCCCGGTGATGCGAACCCTACCCCAGTCGGTGAACTTGCCCCACTTTCAGCATGCTGTTGGGGACCTGGCAGTTCATGGAGAAGCAGGCGTCGCACAATCCATGTCGTGAGCGGGCCAAGACACCGGTCGTGCTGGTCGGGTGACAAGAGAAATTCGGCCAGCGCGGGCACCAGCGCATGGGGCCGACCCATCTTGAACTTGCCCTCAACTGAGACATGACTTATGGAAAAAAACACCAAAACAGACTCGACATCGCAGAATTCAAATAAAAAGGAAAGATCTTACCGGGCGACGTCGAGTGAAGGCATAACACAGAACCGTCAGGCAACCGACGGACTGAAAACGCCGATCTCAAAAGGCTGAAGGCCTAAAATTCTTGTCAGAAGCTTTCCTCGATGGCGGGAGACGAAGAACTGGTAGGCAGGCGGAGTCGACACAGCCTAACGGCCAACCCTCGAGCGCCACGCAGTACGTCGGCCTCGGTGGTAATCGCTCTGCCTGCCCTTTAAAAAAAAAAAAAGCTCCCGCGGGGTCCTGACCTCCGGCCAGGTAACCCATGTGTGATGAATGGTGAAGATTGACACAGATAAGATCAGCTGGACTATGGCGAGCTGTGGAAGGGTGGGGGTGGTGAGTCAGAGGTATATTCCTCAACTGGTACCACTACGTAATTCCTAAGCTGCTCTGGCGAGATGGGCCTGCCAGGAAGAGGCGCCCGTGGTAGTGACCAGGAAGGATATGGGGGCCTCTGTAGCGGACACCCCAAAGACAGTGGTAGAGGACCCTAGGAGGAGAAAGCAACTTCTGGTGGGGGACTTGATTGTAAGGGGGATACATTTGGAAATGGGGGAGAGGGAATTAGGTGCCTACACAACGCCATGGCCTGGAGGGATGGGAGGTGGATACTGAGGATTGCTAGGGTGGCAGGGTGAGAGGGAGAACTGGATGTCACTGTTCATCTGGGGACCAATGACCTGGCTAGGGACGGGTAGGATAATGCAGGAGGAGTTTAGGGAGCTGAGGTAGGATTTTAGGTAGTGCGCTCTGTGGCTTTTGCTGACGTGCTGCCTATCTATGATGAGGGGGGAGGAGAGGGTTCTGTGCACCAAGTGCTTCAACTCATGGTTGAAGGAATGGTGCAGAGAGGAGGGGTTCAGCTACATTAAGGACTAGGGACCCACCTGGAGGGATAAGGGCCTATACAGGGGTAATTGCCTACATCCATGAGGGGAATTGCAATCTTCAGTGGATAATTTAAATGTCACTTTTTTTATACTTGATTTTATTTCAAGTTTTGCAGATTACAATACAGTCTAAGCCAGCTAAGCGGGACGATCATGTGGGAACCGATTTATCTGCGTCTATACATAGCATCCTCACTTTGCTTAAACAGGATGCTGCAAATCGCTAATTCTGCTTTAGAGAGACGCTTAAGAGACGTCCGAGAGGGGATTTGCCAGTTACATAACACCTTGATTGCTTGTTCAATGTTTGCAATCTGCCGCAATCAGCTGTATGTTAAAGCTGTGAATGTGTGGAGACAAAATTACAGTAACTAAGGTCTGTGCTTACCGTGGATCCTGGAGCAATGTCTGTTCTGCCAAGAAACGAGTTAACTCTGGCAGAAACGGTTAGAGTGACTGAGGCTATAGGCGACAAGTCCTGTTCCATATCCTCAGTGGCAACGGAGTTTCGAATCTCTAAGAGTCAGGCTGGCAGGATAAGTAACAAGCATTTGTCAATGCCGAATGTTGCTTGCTTGTATGTGCTGTTTAGGTGTTTGGAAGTGATAGTTCCATGCCTTCCTCCCCCAAGATATGCACTGTGTCTTTCCATTCAGAATTCACAGAAGAGTGGGAGGGGCAAGGGCCACAGCAGTACAGCAGTTGCCAAGGGGATGAAGAGGTGGACAATAGTCCATTCAAAGGCAAAGGAGTCCCGCAGGAGCTCACTAAATTGAAGGTGGATAAAGCGACGGAACCAGATGGCATATACCCAAGGATATTAAGAGAACTGCGAAGGGAGATAGCAGTACCTCTGGCAGCCATGTTCACCGAGTCGTTCAACACGAGTGAATTGGAAGAGGGCACATGTGGTCCTCTACACAAGTCCGGCAGCAGGGAGGAGGCGGGGAACAATAGGCCGTTCAGCCTCACCTGAGTAGTGGGGAAGATCATGGAAACATTGCTTAAAGAAAGGACAGTGGTGCATCTAGAAGCCATCGGAGCCCAGGACCATAGACAACATGGATTCACAGTGGGGACATCATGTCAGACAAATCTGGTTGATTTCTTTGACAGGGTGACAAAGGAAGTGAATCAGGGTGGGGCAGTGGACAACGCTTACCTTGATTTCAGCAAAGCCTTTGACACCATCCCACATAGGAGACTGATAAACTAGCTGGGTAGGCTGGGCATGGGGGAAAGGGTGGTAAACTGGGTTAGAAATTGGCTAACAGACAGGAGGCAGAGAGTGGTGGTAAATGGGGTGCAGTCTAGGGAGAGGGGCTGACCAGTGGGGTGCTGCAGGGATCGGTCCTGGGGCCAGTCCTGTTCAATGTCTTCATTAGTAACATTGCAGAACAGCTGAAGGGAATTTTTTCAACATAGCCATTTTAAGACCTCTGCTCATGAACAGTGTCACTGTGATTTTCTTAATCTGTCCCAAACACTGATTGCGCACACCGACTGTACCATTGTACGCTACATGCACAGAAACACATTTTCGGCGACATGTGAAAAATGACAGCTGTACTGCTCATAAGGAGGTGTGATAAAATGGCAATGTTGAAAATCTGGCGTGCAAATATAAAAAATCCGCGAAATTACTAGCATGCATATGAACTGGGCAACGCACGCTCGCAAAACAGTCATTTTTAGGAATTTTTTCACCAAATTTTCAACAAAGCCATTTTAAGACCTCTGCTCATGAACAGTGTCACTGTGATTTTCTTAATGTGTCCCATACATTGAGTTCGTACACTGAGCCATTGTGCGCTACATGCACGGAAACACATTTTGGGCGAGATGTGAGAAATGACAAGCTGTACTGCTCATAAGGAGGTGTGGTAAAATGGCAATGTTGAAGATCTGGAGTGAATATATTGAAAATTTGCGAACTTACGAGCGTGTGTAGGAATAGTGCAACTCATGCTCGTAAAACAGTCATTTTTGGGAATTTTTTCACCAAATTTTCAATAGAGGGTTTTTGAGTCTACTCATTAGCACATGACACTGTCATTTAAGTAAATCAGTCCCGAAGGTGGTTCTTCTGGTGACCATGAAATCACCTTTCGGGGCCGATTAACACCATGACAGTGACAGAATTCATGAGGTGGGGTCCCAAAAAACCCATGTTGAAAACTTGGTGAAAAAAGTCCCCAAAATGCCCGAGATAAGCAGTAAAGTTGAAAAAACCCTATTTATTCCATTATACAGCTTACCGGCATTTCCTCAGTTCGCGGTCGGCTTTGAAGAGTGCAGACGTGTTCCCGATCCACCGAGATATCACGCCAAGCTCCAGAGGTCGAGTATAGGGTGAGGTGCGGGTGTGGGAAGGCAGAGTGCACAGAGGGTGGGCTCGGGTGGGAGGGGGTCAAGACAGCAGTGAGGGAAGGTTTTTTCTTTTTTATTATTTGGACTTTGGATGTTTGCCACGCTGGGCTAGGCGCCCAGCATGGCACTGGAAGAGCTGTTGAGGGGTCATGGAGCCCGACAGGGTTGGGCACCCCATCGGCCTTAGGAACTGTTGCCACGTTGGGGGAGAACAGTAGAGCTGACGAGAGTTGGGCACCCCGTCGGCTTTACAATGTGCTGCATGGGGTGGGGAGCCGCGACACGCGTGTGTGGGGGGGGGGCAGCACACATGAGCACGTGATCTTATCGCTGCTCACTGAAGCGTAGCTCTCCCTTTCAACTGTACGGCCACTGCATTTTTAACTGCTGTCATAAACAGCTGCAGCGTTGATTGGAGAACTGCGGCCCCGCCTGCAAACACACTGACTGAATTGGAAGAGGGCTGCCACACCTCTGAAAACTTGGATGATGGCACTGTTTCTTGCACATGCGTGCAAGCAACATAAAAATTGCAATGCAATTCTGGCTAAATGGCATTCTAATTCAAGCCGCAAACGAAAGAGAGAGGGCAAGGACACCGACGTTGACGATGCCCTCCTCTTGTGGTTTTCCCAGGCACTAAGTAAAGGTGCTCGGATCTCATGGCCCATGCTAAAGGCAAAAGCAGTAGACCTTGTTACACAAATAGGCCATGACAACTTTGAGGCTACAGATGGCTGTCCAGGTGGAAGCAGCGGCATCAAATTGTTTTCAAAAAGGAACATGGCGAAAAACAAGATGCTGACGCTAATGCTGCTAACACCTGGGCAGCAGACATACTCCCCAGGATTGTTGCAGGCTATCGCCCGGAGGACATTTGGAATGCCGATGAAACCAGTTTGTTTTTCAGAGGCTACCCTGATCGAGGACATGCTATGAAGAACACCGAACTGATTGGTGGCAAGAAGGCTAAAGACTGTATCTCGGTCTTATGTTGTGCCAATCAAACAGAAAAAAGGCCACTTGTTGTAATTGGCAAAAGTAAGCGCCCTAGGTGTCTCCCTAAAGATCTGAAGACATTACCAGTGACATACACCAGCTCAGCCAATGCATGGATGACTGGGAACATCTTTCAAATGTGGCTGATGGCATGGGAGGCCAAGCTCCGCCGAAGAAGGCATAAGATCCTGCTGTTCTTGGATAATTGCTCAGCCCACCCTCACGATCTTGGACGACAGCTTACATTCATTAAGCTTGCATTCTTTCCCCCAAATATGACCAGCATCCTACAGCCCATGGATATGGATGTCATCAAGAATGTCAAAGGGCATGACAGATCTTATGTGGCGGGCAAGATCATACATTCCATTGACGAAGGGGAATCTGCACACGCAGCTGAGATCGCTAGAAAAGTAAACCTACTGGATGCGATCTATATGCTGCATCGAGCGTGACAAGCAGTTAAAGCTGACACCATACAAAACTGCTTTAGGAAGGCTTGTTTCAATAGCGCCACAGTAGGAGACGAAGATGTCACAGGGCTAGAGGGTGTTGCAGTCCCTGAGTTTATGACTGCGGAGAATTTTAACGTCTTTGTGGACATGGATGCAACGGAGCTGGCTGATGGTGACTTTTCACATGCAGATGTGGTCAGTGCTGTAGCAAAACACATTGATGTAAACACTGATGACGCTGAAGATGATGATCCACTGATCACCACTACTGAAGAACTTGGAGGGATACAATCGGCAATGCAATGGTGCCAGCAATGTGGAAAAACTATAAATGTGGGAAGTCCTCTTTGACACAGAACAAAGAATGCTGAGACACGCAATGCAGGAAAAACAGCAAACTAGAATTACAAATTTCTTTCGTTCGGACAGCTGCACCAGCACCCAGAGCCCAAACGACATTGAGGTTCCAAAGTTATCCTGCTATTTGGTCTCACAATCAACTGATCTCCTTCTAGGGCCTGGATTTGAAGAGAGAGTGTACACAATGTTGTAATTCACAAGAATGGTAAAAATGTTCACTGCACAGTAGCACAAGCGAAAAAAAAAAAAAAAAACAGTTCACAGCAATCACCCTGATAAGCACAGAAATCCAACACAAAAAGCGCTTTCTTAATGAACGCTACATAAGCGTTAGTCAGCAGATTGATGCACTACAGTCCCCCTCACAGGCACTAAACCTGAACTTTGTTTTTGCGGGATGGCCGCATGAGTGGGACGCATCAAAATCCACCAAGGCACCCCCGCTTATGTGACATTTACTGTAATGCATAACTGTTTACTATGCAATACATTTCCTTACTTACAAGATTACATTTTATCTGTAGGGGGAGAAAGAACTCCCACACTTTTAACACTGGTACATTCCCAGTTGATTAGTGGTTTTTAAACAATTTCACTACTTACTAAGCTATAAAAAAAGCTTTTTACAATTAATGGGCTAAAAATAAGAGAAAAGAAAAAAACATAAATAGCAAGTCCTTTCACCATATGGAACATATCAAAATATTAGGGCTAAGCGTTACAAAACCCACTACAACAATTTATAGATAGCTATACATATTTATAACATTTATTGATGCATTTCCCATCGAGTCCATCTATGGGTAAATTCCTCTGTTTTATTTTGCAAAGAAAATAACTTCATTTGATTGTATCTGTAATATAAGCTCTTTCCAATTTTCTTTGGTTGGCAGATCCTCCTGGAGCTATTTCTTTGTTATTGCCTTATATGCTGCGCAGAGGCAAATCGCCCATAGGTATAAAGAGTCCTTACCCCGGACAGCCTGTGGGGGAATACCCAACAAGAGGTGGTATGAAGAGAGGGGCTGGGGGATATCAAGCATGGCGGTCAGTTGGTGGGCAATAGCTGTCCAGAATTGAAAGAGTCTGGGGCATTCATAAAAGATATGGGCCTGGGTGGCAGTCTGAGCACCACAACCCCTCCAACAAGAGGCCGGGGTGCCAGGGTTTCTCTTGGCCCCCAGAGCTGGGACTACAAAAAAATCTAGCTCCTACCTTCCAAACAAATTCTCTCCAGGATGGGGAGGAAGTTGAGGACCAAGTCCCTCTCCACACTCTGAGCCAGTCTGTCTCTCCCAGTCTCAGGTCCAGCTCCCTTTCCCAACTCGCCCTGGGCCGATCGGCTGTATGGGTAATTAACTGCAGTAGTGATTTATAATTTATAGAAATGGCTTTCTCTCCAAACACCTCTGATGTACTACTCTTCTGCCTTAACTGCTTGCCAACGAAATCTCTCATCTGATAATACCGCAATCTAGCGCTTTCCCTCCAGCCAAAGGTTGACTGGGCTTCCTCAAAGGACAGCAGTGTATTTCCACATAGCATTTGCCATGGGGCTGTAAACCCTCCTGAAACTTGTTGAATAAACCAGGGGTCATTGTGGGTGGGAGTGGGTTTGCTATAAACCATCTATATTTCCACAGGTGAGGTTGAAGAGTTCTATCTTGTATTCCCCATTTCCAACCCTCCAAAACCACTGAACTGACTCCAGGTAAAGATTGTATGGACTGTTAGATTGGGGAGGGTTAAAGAGGCTGGCTGGGAGGGAAGAGGAGATTTGTAGAGAGGTCTATTGTTTTCCATGCAGCCGAGTATCTTCTATTACTCCCCACAAGACAGCCAACCTCATCTGAGCTGCTAGCCAATAATATCTGAGAGATGGGAGGGCAATACCCTGCTGTGATTTCAAGAAAAAAAAGTCGCTGCTGTCTAATGCGGGGCCTTTTGTAGTTCCATAGAAAGTGGTTTATTAGTTTCTGCCAAGATAATAATTCTTTACTTGTCATAAGGCAGGGGACACATTGAAATAAATATAAAAGGCGCGGGAGAACAATCATCATTAAGGGTCATGTTGAGTGTATAAAAGGAAAGAGGGAGAATATTCCAACTTCTCATGTCTTAATTTCAAAGTTGTTAATAGGGGAGAATAATTGAGTACAGAAAGTTGGGAAAGGTCCCTAGGGATTTTAATTCCGATGTATTGAAGAGATGATAGGTCGCACTTCATGTTAAAGGAGGCTCGAATCACTGGGGAGGGAGTATATCCAAGAGTCAATGTTTCTGTCTTATGTGCATTAATGGTATAACTAGATAGTTCCAATAATTGGGATAATTTTTGGAAGAGAGGAGTCTGTGTTGGATAGGTAAATTAGGACACTGTCAGCAAACAGGGCAAGTTTATGTTCAGTGTTAGCTAGCTGGATCCCTTGTATATCAGGTGCTTGGCAGATAAATTGGGCTAAAGGCTCTATATAAAGGGGGAGAGTGGGCATCCCTGACAGGTACCTCTAAATAGGGGAAAACTTTGGGAAATGTGGCAATTAGATCAAATATATCCATTGGGGGAGCTGTACAATTTGAGGATAAGGTCTATGAATCGTGGCAGCAACCCAAAGAAGTCAAGGACCCCACACAAAAAGGGCCAGGAGACTTTTTCGAAAGCCTTTTCGGCGTAATAAGGCTGGTTGATTCTGGTTCTGTATGTGGTGTATTAGGTAGACTGTTTGATGGATATTATCCTGGGCCTATCTGCCTGGAATGAAACCACACTGGTCCATATGGATCCTCCCAGTCACCAGGTGTTTAATTCACTGGGCTG
This sequence comes from Neoceratodus forsteri, assembly GCA_016271365.2. Classification (NCBI taxonomy): domain Eukaryota; kingdom Metazoa; phylum Chordata; order Ceratodontiformes; family Ceratodontidae; genus Neoceratodus; species Neoceratodus forsteri. Next base: position 1,653,557,310 of record CM028131.1, on the reverse strand, counting down.
GGATGGCTGAAAGGATTTTATAAGAACTGAAACGGGTCTATAGGAGGGACACATCGTGGGGTCCTTGCTAAGCTTTGGGATCACTGACACAACGGCATAGTTCCAGGTTGGGGGAAGTGTGCCGGTGGGGGAGACATCAATAATCAATCAATCACTTTATTTAACCAGGCATAAACACCATTAAGCAAGCTCATTTTCAAGGTGGTCCTGGGCATTAATACAATACAATACAGTACACTTCATAAGATTACAGATATGGCGGACAGCGGTGCAAAAAAACAAAAAGCATTGTGAGGTGCAGGTCAATATGGGCCTATACATATCGGTCAACATAATTAACATGCGAGGTACATAATGATAACGTGTAGTAAAGGGGTAATTGTTTTCTTAACAGTTTTATAAAACTCCCCGGGAAGTCCGTCCAACCCCAGACACTTGCCCATTTTCAAAAGACCTATCTCCGTTTCTGTACTGGTTATATGGGCTGTCAACATGGCCTTTTGGTTGTCAGATAGGGATGGAAGGCACAGGTCTGCTAGAAATGTAGATGTATCTTGTTCTGGAACCATAGGGGGTGTGGAGTAAAGTTGGGTATAGTAATGCAGAAAGGCATCCGAGATGCCCGGTGTGGAGTTTTGGATCTCACTGGAGAGGGGATCTCAGACTTTTATAATAGTGGCCTTAGCTCGCTGCACCTGTAGTCTTCCTGCCAGCAGTCTCAGGGACCTTGGACCTCCATCGTAGTATTTTTGTCTAAGAAAACAAAGTTTTTGTTCAGTCTGATAGTCTAATATATTATTTAACTCCTTTTTAAGTTTAGTCAATTCCGATGCTCTTTTTTTACATATCTTAAGGTTTTGTTGTTCTTCTAGGTCCCTGATCTGCCCAGCGAGAGAGACCCGGTGTGCTCCCCCAAGTTTTTTCTTATAGGCAGAGATCTGTATCAGTTTTTCTTCGTACTATGGCCTTCATAGTGTCGCACAGAATAGCAGGATTTGTGTCAGGGCTGTTATTGTTGGACCAAGGCTTGCTGTATTGAGGTAGTGACTTGGTCTATAACTTCCTTGTCCTTCAGCCAGGATAAATTTAGTCTCCAAAATGTTTGTTTTCAAATATCTTTTAACTTAATAGTCAGAAAGAGAGGGGCATGGTCCAACGATACAAAATCCCCCAACCACGACTGAAATGACATCCCCAAAATGTTCTCGCATGGTTAATAAATAGTCCAGACAGGAGTAAGAGGTAGGAGCTTGAGAACAGAATGTGTGTTTATAGGGGCCCCCTTTCACAAACCTCCATGAGTCCTCATACCAGAGTTCCCTTAGTAGTTTCGCTAGCTCCCTGGCCATCTTTGTGATTCTGCCAGACAGGCTATTAGCCTGGAACCCTTAGCTAGAACGGTGAAATTAAAGTCCCCGCCACAGACCACCTGGCCCTCCGCCCAGTGTGCCATCTGTAGGAAGAAAGATTTGTAAAAAGCCAAATCAGTGTTTTGGGTGGGGGGCATACTGAAGCCAGGGTCATCATTTGACCGTTTAGGGTGCCCTTGACCATGGAGTACCTTCCCTCCCTATCCACCACTTGATCTCAAACGGGATCTTATGTGGGATTAAGATCAGTGTCCCTCTTCGCCATCCTCCCCCATGAGAGGATGCAATCACATGGGAGAAACCCAGGTGCTCAAATGTTCTATGCTCTGCCCCCGAGAGATGGGTCTCCTATAAGAGTAGTATATTTGCACCTGAACGGCGCAGCATGGCAAGAATTTTGCTCCACTTAACCGGGTTACTAAACCCATGTACATTATATGTACTTATTGTATATGTGAGCGCCACCATTATGTAAGACAATTTAATAGAGAGAACTGAACTGTTTAAAATTAAATACAGAGGATTCGTAATGGTATAGTTTCTGCAGCCCATCAATTTGGCCATTGTACTTTACCACTTGCAAAATAAACTGTAGCCCAAAAAACATTTCAAAACTATGTGCCAACATGGCTAACTGTAACCACAATAAAACCAGATCAGTTTGCTTCCAAGGAAGGAGGCCAGGAAGAATGGCCGGTCTCTGTGTCCTCCCTACCTACTTGGGGAGGAGGGAAGAGGAGTCTTTGCACCTCCATTTCTGGGAGACCTCTTCTGGAGCTGGGTGATTAAATAGCTCCTGAAAAAAATTTAAAGTAAGACGTCACAGAACTAGGCAGTTAGAACAACAATAGGTAACATATTCTCCTTATCCAACTGTACTATGCAATTGGTTATAACAACAAGAACAGCAGCTTGTTTAAAAATACTGAAAGGAAAACCCCTAGTGAACATATCTCTAAACTAAGGTTTCCTTAATAAAGAAGTAGGGAATGGAACTTTGACTGTTCCCACCTCTATGAAGTAGTTAAATGTAACCGGCAAGGGAGGAAGGAAGAATCTCTTCATTCTAAAGTCTTCAAAGTTTACAGCCAGTTATCAGGAAGTTCTATTATCCTTCTCAAGTCACATCTGGGTGAAGAGAACTTCAATGCTGGGCTCAGTAGGTGGTAAAAGTTAGGCTAAGAGGGGAGGAAAATGGCAGGGAGGGGGGATGGTATGAAGTTTCCTCTCAATTCAAAATAAAGTAAGGGGTCCCTTTATAGAACAGGTTCAAGTAGTTTACTTTACCAGAGACGGGAGGAATCTGTAGTCTCTTGCAAGGTCCTCTCCATGCGGTCATCGCGTGGGCAGGAGCAGCGCTCCATTAAGAGACTGGGCTCTAAAAAACAAGTCATGAAATTCCCACAGAGACCGAAACTACCATGAAGAGGGTCGTCATTTCGAACATGGTAGGAAATCAGTACTCACTGCAGCTTGGTTTCAGGATGTTTTTTTCTTCGTGAGGAGCTGGAGTTGTTGGAGTGCCTCTGCTGGTGACATCAGATTCTGTCAGGGTCGCTTCCTGGTAGATGTCTCCTGCTACTCTGGTTCCCATCTCCCAGTTTTTAAGTTCCTAACCTCTGGTGCAGGGAGACCTTTGTTTTTGAATACCTGCAAGGCCTCTTCCACAGTCCAACAGGTTTTAACCGCGTCCTCCCAGAACACACAACGTTTTGCAGGGTAAGGAATATGGAATTTTATCGTTTTTTTCTCAGCACTTTCAATAAAGGCATGTATTTTAAGTGTTGGTTCTGAACCTCCTGTGGGTAGTCATGATCAAGAAAAAGTCCGTTTGTGAGGTATTTCATCTCTTTTTTGGCTCAAGCCTGGCATAGCAGATCCTCCTTAGTGCAATATGAATTAAGCTTGAAAACAATCGACTTAGGATGGGCCGCAGGATCTGTGGGTTTGGCCTGCAGCAATCGATGGGTCCTCTCTATTTGTAAGTTGTAGGTGTCTGGAAATTTTAGCATGCCTTTAGGTAGATTTTCAAGAAATGGAGCCATTGGGAGGATCTCCATTCCTTCAGCAAGGCCATACAGCCGTAGATTTTCACGCTGGGACCAGCCCTCTAAATCTAAGCTCTTCATCTGGAGCTGTCCAGTGTGCACAAGGATAGACTGAACGATCTGGGAGAGCTGGGCCGTAGTGTCTTCTGTAGCTGAAACTCGCTCCTCCATGAGGTCGTAGAAACATAGACTTTGACGGCAGACAAGGACCGCTTGGCCCACCTAGTCTGCCCATTTTCCTACCTACAGGATAGGCCGCAGATCCTAGTTAACCAACAGCCTATTTCTTCCTAACCCCCACAAGAATTGCCTTATGTCTGTCCCATGCATTCTTGAATTCTCCCACAGTTTTAGACCCCCCACAACCTCCTCAGGAGGCTGTTCCATGCATCCACTACCCTCTCTGTGAAAAAATACTTCCTCACATTGTCCCTGAATCGCCCCCCTCCCTCGCTTAAGTTGTGTCCCTTGTTCTTGCACATCTCTTTTCTGAAAGATGCTACCCTCTTGGACTTTGTTGATTCCACTGAGGTGCTTAAAAGTTTCTATCATGTCCCCCCTCTCCCTTCTTTCCTCAAGGGTATACATATTAAGCTCCGTTAGTCTCTCCTCATACGGCTTCTCTTGCAGACCCTGCACCATTTTGGTTGCCCTCCTCTGGACTGCCTCTATCCTGTCTATGTCCTTGCGGAGATGGGGTCTCCAGAACTGGACAAAGTACTTCAGACGGGGTCTCACCAACTGTCTGTACAGAGGGATGACAACTTCCTGTTTTCTGCTGGTGATGCCTCTCCCTATGCATCCCAGTATACCCCCAGCCCTCCCTACTGCCTTCTCACATTGCTTGCTAACCTTAAGGTCATCTGATATGATTACCTCCAGGTCCCTTCCATTTTTGTTGTTGCTACCCCCAAAACTGTGTAATCTTCCCTGGGTTCTTGTTTCCCAGGTGCATTAGTTTGCACTTCTTTGCATTGAATCCTAGCTGCCACACTTCTGATCATTCCTCCAACCTTGCCAAGTCCCTTCTCATCCTTTCCATGCCTCCTTGTGCATCAACCCTGTTGCAGATCTTTGTGTCATCTGCAAAGAGGCACACTTTTCCTTCCAGTCCTCTGCAATGTCACTTATAAAGACATTAAAAAGGACTGGACCCAGTACTGAACCCTGCGGTACCCCACTAGTAACCCCTCTTTCTTCAGAGTGGACTCCATTTACAATTACTTTCTGTGTCCTGTTGTCCAGCCAATGTTTTACCCAGGCTACCACCCTGGGACCCTCTCCCAGGCTGGTTAATTTGACTATAAATCTTTTGTGTGGGACTGTGTCAAATGCCTTGTTAAAGTCTAGGTAGGCCATGTCCACAGCCCCTCTCTGGTCTACTCAGTCACAGAAATCTATTAGATTCGTCTGACATGACCTTCCCCACTGTGAATCCATGCTGCTTTGTGTCCTGTGCCCCACTGGCCTCTAGGTACTCAACAGTTCTCTCCTTCAGAAGTGACTCCATCACTTTCCCTACCACAGAGGTCAAACTGACAGGTTTGTAGTTTCCTGCCTCTGTCTTGGTCCCACTTTTGTGAAGGGAAATCACATCTGCCTTCCTCCAGTCCTCGGGTACCACACCATCCTCCCATGATTTGTTAAAAGAGTAGTCAGTGGTTTACTTAGTTCCTCCCTTAATTCTTTTAGAATTCTGGGGTGAATTCCATCAGGCCCCATTGCTTTGTCCACCTTCAGTTTTAGGAGTTCTTGCAGAGCCCTTTCTTCTGTGAAAGGACTGGGATTGACCCCCCTATCAAGAGTACTTCTGTTAATTGGATTAGGCACTTCCCCCTCCTCTTTTGTGAATACTGAGCAGAAATATTCATTCAGTATCCCTGCCTTTTCACTGTCCCCCTCTGCCCACCCACCGTTCATTCTATTCAGCCTCGCTATCCCTCCCTTTGTCTTTCTACACTCTCTGATGTACCTATAAAAGGTTTTATCCCCCTTCTTAACCGAGTTGACTATCTTTTCCTCAGTTTTGGCCTTTGCTATTCTGACTTCCCTCCCTGCTTCCTTCTGCCTTAACTGGTACAGCTGTCTGTCCTGCTCCTTCTGTGTTTCCTCATACTTCCTGAATGCTATCTTTTTCTCCCTGCCTTTCCCAGCCACCTCTTTTAACAACCATAGTGGCTTTTTCTTTCGTTTTGATTTGTTCATTTGCTTCACACAAAGGCGTGTTGCCAGTTTTGATGATTCCCCATTGTTGCTCAACTCCTTCTTCTAGCCTGTTTGCTAGTGCTTTTCTGAGGCACTCTCCCATCTTGCTAAAGTCAGCCCTCCTGAAGTCCAGTACCCTCACTTTTGTATGGCTTGACTCTGTAGCTGAATTTAACGTGAACCACACTGTTTGATGGTCACTTGTTCCCAGATGGCAACCCACTTCTAGATCTGAGATCCTCTCACTGCCCCCATTTGAGACTACGAGGTCTAAGATTGCTCCCTCACGAGTGGGTTCAGAAACTAGCTGTCTGAGGCCTGCCACCTGTAGGGCATCGAGAATGGTCCTGCTCTTGGACATGGCTGCAGCAAATGTGCTCCAGTTAACATCTGGCATATTCAGGTCTCCCATCAACAGTATCTCCCCTTTCTCTGCCATCCTAAGAATGCCTTCTATCATATCCTTGTCCATTCCCTCCCCTGACATGGAGGTCTGTACACAACCCTGTGTGGATTGTGGTACCTCTCCAGTCTCCAGGTGACCCACAGTGCCTCCTCTCCTCCCTGTTTACTCTTTTGTTCAGTTGCTTTATCCTTCCTTTACATGAGAGCTACTCCTACCCCGCCTGTCTCTCCTGTAGGTTATGTACCCTGGTATGTTAACATCCCAGTCATGGTTCTCTGTGTACCATGTTTCTGTGACTGCTACGATATCCAGGCATCCCTCTTCCATCAAGGCCGCCAGCTCAGGGAGTTTGTTGCCCAGACTATGGGCATTGGTACTCATTACCCTCCATTTCCCGATGACCTTACTCCTTTTTGCCCCATCCCTGTCCTTCTTGCCTTTGTCACTTTCCCCATTTACCCCTGCCCTTCTCCCTATCGACACCTCTATGTTGGTGTTTACCGCACTTACTACCATGATTTTTTTTTGGGGGGGGGGCAAGGATTTCCCTTCTCCTTTCCAGTGCCTCCCCCCTTGGTTAGTTTAAATGCCTGCCAATGAAGCATTTAAACCTATCACCTAGGATCCTGGTTCCCTTCTGTAGACAGATGCAGCCCATCATGCCAGTATAGGCTTGCATCACTCCAGGTGGACCCCAGTCCCCAATGAAGCCACATCCCTGAGCTCTGCACCAGTTTTTCAACCACTGATTGAATCCCATGGTGTGGAACACCCTAGCCTCTCGCATAGATAGGCAGCACCTCCAAGAAGATTACTGTGTGCTACTTGTCTAAGGCCCTCCCCAATTCCACAAACTCTTCCTGCACTGCTCTAATCCTTTCTTAGCCAGGTCATTTGTCCCTAGGTGGACAATGACATCCAGCTCCCTCCCCTGTGCAGCTGCTCCGGCAATCCTGAGGATTCGCTCCCTCTCCCTTCAAGCCATGGCGCCAGGCAGGCACCTTACCTCCCTGTCCCCTTCCTCCCCCAGTTTTACCTTCCTAACAATGGAGTCCCCCACCAGGAGTTGTTTCCCTCCCGTGTGGGGTCCCATGCCACCCTCCTGTGAGTCTCCTTTGTGGAGGTTCCCAGCATCCTCCTTGGTCTCCACTGCGGATGCCTCCATAGAGGAACCACACTTTGCCAGAATGCCAGAGGAACTGTGGAGAGGTACAACTGGAAGGATGCGCCTCTGTTCCACCACCCTCACCCTCCCTGAGCCCACTGTGGTCCAACTGCTCCTCTTTCTTGGCAACCTCTGACTCAACAGCAGTGGCACTGGTGGTCCGTGGATGGAAGAGGAGGTCCCACAGATCCTGGCCAACTCAGCCTGGAGATGAGCAACCTCCTCCCTCAGCCCAGAGAGGTGCCTGCAGATGGGACAACACTGCATCCTCCAGAACGTCTCCCGGAAGACTGCTGCTCCACAGCCACTGCACTGCACCACTCTCATCATGTCTTATTTCTGGACCCTTAACTGTTGTTTGGAATCCTACTTTTCTCTCTTTTTTTTTTCTTTCCTTCTCTCTCTCTACTTACTTTCTGCTTCTGTGCCTTTAAGCTCCTGATTGTCCTGTTCTGAGACAAGAATATCCTATATTTCTCAGTAGACCCCTTACTTGCTCAGAGGCAGACCTCCAGCAGCTAGAGGGGCCGGAGAGCTACTCTTGCCCTTCTAGGATGGTGGGTCTTTGGTGGCTCTGTGATCACTCACTTCCTGCTCCCAAACAGGAAGTTCTTGTTGTCAGTCAAATTCTGTGCCTATAAAACTAGAACTAGCTTTGGGTGGGAGGCCAATATAGTCCCAGTAGAGAAGTCCAGTCACACAGCACTCCTTCCTCCTGGTGTCCTCTGCCAAGCTTCTAGCAGAATCTTTCTAAGGCAGTCTTTAAATTTAGCTTCCTTCTAGCTAAGCCACTCCCCCTACTTACTAGACCTTTCTACAAGTCATTTAAACTGCACAGTTATCAAGCCCTTTCAGTCACCTGAGATGTACACCTAGATAACTGTTCAGATAACCATTCAATTCAGTTAACTCAGACAAACACACTAATTTTTTGTTTTGTTTTGTTTATTAGTTTTTGTTTACCCTAAATTAAAGGTCCAAGTACAAGAGTTCTACTTCTTTAGTCCCAGTAGAGAAGTCTAGTCACACAGCATTCCTTCCTCCTGGTGTCTTCTTTCCATGGAAGAGAGCTGTTGCTGTATGGTGTGAAATTCTTTTTCGTTCTTCTATCTCGACTGCTTCATCTCCCGCAGTAAAGTTTCGAAATGACTGCGAGGGAATTGTTCGGTTTCTCCATCTGTATCATATTCGGCCATGCATGAGCTGGCAGGGGAGAACAATCTGCTCTGGTAATCCATCTCCATCTATTAGCTGCGAGCGTCCTTCGGGTCGGTGTTTGCCCTTATTCTTATCCTGGCTCATTTCCTCCTGAGGTTCTTGGCATTTTGGTAAAGTATTTAGTTAGATTTGGAGGAATTGTTATATGTTGGATTTGGAGCACCTCTGTCTATGCTGCTATAAGTTCCATAACATCACCGGAAGTCCTTAAATGTCACTTTGATGAACATTTAAACTAGCTGAGTGGAGGTAGCAGAAGGACTCAGGGAGGCATAAAATGCCCCCCAACAATGTGACGTAGCCAGCAGGGAGGACCCAAGGGGAGATGAATCCCCCAGGGTGCACATTAATAAAAGAAGCAGGGTGGTAGAAATGAAGTATGGGAACAAGAAAATTAAAAAAAGATGAGAAGGAGGGAGAGCAAAAAGGAAAAAAGGGGTTAGCAAACAGAGTTGTAACAAAATCTGGAAGGCTATGTGTATGAATACTAGAAGTCTAGGAAATAAAATTCCGGACCTAGAGGTCATCACAGAAGAGGCTGACCTAGATATTGTGGCCATTACTGAGTCATGGTGCACTGAAAACCATGACTGCCACATGGCCATATCAGGCTATACTCTGTTCAGGAAGGACAGGGTAGGAATAAAAGGTGGGGGTGTGGTGCTTTATGTGCGAGAACACATAAAAGCGACAGACATACATGGAACACTGTGGGGGGGGGCAGAGGTACTGTGCGTCACCCTGGAGACAGGGAATGGGGCCATCATTCAAACTGGCATGATCTACAGACTTCCAGCACAGGGGACAGATTTAGATAAGCTACTGGTGGAAGCCACTGGCAAGATAACAGGAAAAAGGGAGGTGCTGTTGGTGGCAGACTTAAATCTGCCAAATGTAGATTGCAGCCTCCCAGATGCAGCTTCATCTAGAAGCAGGGACATTGTGGACTCCCTGCAGGGGACCTTCCTCAGGCAACTAGTCAGGGAGCCCACTCATGATACAGCAATACTGGACACGGTACTCAATAAGAGGGACAGTGCTGCAGACGTCCAGATGGGAGGTCAACTGGGGACCAGTGATCACGGTACAGTGTGGTTCAACATAAGGATAGCTGCGGAATGCAACCACACAAGGGCGAGGATCCTGGACTTCAGGAGGGCAAATTTTAAAAAGAAAGATGAATACTTTAGAGATGATCAGGCAGGGGGGTGACCTGAGTGGGGTGGAGGAACAATGGGAGAAGCTAAAAGGGTATAGTGAAGGCAACAAACCTCTGCATCAAGCAAATGAACAAAAATAAGAGGAAAAATAGACTGCTATGGTAGTGGCCGAAATGATAAAGGCTAAAGAGTTAGCATTTAGAAGGTGTAAGAAGACACAGAGAGAGGAACATAAGGAGGTTTATCAGAGGAAAGCAGGGAAAATTTAGAGAGCGCGAAGGTACAAACTGAAGAGAAAATAGGCCAGGTGGTAATGAAAGGGGACAAAACATTTTTTAGGTAAGTGAAAATAGGAAGAACTGGGGAGAGATCGTAAGATTAAAAAGGAAAGGGGGAGAGGAGGGAACTGTGCAGAGTGGGACCAGAAAAATGCAGACAACCAGAACAAGTAGTGTTCACACAGGAAGGGGAAGGGATACGAAAAAGTAACAGGAGCTGTGGATGGAGAGAGGGAGGTGAACACTAGTCCTTTCTCGGAGGTAAGAGTATTGAAGGGACTTGCATATCTGAAACTGGACAAAGCAATGGGGCCAGATGGGGTGCATCCAAGGGTATTGAGGGAGCTCAGGGAAGTACTGACTGAACCTCTGGCAGTACTATTTAACAACTCACTGAAAACAGGAGTGGTTCCAGAGGAGGGCAGATGTAGTTCCACTTCACAAAAGTCAGCCTGACACGTGGTGGGAAAGTTATTGGAATCGCTGCTGAACAAAAGGATTGTGGAAAATCCTGAATCCAATGGGTTACGAGACCCAAGGCAGAATACATTCACTGAGTTTTTTTTTGGGGGGGGGGGGTGGAATCATGTCAAATGAATCTGATGATTTCTTTCACTGGGTGACCAGGGAATTAGATCAAGGTGGAGTGGTAGATGTGGCCCACCTAGATTTCAGTAAGGCTTTCAACACTGTTCCATATAAGGTACTTGTAAGGAAGCTGAGCAGCTTAAAAGTGGATTCAAAGGTGTAAACTGGGTAAGAAATTGTTTACCACTACCTTCTGTCACTTATTCCAACCAAAGTTCACCTGGAGAAGGGAGGGTGACCAACGGGGTGCCTTAGGGATTGGTACTGAGACCGGCCCTCTTTAATGTCTTTATAAGTGATACTGCAGTGGGGCTGGAAGGGAAGGTCTGCCTCTTTGCGGCTGACACCAAAATCTGCAATAGGGAGGACACTTGGGGTGGAAAGAATGAACAGAGACCTGAGAAAACTCAAGGAGTTGTCAAGGGTATGGCAGCTGGGTTTCGAATGTGAAAAAGTGCAAAATAATGCACTTAGGGCACAGAAACCTAGGGGTGGAGTACAAAATGGGCAGTGACGACCACCAAACAGGAAAGAGACCTGGGGTTAATCATATTTGATGACTTAAAGGTGGACAGGCAGTGCAACAAGGTAGTCAGGAGGAGGGCTAGTGGGATGCTGGGGTGCATAGGGAGGGGTATCACCAGCAGAAAGGAGGTGTTGTCTCTGTACAGATCACTAGTAAGACCCTTCCTACAGTGCCATTACCAGTTCTCGAGACCACATCTCCAAAAAGACATACACAGAGTGGAAACTGCCCAGAGGAGGGCAAGTAAAATGGTGCACAGTCCGCATCACAAGCCCTATGAGTAGAGGCTAAAGGATCATAATATGTACACCCTGGAAGAAAGGGGGGATATGATCAAGACCTTTAAATACTTCACAGGAGTCCATAAGGTACAGGAGGGAAGCATGTTTCAGAAAAAAAGATGCTCAAGAAAAAGGGGACATGTAATGAAGCTGAAGGGGGTAGATGAAAAAATTACTCACCTTAGTAATTTTGTTTCTTCTATTGGAGTCTTGCTGTATTCTGACAAGTGCAGTTAGTCCCAGCCTTTAAACTGCCCAGGAGAACAAAGGGTTAATCTTTCTATGCAGAGCATAGAATGTCTCTGTCCGTTTCCCTTTGAAAACTAACTGTCAGATTCTTGTGAGCAAAACCCTAATAACTATTCTATGTGGAAATTGTAAAAAAAAATGTTTAATAGCCAACTGGCAACAAAAAGTTTTGGATTACCAAAAGAAGACTCAAGTCAGGAAACCCAAAACTCAAAACCCAAACAAAACAGGAATATAATAAAATAAACACCCAAACAAAAGATGAGGATGTAAAAGGAGCACCCCTGAGGTGCAACACTACACCTGCCCACCCACTTCCCAAAACCAGGTTCTGAGAGGGGAGGCAGGGAAGGAGGTCAGAATACAGCAAGACTCCAATAGAAGAAACATAATTACTAAGATGAGTAATTTTTTCTTCAAACAACTTGAAGTATTGCTGTATTCTGACAAGTGCACACTATCAAGCAGTACCTCCATGGAGGAGGGACAGAACCTGCTTAGGGAATAGGCTCTGAAGTACTGCTGTGCCAAACCGAGCATCACTCCTAGCCTGGATATCCAGAGAGTAATGCTTGGTAAAGGTATGAACTGTTTTCCAGGTGGCTGCTTGACAAATTTCTAAGAAAGGGATATCCCTGGCAGCAGCTGTACCTCTTGTAGAGTGAGCCCTCAGGCCTGAGGGTGGAATCTTTCCCAGTTTTTCATAGCAGAATTGTATACAAGACACAATCCACTTGGCAATAGTCCTCTTGGTGGCAGGTTTGCCCTTTCCCACTTCTCCATAAGTGAGGAACAACTGGAGGGAGTCAAACCCGTGACCCTTGGTACGCTCTATGTAGTAACTAAGGGCTCTTTTAACACCTAAACTGCGTAGCCTCCTCTCTCCTGAGGAAGAATGATCAGTGAAGAAAACAGGAAGAGATACAGACTGGTTTAAATGGAAGTCTGAAACCACTTTGGGCAAGAACCTTCTATTGGTTCTAAGGACCACTTATCCCTGTGAAAGGAGATAAAATCAGGTTCCACTGACAGGGGTTGCAATTCACTGATACGCCTGGCAGAGGTAATGGCTACCAAGAACACAGTTTTCCAAGTCAAGTACTTAAGCTCTGCTGAGGACATAGGCTCAGAAGGAGGTTGCATAAGTTGAGCAATGCAAACATTTAAATCCCAGGCAGGGGCAGGGTCTCTAAAGGGAGGATTGGTGTAAAGCAATCCTTTAAAAAATTTACAAAACACAGGATGAGAAGATAGTGAGGAAGACTTCCCCACTGACAGGAACGCGGAAACAGCTGACAAGTGTACCTTGAGAGTAGCTGGTCTGAGGCCTATGCCATTAAGATGGACCATATAATCCAGAACCGTAGGCAATTCAGCAGCATCTGGGGAAATATGCTTCTTAGAATACCAAATGCTGAATCTCTTCCATTTGGAGTTAAAAGTCTTTCTGGTGGAGGGCTTTCAAGAAGCTTTGATCATTTCCAGAACCCCCTGAGAAAGATGCAAATCTGCAAACTCTTAACTCTTCAAGAGCCATGCCTTGAGATTGAGAGACTGAAGATTGGGGTACCAAATCCTCCCGAGAGGAGGTTAACAGGTTGTAATTCCTGGGGAAAGACAGGGGAAGATGGACTGCTAGGGACAACAACAACAGGGGGTACCAAGGCTGTCTGGAGCAATCAGAATCACTTCACAAGGTTGAGACCTTATTTTGACTAAAACTCTGAACAGGAGTGGGAAGGTATACAGAAATGTCCCTTCCCAATTCAGAATCAGAGCATCCAGGGGGACTGAGCCCAAGACCTGGGGTCTGTAACAAAAGAGAGGAAGTTGGTGATTGTCTGGGACTGCAGAGAGATCTATCTCTGCAGTGCCCCACCTTGAAAAAAATCACTTTCAACACCTGAGGGTCCAGGGACCATTCGTGATGGCCCTGAGAGATCCTGCTCAGTGCATCTGCTAGCACATTGTCCTTCCCTGGAAGATGAACTGCTATCAGAGAGGTTTGCAGGGAATAAGCCAGGGACCACGATTTCATGGCTTCCATGCACAAGGCCCTGGACCGAGTGCCTCCCTGCTTATCGATGTACCACATGGTGGTGGTGTTGTCTGTTCTGACCTGAACCACCTTGTTCTGCACTGACTGAGAGAAAACTTCCAGGGTCAGAAAAACTGCCCTGAGTTCTAGGAGATTGATATGGAGAAGGGATTCTTGGGGGGACCACAGTCCCTGGGCAGTAAGGGCCCCCAGATGGGCTCCCCAGCCCAGAAGAGAAGCGTCCGTGGTAAGAACCACTGAATGAGACTGAGTGGCAAATGGGACCCCTGGTCTTAAATTGTCCTGATACTGCCACCATTGAAGGGCTTGAATCAAGGTCAGAGTCACTGGGATCAGTTTGGTAAGGGAATCCTTCCTCTGAGACCAAAAAGCTCTCAGATGGAACTGAATATCCCTCATCTGGAATCTTGCCCGTTGGACCACTGCTGTTGAAGCTGCCATGTGGCCCAAGAGCTGGAGGAAATGCCTTGCTGGTCGAGATACCTGAAGGAAGAAGCAAGTTCTGTAAGAACCCTTGCCCTTTCCACGGGAAGAAAGGCTCCTGCTCTGACTGTGTCCAGTTCTGCTCCTATAAAGGTAAGAAGCTGGACTGGTTCCAGAACTGACTTGGGAAGGTTGAGAAGAAATCCTAGAGAAGTGAGCACTTGCTGGGTCACTTGCAGGTGAGACTTGACTTGGTCTGGAGACTGACCCACTATTAGCCAATCGTCCAAATATGGAAAAGATGGAAATCTTTTGCCTTCTTAGAAAGGCAACTACTACTACTGCCAGGCACTTTGTGAAAACCCTTGGGGCTGAGGTTAGGCCAAAGGGCTTTGCTCTGAACTGATAGTGGCCTGAGGGAAACTCGAACGTGAGGTACTTTCTGTGGGAGCACCTGATAGGAATGTGAAAATAGGCATCTTTGAGGTCCAGGGAGGCTAGCCAGTCCCCTGGCCTTAGAGAGGGAAGGATTATTCCAGAGTTACCATCATGAACGTTGGTTTTAAAAGATGTTTGTTTAGGTATCTTAGGTCTAGGATGGGTCGCCACTCCTTTGTCTTTTTTGGGGTAAGGAAGTACCTGGAGTACAGCCCTTTACCCCAATGTAGGGTAGGTACTCTCTCTATGGCTCTTAACGCCAGCAGAGATGAAACCTCTGCCTCTAGGGCAAGGGTTTCCGAGAGATTTGCAGGTGGAAAAGATCTGGCTCACATCTTTGGAAATTTTCTGAAGCTGAGAACCAGTCCCTGGCTTACTATTTCCAGGACCCACTTGTCTGATGTAACAGACATCCAGTCCTGGACAAAGTAAGCCAACCTGCCCCCTACTGGAATAGGGCAGTCGACCCGGGCAGGCCCATCAGTGTGTCTGCTTGGCAGGGGCCTTAGACTGAGGAGTGGATGCAGCCCTGCTCATCCCCCTTCTGCCTCTCCCTCTGAAGAACCTCCTCTGTGAAAAGGGAGAAGAGGCCTGTGCTTGGTAAAAAGGCCTACCCCTGTCCCTAGACTGCTGCCTTTGAGGAGTTGCCTGCCTCTCCTTGGCCTGAGCACTCCTGTAGGTGGTCCTGTACTCATCCATTTTCTTCATGTAATTCTCTGTCTGCTCCCCAAACAGAGAATTACCCACTACAGGAAAATCCATGGCCTTAACCTGGGTATCCTGCGAGAGGCTAGTACATCTGAGCCAAGCCATTCTCCGAAGAGCCACAGATGTAGCCATGACTCTTGATGACACATCATTGGAGTCCACAGCAGCATGAAACTGAACTTTAGATGCTTCAATCCCATCTGCAGCCACCGCCTCCAGCTCCTTGGCTAGTTGGGGGTAGGCCTGTTTAGCCAGTGCCAGTACAGTGTCCCACCTGGACTTCTGGTACCTGGCTGTATAGGCCATATAATTCGCCTGTCTAAGTCCCAAGGAAGATGCCATGTACAGCTTTTTTGCCATGGCATCAATCTTCCTGGAGTCTTTTTCTGGTTGTTGTGAAGCCAAGGGAATGCTTGCCTTATCTCAGACAGCAGCCTGCACAACCCCAACATGGCTGCATTGCTGATATAAAAACTCTGTATCTGAGCCTGAGGGTGTATACCTCTTGTCCATTCTTCTGCCCACAGGAGGTACAGAATTGGGAGACTTCAGAATTTTTTGTGTCTGTTTCCCAAAAGATTTGTGGATGGGAATATACAGTCTCCTGGACTCTGGGATGTCCATCATTTCTACAAAATCAGGCTCCTCCTGATCCTCCATTGCCTCTTCCATAGGAAGCTGGACGGTCTCAGCCACCTTTCTGAAGAACATAAAGTGGGAAGGGGGACTCAGAAAGCCTAGGAGGGGATACACCTGAAGGTCTGTCTGGGGAGATGTCCGGTTCCACAGGCACATCTAGACTTTCACCATCACAGATCATCATCTTCAAACTCCCCTTCCTCTTCAAACTCCGGTTCATAAAATTGTTCCAGAGTATAGTCGTGAACCGGGGGAACTGACCAAACTGAGCCCCTGCCAAAAGGTGCCGGATCAGTCGGAACCGGACAAAGCGATTCCACAATCTGAATCGCTCTGGATATTTTCTTGGTGGTCGGAACATGGACTTCTGGATCCGAACCGGACGATTTTTCTTTGCGCTTTCTTTTAGTCGGAACCGACCCCTCGGGATTGGCTCTCCTTTTGCCCTAAGAAGTATCGCCTTGGTCAGCGGGCACTCCTCCTGGTTCAATCAGAACCGAACCGGGCTGGCCATCTGGGTCAGTGGACTTCTCGGCCTCCTTTTCCCCTCAGTCTACCTAATCTCTTTTCAAGGGTAGATTTGGGAAAATTTTTTGCAAATTTGGCAGTATGAATCGAGGTGTTCAAACCCCAGACAATAAACACAGGTAGTGCGGGGATCGGCCTTAGCAAAGACCTCCCCACACTCACTGCAGTGTTGAAACCCAGTGGGCCCGGTTTCTCAGACATTGCCAACCTAACCACACTTACCCTTTTTTTGGCAACCGCCAGGCAAGACTCCCTTATCGGTTCCTAACCATGTCACGGGTCTTGGAAAAAACGTATCAAAACATGTTTTTTTTTTTTTAGAACCGATAAGGACCAGTAACCACACACTAAAGTTAACACAAGAATTAAGCAAATGATTGGTTCAGCTGAACCAATCCACACTTTTTACAAGTTCCACACAGAAAACACAGTACAAAACCTATCTAGTACTCACAGTACCACAGACAGAGACTAAACCGACTATGCGGAAAACTTTTTCGGTTAGAAACCGACACTTCAACCAACTTTCAAACCGAGCTGCAGAAGAAATCTCCGGAGTGACTGTTCAGTGAGGCAGAATAAAGAATCTGATGGTTAGTTTTCAAAGGGAAACAGACAGAGACATCAACAAAGCTCGAGCTCAGCATTCTATGCTCTGCATAGAAAGATTAACCCTTTGTTCTTCGGGGCAGTTTAAAGGCTGGGGCTAACTGCACTTGTCAGAATACAGCAAGACTTCAAGTTGTTTGAATCAGGAGAGATGTGAGGAAGTACTTCTTCACAAAAAAAGTGATAACATAATGTGTCGGCAGAAGGGGACCGTGTGATCCAGCTAGTCTGCCCGATTTCCTACCCCCCTTCCCACTTCATTTTGGGTTTTCATTGTGCCTTTCCCAGGCTCACTTGAACTCTAAGATTGTTTTTGCAGCTACAGCCTCTTTGGTCAGGCTGTTCCAGGGTTCCACCACTCTCTCCGTGAAGAACTTCCTGAGGATGCTTCTGAATCTATCTCCCTTAAGGAACATGCCATGACCTCTTGTCCATGTACTCGTATTTTCCTGGAAGAGACTCTGAGCCTGTACTGCGCTTATTCTTTTGAGATATTTAAAAGTTTCTATCATGTCGCCTCTGTTGCACCTTTGTTCTAGGGAGTACAAGTTAAGCAGCTGGAGCCTTGCTCCATAAGGTTCATAGTGGAGCCCCTGTACCATCTTAGTAGCCTGTCTCTGCAGACTCCAAATGGTCTATGTCCTTTCTTAGATGCAGCTTCCAGAACTGCACGCAGTACTACAAATGAGGCCTGACTAGAGATCTGTACAGTGGCATTAACACCTCGTGTCTTCTGCTAGTGATACCTCTGCCAATGCAGCCCGGTATAGTGTTGGCCTTTAGTGCTTTTTCACACGCTTTCCAACTTTTAAATCATAAAATATGATTACTCCAAGATCCCTTTCTTGTTTAATCTCTGTTAGCTGTTTTCCATCCAGATTTTATCTATATTTGGTGTTTCGCCTTCCCAGGTGCATGACTTTGCATTTCTTCACAATTTTATTTGCCAGGTTTTTTTTACCAGTTCTCTAGTTTTCTGAGATCAGATATCATCCCAGAGAGTCCTTCCTGTGTGTCTACCCTGCTGCAGAGCTTGGTATCATCTGCAAACAGGCATAGCTTCCCCTCAAGGCCATCAGTGATGTCGCTGATGAATATGTTGAAGAGGATGGGACCCAGCACTGATCCCTGCAGCATCCCACTAGTCACCCTTCCCTCTCCTGATAGTGTGTCATTTACTACCACCCTTTGTGTTCTTCCTTAAAGCCAATTTTTAACCAAGTTGGCAAACTTAGGGCCCATGCCTGTGTGCTCCAGTTTGTTAATTAGCCTCCTATGGGGGATTGAGTCAAAGGCCTTACTGAAATCAAGATATACCATATCCACAGCACTACCCTGGTCAATTGTTCTTGTTACCCAATCAAAGAATGCTATCATATTTGTTAGGCATGACCTCTCTGAGGGGAAGCCATTCTGCGATCCTGTTGCCCACTGGACTGTAGGTACTCCACTATACGTTCCCTCAATAAGGACTCCATTAATTTCCCCACAATAGAGGTAAGGCTCACTGGTCAGTAGTTCCCCGCTTCCTCCTTGCTTCCACTTTGGATGGATGCTAGAAGAGCTTTTCAGCGGCAGTGATGGGGTTTAACAATGCACGGAATAGGCAAATCTTAGTGGAAAAAGAAGGGGGAGGGGAGAAAGAGACAAAGATCAAGTAGGGTCTGTGGTGACACTGTAGGTGGGGAAGAATGGGCATACTAGGTGGGCCATGCAGTCTTTATCTGCAATCAAATGCAGTGTTCTAGGGATGTGGATATGATGGTCTATCCACACTTTCTGGCAGTGTCCTTTCCCTTTAAGAAGTGCCGGAATGTCTTCAGGCTGGCTCTTCCCAACTACCCGGGTGGTAACTCCCCAGGCTCCGCCCTGTGATGACAGATCTTCCTTTCCGCTGGAAGAACACTCCCTCCTAATTGCTGTCATGCTACAGAGGCCCTTTGCTTTATTTCCTTGCTAAATGCATTAGATAACTTTTGTTTTCAATTCTACTTCTCGCCACCAGTATAGATGACGTGAAGTCCACTCCGGGTTTCCGGAAATGCAGCTGCAGGCAACTAATGTCACGACTGGATCTGCTCTCCTTGTGCGTGTACTGCCTGGGCCATGAGCACGATGTCCAGAACTACGGCCTTTGCCATTCATTCATTCATTCCTTCCTTCCATCCTCCTTGGAGGATCGCCTTGCCCACCTGCTCCTTGGCTGTCCGGATGATCGGGACCCGCCTGTTCGTTCGAAAGACGCTCGTCGGATGGTCTCTGCAGCCACAGGAACTGCCAAGCAACTTGTGACTTTCGAAGAGCCCGCAGCCCAGGGTGCAGCACACTTCTTGGCTTCGGACTTTTTGCCGCTCCCATTGTGTGCTTCGTTCAAAGGAACTTTTAAGGATTTGTGCCAATCCCTACCCACTCATGGGCAGGGCCTTGCTGGCACAAAATCCAAGAAGGACAAGGAGAGACAGAGACCAAGAAGCGGTTTCGACAATCGTGGGATCCGGAGCATTCTCAGGCCTCCAACTGCCATGCTTCGCCGGATTTGCCAACTACAGTCGTTGCTTCGTCGCAGGCCACCGTCTGGCCAGTTGGCCGAGACTTAGGTCGATGCTCCGGCCAAGATTTTTCTCAACCCAGTCGACCCATTGTCTGCAGAGGAGGCATATATCTCCATTTCCAGAACTCCGGTTCTGGCCTTTTCTCAGGGAGGGTCAGGGCAGTCTGCTGTTCCACCACCTCCCACCCCGGAGCCTCGGGACCTGGAGAGGGCTCTGTGTTTTTGAACACTTTTTGAATTTGTATCTTATTGGATAATTTGAAAACAGCATGGTAAAACAGGGCAGTGAGGAGGACAACTAGAATGCTAGGAAGTATAAGAACAGGGATTAGCAGCCGGAAGAACGAAGAGGAGTGAAAGCTTTGACAGACTAGATTGGTTGATAAACCTTTATCTGATGGCATTTTCTATAATCTTGTGGTAAATATGGATGGTAAGCTTAAGTCAGGCAAGCAGTGTTGCCAGTTTTATACAAGTACCTGTTAAATTTTAATGCAGATTAACTGTTCTTACAATTATCCCGACTTCAATCCCTTACGTCATTACCGTCTCATTGTACACAGTCAGTAAATCCTTGCATTTTTGTTGTCTTAAGTTGCATCATGCCTGAAAATAGGCATTCAGTTGCCTTGCATGCTTACACGGTTGCCAACAACTAAATATATGTTGGGATGTATTAGGAGATGGTAATGTCAGGACAAATGAAGTGACCCTCCCATGTGTAAGGGCTTGGTTAGACCACACCTGAAGTACTACATCCAGCTGAGGTCATGCAATACATAAAGGCCATTATGCACTGGACAGGAAAAATCTTGAAAGCTGATTGGTCTGCAACATTCTATACCAATACTTGTATTCCTTCATAAAGGAATGGGTAAAAACAAGAGCCCTGAGCACAGCCTGATTACCTACACTGATATCTCTATGCCCTGTCAAAAACTAAGCAGCACAAGGTAGCCCGTCGGCGCAGCGGTAGGGTTACCGCTCGTGGCGCCAGCGACCCGGGTTCGGAAACGGACTCTGACAGCTGGAGGGCCAGCCATGGGGAGGAGGATTGAGTGCCAAAAGGCTGCTCTCCTCCTCCGGGTGGGGTGGGATGCAAGTCTCGCTGCTTATACCGCCACCTGCATGACCACAGGTGGAGGTGCAGCGAAGGCAGCTTGCAAATAAGGGTGGGGAGGCACTCGCCGGAGCAACAAGCGTGTCACGACGTGCTTAGCCCCAGGCATCCCTAGCTTGCGGGCACCTTGAGGGCTGGGACCAGAAAAATGGAAATAACCTGTCCCAGGCTCCTGTAGATGGGACCCGGTCGTCCCGAGAAAACCCATAACCAGGCTCTTGAGATGGGGCCAGCTGACCTCCCAACGCACACTTGAGGTGTGGAGAGGGCAAGGGGAGACCCTCTCCTCCCCGCCCGGGGGTTAACCGTGGCAGGATGGGGGCAGGCCACTGGCACTCGGAATGGAGGTACCCGGGGCCGGACTACGGGTGTGCGCATGACCTTGGGATCCCTGAAGAGAGGTCCCTGGAGCAGCGAGGAAGGGGGCATAGAAATAGTAAGTATAAAAAAAAAAGAAAACTAAGCAGCACAGAAGTCACTCACCTTCTAATGGATCAGGTTCCTGAGGTGATTTTTGACTTTCTTGAGGGGAATTCTTTTGAAGACTGGGTTGATTCTCTGAAAATATCAAAGAAAAAGAAGAAACCAACCATGAGCAGTCATGCTGAGGTAAGTGAAGCTTCTATTGTGAACCTAGAGCACAGTAAAAATGAAGTTAATATCAAGAGACAAACTAATGGGCCTCTTATGTTCTGAGAGACTGGCTTGAAAGAGAAAAAAATTAGAACCTGACTTAGCAACAGTCACAGCAGAGGAACTAAACCTTCTCCCGAGTGACTTTTATGGAACAGTTCGAACTGGGAAAGGAGAAAAATGTGGAACAGCCAGCTATGTGTCTCTACGGGCAGGAAATCAGCAGACTTCTGATTGAACCTCCCTGCAACAGACCTTTGAATCTGATGACAGATTTCAGTTTTTAACAGCAGTAACAATAATGTTTTGGTGGCCACTGTTAAACAACTAAGAAGAGATGAGAAAGATGTAACAAGACATCATCCTCCAATTTCTGAAATGCGTCTACAAATTCTTTACAAATCAATTATTTCACCACACACAGCTCCAGGGCTCCTCAGAAAAGTGTGGCTGGACATAGAGTTACCTTCTGCCCATTGTGGTAAAGAAGGATTACAAAAATTGAAGCTAAACTGTTTTACAATTAAAACTGATGAAAATGGTGTTGAATATGCCTCTTTTTCCTTTAATGAGTCCAACAAAAACCGCAGTGACCACTTGAGAGACAGAAGCAAAACCTTTGTGGGTTTTTGTTTGCTCAACCGGAACATCCATTGTACCCAATAAAGTCTCTAAAGAAGTATATTTCAAAACTACCACCAGATGCTCTAGCATTTTAGTGCCATCCACCGAGAGCACCACAGCAATTTTTAAACAACCAGCTATTCGGTACAGTCGGGAGCCTGTTGGAGTAAACTATCTGGGATCTTTCCTGCCGAAAATCTTCAAGGAAGCAAATCTTACTCTGATCTATGCAAACCCCAGCATGCACACTGTTGCTAGCCACATGCTATCAAACACAGGACTAGATACAAACAAGTGATGAGTGTAACTTGTCACAAATATGAATCTTCCAGTCAAAAATTATTGGCAGCCATCCTTTCAAGAACAACAGCAATGGAGCAGCATTCTGCATCAGCCATCATGCATTTCTGTACCTGCCACAACCAAAGAAAATGCTTCTATAAGTACAGAAACTGTCAGAGACCCAAAGTCTTCTCAGCCAGAAATTTTACTGCCTGTGGCTAGTCTACCAAATTACACTACACAGAACAATGCTGTATTCTTTCCCAGTATTGTAAAGCGGCCGCAAAAGAAATTATAGTACAAACCCAGTCACAGCAAGCTCATTAGCATTACCACAGAAATAAAATATTCTGCATAAAAATATAGCCTCTCAGCAGCTTATTCAGTAACTACATGTACCTAGAAATAAGGTATTTCATATTATAACAAAAAAAGAAAATGTCTCTGCTGATCGTATTTCCCTACACAGCAGCACAAGTGATTCCTACCTCAGCGACCATTACCCAAGTGCTGCAGCCACAGCTGCATCCTCCGACCGCAGTCAGCAACTCCCTGCCACCAAGGAAACAGCTGGCAAGTGACAGATGTGTACAGCAATCAGAATTCCTGGCCAGCGATTCTAACAGCAACATGGAAAAAGCACCGCAGAACAAGGTTCATAGTGTAATATTGAAACCACCTGCGATGCTCAGTTTTCAACTGAAATGGACCCTGAGCAGTCAAACACAAAATGGCGCCATCCCAGCATGTCTGCAAAAAGTAGAAATGCAATGCAAGAAGCAGGAAAAAAGAATAAGAACGCCTTTCTTTTCAGTTAACGATGTGGTCTGGCTATTCTCCTATGCAGAACCATAACAGCAGAAAAGTCTTCCAGCAGCATTCTGTGACCGCTATTCTCCACTGCAGCCACTCCCCAGCTCTTAAGACCTCCAACTCTCACCCTCAACTGACAAAGTCACTGAACAAGGTATTCCAACTCAAAATACAGGACATGCATTCCTGTAATGTGCAGAACCCCCCTGCTCCTCGCACTGAGTTTTCTACACTATTTTCACGTGGGGACCTTGCATGGTAATGTCCAAATTGATATTTATAAGGCGTGACAGTTAGTAGTTAAAATGGCAGTAAGCAAACTGAAAAAAAATACTCACCTGCAGTAATGTTGTTTCTTCCGAAAGGATCCCTCACTAGGTTTAACAACTGCATCAGTACCCTGGATTACGCTTGCCCCAGAGCTTTAAGAATTTTATGCAAATTATGGAATCTTAAAATGAAATTCAAAACTCTGCTGTGTGGTCACACTCACCTCTGCCCTGTAATGGCGGAAGTATTTCTCAAGTTGAGGTAAGCAGTGACCACTAAAGCTAGCTAAACAAGTATCCATAAGGGGTGAAAGTTTTGGAAAAAAACTTACACTATGACAGAAAAAATATTTAAACTGTGACAGCCACTGAAAATCAGTAGTAAAACAATACAAGTAATGTTCAAGCAATTAAAAAGAAACAGATTCATGTGAGAACCTGTTTCCAGGTTCTGGAAGGGGAGGTAGGGATAGGATTGTTAAACCTAGTGTGGGATCCCATTGGAAGAAACAACATTACTACAGGTGAGAAATTTGTATTTCAAATCCCAGGAATCCCTCACTAGTTTAACAACTGCAGACTCCATAATAGTACCTTGGGAGGCTGGGTACAGAACCTATTTAGGAAAAAGGTTTTGCAAGACAGCAGTGCCAAAGTTGGAGTCTCTTCTGGATTGAATGTCCAAACAGTAGTGCTTTGTAAATGAGTACCGTCTTCCAGGTAGCTGCTTTAAAGATCTCCTGAATGGAGACACCTCTGGATGCTGCCACAGAGGTGCAGGTGCCTCTCATAGAATGGGTCCTTAAGTCCCTCTGGCAGAAGCTTGCCAGCTCTGCCATTAACAGAACTGAATACAGGCTACTCTTCAGTGAGAAATGGTTTTCCTGGATGCCAGTTTACCTTGACCTACCTCACAGCAGGTGACAAATAACTTGTGGACCTGACCTCCTTTGAGTGGTCCAAGTAGTACTCCACAGCTGTTTTAACATCCACACTGTGGAGCTTCTGCTCCCCTGGAGTGGAGAACTCTGTAAAAAAAAAAAAAAAAACACTGGAAGAGTGATTGACTGGTTCAGATGAAAGTCAGAAACCAGCTTGGGGAGGAATTTTCTATTAGTTCTTAGTTTTGCCTTGTCCCCTGTGAAACATGATATAGTTGGGATCTGTATAATGGGCTTGGAGTTCACTCACCCTCCTAGCCGAAGTAACTGCTACCAGGAAAACTGTTTTCCAAATTACATATTTGAGAGCAGAAGTTGGCATAGGTTCGAATGGGGCCTCCATCAGCTGCACAATGCAGATATTCAGGTCCCTTGGTGGGACTAGATCCTTAAAAGGAGGGCTCAGGTGAATCAGACCTTTAAAGAACCTATTAAAAATAGTCTGCAAGGCTAGAGATCTCTATCCTTGCCAGCTGAAACATATGCTGACACTGCTGCCAAATGCATCTTCAGTGTTGAAAGCCAGAGGCCCAGAGACTACAACTGGATCAAATAGTCCAAAACAGTGGACATGCTCGCCTGAAGGGGGCTGAGCTACCTAGGCAAACACCACAGGGAAAATCTTTTCCACTTGGAAGTGGAAGTTTCCTAGTTGCTGGTTTCCTGCAAACATTGAGCACATGTAAAACCTCTTCTGAGAGGTTTTACTACAGAGAACTCTAGCTCTTCAAGTACCATGCTTTAGTATAGGACATGCTCTCAAACTGAGGGGAGGCAGAATAAAGGGAAACATCAGAAAGGATTGCTGTACACTGTACTGTACATTACGTCAAGGTGTGCTGCCTGACCCACAAGGCCCAGCACGGTCTGGGTCTGGGCTACCTGAAAGACTTCCTAGTGACATACGCTCCTAGCCATGCCTTCTGGTTGACGGAAGCAGACTTCTTGATTGTCCCAAAATCTAGGTTAAAATCTTCTGGTGATATGGCGTTTGGTGTTGCAACTCCTATTCTTTGGAACGCCCTTCACCAGGAGGCGAGAGGTGCCCCTTCGCTGGCCAGTTTAAATACTTTTTTAGTTCAAGCTTTGGCCTGGCTTTGTGATCTAATGTTTTAAAGTTTTATTACTTACTGTTATTATTGTTTTACATCTTGTCTGTGCGTACTGTAAGGTGCCAACAGCCACTGGGATTAGGCGCAATATACATAAAACTGCCTTGTCTTACACAGATGGTGGTTAACACATGGAATGAAGTATCCGGTAAGGTTGTGCAAGCTAGCGCTGATCAGGTTTTCAAAGCAGGACTAAACAGACTCCTGAGAGAGAATGGCACTGAGGGCTACACAACATCAGTAGGGAAAGCATTCTAGTTTTTAAAGTTGAATGAGTGACCATGCACAAACTGAATGTAGTCTATGCCTTGTGGCATAAGGTGTGAACTACAGCCAGCCTGTCGGAACAGCAGTAGCAGTCCCATTTGCAACACCAGCAAACTTGGGTCATCATGGGCTGCCTGGCTGGCTGCAGGAAAGTGGATTAAGCATCTCAGGGACAGCTTTCCTTGTTCAGGATGGCAGGGATGTGTACCCCGCAGCACAATCCCAACCTAGCAAAGGCATAAGGAGGGAATACCCTAAACCTCAGCATGGCCATACACACTAATGTGTACATGTCCTTGTCATTGCACAAGTGGCATTCCCGTGGGAGAAAGGCTCCGGCCTACCAAGGATGACACCAACACCCCAGAAGGCTTGCACTCTACCAACATGGTGCTCAACCCACAACATGATAGTCTTGGTCAAGTGGGGGGTCAGTGTACATCCATGAGAAGATAAGTGACAGGGCTGGGAGGTGCAGTCAGGAGGAGGCATACCGGGGAACAGAAAAAAATCTTGATAAAAAAAGGGAGCACAAGATGACCCCAAGTTCCTTATGTAACAATGCTGTTACTTATCCTCTAATGCAGATGTTCATGGCTTATAAGGCACGTAAGGATACAGTGTGTGTGAAAGGTGCTGTGGAAAAAATATATTAATTCCTTCCTTCTTTATGTGTGGTGGATGACCTATTAACCCCTACTGTACAACATATTAAGCAATAATTCATTGTAGAAAGCACCACTCTATGTACTCCTGATGCAGTTTTCACTTCTTATAAAATGCATTAAATACAACATATTCATACCCTTATGTTTAACTTAGAGTTGATGCTAAAAACACATTAAGCAACTTTTGCGTTGAAAGCAGGAGCTGCTATTCCAAAACACAAATAATGGCGTAAGGCTCATTTTACTAGAGTAATAACCAAAGGAGAAATTCCTTCATATGTACTGTAATTTCCGTTGTCAATGTGGAGTTAGTGTGTGTGTATATATATATATATATATGTATATATATATATATATATGAGATATGAACAACCCATACTGGGGTAGTGGTACAGCCCAGAACTGTCCATCAGCACAGAACCTTGGATACATGCGAATTCTGAGATCATCCGTTACTCAGTCATTGATGGACCACTACAGGAGTCGGCAGCACAGGCAGAGCTCTCATAAAAACATCCATTCTACAACGGATTTATTTTCTAGCAAGGATTAGCAAATTAAAATGCCACATGGTCCTTAGCTCATGCATAAAAGGCACTGAAATGAGACCTGTAAGGCAGATTTAGTCAGTTTGAAAGCTGCAGCGTTAACAGGCAGGATTTCTAAATTTAAAAGGGTACTCCCTGACACCATGTAGCCCCAGCCTGCCTCCCAGCTGCACAATTCTTGCCAGAAGATAACAAATCAACTGTAGAACACAAGAGTTCTACCTATACTATCTACCCCATTAGTGTTCTAGCAAAGACCGAGTAACTGGTGATCTCAGAATTCTCACGTGTCCCAGATTCTATGCAGACAGATAGCTTTCAGCATACCACTAACTCAGTAGGAGTGTTCATTACTCCATATGTATTAACTTCCCACTGACAACATGGAGTGATAAAGAAATCATAAATTACACAGAAGTGACCAGCATTTCCTTTCTGCTGTACTTTTATTTTACTTTACTGCTACATTATTGTTTGCAGACAGCTGGGGAATCAGTCTGTTTTTAGATTCTTTTATGGGTACTGAAAATGTTTTTACGTAATGTTATGCTGTTATCCTATTACTTACTATATTTGTTGTAATACTGTAATTTGTTGTAAGGGCAACCGAAAGAAACAAACTCTAATACTACTACATTTGTATTAATTTATTTCTACTTATTATACAAACTGCTTCTTACCATCATGTGACCATCTGCCTCTCTTTGCATCATCTTTACTGTTTTCCTCAAGCTTCCTCTTTGCGTAATCTACACACGATGTTCCTACAAAGATATTAAAATGGCATTAATGATCATGCTTTTCATATTACTGCCGCTATTTCTTTATTGCCAACTCAGTAATACTAAAGGGTCCAAGAATACCCCCAAAGCGTAAACAGGAAGCAGCCAAACAAAATCATTTTTGTGTTCTGTGCACATCAAGCATGTGTACCCACCTTGACACATCAACATACTGCATTAGCTTTACTGAAGCAAGTCACTCTCAGAGTAATAATGGTGCCAACATACAAATAAATGCTGTTAACCAATGTTTCAGCTTAAATAAACTATTGAACAGGAGGGGAGGGAATATTCTATAGTGTTACTGGGATAAAGATGTCCTTCTATCCTTATTTGCTTTATAGATTATTGATACTTAAAACTACATGTTTTATTTTGACTATTAATAATTCAAATAACAAAATGGAGGTAGTACAACGTAGTGGTTTAAGGCTCTGAGCTGCAAACCTGGAGACCTGGTTTTGAATCCCACAGCCCCCACTTGCATATTGTGTGACCCTGAGCAAGTCACTTAACTTCCTTGTGCTCCCAAGTCAAACTTGTAAACAAGCTTTCAGCTTAGTGTGCGTCTCTCCTGGTAAAAAAAAAATGCACTTAACTACCTAGATTTCTTCCCAATGGCTACAGTAATGCAGTACACTGAGCAGGTGTGAAGTCCTCAGAAAACCTACTGACTAGAACTTCAACTCCTCTCCTTAATCTTGCACCTTCTCTCATCTGTGCTCCAGATCTTTCTGCTGAAAAGTTGAGGGTGCTCCTTTAGTAGCGCCTCTCTTTGGTGTGTTTCTCTTGGTTTTTGCTACACTGATTTTAATGTTGTTCAGCTCCTGCACACTGTTAGAACTTGTTTTGTTCCAGGTCCAGTGACATTATTGAGTTGGGTATTTTTACTGGGACTTTTCAATGTAAACCACAAATTAAAGATAGCACCCAAATCAGTCTTCAGGCACAGTACACACTGGTGCCACAAGACTTCTGTGGTGTATCCTCATGACATCTGCACTGATTGCTTGAGAACCTCAGAAGAAGTTGTGTAAATCTAATAACTGCTGTAGCTTGACCAAGGGTTGAAATTTGGCTTCAACTCCTCCACTGGTACCCCAAAGGATTGGTCGCCCCAGCCTCAGGCATCCAGCCAAGAGGCTGTGATTGACCTGAAAACTCACTGATAGTTTAAGAAATGAAGGGCACCTGCGAACCATCATGGTGGTAACTATGTAGGTCAAGGATCACCAGGCTATCTTGACCAAGAAAGTTGGTTAAAACACATTTGTTCCCACAGACACCATATGGTGTCGGAACCATCCCTTGCTAGATCTGACTGAAAATGGCCACTAGGAGTAAATGAGGCAGCGTGTTGCAGGGAATCAAAACCTCTTCCATCCCCACTTCAGACACTTTGAATCAGGAGGATATTTCAGTTGACTCCACTGCTGTAGACAGCTCCCACCGACCAAAACTGCCAGCTTGCATCCATTCCCCTAACAGACAGGGAAGGTCTTACGAGTTCCTAATGAACTGGAATCTGAAAAGTCCAAGGCATTCAATTTTCCTGACTGGTCCATAGCATTGTTGAGAAAATCATCAAGCTCTAGCAGTCCTCTCCATCCATGCAAGCCCCACAGGAAAAGGCATATGAAACACAAGTAGTATCACTTAAGGCAAGTACAGTGGATGTTCGCTTTCAGTATACTGCTGTTATTACCTCCATGGACAGCTCTGTCTGGAGCAGGAACAGGACTCTGGAGATGGCTATGTTTCTCCATCATCCAGCAGTCCTGGCCCCAAAGGCATGGATGCTTGGAGTCTCTGAGTCTGGAAAGAGATCTGGTTCTCCTTCCCCATTTTGTCCCCAAAACATGCCTGCTGCATCAAATTATCCTAACCATCTCAGGCTGGATGGCAGAGCGGATGGTTCATTGAGCAAAGAGGAGGCCACAGACAGCATAGAGCACTCTTGCACAACTTGTACTTAGTCTAAGGAGCACAAGGTGACGTGAACAGCAAATTGAGGTTCCCTACCATGAACACACAAACCTGGTCTACAAGGCAGTTAACCCCAGAATCAGGCTTCTTTATAGACATAGGTACTGCTTGACCCCTATGCCCTTCAACAAGTTATTACAAGTTCTGTCCTCTCTATAATTGACTAGGGGATCGTTATCTATGGGTCTGCAACTGACACTGCCCTCAATAGAATCAAAATAGCACTAAATAATGCCTGCCGTCTGGTTGCTGGTGCGCACAAGCTTACACACGCCTGCGATCTGTATGATCTAACCAACTGGCTGAACCTCAAGGGTAGGATATCTTACCAGTCCCGTCTGTTGGCTAAAAAAAATTACTCTCTGGTTCCCCCAGCCCGCACAAATACTCCTCGTACAACCCTATACCATCGTGACACGAGGAGCGCTGCTAGGGTCTCCTACCAAGTTCCACTCTGCCGGACAGTGCAAGGACAACGGGCATTTATGTTTGGGGCACCTGTCTGGCTAAATGGTCTTCTTCTCTTCATATTCTGTCAGAACACAAGCTAGGCCTTTTCAAACTCAAACTTAGACAGCACTTCCTCACTCTCAGCTGTGATTGCTCTTAGTCATCTGTTGTATCATTTCATCCACCACTGTGCCCACCAGCACCACCTCTGCCCCTCCTCCTCCTTTTCCTCTCTTAACCCCCCTCCGCTACTCCCCCTCACTCACTCCTCTCCCCATCACTAATTGTCTGCCTATCACCCCCTCACCCTGCCTCTTCTATTTCAGCTACTTCCCCTACCCTCATCCCATTCTTCCTCCCTCTGGCCCTAAGCCAAATTTGAGACAAAAGACATTTTCTGTCTGCATACTACGCGAAATCGTGTACCGACTACCACCCAAGCGACATCCCTACCTGGGTTTGCTCATGCAACACTTGCAGACGGGGCTAGCCGCAACAGACAATGTCATCTTTCTGACAGCACTCACAGCATACCCTGCTTGCTTTTACTGCTCCTCCTACTAATCTGCAGAACCCTTTGGTTGACACCGATTCTGTAATCATATTTGGAACTGACTTTATACATTTTCCTCTCTGTAATTATCTGTTCTGTATCACTGTATTATGATGTACTATTTGTCTTACTCACTCATGACGTGGAACCTTGGTAGATGAGTCTCTGGCTTGAAGGAATTGTAATACTGAGATTTAAATAAAAATTAAAAAGCTCAAGGACACATTACTGTAAATTGAACCTCCCATGGCTGCACTCCATGACTAAAGTCCGTTCCAAGGGATTCTGGAATGCGCCAGGAGTGATGCTGTTGCAAAATGTTGGGCTGGGGCAACAAAATCAACCAGATAAGTGTGAGTTTTGAAAGGTTCAAAGTATGAGGAAAAACTACCTTATGAAGAAAGACTTCTCCCTGGTGTCCACTGCTCCAGCTCACAGCCTTGGAGCTTCGTAATTAGTAACTGATCCTCTGCCCATAGTCAACAAGGGCAAAGCGGTACACCATGCACATACTGTATTTCTATAAAAGGTAATTTATGGTTGAGGACTTGCATCTTAGTGTTGCACACATTTTGCCCAAAGCCGCAAAAACCGGTTGGGGGGGGCTCAATTGTATTCTTCTTCATCTACTGCATGGACAGTCTTACCAGTTGTGGTATTAAACCCTAATTGTAAAGGTAATCCAGCCTCCAAACTGTCTGTACAGCTGAACTTTTAATTATATTCAGCACAACTACTCATTGCAGGAATACAGCCGTAGAGGTCTGTGAAAGCTCATTCTACTCAGATGGTAGCACTGTCAGTGACTTCCCCAGGACAGTCCTCACTACATGATTTGTAGGACTGCAGTCTAAGGTACTGCTCATACGTTCACACAAAGCACTATGCTCTGGATGTAAATTCTAGGTGGTGTACCGGTTTGGGGTCATAAGTACGTAGGCGTTGCAGTCCTTTTGAGCCCTGTATGAGTCCGACCACCTTTATCTGGTGACGGTACTACAAATTACTCAATTAATGGGTAAGAAACTGTGAAGGAGATGCTCTCTAAGCAGATAAAGTTATCTGCAAATATCTCTTGAACTTCCTGAGTACCTCCTTTATACAACAATACTCGACTCTCCCACCATCCCTCAGGCAGGCTTGTGTGTATTCTGTCAGGTTGTTTTCTCCATCAGGGTATGGGAGAGTGAGCATTCGGAGTGCTTCAACTAGTTGGGATTTTATAAACTTTGTATGTATTTGCATGGTTTTCCCCATCCCTCTGGGTGGACTGGGTTACGTAGCTTTATTGTAATAATTTCTATCCCTGTTGCTAGGATCTTCTTGTGGTCATTGTATGCCCTTTTTTTTTTTTTGATTAAAAAAATTTACACAAAGCGGATAATTTATTTGCTTCTCCCATTCAAGCATTTTTTTGCAGTCGTGGATGTTTCTACATCTCGTGCTTCTTGTTCGATCAATTTTCCTCTCTTGCCTCAGTAAAAAAAAGTACTGAGGCAGCTGGGGTTGGCAGCACTATATATAGAGGTGATACCCAGTGCCGTGTTTCAGTACCACAAGCCTCAAACGTTCAGATTTCTGCAGTGTCCTAGTGCTGCCAAGTTAAGATTAAAAAGACTGGTTCTATATAGGAGATACTTCAGAAGATCAAGACTTACTGATAAATAACTTTCCATCTTACTTCAAGAGGGCTCTTGCAGCAGGTAACACCATTAGGACTAAGCCGCCAGGCACTAGGACTCCACAGAAAAATTCTAGCTAGCAGTGAATAGCGGGGACTACCCCTGACATCACCTATAATATAAAAGGGGAAATCCCCCAGCCCATCCTCAGTTATTTTCCCGTTGACCCATGCACATCGGCTTCATGGATGCCGCCTTCATTAATCGACCGCTTTTTTTTTTCGCGTTTATCCGAGTTTTATTTTTTAACAAATTTCTTCACAGCAATTATTGCAGATTTTCTTCTCCATCCTCCTCCATGCAGTGGCATCAGCAATTTGCACTGCGGGACAGCCTTTTGGACATCCAGCTAGGCCTAGGCCTAGGCCCAGGTCAAGACTCAGAGGCCTGCCAGCATCGCTTAGATCTCCCCAGCACACTCAGCTCCGCCACCAGCAGACTATCGAGGCTCTCCTGCTGATCAGCAACTACCCAAGATGGAGAAGAAGCTTAACTAGAGACATCAAAGCACCACGAGAAAAATTATAGAGAAACCCAGGTCATCTTCACCATCTTGGTCCCCAGTGATCCCAGTAACCGTTTCTGGGCCTTCCTCCTGCTGGAGTTCGACTCCCCTTCCACCGTGGCCTCTGGGTCCCTGGTGGCTAAATGCCCCTCCCTGCTTCCATGGTATCTCAGGAGGAGGGTCTTAGGGGCTTGGGACTTAGTCCCATGCTTTTCTGCCCCTGCAGCTTAGGTCCTTTGGCCTTGCAGGTCCTGAGCCTGGCGGCATAGCCGGTGCATCTTCGAGCGGCAGGCCTCGGCCCATCGTCCTCCTGGCCAGGGTGTCTTCCGAGTCCTCCCTGTTATCTGGGGTCAACTCCTCCAGGTCACACCCAGGATATACGCTCACCTCCCCCACAAGAGTGGCTTTCCTTTTCTGCTTGGGAGCCAGCTCCCCATCAGGCTTTTCCGTTCTTGACAGATGCAGGCTGAGCCGCCAGTGCAGCGACGGCTGAGGCCTGAGCCTCTGACGCTGGCTCTGTCAGCGTCAGATGCGGAGTACGCCTGATGCTGCTCCATCCTCCTGGGTCACTGGCGGGGCCCAACGCCTTTTGCTAGCCAACGCCCAAGGATCCGACACTCATCACTGAGTGGATGCCGGTTGGCTCAATCCATTTCGGACATCGGGTTGTTGATCTACCCTCCTAAATCACCAGCTGGGCCAGACGCCCATTTTTAGCCAATGCTCGAGGATCGGACGCCTGTCACTGAGCAGACACTGGATGGCTCTGTCCATTTAGGACCTATGTTGTGTTTCCCTGGTACCGACGTCAGCTATGGAGACGGCGTGCCTGACGCTGCCCTCTCCTCCTAAGTCGGCGGCTGTGCCTGATGCCTTTTTTCAGGTGATGCCCGAAGATCTGACACCCATCACTGATCAGACGCCAGACAGCTCCATCTCCTTTTGGGACCGACCTCGGGTTCCCTGTACTGATTTCTGGCACCATCGGCTATGGCGATGGTGCTCCCAATGCTGCCCTTTTCGCCTAAGTCACCAGCTGGGCTTGATGCCCGACTTCAGCTGATGCACAATTATTCAATGCCTGTCACTAACCTGGCACCTAATGGTTCCATTCCTTAAGGGTGGATGCCTGGTACCCCAGACCAACTCAAACTGAATCCGGGCTACCTCAACCTGATGACTTGAGGTCTACTCCTCTGCCAAGGGGGATTGCTCCGGCGCCGGATGGCAGCGCTACTTACCGGCCAAGAGGCAAGCGACCCACTCGCCTTCTCCCTCCCCCAGTTTTGGGGGACTTGGAGGTCCATTTTCCCTCCTTCTCGGGCTGAGAGGACTCCGACACAGAGCCGGAGAGGCCCAGGGCTGTTCATCGTTCCCCTCTTGATAACCCTTTCTTTATGGACATCCTACGTTATATCCGGCAGCTAAGTGGCTGGGATTTGGAGGAGCTGGATACAGTGCAATGTCAGCCAGCTGTCCTTTAGGGAAAAGACAATCTGCCTACGGGAGTCCCTCCATGTGTTGACTTCTATACAGATGTCAACAAAGAAGTCAACACGGCGGACTGGAAGCACCACTTCCCTGTGACCATGCGGTCTCTAAGGAGACCGTCTATGTGGTTCTCTTTGGGATAATCCCTTTTATAAGGAGCAGCCGGAGGCAGAGTCCATGGTCATTAATGCTGCCCAAAATCACTTTTAGCTCTACAGGCATCTGTGTACTCAGCCATTTGACAAACATTCCAGACAGGTGGTTCAGCTGGCTACAAGGCCTTTTGTCCTCGGGCTAAAATTTCCCTCGCTCACAGGATTCATTATCAGAATGCCCTGTGGGACAAAGCTGAAGACTATCATGGGGTCAGGATCAGACATCGATAAGCATATCCTCCGAGCTTCCTACGACTTGGCAGGGCTTCGGCCTTGGCAGTTTGGATCTGCTGGTATTCCTGGCTCAGGATGTCCGGCTTTGTGCTGGGACGCACAGTCCAAACTGATGGATGCTCCATTCAGGACCCCTCCAGCAAAGTCTCACTACAGGGAGTCGATAAAGGCTACTGGCCCGTACACATTATGTACAATCCTCAGCCTAGACAAATATCAGGCAGACCTTTCGACGAAACGCCTGCCGGCAGCCTAGAGGATAGCAAGAGAGAGCAGGGGGTCTAGGCATAAGCTTCCACCCTGCCTCAAGGGGCTCCACCCCTTGGGCACCCAGGACATTTCAGACCTCACTGCCCCTCCCAGACTCCTCAGCCTGACTCATGCCCCCCCCCCCCCAATTTGTCTGTGGCAGAAGCCATCAGGGAAGTGATGGTGAGTCACCTTTCTTTGTACATTGAAGATGGGAACCAGATAACCTCCGACCAGAGGGTGCTTCAGTTAATAGCAAAGGGGCACACCTTACAGTTAACAGATATGCCCCAGACATCCCAACTCCGTTAAGGAGATTGATTATGCTCACCAGTCATTCCGGAAACAGAACCCCACATACTGGTTCTTCAACCTTACGAGAGGTGCCTTTGTCCTCATTTTCAAGGGCACCGCTACCAATTTCTGGATCTTGCCCTTCGGCCTGTCCTCAGCCACAGGGTCTTTACCAAATGCCTTGCAGTAGTGGCTGCAGCCTTACGGAGACACGGTCACTTTGTCTCCCTTCCCTAGAATACTGGCTGTTGACCCACCTTCACTCTGTTTCAGGACCTAGGGGTCACATTAAGCCTTCCTTTCCTTGGCCCAGCCACAGGCTGCAGTACATAGAGGCAATTCTGGACAAGGTTCAGGGCACAGCTTTCCCCACTCCGGAGTGGGCAGAGTGTCTCCTAGCACACGCTCACCAAGTCTCCTCCTTTTGACAGGTCTCAGCCAGGTTGGTCCTCAGACCCCTGGGACATGTGGCAGTGGCCATTACCACAGTTTCTTTGGCTCGGTTCTATATGAGGGTAGTCCAGTGGTACCTGAGAGCCCAGTGGGCCCAACTACCAGACGTTCTAGAACAGCCTGTCCTGGTATCAACCCCACTAGACAGGGCTTAGCCTGGTGGCTGGATTCCACCATCTCATCTGAAGAAGTCTGCTTTCGGAAGGAGTGTCCCAGTCAGATTCTTGCCATAGACATGTCAGGCACAGGCTGGGGAGTCCTCTTGGGAGACTGCCAACAGGAGATCCAGGTCCCAACAACAATCAACATTCTCCACATCTCTGTTGGCGATTTAATATGCCTTTCAGATGGTTTTGATACCTGACTCTCCGTCAGTCTAGATGGACATCATGTCAGTGGTCTTCTTCATGAACCAGCAGGGTGAGACTCACTCCTTCTCACTCTGCAGGGAGGCCATGGAAGTATGGATCTTCCTGGACTCCACCACTCATTCACACTGATGGGATCTACGCCGGAGGCGCTAGGACCCAGCAGGAGCAAACATTTTGCAGGAGGGTCGGTGCCAGAGATGGAGCCGCAAGCCTCAGCTCGTGCAGCAATGACCATCTCGGCGTCGACCCTCCAACCACCTCAGTTCCTTTTTTCCCGCCATTGAGTGCGCTTCAGTGACAACGTCGCTCGCCGGAGTTAAACTTCAAACTAGCAGCATAGTTTTCAGTTTATTATTTTGTAGAGTATCTCGAATAAATACCATTTACTATAAATTATTCTTACTTAAGAAAGTAGTCTCAGTCTACATTGACGGAGTCTACCATGAGCCGGTAGGGAGACTTCGTATGAAAGCTGTTCAGTCAGCCGGGCTGGGTCCGGTCCGCTGCCCTCTCCGAAGGGAGGGGGGTCTGACAACGGACAGTCCAATGCCCGAGGGGAGGGGCGGTCCCCCCGGCCCACAGGTCAAAAAAGAGAAGGCATCACTCAAGGTCGCCCTCTGGTATGTCTGCGCGTCGACAGTCGGTCATTGGGGTCAGTTGCCAGTCTCCTCCTCTGGAGTTGCCGGTTTCTGGTCACTGACCTCTTCGACATCGGAGCCCTTCCCTGCCTTCTGGTAGGGCTTCAGATGAGCAGTTTCATCAGTGGGCTCGGAGGTTGGTCCAGCTGCCTGGCCCGGTCACTCCGGGGCCCTCAGGGGATCGGGTAGGGCGGCTGGGCCTCCCTAGTCATGCGGTGCCTTCTTCGGTGCCATCGACTCCGCGCTCAGGTGTTTTCCCCCTCACATGGCTGTGGCGCAGGGGGCCACACTGATGCCTCTATTTCCTGGTATTCTTCCTTCTTTCTCCTCAAATCCTACTTTTCGGAGCTCTGTGTTGGTTTCGGCACCTTCGGCATCGATAGGTCGCTCAGCACCGATGTGTCTGTTGGCGCCATCCTTGGCGGCTTGTCTGCACCATGCACGGCGCTGGGTCAGGTGGTGCCGTGCTCTTTTTCGGCGCCAATGCTTGGTGTGATGTCTTCAGAGCTTCTTGACTCCAAACCTTTTTCCTTCCTCTTTTCCTTCTGATTTTCACTCCTTTCCTGTCCATACAGTACCTCCTGGGCTGTCAGGAAATGATATTGAGCCTGACCCAGACCTTAGGCTGGGTGATGACATGGAAGGAACAGGATCTAATCCTATTGCAGAGCCTGTGGTCGAGGACCTGTCATTTAAGTCTCCGCTGACAAATTTTAATTCCACTCTCTCTCTCCAGACTACAGATATCGATCCAGGGAAGCTTTTAAGGCTCCAATACCTTCATGTCCTGGAGAACCCTATGGATTTAACTCCCCCAGTACAGCCTTCTTTTGATACGCTTTCTCAAATGGTATGGAATAATCCCACTCTCATTCCTTCTAAGTCCATAGATAGAAAGTACGCTGCTCCCAAGGATTGACTCATTTTGGCCTCCCAAGCCTTTGCGGACTCCACTGTGGTCTTGGCAGAAAATGATAAAGTCGTCCTCCCTCAGGCTACTACAGCCCGACCTATAAACAAAGAATCTCGTAAGATAGGTACTTTAGGCAAGAGAGTCTTTGCTGCATCCACCCTGGGTATGCGTGTTGCCAGCTACCAGGGCTATTTCTCTCAATATGAGTTTGTTCTTTGGCATTCACTCAAGCAAATGGTAGAAGCTCTACCAGAGTCAGACACTAATTCAGAGTTTCTTCAAACTATAACCAAGGGTATCGAGTCCAACAACCAGCAGGTTAAAGCAGCTATGGATGCTTTCGATACTGCCTACCGAGCGGTGGCGGCAGGCATTTGTACCCACCGTCACTCCTGGATGCGCACTTCAGGCTTCATGAATGATGCCCAGCAACAGGTCATGGCGTTACCCTTCGATGGTATGCATCTCTTTGGTCCTCAAGTACAGCAAGCTCTGGAGTTCACACAAAAGACTAGGTCTGCTATTAAATTGGCTAAACCTGCTCCCGCCCCTTCTCGGGGGGGGGGGGTATTAATAAGCGTCAATTTCACAACTGCCAGTCCTTTCGAGGCAAGGGCAGGGGAGGTTTTAATAAAAACCAAGCCCCCCAGCCTCAAAAGAAAACACAACAGAAAGCACAAGGCCCCAAAACGCCCAGGGCCGCCTTCTGAGTTTCTGGCCCAAGTCCCACCTCAGCTGCCTGAGGGGGGCTCTGTCTCAGTGGTGGGAGGTCACCTGACTCAATTCTACAACTGGTGGAAGTCCATAACATCAGACAAATGGGTCCTCCAGATAATTCGCGAAGGGTATTCCCTCAATCTTACAGAGCCCCCTCTGGATCATCCCCCAAATGACAGCTCAAGCTGTCAGTTTTTCAGTCAGAGCTTATCACTTCCGAGATACAAGGCCTTCTGAACAACAGGGCAGTAGAAATAGTTCTGCTGGATCAACAGAACACAGGGTTCTACTCCCATTATTTTCTGATTCCAAAGAAAACCGGGGGCATGCGCCCTATTTTGGACCTCAGAAAATTTAACAAATTTCTTCCCAAGGAAAAGTTCAAAATGATTTCACTAGGAACCCTGCTACCTTTGCTTCATCAACACAACTGGCTAGCCTCCCTGGACATGCAGGATGCTTACCAGCATATTCCCATTCACCCAAAGCA
Source organism: Neoceratodus forsteri (assembly GCA_016271365.2). NCBI lineage: Eukaryota > Metazoa > Chordata > Ceratodontiformes > Ceratodontidae > Neoceratodus > Neoceratodus forsteri. The sequence goes on along the minus strand of CM028131.1, from coordinate 1,653,518,621 downwards.
TCACAAATACCTACGGTTTGTGGCTTTGGGCCAGCATTATCAGTTCAGAGTCCTGCCCTTTGGGCTATCCTCGGCGCCGCGAGTTTTTACAAAGTGTTGTGCAATTCTCGCAGCGCACCTCAGAAAGATCAGAATACAAGTGTTCCCATATCTGGACGACTGGCTTCTAGCAAGCCCTTCCAGGCAAGGAACTCTAGACGCCGTAGCCACGGCCTCTGACTCTCTCACGTCCATGGGAGTCCTGCTAAATCTCAAGAAATCGCAGTTGCAGCCCTCCCAAAAGCTCCTTTTCATAGGAACTCTTCTGGACACCTCCTGTGCGAAAGCTTTTTTTACCACAGGACAGAAGAAACGATATCCTACAGATGGCCCGATACATCAGAGAGAACAGCTCGGTTCGAGCTATCTCGATGCAACGGATGCTGGGTCTCATGGCATCCTCGGTGTTCTCTGTACCCCTAGCACGCCTCCACATGAGAGCCTCCCAATGGATACTGAGTACTCAGTGGTCCCCAACCACTCACCCTCAGTCCTTTCTCATCAAGGTGACAGAACCTCTGAAGAGATCACTCACTTGGTGGTTGCAAAAGGATAATCTTCTGGAAGGGTTTCCCTTTGCTCCCCTGGATCATCAGATTTCCCATTACCACAGACGCGTCCCTGATAGGGTGGGAAGCTCATTGTCAGAATCTCCACACCCAAGGTACGTGGACTCAGGACAAGTCCCAGCTTCACATAAATGTCTCAGAAATGAGAGCCATCCTTTATGCAGTCCGGGCTTTAAAGGACATTCTCTGACACAAGAACATTCTCCTTCAAATGGACAACAAAGCAGTGATGTATTACATCAACAAGCAGGGCGGTGCACACTCTTACCCTTTATGCAGGGAAGCAATGAGAGTGTGGGAATGGTGTCTAGAGAACAAGGCTCTAATTCAGGCAGTCTACCTGCCAGGAGTGCAGAACGAACTGGCAGATCGTCTCAGCAGAACAGAGATAGATGCTCACAAGTGGTCTCTAGACTCAACCGTAGTTCAGTCACTATTCGCAGAGTGGGGAAATCCAGACCTGGATCTTTTTGCATCCCCACTCAACACAAAACTGCCTCTCTTCTGCTCCAGAAATCCAAGGCCTGGCATTTTCTGTCAGGTTACATTCAGGCTGCAGTGGACAAAACGCTTTCTATATGCCTTTCCTCCTCTTCCTCTAATTCAGAGGGTACTTCTCAAGTTCGAGTCCCAGGGGGACAAAATGATCCTCATTGCTCCCTTCTGGCCTTGACAGATATGGTTTCCGTTACTCAACAGTATGTTGGAAACCCCTCCAAAAGCGCTTCCCCTTCAGACAAACCTTCTAACTCGGGGGGCCTGTGGTTCACCCCAATCGGAGGTCACTTCACCTTCATGCTTGACTCCTGAAGAGATAAAAGTGAACAGATTCAATGTCTATCGCAGAGTCTCAGATATTCTTTTGGCTGCGCGAAAACCAGCCACTAGAAACACTTACACAGCCAAATGGAAGCGTTTTTCTCTCTGGTGTGCAAGATCCTCTTTGAATCCTTTTTCCTTCCCACCAAATAAAGTTCTAGAGTACCTTTTAGACCTCTCAAATTCAGGTCTACAATACTCTACAGTCAAAGTTCACCTTTGTGCCATTTCAGCTTATCATGAGCCAGTACTTTCCTTGTCACTGGCTCAGTTACCAGTAGTTAAAAGGTTTCTTAAGGGTATTCTGCATACCAGACCTCCTATCAGATGTCCAGTCACAGCCTGGGACATTAATCTTGTGCTAGACATGCTCACTCGAAAGCCTTTCAAGCCTCTAGCCACCTGTGAGCTGAAATTTCTCGCTTGGAAAACGGCCTTCCTGGTGGTCATTATCTCGGCCCGCAGGGTCTCTGAAATACATGCCTTGGTCACAGACCCTCCGTATACTGTGTTTCATAAGGACAAAGTAGTTCTTAGGATCCATCGTAAGTTTCTCCCCAAGGTTGTTTCAGAATTCCATCTAAACCAACCTTTAGTCCTACCTACTTACTTTGCAAACTTCCAAAATGAAGGAGAGTGTACCCTCAAAAGAGCTCTGCATTTCTATTTAGATAGAACAAAACAAATTTGCAAAGCTGAACAACTGTTTGTTTCCTTCAGTGAGACCCGGCTGGGTCAACCTGCTGCTATCAGATGCATTTCAGCATGGCTGGTGGCATGCCTTCGCCACTGTTATTCCATGGCGCAGGTTAAGCTGGAGGGCAGAGTATATGCTCACTCTACTAGGGCAGTTGCGGCATCCCTGGCGGAAATCCACAACGTGCCCACTGCAGATATTTGCAATGCGGCTACCTGGAGCTCAGTGCATACTTTCGTCAAGCACTATGCCCTGGATGTCCATGCCAGGTGACATCTTTCATTTGGCAGAACCATCCTTAATGGGATTCTGTCCTAAAATTGTGAGCTCTTGGTCTCTCCTGCCACCCTCTCGGGGGATTATTAGCTCAGTGCTCTCCCATCATTGTGAATGAGTGGTGGAGACTATGTCCAGGAAGATATGGAAATTACGTACCTACCGTAATATTGTATCTTCTTTGACGGAGTCTCCACCACTCATTCATATGCCCACCCACCATCCCCCAAGCTCACCTCTGTTGTTGATCTTCACTCCCTTAATCTTTACGCTATGAAGACTTCTTTGTTGACCCTTCTTATACGGGTCATCCGGACTATCTTATGTCCGTTTTTTGTTAGGCTATCCTTCTAGGTTAGTTATGCTGCACCACCTTGGGAAAAAGGGTACTGAGGCGGTTGGAGGGTCAACGCCGAGACAGTCACTGCTGCACAAGCTGAGGCTCGCGGCGCCACTCCTCGCAGCTCCATCTCTGGCGCTGGCCCTCCTGCAAAAAGTTTGCTCCAGCTGGGTCATAGCACCTCCGGCGTAGATCCCATCAGTGTGAATGAGTGGTGGAGACTCCATCCAAGAAGATCAAGAATTACGGTAGGTACGTCATTTCCATTTTTGGGCTGTGGATCATCACCTGGATTCATCAGCAGACAATGTTCCAGGTGTTCCAGCTATCCTAATAGGACAGCCTAAGTCAGTCTCGATCCAGGGCTCACAGGTGGGACTTCTTCCCACAGTGGTCAATGATCTCTTCATCAGATGGGGACACCCTGTTTGGCATCTACTTGCCTCCCCATCCAGCACACAAGTTTTCCTGGATAGGAGGTTCCCTGTGCCACCCCTTCCCATCTCTGACCACACGGGTTCCCTTCCGCTGCAGTCTGAGGCAGAAGAAATGACTCTAGGGGTACCCTATGGGCCCCGTCAGATTCGTTTTTCTCTCCTTCAGCAACCAACAGTGGAATCTCCACTTTCCCTGTCCCTGTGCTCGTAGTTACTCTCTCAGAAGCAGGACACCCTGGTCCTTTCCAGTCTCTTTATGTCTTCCAATTCGGGGTTTCACCTGGGGTGGCAGATCTCTTAGTGGACGCTGGGAAGCCTTCCTTCAGGGCCACTCATGCTATGAATTGTAAGCGGTTCTGTATCCGGGCCACCGCTATATATCTGGGCCCTTTCACCTGCCCAGTGAATTCTGTTATGAAGTACCCTCTCTCCTTGTTGGCTTCAGGTCGGGATATTCCTCCCCAGAGGTGCATCCCTCCACTGTCCCGGCTCACTATGCACCAGCAAGGGCAACATTCTTGCCCAGACTGACCTTTCCTGCATATTCATGCTGGGCATTTTACTTTGGAAGCCTCCCTTTAGGGACCCAGTCCCTGCAAGGGGATTCCCGAGCTTAAGACTCTATTCTGTACAGACCTTATTTGGTTCCCCACAAGGGTGGGTATCCTTAAAGTCTCATCCACCCTGCTGTCTGCTACCCAGAATACTGTATACTAAGGAAGGCATTACGTCATACTCTGGAGGTTCACAGGGTGCTTTGATTCCTTACAGAACGCACCCGTACTGTAAGACTGCTAGACAAATTGTTTGTATCTTTTGCCCCTACATTGCCAGGGGAGCTGTTTTTTTGGCAATGTTACCCAAATAGTTGGTTAATTGCATGGTTTTCTGTTACTTCAAGTATGACAAGCCTTTACTGGGCTCGGTAACAAGCTACTCTACCAGGAGCATGGCTGCCTCTTTTTTTGCCTCTTCTTCTGATGCTGATATTTGTGCAGCCGCCTCTTGGAGCTCTGCCCAAGCCTTTGCCAAGCTCCACAGTCTGGACATTGCCTTATGATGCCGGGTGGGCTTTGGACCAACAGTCCTTCAGAGCCTCCTCTCTTTAGATCCTTTAGGAGTCTTTCTGTTACCCCCACCCAGCTGACCAGGGTCACTACTTTAATGCTTGGGACTCAGTCCTAACAGTATTATCTGTTGCAAGAACTCTCTCAAAGTAAGATAGTACAGTTATGTAAGAACTTACTGTAACAGTAGATCTTTGAGAGAAGCTGTTGCAGCAGGTACTATGTTCTCTATCACCTTCCCCCTGGTGGTAGGTTTTCTCCATCATGGATACCTTTCCTCTTCTATGAGGAACCTCCTCAGTTCTCAGTTTTCTCTTTCTGTGTCAGGGTCTCCGGCTGGAGAACTGAGGATGGGCTGAGTGACCGCCCCTTTTATACCACAGGTGACGTCAGGGGCCGGCCAGCGTCAGGGACAGTCCCCCCATAGACTGAGAACTAGAATTTTTCTGTGAAGTCTCAAAGATCTGCTGTTACAGTAAGTTCTTACGTAACTGTATTTTTCTAGGGGCATGGATACAGTTCTCTGTCCACACACTGGCAGTTCCACCAGAAGTGCTGATCTATCAGATGTCTTGAAGCTATGCTCCTCCAACTACCCAGGTAGTATATCTCCAACTCCACCCTGTGATGTCAGATATTTCTTTCTGCTGGAAAACAGGTCACCTTCTTTGCGCTCTCACTAAGGAATTAGTACGTCATAAGCAAAACCTTTATTTTGAAGTTTTTGAAGGCTCATCAGATTGATATTGAGGTCCATGCATGTCCTTCTACAGCCTATCTAGAAAAGGGCCATGAACCCTTTCATGGACATTTTGGACAGGGCTGAATCCCCGGGGTTGCCTTTCCCATGGTTAAGGCCATATTAGGGATTAGTCCTGGAGCTTTAGCAGTGCCCTGCACCCTCCACCCATATGACTCACATGTATGTGATCCCTACTGTGTCCCTCCCTGTGTTCTCAGACCATCCTCTGGCCGAAGAGCTGGGCTCCGACTCAGTCTTCTGCAAATCCAGGGGCCAAGGGGATATGGACAAGCCCCTGGACAAGCAGTCCAGAAAGACTGACCACGGAGCTAAAAAAGTCTGTGTCGTAGCATCCTTTGGTCTTTGTCAGGCGAGCTATACTGTTATGATGGCCAACTTTGGGCACTCTCTGATGGGAGTCCTTGATGAAATCCTCCCTCACATCCCTGTTGATTAGCAGATCGCGGTGAAGTTGGTGAGAGACCAAGGTCGATCGCTAGCTAAGCACCCGCTCTAGATGGCCTTGAACATGGGCAACTTCTGTGCCCATGGCAACGTCCCTCCATGCATCACAGGGCCCGTCTGCATCTGTCCACCTATACGATGGACACCTAGCACAAGCTGGCTGATGTCGCTTTCCTAGGCACTGACCTGTTTGGCACTGGGGTGGAAGGACATCTCACTAATATTGAGAAGTTCAGTGCCACCCTTTAGTCTGTGGCATCATCCCAGAAAAAGAAGCCTAAGAAGCAGACTTTTCAGTATAGGTCCTTTCAGTCACAGCCTCCCCAGCAGCAGTCTCAACAGGAGCAATACCAGGACTGGCATCTGAAACCAAAGTTTGGTGGTCAGGGCCCTATGAAAGGTAGAGGCAAGGGTGGTGGTGCCTATCTAGCCACAGCGGCCGGTGACCTTGTAAAAGCAGCACAGTGATTGGTGGGGGGGCACAGTCCCTCCACCTGTCCTGTCCTGTCCCTGCCTGCACTCCCTGTCAGGGTGGTCAGCTAAGTCACTTCTTGCCATGTTGGTCTGCTATCACAAAGGACAAAAGGGTGTTGGAACTGGTAGGCAGAAGGCTGCCTCTGGTCTTCAAGACTCTCCCAACTTACTGACTCCATGCTCCTTGGGAATTCAAGGTGTAGCAAGACATGTTGCCTGCCCTTGGGGAGAACATCGCTCTGCTCCTCACAAGAGGACTCACAGCCCATGCCCCAGATGCCCTGGCCAGTTAGTGTTACATGTCCGGGTACCTCTTGGTTCCGAAATGGATGAGGGGCTGGCATCCCACACTGGATCTGCACAATCTGAACCAGTTCATGCAGAAGCACAAGGTCTGGATGGTCACTGAATCAGATCATTCCATCAGTGGAGCTAAACATGTGGTTTTGCTCCTGCTCCCCAGACTTTCAGGATGCTCTCCTTCACATCCATCCCACTGCCTATACCTCCAGTTCTGAACAGAAGGGGTCCTGTACCAGTTTCCAGGTTATGCCCTTCGGTCTCTCCTCAGCGTCCAAACTCTTCACTAAGTGCACAGCAGTGACGGCAGCCTTCCTGAGGTGCCAAGGCACCAGGGTGTATCCCAGATGGATGGCTGATAGCTGGGCCATCCAAAGAGGCAACAGAGAGATCCAGAGATCTGGCCTTCCAGACCTACTGAGACTTGGGCTTGATGGTCAACACAGAAGTCCAAGCTGGTACCCTCTCAGGTGATCAAGTTTACTGAGGTAGAAATAGATTCCTTATGGGCCAAGGCCCACCTCCCTGGGGACTTTGTCCTCAATCTTACCTCTTTTGCCTGATCATTTCAGGTTGGACTCCCGCACCTAGCCCCGGATTTCCTACAGCTGCTAAGGTACATGGCATGCTGCAGCAGTGTGGTCGGCTGAGGCTGCTGGAAGGTGCACTACCTGCAGTGGCAGTTGGGCCATCAGTGGTCCCAGCACCTAGGACACTTGGACCAGCTGGCCACAATGACTCAGCCAATATGAGACAGCTGGCCACAGCGACCCAGCCAATATGAGATGCCATCCAATGGTTACTTGTTCCAAAACATCTAGAAGAACGAATCCCTTTTGTCCACCCAGAGCCGGTCGTCGCACTCATGACAGACATGTCTCTGTTGGAGTGGAGAGCACCCCTGGGAGACCAAAGAGCCCATGGGTTCTGGTCACCCCAGGAGTCCCATCACCACATAAATCTGCTGAAGCTCCATGCAGTCTGGCTTGCTCCAATAGAATTTGCTCCTCTAGTCAGGAGTTATGTCATACAGGTCCATATGGACAACACCAAGACCATGTTCTATCTGAACAAGCAGGGCAGAACATGCTCCCTACCCCTTTGGCAGGAAACCCTCCATACCTGGACCCTCATGCGCAGCCTGGGTGCAGATCTCTGGGCGATCCATGTCGCAGGAGTGAACAATCAGCTGACGGACACACTCAGCCAGGTAGAAGAGATGTCGCATGAGTGGTCCCTAAATTAGGAGGTTGTAAACCACCAATTCTTCCTGTGGGACACTCCTCTGGTGGATCTATTTGCCTCCTGGGAGAATGCCATACTGAGGCTGTTTTGTCCCTACCACCCACGGTCTAGAACACTGCTGGGGGCATCCACGAGGCCCAGGATCCTAGACTTTGTGCACACCTTCCCTCCTGTCCCCTTGACCTCACAAGGTGGTGCTTAAGACTCAGAAGGACAAGGCACGGATTATCCTGATTGGCTCCAGACGAGCCATGGGAGTTTTGGTACCCAGATCTCCTCAGCTTCGGCAATAGGCCTCCATTGCAACTGCCTCTTTGCCCGGATCTGCTGACCAGACAACAACAGATGGTCCTGCACCTGGACCTGAGATCCCTGCACCCTTCTGCCTGTTTCCTGAGTACCTAGAGTTCAAGATCCTGGATCTGTTGGAAGATGTGCTCCACGATCTTACTTCGAGAGGGCTCTTGCAGCAGGCAATACCATAAGGACTAAGTTCCCAGGCATTAGGACCACACGGAAAACAACTAACAGTGTCTGGCAGGGGAACCGCCCACCCAACATCACGTGACCAACATCGGCCCAATGGTATATATAGTGGCCGGTCCCCCATGCCCGCCTCAGTTCTTTCCCGCTGTTAACCTGTGTACATCAGACCTGGTGGAACGCTGCTACAGTTGACTGCCATTTTCTATAAGTATAGAATTTCTAATTTTGTTACATTTCTTACAAAATTGTGTTTTCTCTTGTCGGATTCTGTTGTCTCCTTCTCCTCCCAACTCCTGCAAGAACAAGTGCTCCTGCAGAAAACAGATCCTGGACAAAGATGGCCACTCCTTGCGTCTTCTGTGCCTAGGGCCCGACCACAACACTGGGGATTGCGAAGCCTGCCAGAGCTTCAACTAGGCCTCGCGGAAACGCCGTCAACAAGTCCTAGAAGCCCATCTTTTGAAGCAAAAATTGACTTCAATGGAAAAAGAGCTGCAGCAGGCCAGGAGCGCTTCTTCATCTCCGGGGGTTCTTTGACCTCCCACTCTTCCAAGCAGAAGAAGCACAAGCAGGACAAGGACAGAGATCAGGATCGATCTACTTCTAGGCTGCAGCCCTCTTCGGAGGCCGAGCTGTTGAGCGTCCCTCTTCCAGTAAGGGAGATGCACTCCAGCCCAACCTGCTCCTCCTCCTCCTTTTGGGGCAATCTTTGGTCTCCCCACCCGAGCTGGTGACGGTTCAGAAGGGGACCTCTGGGGATTCGGAGGCTCCTTCCACCCTTAGGCCCTTTTTTCCCCTCCTGCAGGGCCTAAGCCAAGTGGTTCAGCTGATAAGTCGGACGCTGGGTCCTCCAGTGCCTGCACACCCCAGGTGCTCCTGTTAGACTCCGACTCAAGGTCTGACGTCGGTCCTTCCAACCAGCGCCCACTGCCACTTCAGCCGCAGCCGTTCCCCGAGGAATCCCCCTCTCTGGACTCTCTTCCAGCATCTCTGGTGGGGCCTTCTGGGTACTCCCCCCACCCAGTGCCAGATGGGCACCCACTGGCCCTCCTCCTCAGCCAGCTGAGCCGGTTCACCAGACGCCAGACCCCTCTGGGGACCTCCCGGCTGATCCATCTTCAGTCCATCTGTCTGGGCCTCCACCAGTCACCCAGCAAGGGCCGACGCTGGGCCTCCCAGTAGGCCCACAACCGGATCCTTCGGGTCCTCCTACAGGACCTCTGCCTGGACCCTCTGGCCCTCCGTCGGGTCAGCCAGGCCCCTCAGCCCCACCGTCGGGCCCTTATCCAGGTTACCCGATGCCAGGATACACCACACCGGACTGCCCTACGCTGGGATACCCAAAGCCTGGATACCCAATGCTCGGTCATCCACCATTGGGCTTCCATACCCGGCCTACCAGTATCTGCTGGCAGCCCCATCGCTGGTGGATAACGATACTCTTTTTGACTCCTAGTGGAGAAAAGCTAAGCAGCAGCTGACGTCTGAGTTAGACCGTCGCCCGGCGGATGCTTCCCGCATGCTGGGCCCTTCGACTCCAACTCCACGGTCCATGTCTTCTATTAGGGCCCGTTCTCCATCTTCCAGACGTACAATTTTGACCCCTTTGATGGAGCACCATAGTCGCATACTGGTTGCCCCTGTGAAAGAGAATCTCCATCAAGGGACTCCGTCTCCAGACAGAAGCCCTTCACATGACTCCGATTCTGACTCCTCCTCTTTTTCCTTGGGCTCTGGGACCCCTCTGCCAGAGGACCCCAAGCCCAAGGAGGTTCCAAAGTCTCCCCTGGAGGACCCTTCCTTTACAGATATCCTCTGAAAAATCCAGGAAGCCAATGGCTGGAAGATAGAGGAGCAGGACCCTCAGCGCCAGAGGGCTGGCCGAACACCTCAACCTCCCAGAACTGCCCCCCCCCCCACCTCCATGGATGGGGCCCCATGACAATTTAGCCATTACCATATGGCTGCAACAATCCTCTGTCACAGCACCTCCCAAATGGGTGGATAGACTGTATCACGCCCCTGAGGGGAAGGACCACCTAGTTAACCACCCCAAAGCCGATACGGTGGTTATCAATGCTGCTCACAACCGTTCGACGAAGCCAAAACATGAGTACCCTCCCCCCGACAAGGAGTCAAGGCAGCTTGACCAGTTTGGTCGCAAAGTTTACTCCTCCTCAACTCTGGCTCTGTGGGCTTTAAATTATGCAACCCACATGGTTTGCAACCAAAAGACCATCCTTGGTCAACTGAAGGAGGAATTTGAGGCCTTACCAGACTCTGCTGCTAAGACCAAAATTGAGGAAGCAGTGCGGACAGCAGAAATTACCTGCCAACACACCTTAAGAATGACTTATGACGCTGTTGATGCTTCCACCAGAAGCAAGGCAACGGCAGTATGTACTGGCTGGCACTCCTGGTTGCAGGTTTCTGGATTCGCAAAGGATGTCCAGGCGTCTATCCTGGATGCCCCCTTCAGGGGCTCAGTGCTCTTCAGGGGAGACGTCAAGGATATAATCACTAATCTGCAGGAGCAAGGGAAAGCCCTCCATTCAGTGCAATCCCTCTACCATGCCAATCCCAGGCCTAGAGCCTCCCTTCGTTGCCAGCAAAGTTGCTAAACTAGACCGCAGCCCGCCAAGTATCAGGGCAAACATCGGGCTACCTCTTCGGGCTCCAACACCTCGCTAAGTCATACAAAACTGCCGGGGTGGGGCTGCCCCACCCTCCCTCTGCCTCTTGACTCATGGCCTGCCGCGCCCCCCCCCCCGGTTCCTGAAGAGTCAGTCGGGGGCAGATTTGGCAGTCATCTGTCCGGGTGGGAGGCAATCACGACAGACTCATGGGTTCTCCAGCTCATAGCCCAAGGTCACACATTGGAGTTCACAGACAGACTTCCAGAAAATCCTCCAGGTCACTCATTACCCGCAAGGTCACTTTCTGCTCATCAGAGAGGAAACTGCAGCTGTGTTGCGAAAGAACGCTATAGAGCCCGTTCCTCAGGGCCAGGCAGTTATCACTGCCACTTTTTTCACTGTCCCAAAAAAGAGATCTTCGGCCGATCCTGGACCTCAGCACACTCAACCTATACATAGAATACAGAAGGTTTCGCATGCTGACCATTCCAGGGCTCTTGCCGCTGATCCATCAGGGACACTGGTTCTGCACCCTGGATATGCAGGATGCATACCTGCATATTCCTGTCTTCCCTGCCCACCGACGCTTCCTCAGGTTTACTTTCCAGGGGGAGCACTTCCAGTTCAAGGCACTCCCCTTTGGCTTTTTGTCAGCACCCAAAGTGTTTACCAAGTGGTTAGTGGTGGGCTGCAGCGGCCTTACGTCGTCAGGGCCAGTATGTGTTCCCGTACCTCGACAACTGGCTTTAGTCAGCTCTGTTGAGAGAATGTGTGGAAGCTCATCTCACAGCTACCCTAGATAAATAAAAAATATAACAAAGGATCAACAATACAGGGAATTGCTAATTTTAGGAAATGCCCATACAGACCTCCCCCACAATCACTGAATTTACTAGGTAAAGTATGCAAAAGTTTATAAACTTCACTACTTTCCACTCTCTGAAAGAAAAACTTGGGTCTTTCAACCTGTGAAGAAACTGAACCAGAGTCAATAGTGTTTTTTCTAAAGAAGTCCTTCTATAATCTGATATGTTAGTAAACTTTTAATTTAAAAGATAAACATTCTCTGTCGTTTCAGGTACGTCCCGATCACCAATTTTCAATTTCCGTATGGAATTCCTCAATTTAAGAGACAGTAATGAATTAACATTCTTCCAAAAGGTTCTAGGATTTGAAAACTTAGACTCACATTGTTCATGATTCAGAGATCAACCAGAGCATAGCCCCGAAGGACACCAACCAGTGTTCGGTGGTCAACTCTTCGGCTGATTCACGGTTGAAGCCTGGGGTCCCCGAGGATTGCATGGAAGACCCCTCAGAGTCCGAAGACTCCTCAAAGACGTCCCTCGGCTGCTTTTCACCATGCACTACCCTAGGCTCATCCAAGTGGGCAATTTCAACCAACAGCTGACCAGGCAGGCAGGAGACCTTGGTAGGGGCTCCCGCCACTGGTTGCTTGGGTGGCAGTTCCACCCTAATCAGTGGAGAGGCCGAAGACACGACCAATAAGCCCAACGTGGGTACTGTGGAGCTAGCGGCCTGGCCCTCGACCAACACAGCCTCGGACAAAGCTGAGCGCTCAACGGTCATCAAGCAGCCAAGGGAATTGTGGGAAGAGTGTACTCGTTCCCGGTCCCATGACCAGCAGTGGGATTTCTTAGGCCTTTTCTTGTCACCCAGGGATGGGTCCTCCCTGAGAGTCTAGAAGGATCTGCACATCTCCCTGAAGGTTCTCGTAAAGGAAATCCCAATGCTGGCCCCAGCCAGGAGCAGCACGGACGCCTACGAAGCATCTGCCGCAGCTTGAGCCGCCAAGCCAGCTGCCGAGGATACCACCTTACGGGCATCTTTCAAGTGGACTGTGGAGTCCTGTTCATCCCACCAACCAAGGAGGAGACAAGCATGGCAATCCTCGATGGACAAGGGCTAAAGTGTTTTGCACAGGTCACAGGCCTGAACATCTTGCTCTACCCCGAAGCAGTAAATGCATGACAAGTGCGGATCCATCCAGAACGTTTTTTGGTTGCACTGAATGCAACATCTGAAACCAGGACTGAACTGGGCTTCTCCTCAATCCATGGTGAGAACCATAACCGAGAAATGATGCAGAGATGAAGCAAAAATACCTATGGTGCACTTTGGAAACAGAGGCCTACACTGCACGTGGAGCTGTGAAGGAGACCAGATTTTCCAGCAGAAAGGAAGATCTGACGTCACGGTCAGTGCCAAGGAGTATGCCACCTGGGTGGGTGGGAGAAGCTTAGCTTGAAAACGTTCCATCTTGAATTAAAGAGGAAGGAAGACTGCCAGAGTGTGGATAGTGCACCATTATCTACACCCCAAAAACCCAATTATACCAACAACCAATAAACTGATAAGACTGTAAACTTAAAACTTTTAATTTTCCCCCAAAAGAATCATTCTTTTGCCAGCCCGGTGGTACTGAGGGTTTAGGTGCTGGACGCCACACCTCTCTCCACACCGGCGAGCGGGGTTCGGGAGAGAGCATGGGTCTTAAGGGGGCTGGCCGGGGAGGAGAGGATCTAGTGTCCAATGACAACTCTCCTCTCCTCTCCTGGGGTGCGGAAAGGTCGCATCTCTCAGCGCTAGTGACACCCTGCGGAGGCAGGGATCACCACACTCAGAAGCACTTGCAAAAAGCAAGGGGAAGCGCTGTGGGCAGACGTCCTTGCCAACATGCGCAGGAGCGCGCACGCTGGCGCTAAACGTCACTGCACGTCCTCAGCACTGGGAGGGGGGAGCGCACTAGAACAAGGAAATACCCAGCTCTGCGGGGTAGGCAATGGCACCTGACCCCCATGCCGGATCCCACTCACCTGGCCTTCCAGTTCCTCCACCCAGGCCATCACCTGCAGCTTGGCCAGTTTCTAAGATTGCCCAAAGAGGAGGGGCGGCCCCACAGCCGGGGGTACTGGCTGCAGAAGGAGGGGGGAGAGAGGAGGCTCTGGATGGGGGGACCTCAGGCAGGCAGGATCAGGTCAGGATGCCTGAAAGAGGCCCCGCAGGCTGCGACTGGAGGGAAAAAGTTGAAAAAATAAATAAATAATCATTCTTAATTAAACCCCTGATCTCCGAATGCAGTAGGATTTAAAGTTTTTTTTTTTTTTTACTTTTTATCTAAAGCTTATGCAACGAATAGTACATATCCACAACCAAGCAGTATACTTAATGCATAGCGCCCCCCCCGAATGTTACTGTACAAAATTGTGAAAAGACAAGGAAGTAGTGAAGAAAACATCCAGCCACAGTCCAAAGGAGTAAAAGTTCAAATAGGTGCAGCTGTAGATAATTCCGCTCTCACCCAATATCTGTAAACCACAAAAAGTCTATTAGCTGATCTTCCCTGCTCCTCACAGGAAAAAAAAGGAGCAATGGCGGGCTGAAACCTAAAAAGAAATGCACGGCGTAACATAGATTGCCTGGACTCAATTAAGTTGCCTTTGATCCTGCATACAAGGGCTGACTAAAGCAGCCATGCAGGAGTAAGGCTATTTACCGGTTATTAAAATGAAAAGTTCACAAACGGAGGTGGTGTGCTCACACCCAAATCATGATCTCATTTGTAATTAGCAAAACAGGAAAGAACAAACATATATTATTGTCACAGCCAACAGAGCTTAACATCATAGGAAAATCAGTAGCTCAATATGTGCTGAAGTTGGAGGGCACTAGAGAGCCATCTTCCAAGCTGGAAGCACCTTCAGGAGCTCTCCTACACTTGCTGGCTAAAATAGAGAAAAAAACAAAAATATAATATTTCTTTTTAAAAACGGACCTCGGAACTCGACCCTGCAAGTTCTTCTGCATCGCCAGATACCAAAAACGATATGGGAAGAGCGAAGGGGCTACAGCAAGGAGCGCAGAAAGCACCACCACTCCAGATTCACAAGGCCGCATGTTCCTCGCAAGATAACGAAATTGGTACCCTAGATCAAACGTCAGAACCTCCCTGGCAGACAATGCTCGAGTTCATGCATGCCATGGACTCAAAAATCGAGAAAACATTACAAAAACTTAAGCAACATGACTCGGCTATCCAGACTTTGGCAGGTACCATAGTGGATATGGAAAAACGGATGGTGACTACAATGACTGCAGTGGCCACTTTAACTAAAGAAAATAATCAGCTCAGAAGTCGTTTGGAGGCCCTTGAAAATGAAATCAGAGCAGGCAACATCCGGATAGTTGGTCTCCCCGAAGGAGTTGAAGGGACTTCACTACTTGGCTACCTACGGGACTGGTTTAAACAGAATCTACAGATGGATGCAGGATTTCAATGGGAGGCTCTTACAAAGGCCTACTGAGTATCCCCTCGTGTTCGTCCTGCAGATCCTACCCAACCTCGCACAGTACTTGTAAGATCAAGAGGCTCTGAAATCAGAGATGCGCTAATCACAGCTGCCAGAGCGGTCTATCCCCTGAATGTGAATGGGGCAGATATAAAATTCTACCCGGACCTCGCATATCAAACTCGGGCAAAACATAAAGCCTTTGATGCAGTACACCGAAGACTGAGGGGCCTAGGGATCATCCACTCCTTCCTCTTACCTGCACATCTACGGATCGTTTATGGCAGGAAAACTTGGCAGTTTACCAGTCCTCAAGATGCAGGGCGCTGGATAGAGAAGGTGGAGCAGGAGTTTACCGGACAGCGTGACCCCTCGGAACCATGGAGCTCTGATTCAGAGGAAACATGAGCAGTGAGTCGGGGACACTTGTAAAAAGTTCTGAGAGTTTTAAAGCAGCAATGTTTCTTTCAAGCAAAGTCCCTCTTTTCTGTTCTTTTATTTCTGGGAGGACTGTTGGGGAATTATTATTCTCAACATATAAATACCAAATATGGAATACAAAGGCATGATTTTGGACTCAATAGAGTAAGTTTTTCTGGACATACTGGTGGCATTAATGCCACGTGGATGTTTGCAGAACCCCTGTAAGTAATAAGAGAGTCATGATATTATGCTCTGTAGTTTTAAGAGGGCTCTGTGTGATTGCTGCGGTAAATGTTTGTTAAAACTGCTAGAGCTTATTAAGATCCTCACGATTGTTGTAAGAGGTCCTAAATAACAGTTTGGGAAAGGGTTTTAAAGAGATATTTTTGACTACTGGCCACAAGTGTAAGAAGGGGGCAATTGGGGGTGCATTTATTTCTCCTATGTTTATCCCTAAAAACATATAACAGGTTCAAATAACAGTCATAGTACTGTATTATCACCTTTTGCTGAAGTTCTACCTCTGGAAATACCTTTAGCCGTTGAAGAGGCTGGCAACTTTCGTCAATGTTACTGACTTTTTGTCATAAATCGGACTTTTGTCCAGGACTCCCCCTATCTCCTACTGTATCAGAATACATGGTTTATACTATACTAATATTGCCTGTATTAGGAATGTAGCTGTTATTTTCCTATACCATGTATGAGCTAGAATGATGTTAATTGTCTGTTTAACCAGAAAATTAATAAACATAAAATTAAAAAAAAAAAAAAATATGTGCTGAAGTCAACTGAAACCCAAAATAGGGAAACTAAAGTTCAAAGTCAATCAGGATAATCCTCCTGGCTCCTGTTCCACAGTGGCATCCTTATTCTGCTGTTTCTCAACAAATGCCATAGTCATCTCTGGGTCAGAAAACACATGCGTTTTATTCTGAGATCTTACTTGTAGCTGCTCTGGGAAAAACAGCTGAGTATCAATATTATTTTCCAGTAATGTCTTTTTAATAGCTTGCAGCTCACACGTCAGGGAAGAAAGCCAGTTTATTCCTCTCCCAGATGATGTCCCCCTTGGCTGTAGCCATGTGCAATAAGGATATCCTAGTCTCTGGGTTAGCAGGCATGGCAATGGCAGTCAGTGAGTGGTCGCTGCATAGAACAGATCGGGATAGAAGGCTTTTGAGATTGTGACCCCAGCAGAGGATGTAAGCAGGTTTAAGTCGGTAAAGATTAGGCGTTCGTGAGCCGGTATGAGGTCCTGTCTGCTGGCGAACCGAGGAGAGAAGCCCACCACCTGAACACTGCTCTGGCAAAGACCATTCTCCAGCATTTCAACTTAAGAGCAGAGAAAGACAAGGTCCTTAGTGAATATCACGTTCACTGCGACTTGCCCTTTCACTCCTGTCTGAAGTTCAGTGATGTTGGTTTTGTTGTCGGCAATGCAGGCATCAAAATCAATAAGTTTAGCCTCCACCGCGGCTAGTCACTGGTTTGTTTCTTCACAACTTGTTTGCATTTTTGTGAGCATGCTTAATATCTGAGCTGTCGGCAAGTCACTACTCAAGACTGGCTGCTGCAGTGGCCAGTTCCCTTTCGCCTCTCCACACTTTTCACAGTACGTTTCTTGTCCTCTTTGGGGGACATTATCTTGTACGACTGCTCCAGCGATCAGTTGCAGCAAAAACTTCCACAGTAAACAGCAGAATAAGGTAAACTTTTAAAAAGTTTATAGATAAAATGTGGAGCGTCGAAATAATGCTTTAGCTCAGCTGGCTGCTCCACAGTGCCCTCCGGATTTAAACATTTTCAATGTGCAAGACTGCACTATGTGCCCAGAATCACCTGAACTAAGTACTGCAATACTATCAATAGTAAAACCCTGGCAGGAAGAAGTCCAACCCAGGAGAGTTAGGAGAATGCAATAACACCAAAGTGATTTCCAGAAGTCGTACTGGACATGTGCATGCCAACATTGCACATTTTAATACATTTAACCCAGAACTGTAATACAGTGCAATCCCCCTCCCCCCCACAAAAGACCTCTTTCCAAACCCCAGTAATAATATAAATTAAGCCACAAGTGTGGCCAACCTGAATATTTCACAAAACAGCAGTCTCATCCCAGTGTAAAGCAGCACAGCATCTTTTAAAATACTCGGTATGCATCTGAGTTTGTACGCTACGCTGACAGGGCGGCGTTAGGCACCCATGAACCCAGCGACGCGAGCTAAATAGCAGGGCATGCGTGCTTATGTAGCGGGTCTGGCGGCCAGCAGCAGCAACACATTAACCAGCCCAGCAGCATACTTTTTGTCTGTCCACCACCCCTGCCTGGATCACCACAGCATCCTATAAGAAAATAAATGCCCCGATCAATATAGCTGAGCAGCATTATTAGTACCTGGCAAGAAAATCGGGCCCGATTTCCCCAAAGGAACGCCAGACTACGCCACACGGTCCACGCCACCATCCTGCCTTCAGTTCTGTCCCAGGGAGGTTTCATGTTCCCCATGGTCCTCTGTTGTGCTGCACAGAACGTGCTGACGTGGGAGGAGGTGCTGTGCTGGAACCAATCACAGGGCTCCAATAGGTCCGTGGCTGTTTATCGCACCTCCTCCAACTCAACTTGAAAATTTCTGTTCCCCCCACAGGTCCGTGTCTGCAGCATAAGTACAGGGAGATGGGAGTCTGGAAAGGTAGAGAGCAGAACAGCAGAGGTAAAAACAAATATTGCAGCTGCTGGAGAGGAGCAATTTTTTTGCAATTTATTCTACTAACTATCTGTTAGAAACGTAATACTTCTAGTGTCTCCAGGTCATTGTGTCTGAAAAATCTTGCAGTAGTTGGATTGATGTACAAAGATTACTGGGGGTTTGTGGAGGGGGAATGGGGAAGGGGGCCCGGGGAGGAGGATGCCGGGGCCCATCGAGGGGCCCCAGTAATGGAGTTTGCTGGGGGCCCCCAAAGTCCTAACACCGGCCCTGCACGCTGAGCACTCCTAACTTTTTCTGCAAGCTTATCTGCATCCTTCAGTTTAGAGTGGAATTATACCTACCCACTGCAATGAACACTTAAGCGAGTGATCAGAAGCATGTAGTAGTTCATTCCAAGTTCTTGCAATGCCCAGATCCCATCAAAATCTTTACAGTGCTACCACATGCTGTAGCTCAGGTCATGAAAGAATCTGACCTGAATGCTCGATCTGCATATCTCTTCTCCACCTAGCCACTATCAGGATACTATCCCTGTCCTTCACAGACTACTTTAACAACAGGATCGCATTGCTCCTATCCTCATCCAATCCAGAGTGATGTGGGGTTATCTGGTATTCCCAGCAAAGAAATGATGGTGATGCTTTTACTCAAAAGTGCCGCCATTGTTGGCTACTCCTTGGTAGCTGATGTGATGCTTCCACTGCTCAATTTTGGGGCCTGGGGCCTGGTCATGACTTGTTCTGTCAAAGCGCAGGATATATTCGGTTTTCCCATTAGAACAAATTCATGAAAAATAGTACAGTATGCCTTAAGTCTCTTAGTTCACAGCAGCTATTCTTTTATTCTGGTTTAAGTTTTGAAAACATTTTATAAGTTTAAAGCTTTGGGCTCTCCAAGCTGCAGTTCTATTTTTTTACTTATTTATTTATTAATATGTTCAGAGAGTGCCTCTGAGCACAAGTGCTCATTTTGAAAGGCTCCACGTCAGAGTTACAAAGAAACAATACAATACAGTATGTATAAGCAACTCTAGGGATATGCAGTCAAGGCAAACACGAATTATAGCAAGCTCAATACATACAAAATTGTACTAACAGCCAAATTACTGAGTTAATACAGTCACATACCCAGACTGGGTTGTTGGAATGATGCAGTTCCACACATCTTTCCAGCAAGGCAGCTTGGCCATTCTCCTCTGAAAGAGGAGTAGAGGTGAGTGTGAACCATTTGCTCCAGAATTTTTGCGAGGGCAGTGAACAGGGAGACTGCATGTTAGAAACCTGATCAGGGGGAATTAAAATGTTATAAAGGTAGCAATTTGGTAATTCCCTTCTACCCCTAAAATCAACTTGTTTTATATCTGTTGGTCAGCAGCCTCTTAAACACATACAATTTCAAGGGCTGTATAATACATTTTGTATCCAGGTGGGCCCACAATGAAGAGGGTGCCTAGCTAAAAATGTACTGGCCTATCGGTGCTGATTTTCAAAGCATAGACTATAACCACTGCTGAGTGAAGGTCAATTTAGTAATGTAGGAGCTTCCTACTAATTGCAAAGATAATGAATATACAAAGTCGATTTAGCATTACTTAGTAATATAAGTTATAATGTCATGGATTTAGTTCACTGTCCACACTCTGGCAGTCTGCTGGCTACAGCTGGGTCACCAGATGTCTTCAAGCTAAGCTCCTCCCCACCACCCATAGTGTGTATCCTCAATCTCTACCCCACCCACCCCCCAATATCTGATCTTTTCTGCTGGAAGAGACAGATCTCCTCCTTTGCAGCTCCACATGTATTAAAAGATTCTAACAGTCCCTGAGCTGTTCACTGAAGTTGTGCCTGGCAGACTTGACAGACAAGCGGATGATTGCCAGGTGGATCACATCCTGCATCACCTTTGATACAGGGTAGCTGATAAGGAGTTGCCCAAGGGACTATGGCTTATTCCACCCACCAGGCACACCGCTGCCTCTGTGGCTAACTGCAGGGATATCCCCATTGAGGAGCTACGTAGAACTGCAGCCTAGGCTAAAACACACTCATTCATCTCCCACTACAGCATCGACATGCTGAGTTATGATGCTGCTTTCAGGGCCTCAGTGCTCCAGCCTCTTTCTGCCAAACAGGCGTGTGCATCTTGACCCCTCTTCCCAGAGGACTGCTAGGAGTGTACCAGAGTATGGATAGTGAACTGACTCCACAACATTACAAACACAGGTTACTCACCTGTAACCACTGTTCTATCAGTGGTTTTCAGTTCACATCAACACAACCCATCCGACCTCCCCTGGCAAAAAACACTCGGATCCCTGCTTCCAGCTTGCAAAGATCTGACATAAGGAGGTGAAGCCAGTGGAGATATATATCACAGGTGGCGGGAGAAGCTTAGCTTGAAGACGTCTGGTGACTCAGCTGTGTCCAGCAGACTGTCACAGTGTGGATGTGACCTGAATGCCATTAACAGAACTATGGTTACAGATGAGTCATTTTTTTTTAGCCATGAACAGATAAAAGAACAGAATACTTTACCTAACAAAGTTGTGCTATCCACTGTGTCAGCATCTACAAAAAATAAGAGTTAAAGAAAAGTTGTAAGACCTAGATAATACTGTTATACTTGTAAGTGTTCATTTTGACTCAGATCTAGAGTAGAAGTGAAGTATACTAAATGCGTTACAGCTGAAAGGCTGGCTTCACATAAGTATGCAATGCTTGAAGTGCAGATCACAGTATCTCCCAAACTTGTGTTAATGTAATAGATTCTGTTTTTCAAGCCACTAGCTCTGACCATATGACTAATTTATTAAAAAAATGGTACCAGGAGAGAGACACTGAGCCGAGGCTCGTTTCCAGGTACGACCCGGGGGAGGGGAAGGGAGTACAGACAGCATTGCAAAAACAAATCACCAGCTTGTGTTAACATAGGGAACATCACAGATGTAGGTGCAAATGTGGTGATCAAGTAAATTGACAGTAGCATGGATTTGCGCAAGATATGAGGACAACCATGCAAGAATACAAAGAAGTGTGCAGTGCTTTTGGGGTGGATGACAGTGCTAAAGGGGCATAAAAAAAGGACCAAGGGTGAAAGCACAACCAGCCTTGATTTAGTGGAGTCCTACGCAGGAGTGGGAGGAGGTCAAATGGAGGAGGAAAAAGTCAGGAGTGGGACAGGAGGGAGTGGGAAGAAGTCTTTGCAAGCGTCTAAAGGCAGGGAGAGAGGTGGAGAGAAGAGGGGAGCAGGTTCCAGAGGGAGGAGGCAGAAGAAAGCAGCTTGCCCAACACAGGAATGAGGGTAAGGAATTAAGAAGGTAGGGGAATCCTTGGAATGGAGAGAGTAAGAGGGGAGGACGGGAGAGAGGAGTGAAAACAGGTCAGAGGGAAGGGACTCAAACCAGTATTTAGCAATGAAGGAGGCACAGGGGGATTGGCGGCGTGAAGGTAGTGGGAGGATGGTGAGACAGAGGAATAGAGGGAGCAATGGTGAGTACAGAGGGGAGAGTTTGTAGCAAAATGACAGAAGGCATTGCAGAGGGTATCCAGTCTTGCAAGGGATGAGGAAGGGGTGGTGCCATAGACCAGATAGTCAAAAACCAGGAGAACAATTTTCGTTACCAACTCCCAGCAGACCTGGAGGAGCAGACAGTCCTTATTATGGTACAGGGCACCAAGCCTGGGGTAAAGTTTGGTATGGATGGCATCAATGTGGGCAGTGAAGTCAAGCTTGCTGTCAAGCCACACACCAAGGTATCTGAAGTCAGGGATAACCTCCAGAGGGGTGCCATCCAGTATGGAGAAAACAGGGAAAGAAGACAGCCTGGCCAGTTTCTGGCTGGTGCAGAAGGTCACAGACAGTTTTCTTGGTGTTGACTTTGAGCTGGTTGGCGTAGAAAAAGTTGGCCAACTCCGCCCCAACAGCTGAATGGGAGTCATTGCCAGCCTGCCGACTGATTTGCCTGCCGCTGACCTGACCCTCGAAATGGAGCTCTCCAATGGGCACACCCCTGTATAGCACCTCTTACAGCAATGAGTATGTCTGCACCTGCACACCACGACAAATTCAAAAACAGGATTACTGAATCTCACAAGCAGCCCAGCCTGCCTCAGTCATCTTCAAGCAGCGAGCGGCGACCACCACCATAGCACAGAAACAGCCCTCTGATCCCTGCTCCTTCCCATCAGATATAAAACCATGACAGCTGCTTTTTTTCATCTTTTTTTTTTTCGCTGTTGAAGGTAAACAAAGTAAAAAAACAAAACCCCATCTAACTCCTGGGGCTTAAACATCAAACTGATGGTTTTTCAACAGCAGTTGCACACAAGTTACACTGCTACCAATTTTCACAAAGTGATGCCAGCAAGAAAATACTTCTCAGCAATTACATAAAACAATGCACGGGGATGCATAACAAGAATTTAATGCCCACCCTCGGTGTGGGATGCTTTAATATTTATGTAGCATGCCACCCCTCAGGTGGGCATTAAATTCTCAGTATGCACTCCCCCCGTGCATTATTCTATATTTAATACTCTGTATTTAGCGCCCCACATTTTTTTGTTACTGAGGTAATTTGCATGAAAACAGATCTTTGCATCTCAGACTTTTATTTCATCCTTCTGTTTTTTTCCTCCATTGAAGTCATCATTTTGTTTGTGGTATCACAATCCAATGCTCTGTAAATGACTATACACTCACAAACAAGATAATGGCTTCAGCAGGGAAAAAGCTGGAGAATGAGATTGTGTCCGAGACACAAAGATCCTGTTTTCATGCAGATGTTCTCACAAATAAACAATGGGAGAGATAAATGCAAAAGATAAATCAAACATAAGCTGAACCATGTCCGAATATTACATTTAAAAAAAATTCTGTATACTGAAAAATTGCTTTAGCCATTTTAACAAGTTTACTATCTACCATCCACTTCCAGTACAGACAGCCCACAAAACAGGCCAACCCCCAAAAAAAAAAAACAAACACGAGAAAAGCTTAAATGACAGCAGAAATTGATAGATGAAATACTGTTAGCAATAATGTCACCTGGACTTCTCTGTTTGCAGATTTGTGCTTCTAGTTCTCGGACGTACTGAGGCAAGTATTCAAAGCGATCTCCGTATGACAGCACCTTAATACCATACAGCAGCATATCTGCTTGCAGTTTAAAGAACTGATCGTCACTCTCCTTGCGTACCAGCATGTAATGCTCCAACTCCACTTTATTCTTTACAGTATACAGAAAGAGTGCTTGAAAGATCTGATCACGTAGCGTCTCTCCACAACCCAAAAACAAAAATGACTTGGTATGGTAAAGGTTCTGTATCACTTCCTGTAAATAAAGAAAAAATGATAATGAAGACACAGCACCTAGATTTGCAATTCCCACAAATAATGTTGCTGTCATCTACAATATGGCTCCCTGGGCTTGTAACATGAACAAGCAAATCAGACTTGTGGCTCTTAGGTGGTGAAGGAGTAACTGACCATGAAATCCGTATGTTATAATGAGGCTCATTCTAATCTAAACAAAGTGCTCATGTTCTTATAGATGGCAGATAATGTTACTTTTTTGTGAACAGAAATTGCACATGCTTTTTCAGTCCTATGTTTTTTCCAGACCAGAAAGGGGAACATGCTTATTTTTAGCATAGATCTTATCTATATTAGCTATTTTAGACAGCAAGTCTTAAGCAAATTTGATCAGGAAAAATCAAAGATCACAGCAATTTGTTAACATATTTTTCGTGAAAAAAAAAGTCTGTGAATACTAAATTTAAAATAAATTGGTTGAACACAAGTTAAAGGTCAGAATCACAAAAGGAAACCCATCCTCAAGAGGTAAAGTGTCCCTTTGATAACCCAAGGAAACCTAACTTACTCTTTGGCGGCCATTTTGAATTTAACTGAGTTTCCAGTCTTCTACAAATCAAGAACAGCTAACAATAGCAGGATTCAGCTCTTGTTAAATTCCAAACAAATTCTGTTTTATTACTAAAGATATCTGCAGGACATTAGGCTATTTGCCTCTTAGACCTCATCTGTATCTGCTGCTTTTCCTGCCATGAGTCAAACCTTCTGCTGTGATATATCAATCTGTTGTCATGTAACAGGTTCTGGTGTCATAAGCAGAGGATTGTAATGTTAAGGCAAAAAGTGCAGCATGAACTGATAAAGAAAAGGGCCAGACTGTTTTCATGAAAAACATCTTTGGTAATAAAATGCAATGTCCAGAAATTAAAAGTACGTGGGGATGTGCCTAAATGATCCATATGTAACTGTACCTGAATAAAAAGTGGAGTGAAAGACTATTTCGCATTGTTTTGTTTTTTACGGGCAGCATTCTGTTACAGTTCTCTTCACGGAACCAGTGATCTTGAGTTTTAACTATATCATGGTCTCATCAAAGAACTCCAAGCATGATTCTGACAGGACAGTAGCCCATGTTTATCATTCTTTACACAAACCACGGCAGTAAAAACTCGTAATTACTGGTTCCCTGAAGAGAACACTGAAAAATGTTGCCCATAAAAAGAAAACAATTGAAAACAGTGTTTTTCACATCAGTGTTTATTAAATGTACAGTTAAATATGTCTCAGTTTGAGGCAAGTCTTTTGTGTTTCTTACTAGGAACATTACTGTTGCCAATTAGCACAAATGTCCTGTCCCCTTTAAGGTTAAGCAATGGAATACTCCCAACATCTGAAAACGTGAATGGGGGTGATAATGTACTGGGCTTACCTGTAACTTCCACAGGACCAGAAATACTGAAGATTGAACTCTCTCTCCATTTGCACCTGTATGGTATCCATTTTTTAAATTTCCCACATGGGAAGCCAAGGATGAATGGATATCACCAAATGCAGAAGTGTAATTCAAAGAAGCACAGAATCTCCAGGCAGAAAAAGGCCTGCTGGCCCATCCTGGCTGCCCATTCCTGCCAAACTAATGCTGAATGAGACAGCCCCAGAAGTAACCCACTTCCCACCTGCCCCAGCCCCTTCCCTTTCTGGTGTGGTCTTGTTTTTTACCAAGCCACTGTATCTGCCTCACGTTCTTTTGACAGCCCCACCCCTTGCAATGATTTCATGTAGACCACCTCCTCCAACAGCTTTTTTCACCATCTCCATGAAAAAGTACTTCTTGGTATTGCTCTTAAACTCCCCTTCCCCAGATTAATAAGGATACCCATGATGCTTGTGTTTCCACTCAGTCTGAACAATTTGCCGCCATCCACTTCATTTACCCTGTGGAGGATTTGTATGGTTTAATCATATCCCTTTTTCCTTTCTCAACTCAAGCATGTACATGTTCAGATCTGTCATCCCTAGATGATCTTGGTTACCATCCTCTGCACTGCCTCCACCTTGTCGCTATCCTCCTTCAGATGCAAACTCTAAAACTGCACACAGCTCTACTGGTGAGGCCAAACAAGTGGCCTATACAGTGGCAGCAGCATCTCCCTTCTCCTGCTGCTCACACGGTCCCTTCCAATAATGTTCATTTCACCCCAAGCCATCATTTTCCAAAACTTGTGCCACCACCATTTCTTAAACACTGCACCGATGTCCCCTTTCTGCAGCTTGTGCCGATTCAGGTTTACCAAAACAAGTCTTCCAAAACTTGCTTTGTCTCTGCTTCCTGAAACTTGAAGAAATACTTCCAAAATGTATAGCAATGTTGGTTCCCAAACTGTTACTCTCTCATTATCCAAAACTTGTACCACTGCCTGTTCCTTAGACTTGAGTGTGAGGTTTACCAGTATGCCAACAAGACTCTGCTTCACAAAAGTGACATTGCTTTTAACAACCTATGCAGAGTCATACTCAGCAGAATGAGAAAGACATCTCTTTCTGTAAAAAATACTGCTCCCTGAACTTATGCAAGGTATTCTAAGATATTGATATATTCAGTGTTCTATTATTTTATTTTTACCTTTTTATTCCTCAAAGGGAAAGAAAGATTAAATAAAAATAAGCTATTTTGCATGTCCTATGCTTGATGGCTTATCCCTTCCACATGATGACTACTGTGCACAGTTCTGGAGTCCCCAGCTAAGGAAAGACACAGCCAGGCTGTAGACCATGAAGCGTAGAGTAACCAAACTGATTCAGGGACAAAAGCAGTAGTAGTACAATTTTTATTCATCTTTAAATGACTAGGAGACTCAGCTGAGACCACTCATTTCCAATTAGGTCCTTTTGTACACGATTACTTATGTTATTTCAGTTCATAAAATACATACTTTTTTTTGTGATCCATATTTTATTGAATTTTTTTCACAAATACATATATCAAAATGTCCAATGAATCAGTAAACATTCCATTCACATGTTAAACATCTCTATAATGAATAACTTGAACCTTATTCTGTACTATGTCTCTATATATCAATCAAATCTGGGGAGGGGTGGAAAGGGGAAACTGTGGAGAGGGTAACTCTATAACCTACAATTTTAACTAAACTAGTGTAAACAAAGAGAATATTAGAGATTAACTACATGTACTTAAATGGTACATAAACATTTAAAACAAAAACAACACTACACAGACATTTAAAAAATAAGCTAATTAATGCGGCGAACAGAACACACATCAAGACTTCTGATAGAATATAGAACCATTTTTTTTTTCATCTTGCCCAGGTGACTTTTACCCTTCAGGGGTCTGAAGTAATGTGGAATAGCATTCCATAAACTGGGACCTACTGTATACTAAAATAAATGTGTCCTCCTAATTTTTTTGAGTGGTAGAAATTCTATTCCCACCACTGACCTAAGGTAGTTTTTATACTTCTTAAATACATATTTTCCAGAATATAACTGGATACCCAAGTCTTATAGCACTTAAACACGTACACAAGAATATGAAGTTTCCTTCTCTTAAATTCAGCCAATCCAGTGATTTATACAGATCACACTGATGGGTCCTTTGGGGTGCATTTAGTATAAACCTAGCAAACCTATTATACATCGTGTTAAGCTTTGCCAACTCTGTCATCGGTGCCCCTGCAATCATCAGGTCTCCATAATTAAAGAATAGCAAAACCATAGAATTTACCCACATATGTTTAACTTCCTAGGTCATACAATGCTTAAATCTGTCCAGGGCTCCTAGTCACTTTCCCACATTCTTCACTAAATGGGTTATTTCACTTAATTCTGTTGTCTAACCAAAGACTCAAATATTTATAGCTCTGGACCTGTTGTAAAATCACATGATCAAAGGTTTTAATATGTAGGGCGGTTTTTGGTGAATCTGTAGTTTTGTCCCTATTACATAACAACCTGTGCTTTTTGGGGATTAAAAACAAGTCTGGACTGAACAGTTTTTCAACTTATTAAATGCCTCTTGTAACATACTGTATAGCAGGAAATATTAGCTTTCAGTTTATTTTTGCTATATTAGCTTAACTGACAAAAGCGCTAAAATAAGTTGATCGCTAATATTACTGGGAGCATAGTGCTGTAACTGGACATGAAGCTGAGGCGCTTTCAATCAAGCCCTAAATAGTACTGCATCCCTCTCCATGCTAAATAAAGAGGGCGCTAAAATAAACTGCTATACAGTATGTCCAATTTGTTTTGCCGATGGTCCTTCCAACGTAAATAAATGTATTATCTGCATATAAATGATAATTTATCTGGGGAATTTCCAGAGTGAAATTATTCATATAGATATTGAAAAGAATTGGTCCCAAAATTTATATTTGAGGGACACCCGACACAGTACAGACAAGACTTGATTCAATATTACCAACAGACAATTGTTGGCGACCCTTCAAACAAGATGCAAACCAGTCCACACCACCATCGGAAATCCCTACAAGTTTCAGTCTGGACAGGAGGATGTCATGGTCCAAGGTGTCAAAGGCCTTAGATAGGTTGACAAAAACAGCCCCCACCGACATCCTCCAGTCCAGAGCCCCCTGAATCTCTCTTGTTACACTCAGTAGTGCCGATGTGGTGCTGTGGAATGGCCTAAACCCTGACTGGTATTTATTCAAACTTTTTCCTTTTCTAGGAACTTTCTTAGATGTTCAATTAATTTTTCAAATGCCTCTGAGATATGAGACAAAAGAGAAATTGGTTGATAGTTCTCAATATGACCAGACTTAAAGATTAGAATTACTTTGGCTTTTTTCCAAGTATGGGGGTATTCACCTGAAATTATCGATAGAGTAAATAAATCTGCCAAAGTATATGCAATAACAGGGGCTGCATACTTGAACAGATCCACTGGAATACCATCCAGACCTCCAGATTTCCTAATGTCTAGTTTTAAGATCTCATCACAAACTTCATTAACAAAAATATTCAAAAGAAACATCCATTAGTTCGAAACTGGCCAATTGTTTTGGGTTTTTTTTAACTGCTTGTAAATTTAGGTAAGTAGCAGAGTAGCTCCCTGGATAATGAATCAAATAAAACAGCTTATTAGGGGTAAAAAATAATGTGTGGAATCGGCTAAGGAAAACAAAATCCCTAGAGGATAAATTAGCATTTAGGGCAATAAGGAATAAGTGCACAAGAACAATTAGGCAAACCAAATTAGATTATTACACAACTCAACTGTCGGATTCTTCTGAAAATCCTAAGAAAACATGGAAAAATATAAATTCATTATTATGTAAAGCTACAACTACAGCCCTGCTTAAGTTTTTGAATCATAATAACTTTATGGTGTACAAATCATCTGAGCAAGCAAAGTTGTTTAATGATTTCTTTGCTGAGGTTGGTCTTTCTTTTCAGAAAGAACACCCTAATTTTCAGACACTACCTCTGGATGCAGAGTTTTCAATAAAGATGAATATACCCATATTTACATTTAAAAGTATAACAGGCAGAAGTTAATAAGGAACTTAAATTGGATATCAGTAAAGGAGCAGGACCAAACAGTACTGCACCAAGTTTTTTAAACATATCTACTAGAGTAATATCCATTTAGCTTATCTGTTCAATATGTCATTAAGATCATCTAGCTTGCCTGATGATTGGAGAACAGCATCTGTGACTCCTATATTTAAAGGGGGAGACCCCTGAAGCCAAAATTCGTACAGGCCAATTTTTTATTATTTTGGTGTTTCAGAAAGTATTTGAAAAGTTATTATACAGACAAATTATTGGATATTTGAATATATATCATTTAATCTCAGATAAACAACCTGGCTTTAAGAAACAGCACAGTACAGTGCATGTTATTTCTAAAGTTACTGATGACCTGTTTAATGCCTTGGACAGGTCAGAAATTACTCAAACAGTGTTTCTTGACCTGTCTAAGGCATTTGACACTATAGATCATATCATCTTGCTTAATAAAGTCATTTGGAATGGGTCCACTAGTACTATTATGGTTTAATTCATATTTGACATCACAATTGCAATATGTTAAACTGGGATTGGTAATTTCGGATACAGTCATTATCAACAAGGGAGTTTCCCAGGGCTCTGTCCTGGGGCCCTTGTTGTTTTTGCTGTATGTAAATGATCTACCTAATTGCTGCTCTAACAGTGTGAGAATACAGCTTTATGCAGACGATACTGTACTGTATACTCATCATGCTTCTTTGGATATAGCTATGTAAAGACTACAGCACAACTTTAATAAGGTACAGGAAGCTCTGCTGCAACTACAGTTATTATTCAATGACAAAAAACACAATGGATTTTATTTATAAGGAAAAAGCATTTATTTTCGGAACATCAAATAACAGCACTTAATGGAAATATCATCTCGAAAGTCCAAGAATTCAAGTACCTGGGCATGATCTTAGATGAGCAGTTAAATTTTAAAACTCATGTTACTTACCTTTTGAATAAATTGAAAAAACTGTTAGCATTTTTTCTCGAAACAAAAAATATATTACATACTCGTTAGAAAAATGCTGGTAAATTCACTATTTATGGCCACATCAGATTATGTGGATTGCATCTCTAAAAATACATTATCAATTTTAAGTTTATTAGATTCTTTATATTATAGTTCTCTTGGATTTATCACAAAATTGCCCTATTCTACACATCACTGTCAGTTATATGAATAAGTACAATAGACTTCCTTGACTGCCCGGAGAGACATGCACTGGTACATATATGTATATAAATTTATCTTAAAACAGTTACCAATTTATCTATTGCAAATATTTAAATGTAAAATATATCAAAGCATTCCCTTCGTTCATATAAAAGGCTGACTTATCAAGTGCCTATGTATAAAACTAAAATAGGAGATTTTACCTTTGCTGCATCTGTTCCCAAAGCATGGGATTATTTGCAGGGAAAATTTAAGATTACACTTCCTTCCTTCCCTCGCTCGATTTAGAGCTTCACTGGATAGCTTGGTATACAATCATTGTGACTGTTATGAGTAAATTGATAGGTGATGATGCTAACTATTTTGTATAAAATGTAGTTTTATTAATTGTATGGAACAAATATGTTGTGTCTTGATTCTGTGTGTATATGATTAAACTGGTGCCCAATCACCTGAAGCCTTGGCAACGAAAGGTATGAGCCGAATTTAGCATAAACCTTTCTGCCAGAAAGGTCATCTTTATGCTGCTGCTCCTCTCTGGCAACATTCACTCGAATCCAGGCCCACTCACTTCAACAGGCCCTGGTGTTCATAAGGTTAAAGGCCTAAAAATAGCCTCACTGAACATCTCAGTGTAACTGCAAAATGTGACCAACTACAGGCATGGATGGCCCTCCATACCCCCAGCATCCTCTGCTTAATGGAGACCTGTTGACCAGTAGGATTAAAGATAGCGAAGTTGCCCTCAAAGGCTTCCAAGCATACAGGGTTGATAGAACAGGCAAGAGAGGCAGGGGATGCCTCATCTATGCCAGGGACTCTCTGCAGTGCTCTATCCTCCCTGGAACCAGGGTGGCTGAGGACCATGAGATAATAGTGATAAAGGCACAGGTCAATCAGAATGGCAAAAACTCTCATCCTTGCCATGATCTACCTACCCCCAAGAAAGCCACAGCAGGCCTTCCCACAATTATGGACATTATCAGCACCCTTCCAAAGGGATAAAGCTCGTCATTACCAGGGACTTTAACATAAACTGGGATGAAAAGGAGGCTGCCCCTTTCAGGAATCTGATAGCCACCTCCAACTTGACACAACTTGTCACCTACCCTACCAGGCAGAACTATAAGACAGGAAACAGTACCCTCCTAGACTGGGTCCTAGCAAGCTCACCATCCCAGATCTCTGAGATCAAGGTTCTCCCCGACACGCTAAGTGACCACTCCCCAGTCACCTTCCTGTGATCTAATAAATTTACCAAAAGCCCACCCATCTTCACTGAAAGCAGGGTCTTGAGGAAGGGTAAACTTGGAGCCCTCAAATTAGCCCTTGCCCTACATGACTGGACTCCTATCGCGACCTGGCGCCTACCCTTGATTAGGCCCTCAGTTACTTCATTAAGGGCTTTAGCTCCATCTGCGACATCTATGCCCCGCTCACAAAAAGAAAAATTTGGGGTCAGGTAAATGGCTGGATTGATGGGGTGCTCCTCTCCCACCAGAAAGAAAGGGACATACTCTAGGAGAAGGCCAGAAACACAGGTAGCAAGCATGACTACCAGTGTTACAGAATGGCCAGGAACAGCTGCACCAAGCTAATCCAGCTCACCAAAGCCAACTATCATAAGGCCCAGTTTAGCAATTCTTGGGGTGATGGGAAAAGATTCTGGGATAACATCAAAAGCATCCTTGGAAAGTAGAACAAGAAGCACCCTCAGCTGTTCAGTATCAGTAACACCCTCACTACAGACCCTCTAGCTACTACAGAAACCTTCAACAAGGCTTTCACCAATCTTACCCCAGTGCTACCACCTGCCTATTTTCAACCTGGTTTGAACCATTCCAACAATGTATCTACCAAGTGTTCTCAACCGACCTTCTACTTTAAAAGGGTAATGGTGAAGGAGGCCCTAACTGTGGTCAACAAGGTACTAGGTAAGACCAAACTGGGCAGTGACGGGACAGACATGAAACTTCTATCCCTCACCCTGGACGTTCTTATAGTGCCCATTACCATGCTGTACAATAAGTCCCTGGCCCTGGCCCAATTCCTGGCGGTTTGGAAGCAGGCCCTAGTTATGCCAGTGTATAAAGGAGGCGACAAGTCTCTGGTAGCCAACTACAGACCCATCTGAATCCTCTACCCCCTGTCCAAGGCACTGGAAAAGATTGTAGCAGGTCAACTCATCGGCTACCTCAAAAAGTATAATCTACTATTCAGACAAAATCACAGTACCACCACTGCCCTGCTGGACTACACGGACTATGCACATAAGGCCCTGGATGAAGGCAAACTGGTGGGGTCTGTCTTTATTAACCTCACCAAAGCCTTTGATACAGTCAACCACCCCCTGTTACTGACCCAACTGCAAAACATGGGTGTGGCGCCCAAAACCCTTTGCTGGTTCCAAGACTACCTGATACAGAGAAATCAATGTGTCAAAAGTGGGCAACCAGTATCAAGCGCAAGAGAGGTCTCATTGGGTTACCCCAGGGATCAATACTAGGGCCCCTACTCTTCAGCCTCTTCTTAAATGACCTTCCCACAGCCTGCAACATCAAACTAGTACTATATGCAGACGATGCTGTGCTCCTGAGCAGCACTCCTCCTCAAAACTCTAGGACTGGTTCTGTAGTCATAAGTTGCTACTAAACTACAAGAAGACAAAGGCCATGCTTATATCCAGCCCCCACAACAAAAATAAGTACCACCCCCTCATCATCTCCAACTCATGCAGTGAGCCACTGGAACAAGTCCACTTGTTCAAATATCTGGGGGTCATAACAGATGATACCCTCACGTTTGCGCACCATATTGACTCTCTGGTCAAGACAGTCAATACCCAGATTGGTGTCCTGTACAGGCACAGGCAATACCTCTTTCTGGGGGGCCCTCCACCTCTCAGTCCACAGCTCCATCATATCTACTATTGACTATGGACTAGTGGTCTACGGGGTGGCAATAGATACAGCGCTCAAGAGGGTTCCGACTACGCTCAACAAAGCCTGCAGACTCACCCTGGATGCTGAGCATGGCACGTACACCTGTACTCTGTACAAACACAGAAACTGGCTGTCATTAAGAAACAGCCTCAAATTCCAGACTTGCATCCTAGGGAAGAAGGCTCTATTGGGTAAAACACCACCTTGTGTAGGACATTTGATCAAGACAGCCAACTTGTTACAGGTCTCCAGGGGGTGGACTAGAGGGGCCTTGGCTATCCCCTTCTGTCGCACCTCACTTGGGCACTGTGCATTTGCCTACCGGGCCCCCCTATGGATGATTGAACTCCCACAGCACCTTTTGGCCACCAGTTGTCTGGCCCAATTCAAAACTGACCTCAAACAGCACCTAATAACACCCTCTAAGTGCACCTGCCCCAAAGTCCAACCACACCCGCTCTCTCTGCCCCCCCCCCAGCAAGTACTAGGCCCTGGGATACAGGAAGATCCAGCATCTCCTTGTAATCCTCTTCCTCATCATCCTCCACCTCCTGCCTGGCCTCTTGTACAGAGAGCTGCAGGGTCTCAGCCATCTGCCTCATAAAAGCAAAATGGGAGGTAGCCTCAGAGATAGGTCTAGGAGGGGATTCATACTAAGGATGGTCAGGGGAGGCCTCAGGGTCAATGAGTTCCCCTTCATCCTGTTCCTCCTCCTTCTCCTCGTATTCAGAAAAGTAATACTCCTCAGGATCAATGTGTCCTGAAGGAGTTAAACCAGTATCCGGAACCCTTGGCTGCCCAGACAGTACCTGTGACAGTTTGCTAAACCCAGATTGCAAAGACTTCACTATTCAGATGGCCTTTGCAATTTCATCCACAGTTGGAACAGAGACCGACTACTTACGTGGTTCCGAACCAGAGCGTTTGGCTTTCTTCGACGGTGCGGGTTCAGAAGCTGACTCAGAGTGTCATTTAGCCGTCGACGGTTCACCCTGAGTTGAAAGGTCGGTTGTAGGATCAGACGGTTCAGTAGAACCGGAACCGGCCTCAGCAGTCTTGTCCATTCTTTCCTTCAGTTTACCGAGTTGCCTGTCTAAAGTAAACTGAGGAAAATTCTTACAAATATCACAGTCTGTTTGTGAGTGGCTGAAACCCAAACAATACAG
The DNA here is from genome assembly GCA_016271365.2 of Neoceratodus forsteri. Lineage (NCBI taxonomy): Eukaryota > Metazoa > Chordata > Ceratodontiformes > Ceratodontidae > Neoceratodus > Neoceratodus forsteri. Next base: position 1,653,484,440 of record CM028131.1, on the reverse strand, counting down.
ACAAAGCAAATGTGGATCAGGTTTTGCAAACTGCTCCCCACACTCAATACAATGCTGAAACCCAGTGGGACCATTTTTTCTCTTGGGTTTCTATGACGTAACCCTAAAATTTGGAGCTTAACCCAGTGGCTTAGTTAGGCCTGTTAAGAAAGAATCAAATACCTACTTTATCCATAGTGGCTTAGTTAGGCCAGGATAAAGAATGAAGAAAATTACCCCTGAAAGCTTAGTTAGGCCGGGTAATAGAGAAGACAAAGTCTGAACCAGCCAACGGTTTAGCGCCTGCCAAAAATGAACCGAAAGCCCCTGACTCTGGTCAGGAATTTGCACCGGTGACCCAATACAGTGAAAATCTAGAAGTTTGGCCCCCTCACAGTCACAGAACCGAACGGAAACCGAACACTTACCCAACCTAGGAAACGTGAGCTATACCGAAGACAGCGGTTTGAGAATGTACTAAAATTAAAACAAGAAAAAGCGGTTTGAAATAAACAGACAAAGTACGCTAGACCGAAAGCATCGAGGAGAAATCTCAGAGAAGTCTTCACTGGTGAGCGGAGTAAAGAATCTGATCAGTTACTCGAACGGACTGAGGACAGTGGTTTGAAAACCGAGCTCGAACTCAATGTTCTATGCATTTGCATAGAGTTTAATTCTTTGTTCTCCAGGCAGTTGAACCGGTCGGTCTAACTGCATATTGTCAGAATACAGCAAGACTTCATGTTATAAGAATGACTGCAAAACTAAAACTGTATATAGTTATACTGTTGAAATGATTGCAAAGCTATTTGGAATTCAAGGGGTTAACCTGAGATGCAATTTTTATGCCTTTTGCAGAGGATGTAAACAAGAGGTCAGTTCTGGGTCACAATGTTCTTTTTGCTGCACTTGTTGAAACTTGAAAGAACACTATGTGAGAAGTTGTTTTCTTAACAAGCTGGGGTTGCAAAGACTTATAAAAACAGAGCTGCAATTGCTTGCAAGCTGACTCTCCTCTACACCTTTCCCTCATTTCCACTCCTTCAGAGGGTCCTCCTCAAGGTACATGTGGAAGGGGGCAACAATGATCTTGGTGGCACCACCTGTGGCCTCGACAGATCTGGTTCCCACTGCTGCAACAGCTGGCAGTGGAACCTCTGATCACATTACCGTTGAGCACATTCTTACTCTCACAGCACAACGGGACATTGGTTCACCCGAACCTGCGGTCCCTCCATCTACATGCATGGCTCCTGAAGACTTAGTCAGGCTCCACTTCAGGGTTTCTGACAAGGTTGCCAATGTTCTCATGGCGGCTAGAAAACCTTCCACCAGAGCGACCTATGTCATGAAATGGAAAAACAAGTTACTCACCTGTAACAGTAGTTTGAGGAGTGGTACATGTTGTTCATCCACACTGTTTGGCATGTCCTTTCCTTTTAAGAATCTTGCCAGAAGGTCTTGAAGATGGATCCTCCCACCCACCTGGGTGGTATAAACCTCGGCTCCGCCCTGTGACGCAAGATCTTTGCCCGCTGGAAGCTCAGGTTGTGCTTTGAAGCCGGGGAGGTCGGGTGGGTTCGTGTGGATGAACAACATATACCATGCTCCTAGAACTACAGTTACAGGTGAGTAACCTGTTTTTCTAGGATTGTGGATATGTTGTTCTTTCCACACTGTTTGGCAGACTCCAAGCAGTTCTCCAGGAGTAGAGAGGCAAGGCACACACCCCTCTGATATACTTACTTGGGGAACAGAGATTGGAGAACTGAGGCCCCAAAACCAGCATCCAGGAGTGACTCTAGGTCGATGTGGTAGTGGGTAATGAAGGTGTTTGCTGTCTTCCAGGTGGCAGCCCTGCAGATTTCCTGGATAGGGATGTCCCTGGAAGCAGCCACCGATGTAACAGTATGGCAGGCAGAATGAGCTCTTATCCCTCTGGGAGGCTCCTTGCCCGCCAACCGATAGCAGAGATCATTGCAGGATGTAATCCATCTGCCAACTGTCCACTTTGCTGCAGGTCTGCCAGGTGCAGCTTCAGCGTAGGTGACAAACAGCTGGCAAACCTCTCCCCGAACTTCTGCCATCCACTCTTTATAATAAGAGCGTGCTCGTCTCAGGTCCAGAGTATGAAGCCTGTACTTGGCCTCCGAGGTGTAGTTCGAGTAGAACACAGGCAGAGTCAATACCTGGTTAACATGGATCTCTGACACCACCTTTGGAAGGAATTTTGGGTGGGGTGCAGGACAACCTTGTCCCTGTGGAAGACCAGGAAAGAAGACTCCACCGAAAGCACCTGGAGCTCCCCAGTCCTTCTGGCTGACATGACAGCCACCAGGAAGGCGGTCTTCCATGACAAATGTGACATCTCACACTTGTGCATTGGTTCGAATGGCTTTCCCATGAGCTTTGCCAGTACCAGCAGTAGATCCCACAGAGGTGGAGGTTCACGCACCAGAGGGGATATGTGGTTGAGGTCTTTAAAGAAATGCCAGACCACCTTCTCCTGTGCCACTGTCTGCTGACCGGCCTGCACCCAGTAAGCAGAAATGGCTGCCAGGTGCACCTTAAGGGTCGTAGACCGAAGACCCCCTTTGGACAGAGACCAAAGGTAGTCTAGGATGCTAGCCACTGGACAGGACAAAGGGTCCAGGCCCTTACCTTGACACCAAATGGAAAATTGTTTCCATTTGAAGACATAGCACCTCCTGGTTGACTCCTTCCTGGATGCTTCCACTACTGTAAGTACATCCTCAGAGAGACCCAGAGCCTGGAACTCTAGCCACTCAAGAACCAGGCTGTCAGGTGCAGGGATTGAAGGTCCAGATGGAATACCTTCCCCTGATTGACAGATAACAGGTCCGGGCATACTGGAAGATGCCTCAGAGGCCTGGAGCTGAGGCTGGAAAGATCTGGATACCAGAACTGATGCAGCCAATCTGGGGCTACCAGGATCACCTGTGCTTTGTCCCTCCTGACCTTGAGGATCACCTTGTGAACCAAGGGAAGGCACAGAAGAGGCCATGGGTCCACAGCCTCGAGAAGGAATCCCCCTGCAGCGAGCCCTGCTGAGGGGGGCGGGCATGAAACAGCCTCAGCTTGGTGTTCTCCCTGGCGGTGAACAGAGGTTTGACCCAGTGGGAGAACAGGCTGTGTACTACCTCTGGATGGAGAGACCACTCATGGGATGTCTCACCCACATGGCTGAGAGCGTCCACCAGTTGATTTGAGCCTCCTGCCACGTGGATGGCTAGAAGATCTGCCTCCAGTTGGCTCATGAGGGTCAAGATGCAGAGCACTTCCCTGGACAGCAGCCAGGAGTGTGTACTGCCCTGTTTGTTGAGGTATTACATGGTTCTGGTATTGTCCATCTAGACTTGCACCACTTGACCCCGAATGAGTGGAGCAAATGCTGACAGTGCCATTCTGACTGCTTTGAGCTCCAACAGGTTGATATGATATTGGGATTCCTCGGGGTCCAGAACCCATGAGCTCTGTGGTTCGCCATGTGTGCTCCCCAGCCCATGAGAGAGGCATCGGTAGTGAGAACACCCGTCGGCTCGGGACGGACAAACGGGATCCCTTCCTGCAAGTGATTCAGGATGGTCCACCACTGGAGAGGGTCCCACATCTTCTGGGACACAATGACCAGCTGATCGAAGTGACCGTGACACTGAGTCCACTGGCTGGCCAGCTCCCATTGGAAGGGGCGCATATTCCATAGGGCCCATTAGACCATGGTGGTGCAGGCCACCATGTGCTCCAGAAGGTGCAGAAAGTCCCGGGCAGGGCGCAAGTGCCCAACCAGAAATGACTAGGCAACGGAGGAGAGAAACTCCACCCTGTCCGTCGGGAGCCAGACTGTGGCTCGGCAGGAGTTGAGCTCTGTTCCGATGAAACATATCACCTGTGAAGGTACGAGTTCCGACTTTGCCTCGTTGATCAGGAGTCCAAGGTCAGTGCAGGTCTGGAGGGCCAGGTCTCTGGACCACCTCTTGCTTGGTGGAACCTGCCAAGAGCCAGTCATTGAGATATGGGTAAACTCTGACCCCATCGACGCTGAAGTTAGGCCACCACCACTGCAATGCATTTGGTGAAGACCCATGGGGCCGATGACAAGCCGAATGGCATGGCTCAGAACTCTAACAGGGCTCCTTCTACTCGGAAGCAAAGGAACCTCTGGTGAGATGGACGGATCAGGACGTGAAAGAATGCGTCCTGGAGATCCAGAGAGTAAAACCACATGTTCTGCTCGACAGATGGTATGATCTGGGACAGAGTTACCATCCTGAAGGTGCGTGACCTGAAGAACTGGTTCAGGGCTTCCAGATCTAGAATGGTGTCCCAGCCCTCCATCCGCTTCAGAACCAGGAAGTACCTGGATACGAACTCTGGGTTGACCGGGGGTCCATGACTCTGGCCAACACCTCCTTGCGGAGGAGTTGGGTGATGTCATCTCGAAGAGCCGACTGAGTGTGTATGGACACCATATCCTCCCGTGGGGCACAGGCTCGGCTTGGAGGGTACTGCTCCAATTTCAGAGGCAGTCCCTGGCCCACCACTTCTAGAACCCACCTGTCCAAGCAGAAAAGAAGTGGAGGAGCTGGCCCCCCACGGGAGGACCCAGAGCTTGGGTGACCAGTATGGGGGTGGCCACCCCATCCCATCACTGGGCAGGCTAGGGAGAAAGAGGATCCAGATTGGGGACCACCGGAGCCCTGACCTCCCAGTTTATGGGCTGCCGGAGACCTGGACTTGCGCTGAGGGTGCCAAAGTTGTGCCTGCTGTTACTGCCCTGCTTGAAAGTGGGGCTGCTTGGCTGTACAGGCAGAGTGCCGAAATGGCTTTTTTGAACCCTGCGATTCCTTCTGAGCAGAGGTTACAGAGTCCAAGGTGGCACTGGACTTCTCAATGCATTGGAGGTGACTGTCCACACCTGGGCTGAAGAAGTCGGTGCCCAGGAAAGGGACGTCCGTTAGCTTGTGCTGGTGTCTGCCGTGAAAGTGGAGACCCTTAACCAAGCCCTGCGGTGCATGGCAACTGTGGCTGCCATCAAACGGGCGCATGAGTCCCAGAGGTCCAGAGCAGTCTGGAGTTGCTGCTTCGCAACAGCCCAACCTCGATCCCAGACCTGCTTGACCGTGGTCTGGAGGTCTGTGGGGAGGTAAGGGAGCCTAGAAGGGTGTGAGACATATACTCCATGTTGACGGCCAAGCTTGCCTGATGGAAGCCCAGTGTACAGGCGGCATAGACTTTATGGGCAGAGTGGTCCAGTTCTTTGGACTCCTTGTCCAGAGGTCTATCTGTATCTGCCGAAATGCCTGATTGTCTGAACACAGTATCGGTCACCAGACCCTCTGCAGACGGGTGCTCAGTGAACCCCGAAAGGGATCCAATGGGCATCGCATATTTACGGGCCATACGGGCAGGAGGCAGGATGCTGCCATAGCTCCAGAGCCGGACCAACAATGGTCTCGGCCACTGGAAAGACCTCCGTCAGTGAATCCCCCATTTCAGGATATTCGTGAGGGGATATTCGTCACGTTTTTGAACAGGTTCGAGAGGCATCTCTGTGGATTCAGAGATAAGATGGAGGATGCCCATGAAGGAAGAGGGCCTTCCTCCGTTGAGAAACTACCGACCAATTCCTCGTCCAAAGGACGGGAATGAAGGTCCGAGTCCTCGGACTCTGAAGAGTCCGGATAAATCGGCAGGCCACCTGAGTCTCCCTCCACCCATCTAGGACGGTCAGGAGTGAGGGTAACAGAAATTCTGCGCGGGAGACCCGGAACATGCTGAGACTCTTTGGCAGGTGACCCCACAAGGGGCCATTTAGGTGGCAGCTCCCAGAAGAATGGTGAAGAGGTTGATTTCGGCCGAACTGGGATGGTTTTGACCAGCTCCATGGGAGAAGGGAGGGTATGGGCCAGCTCCGGAGGAGTCTGCTTTGGCCTGGGAGGTGATAGCCAAGTAATGGCTGGGGTGGAAGCCAGAATCAGCTTTTGACCGGACAGGATCAGCTGTTGCCACATTAAATCTTCATAGCGTCAACAGTTTCCATCAAAGCCTCTCCTCATCCAAGGAGGACAAAGAAGAATGTCGGCAGCGCCTCTTCTTAGAGCGCTTGTGCGCCTTCTTTGGCCCATCAGTCGAAGGAGTCAGAGACCTGGACCGCGATTGTCGGGGTGACCGACAGGGTCGATCAGGAGGCACCAGGGAGACTGGTGGTTCTTCTTCATCTGGGACCAGTTCTCCGATGGGGTTCCCAGCGGTCTGGGTCTCATTGGGGAGAGTCAGGACTGGGGTCCTGAATAAGGAGTTGTCGGCCTCCTCAGGTGACAATGGGTCAACTGGGTCAAGAATCATCTCAACCATATTGTCTTCCAGTGTCTGGGCCGGCTGGCCTTGTTGGGGGAACTGTGAAGCCAGTGGCGAGGTCCCAACCTTGACCGAAGTCGAGACAGGTGATTCCTGGGACTGAGATCTCACAATCTCAGGAAGGTCATCAGTGAGACGAAGATTCTCTCAGTTCCTTGTCCTTTTTATGGGACTGAGAGATATGCACGTCCGAAGGCCCCTCGCCCTTGGTGGGAAGGGACAGGCACATCTTCTGAAAGGATCCAGAGAAAGTGGAGCTCAAGTTGAGCAGAACGAAAAAAAAAGACTTCCAGGACCGATCCGCGGCCTGAGCCGCCTCTTCCTCGAAGGCCTTCATTTGTTCGAGCTGCTCGGTGGACCCCGCAGCCACGGAGACCACCCATCGGGCTTCCTTAGATTTGGCTGGCGGATTCCGTTTCTCTAGTCTGTCCAATTTTAGCCATGCGAGATGATCATCCAAGATGTTCGGGTGAAATGCGCGACACATCTCAACGGCCTGGGTGTCATGGCCACACCCAGGCAATACACGCAAGTGGCCGGTCTGTGCGAGACATCTTTTGCCCACATGGGCAACATCAGAAACCAAGAGAAGATTTATCTTCCATAGTGGTTGAGATCGTGAAGTGACTTGCTGTAACTCTAATGAGTTTTAGTTTGAGTGAATCCAAAGATTTCAAAGCCAGGGCCTACTAAACGCAAGAGTGGTAAGGAGGGAACCTGTATCTTCCAGCGGAAAGGAAGATCTGGCATCATGGGTGGAGCAGAGGGTTATACCACCCGGGTGGATGGGAGGAGCCAGCTTCAAGACCCTTCCGGCAAGATTCTTAAAGGGCAAGAACATGCCAGTGTGGATAGAATAACATATCCACAATCCTAGAAAAGTTTTTTTCTGTGGGCTATGGCTCGTCACCTTGACCCTTTAGCCTGTCCAATGAATACCCTCCTTGACTATCTGCTGTCCCTTTCAGACTCAGGCTTGAGCTACTCCTCCATCAAAGTACATCTGGCTGCTATTGCTGCCCATCACATCCCTGTCCACGGCAGAATGGTGGCACAGTTGGAGGTAACCCATACATTTCTTAGGGGCATTTTGCACATCAAACCTCCCATAAGGGATCCGGCCCCCCCCCCCCCAATAGGACCCACTTTTGTTTTGAAGAAGCTAACCTTACCCTCTTTTGAACCAGCCGCGGATTGCGAGCTTCATTTTCTCTCTTGGAAAATGTTATTTTTAGTTGCCGTTACCTCTGCTCAAAGGATTTCCAAGCTACAGGCTCTGATGTGCAAGGAGCCTTATTTGGTGTTTCACAAGGACCGGGTGGCCTTGAGAACCAGTCCTAAGTTTCTACCCAAGGAGGTGTCTGAAATGACCTTAAACCAGGACATTTAACTTCTGGTTTATTATCCTAACCATTCGAATAGGGGAAGAGTCTCTTCTCCACACTCTAGATGTGCATCGTACCCTTAGATTTTATTTGTCAAGAACTAAGGACAGCAGGCGTTCTGACCAATATTTTGTCTCCTTTGCTCCAAGAACCCTAGGGGCTCCTGTGACCAAACAGACGCTATCAAAATGGCTAGTACATTGTATTTCCTTCTGTTATGAGAAGGACAGCAAATCCCTACCAGGGTCTGCACGGGGTCATTCCACAAGGGGCACTGCTGCATCCTTCGCTGCACTGAAAAACATGTCAGCATCAGACATTTGAGCGGCGGCTACCTGGCACACAGTCCACACCTTCATTAAGCACTACAGTCTGGACACTGCCTCGAGACTTCCGCTTTGCAGTTCTACAGGGTCTCCTCTCGTAAGGTATCTCCCCCTTCTCTCATTTACCTTCCACCCATGAGATGATATCCTTTTCTACTGCTTGGGAATCAGTCCTAATGGTGTTATCTGCTGCAAGAACTGACACTTGAAGTAAGATAGTACAGTTACATTCTAACTTGCCGTAACAGTAGATCTTCGAGAGAAGCTCTTGCAGCAGATATACTTCCCGCCCTCCTTCCCCCTAGAGGGTTTCCTCTGCATCTGACTTAGGTCAATCATTACACTTGCTCTGTGATGTGCTGTCCTTGGTTCCCTGGTTCGGATCCTTTTCCATCCTAGTGCCAGAGTCTCCGGAGAAAAGAACTGGGGCACGTCAGGGACCGCCCACCCTTTATACCATATGTGACATCAGGGCGGTCCCCGCCATAGATTGCTGGCTAGAAGTTTGCCGTGGGGTCCGGCTGCCTGCTGGCTATAGTCCTAATGGTGTTGCCTGCTGTAAGAATTTCTCTCGAAGATCTACTGTTATGGTAAGTCAGGGCTAGAAATAATGGACTCAAGGATATATTTCCTCTGGAAATGTAGGAGGTGCAGATTACATTTCCAGAGCACATGGTACATTGCCACATAGAAAATAACACTTATTTTAGAAAATACAGTACAGCGGTGCAGGAACAAGTTATTCCTACCCTTCACTCTCTCCTTCAGAGGAACTGCTTGATAGATTTGAGTTTACAACTCAACCTAAGAAGAGACATGGTGATGCTTACTGATGAGAAAATTTAAATTTGTCAATAAAGATTTTTATTTAATTCAGTCGTGAGCGTGTTTATTATTTAGTCATATCACAGCACACACAGTTTAATTCTCCCTTCACAATCCTGTGAATTAGTGGACTGCAGTGCTCTTTTTTTAAGTACAGCCTTGACAGGTGACGGACATTTCCACCCTCGCTGTAGTCTTCGAATTACTTCGTTTGCACAGTTTTTGGTTTTCCCCCAGAAAGGCCAATTGTTCAGGCAAGATGTTTTGCCCCTTTGTTTAGTTAGGGCTTTTTCCCCTTTCTTAGACTCAGACTTTTGTTTTTTTCCCACCTCCCCAATTATGACCTAGGACATTTGACCCAAACAATCTGCCCTTTGTTCCAAGAACACGACTAATCTGTAGGAGTCACGCCCCCAGGCAGGAGGTGTCCCCTTTCTGCAAGCCTGTGTGGTTTTTTTCTGCCAGATTGTGCCACAGACCCCCCCCCACACACACACACACACACACTCTGACCTTAATTAGTTTAAGTCTGAAAGTTTACATGTTTTGCCCCCTCTCTTTTATTGTTCAGGCAGCACTAGTTTTGTTTTCTGCAGAGCTTTTGTTTTTCCCATTTTCCCCCACTTCTCAGAAGTAACTAGAAGGGGAAGGGGGCAGATCTGTTCCAGTAGAGTAGCTTCTTCTTCTGGATTTTACTTGGTAGAAGGTTATTTTTTTTCTTTCTTACTACTTCTGAAGGACTAGCAGGGTATTGTTTTTGGGGCTATTGGAAGTTTGAAAACTGTTTTTGGTGGCTATAAGTGGGCTCATTTGTTTGATGTTTCACTGTGTAGCAAGCTGCGTTTGTGGAGGTCCATTTCTTCTGATTTAAAACCTATTTGGTGGGATTTAATTGGGGTGGTTTCTTTGAATTGGAGACCTATATCTGCTAATTTCAAGCCTATTTGATGTGTTGTTAGTGAAGCTGTTTGAATTGGAGACCTGTTTCCTTTGGTAGCAAACCTATTTTGGGAGTCTCTCAGTGGAATTTTGATTCCTTTTTCCTGGCTTCACTAGCTACAAAGTTTAGTGCATAATGGGGGAAGGGTGCTAATGGTCTGGCCAAGTCTCACTCAGCTAAGTAACTGGAGGCAGAGCTGAATTAGGTGTGTGGTGTCAGTTGCTTTGGCTTCTCGGAAGTAACTGGAAGGGGAAGAGGGAAGCTATGTTCCAGTACAGTAGCTTCTTGTTTTTACATGGTTTCTTGTGGATTTTACTTGGTAGAAGGTTATTTCTTTTCTTTCTTACTACTTCTAAAGGGCTAGCAGGGTATTGTTTTTGGGGCTGTTGGAAGTTTGAAAACTGTTTTTGGTGGCTATAAGTGGGCTCATTTGTTTGATGTTTCACTGTGTAGCAGGCTGCGTTTGTGGAGGCCTATTTCTTCTGATTTAAAACCTATTTGGTGGGTTTTAATTGGGGCCGTTTCTTTGGCTGCAGTGCTTGGAGGGGCAGATACAGGGCTGATACACTCAAAAGAGAGTTGGGTGTAGGCCTAATCCCGCCTCCCCACCCTCCCTCCCAGAGCTCAGCTCATTTATATGGGAACACCTGCCCTGCAACTGGAGGAAAAGGCTTCAGGTGCAGCTCATGTAGTTCTAGCCACTGGGGGTTGGGTTTAAAGGCTGGGAGAGAGGAGCTTAGGGAGTTGTTCACTTCCCTTTTAAGTTTACTGCGTTGTACTTCATTTAATAACAGGGGTACCTGTTTACTGTACGACTGTATCTAGGATCAGTGGGTAGGGGTGTATCTTGGACTAGTGGGGAACCTGGTGGCTCACCCAAGGAAACCTACTTGAAGGGGATGGGACCACATGTCATCAGGGCCAACATCTTTGGGAGGGTGGTGGGGTGCACAGGGTGTGGGGCAGCCATGATACTGGACTGGGCTTGGAAGTTCAGTGGTTGCCCAATGTGCTACTAGCTGGCACAGCTTAGGGAGGAGGTTGAGAGGATTAGGAGACAGCTGGTGGAAGGGGGGAGGTATGGTTTGGGAATAGGGCAGGGGCTCTCCCACGGGGTTGCACCAAGCACTAGGGGCATAAGGAAAGGAGTGCAGGAGAGTACTTTAGGGTATCATAGGGACCCTGGTAGATGGGGCCCCAAAGGAGGATACTACCAAGGAAGCAGGTAGGTAACTGGGGACCCTCACAGATGGGGGCAAAAGGGAGGACATTCTCAGGGAAGTAGGCAGATGGCTGGGGCTGGACAGAAGGAAGCAATGGGGGGAAGTAAATTGGACCTTAAGCTCAGTAACCGCTTCAGTTCTCTTCTTCTGCTTGAGGATGAGGGGGTGATGTAGCCATGACAGGGGCGGTTAGAGATGGAAAGGGAGTAGGGGGCAGGAGACGGGGGCCGGATAGCAGGAGGAACAGGGGGGAACTTGGAATGCAGGACAGTGGGGGAGCAGGGGATCAGAGCAGGAAGAGGAGGTGTAGAGGGAGGAAAGCGCAAGGAGAAGGACCAGTTGGGAGGAAAGGGCAAGTAGAAGGACCAGAAGTACAAGGAGGATACAGTAAAGGAAGCTGAGGGTTTAGGCCAGGGGAGCACAACAGGCAAGGAGGGGCTGACCAGAAACGGGACGGAAGGGAGGGCAAGCCAGGCTAGTTTAGCAGATGGGAGGACCAGTCGCGAGCAGTAACGGTGGGGGTAGCGAGGTACAGAATGATACTCAGGAGGACATAGGATTGGAGTGGAGGGGTGGCCAGGATAAATAAGGAGGGGATGGCAGGTGGCACCCAGACAGGGGGAGGAGCAAGGAGCCGGCTTGGGGGGGGCTGGTATAAAGGATGAGGGACATGGAAGGGGGGGGAATGGAGGAAAAGGAGCAACCAGAGTGCTCCTGTTGGGTGATTCCATGATCGGGGGATCAAATGGGATAGGGAGGGAGAAGCCTGCCCAGTTAGAACAAAATGCTTCCCTGGACTAATGGTGCACAGGGCCAAGCATGAGGTATATTAGCTGGCAAAGGACTGAGGAGGTTCCCCGGACATACTGGTCCATCTGGGTACCAATGACATTGAGGGAAATAGTGAGCTAGAGATACAGGCAAGGTTCAGGGAGCTTGCCAGGGTCTGTCATGATACAGGATGCGCAATTTCCTTCTCGGAAATCCTGCCAGTGCCAAGGGCTAGTGGGGAACACAAGAGGAAGATTAGGGTGATAAACCAGTGGTGTGGGGCCAGAGGATATGGGTTGATGGGGGATTGGGGGAGACCTGGGAGGATAAGGCTGTATGCAGAGATAGGTCCATCTCAATTTGGAGGAAGGAATCCTTAAGTTGAAAATAGAGGGGTTCATTGGTGAAAGGTGGGGTTTAAACTTGTGAAGGGGAGGATGGGAGAAAAGGCTGTTGAGGGGGGTCCGATAAAGGAGGGACTCTGTCTCCACCCCCCTGAGGAGCTGGAGGAATGCAGGTAAAGGCCAACTGGTAAGGTGCGGACCAGGGGACAGAATCCCCATGGGAACACGAGCAGGGGAAATGGAAGTATAGGGAAAGGGTGGAAGGTAGTCCTGCTAAATGCCAGGAGCTTGGGCAATAAAATGCCTGAGCTCCAGGTGATGCTAACTGAGGGAGAGGTGGATGTGGCAGCAGTCACTGAGACCTGGGCCACCGCAGGGCACGACTGGGACCTGAACCTGGAGAGTAACACCATGTTCAGGAAGGGAAGGGGAGGAGGGGTAGCAATAATAGTCAAAAACTGCCTTGCCATAGGAGTGGAGGAGGCGGAGGGAACTGTGGAGGCAATTTGGGTCACCTTGATAACAAGGGGGGGCAAGAGAGTAAAAATAGGAGTGGTGTATAGACCCCCTGCGCTGGCGGAGGAGCTGGAGGAGAGTCTGGTGGCAGATGTTGGGAGACACTGCAGATTGGGACGGGGAAAGGTGGTGGTGTTGGGGGACTTAAACATGCCAGGAACGGACTGGGAGACTATGACATCCTCGGTGGCCAGGGAACAGGGTTGTTGGATGTCTTTCAGGATGCGTTCCAAACTCAGCAGGTGGGGAACTCGACCAGGAGAAGCAGATACTGGATGTGGTCCTGGCAGACGTGACCAGATTGGGGGCCTGGAGGTAAGGGACCCGTTGGCGAGGGGTGACCATGCCGCAGGTCTGGTTCTGCCTGGACCTAGGAGGGTAGAAGGCTGCACAAAGACGGAGGTAACTGACTTCAGGGGGAATTTCAAGGAAATGGGAAGGATCCTTAAGGAGCACTTAGATGGGATTGGGTCAGACATGGACACTGACAGTAGGTGGGAAATCATCAGGAGTGGGGTGCAGGATGCTACCGGCATCTGCGCAAGAGTAAGACAAAAATGCGGTGGGGCCCGAAAACCCTGCTGGTGGACCAAGGAGGTTCAGGAGGTGGCGAGGGGAAAGAAGGCGGCCTATAGGCAATTCAAGTGCTCAATGAGTGAAAGGGACCAAGGGGAGTATGAGCTGGTGGCCAGAAGGGCCACTAGGGTGGTGAGGGCAGCTAAGGCAAGGAAGGAGCAGAACCTGGCCAGGGAAATTAGGAGAGGGAACAAGGGGTTCTCTAGATACATTGGGGAAAAATGAAGGGTGAAGGGGCAGATTAGCAGGATTAAAACAGGGAGGGATGGGCACAAGACCCGGGGAGCAGGCTGAGGTACTAAATGAGTACTTCACCTCAGTTTTCACCAAGGAAAATGGGGGCTGCATCATACATGGGAGGAAACTGTGAAACTGAGGGGGGACCCTTACCGATCGGTGGGTCTAGGAAGAGGGAGAGGCATCACTGGCAGGTGGGGGAGAAGGCAAAGCAGGGGGACGAGGTAGCGGAGGTGGAAATCACGGCAGAGAGAGTGAGGGAAGCCCTCAGGTCCCTTAAGACGGAGAAAGCACCAGGGCCAGATAAATTACATCCCAGAGTGCCGAAGGAACTGGCAGATGTCCTGGCGGAGCTCTTCAGCATCTCTCTGAGAACAGGGTGGGTGCCGCAGAACTGGAAGGTGGTGCATATAGTGCCTATCCACAAGGGGGGGGGATCAAGGGAGGTGGCAGGAACTACAGGTCCTGTCAGCCTGACACATGGTGGGCAAGGTGATGGAGGGCATTGTCAAGGGAGACTGGGGGACCTGGAAATGTTAGGGTGCCTGGACGATAGACAACATGGATTTGTCCTGGGGAAATTGTGTCAGACAAGCCTTGTGGAGTTCTATGACTGGGTGACGAGTGCCTTGGACCTGGGTAGACCAGTGGACTTCCTCTTTCTTGCCTTCAGCAAGGCGTTTGACTCTGTTCCTCATGGGGGCCTGTTGGATAAGCTGGGAGAAATGGGGGTGAGGAACCAGATGATCAGGTGGATAGGCAATTGGCTCCAGGACCGGACCCAGAGGGTCGTGGTTGGTGGGATAGTCTCATCCCCAAGGAGGGTCATTAATGGAGTTCCTCAGGGATCGGTCCTTGGGCCCCTCCTGTTCAACGCCTATGTCTCTGACATAAGGAAGGGTATCAGGAGTGAGATGAGTCTCTTTGCAGATGACTCAAAACTGGGGGCGGTGGTGGATGGGGAGGAGGGGGGTGGCCCTACAGGGGGACCTGGAGGCTCTGGAAAGGTGGTCTAGAAAGTGGAAGCTGAAGTTCAATGCAGGGAAATGCAAGGTACTGCACCTAGGAGCCAGAAACCTGGGCCAAGTGTACACCCGGGGGGGGGGTGCTACAAGTCTCGATGGCTGAGAGGGACCTGGGGGTGGTGGTGGATGTTAAGAAGGACAACTCGGAGACTTGTAGGAGGGCAGCGGCAAAGGCCAACAGGATGCGTGGATGCATCGCTAGGGGGATCACCTCCAGAAGGAGGGAAGTGATACTCCCACTATATAACTGCTTGGTGAGGCCACACCTCGATTACTGCGTGCAGTTTGGGAGCCACATTTAAAGAGGACATTGAATTCCTGGAGAGGGTCCAGAGGAGGCAACCAAAATGATTTGGGGCTTGGGGATAGGACCTATGGGAGAGGCTCGAAGAGCTAAATATGTACACACTGGAAGAGAGAAGGGACCAGGGAGACATGATAGAGGTCTTCAGGTACATGAAGGGGGTTAATAAGGGAGGAGCAGTCAGGGTGCTCCGAAGGAAGGGGGGGGGCAACTAGAGGGCATGGGTGGAAGCTGGAAGGGAGGGGAGAAAGGAGGAGGTGCTACTTCACTGAGAGGGTGGTGGAGCCATGGAATGCGCTGCCCAGGCAGCTGGTGGAGGGGTTCAAGAGGGGGTGGGACAGGTACAGGGGAAGGGTTCTGGAAGCAAAAACCAGTGCAGTGAGAATATCCAGGACTGGGAAGGGAGAAGCCAGAGAGGGAGAGGGGGCAGTCAGGTCAGCTCCCTGGGTGGGGGCTGACCAAACGAGCAGACACAAAAGACCGTTAGGCCTATTCTGCTGGCATTTTAGTATGTTAGTAACTTACTGTGACACAGGATTTTTCACCGTCACACTCTGCCCTTTGATCTGAAGATGATGTTTTGCCCCTCCCCTTATAATGTTATCCCCTTTCTGCAGAGCCTTCTTTTTAGTTTTTTTATCCCCACTTATGCCACAGGACTTTTCCCCTCTCACTCTGCCATGTTTACTGCCTTCAGGCAGGATGTTTGCCCCTGTTAATGTTCAGGCAGTTCTGTTCTCTGCAGAGCCCTTAATGTTTTTTTGTTTGTTTTTTCAATCAATTGTGCCACAGGACTCCCCCCAACCCCCGTCTCTTTCTTTACCTTTTGAGCACCAGTGCTCACTTATAAATGTTCCACCTTAATACACAGTGACAAAAATATTGCAAGAACAATATTAGCAGTTCCAGCAGAAATGCACTTGAGTTAGGCTCCAACCACTTCAGGCAGAACAGTCATGCAGATTTGAAAATCAAAATCCTTACAGACTGCTGTATAAAAAAGTCACAGGTTTGGTAGAGAGAGAGAGAGAAATGAAATAACACTTAATGGTGAGAACTACACTGGATATTGAGAACTACATTGTGGTGTCACATCATTGTGTTACCCACCTGTATTGAATTTGTGGCCCTGCATGTCTCCTGCCCGACTTGTTGTTTTTTTTTCTCTAATTGGCCTCCTCTTCAGCCCATGATGATCGCCACCTTCCCCACTCCGCTTCACAATTATGGACCCGCTTTTTTCTTGCCTGAATCAGCGCAACAAATCCCACAAGTAGGCTGTCTTCTTCCCTCCTCCTTCCCGCCCGCTTGCCTCTGCACACGACGTGATCACACAGAGACTCTCTCCTCACTCAGCGCTCCCCCTCCAGCATATCATGCACTTGAGTGCCAGCCGTCTTTGTGTTTAGGGTAGTGCACCCCCCAACCCACTTCAGCACGTGATGCGCTTTTGTTTTTTTAGACTCCCTCTATCTCGGGCATGGTGCACGCTCACACGACTGACGCTCTCTACTGCCACTACAGCCAAGTGGCCAAGCCAGCACACTGCAGCATGCATTTCCAAATGGAAATGCTGGATGTAAAAATACATTTCCAGGGATAGAAATGCCTTTCCACGGAAATCCAGAAAGGCTATATTTTGAGCCCTGTAAGTTCTTACGTACCTGTACTTTCCTCCTCCCCCGAATTATAGGAGGACCATATCAGAAATCTTTGCCTAGTTGCAACACCTGGCTCTTCTCCAGCTTCTTCTTTTTTGCTGTTTCTTAATCCAAGATAGCCCAGTTGAGAAGCAATACCTAATTTCCAGTGCATTCCTGCTTCTACCTATTTCCATAGCTGGGTGGACTGCCACACTATGAAGTGACTTGCCCAAGATCACCTAGTGAGTACTCTGAACCTGCAATCTGCTTCCAAGCAGTTGGTCTGGTCACTAGGCTGCACTGCCTCCTACTAAGCACTTTGTGCCTCTTCCGTGTGTGCTGATCTGGGGCTTCCACAGCATGAAAGAAGCTGCAGTCCTTTGGCTGGTCAAGAAGGAATGCAGAGTAGGTAAAGTGGTGGGGGGTTGGGAGGCACGGGCACCTCAAATGGGAAAGACTTGAAGAGCAATGGCAACGGAAGGAGGCCCTATAACAGCTTGGAGATAAAGGAGGACTGAAAGATCTAACAGAAGGCAAACGGGATAAATGTTGGGCAGGGATGGTGAACGCTTTGGTTTCCCCCACCTGGAGACAGCACAGGTGGAAGGTCCTCACAAGAGTTTTTAATACACCCACTGCCCACTATAGCACAACCCACTCAGAGGAGATTGTGCAATAATATAGGCACCCCAAACACATTTTTGGGGCTGCCCAGTTGTACATATCTACTGCAAGAAGGTCTGCAAGGCTACTGTGGAGATTCCAGGTATCCCAAACGTGGGGTCAGTTAAAGTGGCACTATGGGGTCTGAGCCCCAAGAAACTGAAAGGGAAAGGAATCATTATTTGTTCCACATTCTGACGGCAGCAGTTTCTAAGGGATTACCCAGAAATGGTCCCTGAACACCCCCTTCCCAGTCTGGCAGTGTGGTTGAAAAATATGAAACATATCATGGAAATGGAATGGTTGACTGCAAAATTGTGAAACACCACTGAAAGGTGTAAGGGTTACTGGCTCCCCTTCTTCAGTTACACGGAGGAACACAGTGAAAACCCTGTACTGGAACAGACAGCTGCTCTATCTCGGAATAATATCCCACACCAATGAATTAGAAAAAGGGAAAAATCTATGGTATAAGGCTATACCTTCGATTAGCACGTCCTGTAAATATTTAGTTGGACACTGTGTAGGTTGAGGTAAACTTTAATTAAGAGTACCTATCAGATAATGCAGCAGGAATTAAGATATAATATGTGTGTCTTTGTTACGCCCCATTGTTTGGTTATTTTTTTCTGTTTAAATATTCCTATCCAGAGTGTTTTATTTTATATTGGATAATCAGGTCATAACGTGCATTTGTAATGTATTATGGACACATTCTGTAAAGACTCATGGCCTCCATGCTTGTATTGGTGTTATTTGTGTGTTACATGTTATAAAAATAAACTGCAATGAATTTTAATTTAAAAAAAAAAAGACAGCTAAAAGAAAATATTTTTGTGTACTTATCAACTCACAGAAAGTTTGAAACAGATTTTATAATTGCAATAAGTTCTAATAAAGGTTTTTTTTTTTCAATTAACATTTTTATTGAATTTTCAATTAAAAAAACTGAAGTGACAATATGTTACAATCAATTAATCATGACATAAAACAAACAACCCATTTATTATTACATATATTTAAACTCTCCGTGGAAAGGTACTGGTAAGAATGAAACTTAAAATTGAGAAACATTTTAAAGTAAAACAGATCTACCCAAAACTTTACTTAAGAACAAAATTCTAGAAAGGGACCCCCATATATTTTCAAAAGCTTCCTTTTTTCCCCAGAATTATGTAGCCGATTCTTTCATTGTTGGCCACTCCACTAAGGGATTCTAACCATTGTTGGATGGAGGGGACCTTTGGATCCTTCCAGCGCTGAAAAATGAATCTTTTAAATGATAGAGCTACTGCACTAACCCATAATTTATTTTCCTTTGTGAAGTTTGGGATGGCAGAGTAGTCCCCAAGGATGTATAAAGCAGGGGGATAATGAAAAGACCTAACAAAGGTGTGCACTGTTCTTAGATGACGTCACTTAAGAGTAGATGAAGGCACTCCACTTCACCTCATGCCTCACAACCTACCTAAGGCATACCATTATCCCATGATGGACACTCTGCTGTGTCTTATTACTCAAATAAAACCCACACTCTGTAAATATAAGACCTGTAATGGCCTTGTTTATTTGAGCAGGGCTACTACGTGGAGACCTGCTTACCCATTATTTTCTCATTGACTGTTAAGTTGGACTGCACCTTAGCCAGTATCTTCAACACTGTTATGCTATTTTGAAAGGTTGTGTCCAACTCAGAGATGTCCCCTTCTGTGCCATTTCCACTGAGCATAATTGGTGAAACAAGATTAAAAACATTTTAATTTCAAAGACTTACAACTTACACTAACTCTGACTGGAGTCTCCTACTCAGAGGGAGCTCCCAGTAACCACACAGAGTGAGGGTGCCGAAGGCCAGCTATGCATCAGATACCATAAGAAAAAATTACTCATCGTAGTAATGTTGTTTCTTCCAAAGGGATACCTCATTAGGCTGAACAGCTGCATCATGAGTCACCCCAACATTTTAGAATGTTATGCTAGTTAGAGAATTTAGAATGAATATTCAAACTCTGCTGTGTAGTCACACCATAGAAACATTAGGACTAGAATGGAAATGCCTGTATATGACGTCAGGTCAGATGCCAGTGCTTCTCTCACAGAGAAATACTTGCCTGTATAAATGTCATTTAGGAGGTAAGCACATACATACAGGGGTGATTTCCATTCTACTCCTAAGAGTTCCATGGGTAACTCACCCCTGCATTCTAACGTCAGATTTATTTCTAAAGCTAGGATGAGCAGTGATCACTAAACTAGCTAAACGGCTACAAAAAAAGATATCAAAAATATTTTTAAAACTTTCAACATGGCAGAATAATTTTAAAATGTTATGAAAAAATTAAAATAGCTTAGATCAACGAGTATTAATTGTAAAAGCAGTGTAACAAGTAACACTCAAACAAACTGAAGAAATGATTCTTATATGAACCTTTTTCCAGGTTCTGGAAGGGGAATTAAGGATTAGGGATTGTTAAGAATAGAGAGGCATCCATTTGGAAGAAACATTATTATGGTAATTTTTTCTTCAAACCCCAGTCAAGAAAACTGGAATTTTAACTGACTGAGATGAAATTCAGACACCACTTTAGAGAGGAATTTTCTGTTAGTCCTTAGGACTACCTTTTCCCTGTGAAATATGCTACACAGTTAGGATCTGTGCAGAAGGCTTGTAGCTCGCTCACCCTTCAGGTAGATGTCACTGTCACCAGATCAACTGCTTTCCAAGTGACATACTTCAAAGCAGCAGCTGCCATAGGCTCGAAAGTAGCCTCCATCAGCTGAACAATGTATAGATACAGATCTTATGGAGGGACAGGATCCCTTACTGGAGGGTACAGGTGATTAAGGTCTTTAAAGAACGTTTTGAAAATGGGCTCTGAGGCAACTTGACCTGTCCTTGCCAGCTGAAGCATAAGCTGACATTGCTGCCAAATGAACCTTCAGGGTTGAGGGCCAGAGGAACTAGGCAGTTCAGGACTGAAGCTAGACTTGCTCGCAGTGGGTTGAGCTGTCCAGGGAAACACCAAAGATCTTTACCACTTTGAGGCGTAGGTTTTCCTTGGTGGTGGTTTCCTGGAAACCTTAAACACTTCCATCACCTTTTCAGAAAGATTTAGTGCACAGAAGTCTAGCTCGTCTAGAACCATGCTCTGAAAAGCAGAGTTCTCAGGTCTGGGAATATTATCCTACTGTGAGAGAATGTCAGCAGATTGTATTTCATGGCCAGGTTAACAGGATGTCTGTTGGAGAGGAACAGGAGCAGGGAGTACCAAATCTGCCTGGCCCAATGTGGAGCTACGAGAATCACTGTTGCTGCCTCCCTTCTCAGTTTTAGAAGTACTTTCAGCAAAAGTGGGAAAGGTGGAAAGGCATAAAGAAACTTCCCTGACCAATTGAGGACTAGAGCATCGTCTGGGACTGTACCTACCGATGGTGGTCCGCAACAAAACAGCAGGAGCTGACTGTTCTCCCAAGATGCACAGGTCTATTTCTGGTGTACACCACCTTCTGAACACTGTTGCCAGCACCTGCTGGCTCAGGGTCTATTCCTGATTTTCCTGGCTGATTCTGCTTAGGGAATCTGCCAGCACACTGTCCTTCTCTGGTAGGTGTACTGCAGAATGCTGGACCTCCAGGGAGTATATTAAGTTCCAGATCTTTATTGCTTCTGTGCACAGTTTTGAAGATCCTGTTCCTCCCTGTTTATGTAATACATAGTTGTGGTGTTGTCTGTCCTGATCTGGATAGACTGACCCCTGATGTGGGAGGAAAAGGCCTGTATTGCCAGGTATCCTACCCTGAGCTCTAGGAGATTTATGTGCTCCTGAATCTCCTGTGTACTCAACATGCCACTTAAGTAAGGTCCTACAGGTGGGCTCCCCAGTCCACGAGGGAGGCATCTGTTTTAAGACTGTAGGTGCTTGCTGAATGAAGTGGACTCCCTCTCATAGGTTGTATACCTCTTTCCACCTTTCCAATGCCTGCAGCAGGGACTTTGTTAACAGGCACTAGTTTTGAAACTGGTTCCCAGCTCTGAGACCAACGGTTCCCCTAGGTGGCACTAGATATCTCATGTGAAACCTTGCTCCTGGCTCCCCTGCAGTGGATGATGTCATGTGTCCCAGCAAGCGCAGGAAATCCTTCGCACACCTGAGCTGACCTGCCTTGAAGGATTTTGCAGCTGCAATCAGATCTGCTACCCTTGCTTGGGGAAGGAATGCTTTCCCCTGCAGGGTAAACAGTTCAGTACCTATAAAGTCCGAAACCTGAACAGGGTTGGTTTATTACTTTTGTACTTTTATGAAGAAACCCAGGTCCTCCAGGGTGCCTTGTGTCAAGGAGTGAGGACGTGGCCTCCTAATGTGATTTTCCTGAGACTAGTTAGCCATCCAGATAGGGAAAAACTACCACTCCTTGCCTCTGCAAATGTGCTGCCTTTATGGCTTGGCAGTGAGGATAGGGCGAAGGGAAATGCTGTGAACTGGTACAGCAGAGCCCGCTTATAAGAACATCCCATTTGCCAAGTGAAAATGTTCTTATAAGCGGGTTGTTACTAAAAGCGGGCTTACATTAAATCCAATACTGCCGCTGACCACTAGGTGGCGCCCACCCCCTAAAGTATGAAAAAGGCGAAATACACGAAGTTCTGCTACAAATAACTTTACTACGTGACAGATTTAATAAATATAGCACAGCACAGTCAATTTAAAAAACAATTGTTAAAAACACAGATCAGTCACCGTTTAAAAAGCACAGCACATATTCTGAAGTTCAGCATTCGATGTGTAAATGGCTTCAGTACTTTTGCATAAGGCAGGCGTTGAACCACTGAAGTAAGGCAAGCTCAACAACTTTTGCAGTCTCAGATTGTTTAGTGCCAGGAATGGTAACACAATGACTGTACTTAATTCATCTAAAGTCAGGCTTGCCACGGAGGAATGTTTTAGAATCAAGTCTTAATTACCTCTTAGTGTGCTGTAATTAATGTGCGGTTTGCTACAGTATTGAAATTGCTGCAGCCATAGAAGAATGTTGACTGCTAATCAGCAGTCCATGTGTGCAACTTAGTTGAGATGATTAAGATCAAAGCAGATACGAGCAGATAAACTGTACTGCTGTAGCGGCGCTATTGAGCTGTGACTGGCAAGTGTGAGTAGCAACTGAATGAATGCTCAGAGTGTGAAAACAGGTCCCAGGACAACACCGATTACACTGCTTCACTAAAAAACTGTTCTTATAACAGACCTGGCTGTTCGTATAAACAGGCTTTCCACCCATTGAAAACAATGAAGCAAGATCAGTACATGGAGCAAATGTGATTATACCTGGGATGTTCTGATATCCGATGATCTTACTTCGAGATACAGCTCTTGCAGCAGGTAACACCATTAGGACTGAAGCCAGCAGGCGGCAGGACCCCACGGAATTCTTCTAGCTAGCAGTCTTCAGCGGGGACCGCCTCCGACGTCGGTCCCGCCCCAACGTCAGACGTAGTACATAAGGAGGTGGTCCCGCCAGATTCCCCAGTTCTTTCCCGCCGTCGACTTGCATGTCTCGACCCTTCGGTTTGTTTCTAGCGCGCGATGCCTGGTTAAGTTCTTCCATTTAGGAAAAAAGTTTGTTTCTCTACGTGAGTTGCTGTCTGAAGTCCTCTCCAGCCTCGTGGAAGGCCATCCATCGAAGTGCGCCTGTGGGAAGCAAATCCCGTTTTAAGACCCGCATTCGGCCTGCGTTTGGTACCTAGGCCCAGTTCACGATACCTGGGCCTGTACCTTCTGCCAGGGATTCAATAGCCGGACCCGGATCCGTCGCCAGAAGGCCCTACAGGCGTTCCTGCTCAAGGAAAAGGTTAAGGCCATGGACGCAGCCTCCAAGGGGGAATCTTCTGATAAGGCCCGGAGACACCTTGAGAAGCATAGGAAGAGGGTGAGATCCACGTCCCCGTCTAGGGCCTCTGACTCCCGTAGCTCCGGCTCCCGGTCTGACCGCTCCCCTTCCCGGGCCTGCTCTCAGCCTCCCCCTGCCGCGGTGAAGACTCCTTCTGGTTCTTCCTCTCTTCTTCAGGCCAAGATCTCTAGGCCATCCTCTTCTTCGGCTTCTAAGGCCATGCCGAGGTCGGGGGACCGCCACCACCACCATAAGTCCGGCTCCGCCATTTGGATGACCGGCTCAGTCTCCTTGCCTCCTCCTCCCCAGCGGAAGACCAGAAACTGACTTCCTCCAGAAAACGTCCGGATCAGCGTCGGCCGCCTCATCGGTCCGCGGACGGCGCAGGCGCCCGTCGCGATTGAGCGCCCATGCCACGGGCGCGGGCGGGGACCGGCGTCCGTATCTACAGAGAACCCCTCGCCTCCACCGACGCCAGTCAAGAGGCGCATCACGGAGGAGGAGCTGACCCAGCCCGAGGACCAGATGGGCGAACCCAGTCCTGTCGCACCCCCCAGGGAACCCTCCCTGGAACCCAAGACCCCTGGGGAGCCGACGCTGGAACCTGATGACTGGCCATTGATGCCCGGTCCGTCGTCGGGCCTCAGTATTTCTGAGGTTAAGGAGCTGTTCACCTACTGGTGGGATACCATAAAAAAGGATGTGGTTCTCACACCTCCTCCTCCTCCACCTGTGACTCCACCGGCCCCCGCGCCCCCACTCCATCCGGGGCTGCAGGCCAAGTACCTCCCCCCAGGAACCTGCGGATCCTCCTAGGGGTAGACCAGAAAAAAGGAGACCTCCGTCTAGATCCTCTTCAGGGTCACCCAGCCCCAAGAGACCCAGAAGATGCCGTCATTCGCCTTTGATGGAGGATACGGGATTGGACTTCTCGGACGGATCCAGATCCCCCTCTCCGATCAGCGTCCCTTCTCCGGACCCACGTGAGCTTCCAAGATCTCCTCCGGATGACCCATCGTTCTCGGACATTATGAGACATATCCAGGAGAACATGGGATGGGACGCAGAGGAACTCGACCCCGGTGTGCCTCATCAGATATCTTGGCAAAAAGATCCAAAGCCTGTGGTGGTGCCACCCTTGGTGGACAACTTCATGGGCCACCGGGGCAGCATGGAAGCGTCCACACTCGCTCCAGCGATGCCGAAGAAAGCTGACCGCCTGTACAAGGCCCTAGGGAGGACCAGTACTTGGCATCACATCCTCTGGCCGATTCTCTGGTCATTACAGCCTCTCATGACCGGTCCCAGAGGCGCAACATTTGAGACACCCTGCCACGGACCCAGAGTCCAAGCAGCTGGGCGCTATGGGCAGGCGCGCGTGCGCATCCGCTACCTGTGCCATCAGGTCCTCAACTCTTTAACCCACATGGTACAGTTTCAGAATGCCTTGTAGGAGCAGGGACTGGATCTGGCAGAAAAGATGCCAGAAGGTGGGCAGAAGGAGGAGTTGCTACAATTCCTTTGCACGGGTTCGGACGTGGGAACCCAGGTGCTGCGAGCCGCGTATGATTCCGCGGACTCCTCGGCCAGAGCGGCAGCTTCAGGCGTATGCCTCCGGAGACACTCTTGGCTCCGTGTCTCCGGATTTACCCCGGACATCCAGAAGAGCATCCTGGACACCTCGTTTCACGGAGAAGTTCTTTTTGGTGAGTCCTCGGAGAAGGTCCTCACCAAACTTCAAGAGGCCGGGAAGGCAGTGCGGTCTGTCCAGGCCATGTACAGACCCAAGCTTAGTTCCTTTCGTAGGAACCAAAGCTGTTTTCGAGGCCGGATGCAGAGACAGCAGTCCCGTACCGGCCCACAACAGAGGGGCTCCTTCTCCCGCAGAGCCCGGGAAGTCGTCCAGCGGGCGAAGTAGCGCCCTGCTAAGCCCGGCCCCAGACCGCAGGACCCTCAGTCGCCACAGCGCGACTCCCGCCCAGCCCGCCCCTCAGGATCAGCAGGACACCAAGGTCGAGGGTGCGTGTCATGAGACCACCTGCCAGGGTGGCGAGTCCATAATCCACCGACAGGTGGGTTCTTCTGTTGGTCAAAGAGGCCACTTTATAGGAATCGTGGACAAGCCACCCACAAGGCCTCCTCTGCTCTCCGTTACTCGGGTCAGCATGAATCACTCATCAGGCAGAGTACTGCACTCCTGCAAAAGGGGCGGTGGAGTATGTCCCAGAACCAGAAAGGATCCGGATACTATTCCCACTTCTTTCTGGCTCCGAGAAAACAGGGGACCCCGTCCAATCTTGGATCTCAGCGACCTCAACATGTTGGTCGCCTACAAACATTTTCGCATGGTCACCCTCCAAGGGCTCATCCCAATGCTGAAAAAGGGCGCCTTCTTAGCGTCCCTGGACATGCAGGATGCCTACCTGCACATCCCAGTAGCTCAAGCGCACAGGAGGTTCCTGCGCTTCGAGTTTCTCGGCCACCACTTTCAGTTCCGGGCTCTTCCGTTCGGGCTGTCATCGGCACCGAGGGTCTTTACCAAGTGTATGGCAGTCGTGGCAGCGTCTCTAAGAAGACAGGGCCACTACGTGTTCCTGTACCTGGACGATTGGCTCCTCATGGCCGCCTCCAAAGAGGCGCTGTTGCTGGCTATTCAGAGCACCCAGGATCAGTTCCAGTCTCTGGGCATTCTTATCAACTACGAGAAGTCTCTCCTGGTACCGTCCCAGAAACTGCAGTTTATAGGCGCAGTTCTGGACACCGTCCAAGGGAAAGCCTTCCTTCCTGACGAAAGAGCGGAACACATCAGATCCCTCATCAGGGATCTCTCGGCGAAGAAGACTGTCCCCGCCAGGTTGGTCCTTCGCTTGCTCGGACACATGGCTGCGGCCATTCCAACCATCCATTTGGCAAGGCTCCACATGCGGGTAACTCAGTGGATGCTCAGGGTGCAGTGGGACCAAAGGCAAGACCACATGCAGCCTCCGGTCAGAATCACGAACGCCGTGATTCGAGACTGGCAATGGTGGCTAGACCCAGGGACACTCTCTGCGGGTGTCCCGTTCACAGCGCCGTCCCCGGAGGCAACCCTCTCCACAGACGCCTCAGGGCTGGGGTGGGGAGCACACCTGAACGGGGTGAGGTCCCAGGGAGAGTGGACCCCTCAGGAAGCTCACCTCCACATCAGTGTTCTGGAGATGAGGGCGGTCCTTTATGCCCTGCAAGCCTTTCAGTCAGAAATCCCGTTGAGTACCCTTCTGCTTCAGACACACAATACGGCGGTGATGTATTACCTCAACAAACAGGGAGGCGCACACTCATACCCCCTTTGCAGGGAAGCTATGAGAGTGTGGGATTGGGTAATCCGACACAGCGCAAGCCTGATTGCAGCTCATGTTCCCGGCATGGACAACACAATTGCAGATGGTCTGAGTCATTCCCAGGCCAGAGTCCACGAATGGGAACTCCTTCAAGAGGTAGCGGAGGATCTGTTTCTTCGATGGGGAACTCCAGAGTTAGACTTGTTCGCTTCCCCATCCAACGCAAAACTGCCCAACTTTTGCTCGCTAGATCCAGGGCCTGGTGTTTTCTGGCGAGACGCGTTGTCCCTCTCCTGGGCGGACAGATTCCTCTACACTTTCCCTCCCTTCCCGTTGATCCAAAGAGTTCTTCTCAAACTACGCAGGGAGCATGCAACAATGATCCTGGTAGCGCCTTTCTGGCCCAGGCAGATCTGGTTCCCCATGCTGGCGCAATTGTCCCGTTGCCTTTCAGCTCCCATCTACTGTCTCAGGAGGAGGGTTCTCTAGTCCACCCGGACTTACGTTCACTGAACCTGCATGCCTGGCTCCTCGAGATATAGCCATCATGCGACACGGGGTCTCACAAGAGGTGGCGGAAGTTCTTTCCGCAGCCAGAAAGCCAGCAACGCATGCGACGTACACCATGAAATGGCGCCGCTTTTGCTTGTGGTCACAGGCACGTGGCCTTTCCCCTTTAGAATGCCCAGTGAAAGTGGTTCTGGAATATCTGCTTTCCCTCTTCCACTCGGGTCTCGCCTACTCCTCTATTAAAGTTCACCTCTGTGCGATCTCGGTCTACCACTCCCCGGTAGGTCAGCGCACAGTGGCACAACTCAATGCTTCTCGGGACTTCCTGAGAGGGGTGTTACACCTTAGGCCACCCATAAAGGATCCCGTCCCTCCTTGGGACCTACTCTTCATCCTGGAACAACTCAAGCTTCCCCCCTTTTAACCTGCCGCAGATTGCGAGCTACGTTTTCTGTTGTGGAAAACGTTACTTTTAGTTGCTGTCACGTCAGCAAGGAGAATTTCCGAGCTCCATGCTCTCATGTGTAAGGAACCTTATTTAATTTTCCACCAGGACAGAGTGTCTTTGAGGACGAATCCCAAATTCCTGCCTAAGGTGGTCTCTGCCCTTACTCTTAACCAGGACATCGATCTGCCTGTCTATTTTCCCAAGTATTCTAATAGAGGAGAGGCATTGCTTCTCACCCTGGATGTTCACCGCTCCTTAAGATACTACCTGAACAGGACTAAACAGCTCCGCACGTCAGAGCAGCTATTCGTATCCTTCGCTGAGAGGATGCTGGGCCAACCAGTCTCAAAGCAGACCCTTTCTCGCTGGCTTGTCCAGTGTATTTCCTTTTGCTACAGCAATAAACAGAAGCCCCTTCCAGGTACAGTCTGGGGCCACTCGACAAGAGGGGTGGCTACCTCCTTTGCAGCACTGCGCAATGTCTCCACCTCAGCCATTTGTGCTGCAGCTACTTGGAGCTCAGTGCACACATTTATTAGGCACTATAGCCTGGATATTACATAACGGCGGAGAGCCAGTTTCGGCCTTGCCGTCCTACAGGATCACCTGTCCTAGAGTCAGGACTTGTTCAAGAGCTCTCCTAGTTGCCTCCTCCCAGAATGCTTAGAGGCGCTATTGCTTGGGAATCAGTCCTAATGGTGTTACCTGCTGCAAGAGCTGTATCTCGAAGTAAGATAGTACAGTTACGTAAGAACTTACCGTAACAGTAGATCTTCGAGAACAGCTCTTGCAGCAAGGCAGCAGCCCACCTTTCCCCCTTGGAGGAGGTTTGGCCTACCAGGCCTTGGCAGGAGCTAACGCTCTTTCTTCCTTTTCCTTCTGATGGCGGATCCTCTGTCTCCCCTTCTGATGTCACCCTGCGGCCGGGAGTCTCCGGCGGGAGAACTGGGGAATCTGGCGGGACCACCTCCTTATGTACTACATCTGATGTCGGGGGTGGGACCGACGTCGGAGGCGGTCCCCGCTGAAGACTGCTAGCTAGAAGAATTCAGTGGGGTCCTGCCGCCTGCTGGCTTCAGTCCTAATGGTGTTACCTGCTGCAAGAGCTGTTCTCGAAGATCTACTGTTATGGTAAGTTCTTACGTAACTGTACTTTCTTATAAGTGGGCTCTACTGTAATAGTATTTCTTTATCTTGAATCCTAGGTACTTTCTGTGAGTGGGCCCTACTGGTATGTGAAATTAGGCATCCTTCAAATTCAGTGACCCCAGCCAGTCTCCATTTTCCAGTGATGGAATCACTGAGCCCAGTGTTACCACCTTTAACTTTTTCCTTTTTTAGTGTTTGTTCAGAAATCTCAGATCTAAAATGGGTTAGCACTCCCCCTTTTTCTTGTGAGACAGGAAGTATCTTGAGTAAAATCTCTTTCCCCATTGTGAGGAAGGTATCTTTTCCACTACAACTGCTTGTAGCAATTTTTTTCACCTCCATCTCCAACACAATTCTGTCTGCTGAGTGTGAGGGTGAAAGCCTTTGTACTGCTGCAGTCTTAGATATTTTCCAAACTGCAGGGACAGACCCTGACACACTATTTCCAGAACCCACTTGTCTGTGGTCATTTTTTTTTTTTTTTTTTGTGCGCCTCCCCCAACCTGCCACTCCTTCAGAGCGCCAGTGCCAACCACCACCCTACAACACCCTACCATCTTCTACCATCTCCCCCATAGCAGCCTACCTGAGAGTGGCCCCGGTATATCCCAGTACCGGGTGGGTCCCTCTCCTCCGGGAGGAAATCGCCTTGCAGCCCCTATTCAGCTTCTCAGGTGCCACGGGGGCTGGATCCAGGGCTTCAGGTGGTAGGGGCCTCAGGCACTCGTCATCTAGACCTTGGGCGGGTGGCGTTTTTCCATATTCTGGTGCCTTGCTCACTGCAGTTCTCGGCCATGCGTGAAGCGTAGAGGGTCCTGGGGCAGGCGTGCAGGGGGCGTGTGGGAGCCACCGTCTCCCAAGCACACTCTGTCGTCCTCAGGTCTCCTGGCTGAACCCCCAGGAGGGAGGCATCCAATGGACACCTGTGAATCCGCTGGACCTCGCTCTTGACACCTGGCTCGGTGCGCGAACCCGGTCACCAGCATGCCGAGCCAACCCCTTCGCTCGGCGCCACGGAGCTGGCTGTGGTCATTTTGGATCACTTCTAAAAATAGTGAGTCAGCCTTCCCCCCCACTGGCAACGGATAGGTGACCTGTGCAGACTAGTCAGGGTTTTTTTTTTAGCCTGAGCCTTGGGGGACGACCGTACAACTGCATGCCCTGTGCCCCTTCTACTCCTACCTCTGAAGATACCCCTCTGTGAAGGGTAGTCATAGATAATGTAAGCATGAGGAAAGTATCCCCTACCCCGACCTCCACCTCCCCCTTCAAAAAAGGCCTGTAGGAAGTGGATGCCTTTGTATTCATCCACCTTTTTCATGTAAGCCTCTGTCTGGTCACCAAACAGTGAATTTCACTCACACGGAAAATCTGTTGCCTTTGTCTGAAAGTCTTGAGATAGGTTAGTAGTTGTTCTAAGCCAGGAAAACCTTAAAGGCACTACATGGGCCATGACCCTGGACACAGTGCC
Organism: Neoceratodus forsteri; assembly: GCA_016271365.2. Taxonomy (NCBI): domain Eukaryota; kingdom Metazoa; phylum Chordata; order Ceratodontiformes; family Ceratodontidae; genus Neoceratodus; species Neoceratodus forsteri. The sequence continues at coordinate 1,653,454,521 of CM028131.1, read as the reverse complement.
GTATGTGTCAACTGCCACATGAAAACTGGTACTTTGTGGCATCAGTTGCCGATTTTTCTGTGCCAGCTCACCATCAGTCTTCTTGCTCGTTGTCAATTCTGAGCTCCAAAGGGCTTTTTTCATACTGAACTGCGTAGGCCAAGTATGCTGCCAGACTTAACAGCAGGGAAGCTGAAATATAAACTTTTTTGTCCATATTATCCAGCTTCCTGGAATCTTTTTCAGGAGGCTGAGAGGAAAGAGGCACTTTTGCCTTGTCACAGGCAGGAACCTGAACCACTCCCTCATGATCAGGGTGAGAACACAGGTATTCAGAATCCTGTTTATCCACCTGGCATTTTTTTTTTCAATTTTCTTATCTGTGCCTGCCAACAGCTGAAGTGGCTGCTGACAGGATTTTACAGGTGGCTTTCTTTTTATTTTCCTATATAGGTTTTTATGCCCGGATTTTTTTCCTGCTCTTGTTCTGGAGAACCATCAGGTTCTATGGTTTCTCCTTCCTCCTCCTCCTCCACAGGCACTGGGAACGGAACCAGAGCTGGGGGACATATTTATGAAATTCCCCACAGCCTGAAAAGCCTGGAGGAATTGCCATGCCTCACATGGCTCCTTCCCTTCTTTAGGAGGAGGAGGCACAGTGACATGTTTTTCTTTTTGTTTCTTCTTGGCAGGCACCATCTTTGGTGCCTGTTCAGAGGTTCTTTCATTTGCAGCCTTTTCTTTCTTATCTGTCCCCTTTGACAGGGAGTACTTCTTGCTTTGCGGGGCTGGACCCTGTTATGAGCCTTTAAGTGCCATGGAGGCAGACTAAGAAGCCATAATGTCTTATAATTATTTACCCTTTTGAGTTTTGAGGTAAAACTTAATACAGAGCTCACAACTGACAGAACTGTGATCTAAACCCAGGCACCTCAAACTCAACTCGTGGCAGTCTGCCTTAGCCAGGAGTTGTAAAAAAAAACACCTTTTTTTTAAAGCCTGTAGGTCCCGTCTTTTTTGGGGGCCCGTCAGTCATGCTAAACACTGATAACCCAGGAAAAATGTTCTGGTTCCCAAAAAATAGTAATTTACACTAGTAAAAACCCCTGTGTAAGCAGAAGGGGTTTAACTAAGAAAATGCAGTTCAGTTCCCTTTTAAAATAGAACTATGATGCAAAATAACACCTAAAGGTGCTTATGTCTGCAAATTACACCAATTATCTCAGTTCCTGAAAGTAGGCAACTGAGAATAGTTTCAGCAAAATACTACAAAGCAGTGTAATTTAAACAGTTAAAGAAGTTTTTTTTTTTTTTAGTTAAATAAAAGGTTTCCTAAGAGCGGAACCACATTGCAAAACACCCTTCTCCATTTCCTGGCAACTGATGCAAAACCGGAGAAATAGTAAAACTGTCATATTCTACACCCTAACACACAGTATTGACAATATAACTAAATAAGTAAACAATAAACTAAAACTATAAAAGGAATAAAATAAGAAGCCAGCTTGGTGGTGTGGAGGGCTGAGGCATAATGCCTTACCTCCTGCCATTCCGGCGACCTGTGTTTCACGGTCGCGGCCCGGTTCGCGAGGGGTCAGCTGGGAGGAAGAGAATCGAGCATCCAGGGACAGCTCTCCTTTTCCGGGAGGGTGAGCAGTTATCAGCGCTTGCCTGGCCTAAGTAGAGGCTGGGGGCTGGCACATTCACGCTGCTGACAGCGAGGAGAGGTGGGGCAGACGCCCGACAGGACCTGCACGGGAATGTGCATGGCACCATCACTGGCATCACTGCACACCCCGCCTCCAAAAGGAAAAACAAGATTCTTCAACAGCTGGATGAAGGAGGGGCTCACAGGTCCCACTCCCCGACCAGCCATGGTGCCAGCCCTAACTGGATCTGGTCTCCGGTGGGGGCCTGGGTTACCCCCACTGACTCCGTTAAGGGGGGGGTAAGCCCTGGAAGACAAAGGTCGGCGTCTGCCGGTAGACATCAGGGGGCTGGGGCTTCCTCCAGAACGAGGGCCTTTGGACAGGGGGCATGAAATGAATATTAAAAAGGAAAAGAAATAAAATAATAACCATAATCATTCTGAAGTTTGAAGACTTTGGGACAACTGCTTTCTTCAGGTGAAGAAATAAATCTGACGTTATAATGCAGGGGTGAGCGTGACCACACAGCAGAGTCTGAATTTCATTCTAAGTTCTCTAGACAGCATAAAATTCTAAAGCTCTGGAGTGGCTTATTCTAAGGGAACAATGCAGTTAAGCATAAGTGAGGGAATCCTGAGGTTTGAAGTCTGCCATTTTGATATGATTCTTTACTTAATCATGAGGAGGACAAGATCTACCTATGGATTTGCCTCTCTTGAGTTATTTAGTCTCCCTTGTGGATAAATACATTGCTTTACAAAGCATCAGAAACTAATTTTTAATAATTAGAGTAACTATTCTTCTGTTAAGCATTTAACAGACTGTGCTTACCATTATTTCAGCTTCCTGGTTTACATCTTTGTAGCCTGAAGGATCCAACACCATTCCACAGGGATCTGTATACAGACCATGGATATGAACTACTCCATATTTTATATGACCCCTTGCCCAATGGAGAACCTGGAAGAAATGACATTATAAAATTGTCTGAATGATGCCATGGGTAGATAAATGAGAATACTTAATGAACATTTTAGCTACAAGGACCATTTCCACCTATTCACACTAATGCAGTCCCCTCAATGTTCCTGATTGTTCTTTCTCTGGAAAGTGAGTTCCTTCTTTCGGTGGCATTTTCACCATGTATATTTTGTAGTTTTGTTGAAATTTATGCTTTATTTGACATTTCCCATTAATTTACTTGGAAACCATTTTGGAGTCTTTTAAAGACTTTACATTTCTTCCTCCAGATGATGTTTCAGTAGATTCTGCAATCATCCACCCCATGGAAGTCAAAAGGCAACCACAGTCCACATCCAAGTGCTGCATTCAGTGCAAGCAGAGGGTGTCTATCATGGATAGATGCGTTCTGTGACTGACTTGCCAGTGAGTGACTTACTGTGCTGTGATTCCTGTAAGGCCATACAGCCAACATCCCAGCCCCAACCACTTCAAGAAACTCCAGGTAAATGACCCCAAAAGGCAGAGCCCTCACTTGGATATCCTTCATTAAGCATTCTCACATCTACAACACTGTCAGAGGCCAACATCAGCTGCCAGATACTCTCCAAAGAAGGTTAAATCAAGGAGCTGGCCCAAAAGCATTCAGTCTACACTGAGACCATATTCAAGAATAGTCATCTCTCCAGGTCTTAGGTCTCTCTCAAATACCAGTCTAAACTGGAAAGACATGGAAACATAGATGATGATGACAGAAAAAGACTGACCGTTCATCTAGCCTGCCCATGATATACTATCACATCCCAGGACCTGTTGTCCCTGTGTGGTCTTTGCTTACCCTATTGTCCCTACTGTTCTCTGTGTTTTCAACACCCTCATCCCTCTGAGTAGCTACTATACCTTTGGCTCTGTCCCAGACATGTTTGAAGCTGTTTACGGTTTTGGCACCCACTACCTCTGTTGGCACACCATTCCATGGCTCAACCACTCTTTCTGTAAAAAATAATACTTCCTCACATCCTATTAAACCTTCCCATTAACCTTCATTCGTGACCCCATATCCTAGCTTCTCTGTTCCTAATAAAACGCTCTTTAACTATTTACCTTATTTCTTTCTTTCATGAGCTTGAAGGTCTTCATCATGTGCCCCCTTCCCCAATCTGATTTCTATGTTCAGCAACTTTAGCCAATCCTTACAGGATCTGCCATCCAGACCCTGAATCATCCTGGCCACCCACTTCTGTACTGTCTCTAGCCTGTCCCTGTCCTTTTTCAGGTGGGGACTACAGAACCAGGCACAGTAAATCTCCCAGATAATGGTCATTGACACCAAGATTCATTAAAGATCAAGAAGCATTCTAACATTCCAAAATCAAACAGATAACATCCATCCAGTCCTAAGAGCTTGAGGGTGTGGGTGAGTCCCACTGCTTTTCCAAGGCCTCTGGTTGGTCAAGCCTCATATGGTGGCCATTCAGATGCATACCATGTTCTCCCAATCATGGCAGAAGAAGAAGAACTTTGATGCTTCCTGGCCCGCCATAAAATCACAGGCCCAGCCCACTGTAATCAAGAAAAATTCTAGCCTCTTGGGCTTCACAGCCCGACTCACAGGTTGTAAAGCAGGTCCCCTAGAACGCCCTTGTCAGCAGCAAGCAACTCCTATGGGACCTGATGTTCCACCCAAGGATGCTCCCTCCATGCTGTCTCATTCAAGGTGTTTCTGAGATGCCACCTCCATCATAAGAGCCCATGCCTGTTGATCATCCCTGGGAGGAGGACCCAGACTATCAGATTCTAAAAAGGTAGACATGTTGTCCCTGGCACTACTAGTCTCAAGAGCGCTCAACTATTTTGCTTTGAGTACGTCCTCAGTTTTAAGCCCAACCTAAAGTTCTTCAAGCTGTGGCTAATAAGGCAAAGATATAAAGGTCCAGAAGGTTAAGAGCCATGCCTGAGCTTAGGTTACTCTATGAGCATTTGAAAACTGGAATGCAGAGCTGAACAACCCTCTTACTGGCGAACAGTAGCAACAGACAGGCTTTAACACACATTGACTATCTGGCTTCATGCTCTGGCAGTAGTATATCTGGAAATGCCTCATACAGTACTTTATAACCACAGTACAGCAGGTGCGCAACTGTGCCATGCACTGTCATGTTATGTGGGCATGTACCATCATACAACACTTTATATGAGATTTGGAAGGAGCCCTAAAAGCAGTGTTTTCACCAACCTTGCGCTTAAACTCCTTTTCCTACTTACATTCACACCCCCAAAAAGAGAAAGACCAGGCCAAAAGATGCTTACTAGACACCTTTCTACTGGCAGCCAGGGAGTGTATTATCAAAAAATGGATGACACAAAAGCGACCACCACCCCACCCCCACCCTGAAAGAATGGAAGTCACTAGTACAAGGCATGTGTACTATAGAACCGTTAACTTAACCAGTTAGACAAAAACAGGAACTAGCAGATGGGCTGCATAAATGTTAGCAACCGACCCACTATATGTCCCATGAATGGTACTTCTCCGATTTGGGAGGGGACAGGGGAGCATTCAAAGAACAGTGTAACTGCTTATCATGAATCCTGTGGCAGCTGCTACCGAGAAACCTGTGAATGACTATATCCAAACTGTGTTGTATTTTATCTCTGTATTCAAGATTGTAATGACAATGTTTTTGTTGTTGTGTAATGTTATCCTCTCACAGAAAAACAATGAAAATGTAACTATAAAAAAAGATATGGAAGCATAATACAGGCAGTGTCAGTGGCTCAGCAGGTTGCACAGCTGCCTCTGAGGCTGGAAGTTCAGAAGGCTGTGGGTGCTATCCCCACACCAGGCACTTGGGTTAAATCCCAATACTGACACTGTAGTGCAGCATGAGGGAGGTGCCGTCTTTCGGATGAGACATTAAACCGAGGTCCTGTCTGCCTGTTCTGTTGGTTGTTCAGGTGGACAGTAAAGATCCCATGGCACTTCTCGAAAAGACTAGGGGAATTTCCTGGCCAAATTTCCCCATTCACTAAAAAAATACCACCAACAGCTTAATCCGATTCAATTTCAGTAGGTTACCATCCGTATCTCCTCCCCCCGGGTCTCCCCTGAAAAAGGGACTTCTAGCCTTAGTAGGCCTACCTGGTCAACAAACTTCAATAAAAAATAAAAATAAAAAAATGAAAAGAACCATGTCTGAGCTTGCTCAGAGGACCACTGTCGACATAGTCATCAACAACTACAGCAGGAATGTCAGTGGGCTGCCAAGATCACTGCTCAGATAGTGGCATCCTGGAGACCTCTTCAGTCAACACACTTAGGACCTCCTCAAGGTCCGCCTGACCCTATACAGTCTGGTACTTCCTAGGGCTTTTGGGTCCCTGGAGCAGTTCCCAGATGAAATGCCAACCCCCACCTGAGAGGTTTCTTTCTCTCAGTGGATCTTTTGGCTCCCCTTTGTAGACAGCTGAAGCCTAAAAGAGAGCTCCCTGGTCTGAACAAACCTTCAATGCTGACATTAGGTTAATACACCCAATTTTGTGTTCCAAATATCTGTCAGGGTTTATGTAGCTTTCTCCATTGGGTTGAAGCAACTTGGGGGTTTCTTTTTTTTTTACTTTCTATTTCTGACCCATCACAGGCAGTGTGATAGGGCTTACCCTCCAGGGCGGGGTCGTGGGACTGGGCTGCTCTGACAGAAACTGCTCACTCAGGTTGCCAACCAAGGTCATCATGAAGGGTGATGCAGATCCAGGGAAACGGGGCATCATGGAGGGGCTGGCAGCAATGTTTGTTAGTAAGGCTCCCTGGGAGGCATGGCATGCAACGAAAAGGAGCACTAACGTGCAGATGTCCGGCACGCCTACCTGACAGCTTGGCTTCAGCAGCTACTCCCTCCGGCCTCTGCCAGAGGTGGATCATATGCTGTCTGCTCACCCACTCTCCCCCCTCAGAGGAGGAGATCAGTCTGTTTGATGCTCTATCCTCCTCCCCCAGGCTGGCCCTCCTGCTCTTGGGTCCGTCCCCAAACCTGAGATGTTGGCGTCACAAGCGAATGCCGTACCAGTGCACCGGGCCAGCCCTGTCAATTAAAAAGTTTACATTTTTAATGTAAAATTCTTAAAAACTATAATTTTTCAGTAGGGTTTTACATGTACGGAAAATTGATGAGAATATATTTTCACTGTCTTCTTCTGGGACATCAACACTTCACCTGATGAACCTTTTTCACCAAAAGCAGTACATTTGACAAACACCAGTTCAACATTATATTCACAATTACTCATTTCAAACCAACAAGTAAAGTGAGATATGTTTTACTTTTGATTGTTTACACTGTTACATATCTACATACATACTGTAATTAATAATTATGCAAAATTTACTCTTACAAATGTCCTCTGTGTCAACTCGCATATCCACACGAACGGAAATGAAACAGTAATGTACTCCTCCATGCCTTATCCACTGCTGTGGAGCCTGCTCCAGCAATACTGCCACAATGTAATGTGCTGGTTCCACACCAACCAACTCCAGGTCAACATTATGAAAGTAGCATCCATGACGTTTGGCACCAACCATACACTGGCCAGGCTCTTACTACTACTACTAGTCCTCGCCATGCTGGATGGCACAGATATTGAAGTAGTAAATACCTTTAAGTACATCAGTGTGTGACTGGATAGCAGGAACTTATTTATAATAGCTACTATACTGGCTTTACTGATGGTCAACATAGGACTCCTCCCACCCCACCCCATCATCTCTTGTGGTAGTCACGTGTCCAATTAACAATCCCTGTATAATTTTGAAGCCCATCTTGCTGAAGACCAGTACCCTGGTCTGGCTATTTGAGTTTTACAGCTACATGCATCTCTTAAACCAAACTGTAAGATGACATATCCTGCACAGTTTCTTATCTGCAATGATATCAAGTACATACCCAAAGTTAGAAACAATCAAATTAAGTATGTCACTGTTCATTGTGTGCCAAGTAGACAACCTTCTCGTGAATCACCCAGTAGAAATTGTAACTAATATTGTAGTTCCATAGCAACATACATGTACGTATCTATGGCAAATGTATACGATTAGACTATCTGAAAAAGTTAGAAAATTGTTTGCACAAAAACTCCATTAATGCATCAGTTAGGGTTCCTGTTAAAGCGACAAAAGTATGGAAATGCGATGTTAGGGTTTTCAATCCTAACTCTGCATCCCCCCCAAGCAGCCAAAGGGGGCAAGGCAACACAAGCAACAACAGTCATCCATCATCAGGTAAGACAAACAACATACAACTCTTTCCACATGACACAAGACACATCCAACATCATGGTCCAGCACTTCTGTAGCCATGAGATACATGCCACAGGTGGTTAAAGGCACTTGGCACCTGCATGCAATCATCTGTGTGGGCATAGGCCCCATGCTTCTGTGGGAGCATAGGTGCCTTTGGCACCCGAGTGAAGACATCCGCACTTCCCAGGTGGTTGACGGCACTCGGCTGCACCTTGTGCCTCACAACCCACCTTGGACTTGGATCTTCCCCCACTTCCAGGGTTTGAGAGGGTGGCCCTTTGCTGCAGGTCCCCTGCCCCTGCAACGACCTCAGAGACGTCCACAACACTTTTCTCCTCGGGGTGAGGCACCTTCACTGGCGGACCTCCCCCGAGGCCTGCAATGCTTGCCCAGAAGCCTTGGGAATTTTACAATCCTGCAGCATTCTCCAAAGCGGACATCAGCGTTAGTTGGACGAGGGGGTCACATTTTCTGCTACTGTGTGTCCTTACCGACTGGCCTGGACTCATCCTGGATTTCGCCACCGGAGCACCACTCGCCAAAATTCCCTGAGCGCATGAACTTTTCTGAAAAACTGTACTGAGAGCCTATTGGTCCTGCTGCTCAGTGATGCTCAGGCAGCTGGTATCAAAAGCAGGCTCTGAGCCCTGCTGGCCACACTCGCCGATCTTCCAGCCACTTCAGGAGTTTGAGAGGGTGGCCCTTTGCCGCAAGCCCCCTACCCCTGCAATGACCTCCGAGACGTCCACAAGACTTTTCTCCTTGGAGTGAGGCGCCTTCACTGGCGGACCTCCCCCAAAGCCTGCAACGCTCGCCCTGAAGCCTTGGGAATTTTACAGTCCTGCAGCATTCTCCAAAGCGGACATCAGCACTAGTCGTCAGAGGGGGTCACATTTTCTGCTACTGTGTGCTCTTACCGACTGGCCCAGATTTGCCTTGGATTTCGCCACTGGAGCGCCGCTCGCTAAAATTCCCTAGGCGTCTGCAGATCTTTTTGAAAAACTGTACTGAGAAGCCAGCTGGATTTCCAATTACGGCATAGCGACCCAGGTTCGAGGCGGACTCGGGTCACTGGAGAGAGGCTGGGGAGAAAAGCTAGCGTCTGTTCGCCTTCTCGAGGAGGGAGGGGCCAGCCTGCAACTGCGTAACTCAAGCGAAGGCTCACGGTGCAGCAAGCCCTGATTGCAGGGTAGGCTGGCCACGATGTGTAGTGGTTGTCGGCACGCTGCGCCCTGACATCAGGGTGTGCACACCACACGAGGAGAAAACCAGGAGAATAACACCCCCTGTCTCCGGGAAGATGGAGCGCCAGGAGCGTGCCCTCGATCTGCCATCGCCCACCCCTGCCCAACGAGACAAGTATGCATATGGGGGTGTACATGCCCCACCTCGTTACCTACCGGGGGGGGGGTATAGCTGCTGCTCTATGAGGCACAGGGTGACTCGGGGGTATGGTGACTGGCAGAGGTATGACTCCCAGGTGCCCCTTAAGAATCGCAGACTGGGGACGTAAGGAGGAAAAATAGAAAGTAAAAAAAAAGGAAAACCGTACTGAGCGCCTATTGGTCCTTCTGCTCAGTGACGCTCAAGCGGCCGGTATCAAAATCCGGCTCTGAGCCCCACTGGCCACACTCTCTGATCTTCCAGCCACTTCAGGGGGTTTGAGAGGGTGGCACTTTGCCTGAGGTCCCTCCCCCTGCAATGACCTGCGAGACGTCCACAACACTTCTCTTCCCACCCTCCTGCCCCATTCCCTCCTCCCTTAAATGGACCTTTGCCCCTCCCCACCCTCAGAAGGACTTATCTCACCACGCCTACCCCCACTGGACCCAAAAGTGATAGTATGGTGTCCACCTTCGTCAGTCTGTTCCATTGACACCTATTGCCTACCTTTGCCTTTCCATGCTGCTTTGCTCGACTAAATGTTTCTGCCTTACTGCCAGCTACAGTATAACTTTACTTTCCTCCCCTAAGGTTCTACTGACTCATTGCCTACTTTTGCGATTAGAGCTGTTCTGTTTAATTTTCGGTGCTAGCCTGATTGTTACAGTATAACTCCTGGCCCATATGCCTGCCTTGTCTTTTAAGCTGGTTCTGTTAAATTGGTTTATGCTAGCCTGATTGCCTGACACAGTCTAACTGATCTTTTTCCCCCACCAAAAAGTGATCCCGAACAAAGCTGTTTCTGCTCTTAATAGCCACCTGTTTAATTGCTTGCTGCTAGCCTGGATACTTGCCCAGCAATATCTAATCCCTGTACACCCTAGGATAACTTATCCCTCAAGAGCTAGATCTTACTACATTTCAAGTTTGCTGCTTATCCTAACTGCTACCTCAGTCAGCCCCCAACCCCTGTTGCCCAAGTCCTTATACGGACCTGCTCCTCCACTGGAGTCACCCTTCCCCTTAGTCTCTTTAACCCTCAAGGGAACTGCAGTCGTCCCCATCCCATAGCTGACTCTGCCTCCTCCAGGAGCTGCCAACACACTCTCTGTTGTATCCCAAGTAACCATGCAGGGCACTGGACTTAAGGCAGCCTTTGTCTACATAGCCTTTATCCTGGGAGCTGACTTGCTCTCTTCCTGGGACCTCAGTCCCCTGGACCAGGGTTTTCACTCGGTCAGCCCCCCTGAGCCCCTGGTGGAGGAGACCAACTTGCTGCTTCTTTCCATATATGAGGTAACCCGTAATGGAAATTGTTACAACCTCTTTTACGGCATCCACATGAGAAACAGATGGAGGTACTCCTCTCCCTCCAGAATCATCAGGTACCTTGCCAGGCTTAAGCTTGCTCTGGGAGGAGATGTTAAGCCTAAGCCTGTGCCCCACTCCCCTAACCTTGCTCTAAGTGACCCCGTCAACCTGCTCTGGGCTGTGGCCAGTGGCCTCCGGCTGGTCCACATGAATGTTGGCAGCCTACAACACAAAGTCCACGACCTTGAATCCTGGACAGCATTGTACAAACCTGATATACTAGAGGTGACCGAGACCTGGCTCAAGCCGCAAATCCTTCCACACAAAGCAGACCTCCTTGGCTACAACACCTTCAGACGGGATCACGTAGGAAGGAGAGGTGGTGGGGTTCTCATCTACACCAAGACGAATCCCCGTGCTACACAGCTAGACTTCCCTCCCCTCTGTGACTCAGTAAGTGAGATCATCTTTGTTAAACTGCTCCTTGGAGAAACCAAGCCCATGTATGTTGGGTGTGTCCATCTCCCCCTAAAGTCTGCTGCCTCTTCCCTAGAATCCCTAACCCATGCCCTAGCAGAGTATTCCTTGGGGGAACTGATCCTCCTTGGGGACTTTAATCAGAATTGGCTTGCCCTGGGGACCTCGGCTAATAAGAATTCGGTTCTTGACTCCAACCTGACTCAAATTATACAGCTGCCTACCAGGCACAATGCCAAATCTGGCAATCACTCCTTACTCGATTGAGCCCTTGTCTCCTGCCCCGATCGTATTCTGACAGCCGGGACCATGTCCGACTCTGAGTGACCACTCACCAATCCTTTGCACCTGGTCTAACAAGCCCCCCAAATTGGCTGCCAGGGTTGTTGAAGCCAGAAATTAAACCAGACTTGTTACAACCGACTTCTACTCAGACCTCCGTGCCATCGACTGGCATCCCATTGTCACTCTTCCCACCCTGGATGAAGCCTTAGACTACTTCACCTGCTTGTTTCTGTCCGTGGCTAACGTCCATGTGCCACGAAAGAAACTAAGAGTACAGGGTAAGTGCTGCAAATGGCTAGGTCCTGGCCTCAAATGGAGTATGTTGCTCCACAACAGGGCCTGAGGACTATACAAATCCTCCGGCCGCAATGCTGACTGGGAGAAATACAGAGAACTGAGGAATCGCTGTAAGAAAGCTTCCAAACACGCCAAGTCTAAGTACCTGCATGATTTCCAGACCAGTCACCTCCAGGACCCCAAGAAATTCTGGGGCCAAATCAATTTGTTACTTAAAGGTGCCCCTAATGCCCAGGATGGAGCAATACGTGTTCAGAACACCCTGATTAATGACCCCTCCACAGTAGCAGAGGCATTCAATGTCTCCTTTTCCAACTCAGGTGGACTCTCTCCCCCCCATCCCATCTGGTGTTCCCCTCACCAACAATACCAAATGGGAGCATGCGCGGCCCCAGTTTCACCTGAAACTTGTTAAACCATCTGAAATACTACCTCTCCTGCTCAAAATTGACCACGATTCCTCTCCAGGACATGACCTGCTCGAACCAAGGCTGCTGAGGGCCACTGCTCCTGCTATTTCCCTCCCTGTCGCTTGGCTCATCAATAGGTCCCTCCTCGAGGGAACCGTCCCAAGCAAATGGAAAGTAGGGACCATAGTCCCAGTCCATAAGAAGGGCCCAGGGACAGAGTGGGGAACTATAGCCCTATTTCCATTCTCAGCCCCCTTGGGAAGGTACAGGAGAGATTGGTCCACAACCAACTGCACGACTATCTTGAGCTGCACTCTCTCCTAGCCAACATACAACATGGCTTCAGGAAAGGCCATGGCACAGACACAGCCCTCATCCGGCTTCCGTCTGATGTCCTCGATGCCATGGACCAAGGCTCTCAGACAGGCGTATTAGTTGTCAACCTATCCAAGGCTTTTGACTTGGTCAGTCATAGTCTTCTTCTCTCCAAACTCCAACTGCTCGGATTGTATGGGCTCTCCCACACCTGGTTCGAGAGCTATCTACTCAATCGAAGCCAAAAAGTCCTCTGGAGAGGAACACAGTCCAGCGCCTGACCCGTATTCTCAGGAGTACCCCAGGGCTCAATTCTTGGCCGCCTGCTATTCACCCTCTTTGTTAATGACACAGATAGGGTTTGTGGGCCGAGTAAACTCATCCTCTATGCAGATGACGCTGTCTACTGCAGTGACCCACTATCCAGCATCATTAGTGCTAAACTACAAACCAGCCTCACAGCACTAGAAGCCTGGTTCTCTGCCAACTCCCTAGTAATCAATGAAAAGAAAATGAAAGCTGTCCTGCTTGGAACCAGACGCCTCGATATGGATAGGTGTGACCTTCTCCAGCTCCAGTTAGACCATGGGAAGCGAGTTGAGGTCCTAGATAGAATCAAATACCTTGGGATCCTCCTTGACCAGGAACTGTCCTACAAACCCCACATCGACTCCTTAACCAAGTCCATTCACCAGAGACTTGGACTCCTCTATCAGCTGGGAAATTCCCTTTCTGATGAGGCTCGGCGTGCAATCTCTAACTGCACCCTTCTCCGCCACCTCCTCTATGGGGCACCCCTGTTACAGTTCCTATGATAAGGGGAACTGAGAAAACCCACGGTGCTCTACCACAGAGTGGCATGCTTTGCCACTAACCCCCCCCCCAGGAGACACCACTATGAGGTCCTTGCAGACCTTCACTGGCCCACTATACACCATAAGTCGGCCTACTCCACCACCTGCCTGACTTATAAATTGACTACCACTGGCCCTCCTCCTCATTTGCGTGGACTGCTCAACCCCAGAGTACAATGCTGAGATACGAGATCCTCAGCCGGCCGGCCCCTTGACATCCCCTTCGTACGCCCCAACCCAGGTAAACGCTCCTTTTCATATGCTGCCCCGCATTTGTGGAACACACTCCCAGCTACACTGGTTGATAGGCATTCTCTCCAAGGATTCAAGGCAGGCCTCAAAGTATACCTCCTGGAACTTAACCTGTGTGGCTGCACTCGCTAGCCCCATCTTCCCTACCATTCAATTGTGACCTCTATATTTCATGCCTTACCAGTGTATGTGTCGATTTGTGACCACTGTTAACTCTTGCAATGTGCAAATGTATATTCTGGATTCTTAACCTGTAATTACTATCTCTCCAATTGACACTGTCTCACTTTTAACCTCTGTATTATTGTCCACTGTATGTAATTTTTGCTTTATGCATCTAACCCCAGGTCGCCCCTGAAGAAGGGACCTCTGGTCTCAGTGGGCTTACCCGGTTATCAAAATCTAAATAAATAAATAAAACTTGACCATAGCTGGCTGCCCATTACCGTTCCTAGTTAAAGGGGCAGCAGCTAATCTTTAGACCCATGCTCAACTCCGTACTCCACATCACCCCGGGTACTGTAAATGTGAGTACCACTTGAACAAGTAAATACATCGTTATGCATGAACAACAGTAAAAAGTAGCAAAAGCTTTGTAACAGTAAGATAACATTTAACAGCATCGTGAAGACATTACTAGAAGACAATTGATTAGTTGAGTGATTGAAAATGCAAATATTTAGAAGAGGGGAAAAAATGTAAACTCATACAGGAGTTCACAAGGAATTTGCAGATTGTTAAGACAAAGAATTGACAGAATCACCGCACTGAGTCCGAATAATAAGTTCACTGGATTCTGCGACTTTTACGGTCAGTTTGGATTGCTGAGTGGGTGGCTTGCACTAGTTCTTGACAGGATGTGGTCAAGTCAGAAAAGGGGACCCAGGAGTTCTGAGCACTGTCATACCCACACCATTTAACACAGTATGAAAGATCCATTAATGTACTTTTTGCGCATAATCTTCTCTATCTGGTACACTGGTTAGGGTACAAGGGAGTCATGACTCATGAGAAGACACAAGAGGCTAAGAAATTCCAGAAAGTTCATTTGGTTGGGCAGGAAGAACGGGATCTGGCCGATAAGCGTCAGTACCGTGAGGTTATGGTGAAACTGTTGTCAAATTGTCGGCAGGAAGTTCAGCTTCTGAAAGTATTGCAGGTTCCAAGGAAACCTCATTACTTGGGGGACTGGGATCATCAGGGAAGGAATCATGCACGTACCCATGCTTCAACCTGTTGATGTGGATTTTATTGTGTACCAGCTTTCCATCTAACTTTCGGCGCAAGCGAACATGAAGAGGGGGAAGCTTTTCCACAATATAAAATGGCCCAGTCCAGGGGCAAAGCAGTTTTCTGGTGGTACCCAGAATAAGGACAGATCGATACAAATATACGCTGTCCCCCATAGAAAATGAAGGATCATGACACTTGGTTGCTGACATTTTTGCATTGCCATTTTTCCTCTGTCCCAGGGTGTCAATAGCAACCTGTCTCGCAAGTTCAAGCTGTTCCAACATTGGGATGATGAAGGAGGAAGCTGACTTTGGGACCTCTAGCAATGAGAGACCTTTGTCCAGAGGTGTTCTAGGGTGATATCCTTGGACTAGGAAAAACGGGGTATAATCTGTGCTGTCAATACAAGGGCTGGAGTTGTACGCAAACTGCATGAAGGGAACAAAACTATCCCAAGTGTCGTGAGTCTCATCCAGGTATTTGGATAGCGTGTTAAGAATGGTCAACATCATTCTCTCACTTTGTCCATTGCACTGTGGATGGTAACTGGTTGTACGAGTCTTTTTGATGTTGAGAAGCTTGCAGGTTTCTTGCACAATGGAGGAGAGGTAATTAGTGCCTCTGTCTGAATGCAGGCACGCTGGGGTACCGTGACGGCAAATGATTGTATTGAGGAAGGCACTTGCCACTGTAGCAGCTTTAATGTCTTTTAATGGGATCAGTTCCAAGTATTTAGTTAGGTAGTCCACAAAGACAAGAATGCACTTGTTGCTGGAGTCAGGGGAGGTAGACAGGGGGCCAAGAACATCTGTGCTGACTCTCTGAAAGGGTTCTGTGGCTACAGGCATTGGCATGATGTGTGCATTGGTTGGTTTGGTGGGAGGCTTTCTTTGGGAGCAGAGTTGGTGGGATTTGACAAAATGGACAATGTCCTTGTTCATGTGAGGCCAGAAGAAGTGGAGCCTTGTCTTTTCAAGAGTTCTGCGGATTCCCATATGAACGCCACAAAGTGGAGAGGCGTGAGTGGCTTGAAGAATTTCGGAGACTAGAGAGGCTGGCACAACTAGCTGTACACGAGTTCTGTCTGTGCGATATCCCTTGCCTTCCTTGGTCCAAATGTGAAAAAGCACTCCGTCATTGAGAAAACACTGTGCTGCAATGAACTGTACATCCTGGCGGTGTTTCTTTGGTTGCGGTAATGTCCCAGACTTGAGATAAGTGATGATGTCTGTAAACTGAGGATCAGTTCTTTGTTGAAGTTTAATCATGGCCAGGGAGATATCGGTGCTGGAGGTTGTAAGAAGTTTTTCAGCTGCTTGCAAGAGGTGAGGATTGGTGCTTCTCTCTGTAGAAGCATTTGGGAGCAGCAAGGTGACTTGAGGTGCTGTAGGAGTGTCCACAGGGAGATCAGCTGTGGAGCAAAACGGGAGAGCTTGTAGGCAGGCTTCTTCATCAGGAGAGGCTGCTGCGGAGGGATACCGTCTCCAGCTTACTGCCTCGGCATTGGAGTGAACTCAACCTGATCGGTATTGGATTGCAAAATTGTAGTCTTGCAGTATGGCAACCCATCAGACAAACTTTCCTGCTGGTTCCTTCATTCTGAACAACCAACTGAGGACCGAGTGATCCATGATAGCTGTGAAGGAGTAGTAGTGAAGGTAGCAGTCAAACTTCTTTACAGCAAAGACCACGGCTAGGCATTCTTTTTCTGTGATGCCGTAGTTTTGTTCAGCTGAAGAAAGAGAGCGCCCTGCATAGGAAACAACTCGTTCTGTTCCATCTTGGATTTGACACAGCACAGCACACACTGCAAAGGAACTAGCATCTGTGTAAAGCCTGAATGGCTGGTCAAAGTGGAGATAAGCAAACACTGGGGAAGAAATATGTTTGTCTTTCAAGGTTTCAAAGGCGTCTTTGCATTTGGAAGTCCATATGTAGTCACATACCTTTTTTGTGAGAGCGTACAATGGAGCTGCAATGTTAGCATAGTTGCAAATGAATTTTCTTTAGTAGCCAGAAAAACCCAGGAAAGCTCGAAGGTCCTTGAGGTTTGAAGGTTCTTGATAGTCTTCTACTGCCGAGAGCTTATCTGGGTCTGGCGAGATGCGGTGCGAACTGACCACATGTCCCAGGTAATGGATCTGATGCTACGTGAGGCAATATTTCTCTGGATGGAGTTTGAGGTTGACTTGCCTGAAACGTTCAAACACCTATTTGAGATGCTGGAGGTGTTCTCTGAAAGTTGTGCTGAAGACGATAACATTGTCGAGGTACACGAAGTAAGATTTCCAAGACAATCCATGTAACACCGCTTCCATGACACATTGGAAAGTGGCTGGGTTGTCCTGAAGTCCCATAGGCAGACGTTTGAACTGGAAAAGTTCCAAGTGGCAGCACCAGGCTGTGTATGGGCGTGAAGCTGGATCAATAGTGTCTTGGTAGAATCCACTCTGGAGATTTAGAGTGGCGTAGTAAGCTGGGCTGGCCGCACCAAGGCTCTCTAACGCATCCTCTGTGGTAGGTAAGGGATGGGCATCCTGTACCATGAGGGCATTGAGCTTTCTGTAGTACACCACAAACTGATAGCCTTTGTCCTTCTTGACTACCAGCAAGCAAGGTGCACCCCAGGGACTTGTGGATTCCTCAATTATGTCCTGTTCGAGCATGTCCGTGATTAAGTTCTCTAGGATTTGCTTTTGTTTGTGTCCCACTTTGTAGGCTCTCTGACGAATTGGCTTTTGGTTGGGCTGCACCTTAACGGTGTGTTGCAGGGTATCGCAGCATCTGAGCTTGTTATCAGGGCCGACAAATACATCTGAGTAGGTTTCCAGGAATTTCAGAAGTTGCTGTTTCTCTGTTAGACAGGCTGGAAGTTTTGAGGCACAGAGACGCTGACCGAAGGGCATTTGTGTTCCTTGTGAAGTGGGGATGGTTGTGATGGTACTGACAGGATGACTGTTAGTGGAACCAGGCTGAGGTTTGGGTAGAAGCTGAAACTGATTCCCTGAAAACAGACAAACTTTCAGATACTGTCACCCTTGGAGATGACCACTAGTTTGTCCATGAAGTTGCAGCACTTTTGGAATACTGAACCACCGTGCACAGCAGACAAGGTGTTCCCTGGAAGGAGACCTGAGGAGTGCAAAGCTGGGTATCCCGTGACAATGTCAACACCTTGGGGAAGGGGGTCACCTCGAATCTTGGCAATTAAAACCATCTCTGACTTAGGAGGTACAGTGACTGTGTCTTATAGCTGCGAGTTGCCTCCGGGGATCTAGTGAGTTTGTTTGAAGCAAAGTCTAGAATGGCTTTGTGCACTTTGAGAAAGTCGGGCCAAGGATCACATCTGGTTGAAGTTCAAGCACTAAGTAGAATTTAACGGTAGCTTGCTGCGAGCCGAAGTGGAGGGTGGAGCTTGAGATGGACCACGCCTGTGATAGGTACTGTAGCAGTGCTTGCAGTGATGATGTATTTTAGGTCGGCCTGAGCAACAGTAAGTACATGGCGAATAGCTATATTGTCTAGGATACTGCTGTGGATCACAGAGATTTCTGCTCCGGAGTCGACCAAGGCATGCGTGGACCAACTGCCAATAGTAACGGGGACGTAGTTTGCAAGGGAGGGTAATCTGATGACAGGAACTTTGGCTCCCTTAGGTGAGATTGTGCCTGACTTAGCAGCTAGAGGGTGCCGTTTGTTTGCATTACGCTAGTCAGTGAGGCAGTCAGTTGCTTCATTTTCCTGCCCAACAAGAGCCCCCAGTTTGTTGGGCAGCGCCTTTCCCTGGTCCTGTGAATAGTACTGATTGCTTCCCTGGTCGTGTGAATAGTTGCTAGCATATTGCTGATTGCGCTGTGGTGGATGCCTTTGGCTGTCTTGATTTCTATGAAAGTTTTTCTGTTTGCGGCAGACTGCAGAATTGTGACCCCTGAACCCGCACCACTGACAGGTCACTGGCTCCTGTGAAGATGGAAGTGTCTCAGGTCACTGTGGAGGTGGCTGTAGGGCATTAACAGGAGTTGCAGGGAAAGCCGCAGTGGGAGAATGTAAGCTGTTGACAGTTGAAATGAGCTTGTCAATCATTATTTGTTGCTGCTGGACGCAAGTAGCAAGTGCAGCTAATTGTGAGGACTGTGGATCCTGAACAGTGGTAGGCCGAAGCATGGAAATAGACTCTTGGGCTAACCGTGCAGCTTGGATCGTGTCCATACAGGTGGTTGGCTTTTGCTGGATAACATATGCACGAAACTGTGGAGGCAGTACCCGGACAAATGCTGTAATCTGGTCTTTTTCTGATTTTTGTGGACATTTGCACTGTGATTCAATGTCCACTATAAATGCTTCCAATGATTCAGAGGGTTGCATAGTGCGTTCCCATAGTTGCCGTTCTAACAACCAGGATGGTTGAGCTTGTAAGAAATGGCCCTTGAAGGTGGAATACAGAGTGGCAGTGTCCCCTCTTGTCTGGTCTGGAAGGGCATTAAACCACAATATGGCCATCCCTCTCAGGAGTAAGCGCAAGGCATTGGAAATTCGCAAGGGATCCGTCCAATCATTGAAGGAGATCCAGGCCTGAAATTGCTCAAGCCAGTCGACAACATCTTCGTGAGGTACTGCTGAGAAAGGTACTGGCTGCAAGCTGGAGTGGACCATTGAGTGTGGGAAAATAGCTTTAATATAGGCGACATCATCCTGAATGGCCTGCATAGTGGGCTGAGATGGATGACTGGATGTTGTGCAGAATAGTTTCAATTTTGAGACCCCATGCTCTTGAGACAGGTGAAGGTGGAGCCCCAGAGCTTGCAGTGCTCGAGGCGGCGGCGTCCTGGAATTCAAGGGTTGAGAGGAGTCAGTGGTCACAGAATGAAGGGGTTGTAGGAATGGTTGGTTATGAAGAGAACGGGACGTTTTGGAAGAAATAGATCGTCGAGAGAAAAAATATAAAAATTTTTGTAGACAAAGGTACAGTTATGTGTAAGAAATTTTCATCAATGGACGTCTTAATAAACAACTTCTACTCTAGTTTGGTGTTGCCTGTAATTAAAATAAACTTTTCTTTTGCAAGCTGTAGCTATTTGTTGCAGTGTCCATTCATTTAAAATTGCGCCCCTTAAAAATATGGCCGACATTACTTTCCATGGAGTGAGGTCCTTTTGAACAAGCTGGTGCCCCTCACAAAGATGGCCACTGGACCTGTAGCATAGGCTTCTTGGCTAATTTGACATTCCCAATATGGCTGCCAACAGGGGGGAAAGGTTGCTTCCTGTTTTGTAGTTGTAGGTAGTGGCTTATGTCAGGGCAGCAGAAAGAATGCAAGATGGCCATGCTGCAGTCTGTTCAAAAGATAAATGGCAGGCTTTGGTTTGGCTGAGTGACTCCCAAGGTATTCCTAAGTATTTGTGTCGAGAGATTTATTGCTCTCTTCAAGGTTTAGAAGTATGGGATACTTTCTTCAGACAGAAATGGCAAAACAAATGTATGTGTATTGGAAGGCACCTCGAGTTAAAATAACAGAAAGCCACATGTCTCTGGTTTAAGAGTTAATGAACAGGTAGTCCACAACACCCTGGTGCTCATGCTGGCATGATTTGTAATTTACAGTTCATTCAGTTAGCAGGCTTGTAATATGCAGCACATATATTTTTTCTTTCACAGCCTACAATGTTGGAGAAGGGCTACAGGCTGCTGCCCTAGTGGAAGATAAGTCATTTTGTTTTTTTACTGAAGCTAAGGCTATGGTGCAAGTAACGTGTAAGCTGTGCAGGCATACTGGGCCAATGAATTTGGGGTACCCAGTGATGTAGACAAGAGAAATGGGAGTCTGTGCAGAAGAAGAATGTGTGCTGTTTTGGTATTTGGTCTGCCACTAAAGGATCTCTTCCCTTCTCTGGTATACTGCCTTCCCATCTGGTGCTTCTGCTGCAGGAGTCAGTAGGTACCAAACGAAACGAGTCGGATGCATAAAATAATGAACATGATAAGGTTTATGCAGGAGCTTAAACAGGCACATCTCATCAGCACAGGGAACATCCCAGACTGACTAGAGGACAAAGGAATTTGCCCTTCCCTAGCCCCTGCTGGACAATAATTAGCATAACATGTGACCACAGCCGGCTGCCCATTACTGTTCCTAGTTAAAGGGGCAGCAGCTAATCTTTAGCCCCATGCTCAACTCTGTACTCCATACTTCAGAACCCTCAATTCCTGAGCCATAGCTTGACAGAAAATCAGCATTGCTATTCTCTTTACCAGATTTGTGTATCACAGTGAATTGAAATGGCTGCAGTGCCAGGTACCACCGTGTGATTCTAGAATTAGTATCTTTCATTTGATTAAGCCAACAGAGAGGATTGTGACCTGTTACAGGAACAAATTCAGTTCCTAGTAAATAAAATTTGAGGGGCTCCATGGACCACTTTGCTGCTAAACACTCCTTTTCAATAGTGGAATACCTTTTCTCTCAGTCATGCAGTTTCCTACTTAGGTACAGTATAGGATGTTCTGTCCCATCAACATTTTGACATAGGACAGCACACCTAGGCCTACATCAGATGCATCTGTTTGTAGCAGAAATGGTTTCTCAAAGTCTGTCCTTCTTAAAACAGGTGCTGAACATAATGCAGCCTTTATGGCTTGAAAACTTCATCACACTCTGGGGCCATTTCACATTATTTTACCGTTTTTTCGTGAGTTCAGTGAGGGGAGTAGCTAATTCAGCAAAGTTGGGAATAAATCTCCGATAATACCCAGCTAGCCCTAAAAATGACCCATTTCTTTGTTTTAGGGACAGCTTCTATTTTAGAACTCTCTGGCTTAACTTCTCCATTTCCCAACACATAGCCCAAATATCTGGTTTCCTGCATGGCCAATGCACATTTGGTAGGATTAATAGACAGACCTGCATTTTCATAGCTTGGATAACTGCTCATAGGTGTTCTAGGTGGCTTTTCCAGTCTGGACTGTACACCACAACATCAACCACATACACAGCACAATAACCAGTGTGAGGGGATGAAATCACATCCATGTACCGCTGGAAACTAGGTGGTGTACCATGTAAACCAAATGGCATGGTTAGTGAATTGACAGAATTCCTACAGGGGTGGCAAATGCATTTTTATCACTGGATTCTTTAGCTAAAGGTATTTGCCAGTAACCCTTGGTGAGATCGAAGGTACCGATATACTTTGCACTCCCCAGTCTGTCCACCAAATCATCTATTCTGGGCACAGGATAACTGTCAAATTCTGACACTTGATTTAGTTTCCTGAAACCAAGGCAGAGTCTAACACCCCATTCTTTTTTTATTTACAATTACCATGGGAGATGACCAAGCACTCCTCGACTCCTCTATGATACCCAATTCTTTCATTTTTTGTATTTCCTTAACCACGTCAGCTCTTAACCGCTCTGGTAGCCTGTATGACTTTTGCCTAATAGGCCGAGCATTCTTTGTCACTATTGCGTGCTCAACCCCTTTTGCTCGGCCTGGTACCATGGTAAAAGTACTGTTAATGTCTGTAGCACGTTACGAATGTCTACAGCTTGTTCTGAGGATAAGGAAACATTCATCTTTACAGCATTAGCATTTATAGTTTGTTCCAGTCTATCATACGCTACAACAATATCTTCCTTATCAGTTTCTGTAAAACTAGCAAAGCAGTTTTTGGCATTTTTTTCAACCCATTTCTTGAAGAGGTTAACATGGTATGTCTTAGAACGATGTTTCTTGTAATGGGTCTCAATCTCATAGTTAACAGTGCCAGTACATCTAAGAACCTTATAAGGCCCTTGCCACTTCAATAACAGCGTATTTTCTGTTATGGATAACAGCAGCAAAACCTTTTCACCTGGCTCAAAAACTTTTTCTTTTACCCCATGGTCATAATATACCTTCTGCTGGTTTTGGGCCTCTTCCTGATTACTATGGGCAATTTCAACATATTTTGCCAGTTTCTTTCTTAGGGCACACACATAAGATGATATAGATAGTTTCTGAGTGGGGTTATCTTACCACGTTTCTTTTATCACATCCAGTGGCCCTTTTGACTGCCTACCATATAGCACTTCAAATGATGAAAACACTGTTGATGCCTGTGGCACTTCTCTGTAAGCAAAAAGTAGGTAAGGCAAGTAATTGTCCCAATCTTTCCCTTCCACTTTTACAAACCTTTTTAACATGCATTTTAGGGTTTGATTAAAATGCTCAACAAGACCATCTGTCTGAGGGTGATGGGGAAGGTTCTTATGGCAGTGATACCTAGCAGTCTGTACAGCCAAAAAATTACTACCCTGATCAGTAATAATTTCTTTAGGTATCCCCACTATGCTGAACATTTTGGCAAGCTCTGCTGCAACATTTGGTACTGTAACAGTACACACTGGAACTGCTTCTGGGTATCGAGTAGCATAGTCGCTTACTACCAGGATAAATCTATTACCCTTTTTACTTTTTTCTAAAGGATCAACCACATCCATTGCAATTCTCTCAAAAGGCACATCTATCAAGGGCAGGGGTACCTTGTATTTTCTAGTGACTGGGGCTACTTTCTGACACTCAACACAGAAATTACAATAGGTAGCAACAGCTTCATAAATTTCAGGCCAGTAAAATCTACACAGCAATCTGGCAAGGGTACAATCCCTCACTGAGTGACCAACCATAGGATTATCATGTGCTATCTGTAACAACTCTGTTCTATTCTTCTGTGGTATAACCAATTGTTTTGTCTGTTTCTGTGTCCAAGGTTAAACCCAAACTCTGTACAGTAACCCATTACATTTTTTAAACATTGGTCCACCCTTTTTTGGTTTCACCCCCAGCTGCTTAAAATAAGCCTGGAGAGAAACAGCATTAGCTTGTTCTGAAAGAAAATAACAATCAGTTATCAATTTAGTTTCAGCATTTTCACATTTTAACCCTTTATGTCCATCAGTCATTTGTTGCCACAGTTTTTTCAGGCTTTGTTTTTCTTTCTTGGATTTCCGGATCTTGGAGCTGTGCTCAAACAAGTCCAAATCAAAATCTTTGAAAGGAAAAGTGTCCCCACTGTCTGAGATTTTCTTTGCCTGAGGTCTTGTCACCACTGCTGCTGAAACATCAGGATTTACTCCTTCTTTGATCAACTCAGTAAATCCTGGAAAGTCATTTCCAATAATCACAGGTACAGGTAACTTGGGTACTACCCCCACTTTCATTTGGTGCAACACACCCTTAACAATCAGAGTCACTTGGGTGGTGGAATAGTATCGAGTGTCCCCGTGGATGCAGATGACACTAGTACCTGGTACCTTTGCACAGTGTTTTCCCTACACTTCAACATGCACTAGGGTCTGTCTGCTTCCTGAATCAATGAGTCCCTTCACAGTCTTAGCCCCATCTTCACATCTGTTAAGTACTTGCCCCAATTTGCTAAGGACATATCTGCTACAGTGCCACTCTCCTTACTACGGCAGTTTCTTGCAAAATGGCCTGGCTTATTACAGTTATAGCAGATAACGTCTTTGAGCACAGATTTGTTACCCCCACTAGAGTTCTTATCAGGCTTGGAGTTTACACAGGAAAAAGAGTTTCTTACCAGTGCTTGGCTGTTACTTCACTGCTGTGGCATGCGTCTGGCCATTTGGTAGTCCTCAGCCAAAGAAACAGCCGTTTCTCCATTCTCTGGTCGGTGTTCCTTTACCCACAGCTGCACATCCGTAGGCAAGATGTTGATGAATTGCTCCATGGCAAATGTGTCGATAATCTGTGGAACTGTTTTGCTCTCTGGTTGGATCCATTTTATCTGGAGTTTTCTGAGTCGGTTGAAGGCTTCTTGAGGACTGTCAACAGAGTTGTACTTCAGAGGTCGAAGTCTCTGCCTGTAGGTCTCTCTGGAGATGTCATACCTTTTCAGGATTTCGCTTTTCATCGGGTCATGGTTTTCTAACTGTGCATTAGGTACCAGTCTGATTGTCCATTACTGCTTTGGCCATTGGCAGGCCGTGGCAACTCTTTCAAAGGTTGTCAGGTATGCCTCAATATCATCCGAGGGACACAACTTTGTAAGTTTAATGGCCTTTAAGTTGCTTGCATTTTTGAGGACTTCCAGTGAGCGCACCAACTGAATGGCTGCCTGATCCAGACACTCCAGCCTGCCGTGAACAGAATCTGCCATAATCAGAAAGATAACGGAACCATCCGGCAACGAAACCTGCAGCAATTACAGCTACAATGTCATCCAGGCATAAAAATAAGGAAAAATCAAGTGCGCAGCAGACAAAACAGCACAAAACGTTGTTGAACTTTGCCCAGCAAGCCGCGGCCTATACATCACCTATATTGCCAAAGCAGGGAACTGATATAGAGGAGATGGAGGAACAAGACTACACGATAACCTCTAAACAATTATGTGATACTCTGGAAAAGATGAATGCTACATTAGAGAGATTGCAGGCTAAAGCTAACGAGGATTGAGAGAAAATAGAACTTACTGCGCAGAAAGTAGAACAAATAGAAAGAGCGATGAACGACTATACAGCAATTATGGATGTGCATAATGCTGCTTTACCAGACTTGCACAAGAGAGGGTTGTTACTGGAGGTGAGATTAGATGAGCTTGAAAACTGAAATAGAAAAAATAATGTCCGTATTTATGGACTACCTGAAGGGACAGAAATCAGCCCAGTGCCACAATTTATGGAATCCTTTCTGCAAGAGATCCTGGGCTGGCCAGCTGATAAGCCATTAAATATCATTCTTGCTCATCGTTTGCCGATACCTAAGCCGAGGGACCCAAAAGCTAGACCCAGGTCCCCGGTAATGGCATTCCTGGATTATCATATAAAGGAGGAGATCCTGAAGATGGCATGGTACAAAAAAGAAATAGTTTTTGGGGATGCTCACCTATACTTTGAGCAGGACTATTCCCCCCAGTTATTGATCCAACATAGAAAATTACTGCCAATAGTGCGCCAATTGCAACAAAAGGGGGTTAAAGCAGTGATAGAATACCCTGCATGACTAAAAGTGATTAGTGAGAACAATGTAAAACGATTCACAGATATACAGGCTGCACAAAAGTTCCTGACCTCCTCGATGGGGATACAGATTCCAGAAGGGGCAGCACAGCAGAGGGAGCGCTTCCTAGAAAGGGCCTGGCACCAAGGTGGAACTAAAAGAAAAGAGCTGCATGACCGTTCAGGGACTTCTGCTATGTGGGACTCACTCACAGCGCGAGTGGAGCCAAATGTCACAGGGCCTGCACAAGAAGGTGAACAAAATGAAGAACCAGGAGAGGCTTCAGAGCAAAGGACCTCGACAATGGAACTAGCGACCTGGGGGACAGAGAACATTGGGCAGATGCCCAGGAGTGAGTGAATACAGGGGAAAGGCAAAACAATTGCTGCAGAGATTAAAAGTTACACCCACTGAAGCGGGTAAAGGGGTGATGGATCCGAATTAAACACACGATACGAAAGGGGGTGGGGTTCTCACCCTTCTCTTTGCATATAAAAGGTGGAGAACAGCATGATCATTAGCAGATCTTGAAGCTCGGGTATAATTGGAGCAGGGAAGCTTTGGGGACCAGAACATGATATTTGGGGGGAGGGGCGTAATACCTCTAAGGTTACAAGGTATCAACGGGTTTGAAATTACAAAAATGGTAAAGCACCAAACTGGAAGGTAGATCATATCTTTTTTTTTTTTTTTTTTTAACTAGGGAGAGAGGGAGATAGGGAGGGGGTAGAAGGGGTCCACAGAAGGGGAGAAGTTATAGTGGGGTTAATACCAAAAGAGTGTAATAGGAAATATGCATAGACGCTGAAGGAATCAGATGGCCTAGACAATAATCAAAGAGAAAATATGACAAGCAAATACGAGGGCCCGAGGTGCATTTAAGATTGAGAGGATAAGGGAAACTAAAACAGGAACCTTAATACTTAGAACAGGGGACAACGGAGGGGAAAGGGGGAAAGAAGGGGGCGCCTTGAGCGAGAGAGGGATCAAGGGGAAAACAAAACGGGATAATTAAAAATCACGGCAGGAGTGGGAGAAAGGGGTTAAAAGGTCAACCAGGTACATTAGTTACTTTGGGGGTGCTTTCCCACGACAGGGAAGTCCCTCTTCATATCGGGGCTTGACATATAGCTTACAAAGTGCCTGGATGACACGGTGAAGGTGCTTAAGACCTGCCCTTCTGGTAAAGGGGCTGTTATTGGCCCATTGCCAGGTGGAAGGCCCACAGTGTTGGGGTCATCCAGCCACGCCTCTAGCATCGGGGGTTTGCAGAGGGTGGCAAAGAGGGCATTTACATCTTGAAGTCAAGGAGGTTGATCAAGGAGTTAAAAGTTACTGGTTTAGAGTTGAATTATAATAATTTGTTGGTTTAATGGTTCAAAGTTATTTTAGAAACAATGCACAGATTGAATATAAATTATACTCTGGAAGTGTGCCCCCATCCCTGGAAGTACTTTAGTAAGCCATACTTAACACAAGGGAATGAGAATGGATGATTTAAAGATTGTTTCCCTAAATGTGAGGGGTATTAACAACCCAGTGAAGTGGGCTAAAATATTACAAGACCTAAAAAGACAAGGAGCCACGATAGCCTTCCTCCAGGAAATGCATTTGACGGCCCAAGAGCATTTTAAATTAAGAAGAACATGGGTAGGAATTGTATATGCCTCACATTATATTGACAGCCCACATCATAGGGGAGTTGCAATCCTGATAAAAAGAGATGTCCCCCTAAGAATTTCAAAGGTTAGAACAGATCCAGAAGGGAGATTTGTCCAGATACAAGGAAGCTATAGAAGTCAAGATTGCACCCTAGTAAATGTATATGCACCATCGAGGAGGTTCCACGGTTGGCATTCCTAGAGACAATAATAAAAGAATCGGTTACAGATGCACAGAGTATGGTAATCATTGGAGGAGACTTCAATGAAGTCATTAATCCGGGAGTAGATAGATCAGGGAAGTCCTCAGGAGGGATAACAAGAACCGGGAAACTAGTTCTTAGACTGAGCCAGGAACTAGGGCTGTCAGAGTGTTGGAGGTTCTTGCACCCTAGGGAGCGAGACTATATGTATTACTCCTCAAGACACAGTGCCTATTCTAGGATAGACTACTTCTTAATATCCACTAATTGGGTGCAAAAAGTAGAACAGTGCTGCACAGAATCAGTAGTGATCTCTGATCATGCCCCAGTCTCCCTTCATGTCTCGATGGCCCCAAAAGTGACACAATCTTGTTGGAGACTCAATGTGAGCCTCCTCACCAGGGAAGATTTTAAAGAGTTAATAAAGAATAAAATACAACAGTTTGAGTTAGAGAACCCGAAAGGAGACACAAAGGAGGGAATGAGATGGGATGCCCTTAAATGTAGTCTCAGGGGGGAGATAATAAAATGTGATTCTAAAATCAAAAGAGAGAATTCAGCAGAGGCTACAGCTGGAACAAAAAATCCATCAGCTTGAGTCTACTCACCAGGTGAACCAAGATCCCATAGTTAAGCCAGAACTAGATAAAGCCAAACATGAGTTAAACAAAATATTTGACACCTAAATTGAAGGGCAACTACGGTATTCTAGACAGAAATACTATGAACAAGGCCGGGAGACTTTTAGCAGGGCAAGCAGAGCAGTGATTCGTTTGCAGGGGGGAAGATAATGAACAGACCACCACCTCCCCAGTGGAAACTGTGCAGAGATTTGAAAAATACTATGCAAACCTATATAGGGCAGATCATTTTCCAGGACACAAGGAGGCAGTAGAAACTTTTTTGAATGGCCTTAAAATACCTACATTGCCAGACACGGTGAGGAAGGAGCTGAATACCCCAATCACTACCCAAGAACTCATGAATGAAATAAAAAAGCTAAAGAATGGTAAGACACCAGGGTTAGATGGGTTTGGAGCAGAGTTTTATAAAGAGTTTAGGACTCAGATGGTGGGCATGCTACTAGCGGCCTGCAATGAGATACTGATAGAGGGGGACCAGGTGCCACCATCTTGGAATCTGGCACAGATTTCAGTAATTCCAAAAGCAGGTAAGAATCCGGAGTTATGTAGTTCATACCGCCCTATATCTTTGTTACCAGTGGATTTAAAAATGTTTACAGGCATCTTGGCAGATAGATTGCAAAGTTGTATCTCCATTCTGGTCCATTCAGACCAGACAGGATTTATCTCAGGAAGATACTTACAAGACAATATACGGCGTCTTTTGAATATATTCACAGCCCAAAGAAGCTCAGCGGCCTTACGGTTAGCAATTAGCATAAATGCGGAGAAGGCCTTTGACAGGGTGGACTGGCACTTTATGTCATCCACCCTGTCAAGGTTTGGGCTGGGAGAACAGTTTGTATCTGCCACTGCTGCACTGTATTATAAGCCGGAGGCCAGGGTCAGGGTGAACGGTATGCTCTTGAACCATTTGCCTCTTCTGAAAGGCACCAGACAGGGGTTCCCCCTATCACTATAACTATTTGCCCTTTCTCTGGATCCGTTGGCAAACTGGATACGGGACAACCCACATATCAAGGGCATCTGGGCAGGGGAAGTGGAACATAAAGCAGTGCTCTACGCAGATGATTCTCTTCTTTCGAGAGCCACAGTATTCCTTACCTCATCTGTTAAATGCGTTAGAAAAATTTGGCTCCCTGGCAGGCTATAGGTGCTGCCTGTCAATGGCATGAGTGAGGCTAGGGTACTTTGCACCATGCAGTTTAATGAATGGTTTAAAAAAGGGTGTGGAGCACAGGGGTTTGGCTTCATTGGGGACTGGGGTTCCACCTTGAGGGACACCAGCCTATACCGGCAGGATGGTCTGCATCTGTCCAGGAAGGGAACAAGTATTTTGAGCAATCGGTTTAAATGCTTCATTGGCAAGCTTTTAAACTAGTCAAGGGGGAGGCACCGATAAGCAGCAGGAAAATCCAGCCTCTCCTACAAAACAGGGTACTAAATGAGAAAAGACAAAGGTAGAAAGGTCAGTGGGGATGCTGCAAAAGAAGGTAAAGCCATCAAAAATGGAGAGCAATGAGTACCAATGCCGTAGTCTGAGTAACAAGCTTCCTGAATTAGTGGCCTTGATGGAGGAGGAACATCTGGATATGTGGCAGTCACAGAAACATGGTACACACAAAACCATGACTGGGACGTAAACATACCAAGATACACTATCTACAGGAGGGACAGGGAGGGTAAAAGAGGAGGAGTAGCTCTTACATAGGGAAGGAATCAAAGCAACAGAACAAAAGGGAAAACAGGGAAGAGAAGAAGTACTGTGGGTAAATTTGGAGACCAGCAATGGCACCACAATCCGCACAGGGGTTGTATACAGACCCCTTCTCAGTGGGAGGAAATGACAGAAAGAATACTTAGAATGGCAGAAAAAGGGGAGATATTGCTGATGGGTGACCTGAATATGCCAGATGTTAACTGGAGTGCAGTTGCAGCAGCCACTTCCAAGAGTGGGGTTATTCTAGATGCCCTACAGGGGGCATGCCTTAGACAACTAGTATTGGAGCCCACTCGAGATGGAGCAATCTTAGACCTGGTTCTCTCAAATGGAGATGAAGAGAGGATCACAGATGTAGAAGTGGGTAGCCATCTGGGAACTAGCGACCATCGAACAGTATGGTTCACAATAAACACAGCAATAGAGTCAAGCCATACAAAGGCAAAAGTACTGGACTTTAGGAGGGCTGACTTTGCCAAAATGGTGAGTGCCTAAGGAATACACTAGCAAATGGGCAGGAAGGAGGGGTGGAAGAACAATGGGGAATAATAAAAACTGCCATCACAGAGGTAACAAGCCTTTGTGTGAAGCAAATAAACAAAACGAAACGATGTAAGAAACCACTATGGTTCTCAAGGGAAGTGGCAGTGAAGGTTCAAGAGAAAAAGAAAGCATTCAGGAAGTACAAGGAATCACAGAAGGAGCAGGACAGAGAACTGTATCAGTTAAAGCAAAAGGAAGCTGGGAAGGCAGTCAGAACAGCAAAGGCCACTTTGGAAAAGATAGCCAACTCAGTTAAGAAGGGGGATAAAACCTTTTATAGGTACATCAGGGAGCGAAGGAAGACCAAGGGAGGGTTAGTGAGGCTTAATAAAGGGGGCGGAGGGTGACTGTGAAAAGGCAGATATACTAAACAAATATTTTTGCTCAGTATTTACAAAGGAAGAGGGGGAGGTACCTAAAACAAACAGTAGAAACACTCTGGATACAGAAGTTGATACCAGCCCATTTACAGAAGAAAGGGTTCTGAAAGAACTTTAAAACTGAAGGTGGACAAAGCAATGGGGCCTGATGGGATTCATCCCAGAATTCTAAAAGAGCTAAGGGTAGAACTAGTGACACCACTGACTACCCTCTTTAACAAATCATGGGAGGATGGGGTGGTACTCGAGGACTGGAGGAGGGCAGATGTGATTTCCCTTCACAAAAGTGGGAGCAAGGCAGAAGCAGGAAACTACAGACCTGTTAGTTTAACCTCAGTGGTAGGGAAAATGATGGAATCACTTCTGAAGGAAATAATTGTTGAGTATCTAGAGGCCAAAGGGGCACAGGACCCAAGGCAGCATGGATTCACAGTGAGAAGGTCATGCCAGACAAATCTGATAGATTTCTTTGACTGGGTGACCAAAGTAGTAGATCAGGAGGGCTGTGGACATGGCCTACCTAGACTTTAGCAAGGCATTTGACACAGTCCCACACAAAAGATTAATATACAAGTTAGCCAGCCTGGGAGTGGGTCCCAAGATGACAGCCTGGATAAAGAATTGACTGGAGAATAGGACACAGAGAGTAATAGTAAATGGAGTCCACTCTGAAGAAAGAGGGGTTACTAGTGGGGTACCGCAGGGTTCAGTATTAGGACCGTCCTCTTCAATGTCTTTATGTTTACATAGCAGAGGGATGGGAAGGAAAAGTATGTCTCTTGCAGATGACACAAAGATCTGCAACAGAGTTGATGCACAAGGTGGGTGGAAAGGATGAGAAGGACTTGGCAATGTTAGAGGAATGGTCAAATGGATGGCAGCTTAGATTCAATGCTAAGAAGTGCAAGGTAATGCACCTAGGAAACAAAAACCCAGGGGAAGAGTACACAATGGGGTGAGATACTAACAACAACAAAATGGAAAGGAACCTGGGGTAGTAGTATCAGATGACCTAAAGGTGGGCAAGCAATGTGAGAGGGGCAGCAAGGAGGGCTGGGGGATACTGGGATGCATAGGAGAGGCATCACCAGTAGAAAACAGGAAGTTATTATGCCTCTGTACAGACAGCTGGTGAGACCCCATCTGGAGTACTGCGTGCAGTTCTGAGACCCAATCTCCGGATAGACAGGATGGAAACTGTCCAGAGGAGGGCAACTAAAATGGTGCAGGGTCTGCACCGGAAGACATATATAGAGAGACTTAAGGAGCTTAATATGTACAGCCTCGAGGAAAGGAGGGAGAGGGGGGACATGATAGAAACTTTCAAGTACCTCAAGGGAATCAACAAAGGCCCAGAGGGTATCATCTTTCAAAAAAAGAGGTGTGCAAGAACAAGGGGGCACAATTTGAAGATGGGGCGGCTCAGAGGTAATTTAAGGAAGTATTTTTTCACAGAGAGGGTTGTGGATGCATGGAATGGCCTTACAGAGGAGGTTGTGGAGTCAAAAACTGGTGGAATTCAAGCATGTATGGGACAGTCATAAGGCAATTCTAGGGGGTTGGGGTAGGAAGAAGTAGGCTGCTGGTTAACTAGGATCTGCAGCTTATCCATTAGGTAGGGAAATGGGCAGACTGGGTGGGCCAAGCGGTCCTTATCTGCCGTCAAAATCTATGTTTCTATGTTAACTAAATCTGAGGGGGTGGTGGTGAGCGGTACTCTTAATAAACAACTACGAAAAATGTTCCCGTTCACCTGGGCCAAAAAAAACACATTTAAATACCTAGGAATACAGGTGTCTGTGGACACGTCTAAACTGTATCGCAACAATCTTCTAAAGTTGCTCCAGACCCTTAGATCTGATTTCGCCAGATGGAAACTTTTGCCTCATTCCCTTTACGGTAAAATACAGATCATTAAAATGAATGTATTACCCAGGTTATTATTTTTGTTTCAGACACTCCCTATCTCCATACCACCCCAGTTCTGGATCCAAATTACTAAAGAAATATCCAAATTTATATGGGGGCACCATGATAGCACTTGGTACTCTGATGATGCCAAGGGAGAAGGGAGGCTTAGGTTTACCACACATGTATCACTATTACCTGGCTGCACAGGGAGCTCAGCTAATCATTTGGGCTAAACAACGTGCTGGATCGGGGTGGTATCATATTGAAAATGAATCGATTCCTAACAGTAAAATATGGACTTACCCAACTTGCCAAGTTGACCCACATAATTGGCGGTTAATCTCTAACCCATGGGTAAAACAATCCTTATAT
This sequence comes from Neoceratodus forsteri, assembly GCA_016271365.2. Lineage (NCBI taxonomy): Eukaryota > Metazoa > Chordata > Ceratodontiformes > Ceratodontidae > Neoceratodus > Neoceratodus forsteri. Next base: position 1,653,421,384 of record CM028131.1, on the reverse strand, counting down.
GTTCTTCTTAAACTTAGGAAAAAAACAAATACCCCAAATACCTTGGGCCCCTTGTCTTTAATCAGACAGACGTCTAACTTTGTGCCCCCAAGGTTAGATAAGGGATATGTCTACTGGGAGCAAAAGGGTCTAACTACTTTCAGACAATTAGTAGAGGGAGGCTCATGCTTGGCATATGCCACACTGAAGGAACGTTTTGCTTTACGTAAGGAAGATTTCTATAGATATCTCCAGGTTCGACAGTTTATTAATTCTGGAGAAAATCTTCAAAAAATCAATAGGGCTCTGACCCCCCCCCCCAGAGCAGTTCTGGTGGGACTCCAGAAGAATTAAAGACAAGTTGCCCTACCTTTCCATCCTATATAAAATACTTGTGAAAAAAAGGAAACTCCTGGGTTAGAAGATATCAGAAAGAGGTGGGAGATGGAATTACAGGCGACAATAAAGAAGGGAGACTGGGAGCGTTGCTTACAGAGAAGATGGCAGGTAACCTCAACTATGACATGGCGAGAATTGAATTGGAAAATTTTAACCCGCTACTTTCGTACCCCAATGATTACCAAACACTTTCTCCCCACATGCTGATGATGCTTGGGGATTACACAAAGTACTCATTACCATATATTCTGGGGATGTGTAAAAATACAGAGATTTTGGTCTCAAGTCCAGGGGGTTATGACCCAAATGGGAGGAGTGATAATACCACACACATTTCAAGACATAGTCCTAGGAATGCCAACCCTCTCCTCACAAAAAAAGGAGAAGTGTGGAGCTGCTTCAAATACTGCAGCTTGCAGCACTAAAATGCATTACAACCAAATGGTTACAGCAGGAACCTCCAGCCTTCCAGTTATGGATCTCTAAAGTGGAGGAAATGGAAAGATTAGAGAACATAACATACACTATCCAGCTAAGAAAATATAGATTTCTGGAAATCTGGAGACCTTGGTATTGCTGGAAAGAGGGGTTAGATGAAGGGGGAGAATAGGAGACAGGAACATAAGGGAGAAAGGTATATAAATTGCAGAGGAGAGTAAAGAGAGAGGACACAAAAACAGGAAGAGAGAGGCGACTGACTGGAGGATAACGGCTTATTGAGATAGGAGGGTTTGTCAGGGAAACAGGGATGGAGACACGTATAAAGATATAGATATGTATCAGTAAGGGTATGTATACAAGTACATTCTCAACATAAGATTGAAATATCAATTACAGTGCATTGGTATGAAGTAAAGAAGTTGATGAGGTTTAAAAAAAAAATTCTTTTTGATTAGTAAGGGTTAGATAAAAATAATTACATAATAATAAGAAAGGTAGTGGATTGAGAAAGCAAAACTCCCAGGAGAGAAGCGAAAGCATCAAGATGAAGAATTGAAATAGATTCGAACACTATACTGGGACATTCACATGGGCCACATTATGAAGAACTGAAACTATCAACTAAAAGCCTTGGGCTTGATAATGTGTACCCATAAACAGACTCTACTGCTGGATCTGAGGAATGATTAGTATATATAAAATAGAAGAGGTAGAAGGATAGAAGATAAGAATATAGTAGGGAATGAATAAGGATGGATTGGAATTAACGTATACATGTCTTTAAAAGATGTCTTTTGGAACTGAATGTAATAATGATTTGGACATGAATAAAATATCAGAAGTTAAAAAAAAAAGTTGCTTGCATTTTGTTGCTCATCTGGATCTGTGCCGGATCCTCTGCCTTTGATAGCTTGCAAGGCATCCAGTCATCGTTGCTCCTGTTGCAGCATCTCTTCTCTCATCTGCTGCTCCTATCACTGCATCTCTTCTATCCTCTGCGCGTCTAAACACCAAATCTCTTTCTCTCTGCTTCTCAGTTTCTTTTTGCTATATAGCCCACCATTTGAAAAAGTCCATCAGGTTTTCAGGTTCTGTCACTGCCGGTTCTTTTTCCATGACTTGTGCTGGCTATACAATCTCAGAATGGACTTCTGTTGCAGCTAATTTGGCTGCAATTCTCCTGGTAACCACTCCTGGACTTGCTGCTGCAGAATACATACCTTCCTCTGTGCTTCCCTGGTACTAGGTCCAGTACCCACACACAAAACTAGAGTCTTAGGGTATACACGGCATAAATACCACTTAGGCTGACACAGTCTGTTGTTGAAGCACAGTTCAGGAAGCATAGGGAAAACCTAGGAGCAGTTGTAAAATTCTCCAAAACTTTATTTATAGTAACAGTAATATAAAAAAAATAAACTTTTTCATAATAAATATGTACAGAAGCAAAATAAAATCTTAACTGTAAATCTCCCCCTTGCAGCTCAGCTTAGCTTTCTTTTATAACTCTTTTCAACCTCCATCCTTAGCAAACGTCCTGTCCTTGTAAGTTTCAGGAGCTGCTAGAACACTGTGCTTCTTGAGGCCCCTTTTTGCAAAAGGCTCAACATTTGCACTCAAGTAACCTCTAGCTTTTTAAAGTCATGACAAAATACAATACACATTTCAACAGTAATACTAAAAATTTTGTAAACAAAAGTTATCTCATTATCAGTTTCATTCCATACATTGATTTGCACATTAGTTATATTAGCTAATATAGATACGTAAAATTTGACATGAAAATTTGGTTGCGCAACCAGAGAGAGAGAGACAGAAAAGGAAAGATCCCTGCATTTAAACACTTTCTCCAAAACAAATGGGACAGGGTCCTATTCGACCCTGTCACAATGGTAACTTGCCAGATTACATTATTACAGATGTAAAAATCAAACATCCAAATTAGGAACTAAGGTCATCACACTTTGTAGAGTCTAAAATACCAAAAAAAGAGAGGACAAGAGCTGGATGTTCTACTATCTCCTATCTAGGACCAAAAGTATGGAATACTTTACCTAATCATTTAAGACCATAAGGGATTAAAATATGTTAAGAAATGGTATATGACCCAAGCTGAAAAACGAAGAGAATGTTGTCCTCCATTAGATGCAGGTTAAATTTTACCTCGGGGTGTTCCTAATGGCCGATAAAGTGGTTACTGTCTATACATTTGTGCTCATTTTGTAATTGTATGTATAGTAATCTGTCTTTTTTTTCTTTTTTAAAACTTTGTGTTTATTATTTTATGCAAATCATACACACCATTTCCTCATACGGGGAAAAAAACTGTGAGAAAGACATCTAAGCAGATAGTTCATATACATATTACATTTCTCTGTAATATTTACCAGTAGGAGGAGGAGTAACCCCAAAATTACATTCTAAAAAGAGTCTCCAAGATTGCCAGCCATCTCAATGGCTATGGAATGTCCAGAAAAGGTAGAACTTATTATAGGTATTGTGCCACAGCCTCTAGTGACTGCTATTGATCCATGTTTACAAAATAAGGCAATACAATTAGGAAAAGATATGCTTTTCAAGAAACTCTACTGCATTTCAGTTAATTAACATAATTGTTACAGCTTATCAATCTTTAGAAATTGTGGGACTATCCCAATAAACAATCTCCTTACAGTATAAACAGTCATAACAGCAAACATTCCGATTAACATACTTGTAAGTAATATAGGATACAAACTGGTATTCACTTTCCATAGTTTTCAAGTATGGGGTTTATCTCCACGGTGGAAAACCCACCAAAAAGATCCTAAATGACCAGCACTAAGATCTTACCCAAAAAAAGATTAACAGAAATCCCCACCCTCTTAACTTTGAAAACGAAGAGAACCCAGGTAACAATCAAACATTTAACAGCAATATCAGTGGCCCACAAGTCTCATTCAGTGGTATTAAAGTGGAAAATAGTAAATCTTGCCAGACATGATTCAGCCTTCATCAGACTTAACTTCGGCATCTTTCTCTTTGACCACTTCCAATTTTCTGGGACCGAACTCCTTTTCTATCTTCTCCAGCCATCTCCCGACGTCTTTTGGGTCAGTAAACTGCCACGATTTCCAGCATAAGTCAAGCCGGTAGCAGAAAAGAGTGAACAATGCCCAAGGTATGAAGCTTCTGCCTGAGACCGTCAAATCGCTTCCAGCAGGCTCGTTTGATAAGAAAGGTCTGGCAAGCATCTAGCATCTCTCATTTGTTGATGAAGGGTACGAGGCCCTGGTCAGTGACAAGATTAGGTCCCAGACCTCTAAGCCAGATGTTCGTAGCAGCACAGTCCGAGGGGCAGTAATATCTGCAGGTCTGACATGAGGGTTCACTCTACAAGCCCTTTTCAAATTGCCCCACTCAAAGTTCTCAGGGAGATTGACTGATGACTGCAGCCATTCTTTTAAAAAAGTAAGTCCAAGCCTTTTGCGCCTTCCGGTATGCCCACAAACCACAAATTCCCTGATCTGATTTCATTCTCCAGGGCCTCCAGTCGACCTCGGAGTTGGGCATTTTCTTCCATCAATGTTGCAGTGGCTGCTTAGGTCATGGTGGAGCGCTTAGCGCAGTTGTGCACAGCATTAGTTAGCTCAGTAATAGCTGCATCATGTTTTTAACAGCGACTCAATGTTCTCTCCATTTTAGCATCCATTGACTGCATTGTGGCCAAAATTTGTTGCCATGGAGGGCTTGTCGAGGAGTCTGTTCCATTTGTAGCTGTAGAGCACGAGACTTCCTCGGCCTTCCCTGTTTTCCCAACAGAAGGCTTGGCAGCTGCTGAGGTTTGATTTTATTGCCACACCATCTCAAATTTTATACCATTCAAGAGCTGGTGAGATGGGGAATACGTTCCCAGAGTTTTGAAGAAGTTTTTCCAGTTTAAATATTTTTAATTTATTCATTTAGTAGAGCTGAAATGCAGAGCGTTCTTAAAGAGCTCCCTACCTGGAGATTGGCTCTCTAGCGCACCCCAGTAATCCGTCTTTTGTACATTTGTATATTTGTCTTTTCTCTTTTTTGATTATAAACACAATGATCTTAGCTATGTAAATGCTTGTAAATTATTTTTTTTTTTTTTTTTTTACTCAGTGGGAATTTTACCATGTTCATTTTTATGATGAATAAGAAAAAATTACTCACCATAGTAGTCTTGTTTCTTCCAAGGGAATCTTACTGTATTCTGACTTATGCAGTATGGTCTCACCATAGGACTGCCCCGAAGCCAAAATGGTTAATAGAACCTATGCAAATGATGGAATGCTAGGCTTGAGCTCGGTTTTCAAACCACTGTCCCTGGTAAACAGTTCTAAACCATCAGATTCTTATGAAGCATGTACCAAAACTTATCTAAGCACTACTGCTATTAACAACTAACCCCCTATTTTAATCAATAAATATTTTGTTTTTGTCCCCTTAAAGGTTTGAACTGGCACCACTAAGACTCAAGTCACAGATGCCCAAGAGGAAAAACATACCCACAGGTTTGCAACACACTAGTACAGCTAGAGTGCAGTGACCCTAGGTTCACAGAAGGGAAGGAAGGGAGGGTGCTCAGAATACAGCGAGATTCCTTTGGAAGAAACAAGATTACTATGATGAATAATTTTGTCTTCAACCCCAGGAAATCTTACTGTATTCTGACTTATGCAGACTACCCAGGCAGTACCTTTGGAGGCAGGCTAGAACCTACCTAGAAAACAAGCTCTGCAGGACTGCTGTGCCAAACCTGGCATCCCCTGTGGCCTTAACATCCAAACAGTAATGCTTGGTGAAGGTATCGACTGTTTTCCAAAAATCAAAAAAGACCTAGGAATAATTATATCAGATGACCTAAAGGTGGGTAATCAATGTGAGAAGGCAATAAGGAGGGCTGGGGGAATACTGGAATGCATAAGGAGAGGCATCAACAGTAGAAAACAGGAAGTTGTTATCCCTCTCTACAGACAGTTAATGAGACCCCATCTGGAGTACTGCGTGCAATTCTGGAGACCCCATCTCTGCAAAGACACAGACAGAGTGGAGGCTGTTCAGAGGAGGCAACCAAAATGGTGCAATGTCTGCACCAGAAGACATACGAGGAGAGACTAAAGCAGCTTGAGGAAAGGGGGGAGTGGGGGGACATGATAGAAACTTTCAAGTATTTTAAGGGAATTAACAAGGTACAAGAGGGTAGTATCTTTCAGAAGAAGAGATGTGCAAGAACAAGAGGGCACAATTTGAAGATAGAGGGGGGACGGCTCAGAGGTAATGTTAGAAAGTATTTTTTCACAGAGAGAGTTGTGGATGCGTGGAACAGCCTTTCTGAGGAGGTTGTGGAGTCAGGAACAGTGGAAGAATGCGACAATGCATGGAACAGGCATAAGGCAATTCTAGTTGGGGGGGGAAGTAAGCTGTTGATTAACTAGAATCTGCACTTTATCCATCAGGTAGGGAAAATGGGCAGACTGGGTGGGCCAAGCAGTCCTTATCTGCCGTCAAATTCTATGCTTCTATGTTTCCAAGTAGCTGCTTTGCATATATCAATTGGGGGATATCCCTAGCAGCTGCTAAAGAGGCTGCTGTGCCCCTAGTGGAATGGGCCTTGAGGCCTGCAGGTGGCTGCTTGCCCACTTTGCTGTAGCAGAACTGAATACAGGCTAAAATCCATCTTACAATGGATCTTTTTGTGACTGGTTTCCCTTTTCCCACCTCTCCATAGGTGAGGAAGAGCTGAGATTGATCCTGTCTATGAGACTTTGTGGGGTCAAGATAATAGCTAATTGCCCTTTTTACATCTAGGCTATGCATTCTCGTTCACCTGGAGTAGAGTGATCAATGAAAAAGAGAGGCAGTGTGATGGACTGGTTAAGGTGGAACTCTGATACCATCTTAGGTAGGAGTTTTCTATTAGTCCTCAGGACAACTTCGTCTCTATGGATGGCAATGTAACCAGGCTCTGTAGACAAGGCCTGAAGCTCACTGATCCTTCTGGCAGAAGTCATGGCAACTAGGAATACCGTCTTCCAAGTCACATACTTGAGGTCTACCGAAGACATGGGATCGAAGGGAGGCTGCATGAGCTGAGCAATGCAAATATTGAGGTCCCACATAGGGGTTGGTTCCCTATGTGGAGGATGCAAATGTAGTAATCCCTTAAACATGTTTTTTAATGCTGAGTTAGAGGCTAGGGAAAACCTCTTACCTGTAGACAAATAAGCTGAGACAGATGCCAAGTGTACTCTTAAAGTACAGACCCTTAAGCCGGAAGAATGGAGATGTGCTAAATAATCCAGAACTATAGACAAATTGGCTTGGTTGTGATCCAGGCCCTTGCCTTGGCACCAAATGTACTCTTTTCCATTTGGAAGAATAAGTCTTTCTAGTGGAAGGTTTTCTGGAAACCCTGAGTATTTCCTTAAGCCCTTCTGACAAATGCAAATTTGCATATTCTTTTTTTTTTTTTACTTTCTATTTCTCCTCCTTACCCCCACCCCGGAGCTACGTTTCTTCGGGAGACTCCTATGTGCCCCCCAAGCGACTGGCCTACCTGAATCCCCGGGGGTTCCCCCATGGAGCCGTGGCTATACCCCCCAGGTGGGTACGGGGCGAGGCCCGGACACCCCGATATCTACTTGTCTCATCGGGTCCCCAGGTGGTCAGGCAGGCAGTCGCAATCAGGGCTGGCACTGGAGCTCCGTCTACCCATGCTCCGGCGGTGCTTTTTCCCTTTTTTTCTCTCTGTGTGGTGTAAGCCCTGACGTCAAGGCATTACGCCGACGTCCACCACACAGATCCCCATTGGTCTCTCCCTACCAGCTTGCTATACCTTGCTATGCTAAACGGCCTACCCAGGAGATGCAATCTGCTGTCATCCTCTCAGGGCAGGATCATGTACCCCAGCCTGCAATCCCTTAGGCTCAAGACCTGGCTCTTCTAGACTTAGAATATGCAGATTTACAGCCAGCCTGTCGGCATAGCAGTTGGATTTCTGCTTGAGGCAGTCCAGAGAAGGGCAACCAAAATGGTGCAGGGACTGCATCAGAAGACATATGAGGACAGATTAACGGAGCTCAATATGTATACCATAGAGCAAAGGAGGGAGGGAGGCAATATGATCGAAATATTCAAACACCTTAAGGACATTAACAAGGTGAAAAGAGTCCAACACGTTTCAATATAAGAAAAATAGCAGGACAAGAGGACACAGCATGAGATTAGAGGGAGGCCGATTAAGAGGTAATGTGAGGAAGTTCTTTTTCACAGAAAGGGTGGTAGATGCATGGAATGGCCTATCTCAGGAAGTGGTGGATATGAATACAGTGCAGGGTTTCAAACAGGCATGGGATAGGCATAAGGGAGCAATACAGATGAGTATGAATAGATAGGCCATTGACAGAGCAAAGGCCGATGGCACATTCATAAGGTAGAAAAAGAAATGGGCAGACTGGATGGGCCTTGCGGTCCTTATCTGCCGTCAACTTTGTTTCAAACCAACATCAAAAAATATATATATGACGCCATCTGTACTAACACAGAACAGCAGAAGCAACTATAGGGACATGTAACCCCCTACCTGCCATCGCTCTAACCTCCCCATACCCCAGTCCCCTACCTACAAGCAAGAGTTTAAAAAAAAAAATTCAGCCCTCTTGTGCTGCATCCGGGATCTGCCAATTCCCACAGTCTAACTTTATATGATTTACCAGGTCCCCTGCATCCTTCGATCCATGAAAATATACTGTTTTCCTGCATATATAATAAATAGCTTAGCAGGATATTGCACAGAGTATGTGATGCCCAGAGCCTTTAAACTGGCTTGGTCCTACCAAGTTTTTTCTACAAGTCCTGTTATCGAAACTGAGGTATGTGAAAATCAACAGTTTTTCTCCTTCTGCAGTCTCTAAAGGGACAGCTCTCCAGGCTGCTTCCAGCACTCAATCTCATTCTGAATGCCCCCAAGGACTGCTACGACTGTGTGAAGGGTGGTGGTGGTGGTGGTGTTCTGGCATTGTCATGGAGTGACCTGGTATGCATGCACAACCACCAGAGGAGGCGCCAAGCTCAGTTCTGTCCCCAAACAGTGCCCTACAAAAGCTTGTAGATCGTCGCTCTCAACAAATTCAGGAAGTCCCAATATTCTGACATTACTAAAGCACATTTGGTTTTCCATGACTTCCAGGCGAAATTAGACTTATTTTCCTTGATCAGACCAGACAATGCCGCAGTAGCTTTCAGGAATGCATCAGCTTTGTTCTTCGCTCTGCAGCCACCACCAAAGTCTTAGTGTCATAAATTAGGAGATGAGCACCAAAATCGGCCAGTTTTTGGTCCAGAGCAATCACCCATTCCTCGACAGAATAACTCGCAAGACGGCTAATATAATCTCCATTCCTTCAGTTGGCAATGCACCCAAGGTATTATCTCATGTTTCAAACCCTGAGGCCAGTTGCTGCTTCTTGATGCCCTCGTCATCTTAAGTGGTGAGCTGGCTGGGGTTCAAACCTGACCCCCAGCTTGCCTTCTTAGGTTTACCCCGTGTACATGGGATGACCTTTTTACCTCCCAAGACCGGCAGGAGCAACCACCGCATTCAGAAATTTTGCTTGAATGGGGAAGTCTAACTGGGTGTGCATGATAGCATGCACCTGGCTGCGTGTTCAGTTAAAACCACACAACCTCAATCATGGTCTAGTCTATTTGTCTGATTAAAATTACCTTATCCTAAACCTTTATAGTTGTTTTTCTTTTAATATTCGGGTACAACTTATATATACCAATAGTCACAAGTAAGCTTTACCCCACCCATATTGTAAGTCAACAACTTTATAAGTAAAAATATTTAACCGAAAAGAAATACCAGGAAATGTCACATTGTCTTAATTCTTTACTTAAAAGTGGTATACAGAATTAACATAGTTTGGATTAGCAGTGCAAGCAAACAATCTTTAACTGGAGAGGAAGTCTCTCCTACTTTTAGATACAATCACATATAAAAAAATAAAATAAACATAAAATGCAAGTATCGTCCCTCTCTGCTCATAATCAGAGATAATAGCAAATTATAAACACATAGTGCCATACCTTGATGTCTCAAATGAAGTCTTAGGCAGAAGGACGTGCTGTGTCAGCTCCTTCCTGTCTTCTGCCCCCCTTTAGCTTAAATGAGTCTCAATTTATATGTTTTTTGGATGTACCTCGTGTGTCTCGTGATGCACCACTTGCAGAAGTATACCCCGTGACCGTGACACATTTCATGTAGAAGTGTGTTAATCATGCAAGATGGCAACAAAAATATCTTATTTTTAAAGTGGAATGTCATGTCAGATTCTTGCTTTACTAGAACATTGTTTTGTAAGCTCTGTTTTTTGCTACTGAGAAAACTGTGGTTTAGCTAGCATTCTGTCTAGCACGTCCTCAAATAAAATCTCCTCAGTTTATAGTTAATTTCAAACAAGACATGCAGATATATTTTTTCTTTTCAAACTGTAAACTGTTAATATCACAAAAAAGCCATAATCATTCTTGTTTTAAATGCATCTTCAAACTGTGTATAAGGCACACTCAATAATAATAATAATGTTTGCAACTTACAAACGCTAATGGTATAACTTATGGGCTATAGAGGAAACTGGTTTAGCTGCTGCTTTCTTTTTCACTTCCTCAAATACAGTTTCCCCATTCTACAGCTAGTTTTAAAACAAGACATTTTCTTTGACCTGTAAAATGTGAATGTTACAACCAAATATTGCAAAGCAACTATAATCATTTTTGATTTAAATGCATCTTTAAACTATTTTACAGTAGGACACACTCAATTTATTGGCTAAACAGAATTATGCTTGGTAATAAAGATGTATTTAATTCAATTTAGGAAAAAGCAGAAGTAAAGCATTTTTCAATTGTCATTATTTAATTTAGAGAAAAGTCAATAAGTCAAATCTATTTGTTGATTTGTCTCTGGGAAATAGCGGGTTCTTGCTTCATCATGTCCTCTAGTTCTAGGAAAAGCTGCTTCTTTGGAATATTTGGATCAAGCAGTCCAAATAGGGACTCAAGGGGATTGCAGGTTCTGCCTCTTTGAAATATTTGGATCAGGCAGTCCAAATAGGGACTCGAGGGGATTGCAGGTTCTGCAGTGGAACCATACTCTAAATGCCCAAAAATTGGGTAAAGCACTGCAGGAGAGTAACATGCAGCAGACAAGACAAAATTAAACAAAAGGTCAAGCATTTTAACTTTAAAATATTAGCTTTACATCGTTCCATGGGCCCGAGCACAGGAAAAGCACGTCTATCCCCAGCAGCAATAGGCTCTGCCCCCTACCAAATGCACCTTAATAGAAGAATAATGGAGACTGAAATCAGACAAGAGACCGAAGGTACTCCGGTACTACATTCATGGACACATAAATGGGCCCACCTGAACAAGAAGCACACCACATTGAGGAGTGCTTCAATTTCAAAGAACAGTGTGTCTGGTATATGGTTTTCTAGCCACAAGTGAGACAGTGAAAACCCTAAAACAAGCAATAGCTACATCGTTAGGAGCCAGGCATGCTGGCACTGAGACCACAGGTCCAGATGGACCAAGGACCCATGATTCTGCGATAACAGACTCGACACAGAGGGAGCTGAACTGGAGGCCCCACTGCTAAGTGCTGCAGAAGTGGAAACTGAATCTGGCAAGGCCAGGAAGGACCCAGCAGTAGCATGGTGGCAAGCTCTACCGATAGCTTGAGCAGAATCCTCTGAATGAGAGGAATCTAAAGAAAGGTGTAAAGAAACTTCCCTTTCTAGGAGAGGGACAATGCATCTCACCAGAAAACTCCAGGTCCTGGAGGGACCAAACAAAAATATGGCAGTTTTGCACCGTGTGGGGATGCAAAAAGGTCCAACTCTGAATTACCCTATCATGCAAAAAGGACATTTACCACTGAGGTTAGCAGGTGCCATTCATGAACCAGGGACTGAGACCTGTTTTATCTGTTTGCCAAGACATTTTGGACACCTGAGAGAAATACTGATGACCGATAACGACAGTGAGACATGGCCGAGTACCACACTCTCATTGCCTCTCTGCACAGAGGATCTGAGTGAACGCCCCTTTCTTGTTAATGCAGTGCATGACACAAAACACTATATTTCTGAATCAGCAAGGTACTGGGGCCAAGATGGGCTTGAAATGCTTACAGACCAAGTCGAACAGCCCTCATCTCCAAAACAGTGATCTGGAGATCAGACATCAGACTGGTTCATGAGCCCGGAGTCTGGAAAGACCCAAGATAAACACAGCCCCACCTGACCCTAAGGTATCCATTGTCAGGATCTGCAAGAAAGCAGGGTGAAAGAATGAAATGCCTGTAACAGCTTTTGATAGTACATCCAACACACCACAGCATGGCGGAGTGGGGACATGACGAGAACCATTTGTTCCAGTTTGTCCATCAGCTGGTCCCACTGCACCCAAAGAGTCCAATGCAGAATGCTCACACAGAGTCAGGCAAAAGGGACCAGGATGATAGCCACAGCCATCCGCCCCAACAGAAGAAGCACATAACAGTTTCTGGGTATCAGCAGAGCCTGGGCAACAAGGGCCTCCACCCTGTCTACAGGAAGGAAGGCACTGTCCATCACCGTTTCCAGTATCACCCCAATATACTGTAGGAGCGGACATGGAGCTAGGACAGATTTTGGTACATTCGCTGTGATCCCCAGTTCTTTGAACAAGTGTTTCATTCTGGACAGTGTGTTCATGATCACCTCCTTGGATGGGGCCTGGAGAAGCCAGTCATCCACATAAGGGAAGTCATAAAGCCCTTAACTCCAGAGGGCTGCTGCCACAACCGTTAAGCATTTGGTAAATACCTGTTGTGCCGAGAATAAGCCAAAGGACAAGACTGGGAAATTATAATGGCTGCCCTCCAGCATAAAGCAGAGGTACTGCATGTGGCATTTACAAATCTTGATATGAAGGTATGCCTCCCTCATATCCAGAGCACAGAGCCAGTCTGACATTTGCAGCAGGGAGATTAGAGCCTGAAGAGACACCATCCAGAACTTTTTGTTTTCTATGAACAGGTTTAAGTCCCTTAGGTTCATTACAGGACTCAGCTCTCTTGTCCACTTGGGAACCAGAAAGTAGCAGGAATAGATCACTTGTTTCTCTTGAGGGGAACAGGTTCCATAGTATGCTTTTGTATGAGTGTTTGAACCTTTGTCAGAAAAAGGCACAAGTGGCCAGGAGGATAATAACAGGGAAGCGGTGGATAAATTGTAGGGGTAGACAACAACTCCATTGCATCCCCCTTTCCACTATTTCCAGAATCTACTCACCTGCTGTGATCTCCCTTCTTTTTAGTAGATGAAGATAAATCCTTTCCCCTCACCTGCACACCTGAAGAAAGCAGTGGAGGGAGGGGGAGACAGGATTTGAAGAGTCAGAAGGAAAGGCAGCAACAGGACAGCAAAGACCCACACCTTTGGGTGCCTTTGTATGGGCACCGGGGGGGAGGAGAGCTGGGAGGGGACCTCCACCTCAAACACAGGGCTGCTGACAGGAGGCAGAGCCACCACAGACTGCAGGCCTCCAAAAAGAACCACTGCCACGCCCTCTGGAGGACTGGAGCATAAGGGACTTAAGTAACCCTGAAGTCATCCTGGAGGAACAAAGTTCACGAAGTACATTCTGAACATCACTCCCAAACAATCTGATCCCTCTAAAATGGGCATCAAGGACAGACTGCTACATCAGTGGCAAAACCAGACACACGCAGCCAGGAATCTCTCCAAACACAAACACCAGAGGCAACAGCCCTGACAGAAGCATCAGAGACATAATATGCAGATCGCAACACATGCTTACCAGTATCTATACCAGCTGAAGCAGCTTTAAGCAGATCAGCCTTGGCAAGACTATGAGACAAAAATGGACTAGTACTCATGGCAGACTTCCACAGACTATTCTGATATTTAATCGTGTAAGCCTAGCAGTTAGCAATTCTGAGGCCTAAAGACGTAGATGGACAAGTTCTTCTGCCCATAATATGCCATCTCCTGGATTCCTTATGTGGAGGCAGGGAGCTCACATGTCTAGGGGCCCTAGAACAATCATGAGCAGCAGTAATGACCACAGTCAGTTTCAGGCTGTGAGGCATAATAAAGCTTAGCAACATGGAGCTGGACACTGCTTATCAGCCTTTCTGGGCACTGCAGGCAAAGCATTAGGCCTGTGCCAGGCAGCCAGAGTAGCATCCTCTAATGTAGGACACATTGAAGGAATAACAAAAGATGGAGTAGAAGGCACCTCCAAAATCTCCAGCAAGTTCCTTTGGTGCAGTCTTCTCAGCAGCAAACCCCATTACACTTTGTATCTGCCTCAGCAATGCCTGAAAAGCGGCATCCTCCGGTGGGGATCATGGTGTGTAAATCACAATGTCTAAACTATGTGAAGAGAAGGTGGATCTGGAGCCCAGACAACCCTCAAAGAGATCATGTTCCCCTTCTTCATTCTCCAAATCCTCCTCCATATTAAGGAAATTAGGGTTATATTCCTCCTCCTCCTCGCCTGGGATAATGATGGGGGGGGTTACATCAGGCAAAGTCAGCAATGATGGCGGTAGCTGTGAAGGAGGAATGACAGGCATGCGCTGTGACTTCATCAACAATGACGGTGTCGAGAAGGGAGGCCCCATGGAAGGTACAGCCATAATCACTGGTGCAGCAACAGCAACAAGCAGTGAAACAGTTCAGCATGACCCGAGAGCTGATGACACCAGGGACTACCGTTGACAGGGGCTGCAAATCAGCTGTAGTAGGTAAGGCAGGGCCTGAGCCAAAACCTGACCATAGCATCTCTTGATGGTTGGGGGAGAGGGGCTGTAGTTGTTGCCTCTAGAGCAGACAACAATGATGACGTACCCTCTAAATGGAGCAGCGACCTCAACCTCACCAGGGAAGCAGGAGCCTTGTCCTTATGCTTGTGGTGATGGCTGGAAGACGAGGTCTGACAACTTGTCTTTTTTTCTTATTCTTATCTTTAGACCTAGACGACCACATCAACAAGAGTGTTGCACTGTACCAGGGAGATTTCCTGGCAGCAGCTGTTGAGCAAGATGGGTAAGCTGGCTTAGAGCCAACGACCTTGGTGTCTGCTTCCATGACCTTCTTACAGACAAAGGTTTTAGACAGTCTTCTTTTGGCGTCTCCTTGTGTCCTGGTTGAATCCCTGGCAGATACTGCAGGCCCTCACGTTGTGGGAGAACCACAAACAGCAAACATAAACCATGTGAACGTTGTCCTTATAGATCTTGTAGCTATAGGTACAAAACCTAAATAAAGACTCTTTTGATGGCAGCATAAAATGACTACGAAAAGTGAAATAAGTTTAGAAAATAATAAAGTCAAATAATGACGGTGTTAGTCGGCCCATTGTCGAAGGGGCATGGTGCCAACCTGCGATGCCAGCAACACGGGTTCGGGAACAGACCTGGGGCGTGCGACGACTGCTCTCCTTCTCCGGGGGAAGGGTGGAGAGTGTATCGGCGTTACACGGACACCTAGCAGAGGCTGAGTGTACTGCTTATGCCGATGCCAACACGTTCAGAAGGCGGGGTGGATGCTGGTCATCATTGCAAATCCCCGACCTCACAAAAACAAGGGAGATAAAAGACTGCCACCAACCGTCTAGAAGACGCTCACCCCTCAGCTGTGATCAGCTCCCAGGCTGACTCCCAACCTATCGCATCAATTGTGGCACCTTAAGAGGGGTCGGGTGCCGCAACTCCACCCTGGGGGACAAGCCAGAAGGTATCGGGAGTCACAGCTGATGTTGGAGTGGCAGCCAAAGGTGTCTATGACAGAGTTGCGGTAACGGCGGTAGGTGGCACCAAAAAGTATTAACAACAACAAAAAATGACAGTGTTTCACTGCAGATCCAATGAGCAGACAATAGCAGGGGAAAGCACTGAGGCGTGGTGGGGGTACCCACGTCTTATATCAGTTGACAGTACGTTATCGTGGGCGGCCCCTAGCTAGCAAATGTTTCCCAGTGGTCCTGACGCTGATGGCTTACAATTTCAAACTTATTGCCCCAATGGAGGAGATATCCTTGATGAAGACCTATGCGCCTCATATAGGTAAAGGCAGGTGCATTCAAGAGCACAGTAATCGCAGTACAGAAGCACACACTGTCATGGTAGTCCTTACTTTATGCCAGCATTAAGACCATTGTGTTCTTCTGGTCCTACCTTAATTATGCAACACTCTCTTCAATGTACTCACCCCCTCCCCCCCAATAAAAATAAGCTAGCTCATACTTATTTGTTTTCCCATCAGCATGTCCTTTGGTGTACTGCCATTTCTGATGCCCGCTTCCCAATCTGAGGCACCCGAAACTATGGTCCTGCAGGGAATGCTGTGGCTCACATATAGTGACTTTTCACTGCAGTCTCACTTCTTACATTAAATGCCCACTTATTAACCGAGTGCTGCAATAGCATCTTCATGTGCAGTACAGTACAAGACTTTGGAATACTAATGCTGACATTCAGAAATCTAGGTGCAACACTGTACATAAATAATTAAAATTATATTTATTAGTGCTCCAAATCACAGATACGTTTTACCATTAGAGTGACAAGGCAAATGTTAGCATTTTGTTTTTCACCTACATACCCGTTCCTTGTCTTTCAAGTCTATCGATTCCATGGGCTTGCCCTGCTGTTGCCCAAAGATTTCTAGTAAATTGTCATAATTTGTGGTAAGGACCATGGTACCCCGCTCCATGAGTCTAAGGATTGATGCCAGCAACTGAGGATTCTGAATATGCTGCTCCAGATTATCAAACACCTCCATTAGACAGTCCTGGAAGAAACTGGGCTTGGTGTCACCTGTACGCTGGAAGAAAAGGCAAAAGGAAAAAAAGACATCTAATTTTTGGCATTTAAAATGGGAAACAGTTAAATTTGATTCAAGTCTAGTGCAGATGAGGCCAATTCAATGATTAACAGAACTTTCTGTGCCCCATTGTGGCTCAGCTGTATGACACACTACACAGTGTAAACTTTATTTTGTTTCAGGAAGTCCTCAACAGGTATCAAAGTGACCTTGGATTGCTTCTACATAGGAAGTCTCAAAGAAGCAGCAAGAGTCCCTTTGCTTATAGGCCACTGGTTTTGTTAATACAGATTTTTCAGTAACTTATTTCAAGTTTTGGAAAACAACAAGTAAGAGTAATCAGGATGTCACTTGGTACAGTAACAAATCTCACTGCTGCCCATGAGGAGACCTGGAAAATGCTAGTAAAATGTTCTTTATCTGTATTACAGAGCATTGCATTAGTAACAAGTAAGACATTTTTATATTATAACTAGGTTTTGCTTCATGTGATGGCAAAGGTAAATTGCTTTTAAAGCCTAAGGTCAAGGAGCCTCAGAGTTGTAGGGACCGCAGCATAATGTCATTCAGGCTGGATACGGGCCGGGAAAGCATCCCAACTAAGAGCAAAATCCTGGATTTCAGGAGGGCAGACTTCAGGAAGATGGGTGAGATGCTAAGGAGGCATTGGCGGGCGTCAGAGTAGACATGGGGGTGGACCAAAAATGGACCATCATCAAAGAGGGAATACTGGCTGCCACAGCAGAATGTTAGGCTCAAGGGGAAGAACGTGGGAGTCAAAGCACCCAGCTGGTTCAGCTCTGAGGTTGCCTGAGCGACAAGAGGTTAGCCTACAGGAGATAGAGGAAGACAGAGAGAGCTGGATAAGGAAAACTACCTAAAGTTGGCCAAGGTGGCAAGCAAGGCAGTGTGGCTCACTAAGGCTCAAGAAGAACTACAAATAGTGGAGGGAATCAAAAGGGGGGAGAAGGCCTCATTTCATTACATAAGCAAAAAAAAGGACAAGGAGGACAGGACTGTTAGGCTTAGGAAAGGGGAGGGATGGATGGGTAGAGATCATTGAGCAAAAGGCTGAGGTACCGAGCAAATACTTCTGCTCCGTCTTCACTAGGGGAAAAAGATGGATTGGTGCCTACGGGGGGTGGGAGGGACACGGATGTGGTGATAGAAGAGGCTGCTAGCACTAAAGGTGGACAAGCCACCAGTCCTGGACAGCATACACCCAAGGGTACTGAGGGAGATGGCAGGGGAGCTTGTGGGGCCGCTGGAGGGCCTCTTCAATAGTTCCCTGGAGTCGGGTGTGGTGCCACAGGATTGGAGAACATCACATGTGGTGTCCCTCCATAAGAACGGTCCTTGGGATGACCTGGGGAATTACAGGCCAGTCGCCTCAATCAAGTGCAAGCTCATGGAGACCACCCTTAAAGAAAGGTTGGTAAGGTATCTAGAGGAGAATGGTCTCCAGGATGACAGGCAGCATGGATCTGTGGGAGGGAGAGCACGCCAAACAAATCTGATTGACTTCTTTGACTGGGTCACCAAGAAAATGGATAGGGGCCAGGTGGTGGACATCATTTACCTGGACTTCAGCAAGGCCTTTGACTCCGTACCCCATAAAAGGTTGGTGAGGAAGCTGGCAGATATCGGGGCTGGGGAGAAAATGACCTGGTGGGAAGAAAACTGGCTGAGTGACAAGACTCAGAGGGGGTGGTAGGGGGAGAGTTATCTAGCACCAGGGAAGTCACTAGCAGGGTCCTGCAGGGCTCTGTGCTGTGGTTGGTGTTGTGTCTTCATCACTGACATTAGGGAAGGGATTAAGGGCAAAATGTGCCTACTATTTGCAGATGACACCAAAATCTGTGGGAAGGTGGACACAGTCAAAGGGATACAAGACCTGCGGGAAGACCTTAGAAAACATGACAGATGGCCAGGGATCTGACAACACGGCTTCAATGCCAAAAATTCTAAGTTATGCACGTTGGAGCCAGGAATCCAAGGACCAAGTACTACTGGCCGGGGGGGGGGGCAGGTAGCAGCAATGGAGGAAGTAAAGGATCTGGGAGTGATGTTCACTAGCAAGCTGAAGCACTCCACACAGTGCAAGGGGTGTATAACCAGAGGAATCTGCAGCAGGTAGAAGGAAGTTATACTGCCCTTGTACAGGTTGCTGGTGAGACCACATCTAGAGAATGGAGCAAGATACTGGTATCCATACCTCAGTAGGGACATCAACCTGCTGGAGAAGGTCCAGAGCTAGAGGAGGACAACTAAGATGATCGCTGGTCAGCAGGGTAAGACTTATGAGGATGTATTTCCTGGAGGAGAGGAGGGAGGGGTGGGCATGATAGAGGGGATCCGTCCGAAATCCTGACAGACAGAAGCCCAACATTAAAAATCCCAACACTGAATTCCTGTCAAGTTCGGGATCCTGTCATACATTTTGCTGACAGTAAGGTGAAACTCTGTGCACTACATATGCCGTATTTAGAATTTACAGTAAGCAAGTTAAGTGACTGAACTGATTATTTAAATGCTTTAAAGAGCCCCTAACACTGTTGTGACAACTTTGAGAAAATGTAATGTTTAGCACAAGTGAGCTTATATTATAATATTGTTTCTGTATTTCTCATTTTTCGTTATTACTAAGGACATTTGCATGTAAACAGGATCAATGCCGTATCTGTTCTGGCTGCTTGCCTACATATGACATCACAGTTCTGTTTATAACATCACAGTCTGTTGCTGTGGGGATAATTATGATGCCATAAACAGGGGATTATTTATTTATTTAAAAGTTGGTAACTAGAAAAAGCACCATGACCAGAAGCTTGTTTACAGGTCCAACCTGGATTATGATGTCGTATGTAGGATAGCAGAAGGAGCAGATTAAGTCTAAGGGACAGTAAGCCGCTTTCGTACAGCTGTCCTCAGTAATAAAGAAAAAAAGGTAAATAATCATAGAAAATATATAAAATATAAACTTGAACTGTCCAAGTTTTTCTAATGGTGTCAGGGGTTCTTTGAATGCTTCTCATACACATAGTACTTACAGTTGACCGTGGATGATGGTAAGCTAGTAAAGCAAGTGAAGTAAAACTTGAAAAAAGCTCCAACTCCAACCTCTGCACTACATCCACTGAATTTACTTTTTGTACTTGTATCAGACACAGCAGAGCTTGTAATTAGCAGCATGGAGCTTGTAATTAGTCAATTACTGTGAGTATGTCAATCATTATTAAGATGACGAAATGCAGACATCTCCCCCCCGCAACACTGACCCTGTACTTCTTGAGGAACAGCTTCAGAAGACTTTTACCAGTACTGAGACCTGGTTCCAGGAGCATAAACTGCTCCTAAACTACAAAAAAACAAAGGTCATGACATTCGCTACACCCCAAAACAAGCATACAAATCACCAACTCACCATCAGCAATAATCTAAATACCCCGTTAGAGATGGTTAACTCTTAAATATCTGGGGATCACGCTCGGTAGTACGTTGTCATATGCAGCCCACATCGATCATGTTGCCAAAGTGGTTAATGCAAAAATAGGATTATTGCACAGTCACAAACATTGTCCAACGACTGAAGCACTCAATCTTGCTATAAATAGCTCCATCTTATCCATTATCAGCTATGGTCTGAGTGTATGGGGCAGCATCTGGCACCGCGCTAAAAAGAGTATAGACAGTCTTAAATAAAACCTGTTGGCTGCTCACCAGGGCAGATTGGCTAATGCACACGTTTGACTTGTATGCAAAATGGGCTGGCTACATTTAAAAGGCAGGCTGTAATACCAGACCTGACTACTTGCCCCCAAAAATTAGCTTTGGGCATGATCCCCGGTATCCAGAATCTTCTGTGCCATGCAAATAACAGCCGTAACACCAGAGGCACCATCTGTAAGCCCTTTAAGGTCCCTCTCTGCCGTACATGGAAAGGACAAAGATCCTTCGAATTCCGAGCCCCAAACTGGCTCAACTCTGTTGGGTACGAGATCCTAGCTGATACAAAGCTAAGCAGAGAAACATAGAATTTGACGGCAGATAAGGACCGCTTGGCCTACCCAGTCTGCCCATTTCCCTACCAAATGGATAAGCTGCAGATCCTAGTTAACCAAGAGCTTACTTCCTTCTACCCCCCTACTAGGACTGCCTCATGTCGGTCCCATGCATTCTTGAATTCTCCCACTGTTCGACTCCATGACCTCCTCAGTGAAGCTGTTCCATGCAACCACAACCCTCTCCGTGAAAAAATACTTCCTCACATTACCTCTGAGCCATCCCCCTTCTATCTTCACATTGTGCCGCCTTGTTCTTGCACATCTCTTTTTACGAAAGATGCTACCCTCTT
Organism: Neoceratodus forsteri; assembly: GCA_016271365.2. Classification (NCBI taxonomy): domain Eukaryota; kingdom Metazoa; phylum Chordata; order Ceratodontiformes; family Ceratodontidae; genus Neoceratodus; species Neoceratodus forsteri. The sequence continues at coordinate 1,653,400,300 of CM028131.1, read as the reverse complement.
GGACTTTGTTGATTCCCGTGAGGTACTTAAAACAGTTTCAAACTGCGGCTTCAGAAGCACCTTGCAACACTAAGCAGCTTTGACTGCAATATCTGAATTGGAATCACAGCTGCTCACCTCTAGATGACTGGTCTGGCACTTATGTTAGTTTCACCCCCCCCCTTCCTGTCCCCCCAGCCCCTCTCTCTCTCTCTTGCCGTACAGCACAATCAACAATGCCTATTCTGGCTGCCTATCCTTATCTCCTGCACTTATCCTTGCAGTTGCATCTCTAACTTACTCTAACCTTTGCTAATCTGCTGTTTACTTTATTGTATTGTTACCTGCAATACCGTATAAGAACTTTCTGTCCTGAGCTATTTACACAAGTTTGTATAATCGGCTTGTGTTATTGTTATCAACTGATCCGAGTCACAACTTCTTGTATGTCTGTCAATTTAAACATTTCAATGTGGAACCTTTGTAAGAGGTTTTTTTAGTTCAAAGGTAGTTGTAATCCGAAATGAAATAAAAATAAAACCCAGTAGTGCTTACCTTAGTGATGCTGTTTTGCACCTTCAGTGCAGTTCATTATACTCCACAGCACACAAGAAAAAGTACAAGTTTAAAAAATGCTTTCTTTATTAAACAAGTTATGTCCAATGAAAAACCAATTAAAACAGTCCAATCCACCGTTCAGAGGGTCATGTTGTGCGCTATTCCACGAATATAATTCACTGCTGACCTTTTGGCTCCATCACTAAGAAAAAAATTACTCGCCTTAGTAATGTTGTTTCTTCTAATGGAGTCTTGCTATATTATGACAATTGCAGTTTGTCCCAGCCTTAGAACTGCTCCGGAGGTGAAAGAGTTAACTTCTATGCCATGCATGGAACTTAGAGCGCGAGCTCAGTTAGAAAAGCTCTGTCTGGATAATTTCAAACTGAAACTGTCAGATCTTTACGAGCAAAACCCACTAAGGTTCTGTGTGGAAGCTGTAACCTACACTAGCCAACTGGCTACTTAAGTATTAACACACTTTCCTGGTCCCAACACCAAGACTCAAGTCAGGGGACCAGAAAATAAGATAAAATAAAACACAACACCCAAACACCCCAAAAAAGAAGGGGTGGAAAACACAAGATGGGCATCAATAAGTGCCAACACTGGACTGCCCACCCCATCCCTAAAGTAGAAGTTCTGAGAGGGGCAGGCTGGGGGAGGTCATAATATAGCAAGACTCCATTAGAAGAAACAACATTACTAAGGTGAGTAATTTTTTCTTCAAACAACATGAAGTCTTGCTATATTATGACAATTGCAGACTACACAGCAGTACCTCCATGGAGGAGGGACAGAACCTACTTAGGAAATAGGCTCTGAAGCACAGCTGTGTTAAATCGAGCATCCTCTTGGCCTGAATGTCCAAGGAGTAATGCTTAGTGAAAGTATGTACTGTTTTCCAAGTAGCTGCTTGACATATCTCTAAGACAGGGATGTCCCTGGCCGCAGCTAGGGACGCAGCTGTACCTCTGGTAGAGTGAGCCCTCAGGCCTGAAGGGGGAACCTTACCCAGTTTTTGATAGCAAAATTGGATACAAGAGACAATCCACCTGGCAATGGATCTCTTAGTGGCAGGTTTCCCTTTCCCAACCTCACCATAAGTGAGAAAGAGTTGGAGGGAGTCAAACCTGTGACCCTTGGTACGCTCTATGTAGTAACTAAGGGCCCTCTTAACATCTAAGCTGTGCAGCCTCCTCTCACCAGAGGAGGAATGGTCAGTGAAGAACACTGGAAGAGAAATAGATTGATTAAGGTGGAAATCTGAAACCACCTTAGGCAAAAACTTCCTGTTAGTCCTGAGGACTACCTTATCCCTGTGAAAGGAAATAAAGTCAGTCTCCACTGACAAGCTTGCAACTCACTTGGCGCCTGGCAGAAGTGATGGCTACTAGAAACACAGTTTTCCAAGTCAGTACTTAAGCTCTGCCAAGACAGAGGTTCAAAGGGGTTGCATCAGCTGAGCAATGCAAACATTAAGATCCCAGGCAGGGGCAGGGTCCCTGAATGGTGGATTGATATAAAGCAATCCCCTGAAAACTTGGAAAATACAGGGTGAGCAGAGAGAGAGAAGAGGCTTCCCTGCTGAAATAAAAGCAGAGACAGCTGCCAAATGCACTTTCAGGGTAGCTGGTCTCAGTCCCAAAGAATTAAGATGGACCATATAGTCCAAAACAGTGGGCAAATCAGCAGATTCCGAGGAAATATGCTTCCCAGAGCACCATATGGAAAACCTTTTCCATTTAGAGTTATAAGTAGCCCTAGTGGAAGGCTTCCTAGAAGCTTTCAAAATTTCGAGAACACCTTGAGAAAGGTGTAGGTCAGCAAACTCTAACTCCTCAAGAGCCAGGCCTTGAGGTTGAGGGAATTGAGATTCGGATACCAAACTCTCCCCTGGGCACAGGTTAACAAATTGTGGTTCCTGGGGAGACACAGGGGAAGATGGACTGCTAAGGATAGAAGGAGTGGGTACCAGGGCTGTCTGGCCCAATCTGAAGCAATCAGAATCATCTTGCAGGGCTGAGATCTGATTTTGACTAGCACCATGAACAGGAGAGGGAAGGGGGGGAAGGCATAGAGAACTTCCTTCCCAATCGAGGAGGAAGGTATCCAGGGGACTGAGCCCAACACTGGGGCCTGCAACAAAAAAGTGGAAGTTGATGATTGTCTGGGGCTGCAAAAGATCTATCTGAGGGTGCCCCACCTGGCAAAAACCTATCCCTAGTACTGAGGATCCAGTGACCATTCGTGATGGTTCTGGGAAATCCTGCTGAGAGCATCTGCCAGGACATTGTCCTTGCCTGGGAGGTGAACTGCTATGAGGGAGGTGTTCAGGGAATAAGCCAGAGACCACAACTTCATTGCCTCGGTGCACAAGGCCGAAGACCAAGTGCCCCCTTGTTTGTTAATGTACCACATTGTAGTGGTATTGTCTGTTCTGACCTGTACCACTTTGTTCTGAACAGATGCAGAAAAAACCTGAAGTGCTAGAAAAACAGCTCTGAGTTCCAACAGATTGATGTGGAGCAGAGATTCCTGAGGGGACCACAATCCCTGGGTGGAGAGGTCACCCATGTGAGCTCCCCATCCCAAAAGGGACGCATCTGTAGTAAGGGTCAAGGAGTGAGATAGAGGGATGAAAGGAACCCCTTGTCTCAGATTGCTCTGATCCTGCCACCACTGAAGGGCCTGGATCAGGGTTTGAGTTACTGGGATCAACCTGGATAGGGGATCTCTTCTTTGAGACCAAAAGGCTCTCAAATGGAACTGAATGTCCCTCATCTGAAATCTTGCTCCTTGCACTATGGCTGTGGAAGCAGCCATGTGTCCTAGGAGCTGTAGAAAATGCCTTGCTGGTCGAGAGACCTGCAGGGTGAAGGAGGGAGGCCAGGCCCACCAGGGTCCTTACCTTTCTAGGGAAGGCTCTGGTCTGCTTTGTCCAGTTCTGTGCCTTGAAGGTGAGTACCTGGACAGGTTCTAAAACTGACTTTGGAAGATTGAGAAGAAGCCTAGAGAGGTAAGCAGCTGCTGGGTAACCTGCAGGTGTGATTTGACCTGGTCTGGAGACTGACCCACAATGAGCCAGTCGTCTAGGTAGGGAAAGATGGCAATCTTTTGCCTTCTTAAATGAGCAACTGCTACCAGAGCATTTTGTGAATACCCTTGGGGCAGAGGTAAGGCGAAGGGCATTGCTCTGAACTGATAATGGCCTGAGGGCAGTTCAATCTGAGTACTTTGGGTGGGAGCTTCTGATAAGAACATGGAAGTAGGCATCCTTGAGGTCCAGGGAAGCTAGCCAGTCCCTGGCCTTAGGGAGGGTAAAATCATTCCCAGAGTCACTATTTTGAATTTTGGTTTTAAAAGGTGCTTGTTCAGATATCTTAGGTCCAGGATGGGCCGCCATTCTCCTGTCTTTTTTGGGGTAAGGAAGTACCTGGAGTACAGTCCCTTGCCCTGGTGTAGGGAGAAACCCTTTCTACAGCTCTGAGAGCCAGGAGGTTGAGACTTCTGTTTCCAAAGCAAGAGTCTCTAGAGGATTTGCAGGTGGAAAAGATCTGATTCTCATCTTTGGAAATTTTTTGAAGCTGAGAACCAGACCCTGGCTTACTACTTCCAGGACCCACTTGTCTGAAGTTAAAGACTCCCAGTCCTGGAAGAAGTAAGCCAGCCTGCCCCCTACAGGTAATGGAGAATCGGCCCTGGGCATCCCATCAGGGTGCCTGTTTGGCAGGGGCTTTAGGCTGAGGGGTGGGAGCAGTCCTGCTCATACCCCATCTGCCTCTCCCCCTGAAGAACCCCCTCTCAACGTAAGCTGAAGAGGAGGCCTGGGTTTGGTAAAAAGGTCTGTGAAGGGGGCTGCCTCTGAGGAGTGGCTTGCTGTTCCTTGGCTTGTGCACTCCTATAAGTGGTTCTATATTCATCCATTTTCTTCATATAATTCTCTGTCTGCTCCCAAACAGAGAATTTCCCACAGGAAAATCCATGGCCTTAGCCTGGGTATCCTGTGACAGACTAGTACACCTGAGCCAAGCCAATCTATTAAAAGCCACAGATGTAACCATGACTCTAGAGGATACATCATTAGAATCCACTGCAGCATGGAACTGCACCTTAGATGCCTCAATACCATCAGCAGCCACCTGTTCCAGCTCCTTGGCAAGCTGGCCAGGGGCCTGTTTAGCTAGGCCATGACAGTATCCCATCTAGATTTCTGGTATCTTGCAACATAGGCCATATAATTTGCCTGTCTGAGTCCCAAGGACGCTGCCATGTATTGTTTTTTAGCCATGGCATCAATCTTCCTGGAGTCCTTGTCAGGAGGATGAAGCCAGGGGAATATTAGCTATCACAGGCTGCAGCCTGAACTACCCCAACATGGCTGCATTGCTGTGAAAGAAATTCTGTATCAGGACCTGACTAAGGTGTACCTCCTGTCCATCTTTTATCCACAGGAGGCACAGAATTGAGAGCTTTTAAAATTTTTATTGTTTGTTTCCTGAAGGATTTATGTAAAGAATAGACAATCTCCTGGACTCTAGGATATCCATCATCTCCACAAAGTCAGGCTCCTCTTGCTCATCCACAGCTTCCTCCAAAGGGAGCTGGAGGGTTTCAGCAACTTTTTTATAAAACAGAAAATGAGAAGGGGACTCAGAAAGCCTAGGGGGAGACTCTCCTAAAGGTCTGTCTGGGGAGATGTCCAGTTCAATGGGCACATCCAGACTTTCAAAATCACATTCACACTGTTCATAATCATCCTCCCCCTCCTCTGGTTCATAAAACTCCTCTATATCATATTCTTGAACCGGTGGAACTGGCCGAACCGACCTTTTGCCAGATAGTGGCGGTTCGGACGGAACCGGGGAAAGCGACTGGACAATTTGGATTGCTTTGGCTATCTCTGCAGCAGTTGGAGAAGGAATTTTGGACTCCACACCTGCTGATTTTCTAGTTCTCTTTGCTGGAACTGGCTCCTCTGAGTCAGCTTTTCGTTTGCCCGAGGAAGTCTCGCCCTGGTCAGAGGGCACTCCCTCCGGTTCGGTTGGCACCGAACCGGCTGGCCATCCGGTCAGCGGACTTTTGCCTCTCTGCCCCTGAGCCTACCAACTCTCTTATCTAGGGTAGCTGCAGGGAAATTCTTGAAAATCTGGCAGTCTGCATTGAGGTGGTCAAACCCCAGACAATAAACACATGTGTGTGGGTCAGCCTTGGCAAAGGCTTCCCACAGACACTACAGTGTTGAAACCCAGTGGGCCGTTTTCTTTGGGTTTCTCAGACATAATGCCAGCCTAACCAAAACTTGCCCTTTTCGGCAAATGCCAGGCAAGACACCCTTATCGGTTCCCAACGTGTCACCGGTATGGAAAAACCGTAATGAAATCCGTTTTTGGAACCGATAAGAACCGGGAACCGCACTCTAAATAGCTTTAAATGAATTTAGAAAAAAGTTTTAAAACAACCTGATCGGTTCAAACCGAACCGATAAACATTTACAAGTTCCACACAGAAATAAACCTGTCTATTACTTACAATACCACAGACAGAGCTTGAACCGATCGGTTTGCGGTTAAAATAATTATAATCGCGGTTGAATTTAACTGAGAAAAACACTTTTAAATCGATAAATGAACCGAGCAGTAGGAGGAATCTCCGGAGCGACTGTTCAGTGAGGCGGAGTAAAGAATCTGACAGTTTCAGTTTGAAATTATCCAGACAGAGCTTTTCTAACCAAGCTTGCGCTCTAAGTTCCATGCATGGCATGGAAGTTAACTCTTTCACCTCCGGAGCTGTTCTAAGGCTGGGACAAACTGCAATTGTCATAATATAGCAAGACTTCATGTTGTTTGAACAAAGTCTGCAATTTTTTCCTCTCTCAATGCATACCTTTTCTTCATGGGTGATTTCATAAATCCGCTATTCATTTTTTCAATGGTGCTCTCGGTGACCAGCTGCTCTTTTTTTAGCTCTTGTACAAATTTCTGTATTCTCACATGAGCACTACCAATCACTGTGCTAAGTCGCCTGTGCCATGCCTCCACATTATTCTGTGTCCATGGGACACCACTTGACCATCTGGTCATGCACTGACTAAAACCGAGGTGAAAATAGTGGGGGACTTCGGATAGTGGTGGTGTTCCTCATTCATCTCCTGATTTGCTAGAGTATATAGTTTTCTTCAAACCACTCAAGCACACCACTACTTGAGGGTGGCATTTCATTTTTTGGGTCGAGGAAAACAGTACGTCATCTGGTAGAAGAAAAGCTAATGCAACCAAATGGTGCATCTTAAGGCTAAATTCTGGATTTGTCCCATATATTGTTGCCAGACCAACATTTTGAATTTTACGCCAGATAATTTGTCCGAAACTAAACAGACTACCTTTATTTTCAGTACTTGGGAACTCTTGCTTACAGGTATTGATAGCTGCCAGTTCAAAATCAGTTATAACGAAACTGGGACACAGATTTAGACTGTGTTCATCTGCTATATCTTATAAGTCTTGAAAGAGCCTTAGGTAACATTCTTGTGATTTTCAGTGCCAGCTGGCAAATGTAGAGAGTACAACTGACAGAACAGTGCTGGAACAGTTTTAAAAGTTCCATCCATTATCCAATACTCTGCACTAAGTTTCATAATATTCCGTTTTGTGGTGAATATTAACTTTTTTCTTCCCCACATGTGGGTTCCTGTGCAAGGAAAGAATGACCATTAATATACCTTAATTCGCCTGCCCCGTGGCGCTGACGATTGAGGTGCTGGACGCCACACCTCGCACCATGCCAGCGACCCGGGTTTGGAGACGGACTCAGGGAGCCGGGGGTCGGTAGGAGAGGGAAGAGGATTGAGGAATCATGAGGCTGCTCGGTGTCTTCTCGTGACCCCCGATGGAGATCGGGGGTATTGCAGGATCACCAGCCAGATCGTTGGGGCAGGAGTGCGGCATACATCAGCAGGCAGCTGTGTGCACACGTCATTACACGTTGCACTCCCAGGGGAAACCTACATGTAGAAAATCCCGGACCTTGAGGATAGGCGACGGCACCTCCATCCACTCAGCCACACTCCACCGCTTGTTGCCCTCCTCTCCTGGGCTGAGCCCAACCCGGCCTGAATTCAAAAGAGAGCGCCCTAGGTGGATAGGGCGGCCCTACCTCGGGGGGGTTCAGTGCTGGGAGGATAGCCGGGCTGGTGCCAGGAAATGGAGGTCTCTCAGGCACGGAGGTAGAGCTGGGGGCACTGGAGGATGCCCGAGAGAGTTCCTCACAGGGCGGTGCAAAAATAGATTAAAAAAATATATATATATATATACACATACATACACACACATGTATATATACACATACACACACACACACACCCCTTAATTCGTCAGGAACTGTCCATTCCTCCAGTGTCCTTGGCTCGGGGGACACATTCTGTCACCTTGCTTGTTTCACCACCTGTTCAAGTGCTTATCTACTAGGCATGTTATGCCTCACCTCTGTTGGCACCCTTGCAATTTCTGCCTATATTAGTTACACGGAGGTATCAAGAATATTCAGGGCCCACTCCTTTAATGACCTAGCAGCAGTTGCAATCAGTGCATCACTAGCATCTGGCAAGTGACTGTGGTCAGTATGCTTTTGCAGGTGTTGGCGATTGCCAACTTTTATGGTTGTGGCTCGACCATGACAATTGCTGGATTTGTGACTTTCTCAGCACCAGTAGCACAAAACATCTATGCTGTGTTCCTTGACATATAGGTAAGCTCTGATGCTTATTTTTTTCTTTTCCTTCTTGTGAAGGAACGATTAGGCAGACCTCTGCCATCGCCATTCATTGTGCTGTGTCAGCTGATCATTGTCTGCCTGAGGGGTATATTTTTATAGAGTGATGATGATTCAGGGAGAGCAATGATCTCATTAAGTGCATTAAGTACTGTAACTGGTTGTAGCTTTAATTGCATAATTAAAAGATCTGCTGTGCCCGATCTGAAGATCACTGGAAACCAATCATGGCAGGTGCAATGATTTCTAAATGTATTGCTTAACATCGGCACTGGCTCAAACTATATGTGGCTCCAGGGATCATAACAGCAGAGCTACAGTAAAACCTGCTTCCTCCAGCACTCTAGGCTGTTTCATATCAGCTGTGTTAATACATAAAAATCAGCATTTCATGTGTAAAAACAAACTGGATGATCAGAGTTGAAAGCTGAAAGTTCTACTGTGCACAGTCTGAGCCGCTGATGCAATTTCGGGATTATGTCCTGTCAGCATTCAGTACTTGTCAGTAGCTTGACAGGATTTTGAAGTTGGCTTCCATCTGACGGGATTTGTAATGTCGAGATTACATACCTAACCCATGATGAAGACCTTAAAATACTTGGGAAAGGATAAACAGGGTGGATAGGGAGGGTCTCTTCAAGCTAAGTGGCAGCCGACCCACAAGGGGACACAGTCTAAAGCTGAAAGGGGGAGGTTAGGAAGCACTTATTCATAGAGAGGGTGGTGGCCAACTGAAATGTGCTGCTGGAGGAAGTAGTCTCAATGAAGTCGGTGTGCCATTTTATGAAAGGCTGGAATAGGCATACTGGGAAACCATGCGGCTTGGGGTGGGGGAGGGCCAGATAGGGAGAAAGGTAGAATGGGGAGGGAAGCAGGGTCAGTAATGTAAGCTGAGGACCCTGCAATACGAGCAGACTGGATAGACCGAATGACTTTCCTCTGCTGGCTTCTTTGTATGTTCGTATGTTTGTACTTTCATACAGTAGCAGGACTTTGGAAGGCTTTTCCCATGTTGAAGAGAACTCTGTTTTTCAGTTTTCAGCCTTCTAATTTAGTGTGTCTTCTGAAAAAAGGTCATCTGTGTGCTTTCAGGACAGGATACACTGGTTACAACAAATGACAAACCACTGCACGAACAACAACATTTTACCTAACTGGGGACTAAAATTACACTTTGTTTTCCCACTCTGGAACCAACTGGGAGGCAAGTACGCTGCTGAACGGAGGAGCACAGCTCGCAGGAAGAGATGGAGGGCACGTGTTACCCAGCTTTCGAGCAACCCTGCTGACCAAGCAAGAGGAAACGCCATCACTGACTATGATGGCAGGCACTGACCTACTATCCCAGAGGGAGGGTACAGCCAAAGCAGCCCAAACTGTCAGACTGAGGGAAGGGGATGGAGAAATAAATCATTTGTCATCTGTAGTTACAGTTTTAAATGTCAAATGTTCTATTTACCAGATTCTGTAGCATAACAATATACATATAAATGTAAGCCCCCCCACACTTCCCTCTCCCCATGCCCCCTCCTCATTTCTTCACCCTCCAGTCCCCTAGGAATGCCAAAGGGGGACCAGCAGAGCTGCAAAAGCAGTCAGCAGCCCAGACGGATTCCAAGCTAGGGCTTTCCCCAACACTCCACTCTCGTCGAGGCACAGGTCAGGAAGCACAGTAAAACCAGTCGCAGTTGTAAAATTTACATGAGTTTTATTATTAATAACAATAACATGAAAAATATAAAATTGTTCAGAATAACTATTTACAAAGGCAGGATATACACCACATCATCATCCAGGTATGCAGCACAATAACCAGTGTGAGGCGATAAAATTACATCCATGTACTGTTGGAATGTAGCTGGCGCACCATGTAAACCAAATGGCATGGTGGTGAACTGATACAATCCAACAGGAGTGGCAAATGCAGTTTTGTCTATGGACTCTTTAGCCAAAGGTATTTGCCAGTAACCCTTGGTGAGATTGAGGGTACTGATATACTTTGCACTCCCCAGTCTTTCCACCAAATCATCTATTCTGGGCATAGGATAACTGTCAAATTCTGACACTTGATTAAGTTTCCTAAAAATCAAAGCAGATTCTAACACCCCCTTCTTTTTTGTTTACAATTACCATTGGAGATGACCAAGTACTCCTCAGCTCTACTATGATACCCAATTCTTTCATTTTTTTGTATTTCCTTAACCACTCAGGTAATCTGTATGTCCTTTTGCCTAATAGGGTGAGCATTCTTTGGCACTATTACATGCTCGACCCCTTTTGCGCGGCGTGGTACTGTGGTTAAAGTACTGTTAAATGTCTTTAGCACATTACGAATTTCTGTAGTTTGTTCTGAGGTTAAGGAAACACTCACCTTTACAGCATCAGCAGTTACAGTGTGTCCTAGTCTATCATAAGCTACATCAATATCTTTCAGTTTCTGGTAAAACTAGCAAAGCAGCTTTTGGCATTTTTTCAACCCATTTCTTGAGGAGGTTAGCATGGTTTATCTTAGCAGGATTTTTCCAGTCAGGGATCTCAATCTCGTAATTAAGGGTGCCAGTACATCTAAGCACTCCATAAGGCCCTTGCCACTTCATTAACAGTTTATTTTCTGTTGTGGGTAACAGTAGCAAAACCTTTTCACCTGGCTCAAAAACTTTTTCTTTTACCCCATGGTCATAATATACCTTCTGCTAGTTTTGGGCCTCTTCCAGATTACTATGGGCAATTTCAACACATTTTGCCAGCTTCTTTCTTAGGGCACACATACAAGACCTTATAGATTGTTTCGGAGTGTGGTTATCTTCCCACGTTTCTTTTATCACATCCAGTGGCCCTCCTGGCTGCCTACCATACAGCACTTCAAATGGTGAAAACCCTGTTGATGCCTGTGGCACTTCTCTGTAAGGAAAAAGTAGGTAAGGCAAGTATTGGTCCTAATCTTTCCCTTCCCCTTTTACAAACCTTTTTAACATGTGTTTTAGGCTTTGGTTAAAACACTCAACAAGACTGTCTGTCTGAGGGTGCTAGGGGGAGGTTCTTATAGCAGTGATACCTAGTAGTTTGTACAGCTCGTTAAGTAATGCAGCACCAAAATTACCATGATCAATAATTTCTTTAGGTATCCCCACTCTGCTGAAAATTATTGCAAGCTCTGCTGACACTTTTGAAACTGTGACAGTACACATTGGAACTGCTTCTGGGTATCTAGTAGCATGGTCGCATACTACTGGGATAAATCTATTACCCTTTTTACTTTTGTCTAGAGGACCAACCATAACCATTGCAATTCTCTCAAAACGCACATCTATAAAGGGTAGGGACACCAGGGGTACCTTGTCTTTTCTAGTGACTGGGGCTACTTTCAGACACTCAGCACAGGAATTACAATAGGTGGCAACATCTTCATGAATTCCAGGCCAGTAAAATCTGTACCACAATCTAGCAAGGGTGCGATCCCTCCCTGAGTGACCAGCCATAGGATTATCATGCGCTATCTGTAACAACTCAGATCTATACTTTTGTGGTATAACCAGTTCTATCTGGTCCTGTATCTGAGGTTTAACCCATATTCTGCACAGTAACCCACTACATTTTTTAAACATAGGTTCACCCTGTTTTGGTTTCACCCCCAGCTGCTTAAAATAACCCTGGAGAGAAACATCATTAGCTTGCTCTGAAAGAAAATCACTAGTTATCAGCTTAGTTTCAGCATTTTCATATGTTAACCCCTTATGTCCATCAATCATTTGTTGCCACAGTTTCTTCACGCATCGTCTTTCTTTCCTGGATTTCCAGATCTTGGAGCTGTGCTCAAATAAGTCCGAATCAAAATCACTGAAAGCAAAAGTGTCCCCAAAGTCTGAAATTTTCTTTGCCTGAGCTCGTCACCACAGCTGCTGAAACATCAGGATTTACTCCTTCTTTGATTAACCCAGTAAATCCTGGAAAGCCATTTCCAATAATCACAGGTAACTTAGGTACTACCCCCACTTTCATTTGGTGTGACACACCCTTAATGGTCAGAGTCACTTGGGTGGTGGGATAGTATCGAGTGTCCCCGTGGATGCAGATGACACCAGTACCTGGTCCTTTTGGACACTGTTTTCTCAGCACTTCAATATGCACTAGGTTCTGTCTGCTTCCAAAATCTATAAGTCCCTTCACTGTCTTATTTCCCACCTTCGCATCTTTTAAGTACTTGCCCCAATTTGCTAAGAACAAATCTGCTCCAGTGTCACTCTTCTTAAGGCAATTTCTTGCAATATGACCTGGCTTATTACAGTTATAGCAAATAACATCCTTGGGCACAGATTTGTTACCCCCACCAGAGTTCTCATCAGATGTGGAGTTTAAATGGGAAAAAGAGTGCCTTACCAGTGCTTGGCTGTTAACTCGCTGCTGTGGAGTCTGTCTGGCCATTTGGTAGTCCTTGGCCAAAGAAACAGTCTTTTCCCCACTTTCTGGTTGGTGTTCCTTTACCCAAAGCTGCACATCTGTAGGCAGGATGTTTATGAATTGCTCCATTGCAAATGTGTCGATGATCTGTGGGGCTGTTTTGCCCTCTGGCTGGAGCCATTTTATCAGGAGTTCTCCGAGTCAGGTGAAGGCTTCTCGAGGGTTGTCAACTGAATTGTACTTCAGAGATCGATATCTCTTCCTGTAAGTCTCTCCTGAGATGTCATACCTTTTCAGGATTTCACTTTTCACCAGGTCATAGTTTTCTGACTGTGCAGTGTCCATACTGCTGTAGGCAAGTTGGACTTTCCCTGTCAGGTAAGATACCAGTCTGATTGTTCATTGCTGCTTTGGCCATTGGCAGGCTGTGGCAACTCTTTCAAATGTTGTCAGGTAAGCCTCGGTATCATATGAGGGACACAACTTTGTAAGTTTAATGGCTTTTAAGTTGCTTGTATTTTGTTGCTCATCTGGATCTGTGCCAGATCCTCTGCCTTTGATAGCTTGCAAGGCATCCAGCCATCGCTGCTCCTGTCGCTGCATCTCTTCTCTCCTCTGTGCTTCTAAAAGTTTAATCTCTTTTTCTCTCTGCTTCTCTGTCACTTTTTGCTGTATAGCCCACCATTTGAAAAAGTCCATCAGGCTTTCAGGTTCTGTCACTGCCAGTTCTTTTTCCATAACTTGTGCTGGCTGTACAATCTCAGATTGGACGTCTGTTCGCCATTCTCCTGGTAACCACTTCTGGACTTGCTGCTGCAGAATCCATACCTTTCCCTATGCTTTCCTGGTACTAGGCCCAGTACCCACACACAAAACACCGGACAGAGTATGCACGGCATAAATCCCACTTAGGCTGACACCATCTGTCATCAAGGCACAGGTCAGGAAGCATAGGAAAACCAGGAGCAGTTGTAAAATTCACAAAAATAGTTTTATCATGAATAACAATAAAAAAAATAAAACTGTTCGGAATAACCATTTACAAAGGCAGAATAAACAGAGAAGATCCACCAGAGTTTTCCTTCAGTCTCTGTGTCTCCCAAAACACTGCAGCTCTGTTTTTATAAGTCTTTGCAACCCCCCTCCTTAACAAGCATCCTGTTTTTTTTTTTCTAACATTTTCTTGTATATTTCAGGAAGGTACAGCAACAACACAATGTCCCAGAACTGATGCCCCTTCTCCACAGCTTCTGCAAAAAGGCTTAAATTGCATTCCAGGTTAACCCCTCGAGTTCCAAATAGCTCTGCAATCATCTCAAACTGTAACCATATACATTTCAACAGTAGCACTATATAATTTCTGAACAAAGGGATCCCAATATCAGTTACATTTCCACATAAATATTTCCTATATTTTTATACCAGCAGATATGCAAGGGAGGAAAAAAACAGAACAGCAAGTAATGGTAGAGAGACAGCAAGAGGCAGAGAATTGCAAGACTGTTGGGGTGATCAAATCCTAGGTCTCACGAGAAAATTTGATTGTGCAATCAGACAGATAAGAGACAGGGAAGGAAAGAACAGAACAGATCCCTGCATTCAAACTCTCCATAAAAGCTGGGACAAGGTCCTATTTAACTGTCACATCCACATATTGAGCCACCCATCAGTACTCATGCTCTCTGACTCTAGACTGCTAGTGTGGCCAAGACCAAGTAAGGACAGCACCGCCAGGCACGGGCGATGGTTCCCTAGCCCCAGAAAAGCAGCAGGTCAAAGCAACAGAAACTGCCACTGCAGCCACTGTGACTGCTGCTACACATGTGCAGCAGCACCAAAACAGAGTTGGAGCTCTGTGGAAAACAACTGGGTTATGTGCCTGCAACTAACAAGGATTCCAGCTCTAGGAAAGGTAACAGAGCCAGGACCTAAGTAGAACTGTGAAATCAGGCACCCAACAAAGTGTTTTCTGGCCCCAGGGCAGACAGCAGGACCAGGAACAGAAAGTGAAAGGCAGGCATGCATGCACAGAATAAAAAGGGTGGGTCAGATTCCACCTCCACAGCAGAGCCTCTGACAGCTGAACAACATTACTGTCCAAATAACCAAATGCCTCACATTAGCCTGGTGCCATGGTGATAGAGCTACCGCTTGCAACGCCAGCAACTCAGGTTCAAGAATGAGTCTAGGCTGCTGGAGGGCCAATCAGGGAAGGATGATTGACCACCATTGGACACTTGCTTCCTCTGAGTGGGTGGGAGGGACTCCAGTCTCTGCTATAACACTGCCACCTGGGTGACCACAGGTGGTAGTGCCCCCGAGCCAGTGCACTGGAAAGGTAACATCGGCGTTCTGGCACCTCAACAACAGATGCAATATCTCACGAAGCTCAGGGAAGGGGAAGAAAACAGAAAATCCCCGACCACACAGAATGACGCAAGGTCCATAACACTGACTCGGGCTCTCTCTTTCTTCTCATTGATATATAAACTCTGCTCGGGGATAAGGGGTGATCCCCAGGTAGGGGTGCCATGATAACAACATTTCCATGGTACAATTACCGTTATATTGCAGTATAACATAAGAAGTAATTTTTGTACAAAGCATCAGAGAGAGTAGATGAGGAAGGGACACACTTCACAGAAAACACAAAGAACATTGGTTGAAAGGTCTTAATACCACAGTATACCATGAATCATGGTTATCGCGGCATCGGAAGTTGCCCTCTATATCAGTATTGTGACTTCTGATACCGCAGTATACCGTGATATCCCTACCACCTGGTGGCTCTTCCCATGGGGAGGTTATCCACAGGGGAACACAGAGAGAAGGCAAGTCCCAAGGAAGGCAGGTGACAGGTCTGGGTAGGGCATAGGGGCATTTGGGGGCTAGTCAGCGTCACAGGGTGAAAAGTACAGTAAATTAGAAAGAAAATCCTCACTCGTCCCATGACAGGCAATGTGGTATGGGCATAATAAAATCCGCCCTCAGTGTAAAGGTGCAAAGAAGCTGCAAGCTTCTAAAAGACAAATCCTGGGTGTAAACAAACATGGCGGCGCCCATGTCTCTCCTCAGCCCTCTGACTTCTGGAATGGGGTTGAAGGTCAGCACCCAAATGCCCGCGACTTTTGGCCAATTAGGAACCTACACTGCTTCTCAGCCTGCATGCAAGCCCAGCATGGCTGAACTTCTAAAGACTGCTGGCCCAGAAACAAGACTGAGCAGTAGGACATCGAGTTTCATCCCCAATAAAAAGGGTTGCTCCCAGAGATCTAGGCCAGTTCTGCCAGTGTGACAGAGAGATAGGCGCTGTGAGCTAGTAGAGCACTGTCTGCCAGGCACTACAGGCCTGGCAAGCTAAAGAAGTCTGGGATCCCAGCAACTGACTCTTTTGTGAAAAAAAATAACAGTTTTTATCAAACCTGCCAGATTAAATGCAAGTATTGGAGCTGGTGGGTTTCCTGCCCCACTAGTGAATTTCCCCTCCGGGGTACGAGCTCCTTCGAAGATCAACCGATTGACCAAGAATGCCACTACCTGCTACAGGGTCCCAGATCCCCTGCACCTAGACTGACCATGACAGAACTGAGATGGTGAGTGAAAACCAGATAACCCTGAGGAATCCTGCTCTCTAGCCAGAAGCATGTCCGTCCGTCTTGCCTGCTCCATCATTAAGACACCAGAAGTATCTGTGAAGCTGCCAGCCCGGTGGCGCTGAGGGTTGAGGCGCTGGACGCCACACCTCGCGCTACGCCAGCGAGCCGGGTTCGGGAATGGACCCGGGTCATGGGGGATCGGCTGGGGGAGGGAGGATGGAGCGTCCCAACGGATGCTCTCCTCCCTCGGGGTGGGATGCCAGGGGCGCGTTGGAGTGCCTGACATCCTGAGAGGGTCAGTGGATGCACCGACTCTTGAAGGGCTCGGAGGCTCAGTCTACCAAGAGCTGGGGAGGGGCGTCGTTGGGCGCGGCAGGGGCGTGCATCAACGCGCAGACTCTCTGTGCGGTGTCTCAGAGGGCGGGGTTAAGCCACTCGGAGGAAAAATGCCCTCCGATCGCCTAGATGAAGTCCTCCGGAGCCAGCCTTACCACCTTCCGACCAGGGGCAGACCCCAATGTGCAGCTGCCACAGGGGGAAAAGGGGGGGGGGAGATAGGGAGACCTTCTCCTCGCCCCGCCCGGGGGGTAATCCGGGCCATCAAAAAAGGCCCCCAATGGTAGTGTGGCACTCTAGGGGCAGACCAAGCTGGTCGGCAGAGGTTGGAGGGTCGCCACTCCTTGCAGGATGGAAGGAGTGGTGATTGGAAGGGACAGGGAAGGCCTGTTCTCCCATTTTGGTGTTACAGGTCCGTACGGAGAGCATTGGGACGGAAGAGGACCTCAGTGAGTGGGGGCGAGGGACCAGGGTAAGCCTATCACCAAGAATGGCAGGATGAGGGGTTCTAGTAAGTGAGTCAACAAGACACCCTAGAGCAGGAGTTCTCACACTTTGTCATAGTGAGCCTCCCCCAAGTCTTGGAAAATATCTTGAGCCCCCACTTATATAGAAATAATTTTGGGCCTTCCCGTAGAACAACTATCATACTTTGCACATTTAGGAAGAATACGATGAAGTGCATTTGAGTAGTTGGGTTTATTCTCATTTTACTGAGCTTATTAATCTCTCTCTCTATAACAATCCCCCCCAACCCGATCAGCCTACTCACTCCACACTTCTGAGTTTTAGACCCTATTTACCTCTCGTTGCAATACTTCCATGAGTCCGACTGTTTTCTTTGTCAGTTTTATCCTGTTCTTCAGCCCATGGCACAACGTTTGGCCCGACATCTGGCCGGGGGCTGCTCGTTCCTTTTTCACTGTGGACGGTAAAAAGATTGCTTGGTATTGAAACCAGAGCGATAGAGGGAGCAGACTTCTTGAAGGGACCCACTGCTATCCTGAAGCACCATAATGATGTCCTTCACATCCCCCCAAACAGGGCGGAGCCCCGGAAATCGGCATCCAGGAGAGTGGACTGGACGTCCATTGCCAGGCCCACCAAGCAGAGCCATGCAAGCCTCCTAAGTCAAACTGACGCAATGCTACATGCCACAGAGTCCATAGAGTCATAGGTGGCTCGTAGTGCATGGCGGAAAGAAGAATTACTAAGCCTGACCTTCTTAAGGAGTCTGTCCCTGAGATCCTGATCCGGAATAGCCAGGTCTGTCAGGGAAGATTTCTGGAAGGAAATCATGTGGGCCACTTAGTTCAAAGACCTTAAGGCACAAGTGGAGGAAGTGTATACTTTGTGGCCATATTGGTCCATTTGTTTTGACTCCTTGTCTGGTGGCAAGGCACTAAAATGCTTAGGCTTGGCCGATCTGTCGTGGGCCGCTGTGTGATCACTATGGAGTCTGCCTTGGGCTGCACAGTGAGGTGAAAAACCCCTTCTGGGAGATGATAGGTTCTGGCAGCCTTCTTGGAGGCTGCAGGGATAGAAAATGGCTGCTGCCAGATGGTGGATGTCAAGTCCTCATGCGGCCCCGTCCAAGGAGGGATGGGTAAGGGGTCCACATCTGAAATATCCAAGTGCTCAGTTGCCTCTTTTGTTTTGGATCCAGCTCCTGGGTAGCACAGCCACAAGCGGTCTGAATAGACCAGAGTAGTTCAGCAAAGGAAGGGTCCTCCAGGGGAGACTTGGGTTTTTTTCGAATACAGAGTGTGAAGAGTTTGCTCGTTTTTTCTCGGACAGGGTGTCCATGATCCGGCAGGTGGCTTCTTCAGCCAGTAATGTTATAGCTGACAGTGGTCGCCTTATGTGTTCTGAGTGCACTCCGCCTAGTTGGGGGGAGTTTAGACCAGTGGAGGTTAGTGAGGTCATCGAGGTGGCAGTCAACTTGAAGCATACCTTTTGTGAACTGGACCTGGTGCCAACGCGTTTCTTAATAAGATGTGTTGACTCTGTTAGCCTGGTGTTTGCCTTGATTGTCCGGTGTTCCCTCTCTGAGGGGGTCTTTCCAGATGCCTTGAAGGAGGCTCTGGTGAGACCCCTCCTAAAGAAATCATCTTTGGACCCAGAGGTCAAGGCAAATTACCGTTCTATATCCAACCTTCCATTTTTGGCGAAGGTGGTGGAGAAGGTGGTAGCACTTCAGTTGGAAGAGCACCTCGTGACTCACGAGTTGTACGAACTCTTCCAGTCAGCATTTCGGGCTAGACATAGTGATTCTGGATAGGAACTTAACCATGGAGGCTCAAATATCCTCCACGGTTCGTACCTGTTTTTCCATCTCAGAAATATTGCCAGGATTCAGCCCCTTGTTCCGCCTCTGGACCTCCTTACCTTGATACATGCCTTAGTCACATCTAGGCTCGACTACTGTAATGCGCTCTACCTCGGGGTCACAGGGGGATTTCTCCACAGACTGCAGCTGGTGCTAAACACAGCTGCCCGGTTACTGACCGGGCAGCAAAAATTTTGCCAGATTACACTGGTGCTGTGCGAACTGCACTGGCTCCCAGTCAGGTGGAGAATCCTCTTTAAGGTGGGTCTTCTCACCTATAAGGCCCTACACAGCCAGGGCTCTGGTTATCTGTTGGACCTTCTGACACCTGTCCTCTCTACCCGCCCTCTCCGATCTTCTAGTGGGGGCTTCCTGACCATTCCCAGAATGAGGCTTAAATCAGCTGGTGCTAGAGCCTTTAGTGTTGCGACTCCCGTTCTGCGGAACTCATTGCCAGCTCAGGTCAGGGAAGCACCCACTGTGGTTATTTTCAAGGCTCGCTTAAAGACACTCCTTTTTCCCCAAGCTTTTGTTATATAAATTATAAACTGTAGTAGAGTCTGAGATTTTGTTGTGTTCTGTTTTAAATGCTGTTTATAAACAATTTGTACGGCGCCCAGAGCCTCTGAGATTGGGTGTCTTTTAAATAAATTTTGCCTCGTCTTGCCTCCTTCGATTGAGGTTCTAAAGAGGAAAGGGATCTCGAACTCGATGAAGAGTCAGAATCCGATTCAGAGTCCAAAGACACTGGTCTGCTGGGTGAAGAGACCTTGTTCAACGTCTCCTATGTGGGTCTGTCACCAGGTTAGGCCCTGGAAGAGCATCTGGCAGACTCTCTATCCAATGACCGGGGGTCGGCAGGAGATGGGCTCCTGGGAACTGTTCTGGGGGCAGGTGTAGGGATCGATACCAGCTCCAGATGAGCCAAATCCTGAATGAGTTGGGACTTTGCATCCTTCCACCAAGAGGGAACAGACCTTGGGGTGTCAGCCTGTGACCTATTCAGAGCCTGAGGCTGCGTAGGAGGAGGAGGTGGTGGAGGAGGCTGGAACCTTGGGTACCCCGAGTTAGGGTAAGCAGCGTAGCCAGGGTAATGATAGCTAAAGAGGTAGCCCTGTGGGTTGAACCCTTGAAAAAGCTAACCCTGCGGTGGGTACCCAGATGCATAGGTAGGCGACCAGTAACCCAGCGATGGATACCCTTGCACCAGGTAACAGGGGTAATGCGGCGGTGGGTAGCTGGGGACCATGCCTGCCAGAGAAGGGGCAGCTGGTCCTGCAGGAAGCAGAGCCGAGGGGCCACTAGAAGCGGATGGGCCTGACGGCAGGTCTTGAGGAGCCCAAATCCCAGAGGGACCTGACGGCGGCTCAGGGGGTGGAGCATGAGGAGTAGGCAGGGCACCTGTATAGCCGTCAAGTGGTGGGAGGTCGACCGGCACTCCAGCCATCACTGGGTCGGGAAGAGCATCGACCGGTAAGGAGCTCCGAGGTGTGGGTTCCCCAATGGTATCCAGCATCAGAGGATCAGGCGTCGGAGGAACCGAAGACTTTGATGGCTGGTCTACTGTGTACGAAGGGGATCTGGGAGAAGTGACCCCGTCGATGGGTCCACTGAAGCAGCGGAGCACCCAGCAAACAATAAACCCGACATCAGGAAAAAATCCCCAAAGACACAGCACTCGTCTCCTGCAGGGAATCAAGGGAGAGCGAGGAGTCGGGTTGAGTCAGAGGAAGAGAATCCCTGGAGGAGGAACCCTCGAGGGAAGAAGTTGAGTCTGGCAGCTGGCTCAGATCACCATCGGGGAAGTCGACAGAGTCGGACAGGAGAGCCTTGGCTGTGCGGTTGTCGGGCGAGCCAGTGACAGACTGATCAGCCGTTACCGTGCAGGCGTTAGAGGAGCCGGTGTCAGTCTTATCAGTCGGGGTCAGGTGGACGGCAGATGAGCTGGAGTCCAGCTTATCAACCGGGACTGAGCGCTCTTCAGAAGAACCAGAGGATGACATACCAGCCAGGCTGCTGACCACAGGCCCAGAGATGGTACCATCCTGAGAGGAACGCCCCTTCTGTCCTCTGACCACAGTGGAAGGGGGAGCGGTGACTGGTCCACCAAGGCAGATGGAGACCGGACAGCAGGGGTACTTACCAAAGCAAAGGCCTCCCCTGGGGCCGCTCCTTCAGTCTGGCAGCGCTGGACAGAGGGGGACTGGTGCCGATCCCAGCACTTCTCCTTTCACTCGGTGGATGAAGAGCAAGAACGTTCCCACAGCTCCTTTTCCATGGAAGCCAGGCACTTCTTGGCATCTGACTCGTGTGGCCCTTTTGAAGGATAAGCAGATGGCACAGTCCTGGGCCCTAGGCAGAGGACGCAGTGGGAGTAATCGTCCCCATGCGGGATCTGAGCACCACACTTGTCGCACTTCTTCAGGTGATGCGACGAAGAAGACATGCAATATCGAAGATTAATACTGAAAAATAAAGAACACCATTAGCCGAGAAAATGGTGGTCGACTGGAAGCGAAGTTCACCACGAGGTACAACTGACACAGGTCAGTGGCGGGAAAGAACTGAAGGATGGGCACGGGGACAGCCTCCTTTATAGTGTCATGCTGACGTCCCATCAGGTGACACCGGAGGTGGTCCCCCTTTATGGATTGCTAGCTAGAAGCTTGCCGTGTGGTCCTAACGCCAGGGGGTGCAGTGCTATCTGTAATGGCCTACCGCAGGAACCCTCTCGAAGTAAGATCTCTAAATACCACGTGGAGGTGAACAAGGTACAGAAGGGTAGTATTTTTCAGAGGAGAAGGTGCTCCAGGACAAGAGGGCATGCAAGGAAGCTGTGGGGGTTGGGGAGTTCAGCAGGGGAGTGAGGAAGCACTTCCTCTCTGAAAGCGTGGTGGATGACTGGAACAGTCTACCAGCAGAGGTGGTGGGAGAGAAAACAGTGGTGAGCTTCAAGCATGCATGGAATAGTCAGAAATTAATCTTAGTAGAAAAGCAGGGGGTCGGAAGTAACCAGACATTGGGTAGGTTCTGTGGTGACTGTATAGCAGGGACAAATTGGGCAGACTAGGTGGGCTAAGCAGTCCTCATCTGCCAACAAAGTCAGTGTTTCCTTTATGACACCAATTTCTATAGAAGATGATGAGTATTCTCAGATACTATCTCCGCCTCCAACAAGGAAGATGACTACAGCAGCTGGATAAGCCAAACAACACAGATGTTCCAAGAATGAACACGTTCAGAGAATGAAAAGAGGAAATGAGTGATGGAAAGCCTCCAGGGCAATGCTTTGGATATTATCCAGTCTCTGAGCGCCAGTCACCTAAACTGTACCCTGCTGGACCACCTAGCAATGCTAAAGAACATATATGGATGCACTGAGAGCAGCACAAACTTATACAGAAGGAAGGACAGAAATTGTCCTATTACCTGACCCGACTGGAGACAGTTATCCGAACAGCTGAGGCTGGTAGAATCACCCCCAACCAAGCTGAAAGGACCAGACTTGAGCAAGTGCTGAAAGGGGCTATGTACGAGCAGATCGCTGCCTTTTCACCGCAGCTGAAGGACCAGAAGGGTACACCGCCCAACCTGAAACAGCTACTGGAAAAGGTGAGAGAAGAAGAGTCCCAGACAGAATGGAGAGAATCACTGTGAGTGTCTACAGGGAAATCCACCCCTCCTTCAAGCTGCAAACTACTGCCGAAGGACCTCAGATGGATGCCACTGAGCTAGAAGTGCAAATGAAGCAACTATTGGAGCAAGTAAAAGCACTGGCCACAACACATGAACAGCGGACAAGCGTGAGCTCTAGGTCTCCAGGTAGAAGTGCCCCCAGATTTTCTGCTGCACAGCTGCATGAGCCTCAAGCACCACCTTGTCCTAGGAACAATGTGTTTTGCTACAGATGTGGGCAGGATGGACACACAGCCCAAGGATACATTCGCCCTGCAAATCCACAGCTTCTGAAGCAGAAGTGGGAAAGCCATCCGCTCCTAGCAGGGAAACAACAGTGGAGCCCAGTGAAGGAGTAACATGGGCCTCCCACAATGCAATGTTCTAAAAAAAAACCAAAAAAAGAACAGGCTGACCCTGAAACCTCTGAGAAAACAAGTTGACCTCAGGCCTGTTAGGTACCTGAGCTGTAATTCCAGTTCTCATTGAAGGAAAACCATGCAAAGCTTTACTCGACAATGGGTCATCATCATCAGATGTTACCATCATCCACCATTCTTTCTACAACAGCCACTTAAAAGGTATACCGTTGATACCTTTTTGAAGCGTAAGTAAATAAAATATTTCTAATACTACATTTCTGTGGAGTTCAGCTATATTTTATGGGTGTGTGAATGCACGGTCTCCTGGAGTTTATCAACTAGAGTAACCCCTACTTGGGCAGGCATCCCCAGCCACTACCTCGGGGGTTTAGGATTTAGTGTGTGCAGAGACCTCAGGGTCATTTTTAATGTCTGAAGGTCCTGAAAGAGTAGACTCAACGTCAGTGCCAAAAAGCTGTTTTCCTCTAAAAGCAGCATTGAGGACCAACTGTGGGACATCAGAGACAAAGCCAGCAACATGCAAGCAAGAGTGACAGGGCAAGAAAATGCCGGAAGCAGACACACATACAACTACATTCAAGGCATCATTAGCAGATGCTTACCAGTCTCTAGGCCAATAGTGACATTCTACCAGACCACTAGTTTGTCAGGGCCATCTAGCAGCTTATCAGTCATTGTGGCCATAGATTTCTTTTTTTGTAATTCTTCTTTTTATTGAGTTTTCAACTTATATACACATAAGTCACCAACATTTCAGCTTTCAAGCATGCGCCAGACATTACAGATATTACAGTCCAATTTTACTAGTGCTATGACTTCCTTTAGGGCTAATCCCTACGCGTTTCCAGTTCAGTCCATTGCCTCGGCCTTGCTTCATCACAGCTAATAGCGACTGCGCTTGCATTACAAAGTCCCAACATCCAGAGCTTTCTCCCTAGGGGCATCCCCCTCCTGGGAGGACTGGAAGGCCAGGCTGGGCGCCATCCATAAAGCAATCTGCTCCACCCGCCCACCATGTGTCGCTCACCCCTGTCCCATGCTACTCTACTATCTTAGGGTACAAACGTGGGGTCCTTCTGCATATAATATATTTGCCATCTTGTCCATCTGGCCTTAAATTTCTCTCCTTGGTCGCTCAGATTGTGTGTAATTTTTCCATATTATATATTTGCAGTGTGATGTCCCACCAGTCTTGGACTGTGGGTATTTTGGAGTTAACCATAGTCTAGTGATTGCCTTCTGCGGCTGCTATTAATAAAGTAAGCGGATATCTGGTATTGGGACCCTTAACGATCTAGGAAGGTCAAGAAGAAAATACCTTCGGCGTGAAGTCGGAGTTGTGTATCTATCACTTCCTGTAACCGGGCTTCAAGTTGCACCAGAAAGCCCTGCAGCCGAGCATGTCCATAATACATGGGTCAGGTTAGCGCATCTTTCCCACTCTGTCTCCAGCACTCTGCAGTGTAGGTGGAGGAGTAGTGTTGGGTGACCACTGGGGTGGAAAAATCGAACTAATACTTTCCAGGTGAATTCTCGCCACTGGTGAGAGCTCGTTGTTCGGCTGGACAAGGCGCGAGCTTGTCTCCAGTCCTCCAGAGTGATCTGAAGTCCCGCCTCCTGCACCACTTGGAGCGAATGCCTCAGTTCAAGCCCTCTGGGTATTGAGCCTGATAATATCTTGAGACAAGGTGCTCTTGGTGCTCTGTAGCATTTAGCTGTATCAGACAGCGTATCAACGCCGGGTATCCCTCAGGTCCCATACCATTCGTGGTTGGCTCTCTATATAGTGACGCAGTTGGAGGTACCTAAAGAAATCCCTATGTGGGATGCGGAATTTCCCCTGGATCTCCGCATATGACCAGGTGATTCCCTGGGTCATTATCTGCACTAGATATCTCAACCCCTGTTTCTCCCAGCGAAGGAAGCCGTTGTCCAAGTTGTTGGGGGTGAAGTCTGTTAAGTTTGAGATCGGGCATATGAGTAACTGATATGGCCCTAGTTGTTGCGTCTTTTTAATTACGGCCCAGTTTCTAAACTGCCTCGAGAGAGGTCAGAACACTGCAACTCTCCCTACTTCCATCCTGCCCATACAGGGATCTGAAGTACGCCCGGTCTCCCATCAGGGCTCTTTCTATCTCCAACCAATGTGGTAAGATGTCCCTCTGTCTAGTCATTATATGTGTAAGGGTGGTGGCTTGTTGATAAAGCCTCAAGTCTGGGAGAGCTAAACCTCCTTCTTGGCGGGATAAGTGAGAATCCCCAATTGGATTCGGGACCTCCGAGAGGTCAGATGAAGTTCGTATAAGCCTATTTATGTCTTTAAACATTTTCAGTGGGACTTTAAGGGGATATTTTGAAATAGATACAATGCCCTCGGTAGGACTATCATTCTAATCAGGTCTATCCTCCTAGAAGGCCAAGGGCAGGTGGCCCAGGCTTGTAGTTCTTGCTTTAGCTGGGAGACAAATGGTATGTAATTATATTTATAATATTTCTCGGGGTCTTTTGGAATATGTATACCAAGATATTTCAGTTTTCCAGGTCCCATCTACCTGGGATAATCTCCTGACGTCCTGCGTAGGGGTTATAGTTAAAAGTCAGGATCTCTGTTTTGGTGAGATTGAGTCTGTATCCAGACACCGTGCCGTCGCCTCAGTATCTGTCTCCTACTGGGACAGTGGTTGCGGTTCTCATGAGATACAAAAGAATGTCATCCGCGTATAAAAGCTACGATGCTCCGTGTCTCCTATTTTTGATCCCCGAGTTGATTGGATTCCCTGATATGCTGCGCCAAAGGTTCAATGACCATGGCGAACAGTAAAGGGGATAGTGGGCAACCCTGCGGGTGCCCCTCTCAAGTTGAAAGAATTCCGAGGGTGCCTGCTACCTTGACACATGCTTTGGGAGCGAATATATGTTTTGAAGGATTTGGACGAACAAAGGCGGGAATCAATTTGCTTAGAGTGTGGTACAAATAGGGCCAGGAGACCCTATCAAATGCCTTCTCTGCATAGAGACTAATTAAGGCCACCGCTTCACCCCTCTCCTGCATTTGCTGCACCACGTAAAGGGATCGTTAATACTATCTGTAGTAGCGAGATCTAACGAACCCGTCTGGTCTTTGTGTACTAGTAAGGGTAGTAATCTGTCTAACCGGTGTGCTACTATATTCATGAATAGTTTGTAGTCTTGATTAAGTACAGATATCGGTCTGTATGAGGCACACTCTTGTGGGTTCTTACCTGGCTTCGGTATGACTGATATAGTGGCATAGGACCACGACTGAGGTGGGGACTCTCCCTGCAGGACCAAGTTGAATACCCGAAGGAGTAAGGGGTCAATCTTAGTTTTTATCGCTTGTAGAACTCTGAACCATACCCGTCAGGACCCGGGGCCTTCAAAGATTTGGCTTTAGCTATTGCTTGACCTACCTCCAGCTCAGTGAACGGCCTCATTAGGTCGTCTCTATGCGCCTCAGACAGGACGGGGAGAGAGACAACATTCAAGTGTTCTACCATTTGCTCAGCAGAGACTGTAGTCTCTGGAGTATAGAGAGTCTTATAGAACTTTGCAAATTCGTCTACTATGTCTTGGACTTGGGTCACCTGTTGGTCTCCACTAGGGTGTCTTACAGACGTGATAGTGGCCCCCTTTTTTTGCTTTCGCACCTGATAAGCGAGCAACCTTGTTGCTCTTGAGCCTACCAGTAATATCTTTGTCTCAGAAAAGTTAGGGCTATTTGGTTTGTTCCTGGGCCATCGGTCCAGCTCCCACCTAGTTTGTTTTAATTGAGGAGGACCGATTCGTCTCCTGCTGATGTGCCAGCTGAAGGAAATGGCGTGTCCTCCAGTTTATTCCTACGCCTTGCAGCTGTCTCCTTAACTCTGCCGTGTACTTTATGATGTGCCTCTGAGGACAGTTTGATTGTGTCCCAGTGTACTGAGGGTGGAGTCTTGTGGGGATTTTCTGACACTATTTCCTCAATTTTATTGGAGAGGAACTCCCTAAACTTTCCCGATCGCAGGTGGATGGGGTTTAATCTCCACTGTGTGTTCCTAGGTTGCGGCCCCACTCCCAGCAGGGCGTCAAGGAGCATGGTCCGAGATGGAGATATCTCCCAGTTGGGCATCCTGAACTAGGCCACATTTTCAATTTGGGTGAATGTATAATCTATACGGGAATAAATGCGGTGTACAGGGAGTAATAGGAGAACTTCTGGGCAGGGGTGTAGTTTCCATAAACATCGCACCATCCCACCTCCGATATAAACCTTTTAAAAAACTTTTGGGTGGATGTTAGCTTCATGGTCTCCGACTGGTCGAGTCAATCCGAGGGCCATGGTCAGGTTAAAATCCCCGCTAGAATAAGTATGCCTTTAGTTTTTGTACCACTCTATCTAGCAAAGTCTCAATCTGAGGTTGTCATACCCGTGGGAGGTAGGCATTTGCCAGAGTCACCCCACTCCATTAATTTCCCTGTACCATAACCAATCGGCCTCCGGTCAGACCAAGTGGATTCCACCTGAATTGGATTGTGCTGTAGCACAATAATTGCCACACCACGCTTCCTCCCGTCCTTACAGGATGAGTGGAATACCTGTCCCTACTTAGTTTGGCAAGTTTGGCATGTTCTGCCTGGTTCATGTGTGTTTCCTGTATAAAGGCAATATCTGCCTCGCCTTCTTATATAGGTCAATACCCCTGGTTCTCTTAATCGGTGAAGCCAAACCCTTAACATTAAGGGAAAGCAACTTCATAGCTGTGCTTGCATTTGCATGCCTTTTGTACTCTGTTAAGCCCGCCTTCCCAGTCCTCCATGAGGAGCCCACACCTGGGTCGCACTCCAGTTTGTGACTGTAACCCATATAATATGAATTTGGTGACTTCGATAAAACAATACAACATCAACATGACGGTATACAAAACACAACAGTAGGCACAGCAACTAGCTTACCCGTCCCTGGCCAACTTGGCCAACTCAACCATTCCTGGCACTTCCACGGTCTGGGCAAGGCCTGACCTGAGGCTGGGTGTATGACCAACCTAATCTCCCTTTTCCTGGGGCTTCAGGTACCGGTGTCTGTCTGGTGAGAAAGGTGTCCGGCCATGCAGGAGTTGCCGGCTTCCTATAAGTTATACTACTGCTAGAGGGACTGCCCGTGCGTCCGGAGCAGGGATTTCATTGGTCAATTTAATTGAGGGGCACGGTCCCTAAGCCCTTGTCACTTGCTCGGTCACTGTGCCTCCTCCGACCGCCCGAGGTCCAGGCAGAAGAGCTCTGATCTTGGTCCTCACGCTGTGCCCTCTCACCTTTACCTGCCTGTGTAGTCAGTCTCCTCTGCCATCATTCTAGTTAGTGATGGACATTCCAAAGGAATGGGGTGAGGAGAAAGTATTCCCCGCCATGATCCGTCCCCGCTGGCTGTGAGCTCAATCAATCATGGTTCTGGCCCAAGTAGCAATCCACTTTATCCAGAGTAGGTGGGACTACCCACCCTTCCCTGCATTAGCTGGAGGTTGGCCAAACCCGACGCAGTGGCTGTTTATGCCGATCCACTCCAGATATTCTCCTCTTCCCTCAGTCGCATTAGGCTCCACCCCGTCCCACCTCGTAATATTACGCTCTACAGTAGTTCTGCTCCAGTCCCTAGATCCCAGCCCTCCGGGGTATTTAAGTAAATTGGGAGGTATCCCTGGTGCATCATAGGGGACTCCATCTTCCTCCCCTTCCAGCCCACTTTCCCAATTCACCCTATTCATTTCAAGCTGCTTTCACCTCGACCGGAGGAATTAGTACCCCTCCCTCCCCCCAACCTCTTTTGCGTCTCATGGCCCTTACATCAGCTGAAGGACACATTACCCTCCTCCTCCCTCCCTCACTTCCTCCTAACCCCACCGTGCCAATCCCCTTACTCTCCACCTTGCCCTATCAACCTGGCAGCTGTTTCAGCATGTTCCTATCGCTGCTTTCCTTACTATTTACACAGTGCTGCCATGTCTGGATTCCTGGTTTGATCTCTGGTCCCTCTCTCTAGTAGCCCGTGATGAACATTAGTAAAGTATCCCTTGTAGTTGCGCATCTGTTTCAAACCCTCCCCCACCCAATGAAGGCTGATACGTAAATCTCCTTAACCTCCCCATCTTCCTCCTCCGCCCAGCCTCTCCATTGCCATTTTAATCGCTTTGTAGCCATGTTCCCAGTTCACGGATTGCATGCCTATCCTTTATGGCCTCTCAGAGCCTCCCCAATGGTTCTCGTGAGTGGCGCGCGTCCTAGACTTCCACTCTGCCCCCATCCCAGGACTCCTTCATAATTTACTTGCCTATCTTACATACACTCCCTGTCCCGCCCTCCCCCAACCCCTGACGAACATGCCAAGGCCCCATCAAAGGCTAGTATAACTGTGGGCTCTAAACAGATAACTTTTTATCCAGTCCACATTTAATTAAGTCCAACTTCAGGGTATACTTATGTCTAATCAAGTTTTAGGGTTTCAGTGCTCTCCGCTACTGTGTCCTTAGATCTTGCTCTCAGGGACTCAACGATTGACTGAATAGCCTCCAGGCCTTGTCGACGTCTGGCATCCTTTGGTCCCGTGTCCAGACCTTCTGGGCCAATTTGGCGGGGGTAGCTCCAGTTTTCCTTTGTTGCTGTTTCAGCTCTATTTCCCTCTTTTTAAGTTCCAGTGCTGCTTCCGCTGCGTTTTCACACGTATGGGCCCCCTCTTTAAAATAGATTACCATTCTTGCTGGGTACAGCGAACGAAAGAGCACTCCTGCCGCTTTAAGTGACCTCATCACTGGTATGTAGGCCTTCCGTCGGGCCATAACCTCCGGGGCGTAGTCGTTTTCAAAAAAAAGCCTGTGTGGGCCATAGTGGACCTCTCCTTGCTTCCACGCTGTGTGCAAGACCGTTTCCTTCTCCTGGTGCCTCAGAAACTTTATTAACAGGGTACGTGGACGAGCTCCCGGGGCTGGCTTGGGGCCTAGTGTCCTATGAGCCCTCTCCATCTCGAGCGTGATTTCTGTTGGTAATTTTAACAGCTCCCTGAGCATCTTCTGTAGGAATGGAATACTTTCATTTCCTTCTGTGCCCTCCGGTAGTCCTGACAGCCGGATGTTATTTCGGCGACTCCTGCTTTCAGCGCTTCTGCCCTGTCTTGAAGGCCCTCAGTAGGCCATGCAGCTGCACAATCAGGCTTTCAGCTTCCCTATTCTACCGTCAGTAGCATTCAACTGCTCTTCCTGCTCCTCTTGCTTCTTTTCAAGTTTCCAGTCGGTGCGGAGAGCAGTGACAGTACCTCATTTCCTTCTAAAATCTCTGATTTCAGCCAGCATTGAGACATTTGCTTCTGTAAGGCTGAAAGGGATCTGGTCAGCCCTCGTTTTACTGTGTCTAGAAGCTGGCGTGGCTAGAGAATCGCCGCCGAATCCTCCTCTGGCGATCTATTGCCATCCTGAAGCTTAGAGACGCACAGATGCGAGTCGCTCTTCTTGGGCATTGTACCACCTCTCTTTTGGAGATCAGGTTCTCTTTTGTTGGAAATCGTGGGTTTAATCGAGGTGTTTTAGCGGTATTGTTAGGGAGCCTCGCAACCCGAGTTGTCTCCTAGTGCATGACGTCACCGGAAGTCCGTGGCCATAGATTTCTACAGGCAATTCTGATATTTAATCATATATGCCTGGTAATTTGGAGCCAAAGGGATGCTGAAGCATATGTCCTTTTTACCCTTGGCATCAAACTTCCTGGATCTTTTATCTGGAAGAAGAGAGCTCATATGTTGTGGGGCCTATGGCCAGTCATGGGTAGCCATAAAAACTACTGAATCTGTTTCTAGGTGACAAGAATAATATGGCTTACGAGAAGGTGCTAAAAGAACTTATTTTGGGGGGGAAATAGAACTTTATTAACTTTTTCAACAGTTACATGATGGCAGAATTATACAGATTTACAGGATATAGCCACAGTATTCCACTCAGGATCCAAATGGGTCTTAACAATTGATCAATGTTACTTATAAATCAGTCCATTCAGCAAGGGCTAAACAGTAAAAGAACTTAAAAAACCCTTCTGGTGGATACCAATCATCCCCAGCCGATGGACACCAAGGAGCCCTATGTGGACCTAACAATATGACAATAATCATCCTAAAATATCCTGAGGAACAAGAGAAAAGAAAGGCAAAGGAAGAAGAAAGAAAGAGGCGAGGGAAAGAAGAGAAAAGAAAAAAGCAGAAAAGAGGGAATATTGAGGCAGAAGAGACAGAGCTGAAAGAAGAGGATTAAAGAAGATGGGGAAGGGGGTGAATACACAGGGGCCAGGGGAACCAAATTTGATAAAAACTGATACACCTAAAAGAGAAAAAGAAAGAGGGGTGATGTAGCTGGTGCATTTATCCCTCAAGCATAATCTGCTAGAATTTCTAGAATGTATTTCTGCTCCATGGACACCATGTAGTGGAAGAATGGCAACCACCTCCCTTTAAATCTGTCAGTGGCTAGCCTTAATTTAACAGTTAAGAATTCCATTTCTAAAATTCTGAGACCGATGTTATACCAGGATTGTAATGAGGGTTTCTTAGGGGTGAGCCAGCAAATGGTGATAGCCTTCAGGGCTGCTGCTACCAGGATACAGAAAAGGTAACACAATGCTTTAGGTCTCAAAGGATCTTGGGGGAGACCAAACAACCAGTATTGAGGTGGGGGGCATTAAAGATTCCCTTGATCACCTTATGTATCGTATTCCATAACTCCTCCACTACCTTACACTCCCAAAAAATGTGTGAATAAGTACCCTTAGATAAGCAATTCCTCCAGCAGAGGTCAGATGGGTGTTTTCCATAATGTTTGGTAACCACCGGTGGTCTGAAGTACCTGACCACTAGTCTCCATCTGAATTCTCTCCAGAAGGGTGAGGCTGAGGTACTATGGACACCCCTCCAGACCCTTTCCCACTCCCCCTCCATTAGAGATAACCCTATTTACGACACCCAATGTTCTTTGACCCTTGTAAAATGATCCCCTTCCACCTCTCCCAGACACTGTACCAATTTGGACACAAGACCCTTGTGATCCGATGCCACCATCAGTGCAGAAATATGTGATTGAAGTCAATTATCCTGCCCCCCTGGTTTGAGATCAATATTAACGGCGGATAGGTAGTGTCGAAGCTGTAAATAACGGTAGAAATCCGTTGATGAGAGTGAAAACTCTTCTTTTAGTTGCTGAAAAGATTTCATGTGGTCTCCTGAATAACATTGCCCTAGGGTACGCAGGCACAACCTTGCCCAACAGTGGAAGCCAGATCCCATTTTAAGGGCAAGAAGTCCAAGCAACTTAGAATTGTTGTGGAAGAGCCTAGCTTGCAGAAAAGGTGTAGTTTGGAATTAGCCTCTCTCCACACCTGGCCAAGCACCTTGCTCATCTGTCTGTCAGATACCACCAAAGCTAGTCTGCTGGGATCCAGGAATAATAGGTCTGCCATGTTGGGCAAAGGAGACGAGGCCTGTTCAATTTCCACCCATGTGGGGGGGGGGGGTCCTTCACTAAAGGAATAAGGGCCTGCAGCTGGGCAGCCCAGTAATATTTCTGCATGTCGGAAACGCCCTGGCCACCCTTTGCTTTGTGAGCTAGAAGCACTTTCCATTTTACCCTGGGTTTCCTACCCAACCACACAAATTCGGAAAGGGTCGCCCTTACCCCAGCCCAGAATGAGCTGGGTGGTTTGTAAGGAAGAAATGTAAATATAAATAAGAATCAGGACAATATATTCATCTGGATACATTCTATTCTACCTGAGAGGGAATGGGGTAGTTGCCTCCAGCAATTAGAGTCCGTCTGTAATCTCCTGTAGTAATTTCACGCAATTCAAGTGATGCACTTTCTTCATATCCTTAGGGATCCAGATCCCCAAGTACCTAAAGCCAGACTCTGACCACTTAACTTGGCCCAGATCTGGGAGGACCACTCCCGGGGGTGCTCCTAACAGGAGTACCTCCGTCTTTCCCTGATTCACTTTAAAACCTGAAATTTCACCAAAATCTGCCAGAAGTTTGAAGATCTTCGGGATGGAGTGAAATGGGTCAGACACACACAGGAGAGTGTCGTCCACATATATGGACACTTTAACCTCGTTGTTTTGTACTCAGATCCCCTGAAATACCTCGGTCTGCCAGATTTGCACTGCTAGGGGCTCCAAACTCAAGGCAAACAGGAGAGGGGAGAGAGGGCAGCCCTGCCTGGTACCCCTCTGGATTGCAAAGGGAGAGGAGGTGACCCCGTTCACCCGGACCCCAGCTCGGGGGTCTCTGTAAATGTTTCGGATCCAACTCCTGAACTTGTTGCCAAAGCTGAACCTCCCCAAGGCGAGATCAAGGTAGCTCCAATCCAAACGGTCAAACACCTTCTCAGCGTTGAGTGACATCACCGCCTGGAGCGTCCCTCCTGGGGGTGTCAGCCAAGGAGAGAATGTTCAGCTGGAGGCGGATATTGTCCTGGATGTGTCTGCCAGGGATGAAGCCCGTTTGGTCAGAGTGAACCAAGCTCGGAATGACTCCTTGGAGGCACTCACTTAGGGCCTTAGCAAAGATTTTTGCATCTTAATTTAGGAGTGAAACTGGTCTGTAACTTGAGCATTTAGTTGAATCCTTTGAAATGAGGGCCTCACCTCAGGAGTCTGGCATGGCACCAGGTTCATGTGCCAAGCTACAGGTCACCTCCTTTGTGAAACATTTGTAGAATTCAAAGGTAAATCCATCAGGGCCAGGGGCCTTGCCAGTTTTAAGTGATTTAATTACAGACTTGATTTCTCCCTCAGAGAAGGGTACCTCAAGTCTGTCATGCTGGGAGGAAGACAAGGTTGGTACTGTGGTTTCTTGTATAAAAAAAAAAGGAAAAAAAAAAAACGAGCATTGTCTACATAACTTGGGCCCCTTTCTTCAGCATAGAGTTTCTTACAGTACTCCAAGAATTCACTGCTATCTCTGCTGGCTGTGTCGGGGGGGTTGTCTGGACAAATCGTGGGGACATATCTGTCTGCCTCCTGCTTCCTACGTCTCTAGGCCAGTAATTTGCCGGACATCTCCCCCTCTCGTAGTACCTCTGTCTGGTGTACCTCAGGGAATTCTCAATACGTCTCAGCATTAGTGAATCGTAGGAGCAGCAAGCCTCCTTTAGGCACGCCAAGACTGAGGCTGCGTTAGTGCGCTTGGGATAGCACCACCTAGGGGTTACACCTGTAAGAAAGGGGAAGGTAGGACCAGAGGGCGGTGTCAAGAGACACTGCCCAATCACCTGCCGAGGGGGTTACTCACCGCCCCGACGGGTGGAAAGGGGATAAAGTCCCCAAAGGGAACAATACCCTTCGTGATAGGGTAAGTGGTCCAGGAGTTCTGCTCTACAGTGGAAGCCCCATGGCCAGTACCCTTTGAAAAAGGAAAAAGGATTCCGGTTTGAGCTGGGCCTAGCCTACCACGCTCAAGCGCACTTTCCAACTATAAGTAACAAACTGAAGCATGCCCCGCACCAATTTTTTTAGGCTAATTAAGACAGCAGGCAAAATGTTAAGCCCCACTGAGCCTGTCACCTGGAAACCAGGCTAAAAATAATTTTTCCCCCTGGCTCGTCGAAAACCCACCCTCACTGCTAGTCGCAGCTACTACACCATGTTGGGAGGTAAGATAGATTGCATTTTGGATAGCATTGAAACTAAAATACAACCCAAAATGGAGAAGCATCCCCACAACCTCCCCCCTCCCGGCTCGGGTGAGCAGGTTAACAACTTACAGTAAGGGGGAATACCCCCTACCCTCAAGAAAAGTTGTCTAAATTAGTTCACTAAAGAGGTCCAGGTTATTATGCAGGACAGCTAATAGTTATGGGGCAAGCACAGCCCCTAACTGTCTCTTCGAGCTATTACTAAAATCCTGCCATGCAGCTTCCACAGGAATCAAACGGAACCATTGATTTTGCAAAACCCTGGTAACCATGGGTGGGGGGTGAAACAGAGTTTCAGCCATGCCAGTACCATTATAGACTGTTTGCAGTGTAGGAGGCATTAGAAAATGATCTACCGATGACATAACAGATTAGTATTCCCACCTTGAGACTTAAAAAAAAAAGATACAGTTCAGCTAGTCTTCTCAGCGAGTCGGGTAGATATAATCCCCTTTCCAGAGCGAAGATAGCCGTAACTGGTTTGGTAACTGCAGAGAAAGTCCAAGCGAAGTCGCCGCCTGGTGGATCTGGGGAACACAACAGCAGTGGCACCAGTCAGGTCCGGCCCCAAAGGAAGTCCCATACAACAACCAAAAATCCATCGTAATGGTTCCTCAGGTGAAGCCACAGAGCAGGCTCACGCTCTTATTGTAGACCCACTGATACAAACCAGGTGAAGGTGCAGAAAGGAGGGGAACAACCAAGCAAACTCTCCGGAGCCATCCCAGGTAAAGTAGAGCTGGTCACATTGTAAACTGCGTGTCCCTTCCATGCTCGATATAAACAAGAAGCGAGGGGTGGGTTTAGATAATTTAAAATGTCTGTTTGCTGCCAGTCAGTCAATCAGGTTTTTTTTTTTTTTTTTTTTTACAGGGGGCAATCCATCTGGTCATGTCAGCGTGGAGCGTGATCAAAACCTCTGATCTGGCACCATTCCTTGCCGGTCGACGGTTTCCGGGAGTTAGGGATCAAAGGAACTCTTCTATAGCCCCCTCAGCTTTCTCCTCCTTTAAATCAGGGAGTGAAACTCCTTCTGCTTTAAGGAACTGGCTGGCTAACTGAAGATTTTCAAAAGATTTGGGGCCCTCTTTGGTGTCTACCCATAATTTAGAAGGGTAGCGTAGCTATGCTCGATTCCTTTTTCTCCCGAAGCTGCTTAACAACGAAGAGCACCTTCTTCCTCTTTTGCCACCATAGCTGGAGAAAAGTCCTGGTCCACAAAAACCCGGGTGCCATCAAAGTTTGTCTTTTTTGGCCTATGCGAGCCGAAGGATCTTTTCTTTAATTGGGTACTTTAAGAACTTGATCAGGATTGCTCTTGAAGGTGAACCGGCTTGGGCTTCAGGGCAATGGTCATGTGGGCTCTCTCAGTATGTAACACTATATTCTTCTCCAGCTGTAATTCCGTGTGGGGCCAGCATTCTATGTAGCCAGTCATGTCTTCCTGCTCCACACCCTCCGGAATGCCGACAACACAAATATTGTTCCTCTGAGATCTGATCACAGCATCTTCGGCCCGGATGGTGAGCGCCTGTTCTCGTTTATGGAGAAATGCTAGGGACCTACCATAAGTCATATGCTCATTTTGTATTGATTCCGTCTGGTTTGCAACTGCCGTAATGCGAGAGTCGAGCTTTTTAAAGTCCTTTTTGGATATCCGTGACCTTGCTGTCAATTCTGTGCAGTAATTTCGAACTGTGTGCGTCTCCAGCCTTGTAGAGGTCGATCCTGAGTCCAAGCCGGAATCATCTTCACCGGAACCAGATACCATCGAGGATCACGAGGGTGCGAGACTGAGGCCTAGCGGGGGTTTAGACTTTGAGGCTGGGGTGACAAGCTGTGAGCCCGCAAGACCTTTTTTCCTCAAACAGCCCATCACTACTGACTCTCAAGTACTTAAACTATAAAGTTTTTAAGCGAGGTACTGCTACTGGGACGTGCGATTACAACCGACTGTGCACTTAAGATGCGGAGGTGCTGAGACAGGCTGCCATTCACGTCGGGTGCATCACCAAAAGTCCTAAAAGAGCAGTTATGTATGGACTTACCATAACAGTAGATTTTCGAGAGAATCTCTCATCAGGCCACTCACATCTGCGCAAGGACTACACAGAACCTTTGCAAGCCAGGGGCCACCCAGAACGTCATGTGCCAGCATCTACATAAATGTGAGCGGCCCATCCTCTACAGAGTTCTCCACCAGAGATTATGCTCAGAGGATCTCCCTCTAGGGAATGAGAAACCCCAGCACTCCACATAACAGGCGACACGGAGTGCTGGAAAAGATAGCAAAGAAACAGCAAGGCAATAATCCAGTACTGTAACAGGATTTTATTTAACTCTAAAAATTGATTAGCGTTTTGCTCATAAAAGTGTTAAAACACTGTGAAAATGCATAGCACTTGCCTCACTGTGTTTAACAAACATAACACTTCTAGAAAACCTATATAAATACTTACTGTACAGTTAGTATTGTCCCAAGAAAAAACTGCTAATCAATTATTTAAAACCCTGCTGTAACCCTGAAAGGCGAGGGAGGGTGGGACAGCATGGCCTGATGAAAGTCTCACAATACTGAAAAAGTGTAGACTGTTCTTTTGGCGGCATGCAGGTCAGCAAAAAATCACTAAGACAATGATTACCGTCTTTGTATCTAAAAAAAGAAAATGGTGGCTTTTTGCAGCGACGCTTCCAATTGCGGGTTCAAAGAGTCTGATCGATGTTGAGAAGAGAACAGAGGAGAGGATGGGCTACCCACACTTATGTAGACGCTGGTGTATGACATCATTGTGGGCAGCCCCTGACTCGCAAAGTTTCCGTGTGGTCCTAGCGCTGATGTGGGCATAGTTCCAAAGATGTGGCCTGATGAAAGAGATATCCTCAAAGAAGATTGTTGATCTGCAATCCTTAGTACCAGAGGCAGAGCACAAGGCCATTGTCAAGAAGCAGGGCTGGCATCCTCCAGAGCCAAATGGATCAGAGGGATAATGACAGTAGGGGAGGCAGACACTGCTAAGAACTCATACTGGACCTGCGTGAGGAATGCCTGGAAAGAAGCATCCTTGAGAGGGGGCCGAGGAGTGTTCTGCATACTTTCCTTACTACTTACTACTACTTTAAGGAGGACAAAGCAGAACTGTAATCTTCCACATCTAGCGGTTCAGACCATCCTCCATTTCTTCATACTTCTCCATGTACAGTGCTCCCTCTTTTATCTGCCAAACTCTGTACATCCAAATTTTGGTAGATAAGAGAGGGTGGTGGTTAAAGGGGAAGAAAACACTGCTGGAAAATGGGACAGGAGCTCACACTGGTGGTAAGCAAGGGTGGCGGATAAGTGGGGTGCAGATAAATGAACTGTACTCTGGATTGTATTCCAGTTCATCCTGGATGTTGGCAGTCACTGGCAGCAGGTAGACGGGCAGAAGAGGCTGTAAAGGAGGACCCTTCCCCCCACTGTTGTCCCCTTCTCAAGCGCTCCTCCTTCTCCTGCTCCCCTCTCTCCCATCCTTCGGCCCGATTCCTGGCCCCCTTGCAGGGTTCTCTGCATCCTGAAGGGGCTCAGGTCCTGGCCCTCTCTCTTCTCCCCTCTTCCTTTCCCCCCCACTCTCTAATCCTGATCCCCTTGCAGGGTTTCTTTGCATCCTGAAGGGATCTAGATTTGGCTCTCTCACCTGCCCCTCTTCCTTTCCACCCACTTTCTAACCATTCGCCTGCCAACCTCCTTACTGCCTCTTCCTTTCCCCGCCCTCTCCATTTTCTCCTGCCCCTTCTCCTCTATCCCCCCTTTTCTCCCCTCCCCTTCTGCCTAGTCCTTTCCCCCTTCAGAGTTCTCAGCATCCTAAAAGGGAATAGATCTTAGCTGTCCCCCTTGCCCCCACCCTCTAACCATTGCCTTCCCTCTCCTCCACTTGTTGTACAACTGCCCCTCCCATGGGTCTACATTAGCACGTCCCATCTATTGCTCAGCCTATTTCCATAGCACTTCAACTGTGTCAGCCATCCTCTAACCTATACCCTACAGGATCCTCTACTCGAGCTGTTGATGAGTCTGATTATCCAAATATGGTTGTTTCACTGGCCAGTTGGTCTGGGTCATTCTGCTCTGTACTTGTACCACACTGCTATGCTTGTTAATTGTGCTTGTATTTCTCCTGTATTACTCTATGTAGTTTTGCTCACCAATCTCTTGTAACCTCCCCTCCCCAAGACGCTTCCAGAAACGGCTGTTTATAAGTCATGTTGTCTTTCCTGGTGAAACATTTTCCAAGTAAAAAAATAAATAAAAAAAATTAAAACCATTGCAGGACTTACCATCGACAGCCAATAGTCTGGGCCTTGTATTACTGTAGGCAACAGGAACTCCAGCGTCATCAATGAGGTAGATGGCGGCATCTCAGACAGGGTTGGTGTTGGCTACTGAGTTAAAAACTGAAGCTTTTGAAATAACTCCAGAAAACCTGGTAAAAGATGGGTGCATCAACAGGCCCTGAGAGAGTTGCTGACAGCTCAGGACAGTGACCGATGATTGAACTGTCTGGGAATTCCCAGGTGGGGTTTACAGCCTGTGCCAGAGCCCAATCTTGGGTGTCTGAGAGACAGTCGGGAGGGCAACCAATCTTGGGTGTCTGAGAGATAGTCAGGAGGGCAACAGAACCGCGGCCTTGGCTTGTGTTCTGTCTTTATCTGCAGACCTACCTCTCTTAAGAGGGGAGCAAGACTGCTCCAGAGGTGCATCATTTTCCTTGTGCCTCCTCTTCTTGTTTGTATGGCAGTGCCTTTCCATCGACTTAGCAGACTTGCCCTTTCTTTTTGGTGGAATCAGTGGTGGATGCCATTGACCGCAGAGAGTGACAGGTCAACTGCGAACCCACGATACAGGGACTGGAGACAATGGCAATGCCGCCTTCGACGCACACGGTTTCTCCTCCATCACCTTGATTTTTAAATAAAGTTCAAAGGCATTCATGTAACGTCTCTGAGTGGCCTGGTTAAAGCCCTGGCAAATGCTGCAGGCCTTCATGTTGTGGGCTGAACCCAAGCAGCGAATGTACGCAGACTGGTCATCATATTTGTAATTCTTTTCTTTACTGCAGTAACAATATCAGAGTAACCGTTATTTTTCATTTGACGAAAGCGTAAAAGATCAATTTGTTTTAAAATAAACAAAGTAGCCGCAGCATTAGCAATAATAGCAATGTTCGATGGCATTTTTTAGCATTGGTGGATCGACAAGAGGTTGACAGGGAGAAAGAACTGAGGCAAGATGGGGCCACCCATGTTATATAGGTGGCGATGATGCACATGGACGTGGGCAGCCCCAGCTAAAAAACGTTTCTGGGTGGTCCTGACGCCAACGGCTTACAGTTCCATGATGTGACTCA
This sequence comes from Neoceratodus forsteri, assembly GCA_016271365.2. Taxonomy (NCBI): domain Eukaryota; kingdom Metazoa; phylum Chordata; order Ceratodontiformes; family Ceratodontidae; genus Neoceratodus; species Neoceratodus forsteri. The sequence continues at coordinate 1,653,360,178 of CM028131.1, read as the reverse complement.
AAGTGCACATGTATGCTACCACAGGGGTCAAAAATAACTGTAAAGACTTACCAACAGGGCATCGAGTTTCATCCCCTATACAAGAGATTGCTCCCTGGGATCTGGGCCAATTTTGCTGGTGTGACAGAGAAATAGGAGCAATGAGCTGGTGAACACCGCCTGCCTGGCAGGTTAAAGAAGTCTGGTATCCCAGCAACTGACTTTTGTGAAGAAAACAACAGTTTTTATCAAAGCTGCCAGTCTGAAGGTGAGACCTGGCGTCTTTTCTGCCCCACCAGTGACTTTCTCCTCTTAGGGACGAGCTCCTTCAAAGATCAACCAACCAACCGGGAAGGCATTTTCCTGCTTAAGGAAGAAGACACCGGGAGGAAGGACTGCTGTGTGACTGGACTTCTCTGCTGGGACTAAAGAAGTAGAACTCTTGTACTTGGACCTTTAATTTAGGGTAAAAAAAACTAACAAAACAAACAAAAAAAAAGTGTGTTTGTCTGAGTTAACTGAACTAAATGGTTATCTGAACAGTTATCTAGGTGTAAATCTCAGGTGAATGAAAGGATTTGATAGCTGTGAGGTTTAAACTACTTGTACAAAGATCTAGTAAGTAGGGGGAGTGGCTTCGCTAGAAAGAAGCTAAATTTAAAGACTGCCTTAGAAAGATTCTGCTACTAGCTTGGCAGAAGACACCAGGAGGAAGGACTGCTGTGTGACTAGACTTCTCTACTGGGACTATATTGCCCTTCTTCCCTTCCACCCAAAGCTAGTTCTACTTTTATAGGCACAGGATTTGACTGACAACAGGAACTTCCTGTTTGGGAGCAGGAAGTGAGTGATCACAGAGACACCAAAGACCCACCATCCTAGAAGGGCAAGAGTAGCTCTCTGGAACCCTCTAGCTGCTGCAGGTCTGCCTCTGCGCAAGTAAGGGGTCTACTGAGAAATACAGGATATTCTTGTCTCAGAACAGGACAATCAGGAGCTTAAAGGGCACACAGGTATAAAATAAGGAGAGAGAGAGAGAAGAAAACCAAAAGAGAGGAAAGAGAAAGGATTGCAAACAGTTAAGGGGCCAGAAATAAGACATGATGGGAGTGGTGCAGTGCAGTGGCTGTGGAGCAGCAGTCTTCCAGGAGACGTTCTGGAGGATGCGGTGTTGTCCCATCTGCAGGCACCTCTCTGGGCGGAGGGAGGAGGTTGCTCATCTCCAAGCTGAGTTGGCCAGGATTTGTGGGACCTCCTCTTCCATCCAGGGACCACCAGTGCCACTGCCGTTGCCTCAGAGGTTGCCAAGAAAGAGGAGCGGTTGGACCACAGTGGGCTCAGGGAGGGTGAGGATGGTGGAACAGAGTCACATCCCTCCAGCTGTACCTCTCCACAATTCCTATGCCATTCTGGCAAAGTGTGGTTCCTCTATGGAGGCACCCGCAGTGGAGACCAAGGAGGATGCTGGGAACCTCCACAAAGGAGACCCACAGGAGGGTAGCAGGGGACCCCACAGGGGAAGGAAACAACCTCTGGTGGGGACTCCATCGCTAGGGAAGGTAGAACTGGGGAGGAAGGGAGAGGAGGTAAGCCTGCCTGGCACCATGGCTTGAGGGACAGGGAGCAAATCTCAGGATTGCCGGAGCAGCTGCATAGGGAGGGAGCTGGATGTCATTGTCCAACTAGGGACAAATGACCTGGCTAAGAAAGGGATTAGAGAAGTCAGGAAAAGTTTGTGGAATTGGGAGGGGTCTTAGACAAGTAGCACACACGGTAACCTTCTCGGAGGTGCTGCCCATCTATGGTGTAGGAGAGGCTAGGTGTTCCGCACCATGGATTCAATCAGTGGTTGAAAACTGGTGTGGAGCCCAGGGATTTGGCTTCATTGGGGACTGGGGTCCACCTGGAGTGATGTGCTTATACTGGCATGATGGCTGCATCTGCCTAGGAGGGAACCAGGATCCTATGATAGGTTTAAATGCTTCATAGGCAAGCATTTAAACTAGCCAAAGGGGAGGTACTGGAAAGGAGCAGGGGAAATCCTAGCTCCCCAAAAGTCTCGGTAGCAAGTGCTGTAAACACCAACATAGAGATGTCAATAGAGAAGCTTAGGGGTAAATGGAGAAAGTGACAAACGAATAAGAACAGGGATTGGTCAAAAGGGTAAGGCCATCAAGAAATGGAGGGTAATGAGTACCAACGCCTGTAGTCTGGGCAACAAGCCCTCAGCTGGTGGCCTTGATGGAAGAGGGATGCCTGGATATCGAGCAGTCACAGAAACATGGTACACAGAGAACCATGACTGGGATGTTAACATACCAGGTACATAACCTACAGGAGAGACAGGCAGGGGAGAAGAGGGGAGGAGTAGCTCTCATGTAAAGGAAGGATAAAAGCAACTGAACAAAAAGAATAAACAGGGAGGAGAGGAGGCACTGTGGGTCACCTTGGAGACTGGAAAGGGCACCACAATCCGCATAGGGGTTGTGTACAGACCCCCATGTCAGGGGGAGGGAATGGACAAGGATATGACAGAAGGTATTCTTAGGATGGCAGAGAAGAAAAAATTACTCACCTTAGTAATGTTGTTTCTTTTAATGGAGTCTTGCTATATTATGACAATTGCAGTGAGTCCCCATCTTCGAACTGCTCCGGAGGTGAAATAGTTAACTTTCCATGCAGGCATGGAACTCTGAGCACGAGCTCGGTTGGAAACTCTGTCTGTTGTTCTTCAAACAGAAACTGTCAGATCTTTACGAGCTAAAACTCACTAAGGCTCTGTGTGGAAGCTGTAAACCTACACTAGCCAACTGGCTACTAACATAAACGCACATTTTTTGATCCCAAAGCAAAGACTCAAGTCAGGAGATCCAACAAATGAAAACACAACACCAATTCACCCCAAATAAGGGAGGGGTGAAAAACAACAAGGTGGGCATGAAATAAGTGCCAACATTGTACTGCCCACCCACGTCCCAAAAACAGAGGTTCTGAGAGGGGCAGGCAGGGAAGGAGGTCATAATATAGCAAGACTCCATTAGAAGAAACAACATTACTAAGGTGAGTAATTTTTTTCAAACAACATGAAGTCTTGCTATATTATGACAATTGCAGACTACACAGCAGTACCTCCATGGAGGAGGGACAGAACCTACTAGGGAATAGGCTCTGAAGCACACAGCTGTGCAAATCAAGCATCACTCCCAGCCTGGATGTCCAGGGAGTAATGCTTGTCAAAAGTGTGAACTGTTTCCAGGTAGCTGCTTGACATATCTCTAGAATAGGAGTGTCCCTGGCAGCAGCCAGGAAGCAGCGGTACCTCTGAGAGTGAGCCTCAGGCCTGAGGGAGGAACCTTACCCAGTTTTTCATAACAAAACTGGATACAAGAGACAATCCACCTGGCAATGGATCTTTTAGTGGCAGGTTTCCCTTTACCGACCTCACCATAAGTGAGGAATAGTTGGAGGGAGTCAAACCTGTGACCCTTGGTACAGTCAATGTAGTAGCTAAGGGCTCTCTTCACATCTAGACTGTGTAACCTCCTCTCACCAGAGGAGGAATGGTCAGTGAAGTACACTGGAAGAGATATAGATTGGTTAAGGTGGAAATCTGAAACCACCTTAGGCAAAAACTTTCTGTTAGTCCTGAGTACCACCTTGTCTCTATGAAAGGAGATAAAATCAGGCTCCACTGACAAAGCTTGTAATTCACTTATGCGTCTGGCAGAAGTGATGGCTACCAGAAACACAGTCTTCCAAGTCAAGTACTTAAGCTCTGCTGAAGACAAGGGCTCAAAGGGGGGGGTTGCATGAGCTGAGCAATGCAAACATTAAGATCCCAGGCAGGGGCAGGGTCCCTGAATGGAGGGTTGGTGTGAAGCAATCCCTTAAAAAACTTGGAAAATACAGGATGAGCTGAAAGAGGAGAGGGTTTACCTGCCGAAATAAAAGCAGACACAGCTGCCAAATGCACCTTTAGTGTAGCTGGTCTCAGCCCTAAAGTGTTTAAATGGACCATATAGTCCAGGACTGTGGGTAAATCAGCCGAATCTGGGGAAATATGCTTCCCAGAGCACCATATGGAAAACCTTTTCCATTTAGAATTGTAAGTAGCCCTGGTGGAAGGCTTCCTAGAAACCCTTAAAATATCCATTGCACCTTGGGAGAGGTGTAAATCAGCAAACTCTAACTCTTCAAGAGCCAGGCCTTGAGATTGAGGGAGTTGAGGTTCGGATACCAAATCCTTCCCTGAGCGCAGGTTAACAGATTGTGATTCCTGGGAAGACACAGGGGAAGATGGACTGCTAAGGACAGTAGGAATGGATACCAGGGCTGTCTGGCCCAATCTGGAGCAATCAGAATCACTCTGCAGGGTTGAGATCTGATTTTGACTAACACTTTGAACAGGAGAGGGAAGGGGTGAAAGGCATTAAGAAACTTCCCTTCCCAGTTGAGAATTAAGGTGTCCAGAGGGACTGAGCCCAACACTGGGGGCCTGCAGCAAAAAAGGGGAAGTTGGTGATTGTCTGGGGCTGCAAAAAGATCTATCTGCGGGGTGCCCCATCTGGCAAATATTATCCCCAGAACCAGGGGGTCCAGTGACCATTCGTGATGGCCCTGGGAAATCCTGCTGAGAGCATCTGCCAGGACATTGTCCTTGCCTGGGAGGTGAACTGCCGTAAGGGAGGTGTTCAGGGTGCAAGCCAGAGACCACAACTTCATTGCTTCGGTGCACAAGGCCGTAGACAGAGTGCCTCCTTGCTTGTTGATGTACCACATTGTAGTGGTGTTGTCTGTTCTGACCTGTACAACTTTGTTCTGAACAGATTTGGAAAAAGCTTGAAGTGCTAGAAAAACTGCTCTGAGCTCCAACAGATTGATGTGGAGCAGAGATTCCTGAGGGGGCCACAGTCCCTGAGTAGTGAGTTCGCCCATGTGAGCTCCCCACCCTAAGAGGGCTGCATCTGTAGTAAGGATTAAAGAGTGAGACTGAGTGACAAAGGGAACCCCTTGTCTCAGGTTGCTCTGATCCTGCCACCACTGTAGGGCTTGGATCAGGGTTCGAGTTACTGGGATCAACTTGGTTAGAGGGTCCTTTCTTTGAGACCAAAAGGCTCTCAAATGGAACTGGATGTCCCTCATTTGAAATCTGGCTCCTTGCACCACTGCTGTAGAAGCAGCCATGTGTCCCAGGAGCTGCAGAAAATGCCTTGCTGGACGAGAGACCCATGGCGAGGTGAATGAGGAGGCCAGAGACACCAGGGTCCTTGCCCTGTCCAAGGGAAGGAAAGCTCTGGCTTCCTCTGTGTTCAGTTCTGCGCCTATGAAGGTGAGGAGCTGGACAGGCTCTAGAACTGACTTTGGAAGATTCAGAATGAAACCTAGGGAGGTAAGCAGTTGTTGAGTTATCTGAAGATGTAACTTGACTTGTTCCGGGGACTGGCCTACTATGAGCCAGTCGTCCAGGTAAGGAAAGATGGCAATTTTTTGCCTCCTTAGGTAGGCAACTGCTACTGCCAGGCATTTGGTGAATACCCTTGGAGCAGATGTGAGGCCAAAGGGCATTGCTCTGAACTGGTAATGGCCTGAGGGCAGCTCGAACCTGAGGTACTTTCGATGGGAGCTTCTGATGAGAACATGGAAGTAGGCATCCTTGAGGTCCAGGGACGCTAGCCAGTCCCCTGGTCTTAGAGAGGGTAAAATAATTCCCAGAGTCACCATTTTGAATTCTGGTTTTAAAAGGTGCTTGTTTAGGTATCTGAGATCCAGGATGGGCCGCCATTCTCCTGTCTTTTTTGGGGTAAGGAAGTACCTGGAGTACAAATCCTTGCCCTGATGTAGGGGTGGAACCCTTTCCACGGCTCTGAGAGCCAGGAGGGAAGAGACTTCTGCCTCTAGGGCAAGTGCCTCTGAAGTATTTGCAGGTGGAAAGGATCTGGTTCTCATCTTTGGAAACCTTTTGAAGCTGAGAACCAATCCCTGGCTTACCACTTCCAGGACCCACTTGTCTGATGTTAGAGACTTCCAGTCCTGGACAAAGTAAGCCAGCCTGCCCCCTACGGGTAGAGGAGAATCGGCCTTGGCAACCCCATCAGGGTGCCTGCTTGGCAAGGGCTTTGGGCTGAGGGGTGGAAGCAGGCTTGCTTGTACCCCGTCTGCCTCTCCCTCTAAAGAACCCCCTCTGGGCATAAGCAGAAGAGGAGGCCTGGGGTTCATAAAAAGGCCTATGAAAAGGCCTGCCCCTGCCCCTAAGAAGCTGCTTTTGAGGAGTGGCCTGCCTTCCTTGGCATGCGCACTCCTATAGGTGGTCCTATATTCATCCATTTTCTTCATGGAATTTTCTGTCTGCTCCCCAAACAGAGAATTGCCCACAACAGGAAAATCCATGGCCTTAGACTGGGTATCCTGTGACAGGGTAGTACATCTGAGCCAAGCCATTCTGCGAAGTGCCACAGATGTAGCCATGACCCCCGATGATACATCATTAAAGTCTACTGCAGTATGAAATTGCACCTTGGATGCCTCAATACCATCTGCAGCCACCTGTTCCAGTTCCCTGGCCAGCTGGTCAGGGGCCTGTTTTGCTAGAGCCAGCACAGTATCCCATCTGGATTTCTGGTACCTAGCAGCATAAGCCATATAATTTGCCTGTCTGAGTCCCAAAGATGCTGCCATGTATTGTATCTTTGCCATGGCATAAATCCTCCTGGAATCCTTTTCAGGGGGGGTGTGAAGCTAGGGGAATGTTTGCCTTGTCACAGGCTGCAGCCTGCACTACCCCCACATGGCTGCATTGCTGAGTGAGGAAATCAGTGTCGGAGCCTGATAATGTATACCTCTTGTCCATCCTTTTATCAACAGGAGGTATAGTGTGAGGAGTTTTTAAAATTTTTACTGTTTCTGAAAAGATTTATGCAAAGGAATAGACAGTCTCCTAGACTCTGGAATATCCATCATTTCTGCATAATCAGGCTCCTCCTGGTCACCAACAGCTTCCTCAACAGGGAGCAGGAGAGTTTCAGCAACTTTTTTATAGAACACGAAATGAGAAGGGGACTCAGAGAGCCTGGGAGGAGAAACCCCTGACGGTCTGTCTGGAGAGATGTCCAGTTCAATGGGCACATCCAGACCTTCAAATCCACATTCACTCTCCTCATAATCCTCTTCCCCCTCCTCCGGTTCATAAAAATCCTCAAAATCATAATCTTGAACCGGTGGAACCGGCCGAACCGAGCGCTTCCCTGATGGTGTCGGTTCGGTCAGAACCGGAGAAAGTGAATGGACTATTTGAATTGCTTTAGCTATTTCCTCAGCGGTTGGAGAGATAACTTTTGGCTCCACACTAGCTGACTTCCTAGTCCTTTGTTGGAACCGCCTCAGAGCTGGCTCTTCGCTTGCCCGAAAGTATCGCCTGGTCAGAGGCACTCCTCTGTTCGGTTGGGACCGAACCAGGCTGGCTATCCGGTCAGCGGACTTTTGGCCTCCCTTTCCTGAGCCTACCAACCTCTTCTCTATGGTGGCAGCAGGAACATTTTACAAATCTGGCAGTCTGCATTGAGGTGGTCAAACCTCAGACACAAACAGGAGGTGTGGTCAGCCTTAGCAAAGGCTTCCCCATATAGACACCACAGTGTTGAAACCCAGTGGGCCCAGTTTTTCTTTTGGGTTTCTAGACATAGTGCCAGCCTAACCAAACTTGCCCGCTTATGGCAATCCGCCAAGCAAGACTCTTTATCGGTTCCCAACCGTGTCACGGTCGTGGAAAAAACCGTAATGAAATCTGTTTTTTTTAGAACCGGGAACCGCACTCTAAAGAAGGACTAGTAAGTTTTTAAGACAACCTGATCGGTTCAAACCGAACCGATAACCGCTTACAAGTTCCACACAGAAAAAAGGAATGTAAAACCTATCTATTACTTACAATACCACAGACAGAGCTTGAACCGACCGGTTGCGGTTTAATTTTGGTAAAAAAAAAACGATAAAATAATACTTTAACCGACAAAATGAACCGAGCAGAAGGAGAAATCTCCGGAGCGACTGTTCAGTGAGGCAGAGTAAAGAATCTCACAGTTTCTGTTTGAAGAACAACAGACAGAGTTTCCAACCGAGCTCGTGCTCAGAGTTCCATGCCTGCATGGAAAGTTAACTATTTCACCTCCGGTGCAGTTCGAAGATGGGGACTCACTGCAATTGTCATAATATAGCAAGACTTCATGTTGTTTGAAAGGGGAGATACTGTTGATACGAGACCTGAATATGCCAGATGTTAACTGGAGCACATTTGCTGCAGCCACATCCAAGAGCAGGGCCATTCTTGATGCCCTACAGGTGGCAGGCCTCAGACAGCTAGTTTCGGAACCCACTCATGAGGGAGCAATCTTAGACCTCGTACTCTCAAACGGGGGCAGTGAGAGGATCTCAGATCTAGAAGTGGGTTACCATCTGGGAAGTGACCATCAAACAGGTGTGGTTCACGTTAAACTCAGCTACAGAGTCGGCTTCACACATAAATAAGGGTACTGGACTTCAGGGAGGGCTGACTTTGGCAAGATGGGAGAGTGCCTCAGAAAAGCACTAGCAAACAGGCTAGAAGGAGGTGCGGAGCAACAACGGGGCATCATCAAAACTGCCATCACAGAGGCAACAAGCCTTTGTGTGAAGCAAATAAACAAATCAAAACGAAAGAAAAAGCCACTATGGTTCTCAAAAGAGGTGGCTGTGTAAGTCAGGAAGAAAAATATAGCATTCCGGAAGTATAAGGAACACAGAAGAAGCAGGACAGAGAGCTGTACCAGTTAAGGCAGAAGGAAGCAGGGAAGGAAGTCAGAATAGCAAAGGCCCAAACTGAGGAAAATATAGCCAACTCAGTTAAGAAGGGATAAAACCTTTTACAGGTACATCAGTGAGCGTAGAAAGACAAAGGGAGGGATAGTGAGGCTGAATAGAATGAACGGTGGGTGGGCAGAGGGGGACAGTGAAAAAGCAGGGATACTGAACGAATATTTCTGCTCAGTATTCATAAAAGAGGAGGGGGAATTGCCTAATCCAATTAACAGAAGCATTCTTGATAGGGGGGTTGATCCCAGTCCTTTCACAGAAGAAAGGGTTCTGCAAGAACTCCTAAAACTGAAGGTGGACAAAGCAATGGGGCCTGATGGAATTCACCCCAGAATTCTAAAAGAATTAAGGGGGGGAACTAGTGAAACCAATGGCTAATCTTTTTAATAAATCATGGGAGGATGGTGTGGCACCCGAGGACTGGAGGAAAGCGGATGTGATTCCCCTTCATAAAAGTGGGACCAAGACAGAGGCAGGAAACTACAGACCTGTCAGTCTGACCTCTGTGGTAGGGAAGGTGATGCAGTCACTTCTGAAGGAAAGAATTGTTGAGTACCTAGAGGCCAGTGGGGCACAGGACCCAAGGCAGCATGGGTTCACAGCGGGAAGGTCATGTCAGACGAATCTAATAGATTTCTTTGACTGGGTGACCAAAGTAGTAGACCAGGGAGGGGCTGTGGACATGGCCTACCTACACTTTAGCAAGGCATCTGACACAGTCCCACACAAAAAATTAATAGTCAATTAACCAGCCTGGAAGTGGGTTCTCCGGGTGGTAGCCTGGGTAAAACATTGGCTGGACAACAGGACACAGAAGGCAATTGTAAATGGAGTCCACTCTGAAGAAAGAGGGGTTACTAGTGGGGTACCGCAGGGTTCAGTACTGGGTTCAGTCCTTTTTAATGCCTTCATAAGTGACACTGCAGAGGGACTGGAAGGAAAAGTATGCCTCTTTGCAGATGACACAAAGATCTGCAACAGGGTTGATACACAAGGAGGCATGGAAAGGATGAGAAGGGACTTGGCAAGAATGGAGGAATGGTCAGAAGTATGGCAGCTAGGATTCAATGCAAAGAAGTGCAAAATAATGCACCTGGGAAACAAGAACCCAGGGGAAGATTACACAATGGAGGTGGGTAGTAACAACAACAAAAAAGGAAAGGGACCTGGGGGTAATCATATCAGATGACCTTAAGGTTAGCAAGCAATGTGAGAAGGCAGTAGGGAGGGCTGGGGGTATACTGGTATGTATAGGGAGAGGCATCACCAGCAGAAAACAGGAAGTTGTTATCCCTCTGTACAGACAGTTGGTGAGACCCCATCTGGAGTACTGCGCCCAGTTCTGGAGACCCCATCTCCGCAAGGACATAGACAGGATAGAGGCAGTCCAGAGGAGGGCAACTAAAATGGTGCAGGGTCTGCAAGAGAAACCATACAAGGAGAGACTAAAGGAGCTTAATATGTATACCCTTGAGGAAAGAAGGGAGAGGGGGGACATGATAGAAACTTTTAAGTACCTCAGTGGAATCAACAAAGTCCAAGAGGGTAGCATCTTTCAGAAAAAGAGACGTACAAGGACAAGGGGACATAATTTAAAGATGGGAGGGGGGGGGTTCACGGGTAATGTGAGGAAGTATTTTTTCACAGAGAGGGTAGTGGATGCATGGAACAGCCTTCCTGAGGAGGTTGTGGGGTCTAAAACTGTGGGAGAATTCAAGAATGCATGGGACAGACATAAGGCAATTCTTGTGGGGGTAGGAAGACATAGGCTGTTGGTTAACTAGGATCTGCGGCCTATCCCGTAGGTAGGGAAATGGGCAGACTAGATGGGCCAAGCGGTCCTCATCTTCCGTCAAAGTCTATGTTTCTCCACAGGTAGTCCAATGGCCCAACAAGTGTGTATGTATTACCCTCTTGCAATACAAGCTGACACAGCCACAGTAACTGAACGAAAGTATTACTTATCACAGTACAAGATCTATTTGCGCTTGACTGATGAACCGTTGCCAATTGCAGACCCTGAGTGCAAATAACTAGTAGGATCTAGAATGTGTCCATTCATCAGTTGCATGGCCTAATATTATTGTAACACAGAAATCAAAGCATTTTTCTAGTCTGGAGGAACCACTCACAAGTAGTTTTGTGACAGAAAACAAGCAGATTTGTACTGTGGGAAGTACTTACTGGTGACATTTTTCTGATAAGATCATGTGCAACGGGCAAGCAGGTCTTTGTCTTTTTTCACCTTTTTGCGAAACTCTTCTATATCCACTGGGTGCAGCACCTCAAGCTGTTCAGCAGCTTCAATGACAGCTTCGATACAGCTCCGCCACGAGCACAGTGCTGTGATGCCTGGTGCTACAGATGCACTAACCCCAGTACCAATCACCAAAAGAAGATTCCGAGGCTGTTTCCTTGCAAGACTTTTTAAGATTTTCCTGGAAAAAGAAGAAATAAACACACGAGTTACATGAAATAAATGAGAATTTTGCCTTTGAACACCAGAACTGTTTTCCTCACAGCACACGGCATAATGTTGAAAGTAACAGAGCAGTAGTGAAACCACTGTTGTACCATCCTTTGGAAGTGGGTTACTTTTATATAAAACTATTATAAACATGTATCCGCAGAACAGATTGAATACAACATCCAGGATTCCAGCTAAGTGAGGATTGTAGAAAGCATGCTCACACATGCACCGACACTGAAAAATTGATTTGCCAGTCTTTCTTGCTCTTTGCAAGATTAAAATGGGAGACGTCAATTGGTATATCTGATGCCACAAGTAACAAGAAGGAGACATTAGTGTAATTATACTTGGTGCATGCCCCAACCATCCCTTTCAGTCATGTGGTGGTGGGGGGGGCTGACGAGGGATTTTACCACATACAGGAGATTTACATTTTGAACTGAAGCCTAACAAACATGAGGCAAAATTAACTTGGGACCATTACAGATATCCCAGCTAACTATCAGACAATATTAAAAACACATAAGGAACGCCGGCCCAGTAACGCTGAGGACTGAGGCACTGGAAGCCTTACCTCACACTACGCCGGCAACCTGTGTTCGGGAATGAGCATGGGTCGCTGGGGGTTGGCAGGGTTGGAGAAGGATTAAGCGTCTGTAGGACTGCTTTCCTTCTCCGGGGAGGGAGGACATCAGTGGTCGGCGCTTGACTGGCCCCCAATGGAGACTGGGGGGCAGTGCACTGATGCTGAAAGACAAGGGGTGGAGATGGGGCAGACGCCTGGGGAGGAGTGCATGTGGACACGTACGCACTCCCTTCATTGGCGTCATTGCACGCTTCTCCCCGCAAGGGAGAAAACCAAAGAAACAACCTCGGCAGCATGATGGTTGCCCCAATGGTACCGCCATAGACGCATCCAAGCAAGCTTCCTCCAGGACCCACCCTCCAGGTCTCCACAGTGGTGGGGTATGTACCCGCTGCGATGTGGCCTGGGAGTGCTGTGGCAGGAAGGTCGGAGCTCTGGCCGTGTCCTGGGCAGCAGCTGTAAAGGCTGGCTGAAGAGGGGGAGGGAACCAAAGGCACAACCCCCCGGCCCCCAAGCCGAGGCAATAAATAAATAAAAAATTAAAAAACACACACACATAAGGAAGTAGAAAACCCTAACCATGGGGTGAAAAGTCAGATTTAACAGCCAACAGATAACACCATGTCTGCAAATAGCAGAACTGCACAATTATTTTATGTAACAAATTTTAAAGAACTGTACCAATTAGAAAAGTTTTGTGGGCTGGGTTCGCTCGGCATGATGGCGACCTGGGTTCGCACCCCGAGCCTGGGTATCAAGAGCGGAGACTGGCAGGGGAAGGGATTCACAAGCATCCAAAGATGAGTCGTGTCTTCTGAGGGTGGACTGGCATACAAGTTTGGAGAGTGTGTCTCGACACGCCCTCCTGCATGTCCCCCACCTCAGAATGCCGTCTTTATGGCTACAATGTGGGGGCAGGACGACAGTGGAAAATGGCTCCCTGACGAGTGGATGACGAGCGCCCAACCTGCACCACCACAAAGCCCTGGATTGACCCTGCAGCAGCTTCCTAGGATACAGCATTCCCCTGATATCACATTCCCCTCTGAGGAGAGGGACCCTCCCGACACAGGGATAAGTCAGGTTACCCGAGGTAAGGCTGCAAGACAGGGTCGGGAGAATGGTGGTGCAGGGCTAAGGTGGAGGTGTGAGGGCACTGGTGCTCTGAAGGAGTGGTCGGCACGGGTGCCACGAGGAGGAGGAGGAGAAAAACAGATAATACAAAAAGAAAAGTTTTGTGGGTACCACAGCATCCAACTTATGCATGCTCAGAGTATACCAACTAGAGAAAGAACACTGAAACAGTTTGTGGAGAACTTGACCAACTGGCTCCTCGGCCAGCAAAGAGATTAAAGGGGAACAGTCATTGAGTTCATTCATTTTTTTTTTTTTTTACTTTGGGACACCTTGCCCCATTTATACCCCCTGTACTCCCTCAGTGCTCCACTCCTTCGGGCATTGCTCATGTCCCTCCGAGGTCCTGCTACCACTGAGTCTATCCCCTAGAGTGCCCAATTACTCCTTACCTCCTCCTCCTATTCGTGGAGCACCCGCACAGCAGAGATCTGCCCGTGGGTTCTGGACCTGCATGGCTGTTTGGAGCGGCCGTCATCTAGGCTCACTGAGGCTTTTTCTGCTTTTCTGTGGTTATCAACCTATGATTATGCTGTCGAATACAGACCGGGCCTGAACCATATTGATGCTGACGACCGATCATGAAGGCCCACTTCCAAGAGTGATTGGGTTAGGCTGTGTGAACCTGACATTCAAGCACTGTGCCAAAAGTTTGATAGAGATGAACAGATGTCTGCGGACACAGTGGTCTGTTTAGTAGATTGCTTGGTCCCTTCTGACACCTGCATACCAGCTGCTTATTGCCACTTCTCTGCTCTAGATATTAGTGCACTACCTCAATTTGACAATGACAACATTCAGTGGGCTCAATCCCAAGATCCTATGATTCAGCCAGCACTTGATGCCCTGCGTGCAGGGAAAGATGTGTCTAAGTTACATTCCACTGACTTGCGAACTGCTTTATTGTTTAAAGAAGCCCCAGATTGAAGTTGCTCAATCAGTTGTTGTATAGAGAGACAATAGATCATAATTGGCAAAGTAGACATGCAACAACTGGTCCTGCCCATGGCCTTTAAAGATTTGGTACTGCGGTCCCTCCACAATCACATGGGGCACCTCGGTACTGACAGAACCCTTGACCTAGTACGATCTCGCTTATACTAGCCCAAAATGGGGGCCAATGCTGAACACCATGTAAAGACTTGTAGTTGCTGCCTGCAAAGAAAAGCCCTGCCTCGGAGGGCTGCCCCCCCTTGTTAATATTACTATCAGCACCCCCATGGAACTAGTCTGCATAGACTTCTTGTGTTTAGAACCTGATCAGCGGAACACTGGCAATGTGTTAGTGGTTATGGATCTTTTCCCACAGTATGCACAAGCTTTTCCCACCAAAGATCAAAAGGCGACTACCATGGCCAAGGTGCTAGTGGAAAATGTCTTTGTCCACTATGGTGCCCCTCAGCGGATCCATTCTGACCAGGGGAGAGACTTTGAGAGTCGACTAATCAAAGAAATGCTCTCTCTATTGGGGGGGGGTGCGAAAGTCAAGAACCACCCCTATCACCTGCAGAGAGACCCTCAACCAGAACGTTTTAACCGCACCCTTCTAGACATGCTGGACACCATCCACCTAAAAGACAAGCATAAATGGAGCCAGCAGATTAGCACCTTGGTACATGCATACAATTGCATGAAAAATGATGCTACTGGGTTCTCCCCCTACTGTCTCATGTTCGGGAGAGAGGCCCGGTTGCCAGTTGATGTCTGTTTTGGGGTCTCTCCAGATGGGGTCTGAGCCGAAAACTACTTGCAATATACAAAAAACTGAAAGCTCAATTGAACCATGCCTATCAACTGTTCCAGACAATGGCCACCAAGAGAAATCTAGCCAACAAAGAGAGGCATGATAAAAAAAATAAAGGCTCAAGAGCTTCGACCTGGAGACCGTGTGTTGTTATGCAATTTGGGACTGCATGGTAAACACAAAATTGCTGATCGGTGGCACCATCTTCCCCATGTAGTAGTTGGAAAGTTGGATGATTTACCTGTGTACAAGGTGCACCCAGAGAACAACTCCAAAGCTGTCAAGACCATGCACCGTAACCACTTGCTACCCATCGGCCAAGTCACGATTGAGGCTGAACCCCCAGAAATTGAGCCCCCTGGGCCGGTGACTCATGCTGCTGCAAGAGAGAGAGACAGAGTCAGCCTACCCCAGTGGTCACAGATTTAAGGTTTCCTCCGCAGCAGGTCCAGAATGATAGTGACTGTCAGTCCACTTCTGACAAAACTGAGTGCGACTATGCCTATTACCCCTCTTATGAACCGAGTCAGCTGTTTCGAGGTAACCCCATCATTAATTATGGGAATGAAGCTGGGCCTTCTGGATGGCCTAACCCTCCAGCTTTGTCCTTGGAGCCAATGCTCCCTGAAAGTGAAGTGCAAAGTATCACTTCTGAAGATGCTGAGTCTCTGTGTATTGTGGAACTGTATGATTTGCCTGAGGAAGGGGCTGATGGAATGTGTCTTTCTGGTGACATACCAGAACTTGAACACTATGACAGTGCTGACCATCCCCCCCCCCTTCAGTCCCTCGAAGCTTGACTGTGCCTGAGCCTTTGCAAAATGAGTCAAGTGTTGTAGAAACAGAGCCTGCAGAGCAAGGAGCTGACAATGCCCCAAGTTTGGACGTTCCCACCCAGGCAGAGGCACCCCTCACAAGTGACGAGAGTCCCCAGACCAGTGCTGAGAGTACAGAGACTGTAGTTGTCCCCTTCAGAAAGACTGGCCGAGCTGTCAAGCCAGTAGCACACCTCAGTTATGATTCTCCCGGGAGGCCAGTGGATTTGCCTCTGCAGAGTTAAAAATTGTTAAAGTACACCGAGCCAAATACCGGTAAAGCAGGATTTTGGCTTAGCAGACACTGGTCAGTATTCATATTTTATTAAATTTTTTAAAAAAGGAAAAAAAAAGGGAGAAAAAAAATTATAAAAAATTCATAAACCATAACTTACACAATCCTATTCCAAGTACAACACTTAAAGATTGAAATCAAAAGACAAAGCCATTACATACAGCATTTGCTCATATAAAACTTATAAATCAGAAAGCGGAAACATACAAAAGTTACACCATTAGTTCTAAAAAAGGGGCTCATGTTTCTAAAAAATGGTCTAGCTGATTAAGTAGGAAGTGACAAACTCTCTCCTTTTGTGCTAGGATTGACATATTATTATACCATTCTGACAGGGCAGGTACATCCTGTTCTTTCCACTTAGAGAGTAAAAGTCTCTTAAAGGCCAAGGCAGCTAATAAGATCCAGTTAATCTGCCTTTTCTGAAGTGGAAATAATTGAGAGGAGAGTCCCAATACAAAAGTTAAAGGAGACAACATGATCTTACTTCCAGTTACCCTCTCACAAATCTTGTGAATCTGTTCCCAAAGCTGAAATACTTGAGGACAACTCCATAGCATGTGTAAAATATCTGCATGGGGTTCATTACACTTCCAGCATATGCCCCCAGGGCATAAACCCATTTTCTCTAGCCTGTTTGGAGAGTAGTAGTATTGATGTAGAATTTTGTATTGTGTAGTTCTCCCTTGTACATCTTTGAGAGCTTGATGCACATTTCTCCAGGCAGAATCCCAATCCTCTGAAGAGATACTCAAGCCAATAATGGATTCCCATTTAGATTTAGCATTTTCACTGAGAACGGAACCATCAATGTTACCACAAATTAATTTGTATAGTTTAGATACCCCACCCCTAGAACTAACTGTTCCACATATAAGGGACCAATCCTGTTCACCCCTAGGTAGCACCATATGGGGGCCTAAAACAGTGTCAGACAGTGTTTTCCTAATTTGCAGAAAGGTCACAAAATGAAACTTAGGGAGATTAAACTCTTGACTAATTTCTTGAATGATTTTAGTACTTCTAGAACTGTGATCAATTGTCACCTACATTGGAAATGCCCGACTGAGCCACTCTTTATTTTGCAATACCTTGCCTCCCATCCGTATATTGGGGTTAGACCATAAACCTTCCAAATGTGGAGGTAGTCTGTCTAGTGATAAGCTGGTTTGTAATGACTTGATTGTCTTTATTGAGCTGAGAATACATGGGTTAGAGGTGTAAACACCTGGATTCTTTTTTAATAAAAGATCAGTTGGTTTCCCTGGTTTACATAACTGACGCTCTACCTCAAACCAAAGAGGGAAATTTGTAGATGGAGGTAAAAGGTAAAATAAAGCTTGTTTAAAAAGGAAGGCTAGCTGGTATGTCTCCCATCTAGAAGTCCGAAGCCACCTTGGGACCAATGAGATCTGAGTTTTGAGAGGGATAGCCTGGGTGGTTTGGAACCCCACAGAAACCTTTTAATCATAAAAGTTATTTTCTTAAATTTAGATGCTCCCAATTTTAATGGTACATTCTGGAATAAATAAAAAAAGTTTGGGGGCCATCATCATTTTGATAGAATTAATTTTCCCTCCCGGGGATAAAGATAACTTGGCCCATTTCTCTAGATCATCTTTAATTTCCTTCAGTAAAGGGTTAAGATTAATATCTATAATAGTGTGAATATTACACGGAATTCTCAGTCCTAAGTACATGAGATAATCCATCTGCCAACACTTCCTGTCTATACTATTATCTTTCTTTTCCAGTCCACCCCTGTCTGAAACCTGTAACGCCTGTTTTTTCCCAATTAACTGAAAGACCCGAGATACCTGAGAAATGATTTAGTACAATTTTGAGTTCTCTAATGGAGCTACCCACATGTGTTAAAGTAAATAGTAGATCATCTGCATATGCAAAAGTTTTATTAGTTACTAGACCTGTTTTGAAACCCTGAATATCTGAATTTGACTGTATAAATTTAATAAGTGGTTCTAAAGCCAAAATAAACAGATACAGGGAAAGTGGACATCCCTGTCTCGTTCCTCTATACAACCTGAAAGAGGGTGAGATTTTTCCCATTTGTAATTACTTCCACCCTGGGAGCACTATAAAGAGTCCTGACCCATTGAATGAAACTGTTTCCCACCTTAAATGTCTCTAGTACTTTAAATAAGTATTCCCACTCTAGGGTACCAAAGGCTTTAAAAAAATATATAGATAGTACTGTTAGGGTTTTTTTGGCAGTCTTAGCTGAAAATATCACATTAATGAGATGCTAACATTCTCCATACTGACCTATCAGGGACAAAACCCACCTGTTCCCTACCTATCATTTTGGTTACTATGTTACGAATTCTCAGGGATAAGGTCTTTGCAAAATCTTGTAATTCCATTCTGCAATGATATTGGTCTGTAACTTTCACAGGTCAAAGGGTCCCTCTTTTAGGAATCAATGTGATAAAGGCTCTGGAGAGAATCGCAGTGATTTTCTTCAAATGCCCTAGTAAACACTTTGCACAAATACTTAGGAATTAGGGGACCCATTGCCTTGTAAAGTTCCCCTGGTAGTCCATCTGGTCCTGAGGTATTATTAGGCAGATCTTTAATAACCTGGGAAATTTCTTCCACTGAGACTTGTTTGTCTAAAGCTTCTCTATCCTCCTCATCTATAGGTGATAAATTTGTGGCGCCCAGAAATTCAGACAGCTGGTCACTCCCTGCAGCAGCAGATCTAGTATATAGTTCTTTATAGAACTCCATGAATACTATATTAATATATTTATTCTCCACTTTAACACAACTTTGTTTATCTCTTATTCCTGCAATTAAATTCTGATTGAGTCTTTTTTTAAGTCTATAAGCAAGTAGTTTACCACACTTCTCACCAGAGTCCCAAAATTTTTGTTTAGTAATTGCCAAAGCATATTCTGCCTTGGCAGAATATATCTTATTAATTTCAAACTTAAGCCCCATAATTTCATGAAGCTTTACTTGTGTTCTGTTCCTTTCTTGTTTAAACTCTTTTTCTAACTCTCTAAGTTTCTTCTCGTTTGTTTCCAAATCTTTAAGTGCATTTTTTTTTGTGACATGCAAAAGATATTATTTTCCCCCTGAGATATGCCTTAAAGGCATCCCATAGAGTAGCATAAGAAACATGCCCATCATAATTATTCTCAAAATATTCAGTTACAACCCCTTCAAGAAATTCCCTAAAGACTTTATCCTGCAGAAGAGAGATGTTAAACCTCCAGCGCCTATCAGAGCTAAGATCTCTGTCCACAAAAAGCTGCATTGTCACCATGCCATGGTCTGAAATCACACCACTTTTAATATCTGCTGAGGACAAAGCTGTATGCAACCCTTTGGACACTAACAAGTTGTCTATCCTACTATATGAGGAGTGTCTATGTGAGTAGAAGGAATAGTCCTTCCCATCCAGGTGGAGTGTTCTCCAGGTATCTATCAACCCCAGGTCTTCTTTTAAACTAACTAGGGCTCTTCTAGGACCTGGCATTGGCTGATTTATTCTGGCATTAGATCTGTCAAGGAACGGGTCAAGTACTTCATTAAAATCTCCCCCACATATAATCGCAAAATCATTATAGGAGCTTAATTGAATAGCAATTTCATTAAAAAAACTGATCTGTTCTCTATTCGGGGCATATAAATTACAAATAACTATCTTCTTCCCATTTAAAATACCTTCCAGGAGCTGAAAACGCCCTTCTGGATCAGCTATGTGGTTAGTCTTGAAGAAGGAAACACCCTTTCGAATCAATATGGAGGTACCCTCTTTTGAAGAGAAACAACTATACTCTGTTTGCCCCACCCATGCCTCTGGCTAGTTTAGCTGCCTCTTCCGTAGAAGATGCGCTCCTGAAGGAGAGCTATATCCACTTTCTTCTGAAGATAGCTTAGAATTTTCTTTCTCTTAATAGGAGACCCCAACCCTTGACATTACAGGAGGCAAAGCAAATATTATTAGAAGTCATGGGTATCAGAATCTAACACTTAACTTAATATAAAAAGTACTCTCACACTTAACTCACAGTAAATTAAATGGTTAGGAGGGAAACAATAGTGTCAGATAATATACCTGCAGTAATATCTAATAAACCGTATCTAGTTAATTGACAAAGATACTAGAATATTCAAACAGTTAATAATCACTATAACTGTGTAGTATGATAAAACTGTAAAATGTCTCAAAGCAGAGATAAGGAGGGGGGAGAGAGAAAGGAGAAGAAAAAAGGGAGGGGTTTGTTAAACAAAATAGAAAAAGTAATAAAAAGTAGAATGGTAATCTACTTCAGTGCTTTAAATACACCAGATCGTCGATCCAAGGTGTCAAGTTAAAGAAAGGTATAGTGGTACTAAAGAATCAGAGAATGAGAGAGATCCCAGTCTGAAATCATAATATTCAAGAAACAACCCAACCTAGAGGCAATATCCTATCTCTAATAACAAATAAAAAAGGGGGGGGGGAGCACACTGTATATCCCATGATCCTGAGAGGATTTCCAGATACTGTCAGATCCCACACATTTTATTCCATCATGCCTATAACCCCCACTAATGTCTTCTCTCCCTAGCTCCTTAGCCATTAATGACAAATGCCAATTAACTTAGGATGCTTCAACCCACTTGCAATTGTAACCCAAATATGCCAAGGCAGTTAATTACATCCATGGACTGCTCATCAACCATATCTTTTATTGGGATCTACCAACTAAGCCTGGCTCCCCAAGCTAAGTTAGTACTTCTCCCACATGAAATAATTAATGTTTCAGATAGTGCTCTCATCTGGGTTCTGACTAAAGGAAAACCTGACTCCCCAGGTCACCTTGTCATATTATCCATATATGCACATAGAATCTGTTGTATAATGTCAACCGGATCAACTATGATAGCCAGGCTCCCCTCGCTCAAAAATAGTTGTCCTGACATTCTGCATCCACAAAACAAGTCCATTTTATAAATAACACTGTAAGGATTACTGCCCTCATAAGCAAGCATTCAAGTAACAGTAAGTAGAGAGGCCATCCCAGTGTCCAGAGTCCTTCATCACCAGGCATGTTTTTTTGGTAAAAAACTAAAGCAGGAGGAAGAAAATGAGGGACCCTCTCCCGGAAAAAAGAAGAAGGGGAACAGCACAATTAGTTAATAATCTAGTGTATGAGAAATAGGTATATATCAGTGAATCCTCTGCGTTCAGTTCCCTCCCCCCCCCAAAAAAAAAACACCCCCCAATATTGCCATGTGAGAAGATGAGGATAACAGAAAAGCAAAGAGAGACTATTCAAAACCATCAGTAATGAAACTTATTTAGTCTAATACTACCTGCAGTTTAAAACATAAATGAGCATTTTTGCTTAAGGCATACAACTGACTTAATTATTCTAAAGATAAATATTTCTTATTGTCTTATTGTTTCTATCAATTTTTAATACCTTAAGCAGGTCCCACCTAAAAAAAATCACTGATGTAACATGGCTTCTAGGCACAGATTGTTTCATTTCTTTATATGCAAAACGTTTCAAAGAAGGATAACAACACCACCATAGAAGTTTTCAAGTCAAGTTCCAGACGAGCTTCTTGTTCAAACTAGGTAGCACACTACAGGAAGTGTGTCCACAACTTCTGCATTAACATTTAGTTCCACTCCCTAGATTGCTCAGAAGTTGTGCTACAGGGGCACATAAATCAGTAACCATCTCAATGACTTCTGGTGCTTCACAACTGCGTGATGAGGAATCATTCGAATGGGTAGAGCTTTCCCTACTGCATCATGCTTTTTTATTGCTTTGCTGAGGCAGAAAGTTTTGAATAATTTTGTGAATGCCTTGAATGGTATTAATTTTCTTTGCACCCTGGAGACCAGTTTCCATGCCAGTCATGTCTTTTGCCTGGAGGTAGATGGGACCAGGTGAGCAGATGAACTAATTGGTTGCTTCATAATTTGTTTCTCAGAAGTAGTGCTTTGTAACGCCATGGACTGAGCTCTTGTGATGCAGTACTGCGCGATGTTGGTTAGCACTATCTCCATCCAAGGCATCACAAGCTATTTTTGAACCTAACTGCTTGGGCTGAGCTTTTGAAATATGCCTTGGTTGATTCTTATGGCTTTCCAACCCTAACTGTAAATATTCCCAAACATCAGCAACTGTTGGACATGAAATTGTGCTGCCATTATGTTCCCTTATAATTAAAGTAGCAGGATATTTAAAGTGATATTGTACACCAGCTTTTGACAGTTCTTGTTTAACCTCATAAAATTCACACCGCTTATCCATGACAGCCCCTGAATAGTCTTGAAGAAATAGTATTTTTTCCCCATTAAAGAATAAAGATCTCCTTTCTCTTGCCAGCTTCAGAACTTGTTCTTTAACCGAAAACCTTAGGAAATATGCTATTATTGGACGCGGTCTATTTCCTGCTTGAGGCTTAGGACCTAGTGACCTGTGTGCTCTCTCTATCTCTAGAGGGTAAGACCATTGGTAATGTAACAGCTCCGGAATAAATCTTTGAAGGAAACCAGGCACACTATCTCCTTCCCAACCCTCAGGTATACCAAGTATCCGTATGTTATTTCTAATCCCTATTCTCAATATCATCTATTTTGCTGGTTAAGGATTCAATCTGTTTTGCTTGGGTCCCAGATAATTCTTAGTTGTGCTACCTCATTCTTTAAAAATAAAGCTGCCTATCAGCGCTTGTCAGCTTATCAGTGGCAGCATCTGTGTCTGACCTGAGTGTGGAGGAACAGATTTTAATGCCTTCCATACTTGCTTTAAATCTGCCATCAGTCATTTTAGCTGGTTGATGTCTTTGCTGGCATGACTATTATTACTGCCATTGGACCCACTTGTCACTCGCTTGGCCTCTGCGAGTGTTTTCGCTGTCACCGTTAAAGTTTTTTTCCCCGTAGCCCCAACTGACATCTCAGAAGGTATTTAACTGAATTTTAAAGGAAAAACTGATAGTCAACTCTCAATTTTTAAATAATTTTACACCTCGATACTTCTGACAACTAATAGAGGGGATTTAAACAGCTGATATCGCCGCAAGGTTGTTAAATTAATGTAAATAAGTGATTTCAGACCGGGAGCGACCGTTAAAGCGTCTACCATTTCTAGAGCGTCGCGCGCTCTCCCCCTTAGCAGACACTGGTGACAATACCGTTTTTTACAATGTGCAAAATGGAATATGCCCTTTCTCAATCCTGGTAAGCCAGTGTCCCTCCTAAAGAAGACCGAAAATTTTGCTGAATGCGATCGGCCTGTCAGGATTTCCAGCTGCTTTTGAATCCCTGGTTTGTGCAGAGACTTTGTGATCGTGACCGGAGAGCAGTTTGCCTGGAACAGTAGAATTTCTTTACATGTAAATGTGCTGTGTATTGAAAGTGGGTCGTGATTTGGTTCCCCACTATGTGAATTGTGTTCTGCTTGCTGGAAGCTTTATCCAGCCTAACTGGAGTGAATCCGCTTTCATCTCCATTCGCCCTGGGCCATAGCACGCTGACCCTGCCAGACTACCCCACTGCACAGAGAAAGCCACCAACGAGAGGCCTGCCTGAGGATCAGCCCCCAGCTCCATGCTTGAACAGGAATGACGCCTCAGCGAATCGAGTGGGCCCTGCTTCTCCTGGCACTCCAGATTAACCACCTGCTGTCTGGATTTTCGTCCAGCCTGTGTCCAGTCTTTGGTATCGTGGGTAATCATCAGGGTAGCTCCCTGCAACAACAGCCTAATCTAAAAGTGTGTCATCTGATTGTCTTGTTGTTTTCTTTTCACGAACTGAGCCCTTGAGCTCCGGATTACAAATAGTGTGTGTTGTGCATGTTGTTTTCTTCCATCACAGGGACCCAACCAGCTGCAACGTTCCTGGCTAGTCCACCATTCTCCATCTGGGTACCCAGAGTGTGTGACTGTTTATGGACCCTGAAGTGCATGCATAACTATTTGATTGGTGGAGCCTTTAAGCAAATTAACCTGATCACACCTCTCCCTTGTTCAAGTCCCTTAAATAAATCAGATTCAACTCTTTTTTGCATTTACCCAGACTATGGTTCCAGTTTGTGCAAGAATACTGTACTGCTGCTATTTGCTGTGTATAACCTTGTTTTACACAGGGTCCCCAGGGCTGAGCCAGAGGAAAGCCCTGGTGGCAAGTGCAAACAGTGTGGGTACTTGTGTGGTGTATTGGGAAAGTGATTATTGTGTATTGTTCCAGCCACTAGTAAGGAAAGAGGGGGGTTACAGTGTCCTGGAGGGCTGTGCCCAGCTTAGCTTGACCACTACCAACCCTGACCTCCGGCTGGAGGCACCCATTTCAGAACTCACGCCCGTTAACCTGCTACTAGCCAAGCAGGCAGGAGTAGTAGCCCTTGGGATAGCGCCACCTAGGGGTTACAGATATATAGATACATAGAATTCTTTGGCAGATAAGGACCGCCTGGCCCATCTACTCTGCCCATTTTTCCTACCTATTACTTATGCAGCCTGTAGCTGATCTGCTGCTTTCTCTCTGCTCCCTGTCACTAAGGTTCCCTTGTGTCTGTCCCACGCATTTTTGAATTACTTGTGTTGAGGTGATGGAACAGCTGGACAAATGTCTAGTCTGAACTCAAAACTGCTCTGCTGATATGTTCAGTGAATGACAGTTTGAGGTCCAGCCAGAAAGCAAATATTTGAAAGCTTGAAGACTGTTCGGGGTTGGGGTGGGGTGCATTTTGCAGTGTGATTTATTATGAGTTCAGTGGGTGTGAGTTTCTGGAAAATAGCATAACCTTCATTTTGGAATGGTTTCACAGGAAACCATTTGCTACCATCCAGTCTTGTACCTTACAAAAGGGTAGCTGTGAAGGTGCATTAAGTTCAGAGGAAGTTTTAACCTTTGCGTAGGAGAGTCAAGCATGTGGAGATTAATGTTGGTGGCCGAGTCATAGCAGGTTGAGCAAAGATCACTGACAAACAGATTAAATAAAGAGGGGGGCCCAGTATGGATCCTTGTGGTGTTCAACAGGTGCAGATGTTTTGGCTCTGACTGTGAAACTATTCCACTGGCTTTGACTATCTGCAGCCTTTCTGTGAGGTAGTCCATGAAACACTTCAATGCAGCCTGCATTTGGCCAAAGTGAAGAACCTTTCAAATAAGGGTGTTGCGGCTGGCCATGTGAAAAGCCTTTGTCAAATCAATAAAGATGGCACCAGGGGGGCGTGGCCAGCAGCCGACAAGAGAAGATGCTCCTAATATAGCTCCCATTACCTACAACTCTTAAGTGATTAAAAACATTACTTTTTGCATATATTCAACTTTCTTCACAGCACTGAGTGTCAGAGGGTATCTTAAGGATTATATCGGAGCAATTTGACTTTGATCCCACCATGGGGAGACCTAAACATGATCCCTGAAAGGATATGGGAAAAGGGGAAGGACCTGCACCATCAACAAGTGGAGCCTTGGGCAGAGTTCCGCCAGCTGGACAACCTGGGGATCTGAAGGCCACTGTTGGAGCAATTCTAGAGGCGGTTCAACACCTTGATAAAAAGGTGGAGACCTACAATAACTTCTTGGCTCAAACTGAAATGTAAGTCAACACCTTAGAGTCGGATCGCCAATCCATAACAGATACTGTTACAAAATATAGAATAGTGGATGGGTACCCATTGACAACCAGCCTGTTGTGCCACAGAGGGGTTCTGATATCATCAGACCTCGAGAGCGAAGCTCGAGAGGCCCGATGGCATCAGAACCCTGAGATGGCACAAAAAGGCAGGTTTGTATGAGGATGCTCAGCCGCTATTTTATATAGTGTATAGTGCCGCTGAAAATCGCTTACAGGTCTTGTCTTTAGCAGCTTTTTACTTTTTGTGCGCGATGCACTGTTCCATGATAAAGGGTGGTTTCCAAGGTTGCCGAGTGATTGCTAAGGAGGAAGCATGGCTACATGTCTAGCACAACTTCCTATTGGTTGGCAGGTACATTGGGAGGGTTAAAAAATGAAACAAAAAAAACATGGCGACCATAACGCTCGCTAAGCGAGATGGCTGTGGAGTAGGGGGTCATTTGTTTTATTTTAATTTTATTTCTAAGTCTAAATATCTGGTTGATTCTGCATTTCCTCATATCTGGTTGATCCTGCATCTTGTAAGACTCCAATCTGACTGTCGCTGCGGAAGTGTGGATCCGTCCGTTTCTGCCACTAAGGTAAGTGATGTGCGGTCTGTATAGTGAGCGCGTGGAACCTCTAGAGGTTTTCAAAATGTTGTTCTGCTGCAGTAGGGTATTATCACATTCCATGACCTAACAACATTTTGAGAACCTCCAGTTTCCGTGCACAATGGTCCACTATACACTATGGCCTGGATATTCAAAAGGGTTGTGCATGGCGCAACATGGATGCGCCATGCGCATCCCACCAATGCACTCCGTCATGATATTCAAAAGGACAAGTTGTGATGCGCAACTCCCGCACATCGGTAATGTAAGCGGCGCAAGTGCAGGGGGCGTACCCATGCATAAGCGGCACATCCAGATATTCAGCCCAGGATGTGCCGCGCATATGCTGGCACAACTCCGCCTTGCACTGCTTGGGGAGGGCGCAAAAATGTGCCTGATAAAACCAGGAACAAGTCCTGGCCACCCACAGGCAAGCTGCTGTAATGTAGAGCACGACACAGCAGCCGTCGGCAGTAGGGGGTCACCCGCCCACCCAGAACACTACCCACATGCTCCCTGCCCTGGGAGCTCGGTGCCCCTCCCCTGCCATCGTGGGCATTAATAACATATATAATCCCTGATGGTCCAGAGGAAAGTCCCCTATCGCCCGATTGCGGGCGGAAACAGCATTAGATACTATGGTGGTCTGGTGGTGCTCCTCCCCACCACCGCTGGGGTCCCCGCCACTCAGCACCTGCCTGCATGCCGCCCACAGAATGACAGCATACAGTGCGGTCCGTGCTCCTTGGTCACTTTGGGACTGAAATGGGCAGACTGACCATACAGGGCCCAATATGTGAAATGAAATCCATTATTGAGCCTGTGTAGTATAGTATGGTCTGCACGCCTATTGGTCCACACAGTGTACCAACAGGTGTACAGACTGCACTGTACGCCTGTCATTCAGCGGCATGCGGTGGGGTGCTGAGTAGCAGGGACCCCAGCGGTGGGTGGGAGGGTGTATCACTGGACCACCAGGGTATCTAGTGATGTCTCTGCCCGCGATCAGGCAATGGGTGACTTTCCACTGGACCACCAGCGATTATTTTACCTATGCCCGAGATCGGGCACTGGAGGGCTTTCCCCTAGACCACTAGGAGTATTATTACTTATGCACGCGTTCGGGCGATGGAGGGCTTTCCCCTGGACCACCAGGGAGAATTATTACTTATGCCCACGATTGGGCAATGGAGGGCTTTCCCCTTGACCACCAGGGATTATACATATTACTAATGCTCGCGATCGGGCAATGGAGGGCTTTCCCCTGGACCACCAGGGATTATACATTTTACTAATGTCCGCGATTGGGCGATGGAGGGTTTTCCTGGACCACCAGGGATTATATTTTACTTATGCGTGCGGGGGGGCGCCTTCACTGGACCACCAGGGTTTATATTTTACTTATGTGTGCAGTCGGGCAATGGGGAGGGGGGCTTCACTGGACCACCAGGGAGATTCACTCTACATATGCCCGTGAACGGGAGCAGGACTGCCATGGGACTGCAGGGCGTCAGTCCCCAATGGCTGCAGCCTGGCAGGGTGCCAGGTGCAATGTGCCAGGGATGGGCGCACCGCATGCAAATGAGGCCATGATATGCAAATGGCCCCATTTGCGCCTTGCATGCATAATGGCCTAATTTACATGCCCAGTGCTGAATATCGTGGATGATGCACCTAGCACAACTGCACTTGCGCTGGTGCATCACCCCTGCTTCCATTCTGCCACTTGCGCTGGCACAGTGCATGCACCCTCAGTGCTATATTCAATGGTGCTGAGCCACGGCACAGCACCGTTGAATATCGCCTGGTCCATGCCCTGGCGCAGCCCAGTTGCGCTACACCCAGGCTTGCACCCCTGCCCAGCGCAGTCTGACTATCCAGGCCAATAGCTACAGTTGTCGTGGATGGTGTACTTAAGGAAAATAAGTTGCTTCAAACCCGACTAGCGTATCTTAAGAACGGGGCTTGGGCTTCTAATTTATGTTTCCTCTGCATTCCTGAGGGTCTCGAGGGTACTGATTCCCTCGGTTTTATGCAACAGCTCATTTTGGAATTATTTAATCTGCCGGCCGAGCAACTAATCCTTTGCGCGTGTAGAATAACGCCCAGACGCCGACCTAATAACCCTGATTTACTCCATACCTTTCTAGTTTCTACTGCTGGGGTACATGCCCAGGATCCAATACTACAAAAAGTTAAGACTGTAGGCTCTCTAACTTTAACTGATGAGACTCTTTTACACTGTTTCCCCGAGCTCAGCTATGCCACTCAAATGAGGCGTCTGGGTTTGCAGCACTTCAAGCTGTATTAGGGGAACTGGGTATCAACCATGCCCTCCAACTACCAGCCCATCTTAAGATTTTTTTATGTAGGTAAAACACCTATATAATCATGCTGATGCCGCCCATAAACTGGAGTCAATCCGCAAAGACTTCACTACCTCTACACAAACAGCAGATCCGAAGGAAGACACCACTGAGACTTGACTGTTGGATATGTAACACGCTCTAAAATTACCTCCTCCTTGGTTTAGGAGTCAGCTCATGATGGACTGCTGTCATGACATTTCCATTTACTGGGTTTTTGCACATTTACAGTTATACTGTCACTAATAATACGTTTATATAGTTACACATCTTGTTAGCCTCACTTTGCGGATTCTAACTGCTAAATGTTACTGCAACATAAAAACACAGAAGTTGACAGCAGATAAGGACCACAACACCCATCCAGTCTGCCCATTTTTTCTACCTTATGAATGTAACATAGGTCTTTACTCTGTCAATGGCCTATCTATTCATACTCATCAGTATTGCTCCCTTATGCCTATCCAATGCCTGTCTGAAGCCCTACACTGTATTCATATCCTCCACTTCCCGAGGTAGGCCGTTCCATGCATCCACCACCCTTTCTGTGAAAAAACTTCCTCACATTACCCCTTAATCAGCCTCCCTTTAATCCATGCTGTGTCCTCTTGTCCTGCTATTGTTCTTATACTTATACATTTGTTAGACTCTTTCACCTTGTTAATGTCCTTACGATGTTTGAATGTCTCCATCATATCACCTCT
Organism: Neoceratodus forsteri; assembly: GCA_016271365.2. Taxonomy (NCBI): domain Eukaryota; kingdom Metazoa; phylum Chordata; order Ceratodontiformes; family Ceratodontidae; genus Neoceratodus; species Neoceratodus forsteri. The sequence goes on along the minus strand of CM028131.1, from coordinate 1,653,331,034 downwards.
CTCCCTCCTTTGCTCTAGGGTATACATACTGAGCTCCGTTAATCTGTCCTCATATGTTTTCTGATGCAGTCCCTGCACCATTTTGGTTGCCCTGCTCTCGACTGCCTCCATTTTGTTAATGTCCTTGGGCAGGTGCAGCCTCCAGTACTGCACGCAGTATTCCAGATGGGGTCCAACCAGTGTCTTGTAAAGAGGGAATTTTACCTCCCTCTTATGACTTATGATACCCCTACTAATACACCCCAACATCCCTCTAGCCTTACCTCTACTTTAGTGCTCTGCTTGGATGATTTCAGGTCATCTGTGATGATGATGCCCAAATCTGTTTATTCCTTTGCAATTACCAGCAACTCCCCTCCCAACCTATAGGTAGCTTCAGGGTTTCTCTCCCTTGTGTGCATGATCTTGCACTTCTTTGCGTTAAACCCTAGTTGCCACTCTTCTGACCATTTTGCCAGTTTTTCCAGATCTCATCTCATTCTGCCCACCCTATCTGGATCATCTACCTTGTTGCAGACCTTGGTGTCATCTGCAAATTGACAAACCTTACCCTCCAGTCCATACCTCTCAACCTTTTTTCCCCCAAATGTGGAACATTGCCTGTCAAAATGTGGAACAAATGAGCAAAATGTGGAACACTTAATCAAATCTTTACCTAAGAAGCTCAAAACACTGTTAAAATGTTGCATTTATGTTCAGAAAGTCTGTTGTTACTTGAATAGCATATTTTTTGCATCATTTACTATGGATTTTTGCTATAAAATGTTGACTTTGAATGTGGAACAAGTCCTCACAATGTGGAACAGGGAGCCTTTGGGAAGTAAAATGAGGAACGTTCCTCGTAATGTGGTACAGTTGAGAGGTATGCTCCAGTCCATTTGCAATGTCACTGATGAAGATATTGAAGAGGACTGGCCCCAGGACTGATCCCTGAGGTACTTAATTTGTGACTTGCATATCTTCTGACTGTATAACGCTTACCACCACTCTTTTCTGCCCGCCACCCAGTAGACCAACCTCTGACCCACCCGGAGCCTATCTAGCTTATTAATCAATCTTCTATGTGGAACAGTATCAAAAGCTTTGCTGAATTCAAGGTAGGCAACATCAACTGCACCCCCTTGGTCCTCCCACTCTGGTTAAACAGTCAAAGAAATCTATGAGATTAGTCTGACAGGACCTTCCTGTTGCAAACCCATGCTGTCTTGGATCCTGTGTTCCCATGGATTCCAGGTGTTGCACTATCCTTTCCTTAAGGAGTGCCTCCATAATCGTGTCCATGACTGAGGTAAGACTGACTGGTCTGTAGTTCTCTGCCTCCTCCCTGCTGCCACTCTTGTGTAGCAGGATCACATGAGCCCTTCTTCAGTCTTCTGGGACCTCTCCTATGCTCAGAGACTCACTAAACAGTTCTGATAATGGCTCTGCTAGTTCCACCCTTAGCTCCTTTAGTACCTTGGGATGCACGCCATCAGGTCCTATTGCCTTGTCCACCCTGAGCTTAGCGAGCTCTTGTAGAACCCTTTATTTTGTGAAGGGACTTGTGCACACCTCCCCCCCCCCATGTCCATGGTGCTGAGCTGTGGGCCCTGCCCTACATTCCTCCTCAGTAAATACTGGGCAGAAGTATCTATTTAGGATAGATGCTTTTCCCTGGTCCTTCTCCACACACGCCTCCTTATCCCCTTTGGACTGTCTCCTTTCATTAATGTATCTTTAGAAATTTCTGTCCCCTTCTTTTACTGTTTGTGCTAGTGTTTCCTCGGTTTGGGCCTTTGCCTGCCCTACTGCCTTCCCTGCTTCCCCCTTAAGGAAGTTTGGTATGCCTCCCTTGCTTCGTCCCGCTGCATTCGCTTATATTTCCTGAAGGCCAACCTTTTGGCTCCGACCTTTTCTGCTACTGTTTTTGAGAACCAACGTGGTTTTCTCCTTCTTTTGCTCTTGCTTTTCTCACTAACACAATGGGATGTTGCTTCAAGTACTGCATGCTTAATGCTTGCCCACTTTGCCTGTACCCACTCACCTGTATTTCTTCTTGCCAAGGCTAGCTTAACTCTGTTGGCCATCTTATCAGAGTCAGCTCCTCTGAAGTCTCATATTTTTGCTATGGAATGGGATGATTTAGTTCTAGTGGTCAAATTGAACCATACCATGTGATGGTCACTGGCTCCCAAGTGACCTTCTACCTGAAGATCTGTGATCCCTTCCCCGTTAGTCAGTACTAGGTCCAGGATAGCCCTGTCTCTTGTGGGTTGTTGTACCAATTGTTCGAGGCCCTCCCCCTGCAGGGAATCCACTTTGTGTGTAGTTCTGGAAGATGTTCCTGCTGGTATTGACCAATCTGTATCTGGCATGTTGAAGTTTCCCATTATCAGAACCTCCCCTTTAGCTGTCATGTTTTTAATATCTTATTTATTTATTTATTGAATTTTGATGACCGGGTAGGCCCACTGGGCCCCGGAGGTCCCTTTTTCAGGGGCGACCTGGGTGAACAACAAATTACAGGTAACAATAACAGGTAACAGGTAATCTTCTATCAGTAATGTGTCTGTGTCCTCCCCCTGGTCTGGAGGCCTGTTGATAACCCCAGTTCATATGGCTCTCCCATTTCCTGTTTCTAGGGTGACTCACAGTTCTTCTGGCTCCTTATGTGTATTCTGAATTTCTGTAGCTTTGATATTTTCATTGACATAAAAGGCCACTCCTCCCCCTCCCCCCTTTTTGCACCTTGGTCTCTTCTGAACAGTACATAGCCGGGTAGTGAAGTCTCTCAAGTGTGGTTATTGGTGAACCATGTCTCGCTAATGGCTACTATGTCCAGTTTAGTCTCTGTCATTGTTGCCTCCAGGTCTGGGATCTTGTTTCCCAGACTGTGGGCATTTGTGTACCTGATTTTCCATTGGCCAGATTTCGGTGCGTTAGCTGTTGGGTGAGGTCTGGAGTTTCCCCTGGGTGTCGTTTGGGGAGCCGGACCTTTTTCCTTACCTGGTGATGCAAATGAACTACAAACATGCTGAACTCCTGTTTGATCACTAGCTGAGGGGGGAAGGGTGTTCTTCCCATTCAATGTATCAGGTGCTGTACCCCTCTTCCCATTTGTTAGTTTAAATATTCTGCAGACATATCAAACTTCAGTTACCTACAAACTTGTCCTTTTTTCCTGGCACCAGCCCTTGAGCTACATGTTTATCTCCCCTATCTCCCCTTCTCTGACCTTCCGTCCATCTGCCCCCCCCCCAGACCAGCAGGATCTCAGAGAAGGAGATGCTGGATGAAATGGATGACAGTTTGTCTCCCAGTCTGGTCAGGTGTTCCTTGGTCTCCACAAATGACCACCTGGTGAGATAGTTAGTCCCTACGTGTACCAGGATGTCGATGTTTTCTCCTGCTTCCTGCACGATTTTATCAATGCAGTCAGTCTCTCCACAATGACGTAACTGGGGGACATCTGACCATTACCCCGGCTGGAAGTAAGTATCAACTCCCCGAATCATGGAGTCTCCTATGATCAGAAGTGTTTTGGATTTCCTTTTTGCTTTTTTGTTTTGGGCGTGTTTTGTAGTGCTAGCTCCTGTGCTGCAGTGTCCTGCTCTGTAGTGTCCTCTGCCCCTTTGTTTCGATTTCAGAGATAGAGGCAGATACCCGTTTGTAGTTTTTATATGGTTTGTGGAAGTGATACGTTAGCGATCACTGAGTGATGGGGCATCCGATTTGCTCCTCCTAACCACCTGCCAACCTCCCAGACCAACTACCCTCTGCGGTCGAGGTGCTTCAGTTGGATGTTGGGGAAATGGCGGGTGGGTCATGTAATATATTTCCTCCTGAATATGCGATTTGAGGCACGCTATCTCTGCCCTATCTCTGACGTACTTTTTTTAATATTAAAATTCTTCATGAGGTTTCCTCTGCTACCACCTTGTGGTCAGGTATTATACAGTTAATGGTTTTTATATCATTACATTTTGCAGTTTAGTTTTTGCTCGCTTTGTATGGTAATTAATGCGCTACTCTGTTTCCTTGATTGTTGTGGGATATGAAGGAGGTGTATGCAGATGTGTCTGTATTTTTCTTAAAGGGATTTACTCTTTGCTTATTGTATGATCATGGACCCTAGGGCTATGTCTTTTGACGCTGGCCCATCTTTTATAGAAGGGATTCTCTTTTGGACTTCAGAATTATTCTCTCATTAATGGTTGTCATGGTCTTGCTGCAAAGGCTCTTTTGACCACATTATACTGGATACTGGTGTAACCCTTCCCCCTTACAAATGGGGGTTCCTAAATGTCTTCCTGGGCTTGCCTAAATGCCCACTGCCAGTCTGGTGTTCTGTGTCCTAATAGATTTACAAGTGCTTGCATGCAAGTGCCCTGTTAGCCCCCGTGCCTCTCTCTTTAAGAGCTGATGATAGACAGCATGGATTTGTCTCAGGGAAATCGTGTCAGAAAAACCTTGTGGAGTTCTATGACTGGGTGGTGAGTGCCTTGGACCTGGGTAGACCAGTGGACGTCCTCTTTCTAGACTTCAGCAAGGCATTTGACTCTGTTCCTCACATGGGCCTGTTGGATAAGCTGGGAGAAATGGGGGTGGGGAACAAGATGATCAGATGGATAGGCAACTGGCTCCAGGACCAGACCCAGAGGGTCATAGTTGGCGGGATAGTCTCATCCCCGATGAGGGTCATTAGTGGGGTCCCACAGGGATCAGTCCTTGGGCCCCTCCTGTTCAATGCCTATGTCTCTGACATAAGGACAGGAATCAGGAGTGAGATGAGTCTCTTGGATGACTCAAAACTGGGCGGTGGTGGATGGGGGAGGAGGAGGGTGGCCCTACAGGGGACTTGGAGGCTCTGGAAAGATGGTCTAGAAAGTGGAAGCTGAGGTTCAATGCAGGGAAATGCAAAGTACTCCACCTGGGGGCCAGAAACCCGGCCATGTACACCCTGGGGGAGAATGCTACAAGTCTCGATGGCTGAGAGAGACCTGGGGTGGTGGTGGGTGTCAAGATGAACAACTCGGAGACTTGTAGGAGAGCAGCAGCCAAGGCCAACAGGATGCTGGGATGCATCGCTAGAGAATCACCTCCAGAAGGAGGAAGTGATGCTCTCTGTATAACTGCTTGGTGAGGCCACACCTTGAGTACTGCGTGCAGTTTTGGAGGCCACACTTAAAGAGGACATTAAACTCCTGGAGAGAGTCAGGAGGAGCAACCAAATGATTTGGGGCTTGGGGACAGGACCTATGAGGAGAGGCTCGAAGAGCTAAATATGTACACATTGGAAGAGAGAAGGGACCGGGGGACATGATAGAGTCTTCAAGTACATGAGGAGGGTAAATGGGGGAGGAACAGTGGGGTGCTTGAAGGAAGGAGGAGGCCCACTAGAGGGGCATGGGTGGAAGCTGGAGGGAAGATTCAGGGAGAAAGGAGGAGGTGCTACTTCACTGAGAGGGTGGTGGAGCCATGGAATGCACTGCCTAGGGGGCTGGTGGAGGCAGAGACGGTGGAGGGGTTCAAGAGGGGCTGGGACAGGTACAGAAGAAGGGTTCTGGAAGCAAAATCCAATGCAGCAAGAATATCTGGAACTGGGAAGGGAGAAGCCAGAGAAGGCGAGGGGGGCAGCAAGGTCAGCACCCAGCGTGGGGGCTGACCAATCGAGCAGACTCGAAAGACCGTTAGGCCTATTCTGCTGGCATTTTAGTATGTTAGCTGCCTACCTCGTAGTGCATAATTAATCTGGGTGGGGGCCAAGTGTTCCTAAGCGCGGGTCCCACCTGGGCTGCAATATAATCGCTCCATTCTGCCACTGTTAATTGCATAGGGGGAGCTCTGTTAAGAACTGTGACTGTTTGCTGATTATTTGCATTAACAATAATGATATCATAGTTTGTCTAACCTGCCTTCCCTTGCAGCATGGACTTTTCTGTTAATCACCACCATCTTGGTTCTGGACTGCCCGTTGGGACCAATCAGTACCTTTGGGGACTCTAAAATGGAACCTGTCCCCAGGTGCCTCATGGGAGTGAATTTCTGAAGGAATTGTAGTTTTCACCTTTTGGTGCCTAAATTGACCTGGAGGGGGAGCCCTTGCTGTGACAGACAGAGGGACCAAGGAATCGAACCCTTTGGATCACTGAGAAAGGCCCGAGCTGCCTGCAGCAGTGTGTCAGTGTGAGTTTGGAGTTGAGAGGGTGAACAGCTCGAGTAATTGGAGCAGCTGCTCCTGCGTGGTACACAGGGGAAATCGGTGGGAAGGCTGTGTCTGGCCTGCCTGCTACCATCTTCCCAAGTGAAGAGACCTTGAACCTTGGAATTCGACTTTATCCGAAATTGCAGTTTTGTGCGATTGGAACCTGAATGTCAAAAAGCAAAATTCGTCTGAATTGGACCAAAGATTTGCCTCGGTGCGATCAGTATGGCAGGACTTGAGACTACTGCAGAGCGTACAGTTTGCACAGAGACACTGTGAATAGCAACCAGACTGTTATCCGAACTGTATTATTTACTTGCTTTTACTATAAGTGTGCTGAATGTGAAGCGTGGGTAGCGATTTGGTTCCCCGCCTCACTTAATGTGTCATGCTTACTGGAAGCTGCATCCAGTACTTTACCGGACTGTATCAGACTTGTTCACCTGGTCTGGGCCTTGCCATCTTGGCCTCGACTGCTGCTCATGCCGCAGAGTTACACCCGACGAGACACACCTGGGGATTCGACTCCCTGCTCAACACCAGTGAACAGGAATGACACCACGGTGCATCATGTGGGGCCTGCTTCTCCTGGCAATCCAGCTCTTCATCCTGAGGTCTCCATTTCATCCGTCCTGCACCCTGCACTGGGTAGCATGAGTAAACACCAGGGTAGCTCCCTGCAACAAAGCTCAAAGCAAAGAGTGTCAACTGATTAAATTGTTGTTGCTAATCATTTCGGACTGAGCCATCCAGCACAGGATTACAAATCAAGGGTTAAAGTGCATGTCGTGTTTTCTTGTTTCCAAAGGGCCCGTACAATAGCTGCAATGCCGGCCTACCCTGGGCAACGCTTCAGGCTAGCTTGGAGTTCCAACTGGGTACCCAGAGTGTGTGTGACTGTATTACAGGGACCTTTGAGTGAATGCCTTATAACATGAATCAATCAGATTTAGAATCAACCACTAGATTACTGCCCCTCCCTTGTTCATGTCCCCCTAATAAATCAGATCTAAATCTTTTTGCATCTAAACTGGCTGAAGTGTAACTCTGTATAGAAAGTACTGTGATATTGCTGTCTACTGTTACAGGCCTTGTTTTACAGGGGGTCTCCAGGGTCGTCCCAGATAATTCAACCCTGGTGGTAAGTGTGTTACAAGAGGAGTTAACAGTGCATTATAGTGTGTATTTGGATTGTGTTATTTCAGACTTGCTTTGGCCACTAGAGGGGAAAGAGGGGGGTATCAGTGTCCCGGAGGGCTGTACCCAGAGCAGTTACGCTGCCATTAACCCTGTCCTCTGGGTGGAGGCACCCTTTTCATGAGCTCAGCTCCCTCAACCTGCAGATAGTCATGCAGGCAGGGGTAGTATCCCTTGGGATATCGCCACCAAGGGGTTACATTAAATTGATAGTGCTTTACCCCCACAGTGTTATGCCACTGAATGAAGAGCTTCGTATTTAATACCATAATCATTCCCGTTTTATATCCTATACCTGAAATCAAACATTGTATTTGTATGTTTATTATGAAAATGAATAAACAAAGTTTTAAAAAAATAAAGATGGCTCCCATTAGATTGCATGCCTCAAGGGTGGTAGCTATATCTGTCACTTTTAGAAGGGCAGTACTTGTAGAGTAATAGGGTTTGAATCCTGTTTGGAAGTCAGTAGGAAGACTGTTATTGAGGATTTGGGCTAAGAGTTATTAATGTATAAGTTTCTCTAGCAACCTACAGACAGATAGATAGATGGTCTTTATATTTTGGTGCCCAGTCCTGGAGGCTCTGGGCGCCATTACAATAGGAACAAGGTTACAGCAGGATCAACTAAAATATTACATCAATAAAAAAATCAGATTTAAAAACTATCAGCAAACACTTTATTAAAAAGGTAGTCCTTCAGGCCCCTTTTAAATGCCTCCACCGCTGGGACCGCCCTCAAAGATTTTGGCACAAGTTCCAGCCTGGCCCTCAGAACCACCAGGTGGCCTCAGTGGAGGAGCGGAGGGGACATACTTGGATAGCTGGAATAAGTAGGTCAGACAGGTAACCAGGGCCCAGGCTGTATAGGGCCTTATAGGTGAGCAAGTCCACCTTGAAGATGATCCTCCAACTGACCAGCAGCCAGTGCAGATCACGCAGGACCGAGGTCACATGGCAGAACCTCGGAAGGCCCACCAGAAACCTGGCCAGTGTGTTCTACACTAGCTCCAGCCTGTGGAGGATCCCTCCATTGACCCTGAAGTACAGAGTGTTGCAATAGTCCAGCCTGGAAGTCACAAAGGCATGTACTAATGATGGCAAGTCTTCTAGCGGAATCAGGGGTTTAATTTGGGTGACATTCCTTAAGTGGTAAAATCCACTTTTGACACCAGATGACACCTGGGCTTCCATGGTCAACCTGTCATCAAGACTGACACCCAAATTTCTCACCCTGAGGGAAGCCAGCAACGGAGTTGACCCCAGGACGGGCCCAGTTATCACTCTGGAGGCATCCCCATAACGCCATTGACGAGGCTTAAACACTAGCACCTCCGTCTTGTCTAGGTTCAGCCTCAGCCAGCTCATGGACATCCAGTATTGAATCTCAGCCAGACATTTATTAAGCACTTCAACGGCATGTTCAGCTCCATGGGCAAATGACATATACAGCTGGGTATCATCTGCATAGCAGTGAAAAGCCAGACTGTATTGTCTAATGAGCTCACTGCAAACAACATCGGCAAAAGGATTGAGCCTTGAGGTAGTCCACATGGCAGGGGCTTCGAGGAGGAGTAGAAATTTCCCATCACCACGCATTACCGCCTGTCACAGAGATAAGACTCAAACTGTTTGATGACTGTTCTGGTGAGTCCAATATACACTCTAAGGCAATCCAACAGCAACAATATGGCCCATGGTGTCAAATACTGATGAGAGATCGAAAAGAATGAGAATTGACCGTTCCCCTTTATCTCTTGCCCTGAGGTTGTCATTTTGCACCTGAACTAATGCCATCTCTGTGCTGTGTCTAGCTCTGAAACTGGACTGAGAAGGCTCATAGATGTCAAAGGCTACAAGGTGTGCCTCGAGCTGCAGAGTCACTACTTTCTCAATAACCTTCCCTAGGAATTGGAGGCTGATGATAGGTCTATAATTTGCCAGGATGTCAAGGTCAAGTGATGGTTTCTTCAGAAAAGGCTTCACCAACACCTACTTCAAGGCATAGAGGAAGCATCCCTCTGAAAGTAAACACCGGACTATCCTGGTGAACACTGGACCAATGGTCTCGGCCCCTCCCACTAGGAGATGAGTTGGGCCATGGCCCAGTTCACAGCATGCGAGTCGCAGCTTCAAAATCACCCCGACGACCTCAGCCACCTCAACCAGCCAAAACTCCCCTCAGGCAATACGAGTGCCTCTGCTTGGACCAGGCCAACCACTGCAGGGCAAATTTTGTCCCGTTGGGGAGATCCCCACCCGAATGGAGGACACCCTGTCTGAGAAGAACAGAGCAACTCTTCACACAATGCAGTTGAAAATGCTCTTTTCAGCTTTAGATAGATTGGGTATAACAATCTGTCCGCAGTTCGAAATAGCTGAGCTGGTCTGTTCTTCCCAGCAGCAATCTCCCTGGACAGGAATGATGCCTTCATATGGTTGATTGCCTCCCGATAATCATTATAATGATTTTTCAGGGCCAGTCAATCCTCCATGGACTAGGTCCTCTGCCAACAATGCTCCAACTTCCCACCCTCTGTCTTCATCTCCTTGAGAGCCCCATCAAACCATGGGGGTCTCAAGCAAGAAGACATGGGTCTTATACGGACTGGTGCGATGGTACAGAGTGCCTTGGTAACGGCCTCATCTAATCTCAGAATCTTTGTTAGAGGCCTTACGAAACTGTCAGAAAACAGCTGAATGCCTAGACTCCTGGCAACAAGCAGCAATATCAGTAATTTTAAAACCCCCAAAACCTCCTCACCTCTGTGAGTCATATAGGCCCGTTTCGGTCCTAAACCAAGATTATAAAATTTATACTAGCATCCTCGATTATAGACTGGATAATATTTTACCCACCATAATAAATTCAGATCAGTCTGGCTTTATAAAATCCCGTAAGACCACTGATAACATTGAACGCACCCTTTATTTGATAAATCAAGCCAAGATCACAAACTCTCCCCTACTCATTCTGGGCCTAGATGCCCAGAAGACCTTTCATATGGTGTCCTGGCCTTTTTTTATTAGCCACATTATCGAAGTTCGCCCCCCCCCTTTTCTAAACATTATCAAGGGCATTTATAAGGCCCCAGAAGCAGTGGTGAAGGTGAATGGAACACAGTCAGATAGATTTGGTTTATTTTGAGGCACTAGACAAGGATGCCCTCTATCCTCTCATCTTTTTGCTCTGTTCATCGAGCCTATAGCCGAATCACTGCGACAATTACCTCAATTACATGGCAACATAATACAAAACAGAACACAAATTAGCATATTATGCAGATGATCTACTCATATATCACTAAACCAGAGGAATCACTGGATGCCCTTACTCAGCTACTCCTGAAGGTTGAGGTGGTGCCAGGTTATACCATTAATCAAGGTAAATTGGAGGCTTTGATTGTTCAGGGAATCTTGCCTCAGAAAGTTCTATGGCACTATAACTATTAAGTGGCATAAACCCTTTATATCATATCTCGGTTTTAAGATCCCCCTAAACTGGAAGATCTTTATCTCCTGAATTATAAATCCCTTTGCCAAAAGACAACAGGACCTTAATAGATGGCTGCCTTTACCACTATCTCTAATTTCCAGAGTCCAGAGTATTCAAATGAATACATTACCTAAAGTACTATATCTTATGCAGAATATCCCTATCCCCCCTTCCCGACAAGACATAAACCACTGGGACTAATCCATCTGGAAATATGTATGGTAGGGAAAGAGACCCCGAATAGCCATAGACAAACTACGATTGCCTAAAGACAAGGGTGGCCTCGCTCTCCCAGATTTTTCTAATTACTGGACAGCCTCCCTACTCTCCCACATGCTGATCTGGCTTTTACATACACATCAGGCACCAATCTGGACAACGATAGAATTTAGCCTTTCTGATACTCCCCTTGATCTCCTTGCTATTTGCCAACCGAAAGTGGTGTTCCCCCAGGTCCGCTTCCACACCTTCACAGAGGGACTGGATGAGTTCTCTCTCCCTGTCAGACAACAGATTCTTGGCAAGCTGGATGGGGGTCTCGGCCAGGGACCGGGACTTCATACCTGCTCAAACTGACCACAGCTTTAAAAGATGGATTCAGTGGGGGCTAAAACACACTTTCCAGTTCTATGACAAGGGAATATTCAAAACCTCTGCCCAGCTACAAGGAGAGTTCTCCCTCCCCTGGCATGACCTCTTTCGATACTTTCAGATGAGACATTTTCTAGATGCAAAGCTGGGACTGAATATCTAGTCTCAGCGTGACCCCCAAATAAGTGATCTTATATTCCAGACTGTGGAGACAGGAGACCATGCTCACTTGGTCCCTAGAATTTACAGGGCACTCCAGGGAGGCAACTCCCAACATATGGACCTGACCCAGTTCCAATGGGAGGCAGAAGTGGCCATGTCTTTTATTCCCTCGGACTGGCTGCATATCTGGAGATACCAACACAAAACTTTGAATTCCTTTATATGGAGATAATTCTCCTGGAAGGTAGCCACTAGATACTTCCTAACTCCACAAAAGACAGCCAAATACTCACATTCTGGGGACTCGTCTTGCTGGAGGTCCTGTGAATGCGAGGTGGTGACGCACTCTCACATATTCTGGTTTTGTCCGGTTTTGGACCCCTTTTGGTCTGAGATAAATATCAGATTAAGGGGATTGTTCTCGGAGCTGGGCACCAATACCCCCGAGATAGCCCTCCTTCTATACTTCCCGAAACAATACAAGAAAACAAAATACCTGATCTATCTCCTTAGCCTCATTTTTGCGGCAGCTAAGAAATGCATTACCCGTCTATGGCTTCAATCTGACCCTCCCAGCATTCTATCCTGGGATAATACCATCTATGATATCTACAAAATGGAATCCCTTACAGCCAAGTTACAGAATAGAGTCCCAGAACTGATGAACTGTTGGACCTGGTGGTTTCTGAATATTTCCCAAACATGACCAGACTTAGTTCCATAACATAGAGGGACCCGGGCACTGATGGAACATCTGGATGCCTGGTTGATTGGGTTGGCCAGCCCCTCCTTACATATGTGTTTCTTTTTTATCCATTCCTTTTAGGTTCTAGTCCTCTCCCTTGAACAGCTTATCAACACAGGAATCAAGATGACTACTGGAGCTGAGGACCGACGAACACCTGATCTGGTTACTAACATACTAAAATGCCAGCAGAATAGGCCTAACGGTCTTTCGTGTCTGCTCGTTTGGTCAGCCCCCAACCTGGGTGCTGACCTTGCTGTCCCCCTCGCTTCTCTGGCTTCTCCCTTCCCAGTTCCGGATATTCTTGCTGCATTGGATTTTGCTTCCAGAACCCTTCCCCTGTACCTGTCCCACCCCCTCTTGAATCCCTCCACTGTCTCTGCCTCCACCAGCCCCCTAGGCAGTGCATTCCATGGCTCCACCACCCTCTCAGTGAAGTAGCACCTCCTCCTTTCTCCCTGAATCTCCCCCTCCAGCTTCCACCCATGCCCTCTAGTGGCCCCTTCCTTGAAGCACCCTGACTGTTCCTCCCTATTTACCCTCTTCATGTACCTAAGACCTCATCATGTCCCCGGACCTTCTCTCTTCAATGTGTACATATTTAGCTCTTGAGCCTCTCCTCATAGGTCCTGTCCCCAAGCCCCAAATCATTTGGTTGCCCTCCTCTGGACCCTCTCCAGGAGGTTAATGTCCCGCTTTAAATGTGGCCTCCAAACTGCACGCAGTACTCAAGTGCGGCCTCACCAAGCAGTTATAACAGAGGAGTATCACTTCCTCCTTCTGGAGGTGATCCCCTAGCGATGCATCCCAGCATCCTGTTGGCCTTGGCTGCTGCCCTCCTACAAGTCTCAGAGTTGTTCATCTTGACATCCACCACCACCCCCAGGTCCCTCTCAGCCATCGAGACTTGTAGCATTTCCCCAGGGTGTACACTTGGCCTGGGTTTCTGGCCCCCAGGTGGAGTACCTTGCATTTCCCTGCATTGAACCTCAGCTTCCACTTTCTAAACCATCTTTCCAGAGCCTCCAGGTCCCCCTGTAGGGCCACCCTCCCCTCCTCCCCATCCACCACCGCCCCAGTTTGAGTCATCTGCAAAGGGACTCATCTCATCTGATTCCTGTCCTTATGTCCAGATGACGTGAGTTGAACAGAAGGGGCCCAAGGACTGATCCCTGTGGGACCCCACTAATGACCCTCCTTGGGGATGAGACTATCCCACCAACTACGACCCTCTGGGTCCGGTCCTGGAGCCAATTGCCTAGCCATCTGATCATCTGGTTCCCCAACCCCATTTCTCCCAGCTTATCCAACAGGCCCACGTGAGGAAAAGAGTCAAATGCCTTGCTGAAGTCTAGAAAGAGGACATCCATTGGTCTACCCAGGTCCAAGGCACTTGTCACCCAGTCATAGAACTCCACCAGGTTTGTCTGAGACGATTTCCCCGGGATGAATCCATGCTGTCTATCGTCCAGGCACCCTGACTTATCCAGGTCCCCTAGCCTCTCCTTGACAATGCCCTCCTTCACCTTGCCCACCACACGATGTCAGGCTGACAGGCCTGTAGTTCCCTGCCACCTCCCTTGATCCCCCCTTGTGGATAGGCACTATATGCGCCACCTTCCAGTCTTGGGGCACCCACCCTGTCCTCAGAGAGATGGTGAAAAGCTCTGCCAGGGGTTTTGCCAGGACATCTGCAAGTTCCTTCAGCACTCTGGGATGTAATTTATCTGGCCCCGGTGCTTTCTCCGTCTTAAGGGAGCTGAGGGCTTCCCTCACTCTCTCTGCTGTGATTTCCACTTCCGGTACCCCTTCTCCCTGCTTAGCCCTCCCCCCACCTGCCAGTGATGCCTTCCCCTCTCCCCAGACCTGCCGATCGGTAAGGGTCCCCCCCTCCTCAGTATCTCTGTCTCCTCCCATGTATGATGCAGCACCCCCATTTTCCCTGGTGAAAACTGAGGTGAAGTACTCATTTAGTACCTCAGCCTGCTCCCCCGGGTCTTGTGCCCATCTCTCCCCTGATTTAATCCTGCTAATCTGCCCCTTCACCCTTCGTTTTCCCCAATGTATCTAAAGAACCCTTGTTCCCACTCCTAATTTCCTGGCCAGGTTCTGCTCCTTCCTTGCCTTAGCCCGCCTCACCACTCTAGTGGCCCTTCTAGCCATCAGCTCTGCTCTCCTCGATCCCTTTCACCCTTGAGCACTTGAATTGTTTATAGGCTGCTTTTCACCGCACCACCTCCTGGACCTCCCTGGTCCACCAACAGGGTTTTTGGGCCTACCGCATTGCCTTACCTTTGCACAGGTGCTGGTAGCATCCTGCACCCTCTCCTGATGATTTCCCACCTACTATCAGCGTCCATGTCTGACCCAATTCCATCCAAATGCTCCTTAAGGATCCTTCACATTTCCTTAAAATCCGCCCCCCTGAAGTCGGTTACTTCCGTCTTTGTGCAGCCTTCTACCCCTCCTAGGTCCAGGCAGAACCAGACCATGGCATGGTCACTCCCCGCCAATGGGTCCCTTACCTCCAGGCCCCCAATCTGGTCACTGTCTGCCAGGACCACATCCAGTACACGTGCCTCCCTGGTCGGTTCCCTCACCTGCTGAGTTAGGAACGCGTCTTGAAAGACATCCAACAACCTCTGTTCCCTGGTCACAGAGGATGTCATAGTCTCCCAGTCTGTTCCTGGCATGTTTAAGTCCCCCAACACCACCACCGTTCCTCTACCCAGTCTGCAGTGTCTCCAACATCTGCCACCAGACTGTCCTCCAGCTCCTCCGCCAGGGCAGGGGGTCTATACACCACTCCTATTTTTACTCTCTTGCCCCCCCTTGTTATCAAGGTGACCCAAATCGCCTCCATGGTTCCCTCCGCCTCCTCTACTCCCCCTATGCCAATGCAGTTTTTGACTATCATTGCTACCCCTCCTCCCCTTCCCTCCCCCCTGTCCTTCCTGAACATAGTGTATCCCTCCAGGTTCAGGTCCCAGTCATGTCTCTCAGTGACCGCTGCCACATCCACTGCTCCCTCAGTTAGCATCGCCTGGAGCTCAGGCATTTTATTGCCCAAGCTCCTGGCATTTAGCAGGACTACCTTCCACCCTTTCCTATAGTTCCATTTTCCTGTCGTGTTCCCATGGGTTCTGTTTTCCCTGGTCTGCACTTTGCCAGTTGGCCTTTCCTGCAATCCTCCTGGTCCCAGGGGGTGGAGACAGAGTCCTCCTTTATCGGCACCCCTTGACAGCCTTTTCTCCTATCCCACCCCCTTCACAAGTTTAAACCCCACTTTTCACCAATGAACCCTCTATTTTCAACTTAAGGATTCCTCCTCCAAATTGAGATGTAGTCTATCTCTAGCATACAGCTCCTTATCCTCCCAGGTCTCCCCAATCCCCATCAACCCATACCCTCTGGCCTCACACCACTCCCTGAGCCACTGGTTTATCTCCCTAATTTTCCTTTTGTGTTCCCCACTAGCCCTTGGCACTGGCAGGATTTCTGAGAAGGAAACTGTGCATCCTATGTCATGACAGACCCTGGCGAGCTCCCTGAATCTTGCCTGTATCTCTAGCTCGCTATTTCCCTCAATGTCATTTGTACCCAGGTGGACCAGTATGTTACCCTTGCTGCCCTTCCCAGGGGCCCCCACCACCACCCAAAGTTCAACGCAATTTTAACTTTTAGATTCGCCTCAGAGGCATTAGGGATTATACCTGATAGTATGGTCATTACCTTGTTGATTAACAGTTAATTCTCTTCTGTTAGCACCCTTTGCAAACTGTGTGAGAGGCCTTTCGGCACCATGCAATTCTGCTTAAAGTTGGACCAGCATAACATTCTGTGGTGATTTGCATATGCAGCCCATGATGCTTTGCATTGTGGGGGCATGTGTGATTTTGTATTTTCTTGAAACTTGGCTTCCCAGCCAAATGCCCTTTGGGGTAACCCTTGCCTCAGTGTTTACCACAGAGGTTCTTTGTCTTTTAAATAGTTAATTCTCTTAGCTTACTATGTCTCCTAATATTTCAACGCGACCATTTTTTCCTCATTTTCTTTGAGTCATATAAACTGGCAATATATCAGACCAGTTCTGAGGACTTATATGTTTCCAAGCATTGCATATTGATCATATTTCATAATTTCAGAATATACACACCTCTGTACTGTATTACCTCAGCTGAACTGCAAAACTTAATAAATAAAAAGTTTAAAAAAACAAAACTTCAGAGGAGAATCCCATCCCCCTGGCAGATGCAGGACCCCATGCAAAACACCCCTTCATGGGGTGGATGCCAAAGAGAGGCATGAGGTTACAGATCCTAGATCCCTACCCTACAGGCATATTGCATACCTAGGGGGCCCTCGGCTGAGGTTATCCCTCGAAGCAAGGCTTAGGACTTGTTAGCTAGATCACAGAAGATCTAGCCCTTTGGAAGTGCCAGTTACTATATAAGGGCTAGTGGACCATGTTTGCCCTATCTCCTATCAGTTGTGTTATGTGTTAAAAAGCCTACACCCCTAATAAGAAGATACCAGATAAATGTACAGAATAAGGGGAATGTTAATTATTTATTTAAAGTTATGTTATCATGCTGTGTATGTTATAATAACAGTCAAAGGATTCCAAAAACAATACACAGGATGGTACAGGTGGAGGAGAAATGGGAGGCTCCCGGGGGGGGGGGGGCGATGTTCCAAAGGAGGAGACAGTGCCACTCTACAGCATCAAATGGCTGACCCTACGCTGCAGCTCCTCTCACTGAATGCGAACAGACTTTCATCCCCCCTAAAGTGATCCATCCAGGGTAATGTCATACCTCAAAAAAACCAAAGCGGATATCATATATCTGCAGGAGACCCATATGTCTCAGCTTGAGCATGGTAAGTTATCCAAGTTTGGCCTGGGAGAGGTGCTCTCTTCGTCGGAACGGGATGGTAGGAAAAGAGGGGTAGCTACAGTGGCGTGAAAAAGTATTTGCCCCCTTCCTGATTTTCTCTATTATTGCATATTTGTCACACTGGATGTTTTCAGGTCTTTAGACAAAATGTAATATTAAATAAAGGGAACCTGAGTAAACAACACTTTTTTTTTTTTTTTTTTACTTATTTCATTTATTTTATGAAAAAAGTTAAACAACACCAACTGGCACTGTGTGATAAAGTAATTGCTCCCTAGTTAAATCAACCCAATTAAAGGGATAATTAGAGTCAGCTGATTGAACACAGCCAGGCTTGATTACAGCCAGCCCTGCTCAATATAAACCTCACTTATTTTGACCCTTACCATCAGAGTCATGTTGCCAGCACAAAGATTCAACACGCACATTATGCCACGATCAAAGGAAGTTCCTGAAAAGATCAGAAAAAAAGTTGTTGCTATCTATCAGTCTGGAAAGGGTTACAAAGTTATTTCTAAGGCTCTGGGACTCCATCGAACCACAGTGAGAGCCATAATCTCCAAATGAAGAACACTTGGAACAGTAGTGATTCTTCCCAGGAGTGGGCAGCCTGCCAAAATTACTCCAAGGGCGCAGCGTAAAGTCATCCAGGATGTCTCAAAGGATCCTAAAACAACATCCAAAGAACTGCAGGCTTCTCTTGCCTCAGCTAAGGTCAGTGTTCATGACTCCACAATCAGAAAGAGACTGGGGCAAAATGGGCTTCATGGGAGAGTAGCAAGGAACCACTGCTAACCAAGAAGAACATAAATGCTCGCCTTTCATTTGCCAAGAAGCACCTGGATGATCCACAAGCCTTTGGGAAAATGTTCTATGGACAGATGAGTCCAAAGTGGAACTTTTTGGATGACATGGATCCCATTATGTCTGGCGTAAAGCAAACACAGAATTCCACAGTAAGAACATCATACCAACAGTCAAACATGGTGGTGGTAGTGTGATGGTGTGGGGATGCTTTGCTGCCTCAGGACCTGGACGACTTGCCATAATTAAAGGAACCATGAATTCTGCTCTGTACCAGAAAATTCTTAAGGAGAATGTCCGGGCATCCGTCCGTCAGCTGAAGCTGAAGCATAGTTGGGTCACACAGCAAGACAATGATCCAAAACACAAAAGCAAGTCCACATCAGAATGGTTGAAAAGAAGTAAAATTAAAGTTTTGGAGTGGCCTAGTCAAAGTCCAGACCTAAACCCAATAGAGATGCTGTGGCAGGACCTGAAACAAGCAGTTCATGCTCGAAACCTACCAATGTTACTGAATTAAAGCAGTTCTACGAGGAAGAGTGGGCTAAAATTCCTCCACAGCGATGTGAAAGACTGATATTGAATTATAGGAAGCATTTGGTTGCAGTCATTGCAGCTAAAGGTGCGTAACCAGTTATTAAGTGTAAGGGCAATTACTTTTCACACAGTGCCAGTTGGTGTTGGTTAACTGTTTTCATTAAATAAATGAAATAAGTAAAAAAAAAACAAGTGTTATTTGTTCACTCAGGTTCCCTTTATCTAATATTACATTTTGTCTAAAGACCTGAAAACATCCAGTGTGACAAATATGCAATAATACAGAAAATCAGGAAGGGGGCAAATACTTTTTCACGCCACTGTATCTTGATACCCAAGCACACATCCTTTTGTGCACTGGAGTCATGAGGGGAACCCTGAGGGGAGACTGGTGCTAGTCCAGGGTACTATAAAAAAATAAAGAGGTCACCTTGGCCAATCGCTCATTTCCCACCAGGACTTGCTATCCCCAAAATGAGGATACTGCTGGACAGAGTTGTCCAACTAACCAAAGGGACACTGATGTTAGCAGGGGATTTCAATATTACATCGATTCCAAACAGAGTTCAAACCTTCCGCTCAGGAGAGAGTGGTGTGCTGTAATGGGGGCAAGCCCAACATATTCAAAACTGATTCCAAACAACAGCGTAACACCAACAGAGAAGACACTCTCAAACTCAGATACATTTTCAAAAGTGATTCAGTAATTTATTCTGCTAGTGCAGTATTCCAAGTGAGAACTTCATCCTCTACTGGGACAATCAAGAAGTCACTACATCTCACCCCATTTTTGACCCTACTCTGCCCAATAGCCCACCTCCCAGATTTTCAACCAGCCCTCTTCAATCATAAATATCGAGAATGGGAGCTCTACTCACTCAAGCACCTCTTCAGCTGTGTATCGGAGAACTCCAAGTCCTTTGAGGAAGTGCAGAGAGCACACAGACTTCAAAGACAAGACTTCTATAGATTCTTACAGCTTCGCCACTACTGTAATTCCCTACCAAGAGGAGTGCATGGCCAGACACTTCACCCTCCTATAATAACCACACTAAGAAATATGATCATCCACCTGGGAGGGGGACATCGAAATCTCCTTAATTTATCAGCCAATACTATCCACATTGGAGTCTAACATGGCCACAGTCGCTATGATATGGAAGGAGGAACTGGGGACCCTGACTGACAGAGATAGCCGACTTAGGGCATGTTATAATTCACCCAGGGTAACTAGCTCGCATCAATGGAGGGAATATACATGAAAACATCTTATGCGCTATTTCCGAACCCCAGTCATAATGAGACACTACGGCTCGGAGGGGGATGCTAGTTGCTGGCGTAAATGTGGAGAAGCACTGGCACACCACACACACACATGTGATGTGGGCATGCCCCAGTTTACAGCTCTTTCTCAACCAGATCGAGGGAGAGCTCAGGGAGGTGACACGAGAGGGAATACACCTCACAGAGGAACTAAACATTCTTTTACAATACCCCAGGTGTTAAGGGGACGCTAATACCAGACATCTCTTGGGCATCCTCATTATAGCAGCCAAGAAGGCAATTGCCAAAGCCTGGCTTACTCCCCGATCACCCAGCATACAAGACTGTTGGACGATAGTGAACCAGATTTACCATCTGGAAGCAATCACTCACAGCATCAATGATCAAAAAGAAATGCACCTCCAGATGACCAGGCGGATTCTGTATACCATGCTCAAGGATAAAACATTTGTCCCATGAAGGTCACAGCTTCCCCCATGTGTGGGAGAAAACCCCCATACACAAAAATCGAAAAGTCCGGAACGCACAGGGGAGAGGCGATGTTAAGGGTGATGGTAAACCTACCTGGGACATTGCTCTGTGGATCATCTCCCACCGGGAGCTACCCGCCTGGGAGACCATATCCTCCTACCACTTGGGAAGGGACAGTCATAGGCTCTATCGCAAACAATTCTTCTAGGAACAAAGCACTAGAAAATAAACTAACTGTTATGATTTTAAACTCCCCGCGCTGGGACATAATGGGAGGAGAAGTAGATAAAGTAAGTGCTGTGTCTCAATGTCTTTTCATTTCATTTTATGAAATAAGATGATAAATGAGTCAGTGGCTCCTCACCGGGCAGTTCCACCATGTCATAACAACAATATGGAATGTATCGACTGTTTAAAAAATCTTCAATAAATATATTTAAAAAAAAAGAAAGGAATTGCAGGCATCATTTGCAGTACACAGGACCACGTGGCTACAGTCCACCTACAGAGCTACTGTAGTTTTTCATATAAAAAGAGATCTACAGTCCCAAGTCTGTTCCCTTTTACAGCGGATCTCTGCCGCGCAAAAGCAGAGGCATGGACCAGCAGCAGAAATGAAGGGAAGCTTTTCCTACTGTTTGTCGGGGGGGGCAGACAACATGCTTCTTGTGAACTGAGGTTTTAAATAAAATAGCTCTGAGTTGTGTGTGGGAATGGAGTTGGAGGGAGGACACCAACAGTGAGAGTGTTGAGGGGGCTTGAAAGGAACTGCAGGCACCACTGGTGGTGCACAGGATCATGTGGCTGCGGTCCGCCCATGGGGTGACTGTAGTTTTTCATATAAAGAGTTCTGTAGTCCCAAGCAGAAACAGCGCTAACATGCACCAAAAGGGGAAAAAGTTGCATCCTGCCCAAAACTGACCAGTTTCCTGTACCAGTGGGTCCAAATTGATGAACCTATTGTATAACAATATCTAAAGGAAGGGAACACAACCTGTTCAAAATTCGCCACTAATTATGTTTCGACTCAGTAGGTTCCTCTTTAGACCCACATTTTTTACACCAGTGGGTGCAATCCAACCCATATTTTAAATTCCCAAACGCTGTCACTGGTCCCAAGTCTGTTCCCTTTTAAAGAGGACTTCCGCTGAATGAGAGCGGAGGAATGGACCAGCAGCAGAAATTAAGGGAAGGTTTTCCTGCTGTTTGACTGGGGGGGGGAAGAGGAGGGTAGTGTGCTTCTTGTGAACTGAGGTTTTATGTAAAATGTCTTTGCAAGTTGTGTGTGGAAAAAGAGGAGGAGGGCGGACACAAACAGTGGGAAGGAGCTTAAAACGGGTGAAATCAGTAGTGCACAGGACCACGTGTCTGCAGTCCGCACACAGAGCGACTGTAGCGCCTATAAAAAAAAAAAAAAACTAGTGATCCAAGCGACTCCTCACCCTGAGTGACCAAGAAGTGTAAGTGCCACAAAGAACGGGTGTAGTGTCCACCTAAGTGGCAGCCGGGGACATCAGCAGGTCATCCTCAGGGAAGACCACATGCCACACTGCTCAGTGGAGGGCTGGCAAGGTATGAAGAGGGAAGAGAGCATCAGGTAGAACTCAGGGGCACTTTGGAAGTCATGGTTAGGGGACAAATGGTATTCCCTATCTGGGGCAGACCTACGAGGTATGAACACACAATGGGTAACCCTATGCCCATATCTAGAATAGGCCCACAGAGGGAGAACGGGAGACAATAGTACACCCTACCTACAGGAGGACCAAAGAACTGGTGAACAGAGGGATTTCAACTAACTCCTTTGTAGTGCAAGCCAACAAAGTAATCAGTGGGACTACAATTACACCCTATGTGTGGTAGGCCCAAAAAGTGTGATAGGAGGGGTTTGTTAGGTGCAGAGAGGGAGAGATAACCATATCCGTATAACAACGCAAAATGGACTGGAACAGGTAGCATTTGGTGGGGAGGAAGCATGTACAGGAGGGAGGAGGACAGGTGGGGTGGTGTGTTGTAGGGGGTGTGGGGCTGCAGTGTCCCTGGGTATGTTGTTGTGGGAGGAGGACAGGGGGAAGGTGGTGTGTTGTATGGGGTGTGGGGCTGCAGTGTCCCTGGGTGTGTTGTGGAGGTAGGAGGTTGCCCTGTGGGCAAGAATCCGAATTCCTTGGTCGCAGAGGTGAAGCAGCTTAAATGGAAGTTAGGAAGGCCTGTGGGGGGTGAAACTGCTCAGGTGAGAGAGGCAGGCAAGCAGGGGAGGACTGAGAAGGGGCAGACCCAGATACCTTGGGCCCCTTTCCTCAGAGGGTGAGGAGACTTAAGGGGGGGGGAGGGTGGACAGTGGTGGGAGGCAGGGGGCAGTAATGAAGAAGGGGACTGGGGGGCCAGTGTGGAACAGATTCCTCCCACCGACTTGGGTCGGGGGAGGAGGCAGGGAGGGACTGGTTGAGACTACGAGGGCCAGGAGGGTTAATCAGGTAGAGGGGGGTGGACATAGGCACAGCAGTAGAGGAGGAAGGGGATGATCGACTGGAGGAAGGTGCAGGGAGAGGGGGAAGTGGGAGCGAGAATGGGGAGGATTGTTGCAGGGAGAACGGGGGGTGCAAAGGGATAGGATGGTAGAGAGGGAGGGAAGGCAAGAGGGGTGACGGCACTCGACAGAGATGGGGATAGTCAGACTAGGAGGAGGAGCAGGAGGGAAGACTGGAGGGCAAAGCTGAGAGGGACCCGACAGGCAGGGGAAGATATCCAAGGGCGGACAGTGTGGTGCGAGGGAGAAAAGGAAGAGGGAAGGAGGGGGCAGAGTTGTGATCCTGGGGGACTTGATAGAAAAGGGAATAAGCTGTGGAGAGAAGGGGGATGTGTACACAGGTAGGAAAGTGGTGTGCATGCCAAGGATGACAGCGGAACGAGTATGCTTGACAACTGCTCAGAAGGGGGTAGGGAGGAACCTCATGTGATTATCCATCTAGGTACAAAGGCCTAGCTGGAGGAGAAGTAGTGGAGGTAGTGCATGGGAGTTTCAGAGCAGTGGGGATGATCTGTAGGTGGTTGACCAAATCAGAAGCCTTCTTTCTCTTCTGAGGTGCAACCTATCCCTAGAGCCAGCACAGCTGGAAGCGGAGAAGAGGATTTTAATGGCTGGCTTCAAGGATAGTGTAAGAAAGAGGGTTATGATTGCACTGGAGGTCAGGAGGGGACCTGAAGTGACAAAACCCTTTATGCAACAGATAGACTGCACCTTTTCAGAGGGGGTTCCAGGGTCCTTAGAGACAGGTTGGTAGGGTTCATAACCAGGGGCCTTAATTTAAACTGATGGGAGGGCAGAATGGGTCTTCAGGCCCAGAGTCTCTGGAAAAAGAAGGCCATCAGGCTTCTCCCCAATCTGGGCAGGATGATTTGAGAATAAGGTACTGGAGTGAGAAGGGGGCAGTAACAGGTAGACAGCAGAGGGGGCAGGAGGGAGATTGTTACAAGATATAGAAGCATGCAGAAGAAATGAGATCAGGGAAACTAAGGGAGAAAAGTAGGAGCAAAAGGCAGGGGGAGGGAGCAGACAAAGGAAAATGAGGGCAGTTGGGCTGGGGGGGGGGCTCAGATTCATGGTGGAGGGTGGTGCCCCTAAACGCATGAAGCCTTGGTAACAAGGTGGATGACCTGCTGGCAATGTTGGCAGAGAAGAAGGTGGACATTGCGGCAGTCACAGAAATTTGGGCTACATCCTACCATGACTGGGACCTCTCAGTCCATGCATATCAACTATAGAGAAGGAACAGAGAAGTATGGAGAGGAGAGGGGGTAGCAGACTGTATGTAAGAGAAGGAATAACATGTACAGTGCTTGCTACATTAAGTTGCACGGTATACCGAGCAGTGCGCAACTGCGGTACCCACTGAATAACCTGCATACCGTTACCACGCAATTTGCGCAGTTGCGTGGTACCGAGCAACTTTACTGTAGCAAGCACTGTATGAGGGAGGAGTCAGAAGAGGGGAAGGCAGAGGTACTCTAGGTACATTTGTAATCCACTAGGGTAAGTAAAGTAAGACTGGGGGTAAGACCGGGGATTGTTTACAGACCGCCACGGGGTGGGGGGGACTGGGATCTGTGAAAAGGGTGGCTGCAGGGAGGGGGTAATTGTGAGGGAATTAAACCTGCCTAAGGTAGATTGGGAAGATCCTCGCCGTGACCTGCACCCAGATCAAGGAAATCATGGATGCGGTGTAGAGTGGATTCCTGACTCAAGGTGTCACGGTACCCAATAGGAAGGGAGCAATCTTTGATAAGGTACTGATGAATGGGAACCACGTCCAGGACATCCTGGTAGAGGAGCCCTTGGGTGGAGGTGACCACCACACAGTGTGGTTCATGTTGGACATGGGGAGGGAAAAGTACCCACAAAGATCCAGGTCCTAGATTTCAGAAGGGCGGACTTCAGAAAGGTAAGGGGCTAAGGAGTCACATGGATGGCATCAGTGTAGGGATGGGATGGATCAGAAGTGGGCCATAATTAAGGAGGGATTAGTGGCAGCCACCAAGGAGTGCATTAGGCTAAAGGGGAAGAACTCGAAGGCCAAAGCACCATCTGGTTTAGCCATGAGGTAGCCAAGGCAGTTGGGAACAAGAGGACAGTCTACGGGAAGTTCCGGAGGATGCAGAGGGAGGACAGGGAGGAGTACCAGAGAAAAGCTAGGAAGGCAGGGAAAGCAGTCCGACTGGCTAAAGCCAGGAAGGAACTGCAACTAGCAGAATGGATTAAAAATGGAGAAAATACCTTTTTTTAGGTATATTAGTGAAAAAAGAGATTGAAGGATGGCATAGTATGGCCAAAAAGAGGAGGGATGGGTAGAAGAAAATGGTGACAAGGCAGAGGTGTTGAATGAGAACTTCAGTTTGATCTGCACTTACAGGAGGGATGGCCTGCTACTGCAGGTAGGGGGGTTAAAGATGGCATTATAAGTCAGGACAGGGTGAGAAAGGGTTTGTTGTCCGTGAAGGTAGACAAATCCCTAGGTCCTGATGGCACCCATCCAAGAGTGCAGAGGGAACTAGAGACGGATCTTGAAGGCCCCCTGACTGATCTGTTAACAGTTAGCTTTATTTGGGGTTTTTACCACAGGACTGGTGAACAGCACACATGGTGCCACTCCATAAAAGTGGACCCTAGGATGGCCCAAGCAACTACAGGCCAGTCAGCTAGATCTGAATCAGATGTAAGCTCATGGAGGCCATACTTAAAGAAAGGCTGGTAAAGGCTAGTGTGTTACCTGGTCTCCAGGACGAACGTCAACATGGGTTCCTGGCTGGGAGATCCTGCCAAACAAACCTGATCAATTTCTTTGACTGGGTCACTAAAACAGTAGACAGCGGCCAAGCAGTTGACATCCTGTATTTGGACTTCAGCAAGACCTTGACTTACAGAAGATTAATCAAAAAGCTGGATGATTTGGTGGTAGGACAGAAGCTTACAAGATGGGCAGCTAGCTGGCTGAAAGACAGAATACAGGAGGTGGTGGTGGCTCTCAGATTCCAAGGATGTCAACAGCGAGGTCCCACAGAGCTCAGTGCTCGGACCGGTGCAGTTTAATGTCTTCATTAATGACACTGGAGAAGGCGTAAAGAGCAAGATTTGCTGGTTTGCAGATGACACCAGGGGTCAAAATTAACATATAAAATGTGTTCTCAATGCAAGTGGCAACAAGCAGTTTATGTCATGTTTTCCCTTGCACGCACCACAGTGCATGTGACACTGAGCTTGATATCCAAGACAGTCACTGCACAGCCTGAGAGAATGCAGGACAGAGTGGGAGAATGCACCTTTTTTTTTTTCAATCTCACAGACTTGCGGAATGCCACTACACTGTAAGTTGCAGTCTGTGCCTGGTGAGGTGGGGATGTGGCTAAGCCGCTGTCATTATTATTATTTATTTTTATTTTTTTTTTAAGACTGCTTGTGTGAGTCACAATGTGACTAGCGAGAGAGAGAGAGACAGAAAGAGAAGTTGCAGCATGCCAGGTCCAGTCATGGCAATGAGGCAGGGAAGCATTTAGACTAGGAGTGCCTGCTATCAATCACTCACCTAACACTGTCGGACAGAGTCAATGTCTCTGGGTTATTATCACTGTGATAGGCACTGCTGGGCAATGTGTGTGTGTGAAACTGCCCTGACACCACTACCCTACTTGACAATGTAATAGCAATAAACTGGACTGCTCTTTACTCCCTTCTGGATGAGTCAGCGGCAGTGGGCTTCCTCACTACTGCCCTCCTTCAAATACAAGATCAGCACTTACCCCTCACCACCAGGAGAGTGAGGGGTGGCTGTACTCATCGGGTCTCAAAAGAGCTACTGTCCATGATGAAGGAAAGGGACAGAATGTGGGCTGCCTACAAAAAGGCCCCCTCTCTAGCTCTCTGGAATGAGTATCGGCATCTGAGAAACAGGTGCAAGCAAACTGCCCAGGTCCTGAAGCGCAACTTCCTCCATAACTAGCAAAAGGACAGCCTGGGGGTCCCCACCATTACTGGGGTGCCATCAGTTCCATACTAAACCCTAGTACACGCAACTCTACCATACATTTAAACTCCCCATCAGGTACTCTAACTGACCCCATTGAGGTCGCCCAAGCCTTCAACAAAAAGTTTACGGATCTTACTGCACACCTAAATAAACTACTACCCAGCCACCTAACAGCCCTGTGCCGGGTCCTTGCAACCGGTCCACCTCTCCCTCTCCCACCGGCATCCCCCCTTCTACTTTAGCATCATCTCCACCAAAGACACCATCAAACTCCTTAAGGGTCTCCCAAACCCAGGTAGCCCAGGCAGTGATGGTCTCTTCCCTTCAATGCTTAAGCTAATTTCCCCTGCCATCTCCAAACCCCTCACCTTTATTTTTAATCTGGCTCTGACCACCTCTACCATGCCAGACTCCTGGAAGCTTGCCAGGGTGGTACCAATTCATAAAGCAGGTGACCCCCTATTCTTGGATAATTACAGGCCAATCTCACTGCTTCCCCACCTGAGCAAACTCTTGGAGAAGATTGTGCATCGCTAGCTCTCTGATCATCTCGAGAAATGTAACCCGTTATGCAGCCAGCAACATGGTTTCCACAAATCCCACAGCAACACATCAGCACTGGCCTAGTTTACTGATCATGTCCACAGAAACACGAACATGGGGAAAGCGACGGGTACTGTGTTTGTGGACCTGACCATAGCCTTTGACCTGGTCAGCCACCCACTATTACATTCCACTCTCCACCGACTTGGCTACTCTTCAGAGACCTCCCTGTGGTTTAGGAGCTACCTCTCTGAACAATCCCGGTCTGTATGTATTGGCCCTGCTATCTCCCCTGCCCTCCCCGTCTATGGGTGTCCCTCAGGGCTCCTCCTTGCTCCACTGTTCTCCATCTTTATAAACTCCCTCCCATCCGACTGCCTTTCCTGGGAAGCCCTTCTGTACACTGATGATCTCATACTCTTTTACAAGTCACTGGCAAAAAAATCCTCTATCCTGTCCCATAATTATGGCTCAGCATACAACTGGTTCCTGTCACATAGGTTACTGGTCAATGCTAAAAAAAAGTAAGGCGATCATTTTTGGGTCCAAACCTTCTATGACCGGTATTGCCAAGTCTGACTCCTCCCTCTCGGTGCTTACACCCAATTGCCCAGTGCTAGAAAATATTCCCAATTTCAAGTACACAGAGTACATAAACTCCACTGTACATTGGGTTAACCAAAAACTCAGGGCTGCATATAGGAGCAAACATTTCCTAATCAACTAGGCCTGCTTGGCTATTGCCTGAGGCAATCTGCTACCTATCATTGACTACTGCTCCCCCATATATTCCACAATATCTTCGATCCTACGCATACGTCTAAACTCCATCTACAAAAACGTATGATGATTTGTACTTCTGGCACCCTACTCTACGCACCACTGTAGCCTTTACCAAGCGACAGGGTGGCTCCCTCCTTCTCTCTGGCTGTTTTGAATATGCACTGGCCTGTATCACTGACAACACCCTTAGAGATGGTGGTGTTTCACCTTATGTATCCTTCCTGAAGGCTAGAGTGGCTCCTTGAAGCCTGCATGTATCGTCAGTTCCCCCTACGGAAGTCCCTAAAGTCTCCACAGTAATGGGTGGTAAAGCTATGTCAGTTGCTGCTCCCTCTCTCTGGAGCAGACTTCCTGCCCCACTCCGGTCTGCAGACAATCACAGCTCTTTCAAACACTGTTTCAAAGTCTGGCCACTGAAAGAGGCAACATGTCTGTGCTCTCCAGAGTAAGCTTCTTCAATTTACAATCTATCCTGCCTGCCTTAGTTGCCAACCCAGCTCTTATAGCTGCCTTGCTTAACATAGCACTCTGTGACTACCCTTTTTTTGCTAGTCCAGTTGTTAGTGCCCGTTGCCTTTGACTGTGATGCCAATGATTTGGTCTCTGAATTTTTGCTCAAAATGTAATTGTATACTTTATACTGTCACCCTTTCCCCCAGTTCTTGTAATATGTAGTGTATTAGGTTAAGTTCCCCCAATATTTTGTACACTGTGCTGTTTATACTGTTATACTGTTCTGTTTACATTCTGTATAATTTGTTTTCTTGTATGTATTTTAATGTGTCATACTGTTGGCCTGGGTCGTGCCTGAAAACGGTCCCCTGGATCACTGCACCTACCCGATAATCAAAGACTTTAAATAAATAAATATGTAACCCCCAGGTGGCACTATCCCAAGAGCTATTACCCCTGCCTGCTTGACTACTGACAGGTTGAGGGGCCTAGGTTCTATGGCGGGTGCCTCCACCCAGAGGTCAGGGTTTGTAGTGGTTAGACTAGCTTGATCACAGCCCTCGGGGACACCATGACCCCCGTTGGTTCCCTCTAGTGGCTCACATAGTACACAGGAGTTACAGCCCCAATACCCCACATATACACACTGTTCACTCAAAGTACCACTTACCCTCGAGACTGAATCTACAGCACGTCTCTGAGGACCCCCTGTAAAATAAGGTTAAACAACATACACAGCAAAATACAATACTGTTTCTATAAGTATCAACACCACAAACAGTATATAGTATAACACCAACAAATCTGATTTATTTACGGGACAGTAACACGGGAAGGGGAAATCAGGTTAATTGGTGGCATTAAATCACAGTACTGTGCACACATACAGCGTCTGAAAAGTCACACTCTGGGTACCCAGGTTGGGGAGGGGGGGGCTAGCCAGCAGATGCAGATGGATAGGGCCCTGTAGAAGAAAATATATGCACAACACCCAATTGTAATCCGGAGCCGGATGGCTCAGTGCATGAAGCAGTGAAACGACAAAAATTAGATGACACACATGTGATTGAAAACAGGCTGCAGAGGAATACCCTGATTTATACTCGCAATACCCAAACTGAAGACTGGATGGTGGATGTTCTTCTGGATTGCCAGAACAACAGGGCATGGAGACAAGGTCCTTGTGACTGGACCCCACTGCAGTTGATAGCAAACGGATTCAGTCCGAGACAAGCTGGGGTTTGCTTCCAGCTTCAGCACACAGCAGAGGGGATTGGAAATAGCGATTCCCCACAAGCACTATGCACATTCATATGTGAAAGAAAAGTACTATACCAGGCTGGCTGCTCCTCGATCCCGATCACACTTACTGCAGAATGCCCAGGAGCACACACAGCAGCTTCAGTTCCTGACAGACAGAGCACGATTCAGCAATTTCTCCAGTCTTCTACAGGGTTAGCCTGGTTTCCACACTTCTGGTGCTTCTTTCTCCTCACAACTCGGATTCAGTCCAAACTGGCACTCACAATGGCTGCAGGCCAAAACACTTCCCACACTAAACTACACACCGCAGAAGCACATAGCTCCTTCTCTCTTCACTGTCACAACTGATCTGAGCTTTCCAGTAACAGAGCAGGGCATTTCCTTTAGCTCCACACCATTCTGTTGGCTGGTTCGGCTGTCACTCATAATAAGACTCCCTCTGTTGGTGAAAAAAGGCGCCAAGGTCAAAACTACATTTTCCAGAGTCACTGCCCATACAATCCCCTTGTGGCTGGCTCAAAATTGAGAGTCCAAGTTCCGATTCATCCACAGGCTCCATTTTAAGGTCTCCCCATCTTCCTGATTGGTCCAAGTCAGCAATTCAGGACCAAAATGAAAGAGCTACACTGAAAAAGTTTGTGCTGAAATGAAGGCAGGTTAGACCAACTACATTTTCTCAGTCACTCTAAATGATTTCTGGCAAACAGTTATATCTTTCAGCAAGGCTCCCTCTGCACATGTAGCGATGACAGAGACGGAGCGAATTGACAGCAGCCCGGGCGGGATTTGGGCATTAGAACACACAGTCCCCCCTTTTCAATTAATTACAGCTACAAACAGGCAGCTCTTAAAGAGACGGTACCAAAGGCTCTAAAAGCACTCACACTTAAGCGGCTTAAACACCGAACACCTCCAGACTTGAAGCATTCAGGCAAGCTCCTGGAAGACTTTTGGGAACCCCCATTTGCAGGGGGGTTACAAATAAATATGTACATAAATAAGAGAGGGAGGTGGCTCTCTAGCAACCAATCGTGAGGATACCATCACCCTCGCTGAGAATAAGTGGCTTGCAGTAGATCATGTAATTGCTGAGAAGTCAATCTTGGGTGGCTAATTGGGAGAGCAGACTTTCTTTCTGTGAAAAGCATCTGTTGATTGGGTAACACTAAGTGTTGGATGCTGTTCAGCAGCAATCAAAGCGCAGATTTGAGGATGTGGGCAGAGTCTTGATAAGAGACGTGAGAGAGTACAGGCCGCTGGTTCAGTTCATATACAGCTGTTCTGGAGAAGAAAAGTGTGTGAAGGAGTATGGGTAATCCGTCTGATGTTGATGTCCCTAATCTATGTCCCTTTGTGGTTAATTAGGCAGGGAAAATGAAGTGTATGAAGCAGAGTACTACAATTGTTACTATCCTTAGTTTAATTTAAATGTTTTCCCACCAGTGCATGTAATTTTTTGGCTACATGTATTGCAGTGTAATTACTAAAACGGTTAATTTCTACCCCTGGATTGCACAAAGCCCTGTAGGAAGCAGCATACAGCAGAAGGGATACAGGACCTGAAGGAAGATCTGGCCAAGCTCATGAGGTGGTCCAGAATATGGCAACTGGCTTTAATGCAAACATGTGCAAGGTCACGCACACTGGAATTAAGATCCCGAAGAAAGAGTACAGCCTAGGAGGGGTCCCGGTAACAAAATCCAAGGAAGAGAATGACCTGGGGGTGTTAAATCACTAGCGACTTGAAGCACACCTCGTAATGCAGGAAAGCAGCTGCAAAAGCCAACAGAATGCTTGGTAGCATTGCCAGGGGGATCAGGCAAAAGGTGAGAGGAGGTCATACTGCCATTATATAGACTGCTGGTGAGGCTGTACCTGGAGTATAATGTGCAGTACTGGTGTCCCTACCTGAAGTAGGACACTAACCTGCTGGAGGCAGTCCAGAGGAGGGTGAGAAAGATGGTTAAAGGTCAGCAGGGCAGGACACACAAACAGAGTCTGGAAGCCCTAAACATGGTACCCCATGAAGGAGAGGAAGGAGGAAAGGGACATGACTGAGACCTTTACATATCTCAAGGGCATTAACAAGGTGAACAAAGATTGCTTCTTTAGGCTCAGTGGAAATAAAAACATGAGAGGACACTGCCTTAAACTGGAGGGAGAAGGTTCTGGAGGGAGTTCAGGAGGCCTTACTTTACAGAGGAGATGGTGGCAGGGTGGAATAGGCTCCCTGAAGAAGTGGTATCACTAGAGACAGTAGAAGGCTTCAAAAGGGGATGGGACAGTGTAAAATGTAAGAGAACATTGTTTAACCAGGAGTAGCACACTAAGCCAAAGCTTGTTTTCAGATGCCACCTGGGAGCACAAGGATGTTAAGTGACTTGCTCAGGATCACACAGTATGGAAGGTCAGGCCCAAAAGAGGTATGGCCGGGGAGAGGATATCAGTCGGAGAGGGAAGGCCGAGTCCTTAGCTGCCACTTGGGATTCTGCAATATAACTAGACTCAATAGACCACTAGGCCTTATTCTACTGGCACTTTTCATTTGTACATATGTTCATTTAGTGATCCACAGCCTATCACTATTAAATAAATTCAGAGACAACACATTTTATCAGTTTTTAAATGTAAAATAATAAGCCTGATGAATGACTATTTACAGTGCCTCTTTGATTATCCACCAACTTTGCACAACCTGAAGTTTGATGGAATTCCCTATAAGAAAAAAGGATGGAGGACACAAAGAAGAATAGATCCATGACTAGAACCAGAGACCCAACAAACTCTAGGTTGGGGGGGGGGGGCGCACCTTATTTTTTCAATTAAATTGTATATGATCATTTGTACAGGATTCTGATAATACTGGAAATTAATTTATTTTAAAAGTTTCACCGGGAAAGACATACTGAGCTGATAACAGTTTCCAGATGCGTCCTGGGGTAAAGGGATGTGGTATGTTAAATACAGCAAATACAATATATCAAAGGAGCATAATCAAAAAAATTTAAGGTAAACTTCCGGTGACGCAATGACAGCCTGATCTCAGAGTGCTCTATCTCCGACGGAAAATATTCTAAATAATAATCACATCTCCATACTATTCTTGTATTAAAAGCATCCCGTTCGTTATCGGACAAACTTTTTATGATGGCCACCGTGAAAAGCACGGCAAAATCTAGGTTCCCTAAAAGAAATCATGGTAATTCATTTTTGCAGCCTAGAGACATGAGCCCACCAAGTTCTATTGCCTATACTCGTACTGTTGGCTCAGAAGAGGAAGAAGATGAAAATGGGTCCGAGACCGGATCTCAAATCGGGAGGTCTGACTCCTGTGCTATCATGCACATGTTGTGCAAAACAGATAAGGTCACTAGCATCAGGAAAGACCTACAAAAGCTGGAGAAATGTACCACCGACAATGAAGCCCATATCAATACCCTCCACAGTGAGTATATAGCCTTCAGGCGATCACTGTTATATCTATACAGAATAGAAAGAGATCTCGCCAACAGGGCAGAAGACTCGGAAGCTTGAGCTCATAGAAATAACATTCAAGTCTTCGGAGTCCCCAAGGGCTCCAAACAAGCAGACATGATGGGATTTATGGAGACTTGGCTACAGAAGGAATTGGAGCTTTCAGCTGATTCTGAGCTCGGAATTGAAAAAGCCCACCAAGCGTTAGTCTCTAAGCCGGTGCAAGGTGCACCACCAAGGTCCATAATAATAACATTTTTAAGCTTCCAGACAAAGGAGAAAATATTACGAATGGCCTGGGCAAATAAAAAGCTTAACCTAGATGGCCAGCGCATATATGTTGACCATGACTTTCTGCCAGCTCTGCTGGCAGGCAGGAAAAAGACCCTCCAAGTAGTCAAAAGGCTGAAAGAAAAGGGAATTAAGGCACAAATCCATTACCCGACTAAATTATGGGTACAAACAAAAGATTTGATCAAGGTGTTTGACAGTCTAATGGAGGCTACTTTATTCCTAAATGCGTTAGACATACCTATCCAAGACTTGAGAGAAGAAGAAGCTGAGGCCCAGAGTGAACATCTGCTGTGGAAAGTAGTTTCTCCGACTCCGACTGGCGGGAAACGTAAACCAAGGGACCTGCAGTCCATACATGCTGATCTATCCAAATGGCGGAGTTCGGCAGAGTCGACCACATGAGGGAATACTGAGTGGACTTCACAGTTAAAAGATATTCTAAATTATTGATGGGAGACCACACTGAATTACTGGACTCTCCAACTGACAGAGAAGGAGTGACAATTAAATCCAGGAAATACATTCTATTGGAGCTGATTTCCCTATCTGAACAGAGATCCTCATGGAGGAGGGGAATTAACTCTTTCTGTGTAGGATCTTTACGAAACACCTCCACACGGGGGATGGAAGTTTTCAATTTAGATCCTCACCCGCCTGAGAGTGTGTATGGTTTTGCGAGGGGCAGGCGGAACAAATATTTCTAGGTACAGGTTTCTGTTGGTGATTGTTTTTGTGTTACCACACCGCATGTGTACCTGCTTGTTCCTTCCCCTGTTCTTCGTGAATGACACAGACGGCGGGTGGACGCTCTAATTGCTTGCAAGAAGTTTTCTAATAAATAAGGTAGAGAGCTGTTAATAAATGTTATTCAGTTTTAAAAAAAGAATTAACTGTTGGCTCGTAGGAATAAAAAGCAGTTAAATGCTGCGGTTACAGCAGGGGTCTAAAAGTGCGCAGGAGCTTTAATAGGAATCCCATCCCATAGTCGTTTCCATCTCCATGGGATCATCATGAAGTTTTCTAGTAGTAAGGTAGACAGCTACTAATAAATGCTACTTACTCAAAGCTTATTTAGTTTAAAAATTCATTAACTGTTGTCTCGTAGGAATAAAAAGCAAAATTAAATCTTGCAGTTATAGCAGGGGTCTAAAACTGAGTAGTAGCTTTGAAAGGACTCCCATGCCATAATAGTTTCCTTCACCGTGGGATCATTAAGAGGGCTAAATATTTATCTTACTTAAATAATAGTTTGTGATGGAAGGAGTTTAAAAAGATGAATGTGTTCATACAGTCAATGCCTTTTGATATATTCACCAATTTTTCTCTTGGGGAAACGGAGGGGTTGGGAGGTACTACATAATCAAAATTGACTTGTACAGCTTGGCACGCTCAGCTGGGCAAATACTGTGTCGCTCCAGTCGGCTGACAACTGTTACCAACTATTTATACCAAAAACAGGTGCCGCACACCTGAGTCTCAGATGCATAGCAGCTGGAGAACTGAGTACTGGGATCCCGGAGGTCCAACTCGAGGGAAGAGTAGTGAGTGCGCTTTTTGAGCTGATACTCTCTAGACCCCATTTGGGGTGCTCTCTCGATTCACCGTAATCTAGCTATCTAGACACCTTAGAAGGGTTTTCACCTTCTACAACATAACTGTTCGTTACACATGTGTTGGATGTACAAGTTAGATTATTGGTTTGATGCTTTTATGTATATAGTTGGAGTTATATACTCTGTTCTCTTTTTTTTTTCCCATCCTTTTTCTTTCTAACTTTTTGGATCACTTCTCTATATATGGGGATAGACTAAATGTATCTAAGATGCACAGTAAAGATTTAAGAAGGCTAAGTGTTTCTACTAGAAAACAAATATGGATAAATTAGCATTGTGCTCATGGAA
The DNA here is from genome assembly GCA_016271365.2 of Neoceratodus forsteri. Taxonomy (NCBI): domain Eukaryota; kingdom Metazoa; phylum Chordata; order Ceratodontiformes; family Ceratodontidae; genus Neoceratodus; species Neoceratodus forsteri. The sequence goes on along the minus strand of CM028131.1, from coordinate 1,653,295,436 downwards.
TGTTAAAGGTGTAAACAATGTAATTAAAAGGTCAAGAATGTTGCAGGAATTACAGAAGGTAAAATGTGAAATAGCATGTATCCAGGAAACCCGGTTGACTGCTTGTGAACATGCTAAACTCAAGAGGTCATGGGTGGGAAGTGTATATGCAGACTCCAATCCAACGTCTAAAAAAAAAAAAACTGGAGTGGCTATCTTGATACAAAAGGGGTTACTTTTTCAGGTCACGAACACATATTTTGCAGGGTCGGGGAGGACAGCATTAGTCTCAGGACAGCTTAGAGGTCGCCCTATGCATATTATGGCCATATATGCCCCAACACCCTCTACGGGGGAAATTTTTAGGCAGGTGTTTAACACAAACACACTGCCAGATGGTCAACTACTGTGCATAGGAGATTGGAACTGTGTGGAGGACACCCAACTAGACCGTTCACCTGCACATACAGGTGGACAGGGGACATATTCCAAGTTATTAGGCACACTTCAGACAGAGTCGGGTTTGGTAGACCCTTGGAGACTTGCATCACCTAATGGAAAAGATTTTACCATTTTTTTCTCCTTCTGCCCAGTCCTACTCTCGCCTCGACAGACTTTATACTCAGAAGAATTATGCATTTACAGTTAAAGACATAGATATTCAGCCTAGGGCTTTGTCTGATCATTCCCTGCTGACCTGCCAGTTGCAGTGGGGCCCAAAGACGAAGGCAGGGGGAATTTGCAGGTTAATGTCAGTCAGCTGAATGACAAACAGTTTGTGTCATCCACCAGAGAGGTGATCACTCAATATCTTTTGGAGAATGACATGAATGACGCTCCCCTAAAATACATATGGGACTGCTTAAAGGCAGTCATAAGGGGACAAGCAATAGCTTTTGCCTCACACAAAGCCAAACAGTACAGAGCAGCACAGGACAAGGTGGAAGATAGATTACGTCAAATAGAGACCGAACACAAAATTACAAGAGACCCTGATCTGCTCCCCAGACTCGTAGAAGCCACAGAGGAGGTTAATGAACTCTCGTTGCACGGAACAGAAAATAAATCTGAGGTTCATGCAACAGAGATATTATGAAGGGGGAGATAGAGCAGGTTGTCTATTAGTGATACTTAGGAAAAAAGAGGCAGACAGATACATCTCCAAATTAAAAAAGGGGCCTGCTTCCCGGGACTGTGTTGACACTCCTGGAGACATAGCCCAAGGATTTGTAAACTTCTACTCCCGACTTTATAAGGAGGAAAGGCTACCTGGTCAAGAACAAAAAATTGAGCAATTTTTTTGAAAAGGCAGCCCTCCAATCCCTAACGGCCGCACAACAACAATGTATAGATGCCCTTTTTTCCACTTTGGAAGTAATAAAGGCCCTAAACACATTTAAGGGGGGGAAAGCCCCAGGCCTAGACAGCCTCCCTGCTGAGTTTTATGCTACATTTTCTAAAGAACTAGTCCCTGTGATTACTAGGGTCTGCAATGTAGCACATGAGGGACAACACACCCTTGATTCCTGGGCAGGGGCACTGATAGCAGTAATACCAAAACCAGATAAAGACCCATCTCAGTGCTCCAATTATCGGCCCACATCCCTGCTCAACCAGGATGTTAAGATTTTTACTAAACTCATCAGCTTGCAACTACAATCGTTTATAACGGACTTAATCCATGAAGGCCAAACTGGATTTATTCCAGGCTACCACATACAGGATAATATACGTCTCCTATTAAATACTATATCTGCGGCACAATATTTTCCTAAAAAACCTATACGCTGTGATGTCAGTAGATGCCGAGAAGGCATTTGATCGTGTAGATTGGTTTTATTTAGAAAAAACACTAATACGTTTTGGTTTTGGACAACGGTTTGCACCTGGATTACCAATCTATATAGAAACCTGCAGGCACAGGTAAAAGTAAATGGGACATTGTCCTCCCCTTTCCCAATTCAGAGGGGTACGAGGCAGGGATGTTCTCTTCCCCCTTGTTGTTTGCCTTGAGTACTGAACCACTAGCAGCATATATCAGACAGTCTGCAGACTTTAAAGGAATTAGGGTGGGAAGGAGGAAGTATGTATTTCATTATACGCGAATGACAGCCTATTGTACTTAACAGACCCAGTACAAGAAATTCCAAATGTCTTGAAAATACTTTAAGCATTTGGAGATATCTCTGGATACAAGATAAATCAATCCAAAACAGAATTGTTGCCGGTGGGTGGGTATAGTGGCCCCTTACCACAGAATATAAATGGATTAAGGTGGGCAGTACATGAAATTTGATACTTAGGATTACAAAAGACCTATCCCAGCTATACCATACGAATTATTTAAAATTACTTCAAATAACACAAAAAGACTGCAAAAGATGGAAAGAATTACCCCTAACATTGACAGACAGAATGGAGACCATACGTATGAATCTTCTACCTAGATTTTTATTTTTGTTTACGGTTCTCCCTATAAAACCGCCTATACAATTCTGGAAACAACCGAGATCTACATTAATAAAATTCGTATTGGGGGGAGAAACCTAGAGTACGGTGGCCAATTCTAGTAGCTCCCAAAAAGCAGGGGGGACTGGCCTTGCCTGACTTTAAAGTATATTTTAGAGCAGCGCAACTGCAATACCTTATTCTACACCTCTGTGATGTCGAGACCCCTCTGTGGGTAGACCTAGAGTGAAGGGAGGGAGGCATGTCCCACATAGGGGATATAGTATATATGGACATATAGAATTTACATTTGTTCTCTCCCAATAATATGTGGGTATCAAATCTCAAACAAGCATGGATAGAGATATGTAAGGTGTACAATATCCCTACTCATCAAAGGGCTGATAACCCCCTCAGGGCCTGTCTGGACTTTTCCCCCTTTAGCTTATAGGGTGGACTAAAAACCTGGGAAAGGAAAAGAAAGGCCTATCAACTATCGGTCAGTTCTTTCAGGGGGGAATAGTGAAATCTTATGGCCAGCTCTCAAGAATTCAGATTACCAGGGAAAGAATGTTTTTGATATGTACAGTTTAGACACTACCTTATAAAGAAAGCACCTCAGCTGAATCCTCAGCAAATGAACAACCCACTCTCCACACTTTTAATTACACTGGCAGAATCCACACGAACTAGGAGGAGGGTGTCTCAGACCGTCAAACTATTAACAGATTTACAACCTGACCCAAGCCATATCTTAAGAAATAAGTGGTCCATGGAAGCAGGACTGGATCTAACGGAAGAGAGTTGGACCAGGATGTGGAGAGGGATTTTTTTCCACTACTGCCTCCCCATCCTGGAGGGATTTTAGGTGGAGGGTGGCTGCCCGACACTTTTGCTCACCAGTTATCACTAAACATTATAGGTTGCACCCCACAGACTGTTGCTGGAGAGGGTGTTCAGGGGTGGGGAATCACACCCATATTTTCTGGTCTTGCCCGTATTAAAACCTTTTTGGATAACAATAAATAAAGAATGTGGTAAAATCTTAGAGATGGACCTACCCATGGATCTCCCCACTTTTATACTGGGATTACCCCCTTCAGGACTGAAAACTAAAACACAAATTTACCTATTCAATATTTTGGTGGCAGCAGCCCTCAAGGCAGTTACTCAAAAATGGCTTACTACCCAAATCCCAACTCTGGAATCTTGGTTGTTTAACTGTTCTCGCATAATGGAGATGGAGAGGCTAACTGCAAGGCGTAGAATGCAAAAGGAGAAATATATAAGTCGCTGGCTTCCTTTTTTCCATTATATCGCAGACACCCTCCAGAGGACCGTCTTAGACATCTTAGCACAGCAAGATTAACAGTGAGGTACAAGTTAGCAAGAGATATGTCTGAGTGTGTTTTCAGGTGGAAGGCGGATCAACTTGAATACAAATATTGGTGGTCAATTTTTGGCAGAGGGGTGGGAAGAAAAAAATTACTCACCTTAGTAATGTTGTTTCTTCTAATGGAGTCTTGCTATATTATGACAATTGCAGTATGACCGCAGGTTAGAACTGCTCCGGAGGTGAAATAGTTAACTTCCCATGCAGGCATGGAACTTAGAGCGCGAGCTCGGTTGAAAACTCTGTCTGTTGTGCTTCAAAGACAAACTGTCAGATCTTTAAGAGCTAAAACTCATTAAGGTTCTGTGTGGAAGCTGTAAACCAACACTAGCCGACTGGCTACCAACATAAACACTCATTTTTTGGCCTAAAACAAAGACTCAAGTCAGAAGACCCAAAAATGCAAAAAAACACAACACCAATTCACCCAAAAAGGTAGGTGAAAAACAACAAGGTGGGCATCAAAAAAGTACCAACCCTGTACTGCCCACCCACATCCCAAAACAGAGGTTCTGAGAGGCAGGCAGGAGGAGGTCATAATATAGCAAGACTCATTAGAAGAAACAACATTACTAAGGTGAGTAATTTTTCTTCAAACAACATGAAGTCTTGCTATATTATGACAATTGCAGACTACACAGCAGTACTTCATGGAGGAGGGACAGAACTACTTAGGAAATAGGCTCTGAAGCACGGTTGTAAAGAAACCGAGCATCACTCCCTAGCCTGGATGTCCAGGGAGTAATGCTTGCAAAAGTGTGAACTGTTTTCCAGGTAGCTGCTTGACATATTTCTAGAATAGGAATGTCTCTGGCAGCAGACAGAGAAGCAGCTGTACCTCTGGTAGAGTGAGCCCTCAGGGCCTGAGGGAGGAACTTACCCAATTTCATAGCAGAATTGGATACAGAGACAATCCACTGGCAATGGATCTTTAGTGGCTGGCTTCCTTTACCAACTTCGCCATAGGTAAGGAACAGTTGGAGGAGTCAAACCTATGACCCTTGGCACGCTATGTCGTAACTAGGGCTCTCTTCACATCTAGGTTGTGCAGCCTCCTCCCCAGAGGAGGAGTGGTCAGTGAAGTACACTGGAAGAGAAATAGATTGATTAAGGTGGAAATCTGAAACCACCTTAGCAGGAACTTTCTGTTAGTCCAAGGACCACCTTATCTCTGTGAAAGAGAGAAACTCCTGCTCCACTGACAACGCTTGTAATTCACTTATCGTCTGGCAGAGGTGATGGCTACCAGAAACACAGTTTTCCAAGTCAAGTACTTGAGCTCAGCTGAAGACAAGGGCTCAAGGGGGTTGCATAAGCTGAGCAATGCAAACATTAAGATCCAGGCAGGGGCAGGATCTCTGAATGGAAGGTTGGTAGTAAACAACCCTTAAAAACTTGGAAAATACAGGATGAGCTGAAAGAGAAGAGGATTTACCTGCTGAAATAAAGCAGACACAGCTGCCAAGTGCATCTTAGAGGGTAGCTGGTCTCAGCCCCAAAGAATTCAGGTGGACCATGTAATCCAGGACTGTGGGTAGATCAGCAGAAACTGGGGAAATATGCTTTTACGAGCACCATATGGAAAACCTTTTCCATTTGGAATTGTAAGTAGTCCTGGTGGAAGGCTTCCTTGAGGCCTTCAATATATCCATTACACCTTGGGAAAGGTGTAAATCAGCAAACTCTAACTCTTCAGGAACCAAGCCTTGAGATTGACAGATCTGAGATTCGGGTACCAGACCCTTCCCTGGGCACAGGTTAACAGATTGTGAGTCCTGGGAAGGCACTGGGGAAGATGGACTGCTAAGGACAGCAGGAGAGGAGACCAGGGCTGTCTGGCCCAATCCGGAGCTATCAGAATGACTTTGCAGGATTGGGATCTGATTTTGACTAGCACTTTGAACAGGAGAGGAAAGGGAGGGAAGGCATAGAGAAACTTCCCCTCCCAACTGAGGGCTAAGGCATCCAGTGGGAGAGAGCCCAACACTGGGGGCCTGCAGCAAAAAAGGGGAAGTTGGTGATTGTCTGGGGCTGCAAAAAGATCTATCTGCGGGGTGCCCTGTCACAGATGCCTCCTTGTGCTTTGTACCCCCCCCTTTCCTTTCCCCTGTTCAGTGAGCGTTGTCTACATAAGCTGGTAATATTTATTTTTTTCCCCTAAGTCTGTTGCGCAACAGCACTAAAAACCCCCCTCTTAATATTATTATATTATTTTTATAATGAAAGCTGGCGTGTGGTCTGGCCAACTACACGTTATGTTCTTGTTTAAAATCGTTTATTTTTATCTCTTTCCCGTCTTCTGTGGACAACGTTCCGTCTCCCTGTTTATTCTGTGCCCATTTAATGTTAAAATGATGTGCCTTCCTAAACCGCTAACCTTAGCGGTGGTGATTTTCCCTCTCGAACGTGCGCACGTTCGAGCAGGAATCCTTAAACCGGAGAAATTGTCCCTTTGCGGTCTTTCAACCTCGCGAAGACGCGAGAGGTTAAATAGTTCTCTTAGAGACTCTAAAACCGAATATCTAGTAAAGCTCTATATTTTCTGGACGAGTCGCTTGTTTTCAGAACTGGAGGTAGCTTTTACTATGGAGAAAACCACGCTTGCTGCTCGCCTTCTGCCTCAGTCTCCTATGACGTTTTTCAAGCGTGGAGCTGCTCGTTTTATCCTCTGTGTTGAAATAAACTCCTTAAACTAAAGTGAAACACAGTTTTTGGAGGAGACAGGAACATTGGGAAAAACAAGATATATATTTTTTAAACAATAAGCAAACTGGGTCCAAACTAATATAAATAAGGGGAAATGATACTGAAATTCTAAAAAGGCTAACAAAAGGATTTAGAAAGCTATTTCTAACTAAATTAAGCTAAAGTATTGTTGTTTTTGAGTTTTCCTTACTTGAATTGTTTTAGTTCTACAAAATCCTCCTTGCTGCCTCTTCCTCATTCTTCTTCCTGGTAACTAAGAGCCGGCCGGCCCTTTCTCATGAATATTTATAGTGTTTAAAGATAGGAGGAGTGTCCTCTGTGGCAATAATGTCTTTTTGTTTTAGGAATTTATGTTTGCAATATAGGAAATTATTCTTACAATCTTCCTAATAGATTTATTGTATCTGAAAATAAATATAAAGCACATTAAGTTAAAAAGTATTTAGTTTATTTAAAAGAAGGAGGAGTTTTCAGGTCACAAGACTATTTACCCTATAAAAGGACTCAAATGTTACTGAGAGTCAGTCTTGTGATGACCTTCTAGACAGCAACATCACTCTAGCTGCCTTCTAGAGTTTTATGAATGGGAACTGCTACATGTTTGTTTTTATTTTCTCGGCTGAAATTCGCTGTGTATTTGATGGCTTCAAATAAATGCCTGGATTTCTGAGTTCCAGTCCATCATCTCTGGAGTTGTGTTTTGTTTTCCACCCCAACCCTTCCACAGTTGGTGTTAGAAGTGGGATGATGCTGAGATCCTGAGATCTTGAGGTCAGTTTTGGCTCTTTCCAAGACGGTGTTGGACCAACCCAGGGATGGAGAAGGATACCAGAGATGAGGATGCAGTAACCAGACCTAAAGGTGTCTTGACCAGGACAATGGTGGATAAGTGGGGCGAGTCATTATGGACAGGACTCCCTGAACAGAAGCCTGATAGACCCGAGGCAGAACATTTGCTACAAGAGGAAGATGCAACTCCTCAAGGAGCAGCTGCTGGGGATCTACCATCTGAAGTAATATCAGGAGAGGAGCCCCCTGAACAGCTACATGAATTATTATGCTGGCTCTGTATAAAACAGCTGGCTGCAGACAAGGAGAGAGAAAGGAACAAAGAGTGAGAGAGAAGGAGCAGGAAAGAAATAGAAAGACGGTGGCAAGAGACATTGAAGGCCATTCAAGTTATCAATGCCAGCAGAAACCCTACAGCACACCTAGAGGTTCAAAGGACATTAAACTCACTAAACTAACAGGCAGGGCGATATTGAGACATATTTAACCACTTTTGAAAAGGATTAGGGAGCCTGTGGATGGCCCAGAGCACAATGGGTCCTTTGTCTAGCTCCTTACCTCACTGGGAAGCACAATTGGCTTATGGAAGCATGGATAGTCAATTGGTAGGGGAACTATGATGAGGTTAAGAAGGAAATAATCGAAGGTATATCAGTGCTGAAACTTATAGACAAAGGTTCCGTACATTGATTCTAACACGTAGACCATCCCAGAGAAATATATGACGCCTGAACGACCTATGACCAAATGGTTACAACGCAACTAAGACTGTAAATCAAATAGTGAGAGCCATTGTGATGGAACAATTTATAAGGATATTGCCACAGGATGTACAGCTCTGGGTTAAAGAACACGTCCTGATACCTCGGAGAAGGCCATTTCTTTAACTGAGGACTATTGACAGCTCATCCATACGGAAAAAGACACCATCAACTGGAACTTCCGTGGTGAGATCTAATACTTTTTACCTCCTGCTATTTTACCCTCCCACTGGGCTCAAGTGTAAGTAATAGTTCCCTAATAGACAACAGACAGTCCCAGGTGGTATCACGTCCAGGTGACGCCCCTATCAGAACTCATAGCCGGGACTGCAATGAAAAAGGTCACATTGCTCGGTTTGCCCAAAAACAACCTGGGGTGTGTTCATTTAGCACTTGCTAATTTGGGAGCATATGTCATTCCTGTACAAATTGGGGCACAGACAGTCATGGACTTATTGACTCAGGAAGTAAACAGACTCTAGATTCATACCAGAATTAGTTGAAGGACAACCCGAAGACTGTACAAAGCGGGTGATTTGTATTCATAGGGACGTACATAAATATCCAACAACATCTGTGGAATGCAGACTGCCCACTCAAAAGGAGTGTTAGATGTTGGGATAGTGCCATTATTACCAGTCCATATTACTTGGCCAAGATCATCCCGACTTTGAATTACATCTAGCAGCTGTTACCACACGGGCACAATCTAAGGAAGGTGAAACATGCCTCTACCTGTTTTAGCGATGATGATGTGTTTGGAGTTCCAGGAAAACCAGAAAACAAAAAAGGACGAAGACAAGACAAAATACAGTGGACTAAAGAACATTCCATTAAAGTAGATAAAGAGATTGAGAATACTGATTTGACAAAAAATGATTTTGGACAGACAGAAAACAGATGAAACTTTACCCTTGTTTTCACAGGTATGCAGGAGGAGATGAAAGCACTTCGTTATAGGGTGACACAATTTACTTTATCGTGTTTGTACTCACCCTAGAACAGGAGAACAGGTAGATCAATTGGTAGTACCTAAGGAGTATCGGGCACAATTGCTACAATTGGCTCATGATAGTCCTCTTGCTGGGCACTTAGGGAGAGACCGTACAACAAATTTTATACCAGTTTTTTTGGCCAGGTATCCATAAAGATGTGGAACAGTATTGTTTGTCTTGTCCTGAATGTCAGCTAGTAGCCAGGACAGGAAAAAGGGATACGGTTCCACTACAACCTCTGCCAATAATAAATCAAGCACTGAGCGAATAGCGATGGACATAGTGGGCTACAGAAAACTAAAAGGAATCGTTTTATTTTGGTAATTTGTGATTATCATACAAGTACCCAGAAGCCATTCCCCTCGAACTATATCTGCTACAAAATAGCTGAAGAGCTCATTAAGATATTCAGCCGTCCTGGGCATCCTAAGGAAATGCCTACGGATAGGGAAATAATTTCTGTTCCCAGATATTGAAACAATTATAACAGTCCTAAACATACAGACGCTTACACACTACACTCTACCACCCTCAAATGGATGGTTTGGTGGAACGTTTAACCAAACATTGAAACAAATGCTAAAAAATATGCAAGAGGAAGGGAAGGATTGGGATCAGTATTTACCTTTCTTAATGTTTGCTTATCGAGAAGTGCCACAGGTTTACTGGGCTACTCACCAATACCAGAATTACTGTATGGGAGAAATCCGAGAGGGCCCCTTGATATAGTGGAAGGAACAATGGAGGAAGGTCTGAGATAGGTCCCACAAACAACACTTGAATTTGTTAACAAGCTCAGGAAGAAATTAATTAAGTATGTAGATATGGCTCACAAAAAGGAACTTCAACAACAAACAAAACAAAAATTATATTATGATCAAGGAGTAGGTCAAAAATCCTTTCAGAAAGGGGATCGTGTTTTACTACTTCTCCCATCCTCAGATAATAAGCTCAAGATGAAATGGCAAATGCCTTATACAGTAAATAAACAGTGTGGTCCGGTAACTTATGAGATAGAAACTCCTGACAGAAAAATTAAAAGGAAAGTGTATCATATTAATCTATTGAAAACTTGGCAAGAAAGGACCACCAAGGCCTGTTATGTATGTCCTGAACCAGAAGAAAGTGAACTAGAAACAGCTTACAAACTGTTGGACGAGAAGACGTCTATAATTAATATTCGTAAAAACCCTGATTTGACTGATACCCAATTGCAAGAACTTGAGCTTATTTTACAGCACAACCAGGATGTTTTTACCAATATTCCTGGACGTACCAACTTGATTTCTCATCATATAGAAGTTCTAAATTCAAACCCGATATGAATAAAACCTTATAGAATTCCTGAAAAATTGAGACAAGAGGTGTTAAAGGAAGTAGACAAAATGCTAAAACTAAACATCATAGAACCATCTAACAGTGACTGGTCGTTTCCCATGGTAATTGTGAATAAGAAGGAAGGGGGAATACGACTTTGTTTAGATTTTCGAAAATTAAATGCAATTTCCAAATTCGACAGCTACCCTATGCCCCGTATCGATGACATAATCGATCGATTAGGGAAAGCTCACTATTTGACTACGCTTGACCTATCTAAAGGGTACTGGCAAATTCCAATGGATGAAACATCCAGGGAAAAAACAGCTTTTAGTACCCCAAAGGGTCTTTTTCAATTCACTATGATGCCTTTTGGGCTACACGGTGCTCCTGCTACATTTCAAAGACTGATGGATAAGCTCTTACAATCGCATACTGACTACAGTGCTGCTTACCTTGATGATGTCATCATTTATAGCCCCACATGGGAAGACCATAAAAAACATCTGGGAGCAATCCTTCAGACATTGAAACAAGCAGGACTTACTGTTAATCCGGAAAAATGTGCCTTTGCTATGCAAGAGACCAAATACTTGGGATTTGTGATAGGGAAAGGTTGCATAAAACCAGAAATCAATAAAGTCGATGCTGCAGCAAACAGTTCAAGACCCCTAACAAAGAAACAAGTAAGATCTTTTTTGGGGCTAGCAGGTTATTACAGGCGACTTATACCTAATTTTGCCTCTATAGCCAGCCCCTTAACCGACCTTACAAAGAAAAAGAATCCCACTAAAGTAAACTGGACCCCAGAGTGTGAGACAGCTTTCTGTACTATTAAAGCCTTATTATGTGCTGAACCCATATTATCAAGTCCAGATTTCTCTAAACCATTTATAGTACAGACTGATGCCTCAGCTACTGGTATAGGAGCTGTTCTGTCCCAAATAATAGATGGCCAAGAGCATCCTATAGTATATACAAGCAGGAAGTTACATGCTCGTGAAACAAAATATGCTACCATTGAGAAGGAGTGCCTAGCACTACGTTGGACCGTGGAAACTCTTAAGTTTTATCTATGGGGATCTCAGTTTGAATTAGTGACCGATCATAATCCCCTTTGCTGGCTTATGGCAATGAAGGACAAGAATCCCCGTATTCTACGGTGGTATCTCACCCTACAACCTTATCATTTTACTATAAAACATAAAGCTGGATCAGCACATAAGAATGCAGACTACCTATCCCGATTCGGTGCAGGTATACCCAGCCCAGAAAAATAAAATTAGACCCCGGGGTAAATGTAGAATTGAATTAAATCTGAAAATAATATGTTGAAAATATTAAAGAATCCATTGTACTTCTAAGCATATTGAGGGACCCCAGGGTGGAGCTTTAAGAGTGGGTGGGCTTAAGCTCCAACCCTTTTTTAGATGAGGGACCTGAATTTAGTCAAAAAAAAAAAAAAAAAAAATATCATTCAGAGAATGATGTCTTTTGGTCAAGATAGCGGAGGTATGTCACAGATGCCTCCTTGTGCTTTGTACCCCCTTTCCTTTCCCTGTTCAGTGAGCGTTGTCTACATAAGCTGGTGATATTTATTTTTTCCCCTAAGTTTGTTGCACAACAGCACTAAAAACCCCCCTCTTAATATTATTATATCATTTTTATAATGCAAGCTGGCGTGTGGTCTGGCCAACTACACGTTATGTTCTTGTTTAAAATCGTTTATTTTTATCTCTTTCCCGTCTTCTGTGGACAACGTTCTGTCTCCCTGTTTATTCTATGCCCATTTAATGTTAAAATGATGTGCCTTCCTAAACCGCTAACCTTAGCGGTGGTGATTTTCCCTCTCGAACGTGCGCACGTTCGAGCAGGAATCCTTAAACCGGAGAAATTGTCCCTTTGCGGTCTTTCAACCTCGCGAAGACGCGTGAGGTTAAATAGTTCTCTTAGAGACTCTAAAACCAAATATCTAGTAAAGCTCTATATTTTCTGGACGAGTCGCTTGTTTTCAGAACTGGAGGTAGCTTTTACTATGGAGAAAACCACGCTTGCTGCTCGCCTTCTGCCTCAGTCTCCTATGACGTTTTTCAAGCGTGGAGCAGCTCGTTTTATCCTCTGTGTTCAAATAAACTCCTTAAACTAAAGTGAAACACAGTTTTTGGAGGAGACAGGAACATTGGGAAAAACAAGATATATATTTTTTAAACAATAAGCAAACTGGGTCCAAACTAATATAAATAAGGGGAAATGATACTGAAATTCTAAAAAGGCTAACAAAAGGATTTAGAAAGCTATTTCTAACTAAATTAAGCTAAAGTATTGTTGTTTTTGAGTTTTCCTTACTTGAATTGTTTTAGTTCTACAAAATCCTCCTTGCTGCCTCTTCCTCATTCTTCTTCCTGGTAACTAAGAGCCGGCCGGCCCTTTCTCATGAATATTTATAGTGTTTAAAGATAGGAGGAGTGTCCTCTGTGGCAATAATGTCTTTTTGTTTTAGGAATTTATGTTTGCAATATAGGAAATGATTCTTACAATCCTCCTAATAGATATATTGTATCTGAAAATAAATATAAAGCACATTAAGTTAAAAAGTATTTAGTTTATTTAAAAGAAGGAGGAGTTTTCAGGTCACATGACTATTTACCCCCTATAAAAAGGACTCAAATGTTACTGAGAGTCAGTCTTGTGATGACCTTCTAGACAGCAACATCACTCTAGCTGCCTTCTAGAGTTTTATGAATGGGAACTGCTACATGTTTGTTTTTATTTTCTCGGCTGAAGTTTGCTGTGTATTTGATGGCTTCAAATAAATGCCTGGATTTCTGAGTTCCAGTCCATCATCTCTGGAGTTGTGTTTTGTCTTCCACCCCAACCCTTCCACATCTGCCATCTGGCAAATACTACTCCCAAGACCAGGGGATCCAGTGACCATTCGTGGTGGCCCTGAGAAATCCTGCTGAGAGCATCTGCCAGGACATTGTCCTTGCCTGGGAGGTGAACTGCCGTAAGAGAGGTGTTCAGGGAGTAAGCCAGAGACCACAATCTCATCGCTTCAGTGCACAAGGCCGTAGACCAAGTGCCCCATTGCTTGTTGATGTACCACATTGTAGTGGTGTTGTCTGTTCTGACCTGAATACTCTTGTTCTGAACAGATTTGGAAAAAACTTGAAGAGCTAGAAAAACTGTTCTGAGCTCCAACAGGTTGATGTGGAGCAGGGATTCCTGGGGAGACCACAGACCCTGGGTGGTGAGGTCGCCCATGTGAGCTCCCCAGCCCAAGAGGGACGCATCTGTAGTAAGGATTAGAGAATGAGACTGAGTGACAAAAGGAACCCTTGTCTCAGGTTGGTCTGATCCTGCCACCACTGTAGGGCTTGGATCAGGGTTCGAGTTACTGGGATCAACTTGGTAAGAGGATCCTTTCTTTGAGATCAAAAAGCTCTCAAATGGAACTGGATGTCCCTCATTTGAAATCTTGCTCCCTGCACAACTGCTGTGGAAGCAGCCATGTGTCCTAAGAGCTGCAGAAAATGCCTTGCTGGCCGGGAGACCTGCAGGGTAAATGAGGAGGCCAGAGACCAGGGTCTTTGCCCTGTCTAGGGGAAGGAAGGCCCTGGCTTCCTGTGTGTTCAGTTCTGCGCCTATGAAGGTAAGAAGCTGGACAGGCTCTAGAACTGACAAAGATTCAGAAGGAAACCTAGAGAGGTAAGCAGTTGCTGCTTATCTGAAGGTGTAATTTGACCTGGTCTAGGACTGGCCTACTATGAGCCAATCGTCCAGGTAAGGAAAGATGACAATCTTTTGCCTTCTTAGGTAGGCAACTGCTACTGCCAGGCATTTGGTGAATACCCTTGGGGCAGAAGTGAGGCCGAAGGGCATTGCTCTGAACTGGTAGTGGCCTGAGGGCAGCTCGAACCTGAGGTACTTTCGATGGGAGCTTCTGATGGGAATATGGAAGTAGGCATCCTTGAGGTCCAGGGAAGCAAGCCTGTCCCCTGGCCTTAGAGTGGGTAGGATAATTCCCAGAGTCACCATTTTGAACTCTGGCTTTAAAAGGTGCTTGTTTAAATATCTGAGATCCAGGATGGGCCACCATTCTCCTGTCTTTTTTGGGGTAAGGAAGTACCTGGAGTACAAACCTTTGCCCTGGTGTAGGGGAGGAACCCTTTCCACAGCTCTGAGAGCCAGGAGAGTAGAGACCTCTGCCTCTAGGGCAAGTGCCTCTGATGGAGTTGCAGGTGGAAAAGATCTGGTTCTCAGCTTTGGAAATTTTTTGAAGCTGAGAACCAGTCCCTGGCTTACTACTTCCAGGACCCACTTGTCTGATGTTAAAGACATCCAGTCCTGGACAAAGTAAGCCAGCCTGCCCCCTACAGGTAGAGAAGAATCGGCCCTGGCAATCCCATCAGGGTGCCTGCTTGGCAGGGCTTTGGGCTGAGGGGTGAAGCAAACCTGCTTGTACCCTGTCTGCCTCTCCCTCTAAAGAACCCCCTCTGAGCATAGGCGGAGGAGGAAGCTTGGGCTTGGTAAAAAGGCATATGAAAAGGCCTGCCCCTGCCTCTAGGAAGCTGCTTTTGAGGAGTGGTCTGCCTTTCCTTGGCCTGCGCACTCCTATTGGTGGTCCTATATTCATCCATTTTCTTCATGTAATTCTCTGTTTGCTCCCAAAACAGAGAATTTCCCGCAACAGGAAAATCCATAGCCTTAGACTGGGTATCCTGAGACAGGGTAGTACATCTGAGCCAAGCCATCCTGCGAAGTGCCACAGATGTAGCCATGACTCTTGAAACATCATTAGAGTCCACTGCAGCATGAAATTGCACCTTGGATGCCTCAATACCATCCATAGCCACCTGTTCCAGCTCCCTGGCAAGCTGGTCAGGGACTTGTTTTGCTAGGGCCAGCACAGTATCCCATCTGGATTTCTGCTACCTAGCAGCATAAGCCATATAATTTACTTGTCTGAGTCCCAAAGATGCTGCCATGTACTGCAGGGTTTTAAATAATTGATTAGCAGTTTTTTCCTTGGGACAATACTAACTGTACATAAAGTATTTATATAGGTTTTCTAGAAGTGTTATGTTTGTTAAACACAGTGAGGCAAGTGCTATGCATTTTCACAATGTTTTAGCACTTTTATGAGCAAAACGCTAATCAATTTTTAGAGTTAAATAAAACCCTGTACTGTTTCTTTGCCATAGCATCAATCTTCCTGGAGTCCTTCTCAGGGGGGTGTGAAGCTAGGGGGATATTAGCCTTGTCACAGGCTGCAACCTGCACTACCCCCACATGGCTGCATTGCTGAGTGAGGAAATCAGTGTTGGAGCCTGATAAGGTATACCTCTTGTCCATCCTTTTATCCACAGGAGGTATAGTGAGGAGTTTTAAAACTCTTACTGTCCGTTTCGAAAAGATTTATGCAAAGGAATAGACAGTCTCTATACTCTGGAATATCCATCATTTCTACATAGTCTGGCTCCTCTTGGTCATCAACACCTTCCTCAACAGGGAGCTGGAGAGTTTCAGCAACTTTTTTATAAAACATGAAATGAGAAGGGGACTCAGAAAGTCTTGGAGGAGAAACCCCTAGGGTTCTATCTGGAGAGATGTCCGGATCAATGGGCACATCCAGATCTTCAAAACCATATTCACTCTCCTCATATTCTTCTTCCCCCCTTCCCGGTTCATAAAAATCCTCAAAATCATAATCTTGAACCAGAGGAACCGGCTGAACTGAACGCTTACCAGAAGATGTCGGTTCGGTCGGAACCGGAGAGAGAGACTGGACAATTTTAATTGCTTTAGCTATTTCCTCAGCAGTTGGTGAGATAACTTTTGGCTCTCCACTAGCTGACTTTCTAGTCCTTTTTGCTGGAACCAGCTCCTCAGAACTGGCTCTTCGTTTGCCCGAGGAAGTATCGCCCTGGTCAGAGGGGACTCCCTCCGGTTCAGTTGGTACCGAACCGGGCTGGCCATCCGGGTCAGCGGACTTTTTGGCCTCCCTTTCCCTGAGCCTACCAACTCTTATCTATGGTGGCAGCAGGGAAATTGTGACAAATCTGGCAGTCTGAAATGAGGTGGTCAAACCCTCAGACACAGACACATAGTGTGGGTCAGTCTTATAAAGCTTCCCCACAAACACTACAGTGTTGAACTCAGTGGGTCCGGTTTTTCTTTTGAGTTTCTCAGACATAATGCCAGCCTAACCAACTTGCGGTTTATGGCAATCCACCAAGCAAGACACCTTATCGGTTCCCAACCATGTCACGGGTTGTGGAAAAAAGCATAATGAATTGTCGAGAACCGATAAGAACCAGAACCGCACTCTTAAAAAAAAAAAAAAAAAAAAAAAAGGACTAGTAGATTTAAACACAACCTGATCGTTTCAAACCAACTGATAAATTACAAGTTCCACACAGAAAAACTAAATGTAAAACCTATCTATTACTTACATTACCACAGACAGAGCTTGAACCGACCGGCTGCGGTTTAATTTTGGCTAAAAAACTAAAAATAATACTTTGAAACCGACAAAATGAACCGAGCAGAAGGAGAAATCTCCAGAGCGACTGTTCAGTGAGGCAGAGTAAAGAATCTGATAGTTTGTCTTTGAAGCACAACAGACAGAGTTTTCAACTGATCTCGCGCTCTAAGTTCCATGCCTGCATGGAAAGTTAACTATTTCACCTCCGGAGCAGTTCTAACCTGCGGTCATACTGCAATTGTCATATATAGCAAGACTTCATGTTGTTTGAAAGGATGAGTTGGGTCCAGGAAAATAAGGCCCTCAAAGTGTTTGTCTTTTTCAAGCATCATAACAGAAAAATGAATTGTATAATATGTGAGTCTTCCCCTACTCTTCAAAAAAATTTTTTTTTTCCTTTTCTCTGAGTTTTCTCCTATTTTCCTTGTCCCCCTCTTTCTCTGCCTATTGTTTTATGTTTCCCTATAACCTCACTGTGTATAAATTATGTGTGTGTGTGTGTGTGTGTGTGTATTTATATATATATATATATATGCAGTATATGCAGTATGTATATATATATAGATATAGATATATATATATATATAGAGAGAGAGAGAGAGAGGGAGTGAGTGAGTGTTAATTTAAGGTTTGTGTTTGTATCGTTAAAATGTTGTAAACTGCATAATTGGAAAATCAATAAAATATAATTTCAAAAAAAAAATGTAAGATAAAATCAGTGTAACAGATATGTTTGGTAGATTAAATTAAGATAAATTAGGTGAAGGAAAAGTACAGTTATGTAAGGACTTACCTAAGAGTAGATCTTCAAGAGAATCTCTTCCATCAGGCCACACCTATGGAACGATAGCCAAGAGGCACTAGGCCCACACAGAAACTTTTTTGTTAGCAGTCTTCCAGGGGCCATCCATGATAACATCATATGCCAATGTCCTTCCCATATAAATGTGGGCGGCCCCTGCCCTCCTTAGTTCCCCCCACTGTAGACCATATACAGAGGACCTCCTCTTGGGGAACCATGGGGGAGTCAGAGGTTTCCACCACTAGGTAATAGGGTTAACAGAAGGCAAACTGTCCTGGAGAAAGAGACAGGAACTGAGAAGTTCTGAGACAAAGGGGGATGGAGGGTGGGACAGCATGGCCTGATGCGAAGAGAGTCTCTCGGATCCATTACTAAGGGATTAATCCATGACAGGCTATGGTGATTGAGACATCCACACCTGGGGTTGGAGTCACAGCGTAAGCACAGTGACTTCATTCAACCACCCAGGCGTGGATTAATAGTAAACCCATACCCCGGAGTGGGTTAATCCTCTTATAAAATGGGTAATGTTATGTCAGAGGTTTACCTAAAGAAAAAGTAAAATAAAGCCCTAGATGGCCCGTTGGCGCAGCAGCTGGATTTCCACTTGTGACGCTGGTGACCCAGGTTAGGGAGTAGACTCGGGTCGCTGAAGGGCCGGCCTGGGGAGAAGGCTTGAGTGTCCCAGGGACTGCTCGCCTTCTCTGGGGGGAGGAAGGGGATCAAGGCCCATAGCTTACCTGACCCCGGCCGGAGGCCCGAGATACAGCAAGTCCTGCTGGTAGTGGGTGAGGGCCGGGAAGCTGTGTGTTGGACGTCGGTGCCTAGCGCCTTGACATCAGGGCGCAACACCATGCAGGAAGAAACGGAGGAAAAACACCACCAGAGAAACAGGTAGATGGAGCACCAGTGCTGGCCCTGATTGCACCTGCCTACCTGACCACTGGGGGATGCAACGAAATCTACAGATATCGGGGTGTAAGGGCCCTGCCCCGTACCCACCTGGGGGGGTACAACCACGGCTCTATGGAAGAACCTCCAGGGATTCAGGTAAGGAAGAGATGTGGGGCAGCAACAAGTGTCTCCCGGAGAAAGGGGCTCCGGCGTAGGAGGCGGATAAATAGAAAGTTTAAAAAAAGAAAAAAAAGCCCTGTAAATATGCAACTGTGGATATATCAGGGATTAATCAATGGTCTGGTGACCTGTTTGGACGAATCAAAAGACAGTATTTTAGGAACTCATGTTGTAAGGCAAGTTCTTACATAACTGTACTATCTTCATCGAGGATATCTCTTGCATCAGGCCACAACTATGAATCAAGTCCCAAGCAGTACTGACGGAGAGAAAGTCTGGGTGACTAGAGGCTGTAGGTCTAAAAAAGGAGGCCCTAAAGCACAGCCAGGTCAAAGCCTGCCCTTGTCTTAGAGGCAATGTCCAGATTGTAGTGTTTAGTTAACAAGTGTGGACAGAACTCCAAGTTGCAGCAGAAAGATTTCAGCAGCTGACACATTCCTGAAACAGGCAACAGAAGTGGCCACACCCTCTGGTTCAATGGCCACACATAATCCCAGGAAGTTCCTTACCGTACTTCCTATAACAAAAACTAGTACAGCTGGCCAACCATTTGGACAGGCACTGTTTAGAAACCAGTATGCCTTCTTTCTAAGGGATGAAGGAAACAAAAAGCTGCAAGGGCTTTATGCAGTCCCTCGTATGGTGAACATAATATCCAAGTATTCTATGTACAACTAAAGTGTGGAGCAAGGCATCTCCTGGACTTGCATGCTGCAGAAAATAAACAAGCAGGTGGATGGTTTGATTCAGGGCAAACTCAGACACCTCCTTTGGTAAGAACTTGGGGTTAGTACGAAAAGACACCCTGTATTTGTGGAAAACCAAATAAGGAGTTTCACACATCAGAGCCTGAGGTTCAGAAATCCTTCAAGCAGAAGTAATGGCAACTAAAAATAGTGCTTTCTATGACAGAAAACGAAGCTCACAACTTGTGGCTGTCTTAAATGAAGCCAATGTAAGCTTCTCTAATACAAAGTTTAAGTCCCAAGGCAGGACTGGATTGCGGATGGGAGTCTTCAAGCAAAGAATGCCTCTCAAAAATGTATGGGACACCTCCAGTTTGCCACTGTACGGCCATCAATGGGCATATGGAATGCTGAAATAGCAGCCAGGTGCACTTCAACAGAGGAGTATTGCAGTTCCGTGTCCAAGAGTGACATTAGATACTCCTGAATCTGATTCACTGGACAAGTGAAAGGATCCAAATGATGGGAAGCCACCCAGAGAGCAAAGCGCTTCCACTTCATGGAATAAGTGGCCCTGGTGCAGGGCTTTCCAGCAGCCACAAGGACATCGGCCACCCATTGGGAATATTACAAACCTAGCCATGGCTATGTCCTCAGGAGCCAGACATGGAGATGGAGTGACTTAAGGTCTGGATGAACCAGGGTGCCCCACTCCTGTGATAACAAGCCTTTGTACAGGGGCAGGGGCACTGGAGGTTTCACAGCCAGCTGCTGCAGTCAGGGGAACCAGATCTGACGAGGCCAGAAGGGAGCAACGAGCATTAGTCACTCCTTCCATCTAGAGCTTGAGCAGCAACCTCTGAATGAGAAGGAAGGGAAGAAAACCATACAGAAACCTCCCTTTCTAAGAGAGAGAGACAATGCGTCTCGGCAGAAAACTCCAGGCCCTGGAGTGAGATAGCAGAAACGCGGCACTTTTGCATTGAGTGGGGACGCAAAAAAGTCCAACTCTTGACAACCCAATTTTTCTAACAGGTCTTCCACTATCAAGGTCATCAGCTCCCATTCGTGCATTCTGGACAGTGACCTGCTTAGCCATATCTGCCAGGACATTTTGGATGCCTGGAACATGGACTGCCAACTGTTCTAGATTGTGTTCTACAGCCCAGTACCAAAGCCTCATTTCTCGACACAGGGGGCATGAATGAGTCCCCCCCTTGTTTATGTAGTGCACTAAGCTTATGCTGTCCATCTGCACCAGCAGAGGCCCTGGGGACAGGTAATTCTAGAAGACTTTCTGGCAATACATAATGGCCCTCATCTCTAGGACATTTATGTGGAGAGAACTCTCCAATGGATGTCCATGTATCCTGGGTCTGGTGAGGCCCCAGATGTGCCCCCAGCCTATCCCAGAAGCGTCCATGGTGAGGATTTGATGAGGAGAAGAGAGTAGGAAAGGAACTCCTCTGAGCAGATTGCTGGGTTCCATCCACCACAGAAACATCTTCTTTATATTTGTTCTTGATCATCGGTGCGTTGATTCCATTGGACCCTTAAAGTCCATTAGGGGATCCGCATGTGCAGCCTTGGCCAGGGGAACTGTAACAATGGCTGCTTCCATCAGGCCCAGCAGTCTGAGGAATGTCCTGTCTGTGACATACCTGTTGCTATAAAGCTCCTGGGCCTGTGCTATCAGGTGCTCTGCCCTGAGGCAGGAAAGCCAATCTCTGAGCAGTGTCCAGTATAGCTCCCATGTACTGGAGGCACTGACAAGGAGTCAAGACTGACTTGGACAGATTGACCGTAATCCCTAGGGCATTGAACAGCTGCCTGGTACGCACTAGGGGTGTGAGACAGTTGCTCCTTGGACTGTGCTTTCAGTACCAGTCGTCCAAATAGGGGAAGACCTACAGTCCCTCCCTCTCTCCTGAGGGCTGCTGCTACCAACACTAAGCATTCAGTAAAGACTCGTAGTGAAGATGACAAGCCAAAAGGCAATACCCTGAACTGGTAGTGCTGCCCTGAAACAGAAACCTGAGGTACCTCCTGTGAGAGGTGCAAACCTTGATGTGCATGTATGCTTCTTGCATGTTCAGGGAGCATATTTAGTCTCTCTTTTGCAGTAAAGGCAGTAGGCCTTGCAGAGTTACCATCCTGAACTTCCTGTACTGGATAAAGAAGTTGAGGCTTCTCAGATCCAGGATGAACCTCAAGTCCCCTATGGATTTGGGAACTAGAAAGAAGTGGGAGTAGAACCCTCTGTTCTTCTGATCCTTGGGAACTGGTTCTATAGTCCTCTTTTGAAGCAGGGTCCAAACCTCCCCCAGAAGCACTGGTATGTGGTCTGGAGGATAACTCGAATGAACAGAAGGAAGGTCTGGAGGCAACTCCAGGAGTTCTAAAGTATGTTCTCGTTCTATGAGCTGCAGGACCCAACCATCTGTTGTGACCTCCCGCCACCAGTCCAGGTGGTGGAGGGAGAAGCCATTCCCTACTATCACCTCCTGGGATACTAGAGGGTGGGGGTCTGGTAAGGAGTCATGCTGAAGCAGGATCAGCGGCCAAGGCCACACCTCCAGCCTTTGAGGTTTTCCCTGTAGTGGAGGTAGGGGCAGGCAAGGCTGCTGCTGCTTGGCACTTGCCTGGTTGACAGGCACTGAACTTCGGTCTGTGGGAAGCCCAATGAAAGGGCACCCTCTGTCCACTCTCTGGCCGGGTGTGGCAAAGCGAGTGGACCGACTGCAGGGTCCTTCCGGAAGCCTGAAGTTTGGAAAGGATATTCTGCATATCCGCCCCAAAGAGCTTGTAGCCTCTGAAGGGGGCATTCATGATGGATTATTTAATGGCGCTGGCAAAGCCTGCCACCCTAAGCCAAGCAAGCCTTCTGAGACAGACTGCTCACCACAGCGGCTCCAGCCGAGGCATTTGAAACATCGTACCGCAACAGGTGCTTGCCCATGTCTGCCCCAATCTGTAGGGCCTTAAGCACAAGCATCTCCTACTTCTTGGAACCCTCCAGAGGGGTCTGGGTGGCAGCTTTGGCCTTTTTCCAGAGGTTGTTCTGGAATTTGACCATATGGACCCACTAACTGACAATTCTGAGGGCCAGAGTGTTAGAGACAAAGGCCCTCTTGCTCATGAGATCCAGTTCCTCGACTCCTTATCTGGGGGAAGAGAGCTGAGGTGTGAAGGACTCTTAGACCCATCATGGGCTGCATTTATTACCACTGAGTCAGCCTGTGGTTGCCCAGTGAAACAAGGCTTCCCTGACGGAGTCTGGTACAATTTGTCTGCCTTCTTGGGCATTGCTGAGATCACATTTGGCCTATACCAGGCAGCCACAGTGTAATCCTCTAATGCAGCCAGTAGAGGAGGAATAATCAAAGCGGGAAGAAATCTGGCAATTTCAGAAATTCTACCAGATTCCTCCTGGTATTTTCCTGTTCCTCAGCATCAAACCCCATAGCTGTCTGGAACTGCAATCACCGAGATGAAGGTGGGGTCATGGGGGGGGCCTCAGGGTATATTTAGTGGAGTTCCCCCCCCCAAGGAGACAGTGGAGATAGACCTAGAGGGGGTCCTGTTACCATCCTCCTCGTCCTGTGGGATGAGGTCAGGGTTGTACTCATCCTCACCTGCAGGCTCCGGGTAATGCAGAGAAGACACAGAAGATGTCGACATCCGAGAACAAGCAGGATGCATTGATGTGGCAGTCGTCAGTGCAGGGCTACTCTAGTAGGCCCAGTGCTGACGGGCCCGAGAAGGAACAAGTCACTGCAAGAACTTCCAAAAAGAGGAGAACATGGTCTGGATGGACATAGACAGTGATCTGCATCGCTAGGGAATGCTGGTTCCCTGGCATCAGTGGTACGGCCTGGAACATCAATGAGATGGGCTGGAGTCCTGGTGTCGGCTGTATAACCTGGGACAGTGGCAGGGGATGCCGAATCTGCAGCGCTGATGAAGTGACCATGGGTGTTGACGGGGGAAGCAAAAAGCCCAATGTTGACAGGCTATCACTGGCCAAGATAGGTCCAGTGGAATCCGCTGCCTGCTGGCTCTGAGAAAGCAGGAGTGCAAGTGGCATGGGTGGGAGAACGGCGGGGGGCATTAGAAGGCCCAACATCAACGGACCATCGCCGGCCATGGAAGGGCCAGAGGGAGTCGCTGCCAGAGCCGACCACGTGGAAGAGAGAGTGTGGGTGGCAGAGAGGGTCACTGCTGAAGCAGACGATGACACTACAACAGTCGGCACCCAAAGCGGTGACAGAGCATGCCGGGGAGGATTTCTCCTTACTTCTGTCCCTCTCCCAGTGCTTGTAATTTCCAGCAGATTTGTCCTGGGCCTTGGAGGAGTGGGATCCCATGGATAGTGCCACGAGGTGAAGGAGCTTCTCACCAGGATCTACTTCTCCATTTGCAGTGTCACTGACTCAGTAGGTAGCACACTCGCTTCTGAGGCCAGGAGATCAGAGGGCTGTGGGTTCAGTTCCCACATCTGGCACTTGGGTTAATATCTCAGTACTGATGCTGTAGTGCAGCATGAGAGGGGTGCTGTACTTCTGAGGTGCTGTCTTTCCGATGAGACGTTAAACAGAGGTCCCATCTGCCTGGATTGGTGGTAGTTCAGGTGAATGTTAAAGATCCCATGGCACTTATCAAAAAGAGTAGGGGGATATTTTTATTGAAAAGAACATAACATCAAGTAAAGAAACATTTGAAAAAAAAACAAGACTGAAAACCAAATAAATAGGAAAACAATATTCATGTACATCAATCGGAAACATTACACAAAGAGTAAGCAGTTTAGAAATCAAAAACACATTACAGGCACTGTATCACAAGTTAACATAACAAATAGCAACTAATGGAAAAAATCAATATGAGTCCAAAAGGAATTAAACCTGTATAATGGGAGCTGTTTGTATTCCGACTCCTTAATAGACAATAGTGAGTTTTCAATATGATGTATAATGGTAGACGGACAGGTTGGAATTTGTTGCAATACATACTGACATCTGGCTTGCCACAGATAATATTTACAGATAGCAAACAATACTCTAAGAGTACTAGGATGGAATTTTTTCCATGGAGTAGTGAAATCACCCAAAATTAACACTTGATATGTAATTCTACTCAGGAAAGGCCATTTCCACTTATTTGCCAGTGTTTTCCAAAAGAGATGGGCATTTGAACAAGTAAAGAAAAAATGTTCCATAGTTTCCTCTATTTGAACACAAAAAGGTTTAGGGCAATACCTATCCTGAGAGGATTTGTGTTTCAAATTTCCTCGGACTTGTAACCTGCCGTGGCAACACAGCCAGGAGACATCCCACATATGTGATGGGATTCTTTTGTCTCTAAGAATGTCAAGAGCACAAGTCATATGAGACAGAGGACAATGTAGAAACTGTAGCACCGGTTTAGAAACTGTCATAGAAGCAAAATATAGTTGTTTCCTGTTTAAAAACAAGAGAGATGTTTTACTAAGCTTCCAAACCTGTAGTGTACGGAATCCATCTACGGCATAAGATGGAAAACCAGAAATACGGGAAGGGGTAGGCGGGAGGTCAGTCCAAGCAGACATGATAGGATCCACAGCTTTGCATACTCATGAATCGCAAATATAAGATAAATATTTAAAACTTTGAAAAAGGTGAAAAAGAAAAAATGAAAGAAAAAAGGCAATCGGATGTATCATACCTAACCCACCCTGATGTACCGGTAAATAAGTCACATCACGTTTAATGGGATTGAGGCAACTTCCCCACACCATTTGAAAAAATGTGCTAAATATTCTGGTTTCTAAGTGTTTGGGAGGGGCATAAATATGACTAAGAAACAAAAAAATAGGGAGCAAAAATTTTTTTACTACTAAGACCCTCTTCTTCTTACCCAATCTCCAAGTCTTCCAAATTCAAACTTTAGATTCGCCAAGTGTTAGGCGTTTTTCTCAGTTATAGCTAGCCCCATCAGGAATATTGAACCAGATCCCAAGAATTCTCTGGGGAACAGTACAAATTCTGATACCACTCACCCCCCGAACAATGGCAGATGCAGGGTCCAATGGAATGCAGACATTTTTCTGTAAATTAATATTACCCCCTGAAATTAAAGAAAAGGACTGAAATATCCGGATTGCTCCATCACTCGAGTCTTGAGTCAGGGTAAACAACACTACATCGTCCGCATAAGCAGAAATCTTGACAGGTAATGAATCTGGATGGGGTGTTAGTCCAATAATTCTAGAATCCCATCTGATCTGTCTAATGATTGGATCTAGCGCAAAAGTGTATAACAAGGGGCTAAATGGACAACCTTGACGGAGCCCAACCTTCTGTAGGAAAGTGTTACCCAGAAAACCATTGATAATTGGAACAAAATATGCCAGGGAAAATATGTGTGTAAGCCATTGCAAAAAAAAAGTTTCGGTATACCATAAAGTGACATAACCTGTAGTAAATAAGTGTGGTATACGGAATCAAAGGCTTTCGTTTGGTCCACGGAAAAAAAACCCCCAGATAATCCATTATATTTTCCAGCTTCAAAGATCTCACGTAAAATAAAGAGATTTGTTTGAATAGAACGTCCTGGTATAGCACAAGATTGAGCTGAGTCAATGAGATCAGGGGCAACCTGTCGAAGGCGAGAACAAAGTATCCTAGATAGAATTTTAAAATCTGTGTTTAGGAAATGAAGGGTTCTCCAATTGGTAAGAGAGTGTGCATCTCCTTTTTTATATAGGAATTTAAAAAGGACACACCAAATTCAGGGGCCTTTTCTCAGTTATTCAGCATATAATTATAAACTTGGGTCAAGGCTTCTGATAAATTGTCTTGAAATGTCTTGTAAAACTCATGTGTGAGACCATCAGGTCCTGGGGCCACCTTCAGTTTGAGATGAGATATAGCACAAGCAACTTCATCTTGTGTTATTTGGCCAACAAGGTCTGGAACTCGATAAACAGAAAGCTGAGGGGTCGGGGCTGATAAGACAGTGGATAAATCAGGTGAGATGTGGGGTAGTGTACAAAAGTGTGTTTGTAAATAGGAATGCATAACAGAAAACATGCCAGGGATAGTGTGAACAACAGTACCATGATGATCCAACAGACCATGCATGACAGTAGACTGGAGTCTGTCTTTGTAAGGCAAAAATGGGTTAGC
This sequence comes from Neoceratodus forsteri, assembly GCA_016271365.2. NCBI lineage: Eukaryota > Metazoa > Chordata > Ceratodontiformes > Ceratodontidae > Neoceratodus > Neoceratodus forsteri. The sequence goes on along the minus strand of CM028131.1, from coordinate 1,653,268,833 downwards.
AGAAGGGGAAACAGAAGTACCCACCCGCATAAAGAAATCTAAGGTCCGAGCGCTATCATATTGGTGAGCAATCATTTGTCGTTTAATTCTAGTAATTTGAGAGGAGTAATCGACAGAAGAAGAGACAGAAAAGGACATTAACTTATATAATTGGTTGCGATAATTTAAATATGTAAGGTATTCATCCCGAACCTTCTTCTTCCCCAGATGTTGAAAAAAAGAACAAAAATCTAACTTTGTATCTTTCCACCAATCCCAAATAGAGTCATAGCAGCAGAAAACAAAGTCAGGCTTGGAAAATAGTACGAACCTGTGTCTGGATAGAAAGAGGAGAAAACAAAGAATTATTCAATTTCCACTTGGGAGAGGTCAAAACAGAGGACATAGAAGTATAATCAATAAGAAAAACACCTGTCAAGAGACAGTGGTCCGAAATTTCAGTAAGGCGTAAAAAAACTTGATTGGGAATGCAATGTTTGGAAACAAAAATATAATCAATCCTAGTGTGGTACACCGATCTATCATACGTGTACCCCGATTCATCCCAGAATTCTAAAAGAACTAAGGGTAGAACTAGTGACACCACTGACTACCCTCTTTAACAAATCATGGGAGGATGGGGTGGTACCCGAGGACTGGAGGAGGGCAGATGTGATTCCCCTTCACAAAAGTGGGAGCAAGGCAGAAGCAGGAAACTACAGACCTGTTAGTTTAACCTCAGTGATAGGGAAAATGAGGAATCACTTCTGAAGGAAAGAATTGTCGAGTATCTAGAGGCCAGAGGGGCACAGGACCCAAGGCAGCATGGATTCACAGTGGAAGGTCATGCCAGACGAATCTGATAGATTTCTTTGACTGGGTGACCAAAGTAGTAGATCGGGGGAGCTGCGGACATGGCCTACCTAGACTTTAGCAAGGCATTGGCCACAGTCCCACACAAAAGATTAATATAGGAGTTAGCCAGCCTGGGAGTGGGTCCCAAGATGGCCCGGCCTGGGTAAAAATTGGCTGGAGAATAGGACACAGAGTAACAGTAAATGGAGTCCACTCTGAAGAAAGGGGTGTTACTAGTGGGGTACCGCAGGGTTCAGTATTGGGACAGGTCTTCTTCAATGTCTTTATAAGGGACATTGCAGAGGGACTGGAAGGAAAAGTATGTCTCTTTGCAGATGACACAAAGATCTGCAACAGAGTTGATGCACAAGGTGGGGTGGAAAGGATGAGAAGGGACTTGGCAAGGTTAGAGGAATGGTCAAATGTATGGCAGCTTAGATTCAATGCTAAGAAGTGCAGAGGTAATGCACCTGGGCAACAAAACCCAGGGAAGAGTACACAATGGGGGTGAGATACTAACAACAACAAAATGGAAAGGGACCTGGGGTAGTCATATCAGATGACCCAAAGGTGGGCAAGCAATGTGAGAGGCAAGGCAAGAAGGGCTTGGGGATACTGGGATGCATAGGGAGAGACATCACCAGTAGAAAACAGGAAGTTATTATCCCTCTGTACAGACAGCTGGTGAGACCCCATCTGGAGTACTGAGTGCAGTTCTGGAGACCCAATCTCCACAAAGACATAGACAGGATGGAAGCTGTCCAGAGGAGGGCAACTAAAATGGTGCAGGGTCTGCACCGGAAGACATATGAAGAGAGACTTAAGGAGCTTAATATGTATAGCCTCGAGGATAGGAGGGAGAGGGGGGACATGATAGAAACTTTCAAGTACCTCAAGGGAATCAACAAAGTCCAAGAGGGTAGCATCTTTCAAAAAAAGAGGTGTGCAAGAACAAGGGTCACAATTTGTAGATGGAGGTGGGGTGGCTCAGAGGTAATTTAAGGAAGTATTTTTTCCACAGAGAGGGTTGTGGATGCATGGAATGGCCTTCCGGAGGAGGTTGTGGAATCAAAAACAGTGGTGGAATTCAAGCATGCATGGGACAGTCATAAGGCCATTCTAGGGGGTGGGGGTAGGAAGTAGTAGGCTGTTGGTTAACTAGGATCTGCAGCTTATCCAGTAGGTAGGGAAATGGGCAGACTGGGTGGGCGGAGTGGTCCTTATCTGCTGTCAAATTCTATGTTTCTATCAGAGTGTAAAGAACTACATGCGTCCGTTAAACCCGCATCCTTAATTAAAGTAGATAAAGCAAGGGAATCACAATATACCTTTTTCCCAGAAGCCGTTCTATATTTTTTAATTTATTTATTTAGCTTTTGTTGACTGGGTAAGTGCACTAGACAAATCCTGCCTATTTTCAGGCACGACCCAGGGAGGGGGATACAGATGAATGCCAACTGACTTTGAACCAGATTAACCTGTTGGTGGTATTTTTAGTGAATGAGGGAAATTTGGTCAGGACACCGGGGAAATTCCCCTACTGCTTGGCCAGTAGGGGGACTTGCTGTCGACTGACCACAGGATCAGTTGGTGGCCTGCTCTGCTGGAGGATGGATGGTGAGGAGCTACTGGAGCAGCCGAGGCTGCAAGTGAAACAATGAGTATGGCTGTACAAGAGGACATCACCCTGAAGAACACTGAAACGGAAGATGTGGAGTTACTTGATTCTCTGGATAATTTAACGGATGCAGAAATGGTGAGCAGTAGCTTGGCTACAGTACAACGTCTACCGGAGGCGAGGAATTTACAATTAAAATTGGAAGCATTACGAGAGAACAGAGGACTGTAGTGGAGCAATTGCAAGAGTCAAATAATGTGGAATCTATGAAGCTTACCAAGTTAGAAGACGTTTGACGCTGTAGCAGATGTAACCTCCTGATCAAAGAGAATCTCTACTGGTCTGCCATGCTTACAGTACAATGGAACATGAGGTTAACAGAAAAAAAAATGCACAAGCTGTGGCTGGCAGTTCTTTGGGAGTAAAATCCCTGTGCAGAGAACCAGCAGAGAGAACAGCACACAAGAAAAATGCACCTTCTGATTACAAGTTGCATGACAACATCCAGGAGGAAAAGGAAGTGAGACAGGGGAACGGTTTCAGTGACGCACAGAACAGTCCGGCAAAGAAATCATCCGATTTACTTTTCGAGCTACTACTGGGGCTGCGAGTGAGAGTACTACACCACTGAAACATTGTATTTTCTAAACTGATCCCGGACACAGGTTGAGGTCGGAGTCTTCTTTTTCAAAACGACAACTGGATAAGGTAGGAGAGGAGGAAAGGAGAAAAGAATGGCCTTGACATTTGCAAAAGACATTTAGTATTACCTATTGCTGGGATAGGTGAGAAGTTACCAGGAAAAGAGCAGTGTGGGGAAAGGAAGTTCAAACTAACGCTGAGACTGAGCCTCTCAATGATGAGAACTGGTCCCCACAGAGAGCTCTTAGTGAGGCTGGTTGGACTTTGGACAGTGGGGCTTGGAAGCCCACTCCTGATTGGGACCAAATTAAACTTCCCAGAATGAACCAGCATGGAGACCCAAGCTACAAGACATTACTGTTTTAAGTGGGGTTAAAGAGGTGGTGGGTGAAATGAGGAGACTATTCCTTTTGTAGTTTCATCTCCTGAACGGCAGGATTTAAGCTGCGCCTGTCACGCGAAGTTACAGGTAGAGGCACAGGACCAGAGGGAGGAAAGGGAAGAAACCATTGATGTCAGAATTGTTTTCAAAAAATTGCAGGATGCTGCACCGTAGAAATGCGGTGCGCCTTCATAAAGGAGGTTTAGAGGTTAGACCTGATAGACAATATGTTGGTAAATGTTTATTGAAAGATTCTTTGCACTTTCTCCTAGGGAAGTGTTTGCATTTATTAATATTCTGGGAAGACAATTTTGATGTTAGTTTGCTCAGCATATGCTCTTGACCTTTTTGGGAAAGATATACTCAGGTTAAGTTTTCCCTTTGGACACCCTTTTAGTGATACCGTTAACAAAACCTTTAATAAGTATGCAACTGTTATGTTTAGGAGCGAAGGGTTCATATTGATGATATTACTTATTGGTTAGGCCAAAAATGCGAGATTTTAAGTTCCCGAAGCAATTCTGGATGCAGAACAATTTTGGACAGGGGCTGGCGGTTTAAAATTAAATACGACAAACAGCTGCAGGAATTGAGCATATCCCGATTCTTTATGTTGGGTAGGACAGAGGGGTATGTTTTATGCTTGGCAACCTCGGGCTTGTTATAAATGTGGTGCTAAACTCATTTATCAAGTTCCTGTGACAAACCAAGATGTGATAACTGTGAGAAGTAGGACATATTACTTTTCAATGCTAACGTCACAAAATGTGATCTCTGTGATGAGACAGGACATGTGTTTGCAGAATGTACATGGGCAGCCAAAATAAAGAGTGTTGTGGTAATCCAGACCTATTAATACAAAAGCCCAGATTTGATAATAGGGGAAGGGCATGTGGGTCACGAGCAGCCAGTTGGAAAAGTACCTTCTGTTATTGAAGTGAGGGAGATGTGGTAGAGGTGGAAGATTTAGTAGTTCTGACAAGAGCCTTGGAACCTATTGGGGTAGGAATTTTGCCTGAAGAAGAGAAACAACCAAAGGAGTCTTTAGGGCACCTGTGGTGTCTGCAGTTCGAAGGTCTTCCAGAAATATTAGGGCCTTCCACAGCAGTCTGCTATAGTGTAGAAATAAGTAATTCTTTTGCCTTGCTATCAAGTCCGGTGGGGAATTGGATATGGATTGCCCAGATAATGATTCGCAGCAGACGTTGGATAGTCCACCGTCCCCATTAGGATTCAGGAGGATTATGGGGAAAAAGAAGAAACGACGGAAGAAAGATAGGTGATGGGCTTGAATTGACTGTACCTGATGCACTTTAGGTTGGGTTCGTGAATGTTCATAGTATAATGAATTATAAGAGACTGACAGATAGTTTATGACTTTGTTCATGCTAATCAGATTGATGTCTGTTTATTACAAGAAACATGGATGTATACTATGGAACAAACCAGGTGTTTTCAAGGAATGGTGCTAGGGCCTTCGTATTGTCCTTTGGCCAGCAGTCGGCGGGTAGCATGGGTTTCTGTTTCACTGTTATGACTTCTCTTTAATTAAATTGATGGATCTAATACCGATGGTTAATGATTTTAGATGGTTTGTGGAAATCAAGATTGTGCTGGTTTATTAATGTCTATGGGTCACAAGCTCAAGGCAGAAAGGGTGGCGCCTGTAATATGATACAACCTTATTTACTGACCTCCTTGAGGTGTTTTTGTGGGGATTTTAACTGTGCATTAATAAATGCTGGTGATTCTATGGTGAGTAGGTAGGAAAATTTACTGTGATTCCAGGGCTTTATACAAACTGGTACACTCAGTGGGTTTAATAAATGGGGTAGTAAACAAAGCTCAGGGCCTAAATTTACTTATAAAAGAACCGGTTTACTTCTACGTATAGATTATATTTTTTATCTGACAAATTCCTTTACATTTGAAACATGTCCTGTCGATTTTCTGACCATCTCTTGTTGTCTGTACCGTTTCTCCTCATGCCAGACTGATAGGTAGTGAGGCGAGATGGAGATTGAATCCTCTATTATTAAACTCTAGGAGTGCAGGATAGAGTTCAAGCATTGCTGATGGCAAGGCTTTCAGTAGCCTTTTATATGACTCAGTGGGTGAGTGGTGGAAGATTCTAAGGACCCCTTTGTCACCTATTAAACAACAAGGAAGGTTAAAGCAAACAATGATTTTCTCCAATATTTGAAATTAAGACAACAATTATATTATTTATTTTCAGTAGCAATACTTCTACTTTGGATTATAGTTCACAGATTAGATCAATAAAAGATCAACCTAGAGGTTCAGTACAATAGGGCTCGGACCCTTACTGCTCTTCTACAATATGGGGTGAAGAAAAGCCGGAGGGTGATCCATATGAGGCCTTTAAAGTTTATACACAATCTACTACCTTAAATGCCCTACGAATAAGGTGGGAAAATTGTTACAGGATCAGAAGTCACTACAACATATTATTAAACAATTTTTTCTGGATTATGAGGCAAGGGCCCAGAATGATCAGGACATTTGGGACTTTCTAAACCGGATTGAGGTACCAGACATGTATTTGATACATTAATATTGATACAGCCTATCACTACACAGGAAATAATTACGGCTATTAAAAAATCAAAATAAGGGTACTTCTCCTGGAATTGATGGTCTGACAACAGATTTATATAAAGCCTTTCCAGTGGAATTTGCAAATTGTTTAGTGTTAGTTTTAATGCTTTATGGGACAATCGAATTTTCCAAGTTGGTCTGCGGAAGGCGCTGTTGATTTTTACATAAAGTGGGTGATATCTGACTTGAATAACTGGAGACCAATTACACTATTGAATTCGATTATAAACTCTTTATGAGTATTTTGAACACAGATTAAAACAATTTGCAGTCAAAGTTCTTTCCCCATTTCAGTTTTGTGGAGTACCTGGGAAAAAATATATATCAGGCTCATATGGTACTGAGAGAGACATTGTGGAGATAGCGGTTTCAAAAGAATTTCAGGATGCATTGTCTCTGTGGACCAGATGAAAGCATTTGATAGAGTTTACCATCCATTTTTATTTGCAGCGTTGAGACATTAGTGATTCCGAAGTTTTCTTAACTACCATTCAATCAATTTACAATTCATTTATTACCCACCCAGTGATTCAATCTGGAGATTGTGGAAGGGTTTCACGTTCTGGCAGGGTACGCCAAGGTTGTCCATTGAGTCCTGTTATATGCTTTTACTATTGATACTTTAATTAGATCATTAACAAACCCTCGTTGGGTAGGGAGGTTAGGCTGCTGGTGAAGATAGGTTGTATGTGCAAGCTATGCGGATGATTTGTGTGTATTCTTTCTGATAGTACACAAGTAAGCATTTTTGTAGATTTTATGGATGATTATGCTTTGTTAAAATTCACTATTAACAGAATAAGAGTAAAGGTTTGTTTATAGTGTACAGATGGTCTCCCAGAACTCATAATACAAGGTGGTTCAGATTGTGATCCATAAAAATTCTAGGATTATTTTACGACCAAAAATGTACAGAACTTAACTGGGGATTAGCTTTGACTTCAATAGACAAAAATCCAGATTTGGAAACAATGGAAATTGGATAAAATTAACGGGTCTCAATCATTAAAAATTTATTATTCGAAGTTATTGTATACAGCACTGATTTTTCCCTTGCCACTGAATTTGGAAACCAGAATATAGCTTATTTTTCAGATGTTATGGGGTAGTAGACTTAATCCAATTAAAGACAATTTACATATCTAGATAAAAAGAAGGGAGGTTTAGGAATGATAGATCCGGTTATCTTTTTCTACCTATTTATTTCAACAAATGTAAAGTTCGGTTGAGGGGTACCCACGGAAAGATGTGGGATGCTACATCGCCAGGTAATGGGCAGTATATGGTTGTTGGATGAGACCCCAAACCAATTCCTAAAGTTGTTTCTGCCTACATATTTATACTGGTTGCAAAAAGTATTTAAATGAGGGTTGGTAGCACAGGTGGTTAAAGTAAGTACGGGTCCACAGTTATACAAATCAGTAATGCTTCAACTGTATCCCAGTGAACGGTGTTTAAGAACTGTCCTCTACGGTGTGGATATAGTTTTTAAGTAAATTAAACAACCCAGGTTACCTACTTATATGTGGGAAACGCTATAGCTTATGGTATATGGTCGAATTGGAGTGCGAGGAAGTCAAGCATAAACCGATACAAGACAGAAATTGTCCATTTTTGGAGTGTGTGGCACAAGAAGAAGCGTTGATCACTTTCTTTTAAGTGTTCTTCACGCTGTTTCTCTGTGGAAATTCTTGGCAGTACAATGGAGTATGAAATGGTTAGAATACATGGATTATGATACATTGGTACTGGGTCATTCTCCACAGTTTCGATTAATATATCATGTTGACACTTTACAAATCTTTGTAGCACATTGATATACTACTTGTGGCAAGCTAGGTTCCAGTGGGTGCTATATCAAGTTGATGCCCTATGACAATGTCCGGAGGTTGAGTCAGGGGCAATGTACAGGATTTATGTTCAAGACACAGCATTCTTCTCATCAAGGAAGGTGAAGGAATGGTGGAAAGGGTTTTGAAGTTTATTAAATATAAATAAAAAGTTAAGTAATGTGCCTTTGTTCACCTATGGCTGAGTAGGTTACATATGGGGAGAGGTCATGATTGTTAGTTGGGAGTATGTATAGGATAGTATTAGTCAGATCTGCAATGTTACATGATAGTAGAAACTTTTGTTACCTAATATTTGGGGGGTTTATTATATATATAAAAAAAAGGTTTCTTTGTGAATATATGGCGTAATGATTGTTTCGAATTCTTTTTTTGATTTCAATATTTGTTAGTATAGTTTCACAATATGGGTATTTATTACATGTTTTCTTGATGTACAAGGGTTTGTGGAGTGAATCTTACACTGTATGTAATTTTTGAATTTTGATGTTATTCTAATAAAATATTCCCCTACTCTTTTCGATAAGTGCAATGGGATCTTTAACATCCATCTGAACTACCACCAATCCAGGCAGATGGGACCTTGGTTTAACGTCTCATCCGAAAGACATCGGATATGCGACATCAATAGAACAGTTAAAGTCCCCTCCCCAAATAATATGTTTACGAGTACATAAAAATGGTTTAATCAAATCAAATAAAGAAATACAGGTGGCTTTAGTTTGTGGACCATAAACAACAATTAGACGCAAAAATATTTTATGAACAGAACAGTCCATAATAAGCGCCCTGCCGGGAAAAACATCTATGATGCGGGATACGGAAAAATGTGGTGAAAAAAATAAAATAGCTACACCATCATCAGCAGAGTCATTCCCAAAGGTCCACTAGGAGGTGCCCTTAATCCACCCTCGCTTAAATTGTTGTATCTCAAATAAGGTAGTTATGTGAGTTTCCTGTAGCAAGAGAATATCTAAAGGGAGTGAAGCAGCATGGTGAAAGAAAACCATCCGTCTTTAGTAACTTTTCAAGCTACAAACATTGAAGGAGGCAATCCGGATAGTATTCAGGATGAAACATTACTCAACCACTCTCATCCATAACAGCCATATTCTTCCTTTTCTTACTCCCCTTTTTTGTTTTAGTGAATTTTTTCCGAGCAACATCAGGGGGTTTAGAAACAGGAAGATCTATGTCAGATGGTAAAGCAGAAACATCAGTATCACCATCAGTATCATCTTTGTCACCTTTCAGGCATTCAAAAGTATTAGAGAGGGGAAGATCAGGAGTTTACAAGTTCTTACATGCAGTAGCCCTAGTAACCTGTCTGCCTGGTTGAAACCCCTCAGAATCCATGATGGGAGTAGTAGAAGTCGAAAGGGGGGTAGGAGGAGGGAGAGGGTCTACATGCATTTCCGTTTGGGAGGTATTTCCTAGGTCAGTTGGAGGGTCAAGTACCATTAGTGAATCAGGAGGATCGGCTACAGGGAAATCGGAGGGTAGTACTATGGGGTTGGATACAGGAACCAGGGAAGCCAAGGCGGTCTTGGGCTTTATCCTGAGCTTTTGGACTAAACATCAGAATTCCATCCCTCAGTGCAATTTTACTATCCCAGGGACATTGGTATGCATGACCAGATTCATTACAAATTACATTGAAAACATTTTTACAAGAGACACTAGGGTCTCATGAGTCCCCACATAAGCTACATTTCAATAGACACAGAGTACTGCTTAAATCGTGTAGCTCCACATTTATAGCAGGCTCTTGGCTGATCCGCCATAAAACAGACACCCCTATCTTTACCTAAAAAAAACTGTTAGGTAAGTGCACCACATCAGAGTTTACCTGAAAAAGTTTAACCCGAAACCTCCAACCCCCCGTCCACAACCCTTCATCGTCTAGAATGGCTTTGGGGGAGACAGAACATTACAACGATTCTGCAACCAATGGTAAATATCACTTATGCTAACACCCTCATTCCTAAACATAATAGTAACTGTACGCACAGTTGGTTTAGTAAGGGGTATAACATAGAAGGGAGTCCAGAGGGGAGTATTTTTTAGGGATGTATAGGTATGCCAAAACCTATCTAAACTGGCTGTGGTTTTAAAACTAATATCAAAAGACTCCTGCCCAGAGATATGGATCAGGGCATAGATGTCCAAAGCCTGAAAGTGCATCGAACCCTTCAGGAGAGTCCGAGCTACATAATAGTGGTCAGGGAACTCAGAAAGTCCACGTCTGTAGTGCAGACGAACTGCATTCCGGCAGGGTGCTTGCTCAAGTTTATTTTTAAATAAATCAGAGAACAGGTCCCCTGCTAGAAGCATGTGGGTAATCCGAGGGGGGGACTGTAGAGGGAACCATCACATTTGAGATACCCTCCCCTGGAGTATCCAAAAGTTGCAGGGGTTTGGATAGATTCCAAAGGAGGAAGAAGAAACAGAAGTACTTATATGGGTTTTGGGAGGGGCAATCGTAGGCTGAGAGAGGGGGTCCTCTGGAACCTGAGATAAAGTAATAAGGGGCACCTCTATATCTTTGGATATGTCAGGAGAACCACAAGTATTAATATGGTCCCTAGATTCCATAATATTCCCCCAAGTAGCCCCAGAAACAGCATTTTATATAGAAACATCACAGTCCTTAGTAGCACAAGTGTCATTGAAATGAGGTACCTCGTTGGAGCTCAGAAGAGGTGCAGGCCTGTTAGGAGAAAATAGTACCCCATGCTTGTCCACGTCCCACGAGGGATCCGGTATCCATGAGCCCGAGGTGGATTGAGTCCATCCCGCCCTATGTAGGGCCTCAGGAGCATTCCAAGAGGGATCCAAAATGTCCACCGAACCATGGAGTCCAAACTGGGAGCGAAGAAGTTCAGCAGTGGTAGTGGAAGGCTTAACATTCCCAGGGCATGCAGGCGAAAAGAGAGGATCCAAAGAAATCAACGCCGAGGTCCCTGAATGCGACTCTACAGCCCTCTCTCTGCACAGGAGAACCGGAAGACACAGGGGGAATCAGCAGTGTTACACTCGATGCAGCCGTAGACTCCCGTTCTGCAGGAAAACTCAATGAACTCAGCATGGCAATAGTACGAGGTTCCAAACGCCTCACAGAAGCAGAGAAAGAAGTGGAGAGTAGAGCAGATGTGGGCTCCAAAGTCACAGGCAGTGAAAGATTCGAATCCTCAGGTACAATATTTGCAGGAGCTGTGGAAGTTTCTGTTACCATCAGTAAAGCAACTGAGGAGAGGTCTGTACTGCAGCAGGGTTTCACAGAGACTGAGAGATCCATCGTGGTGACCAGAGTTCCCCCACTGACAAGAGTTGGGGAATTTTTTTATTTGTACAAACATCAAGGACAAATGAAAACCAACAGTGTTAAAGCACACAAAACATAAAGCAATCATTAATTACGAAGAAGTCAAATTAAATATCACATTGTGTTAAATCACACAAAAAAAAATGATGTATATCAGATCAAGAAAGGCATACTATTTATATTTGATAAACAATGGGAATCCTTTCCACCAGCTGGCAACCTGCCAAGAAGTGGTGTGTTCACAATCTTGAACATAAATCCTTTCCATAGCCCCTGTAATTAATATGCTAACAGTTTCATAGGACATCCTCTTTTGGCACAAGACCCACTGACATCGGGCTTGCCATAAATAATAAATTAAACAACAACAAAAAAGGTGCCATGTTTCCCTATCATAACGTCTATTCAACTGGAAATTAATGCCTAAAATCAAGGTATTATAATCCGAATATAACAGCCAAGACATATTCCATTTAGCAGACAGGAATTTCCATAAAGGCGGGCATAAGAGCAAGAACATAAAAATGTTCCATTGATTCTTCTTGAGCAATACAATCCAGATAAGGACAGTATCTTTCGGTTACAACTTTATGTTTAGCATTGCCCCTTATGTTCAAACGACCATACAAGGAAAGTCAAATCAATTCCCACAAACATTCGGGCAATCTAGGAGTATTCAATCTTTGAATAGCAATTTTGACACGAGTCATAGGGCAACTTTTAAAGGCAGGTTCAGACGGATAAAGCAATGTCATTACTTCTTTATACAATTGCGGCCCAGTCTCATCCTTGACCAACTGAACTGGAATACCCCAGGTAAACAACGTCTTTGCCACTGACAAAAAATAGTTTGGCACTTTTAATGATTTGATCGGTTTCGGGGGTAAATTTTGCCAGGCTAAAAGTAGTTAGCCAAAATGTGTTTAAACAAAGACCCATAAGGGGTTATTTGGGGAAGAAGCCCTGGTCAATATTATGTGAGATGAATAAAGTATGAAAGAAACTACCGGGTCCACCATCCCAAGTCCACCTTTTCCTTTTTTCTAAATAAGTATACTGCATTACTTAATCGGATTTAACCATTACCCCATAATAATTGAAAAATATAATATAAAGTCTGGTTTCTAAGGACATAGGTAAAGGAAAAACCACAGCCGTATACAAAAAGCAAGGAATAACAAATTGCTTCAATATCTGAACTCTCTTAATTTTTGACAATTTCCATTTTCTCCATAAGTCAATTTTCCCCTCAGTTTTATGTATTGCAGTGTTCCAGTTTAGTTCTGATAAATTCTGCGACCCGTAAAATAAGCCCAAAATTTTTATAGGCCCCGATGAAATATAAATTCCTCCAATAATTTCCACTACAACATCCCCTCGTCCTATAACTAAGCCCTGACTTTTTGTTCTTGAATTTTAGAGTTAGATACCTAGAAAAAAACCATTAATTCCAGAAAATAGTGATAGATTCAATTTTGGAAAAAATATACATAAATCATCAGCATAGGCCTGAATAAAATGCTCAGACAAGCCGGATGGGCCTAACATCCCCTCCCATTTGGGAATGGTAGTCACTGATCTTACTGAATAATCTATAGTAAAAGAATATAAAAGAGGGCTCAAAGGGCATCCTTGACAAACCCCACTAGGCATGTGGAACCCCACACCACATATGCCATTCACAATTGGGTGGGCCAGTGCCCCTTCATAAAGTGCTGTGATCCAAAGAATCATTACCTTAGGTACTCCATAGTGCTGCAAGGACAAAAACAAGTACGGGCGATACACCCTATCAAAAGCCTTTTCTGGTCCACTGAAACAATACAGCCCGTTTCCTTGAGAAACTGTGTATTCAATGAGATCACAAAGAATCATGTGGGTCTGCTGGACTTTTCTGCCAGGTAGTCCGAAAAATTGGTAAGGGGAAAGCACCGTGACAGCAAATTTTTTTAGTCGGTTATTTAAAATTCCCGTGAAAAGCTTATAATCAGTGTTTAAAAGCGTAATCGGTCTCCAATTCTCCAAACGGGTTTGCTTCCCCAGTTTGTACAAGAATATTACCAATCCAGCTGGGAACCACCCCGGAAAAACCTTACAAGAAAGAAAAAAATTAAAAACTAATTCTAAACACTGACTGAATTCCAAAGAAAAAGTCTTGTAAAGCGCCGCCATTAAGCCATCTTGTCCTGGAGAAATGCCTACTTTTTGAGATTTTATTACATCCTCTATTTCTAAACGTGTTATAGGTTGTACCAGAAAATTTTTTTGGAAGGTTGACTCAGGAATTTGAATAGAAGAAAGGAAATGTTCCATTTCTGCTACGCTGGGAGGTACAGCAATTGCATGTGCTAGAAAGAAGTCTTTTATAATGTTCTGTATGCTGTCATTATCCGTCATGATATTCCCTGCTTGATTGACTAAGGCATTTAAAGAAGTATTAGTTCTATACTTCTTAAAGGCCTCAAAAGGGTCACCTTGAGGTTGCTTTTTTAGCCCATATTGTTGAATAACTGTAGCAGTTTTTGCCCTGTCATATTGTACCGATAACATTCCCTTTTTAAGTATGTGTATTTGTGATGAATAATCGAACTTTGAAGTATTAGCCTTAGAAAACAAATAATACAATTGTTGCCGTAAAGCTAAATAGCGAAGAAAATAAGAATTTGACGCTATTTTTCCTTGATTTTGAAAGAATTTGCATAAATCAGCTTTCGTATCCCACCACCATTGACCGATGTCATCATATAAAAAGGTAACTGACAACCTTGCCATCAGTAAAGAACCTAATTTATGCCGAATCTCACAGGAGCTTAATAAGGGAGCACTTAACTTCCACCTGGATTTCCTCCAATGGGAAAGTGAATCACCAGAAATGTTACAATGAAGTAACAGATGGTCCGAAAAGGCCACAGGTATAGTCTGAAAAGAAAAAGATAATTTGGAAGATAAAAAAATATAATCAATTATAGAAGAGTATTTATTTTTTGATAAGTAAACCGAGGGCCACCCTTCTGTTTAAGACTGGCGTAATCAGCCGGATGATTGTACCAATGCCGAAGAGCCATAGTATCACAATATATTTTCCCTGCTTTTAATGTAGTTGTCAATTTCTTACTAGGGTCCAATTCACAATTAAAATCTCCACAGAGAAAACTGCAAATGAAGTAATCAAAAAGGTTTAATCATTTGCATTAGTACCACTTTTCAGCTTTTACTTGCGGACAATAAACATTTATAAATCTACACGTCAAAGACTTCCAAACCCCATCCAAAATCATCAACCTCCCCGGGATCAAGTCCATTAATTTTATCAAAGAAAAATCGTAAGTACCAAAAAGAAACCCCAAGCCATCAGCTGAATGTTGTCTAAAGGACCAGTAAGAAGGGCCCCAATACCATTCCTTCTGGAAATTCCTGACCTGGTCAATGGTGTAAACCCAAGTTTCTTGTAATAAACAAATTTCCAAACGATTTTCATGCATAGAATTAAACACATGACGTTTTTTTAAAGTTTAACAAATGATGTACATTTAGAGACCCCAATTTAAATGATTCCAGATCTAAATATGAGTCATTCAACTATCTTTTTTCCTCCTTTTCTTTTTTTTTTTTTTACTTTTGTACCCATCTTGAACCATAAATGGGGAGGGGGAAATGTCCCTAGCTGGTTGTGAGTCCAAGTCCTGACACTCCATGACGAAGTCTCCCCACTGAGAAGAAAGAACCTCAAAAGGGTTACTAGTTTCCACATCTGTAGTAGAACGGCCTACCAAAGGAGGTTTCAAATTCCTGGAGGACCGTCTTACTTGTAGAGGCACTGTTGGAACTGCCTCATTGGGCCGAGCTTCCTGACTGTCAGCATAGCATACTGGGACTAACATAGGCAAGGTATCAGGTAAAGAAACTACAGAGTCCACAATTAAAGGTTGTGGGTTAGGGACTGCAGTGGCACCACCAGAGGCCTGATGTCCCGCCCCTGCTTCAGAAACCAAATCCTGAGCTTTTTGACTAAGAAGATCAGGACTACTACTAGTAGCCTTATTCCTCGCCACCCACACACATTCAGTGAAGACATGACCTGTGTCATCACAGAGATCACACTTAGTATGGTTCATACATTGGAATGCAATGTGACCAATCTCTCTACAGTTGTCACAACAGGGTTTATCACATGAGCTAGATAAGTGTGTTCTAGCACCACATTTGTAACATGCCCTATGCTGGCCTGCATAAAAACAGACCCCCCCCGATCCCGGCCCAACAAAAAAGAGTTTGGAATATGCAAACTCCCTGAATCTGATTGCCGAAGTTTAACTTTAAATTTCCACCCCCCCGTCCAAAACTGTTGGTCATCTAAAATGGCCTCTGGAGAACTCAAGACATCACATTTCTGGGACAACCAATACACAATGTCATCAATATGCACACCTTCATTCCAAAACATAATTGTTACAAATTTAACCAATGGTTTAGTCAGGGGGATTATCAAAAACAGGGTCCATAAGGGTGAGAATTTGACCTGGTTGTAACGTTCCCAGAATAAATCCAATGCATAAGCTGAGTGAAAGCTTATATCAAAATTATCCTCACCAGATATATTGATAAAAGCAAACACTTCACATGGGGTAAAATGCAAAGAGTCTTTCAACAAATATTTCCCCACATAATGCCTGTCTGGCCTAGCTTCCAGACCACCCTTATATCTTAATCTAACAGCATTATGTCTAAGGGCTGCTTCCTTCTTTATTTTAGAAAATAAGTCCGACAACAAAGGTTTACTAGAGTCCACAGCTTTTTTATCAGTATGAGGATGTTCAGTACGTAAATCAATTAAAACCTCTGATGACGGAACTTGTTCCTGGGTGGGTTCTTGCTTTTCATCACCTGGTACCAAATTAGCTTGTGTCATGGGTAAAACAGAAACATTAGGCCGCCATGAAGGCTCGTTTTGTGAAAAGTTTAATTTAGGGTCCCAGTCAGGAGAAGGGCATCATAAACCATTATTGAAGGACCAACCAGCTTCCGCAGTGCCGTTTGAGGGTCCAATTTTCTTCCGACAATGGGTTATCAACAATACCGTCCTGCTGACAAGAAGGCTCAGAGTCCTTAGTAAGTGTCCCAGTAACTACTGGTTTATCTGTTGGGGTCACTAAATGTCTTTTAGCTGAAAAAACAGCCGCCCGTTTTTCCTTTCCCTCAATCCCCACAGAATCAACATGAGCAGTTAATTTCTTGGCAAAAGTAAATTCAGACACCCAACCTGATCCAAAGGGTTTGTTTGATAGATACAGCTTACCTCAAGCTGTTGCGACTGCGTAAAAGCAGCAGAGGGGAGAGGCTTGAAAACAAACCCAGCATCTTTGGAAAGCAGTTTCTGCGGTGTGCAAATCACTGGACGAACGGACTCCATAGCCCATATTGCAGTGTTGACTCTAGTATCCATGACAACTGAAGACGCGTTGTCAGTAGTAACCTCCAAGGAACTACAAGGTTTTGGCTCTTGGCACTGGAAGTCAGCATTTCCCTTCCTGTCAGCCAATAATCCCATGTCAGTGTTATCCTGCAAAAAACTCTCCTCCTTTCTCGGTTTCTGTAGTAAAGCCGCAAGAACTGAAGGCTCCAGTTCTTGCAAATCCCGTTTCTCTGGCACTGCAACAGCCGAAAAAAACTCCGTCGCCTGAGGAGCCTCGAAAAGTTCCACCCGGTCTTTTTCCACTGATTCTTCCATCTCCCCTGCTACATCAAGCCCCCTGCAGGAAGAGTAGGGGAATTTCCCCGGTGTCCTGGCCAAATGTCCCTCATTCTCACTAAAAATACCACCAACAGCTTAATCTGATTCAAGGTCAGTTGGCATTCATCTGTATCCCCCTTCCCCGGGTCGTGCCTGAAAATAGGCAGGATTTGTCTAGTGCACTTACCCAGCAACAAAAAACAAAAAAAAAACATTTCGGCCACCTTCTGCTCTAAGAGGAAGGACTCTAGGGCTTTCTGATGGCACTGCCAGGTAGCCTGGTTGAAGCTGCGGCAGATCTTGCAGGCCTTAACATTGTGGGCTTGCCAAGACAGCAGACGCAGGCATCATGGTCATCCTTGTTGCAGATTTTCTTACAGTGACCACAATATTTAAGGAGTTTCTCGGGGTCGGTCGACATAAACCACGATGTGAATCACTTTAAAAAATAAAGTGATTAACTAGGATGAGAAAAGAAAAGAACAAAAAAATAGAGATTTGACGGTCGACTGAAGTGGCAGTGTCTCCGTGGAGTCCAACGTGTGATAGCTGATGGCGGGAAAAGAACTGAGGAGGGCGCGGGGCCACCCACATTTATATGGGAAGGATGTCAGCATATGTTGTTGTCGTGGGTGGTCCCTGGAAGACTGCTAGCAAAAAGGTTTCTGTGTTGTCCTAGTGCCTGGAGGCTATAGTTCCATAGGTGTGGCCTGATGCAAGAGATGTCCTCGATAAAGATCTACTCCTACAAGTACAGAACAGTAAAACAGGTAATGAGGAAAACAGGCTGCCAGGGCAAAACAACTGGGGGGAGAGGAAGTAAGAGGGTCATAGACAGGTGCAGGTGGGAGAAGAAGTCATGAAGAAGAGACTTTAAGGAGAAAGTGGAAGAGGCAGAGCAAACTGACAGGGGAAGGGAGGACCAGAGTTAAGGAAAGCAATATGAGAAAGCAAACTGACCAAGTGTAGATTTTCTAGAAGGAATAGAGAGGGAATGGGAAGTATTACTGTGGAAAGTGTAGTAGGAAGATGAGGGAAAGGATAAGAGGAATATAAGGTAGGAGGGAAGGGATCCAAACCAGAATTTAGATATAAAGGAGGCACAATCATAAAGGTACCTGGCATAAAGAGGGGCAAAAGGGCAGAGTACAGTGAGAAATGGTGGGTAAAGAAAAGGATCCGTACGTTTGCCCGACACTTACATCCCAACATCTGTTTGCCAGTCTCCATATTACCGACAGGATCAAAATACCGCTGTTTAGTTTCCTGAATGACAGAATCCTGACACAAGCTAATTTTCTTTTAAGAGCTGGGCAAACAGGATGACGGGATTATCAGTGTAGGGCAAATGCCTTTTAAAGCATTATTTTTTAATTTTTTTTTTTTATCCTTGAACCAGACCTGGACTTAAATTCTTGCCGCCTATAAAACACTAAGTAACAGTCCCAGAGACCGGCTGCCAGGCATTTCAGGTCTGAAAGTTCCTGCACCTTTTAAAATATTGGGGCTGGGGAAGGAAACACTTACAGATCTGGAATTAATTTCTTGCCGCCACGCAAAGAAAGTCCAACTGAGAAGTGACATAAAAACAAGTCAGCAGCTGCCAACTTTAATCATACAGTGTGCCTCAGGGGCTGAGACAGCCAAACCCTTTTCGACATGCACAATCCACAGTGACAGAGAGAAATGAAGGCAACTATAATTAACTTACTAAACTGGCAATGTTTCAAACTCCATAAAGTGATCAACCAGAATATTTTGTCTGGGTTTCACTGATTGATTGAGTAGAAATTACTTGCCAACTTCCACGTTCTTCTGCACAACACCAGCTCCCATGTGCAGGTGCAAACTGAATGCTCATGCGCGGACAGCAAGGTCTGACCGAACATGAGCATTCAGTTTTCACCCACTTGCTGAATGTGGTAGTTAGTTCACTGATTGACTGCAATTGATAACTAAGTCCAAAACCCGGACAAAATAGCGCTCCCTGTGAGGTCCTCAGGCTGCCCCAATTCCGTGCATCATCCAGGGACCAGGTGAGCAGTGGCACTGCCACCACAGGGTGGGTAAATGACAAGCTCGGGGAGGTCTGGTACAATAGCTACCAACTTCCCGACTCTGCTTGCTATGACATGTCAGGATTTCGGTAGTCGAGGAAATTAGTGCAGTCGGTATTTTGCAAGGCGAGCGGAGTTGGGAAGTTGGCATGTCGGGCAATCGTACCAGACCCGTAAGAGTGGGATAATCTAAAGCAAAATGAGTGGAACAGGAGGTCAAGTCTGGCAAGGCAGGATTTAGGAGTGTCACTATAGACTATGTCACCATAATCAAAAATAGGGAGACTCATCTTTAAAACAATCTCTCGTCAGACAGGAAGCAGAATACTTGCTTTGTTCCTGTATAATGCACCAAGCTTGGCACGGAGCTTTTGGTGTATGGCATCAATATGAACAGAGAAATCATGACGACAGTCACTGAGGTACTTAAAAGAGGATACATCCTCAATCATAGCACCATTAAGGATGTGAAACAGAGGGAGAGGGGAGAGATTGGAAAGCCTCTGAAGGGTGCCAAAAGTCTTGGAAAAAGTACAGTTACGTAAGAACTTACCGTAACAGTAGATCTTTGAGAGAAGTTCCTGAGGCAGGTAACACATACAGGACTGGCGCTGACTGGTGACAGGACCCTACGGCAAACTTTTTCCAGCAGTAGTTAACGGGGACCGCCCATCCCAATGTTGGCCCCACCCCCAACGTCCCACGTGGTATAAAGAGGGAGGTGTTCCCAGCGTGCTCCAGTTCTTGTAAGCCAGAAGAACCCGCAGAAGGAGAAAAAAAAAACAACAATGTGAGCGGAAACCAACAACAGAAAGGCAGATTCTGGTCCAGCAGCAAGCTAAAAAATACACTCAGCTGATGCAGAGTGAAATCCTCTGGGGAAGGAGCGAGGGAAGTATACCTGCGGCAAAAGCTTCTCTTGAAGATCTACTGTTACAGCAAGTTCTTACGTAACTGTACTATCTTACTTTGAAAGGAAGCTCTTGCAGCAGGTAATACATATAGGACTGAGTCCCAAGGAGTATAAACTTAAGACAACTGCAAAGGGAGGTCAGCGAGAAAGGTCTCAGGAGCTCAGACCCTGCAGAACTGCCAGGCCGAAGCTTGCTCTGCGGCTGGATCCAATATCAAGGCTGTAGTGCTTGATGAATGTGTGGCCTGAGTGCCATGTGGCTGCTGCACAGATGACTGAAGTAGAGACCCTTTCAAGAGCTGCGAATGAGGCTGCCACTGCTCTGGTAGAATGACCTCGATTGGGCCTGATAGGGGTTTATTGTGCTTCTGGTGGCAGAATGTAATGCAGTATATCAGCCACCTCAAGAGGTTGTTTTGAAACCAGGCTGCCCAAGGGACATGGGGCAAAAGAAACAAACAGCTGATCGGACGATCTGGCCCCCTTGGTCCTAGCCAAGTAAAATTGCAACGTGTGATGGACGTCCAAAGTGTGGAGAAGCGCTTCACCATAACTGGAGCTCTCAGGGTAGTAGACTGGGAGTTGAACATCCTGGTTCAGTGTCATTTCTGACACAACTTTAGGGAGAAACTTAGGATTGGCACGCAAAGCCACCCTGTCTTTGTGAAAAATCAAATATAGCTCCTTATACATCAGGGCCTATAGCTCGGAAATCCTTTGAGCAGAAGTAACAGCAACAAAAATAACATTTTCCAGGAAAGAAAACAAGCTCACAATCTGCTGCAGGTTCAAGGGGCAGGAGGGTGAGCTTCTTCAGGACGAATGGAAAGTCTCAAAGGGGCACAGGGTCTCTAACAGGGGGCTTTATATGAAGGATCCCACTAAGGAAGGCACGGGTGATCTCCAACTGAGCCACTGTTCTGCCCTGAACAGGGACATGGTAAGCAGAAAGACTGACCAGGTGTACCTTTATGGAGGAGTAACTGAGCCCTGATTCCGATAGGGATAAAAGATATTCCAGCAAAGTGTTAATTGGACAGGCCAAAGGATCTATGCTGCATGCTGTAGCCCAGGAGGCAGAACCGTTTCCACTTCATAGAGTAGGTAGTTCTCATGGAGGGCTTCCTTATCTCCACCAGGACTTCGGCTATCTTGTCTGACACACCAAATGGAAGCTTGGCTAAGTCTTGAGGAGCCAAGCATGAAGGTGAGGGAATCACAGGTTCAGGTGAACAAGTGTCCCATTGTCCTGAGAGAGTAAGTGAGTTGAGAGAGGAAACTAAACTGGTAAGCCCACCGCCAGTTGCTGAAGCAAGGGGAACCAAATCTGGCAAGGCCACCGTGGTGCAATGAGGATCATGGTGGTTCCCTCCGCTTGTGCTTTGAGAAGGACTCTCAATGAGCAGAAACAGAGGAAAGGTGTAGAGGAATCTCCTCTTCCAGGAGAGGAACAATGCGTCTTGCCAGAAAACACCAGGCTCGGGATCTAGCAAGCAAAAATTGGGCAGTTTTGCATTGGCAGAAGACACGAAGAGGTCCAACTCTGGTATCCCCCATCCCACAAAAAGGTCGGCTATGACCGATTACAAAAGGGGCCACTCGTGCACTCGAGACACTGTCCTGCTCAGTGCATCTGCGAGTGTGTTTTGTGCACCTGGAACGTGCACCACTGTGATGGTCAACTGGTGGGCGATGGCCCACTCCCACACCCTCATGGCCTCCCTGCAAAGGGGTTAGTGTGTGTACCTCCCTGTTTGTTGAGGCAGAAGACAACCAATGTGCTGTACATCTGGACCAACAGGTGACCGAAAGTGATTTGTGATTCTAGGGCTTGAAGAGCATAGAGTACTGCTCTTATCTCCAGCATGTTGACGTGGAGAGATTCCTCGGTTGGAGACTAAGACCCTTGTGTCTTGTGAGCTCCCAGATGAGCCCCATCCCGAA
Organism: Neoceratodus forsteri; assembly: GCA_016271365.2. Lineage (NCBI taxonomy): Eukaryota > Metazoa > Chordata > Ceratodontiformes > Ceratodontidae > Neoceratodus > Neoceratodus forsteri. Next base: position 1,653,246,918 of record CM028131.1, on the reverse strand, counting down.
TTTGAAGCGTCCGTGGTCAGAACCTGTCCGGGAGCTTCCTTCTGAAAAGGGATCCCCTCCAGTAAGGTTGGGGATGTCATCCACCAGAAGAGTTCCTTGCGGACCGGCTCTGCTATGGAGACAAGCAAGTCCAGGACGTCCCACCTCTGGTCCCACTGCACCCAAAGAGTCCACTGAATGGTCCTCATTTGGAGCCTAGCAAAGGGAATAGCCATGATGGCAGCGACCATGTGACCCAACAGCTGGGGAATCAGTCTGGCTGGAACGGTGCAGGAAGAATAAATCTGTTTGGCCAGGGCTCGAATGCACTATGCCCGGTCCAGAGGTAGGAAGGCCCACCCCTGAACAGTGTCTAGGAGCGCACTGATGAACGGTAGGAGTGGTGCTGTGCTGAGTGACAACTTGGCTGAGTTGATGGTGATTCCCAGGTTCCAGAATAGGCTGCAGGTGTCCCGGATGGTAGTCTGGAGATGGGCACCAGAGTGTGCCACGAATAGTCAGTTGTCCAGGTATGGGAACATGTAATGACCCATCCAGCGAAGTTCTGCGGCCACCACAACTGGGCACTTTATAAACACCCTCAGTGCCAAAGACAGACCGAAGGGCAGGGTCCTAAACTGGAAGTGTTCACCCTGGAAGGCAAACTGAAGGTATTTTCGGTGGCCTTCAGCTAGGAGGACGTGGAGGTAGGCATCCTGCATATCTAGAGATGCAAGCCGATCTCCCTGTCTCACCATCAGAATCAGGTTGTGCAATGTGACCATCCTGAAACATTTGTATGAAACTGACAAGTTCACGTTGCTGAGGTCAAAGATCGGCCTCAGGTCTCCCAATTCCTTGGGGACCAGGAAGAATCTTGAACAGAACCCAGTACCTCTCCCCTGTGGAGGAATGGGCCCTATGGCCTTCTTGGACAGCAGTGCCTGGATCTCCTGTTGGATGAGGGCTGCATGTCCTGCCAAGTGCCGGGATGGGGATGGGGGCCTGTCCAGAGGGGTGGACACGAACTCTATAGAGTGCCCGTGTTCTACAAGCTTGTGAACCCACAGGTCGGAGGTCACTTGTCTCCAGCCTTCAGGATAGAGAAAGAAGCTACCTCCCACTTTCTGTCCCGACGGAACATCACAGAGAGGTGAGTTTGGCTGGAAGTCATGCTGTTGGAGGGGGAAGGAAAACGGCTTGGGTGGACTTAGTCTATCGATAGGTGGTGGCTGAGTATCCACTGGGTCCCCCACATCAACCAAAGCCACCTCGCTTAACATGGGGTTACTGAAAGCAAGGTTGCTGAGGCTGTTAATTCCTTCTGCCACTAAAGCGAGACTTCTGAAATTGTCTGTTTCGGGCAATACATGGACTGAATGGTACGGATGGCCTTACTGGAGTCCTGCAATCTGTTAATGATTCGCTCCATTTCTTCCCCGAAGAGAACAGAGCCCTTAAAGGGCACGTCGAGGATGTTAGACTGAACATCCAGTGCAAACCCAGAAACCCAGACCCAGGAATGGTGCTGGAGACAGATGCCCATAGCCGCTGCCCTTGCTGAGGTGACCGCAGAGTCATAGGCCAAGCAGAGCTCATGTGTGCCAACGTCTGACCCCATTTGAAGTAATTTTGCAAGTTCTGCCTCTTGAGGGCAGTCGGGCACTCCTTGCAATATGTCCAGACCTTATTCCCAAAGGGCACTTTGGAACTGGACCATGTGAGTCAGGAAGTTTAAGCTCCTGATGCTGCAGGTGGCAGACGTGTACACCTTCCTGCCCTTGGAATCCAGCTGCTTGGACTCCCTGTCCGGAGGCTGGGTGCTCAGATGTTTGGGCCTCTGCGAACGGTCATGAGCGGCTAATATAACCACCGTGTCAGCAGTAGGTTGTACAGCCAAAAAAGGGTGTTCCTTAGGAGTCTGGTACAGCCGATCTGTCTTTTTTGGGACGGCCGTGGAGAGTGAGGTCATCACCAAGTGGCCTGCACAACGTCCTTGAAATTATCCACCATGGGAGGGATAACGACGGGTTTAGGGTCTTTCTGTCGGAGGTACTTGGCCAGTCTCATTCGTTCAGGGTCCAAGTCCTCTGTATACCATCCCATGTTGGCTTAAATGTGCCTCATGACCTCCATGAAGAACAGGTCATCTGAGGGTGATTTAGGCAGGTCCTCAGCTTCATCAGATGGGGGGGTCCTCGTAGGATGTCACAGAGGAGGCCGTCATGTGGTAGGAATCCGAAGAGGAGCTAGAGGGAGATCTGTGTCTCCTGTGCTTGTGTCTGCACCGATCAGGGCTAGAGACGCTCGAGCTCCTACAGCAGGATCTGTGGCGCCTTTTTTTCTCTGTCCGTTTCCTCAGTTTGTCCAGGGCGGATGCTTTCCCCTTTCCTCATCAGAGGGAGGTTGAGGAGGAACCTCTTCAACCAGCATTGGAATTTTGTCCGCCGGGGTCAGTACCGGGTCAGGGTTTATTGAAGTGACCGGTGTAGGCAGGACCGGTAGGCTATCCAGCCTAATAGTTTCCCACCAATGGGAAAAAAGGTCCTTGACCTAACTGAGGTTGAGTTTTGGTGAAACTGGCACCGGGTCTGGCGGCGGCTTCAAAGCTCCAGTAACGGTACTGACATCCGTCCTGTCCGGCATTGGCGGTCTAACTGGTAGGGATAATGATGTGTCCTGGTTGTCGGGGCTGTCATCTGGGCCCAAGGAATGCCATTGACTCGTGTCTGAGCCACCAGCATCTGGGCGTCATCCTTGCCAGCGTCGGACCCAGGCGAAGAAGTTTGGGGCAACGGTGTTTTGGCTGGAGGTGGCACAGGTGCCTTGGGAAGCCTTCAGCAGGCTTGCACCAGGGAGTCTCAAATGTCGGCTTAGCAGGTTTGTCCAAGGCACACTTGTCAGATGATGGGACCTGACGTTTGTCCGTCAACGGAGCATGGCACTTGTCTGAGGCCTTGTGGGCATGCTCAGTGGGAGGGAGAAAGACCTCCCCACTGGCAGGCCTGATGATTTTGCCTTCTTCTGGTGGTCAGTGCTACATAAAGAGGCCGAATGGAGGGCAAAGTGTAACTTACCTGGGTCGGACGAGCGGCCCGAGGCTGAAGGCTTGATCTTGATGGGTTGAAGGGTGGCTGACTCCCCCAAAGGCTTCTTCTTTGTAACTGGTGCTCTGAAGGCCGGGACCTTGACTTGAGGGCATGGCGGGGATAATCTCCCTCAGAGGACAAATCCCTCTGCATGGCCGCTAGTTACTGCTGTGCCAAAAAAGTCTGGAGGGACTTTTGCCGGTGAATGCGGGTTCAGTTATTAAAAGCCTGACAGTGAGAGCAGGACTGAGTGTCAGACAGAAAACACAGGCCACATGTCCATCCTTAGAAGGTATTCGTTTTCCACAAGCACACTTATTCATGTGCCTGGATGGGGTAGTTGACATGCAGGAAGGAAAGGATCGAAAAAGATACACTGGAGTCATAGAAAATTCTTACTAACGGTCGAACTCGTGAGGGAGAGCCATGGGGCTAACATTCGCGCGTCGATGGCAGAAAAGAACTGGAGCACGCTGGGACGCCTTCCCCTTTATACCACATGGGACGTCGGGATGGGTGGTCCCCGCTAACTACTGCTGGAAAAAGTTTGCCATGGGGTCCTGTCACTGACTGGCACCAATCCTATATATGTTCCCTGCTCAAAGAGCTTCCTCTTGAAGTAACATGTACAGTTAACTAAGAACTTACCTTAGTAGATTTTCGTGAGATCTCTTGCAGCAGGCCATCACTAGTAGGACCTCACCATCAGGCACCAGGACCCACAGAAACCTTTCTAGACAGCAGTGTTACAGATAGGGCCGCCCACCTCGGATGTCAGCAGCCGACGTCAGTCTATCCTATATAAGGCGGGTGTCCCCCATGCCCTCCTCAATTCTCCCGCCGGAGACCATAAGCAAGATACAGAGGTATCCTTATAGCAGAGAAAAAGGTAGTAATAGCAGAAGGCTCACCCCAATGGAAGAGGAAAAACAAACACAGGAATAGCAAAAAGGGGGAAGAAGGGAAAGAAAGCAGGGCCTGCTGCAAGAGATCCTCTCGAAGATTTACTGTTACGGTAACTTCTTATATAACTGTACTCTCTTACTTTGAGCATATCTCTTGCAGCAGGCCATCACTGGTAAGACTTAGTGCCAAGCAGTTCTGGTACTACAGACAGGTAGGCCAGGTGGCTGGCTAAAATGAATAACAGTCTAAGAAAGGAGACCTTGGAGAACAGCTAGGCTGAAGTTGGCCCAACACCTAGAGGCAATGTTCAGACTGTGATACTTGGTAAACGTGTGGACAGTACTTCAAGTGGCAGCAGCGCAGATGGCAGCAACTGACACATTGCAAAAGCAAGCCATTGATGTGACCATACCTCTTGTGGAATGGCCTTCAACCTTCCAGAAGTTCCTTGCTGTACTCCTGGTAACAACAAACAATTCAATTTGCTAACCACTTAGACAAAAAAAACACTGTTTGGACACCAGAGTGTCCTCTTTCCTAGGGGTGAACGAAACAACTGATTGGACTTCAGAGAGTCCTTAGTCTGGTGCGTACAGTGCCTCAGGATTCTACGCACATCCAAGGTATGGAGCAATGCCTCCCCTTGATTGGAATGCTCCGGAAAATAAATAGGCAGGTGGATGAATTGATTTAAAGTAAACTCTGACACCACCTTAGGGAGAAACTTTGGGTTTGTACACAGAAACACCCTGTCTTTGTGAAAAACCAAATAAGGCTCCTAACACATAAGGGCCTAAAGCTCTGAAATCCTTCAAGCAGAATTAATGGCAATTAACGCTTTCCATGACAGAAAGCATAACTCGCAAGACGCGGCCATTTCAAAGGGAAGCAGTGTAAGCTTTTCCAACACAAAATTAAGGTCCCAAGGTGGGAAAGGAGCCCTTATTGGGGGCTTCAAGTGCAGAATGCCCCACAAAAATTTGCGGGACACATCGAGACAGGCCACTGTGAGCCCCATCCACAGGTACATGATATGTAGAGATGGCAAAGAGATGTACCGGTTTTATTTTTTGAATTCTTTTTATACTCCGGTTTCTCTGCGGCATCCTTCAGAGGTGCCCACGCAATCCTACCCCTTCTTCTCTTCACCGTGGCCAGCCACACCAGTTCACCCTGCCTGAGGGATTTCCCAGCGCTCTGGATCACCCCCCCACCTGGAAAAGGGCCTGCCCTCCCTCGGCGGCTCTATCTGGAATTAGAGGGTCCATCCCTCTAGGAAGTCGGCCGTGGATCCCTGGTGTGGCCTGGCCCAGCATTGGGGATATAAGGGAGATCCCAGGGCCCCGTCATCTCCTCATCGAGCTGGGGACTTTTTGCTTTTGGTGACAGTCCCTTGCGGAGCCCAGCCAGCAAGGCAATGGAATGCTGTGGCTCAGCCCCCAGGCATATGCCGTGCCGCTACGATCAGCGACCTCCAGCCCACTGCCAGAGGACGCTCCAAGAGCGAGCGCACCCCAAGCCCTCCCCTTGGAAGAGAGAGCAGTCCATCCAGATGCTCGATCTCTTCCCTCCCCTGCCGACCCTGGCAGTCTGGGCTCGTTCCCAAACCCAGGTTGCCGACGTGGTGTGAGATCTGGTGACCAGTGCCTCAACCCTCAGCACCACTGGGCCGGCAAAGAGATGCACCTTAATAGAAGAGTACCTAAAACCACAGTCCGAGAAGGACAAAAGGTACTCCAGAATTTGATCCACTGGACAGGTGAAGGGATCCAACTGGTGCGCTGTAGCCCAAACAGCAAAGTGCTTCCATTTCATGGAGTAGGTAATGCTGGTGGAAGGTTTCCTGGACAACACCAGAACATCAGCCACTCGAGGAGAGATCCCAAATCTAGCTATGGCTATGTTCTTAGGAGCCATGCATGGAGATGGAGTGACATGAGATCCGGATGGACCAGAGTACCCTGTTCCTGGGACAGCAAGCCTGTGCATAGGGTAGAGACAGCAAAGGTTCCACCACCAGTTGCTGCAGCAAGGAGAACCAGATCCGATGAGGCCAGAAGGGAGCAATGAGAATCATGGTAGCTCCCTTCATCTGGAGTTTGACCAGAACTTGCTGTAGGAGCAGAAAGGGCAGGAAGGCATACAGAAACCTCCCCATCCAGGAGAGGGACAATGTGTTTTGGCAGAAAACTCCAGGCTCTAAATCTAGCAAACAGAAAAGATGCACTTTTGCAGTGTATGGGGGTGCAAAAAGGTCCAGCTCAGGCCAACCCCATCTGTCAAAGAGATCTTCTACCACCCTGCTTGTTTATGTAGTAACTACACACGTGTTGTCCGTCTGAACAAAGAGCAGTCCGGGGAGAGCAGAGTCTGGAAGGCCTGCAGGGCATACAGGACCGCTTGCATCTCCAGGACACTGCTGTGGAGATCCTTCTCGATTTCGGACCAAGTCCCCTAAGTTTGGTGGGGCCCCATGTGGGCTCCCCTACCCAGTTAGGCTAATGCTTAATGAACCATGCAGTATAAACTGTGCAGTCAGGATAGTACCAGCAGGAACAGCGATAGGGGTAGAATAGCGTCTACCAGCTACTGCTACCCCTTTCACTATTCACCACTTACAAGAGGAGGTCAAGACTGAGAAAAGTGCGGTCACTGGCCGAGCTGCCCCCGTGGCAGAGCGGGTTAAGGCAGCAGCTTGGCTAGGACAGATGGGAGACCAAGGTTCTAATTCTGGTCTCCCCTCAACATTTTTTTCCACTACTGTAACTTGTATTTTTTTCCAAGGGGTCGTGGAAACAGTAATTCCATGGCCCCACAAATTTAGCATTTTCCCGTAATCCACTCCCCCTCAGAGTAAGGATCTTAAGTACAGGGTGAAGCCCCCCATCAATAAAACATAATTTTATTTCCATTTATTGTAGAATGGTAGCAGTCACCCCACCACTGCCATTCGTGCTGTGTTTCCTGCGGCATTCAGAACTGCTGCTGTACTGGAGAGTGCTGTCAATACAGCACTGTAGTGGATGGCACTATTACTGACAATGGTCTTCGGACCTAGTGCCTGCTCCCCAACCTAGGCCAGAGGCATCCGTCTTATGAATCTGCTGAGGGGGAGGTATAGAAAAAGGAACTCCCCGAAACAAGTTGCTGAGGTCCAGCCAACAGAGCAGCACCTTCTTGACTGAGCTCAACACTAGCACAGGGTGATCTAGGGTTTCCAAGCACTGGTCCCATTGGACTCTCAGTGTCCACTGAGGGATTCTCATGTGGAGCCTGGCTAAAGGAACCACCACAATGGATGAGGCCCAGAAGCCATAAGAACTCCCTCACCTGAACCAGGCGGCTGGATAACAGAAGGCAGGCCTGAACCATCAGACACTCCACTCTGCTGGAGGATAAGAAGGCTTTGCCTTGAGCCATATCCCGGGACTGCCCCATGTACAGGAGGCACTGGCTGGGGGTAAGGAAGGACTTGGGCAGGTTGATGGTAATGCCCAAGGACTGAAACAGGCTGCAGGCACTCGCCAGAGTTTGCAGACGATGGTCCCAGGACAGAGCTGCCAATAGCCAGTCATCCAGGTAGGGAAAGATGCAACAGCCCCATCTCCTCAAAGTGGCAGCCAACACCAACAGGCACTTGCTAAAAACCTTGGGGTCTAAGGACAAACCAAAGGGCAGAGCCTGAAACTGGTAGTGCTCCCCCATAAACTGAAAGTGAAGAGATCGCCTGTGGGATGCAGAAACTTTGATGTGCAGGTAAGCATCCTGCATATCCAAAGAGCAGAGCCAGTCCCCCCCTGGTGAAGCAGGGTTAATAGCCCCTGAAGGGTCACCATTCGGAAATGCTTGTACTCTATGTACAAATTTAGGTTGCTCAGGTCCAGGATGGGACAGAGGTCCTCTGTGTTCTTGGGGACTAGGAAGAAGTGGGAATAGTACCCCCTTCCCTGTTGGGATTTGGGAACGGACTCTATGGCCTTCTTTTGCAGTAAGGCTTGGATCTAGGCCCTTATAAGGGAACGTGGCCTAGAGGATATGCGGACGGGCTTGGTGGATTTTCTGGGGGCCACTCCAAAAACTCTAGAGTATGGCCATGCTCTACAAGCTGTAGCACCCAGTTGCCTGTAGTGACATCCCTCCACCTGTCCAGATGGAGGGAGAAGTGATTCCCAACCACCACCTCCTAAAGCTCTGTGGGAGGGGGGACTGGCAAGGAGTCAGGAGATGGGGGCAGCCCCTAGTTGGGCTGTGAACGTGCTTTTGGCAGCCTGGGGAGGGGCTGAGGCAGACAGACAGAGGGCAGCACTTGCTTTGCATTTAACCTGGGCCTTAGAAGGGGGGGGCGTACCTGCCTATGGGAGGAGCAACAAAAAGGGGACCTGTGGCACGACTTCGGCTAGGTATGGTACATCGAGTGGAATGATTTTAAGGCCCTCCCAGAGGTTTGTAGCTAGAAATGCTATTCTGAACATCGTCCCCCCAAAACAGCTTGGGACCCTGAAAAGAGGCATCCATGATGTTGGATTGGACATAAGGAGCAAAGCCCGATACTCTAAGCCAGGCATGGCATCTCATGCTAACATCCATGGCCACCGCCCAGCCTGAACCATCCATGGCATCACATACAGCTCAGAGGACATGGGTATCAATGTCTGACCCGGTCTTGAGGCCCTGAAGAATCTGCTGCTTGGAGGGGTCATCTGGCAGTGCCATGATCGCTTCCCTAACCCAGACCCACAGCAAGTTTTTGTACTGCATCATGTGGGCCAAGTAGTTAAGAGCCCGGATGGCAAGGATGGCGGAGGCAAAGACCCATTTCCCTACCTGGTCCAGCTGTCTCGACCATCTATCAGGAGAGAGGGCACTGAGCTGTTTCATCTGCTTAGTGCGGTTGTGTGCCGCATTAATGACCATAGAGTCAGGTTTGGGGTGCTTGCCAAATAGAGATCCCAACAGCTGGGGCATGGTAGAGCCTGTGAGCCATCACAGAGACCACAGGAACAATATGGAAATGGAGCCACACGGCCTTGGTAATGTCCTCATAGGAGTCAATGAATGGGGGTACTACCGCAGGAAGAGCATCACGCTGATGAAGCTAGACCACCAGGTGGCAATGCTCTTGGCCCTGCTCCTCAGTCTTCCACCCCATCGAAGCTGTGATATGCCACATGATACCTATGAAGTTGGGGTCGTCAGGAGATGATTTGGGGACATTAGAGGGGGTCCCCTTCATCTTCCGAAGAGGCCCCTTCAAAGGAGGAAGACTTGGAGCTGACACCATCATCGGTGGCAGAAGCCTCATCCCCACTGTTGCCGAGCTGGTGGTTGATGAGGCAAATGTGGTTACCCTCATCAATAGGGCTCCTAGGGGTAGGGGGAGCATTCGGTCCCGGGTAGGTCAGGCAGGCCGAGAAAGCTCTGAAGGTTGAGGCAGCACCCAGGTTTGGGGCCTGCGATTGCATGAAGGTCCACAGTGCAGAGATCAAGCTGTGCTAATCCATGGGGGCAATCACCAGACCCCCAGGCACGGGATGGTTGTTGAGTGGCTGGGGGCTAACAGGCGCTGGATACGGGTAAGCCAGCATCGGTCCTCCCAGCATGCGGTATGGATAGGCCAGCACCGGGCCCTCCCAGCATCTGGTTCAGAAACCCTGGCTGTGGGCCCACTGGCACTGGAGGCGGTGCAGGTGCTGGTCCCAGCAGTGGCAGGCCAGTCATAGGCCCTGTGGGCATAGGCAGAGAGAGGGCCAGCGCCGGGCGGGACCGGCGAAGGGCCCGCAGGCTATGGGTGAACAAACGCCGGCCCAGCAGGAGTCAGTCTAGGTGATGATAGGGTGGGATCCGCAGAAGTAGGTTAGGAGAGGCGGGTGCCTGAGGATAGTCGGTGCCCAGCTGTGTGTGCCCCTATGAAGGAGGGGCAGAATCAACTGAGATCCCAGGCTTTGAAACTGCCATTGGGGGCACAGGTGACGGGGAAGCAGATCGAGAGCAGGTGCCAGCAGCACCCATGATGGCCGGAGTAGCTCCAGCCAAGCCAACCACTGAAGAGCCTACAGAAAAACAAGGGCTGAAAGAGCAGGGATGGGGCTTCCGATCACAGAGATCCAGACGGGTGGCGAGGCCACCAGCAGCCCTGAAGAGGTAAGGGCATGTGGGACTGAGGAGATCGACCACCCCCCCCCCAAGGGAGGAAGACCCAGACGCAGTCGTTTTAGGTGTCTTTTGAGGCGACTGCAAGCAGGAGGAAGACTGGGGTCGGTCCTGGTCCTTGTCCCAATGTTTGTGCTTCCCCGATGATTTTGCCTTGCACCTGGATTAAAAGGAGCCAGAGGACTGGGCCAGGGAACTGGAGGAGCTCTGGGCCTGCAGCTCCCATTCCATCTAGGCAACCTTCTGCTGTAAGAGATTGCTTTCGAGGGTCCTCTGGCAGTGTCTCCTGGTGGCCAGGTTAAACTTCTGGCAGACCTCACAGGCCTGAACATTGTGGTCTGGGACTAGGCAGAAGAGGCAAGCAGAATGGCCATCCTTGTCCAGGATCTGTTTGCCGCAGGCACACTTAATGGAGTGGTCGCCTAGATGGAACGGGAGCTCAAGGGCTGGTGCCAGGAAAAAGGACACAGATTTGTAGGGAACTGGCAACAGTTCTGGGAACGAAAGTTCTTTAAATTTGATGGACTGCATCTGACTAAGGAGGGAGTCAGTGCATTGGGGCAGAAGTTTGGCGTCTTTGCAGAATATTTAAACTAGCAAATGGGAGAGTGGCAGCACCCCATCGTCGAATGGAAGAACAACCTCCCTCAGCTAGTGGTCAAACAGGGATTCAGCATGTTTGCAGTTCATTGCATCACCAGGTAAGAAAAAGTTTTGTCTCCCATACGACGCACAGGGTAATGCCAAACCTCACCCAACAACTAACACACCAAAATCTGGCCAATGGAAAATCATGTAATAAATGCTCACAGCCTGGGAAATAAGATCCCAGACCTGCAGGCAATAATGTCAGAGGCTAAACTGGACATAGTAGCAATTAGTGAGGCGTGGTTTACCAGTAACCATACTTAGGAGACTTCAGTACCTGGCTATATTGTTCAGAAGAGACAGGGTGCAAGGGGGAGGAGGTGGCCCTGTATGTCAATGAAATATCAAAGCTACAGAAATTCAGAATACACATAAGGAGCCAGAAGAACTGTGGGTCACCCTGAAACAGGAAATGGGACAGCCATAAGAACTGGGTTGTCTACAGGCCCCAGACCAGGGGAGAACATAGACACATTACTGTTAAAAGATATACAAAACATAACAGCTAAAGGGAGGTTCTGATAATGGGAGACTTGACATGCCAGACACAGAGTGGTCACCAGCAGGAACATCTGCCAGAACTAGACATACTGGATTCCCTGCAGGAGGGCCTCAAACAACTGGTACAACAACCCACAAGAGACAGGGCTATCCTAGATCTAGTACTGACTAACAGGGAAGGGATCACAGATCTCCAGGTAGAAGGTCACCTGGGGCCAGTGACCATCACATAGTATGGTTCAATTTGGCTACTACATCTAAATCATCCCATTCAAGGCAAAAATATGGGACTTCAGAGGAGCTGACTTTGATAAGATGGCCAACAGAGTTAAGCTAGCCTGGCAAAAGAAACACAGGTGAGGGGTACAGGCAAAGTGGGCAAGCATTAGGATGCAATACTTGAAGCAACATCCCATTGTGTTAGACAGAAAAGGAAGTGCAAAAGAAGAAGGAAACCACTTTGGTTCTCAAATACAGTAGCAGAAAAGATCAGAGCCAAAAGGCTGGCCTTCAGGAAATATAAGGGAACACAGCGGGATGAAGATAGGAAGGCATACCAAACTGCCCTAAGGGAAGCAGGGAAGGCAGTAAGGCAGGCAAAGTCCCAAACTGAGGAAACACCAGCACGAACAGTAAAAGAGGGTGACAAGACGAAAAATTTCTATAGATACATTAGTGAAAGAAGAAAGTCCAGAGGGGGTATTGCTAAGCTTAATGGAGAAAAGGGAGCATGTGAGGAGGAGGACCATGTAAAAGCATCTATCCTAAATAGATACTTTTGCTCAGTATTTACTGAAGAGAAGGTAGGGCAGGGCCCACGGCTCAGCACCATGGACACAGCGGGGAGGGAGGTGAGCACTACTCCCTTCACAAAAGAAAGGGTTCTACAAGAGTTTGCTAAGCTCAGGGTGGATAAGGCAATGGGACCTGATGGCATACATCCCAGGGTACTTAAGGAGCTAAAGGTGGAACTAGCAGAGCATTAGCAGAACTGTTTAGTGAGTCTCTGAGCACAGGAGAGGTCCCAGAAGACTGGAGAAGGGTTTATGTGATCCCGGCCCACAAGAGTGGTAGGAGGGAGGCAGGGAACTACAGACCAGTCAGTCCTACCTCAGTAGTGGGCAAGATTATGGAGGCACTCCTTAAGGAGAGGATAGTGCAACACCTGAAATCCATAGGGCACAGGATCCAAGACAGCATGGGTTTACAAAGGAAGGTCCTGTCAAACTAATCTCATAGATTTCTTTGACTGGGTAACCAGAGTGGTGGACCAAGGGAGCAGTTGATGCCACCTACCTTGACTTCAGCAAAGCTTTGACACTGTTCCACATAGAAGATTGATAAATAAGCTGGGTAGGCTCAGGTGGGTAGAAGTTAGTCAACTGGGTGGCAAACTGGTTGACGGGCAGAAAACAGAGTGTGGTGGTAAATGGTATACAGTCAGAAGAGATGCAAGTCACAAGTGGGGTACCTCAGGGATCAGTCCTGGGGCCAGTCCTCTTCAACATCTTCATTAGTGACCTTGCAGATGAACTAGAGGGTAAGGCTTGTCTGTTTGCAGATGACAACAAGATCCGCAACAGAGTAGATGATCCAGATGGGGTGGGCAGAATGAGAAGCGATCTGGATAAACTAGCAAAATGGTCAGAAAAGTGGCAACTGGGATTTAATGCAAAGAAGTGCAAGATCATGCACATAGGGAAGAGAAACCCTGAAGCCACCTACAGGCTGGGAGGGGAGTTGCTAGCAGTCACAAAGGAAGAAAGAGATTTGGGCATCATCATCACTGATGACCTGAAATCATCCAAGCAGACCTCTAAAGCAGTAGGTAAGGCTAGGGGGTGTTAGGGTGTATTAGTAGGGGTATCACAAGTCGTAAGAGGGAGGTAATAATCCCTCTTTACAAGACACTGGTTAGGCCCCATCTGGAGTACTGCATGCAGTATTGGAGGCCACACCTTCACAAGGACATTAACCAAATTGAGGCAGTCCAGAGAAGGGCAACCAAAATGGTGCAGGGACTGCATCAGAAGACATATGAGGACAGATTAACAGAGCTCAATATGTATACCCTTGAGCAAAGGAGGGAGAGAGGTGATATGATCGAGGCATTCAGACACCTTAAGGCATTAACAAGGTGAAAGAGTCTAACATGTTTAAATATAAGAAAAATAGCAGGACAAGAGGACACAGCATGAGATTAGAGGGCGGATTAAGGGGAATGTGAGGAAATTCTTTTCACAGAAAGGGTGGTGGATGCATGGAATGGCCTACCTCAAGAAGTGGTGGCTATGAATACAGTGCAGGGCTTCAAACAGGCATGGGATAGGCATTAGGAGCAATACAAATGAGTATGAATAGATAGGCCACTGACAGAGCAAAGGCCGATGGCACATTTATAAGGTAGAAAAGAAATGGGCAGACTGGATGGGCCTTGCGGTCCTTATCTGCCGTCAACTTCTATGTTTCTATGGTCAGAAGAAGAGGAAGGCTGCAAAGACAAACTTGAATGGAAAATAAGAAAGCGCAGTAAATGCAGGAAAATTGTGGTAGACTGTAGCTTTGGCGGAATCCGCAGTCCAACATGTGCTGAACAATGGCGAGAAAGAACTGAGGAGGGCATGGGGGCCCGCCACCTTATATAGGATAGGCTGATATCGAAGGTGGGCAACCCCTCTGATACACTGCTAGCTAGAAAGGTTTCCAAGTAGTCCTGGTGCCTGATGGCTAAGTCCTACCAGTAATGGCCTGCTGCAAGAGAGACCCTCAAAGTAAGATCTATTTTTTGGCAATGAGGGATTGTTGGTTAGACTGGAACCAGCACCGAATGTTGTAGAAATCCACCTGAAGCTATGAGGTAAGAACACAGAAAAAGCAGCCGCATGCAAAAAGAACTGTATCATCAGCATATATACGAATAGATGCAGAGGAACAGACAGAGGGAAAGTCATTCAAGACTATGGAAAAGAGAATAGGACCCAGGACAGATCCTTGAGGGACACCTGAGCAGACAGGGAGTGATGATGAAATGGAGCTTCCTATCTGGACAGGAGGAGATCTTCCCTCAGCATAAGAACTAAGACAGATGACTGCAGAGTCAGAAAGAGCCACTGCTTTAAGCTTGACCAGAAGGAGGGGATGTGTCACTTTGCTAAAAGCTTTAGCAAGCTCAACAAAAATGGGGGATGTGATCAGCCCTGATCCATACCTGAGAGAATGGAGTCAGTGAGCTGAAGGAGGGAAGTGGAAGTGGAGTAGGATTTCCTAAAACCAGACTGTAAACTGATAAAGGAGGAGGGGGACTCAAGGAAAGAAGAGAGCTGAGATAGTATAAGGTGTTCCGGTAACTTAGCTAGGATGGGAAAGAAGAGAGACAGGATGGAAGTTACCAGGAGAACAGGGATCACCACCTTTAGGGAGAGGAATGACAGTAGCCTGCTTCCATGTTTCAGGGAAAGTAGCAGAAACAAACCAAAGCTTGCGAAGTAGAGTAATAAGCAGAGTAATGGTAGGGGCTGAGCGAAGTAGTGTAATAAGCAGAGTAATGGTAGGGGCTGAGCGAAGTAGAGTAATAAGCAGAGTAATGGTAGGGGCTGAGCGAAGTAGAATAATAAGCAGAGTAATGGTAGGGGCTGAGCGAAGTAGAGTAATAAGCAGAGCAATGGTAGGGGCTGAGTGAAGTAGATGTTTGGGATCAAGGCCATCACGACTACCACCTTTGTGAGGATTAAGGGCAAGCAAGGACTTAAGGGAAGCAAAGGTGGTGGTAGGAAAGAGATTTAAAGGAGGAGAGAGGGAAGAAAAGGGGGAAGCGGGAGGAAGGTATGATAGAGCGGGCACAGGTAGTAAAGCAGGAGTTAAAGGAAGAGGCATCAATAGCAGGGTCAGAGATGAGGGAGTCATCAACCCTGAGAACAGGGGAGGGAGACTGGGTCAGAGGGGAGAAAAGGGAATGGATAACTTTCCAGAACTTGGAGGGGTGATTAATATTGTTCTGGAGTGTGGCTGCAAAATACTCAGACTTAGCATGTTTTGTGGCTTTGGTACAGGCATTATGAAGATGTCGACAGTTTGCCAAAGTAGTTCTGGAGCCAGGGGTCTTAAAAGAATGCCTGGCAAGGTCTCTAGTACAGAGGCAGGTCATAACCTCAGCTGTTATCCAGGGAAGATGAGAGCCCCTTACTCTTTTTTCTCGGGGGAGCATGATGATCCCATACAGCCATAAATCTGGACTGAAAATATTAAAGGGCAAAATTTAAATTACTGGCTGTTAAGATCGGGGACCAATCAGTTGCCCCTAGGTCAGCTAGGAGAGAGGACAAAACTAGTGACCTAAAGGACCAGAGATGGACAATTTTTTGGGGGGTCTTGCACACACAGTAAACCATATGTTGGTTGCTGAGGGCATCAGGAAGGATTCCTGATTCCACAATACAGTGGGGATGAGATGAAAGGACCTCACAGAGTGGTTTAAAGAGTTAAAATGTTGGCAAGTGAGGTCAGAAATCAATACAGTCAATTGTAGTGACATTACATTTTCAGCAATTTTATTTGTATTGTAGGCGAGCCAATTTATATTAAAGTCATCAAGAATATAAAGCTCACCTCTGGAAGAAATTAGAACAGATAGATGAAAGGAGCTCAGTAACTGAAGCAGGGGAAATGCCAGGACAACAGTATACACCAGCAATAAAGATGGGGACAGAAAAAGGAAGGGAGAGTTTCAGTAGGAGCAATTTGCAGGAAGAAAAAGCAAAAATAGCCACAAATTGGATACTGGTTGATATGTAGACAGCCACATCAATGCCCCTCTTTGTGCGATCTTGCCTGACTGCAGTGTAGCCAGATATAGCTACAGCAGAATTCTGTACATCAAAGGACAGCCAGGATTCAGATATAACTAGTACATCCAGCTGAATGTTAAGCAGGATAGGCTGTAATTGGTCAATTTTTGGGAGAAAGCTATGGATATTTAAATGGGCAGCCATCTATTCTTTCGGAAATTGCAGAGATATAGTAGTGATGGGGTAAGGATTAAGTTCAATGTCTCCTGCTAACAAGGGTAGGAAGGTGACAAACCGCTTTAAAGAACCAGGATGCTGCCTGGAAGAGGGAGGCAGGAGAGAAGCTTGTGTGCTGCCTAACGCACAGCCCCACACCCTGTTTGCTCTGGTACCCCAACTAGGCTCTTCCCCCTTGCCACCTCAGTGCTGCACCCTACTAGTTAAGTAGATGAATCTTTGTGTCTTCAACCTCGGGGTGGTCTCAAACCTCCCAGTAGACCCTGGGCCTGTATGTTTAGTAATCTGTGATTGTTGATATGCGATTGCCTCCTCTCCTGCCTAATATGCTATTGCTTGTTCTCCTGACGTATAAATCCCTTATGTTCATCCCACTATTTGGAGCCCGTTCGGCTCTCTATTGTACTGTTACTTCTGTAACTGATACTCTGTCTCACTACTGGAATATGTCTGCTCCGGATTGTAATGTTGTCAGTGTATCTCTTCTATGTAGTTACCCTGTGATTCTCCCGGGTTCACCCAAAAAATGTTTTCTCTGTAACTGATACTCTGCATCACTTTTGGAGCATGTCCGCTCCTCTACTGTAATGTTGTCAAAGTATCTATTTTATGTAATTACCCTGTGATTCTCCCGGGTCGCACCTGAAAATAGGCACTTGCTGTCTAGCGTGCTTACCCGGTCACCAAAAGCAAATAAATAAATAAGTTGAGGAGGGAGAAGAGACAAAAAGCGCCAAAGAGCTTCATGGTGAAGCCAAGGAGCAGGAAGAATATGACACCTAGGATGCCAGGGAAAATGAAGGACAGAGGGGAGAGAGGAAGAGGAGAGAGTAGGGGATGGGGGGGGCAGCTAATATAGGGGAGAAGGCAGTAGATTGTGGAAGAGAGATGAAAGGAGAGAAGAGGGTGAGAAACACCACAGAAGTTAACAGCATAGTGGAGAAAAAGTACAAAAACAATTTAAACAAACAGGTAATCAGTAAAAGAAGAGATACAGATAAGTAGAAGCAGGAAATTAAAAAATAGGGTGATGAAACCAGTTGAACATAAAAGACAGTGAAATAAAAGAGAAGATGAAAATAAAATAGTGAAATACAGGAGAAGAAGCCTGACCCAGAGAGAGATAACAGGGATGATGGGTAAACTAGAAGTTAATGAAAAGTAGGCAGTAACAGGATAAGGTATTCAAGGTATTGCTAAACAGGGGGCCAGATTGTGAGGAAACATGAAGGCAGTGAAGATGGATACAACTTAAAAGTAAAAGATGACCGGGCCAACAAAGTGTTGCAGACGGCACTCAAAATCAAAAATATAATAAGTGAAACAAAAAATAAAAGCAGGTATGGACTCACCTGTTGTGAGACAGAAGCCTCAATTAATAAAAAAGACATCACTCTCCTGGAGAGGGTACAGAGAAGGGCGACCAGGACCGAGGACCAAGAGCATGACCTAGGGGTGATCATAACAGAGAGCATGAACAACTCTGTTCAATGCAGAAGGACGGTGGCAAAAGCCAACAAAATGCTGGGGTGTATAGCTAGAGGGATCTCCTCCACAAGTAGAGAGGTTATCCTGCCTCTGTATAGATTGCTGGCCAGGCCCCACCTGCAGTACTGCATGCAATACTGGCACCCATTCCTGAAGAAGGACATCAAATTGTTGGAGGGGGTACAGCGTAGAGCTACAAAGATGATCCAGGGATTGGAGGGCAAGCCATATAAGGAAAGGCTGGGAGAACTGAATATGTAGTCTCTGGAAGAGAGGAGGAACAGCGGAGATATGGATGAGACCTTTAAGTACCTGAAGGGAATAAACAAGACTAATACAGAGAGGATTTTCCAGAGGAGAAAGGGGAGGGATATGAGAGGACACCAACTGAGATTGGAGTGGGTAGATTCAGGAGAGAGATGAGTAGACATTTTTTTCACAGAAAGAGTGGGCGACAAATGGAACTCCTTGCCGGGTGAGGTAGTGGCCTGCAAGATGGTAGACAGCTTCAATAGGGGTTGGGACAGGGGAAGGGGTAATAGGATGGGAGAGGGAAGGGCAGCAGCATAAGGTGCTAGCTGCACACTCGAGCAGACCCGATAGACCGTGAGGCCTGTTTCTAGTGGCATTTTCGTATGTTCATAGGATGATACAGGGGCTGGGAGATGGGCCCTATGGGGAGTGACTGGAGAAGCTGAACTTGTATTCCCTGGAGGAGAGGAGGGACAGAGGGGATATGATTGAGGTCTTTCAACACCTTAAGCATGTAAACAGGGTAAGCCCAGATAGAGTGCTCCAGCTGAGGGAGGAGCAGGGTCACCAGGGAGCACTTGGTGGGTGGAAGGCTCAGGGGGAGACAAGGAAGAGACACTTCACTGAGAAGGTGGTAGAACCTTGGAATGCACTGCCTGCAGAACTGGTGGCTGTGGATACGGTGGAGGGGCTCAAGAGGGGCTGAGACAGGTACAGGGGGAAAGTGAAACTGAGTAATCCCAAAACTGAAGGTGTATTTCGGACGAAGGTTGGCAACCGGGGGGGGGGGGTGGTAGCAGTGCCCCATCCAGGTGCTGACTTTCAAGCAGACTCGATAGACCATATGACCTACTCTGCTAGTATGTTAGCATGTAAATACTATGTATTAAATACTCACATTTAAAAATAAAAAAGGTAAATAGCTACAATGAGGGCAACACTAGAAGGGTGTACTGGGATAAATTAGAACATAAATATTATTTCAAAATATAACTAACTAGCAAATAAAAATAAAAGCACTTTAAATACAGACAGTAATACAGATGCATGGCTCAAGAGCTGCAACACAAAATGAGAGAAATTACTAAACAGAATAAATGAAGCTTACAAATTCAGCAGACACAGACAGTCAGAACGGGAAAACTACTGAAGCCTAGGGGAGCAACATGGGCAGTCAAACAGCCTCCTCACGGCTTATTTATGAAGTGTTTAAGGTTTCCCCCAAATTCAGAAACCAGTTGAAAAAATGCCGGGGGTCTAATTGCTGAACACACTTCAGTAAGGGCCACACAGGTTTCACAGCAGACTCATGAAGCTGGACTCCGAGTAAACCGCAGTGGAAGAAAGCCCAGGGGAGGGTGACAAATGGCTCCACTGACAGTGGTCCCTTGTGACACGCCGTGGAGCCTGCTCCCTTTTGCGAGGTGGTGCATGCACTCAAATGCACTGTGTCACACGAGGCTGCCACAGTGCTGGCCTGATCGGTTAGGCTAGAGGGAGAAAAACCATGCTGTCATCATGGTGATAGCTGGTAGCCCTTTTGGACCCCGTACCATGGATCCCTACCTGGATGGGGTGCCAATACATGGTACACCCCCATACCTAAGGAATGGGAAGATGAGTGAGAAGAAAAAGTTACATGAAAAAAATGCTAGTGGTAGGACTCTCATAGCACATCACTGTGTGCCAGAGTTTTAGAAATATTACTTTGGGGGATATTCCTCAGAACCCCTCCCACCCCAAAGAGTGCATCTTTGTACCCACGGGCTTGTGTCCCCTTTCAAAGCCCTAGTTAGATCACTACCTATGGCTATATCAATAGAGTGACTCCAGCTGCCACACCCTAAATACCCAGGGAAATTTAAAGATGTGCTACTGGGCAGGGAGAGCGGGATGCAAGGAAAACTGATGACTGGGCCATGAAGCAGCTTGTGGAGTGAGGGAAGGAAACTGCAGAAAAGGCAACCCTATTACACCCCTCAGCTTTTTAATCTTGCAACATGTCTGACACTGCAGCAGTCTGTGTGTGTATTGTGTCGGGTTTAAAGTCCGGAATGTTAGTGACTAAAACAACCCTCTTAATGTCTCTCAGTACTACTGATACCTGGACTGAATCTTGGGAGAAACAACCGTAACACAGTTTTTGAAAATAATGCAACAGGATGCTGCAAAGTACTCAAAAATGCACACAGAAAATATAGATTCATTATGCTCCACTTAGTAGCTTGCAGGTCTTAGAATGATAGAAAGGTCCTTTTTACCTTGATTTTTGTGCAGTTGTTTTAGATGTCTCCCTGTCTAAATCCATCTGCAGTTCCTGATTAAAAAACACAGGAGAGAAACACATCAGTAATACACCTGTTATATATGGTTGCCTAGTTTTCACCATGAAAAAAAAAAATCTAAAAACAGTACCACTTTGATGTCAAAATGTTGTTTGTATTACTGTGTTATCATTCAGACATCAGAATGACTGGGTTTCTCATGATACCCTTGTTCTGAAATCAGAACAAGGGTACAATGAGATCACACCATCAGAAGCTTGTTCTGTCATAGATGTCCCCCCTCTCAAATGCCAAAGTCTTCTAGTATCCGGATGGAGTTGGTGGAAGGGAAATTCTGAAACAAAAATTCAGAGGCACAGTGTTTTTGGGGGCGAGGGAGTTCAAGGATTAGTGTTTCTTGGAGGAGTGCTCCATGGCTGGCAGAACTATTTTATAGTCTGGCAAAAAATGAGTAGTTAAATATAAAATAAAATAACAAATGACCAACTACATAAATATATAGTTGAGGTTTTAGTCAATGTATTTATTTTCAGGGTCAAAATCCGCCGGAGTCTTGGAGTCAGTGTTTCCATCGGGCTCCTAAACATCAGTGCATGAGGAGCTGAAGCAGCTCTTTAACTCTGGCTCCATACTATCACTTTAAATCACAGACCTTGAAGTTCACTGATGTGGACACAGCCTCCTGAAAATGCAAGGCTTAAAAGACCAATTGTGAGCTACCAAAATGTTCTTAATTTCTACACTCATGTAATGTGCACAGAACATAAACACAGTAGTCACACTGTTGGATGAGGAGTCCCGTAAGCTCAGCATATAACAAGCAATTGCCAATGCCCAGGGGCGGATCCAGGAGTCCTATAGATGGGGGAGCTCAAGTCAGATAAAAAATAAAAATAATAGGCCAGGGGTCTAGTGGGCCGCCTAGGGCCCCAGAAATATTTTAACATTTTGGTGCATTTTGGAGGGTATTTCTAATGCAATTTCTACTCATTTCCTCCCTCCCCATGTTTTGTTAGTTGCACCCTAGCACCATCCCCAGAGTCCCCACAGTCCACATGACAGTATGTTGCCCAAAATACCCTCCCACCCCCAAAACACAAAAATTACCAAAAGACTGCAGTTGGGCAGCAGCACATCAGAAACACATAAAAATGACAAAAGTTGAAAGAGACTTGGTGATAAAGACAAATTGCAAACAAATTAAATGACAATCCAAGTAAACAAGTTCACAAATGTCATTCACTCAAGCACGTTACAACGTTACCATAAAGCCCACCCATCCCAGTTTGTCCTGCAGTACAAATTAACGCATCCCCCACCTTATTTCAGTAAAAAAAAAAAAATACAATGACCCATATATTCAAACTGCGCTCAAAAAGTGCGCAACAGCAGGAGCAAGTGCAAGTTCACTGCGCCCATGCGCAAGAAGCGCGATGTTCAAAAACTGCGTAGGCCAAGATGCGCCTACAGCCGACGATTGAATATCACACCACCTACACCATAGTGCAACTAGGGAGGTGAAGCTGAGCATATCTGATGCGCCATAGCACAACAAGGGATGTTCAGCTGAGCAGTCCAGATGTGCCATAGCGCAACCAGGGACGCCCCCCAGCAGCAGGGCAGCAATGCAACAGCACAACCAGGGATGCAGGGGCCCACAACCCATGCCACAGATGGGCAGAGGAACACACAGCAGAACAGACATTGTCCCCCCACACTCCATGCACTGCACAACTGGGGGAGGGCTGGAATAACCACTGGCCCATGGAGACCAGCAACCAACCCACAGCCGGGGCACGGTGCCCCATCACACCCCCTGGCAAGCTGTGACCGGCACACAAGGAGGGCCGACCACCCCATGCCATACCATCCCACCAATGCAGAGCACATCCTGCACCGTGACCCCAGACACCCTGCCCAGGAGCAGCGTCCACCAGTGCAGGATACCCCATGCATGCCACCACCCCCACTGTGACAATGCAACCCTGTGCACCACAGAACCATGCAAGGCAGCCCCACCACGAGCACCCATCAGTGGGTGGCAGCACACAGCGATGCAACAACTGCATACACAGTGCCACCATGTACATCCCCCCGAGGTACAGCTGAGAGACTACCCATGCATCGGCACACAAGGTACCCCACACGTGACAGAGCATGCCCTGGACCCCACCACCAGTGGTACAGTACCCTGCACACCCTCCCAAGGACACACCCCGACCCAGCCCTGGCCACAACAGCCAGCGCAGACACCCACAGTGGTGCATGGAAACATGCATCACTCAGGATGCAACACAGTGCATAGACAAACACCCACCTATACCCAAGGGCACACCAACACAGGGACACAGCAGTGGGGCAACCAAGCCCCCAGCATGTGGCCACGGAAACAGTGTACACACGGCCAGCACTCCTCCATGGTACAGGAGTGCCAGTCACCCTGCACAGGCACTGTGGAGCTGTACGCCACCAGCATTTGCCCAGAGCACAAGTGACAGACAGTGGTGCACATCCCCTGCAACACACACAAGCCACAGCATGGAGGAGGGACAACAACAGTGGAGGCCACAGTGTCACTCGAGGCAGACATGCACCACACCAGTGACAGGAGGCAACCTGGCATTGTGCTGGGTACAGTGGCTGTCCAGCATGGACAGCCACCACTGACATGTCAGCAGACCATGCAGGTCACAAACATGCAAGAGTGTCAGCTGCACAGGCCATGGACGGGCTGACAGGTGCACCACGGACACAGAGCATGCACCACGGACCACTGTACACAGTCATCTGGTGCACAGGGAACAAAACACACACCACAGACAGTGACTGATAGCTACTCCCACACCATAGTCACTTCCCCACGGACACACGCACACGCACATGACTGCACCACCCCTGACACCATGCACACCACTGCAGCTGAGCACCTATAGCCCGCTGCAAAACAGAGACCACCAAATTAGGTATATCAAAGCAAATGTATTGTAAAACATCACATAAAACTATATACATATATTTACAAAAGGTTAGGGAGGCCACAAACAAGGTGGGGGTGGCAGGGCAGGGTGAACAAATGGTAGAGGGAAGGAGGGGTGTGAGGGCGGGTCCAGAGGGGTAGGGAAAAATCAGGGGCATTAGTACGCTCAGCGGGAACCCCGATCCCTGCTCTGGCTGCTCCTCCCGCCATGCCGCCGTCGTACTCCCAGCCGGTCTATCCTTTCAAGGATCTCCAGGGAGGCCCTGGCAACTTGCAGGATCTCCTGCAGTGTCGCTCTGACTGCCTGCAGCTGCCTTCCACCTAGAACAAGGGAGCAGAGTCAATAGGTGTGAATGCACAGCCCCATGCAGCCCACCCACTGTGCATGGCATACAGGCATGGGACATGCCTCTGTGATGGTGTGTGACCAACCACAGTGGTCGTGTCCACAAGACCTGCCCACCCAGGCGCACACACCCACCGGCCAAGTCCTGCACAGCACCACCGTGGCTGTTCAGTGACATGGCTATGAGGTGCAAAGGCAGTGGCACAGCCATGTACCCGGTGCACGCATGGACCACCATTGACGCATTCCCAGACATGCAATGCCACTGGACATTGCTGACTGTAGCAAGTTGCATGCATGGCAGTGGTGTCAATGGATGGTGGCCATACCCCGCTGCCCGCCCTGTTACACAGCAGGCAATAGTAATTATGGATGTAAGGCATTCACCATCATCAGGCTGGTCCCTGCGCCTCTGCGGACCTTCGCCCCTCCCAGACTGATGGTCCTCCTGTTGGCGCCTCCTCTCCCTCGCCAGCCTGCGCTCGTCTGTGCCTAAGGTGCCTAAGGTGCAAACATGGAGAGAGGAACATCAGTACAATCCTGTAGCAAAGTCCTCCCGCTCCCATGTGTGTGCAATCCCACACAGCCAGACCCATCCACCCCACACCCTGATAACACCACCACAGCCAACACCGACGGTCCCCCATGTTCGGACACATGCAACCGTGATATCCATATGGAAGATAAAAGTGTATGGACGTTACACCTACCTGGCCGTGGCACCGTGCCCCTCCTGGCACGTGCCCACAGGCAGGCAAGCAGGTCCGGGTCCCTCCACCTCAGGTCCCCATATCTGTGGCGGCACTGCTCCGCCATCCGCCCCATACCGGTGGCCTCCTCCAGGGCGTCGGCCACCTCCTGCCACACCTGACTCACCAAACAGTGGGCCAACATGTGGCTCCACAATGGCAACCAAGTTTGCCATCTCCGCCTGGCTACACTGTACTGCTCTCCTCCGCACCATCTCTACTGCTCAGTTAAGTCAAAATGGTGCTCTGCAACGCGGTTCCACCACATGCAGATGCTGAGCGGTACAGCGCTGCCATTCCCTATCACGCTGTTACCGAACGGCGCGATGGTGGTGCACCCATGCCTGATGCATGGCGCCTAGGGGGCAAAGGTCAGGCACAAGGTCAAGGGTCTCTATCGCACAGACAGCCACAGCGCGACTGGAACCCAATGCATCTAGTACGATTGGGTGCCTGTGTGCCACCTCCTGTAGCGGCCTACCACACTGTTGCCCCTGTGCGCCTACGACACCCCAGTGCCACAGAGCCATGTAGGTGAACAGCACTGTAGTGCCACTGGCACAATGGTGGCTGTGCCCTGCATTGCCTCCCATGCACAGCACGTCAGCAGCGCGGCAGGCGTCTGCGTCATCAACCCAGGCATGCGCAGTTAGGGCGTGTACTGCGCATGTCACATAACTGCACCCTTGGCTCAGCAAGTTCAACACAATTGCGCAAAGCGCAACAGTGCGATATTCAGCCGTCATATGCAAATCTGCTAATCAGCCATTCAGTGGCGCAGTCACTGCATTTGCATCCACTTAAAGATGCGCCTCGCCTCATTTGCATGGGTTGCGTTATAAAAGTGTGACACTGGGCTGCACTGGCAATAGTCCGTTACTGCAGTCTATTGGTGAGTTGCATGCTGTTTGGGAGTGTGGACTGTGGATTTTGGGACATGCGTGGGACTGCACAGTCACAGGTAGCACCTGTCATTCTCACAGGCTGAATCATGACAGAGCAAGTTGCCGGAGGAATAGGAACAGAGTTGTGGGAGGAGAAGGAGGCCAAATTTCACGAAGGCCGAGATGGATGCCCTGTTCGAGGCCCACCTAGACCAGGAGCCGCTTCTCAGCAGATGCCAGGGAACACCACACACCCATGCTGCTGCATGGGAGGAGGTGGCGCGTGCTGTAAACCTGCATGGCAGCCACCAGCGCTCCATGCAAGAGTGCAAGAAGAAGATGGGCACAGACAGGAGGAGGATTAAGGAGAAGGTGGTTGCCATCAGGGCAGCACGGTCTGTGACAGGTGGGGGACAGCTGGATGTGCTACGCCTGACCCCACAGGAGGAGAGGGTTGCTGGCAGCATGCAGCGTTGCGCCATTGAGGGCGTTCAGATGGTGGATTCCAGATGAGTGGTAGCCCGTCACTGCATGGTAGGTCATGGTCTGTCTACTGGGGGGGGGGGGGAGACAGGGTAGGTCACATGCAGTAACGCGACTGTTTTCCCTTACAGCTCCTGAGCGTCTGCATGGGTAAGCGGTGGTGGGCTTCTCCACCGAGGCCAGTCAGATAGAGATGGAGGAGGGCTCATCCACCTCCACAGGAATACACGGCTCAGTGTGACAGTGGGCCTGCCTGGATGTCCAGACTGATGATGTTGGAGCAGGAGCGGTGGAGGCCCTGCCAGTGTCCCAGCGTGTGAGCATCCATAGATGCCAGCATGCTGGGACTTGGGCTGGTGCCGGGTCCATCACTGATGATGATGTCGCCAACATCATGGGCAGTGACACGTGTGTGCCACAGGATGGTCACACAGCAGGTAACATCGTGGCCATGGCTGTGGGTGGTGCCACCGTGGAGGCCTGCATGTCATCACAGTCCCAGCCTGTGCCTGTCAGCACCGGTGGGGCAGCACTGGTGTGTGTACAGGACAGTAGGACTGTTGTGGCCACTGCAGCGGCACTACTGAGCCCTGGGAAGCAGCAGCAGTCGGCCAAAGGGCTTGGGGGTACAGTGTCTGGGGATGGCGTCAGTGCACTACCTGTGGACATGCCCAGGCCTGTCCCTGGTGTGCAGCGCCCACCCTCAAAGGGTGCTGAGCATCAGGGCCGTGCACACCCCGAGGGACAGCATGCCGATCAGGCAGATGATCTCTTGGATTAGCACACCTGCACACTGCAAGCATCAGTCAATCAGCAGATGCGGCTTGTTACGGGCGGTGGATGCACTGAGTGCGGCTCTGCAGTGGACAGAGGAGCATCACTGCAGAGAAACTGCACTGCTCCTGGCAGGGATGGACCGGAAGCGGGAGGATGTGGCCGCTGTCATTGACAGGCTGACACATACAATCACAGCTGCCATGGCCACAGGAGGCACACAGTTATTTGCCCATGCGTTGCAGACACCAAGCAGTGCAATGTCCACTCCTCATTCCCTGCGTCGTGCGACACTATCCTTGTCGACACCGGGTTGAGCTGTGGGCATCCAGAGCACGCCTGGCGCAGGCATGTTCAGTGTGCTGCAGACCCCTGCGTGAGCACGGTCGCGTTCACGCAATGGAACCCCTGGGGGACCATCGGTGCCACCCCATGAGGCCAGTGGTCAGCCTGTCACTGCTGGCGGGTCTAGGTGGGGCCACCCACGGATCCATGGTGGCTGGGACACTGTGGCACGTGACTGACCTGTCTCCCAGCGCGGCTACTGTCTGATGCTGCCCTGTGTGCATTGTGTCATTCAGCGGGCAATGCACGGGTTGGTACCCGGCCCTGCACGCACACACACAGTCCATCTGCACACCCTCCCGGCTGCTGTCCACAGCTGCATGTGCATGTTGATGCCTGCATTGCGCTGTATGCCAATGTGCAATGGTGCCCAGCTGACACACGCACAATGACAGGCAGTGGGCGTGGTGGTCTGTGGACATGTGTGTGGCTAGAGGTGGCGTTCTGGGCCGGCGTACCTCCTACCCTTTGTGCATGTCTGGTGAGTGGTGTGTGTGTGTGTGTGTGTGTCCGCGTGCCATGTTAGACATCACCCATCCCTGGTGGTGTGTGTGGTTCCATGCCGGCCACTTCCCCTGACGGCATGCACCCCTGGTGTGTGTTTGTGGGTTGTGCCTTTGCCACTGGTGGTTGCACATGGCCCCATGACTTACCTGGGTTGGCTGAAGTGCTACTCCGTGATGGTGTCCCGGTGCAGCTGTGCCAGCCAGAGCAGTCGGGGGTCCCGTCGCCCAAGAGGGGGCTGCCCATCACCATTGTCACTGGCGTCCTCATTGTCCCCATCGCTGTCCCACTCTTCGACCTGTACGGCTATCCCACATTCGCTGGCCATGTTGTGCAGGATGCAACAGGCCAGGAATACCCCGCAGGCCTTTGAGGGGCTGTACTGTAGGGCACCGGCGGAGGTGTCCAGACAACGGAAACGTGCCTTCAGCATACCGAACACCCACTCGATGACATTATGTGTGGTGGCATGTGCCTCACTGTAGCATTGCTGTGATGGGGTCGCGGGCCGCCGGTATGGTGTGAGCAGCCAGGGACAGGAGTGGGTATCCACTGTCACGTGTGTGTAGAGGGTGGAGGTTAGTTTGGTGATCAGCATCGCCCTGCCCCGGGCCATGTAGGCCACTACCCATGTCACCTCTGACCATGCCCCTCCCAAGACCTATGTTTGTCCGTGTGGTTTGCATACTCACCCACTAAGTGGCCAGTGGGGATGTCCACACTCTTGAATCTGTGGCACAGTGCCGACTGGTGCCAGATAAAGGCATCGTGTGCTCCCCCTGGGTGCATGGCACAGACATTGATTATGCGCCCCTTGGCATCGCACACCACCTGGCAGTTGATGCTAGCATAGCCCTTTCGATTAATGTATGCGGCCCCCTCAGGGCCAGGTGGTGTGCGGATGGCCACATGGGTGCAATCTATTGCCCCTAGCATGCCAGGCACACGTGCTACCCTGTGGAACTCCTGTATGTTTGCTGTGCACTCCACTGGTGTGCTGTGGAAATGGATGTACTCCGCAGCATGTGGCAGCAGTGTGCTGAGGAATTGGGTGAAGTGGCGTGACGTGGCTGACTGGGTTATGCCTGTGGTGTCCCCTGTTGGTCTCTGGAAGGTACCCGTGGCGAGCAAGCACATGCAAGCTGTCACTTTATTCTCCACTAACAGAGCATGGCTCTGTCGTGTGGGTGCCTGCATCACATCACTGCACAGCTCACAGAGCCGCCTCAGAATTGCCCGATTCAGGCGGTACCAGCCCACGATCTCAGTATCACTGTACAGCTCGAAGCTGGTGCAGGCTCGGTACTGCCTGTTGGGGGCATACCGCTGACGGGCCCTTCCACGGCCGTGCTCCCCGCTGCCCGCCTTCTCACCCCCTTCTTATTACTGCCTCCATCTGGATAGTGGCACTGGCCATGTCCCTGGCTTGTGTTCACCCCCGCAGCTGTTTCTGTGTTTCCCACGCTGTCCTGGCTGCTACTTCCCCTGCACCGGGAAAACCTAACTGTGCTGGCCTCAGTGCTCTGTGGCACGTCCCCCTTCTGCACTGTGGGCTGTGGCTCCCTACACCTTCCCTGAGCCTGTGGGTTCCAGGTGCCCTTTCTCTGTCCTGCCCTGTGTGTGTGTGTTGCCTGTGTGGCTGGCTATAGTTCACCAACATGTGCCTTCCCTGTAGCGTTCTTGTGCCTCTCCC
Source organism: Neoceratodus forsteri (assembly GCA_016271365.2). Lineage (NCBI taxonomy): Eukaryota > Metazoa > Chordata > Ceratodontiformes > Ceratodontidae > Neoceratodus > Neoceratodus forsteri. Next base: position 1,653,217,844 of record CM028131.1, on the reverse strand, counting down.
TTGTTCCTTTTTATTTTGGCTCATTTCCGCTATGGCGCAACTTCCGCTTGCTCCCCTACTGCGCATGGCGCATGTTGTTGAATATCGCACGGCACCATTTATGCATGGTTCCTCCCCCTTCAGTTGCGCATACATTCATTATTAGTGCACTATTGCTCAGCGTGATTTGGGGGGCGCAACTGCCTCCCGCTGAATATCGCAGAATGGTGCATTTTCGGACTTGCGCTGGCGCAACCCTTTTGAATATCTGGGCCTATAACTATAGAAATATGTGAACAAAGTCACTTTGCTATCTAGTTTCTGAAAATATCATTTCAAGACTGCTTGCTATTTTTGCAAAACATTTTATTCTATAGAACAATTTATTCCTAAGAAAATACATTTTTAAATAAATAAAATATTTTTTATTGTTTTAAAATGCCCTTTACTGGGATAACCCCATAGTATGAGGCATCTCATTTTTATGATAGGCCCAAGAAGTCAGTAAGCAGACAGAAAAACAGTTTTTAAACAAATATAAAAATGCCTTTTTTTTTTTTTTTTTTTTAATTGCCACCCCCCCTCCCCCATTCAACACACAGAATCAAATATTTAGTTTATGTATTTCTATCACTTTTTTCCCGGTTTTGTAACTGCCTGTGTCAATGAGCCAAACAAGATCTTGTGACTTCTGTTGGCAATTCTGCTCTCCAAGCATGCAGAAACTCCTGCACATGCCAAAACATACAGCAGAACACCTTCAAAGTCTCCCTATGTCTATTAATTCCCTCTGTGCTCATTCACACTGTACAACCACGACTGAAAAGACAACACAGATTTGACATACAGTGCATGCTGAAGTTTTTACCTCAGTTCAAAGGTCTCATGTACCAGTTCCCGCCTCTCCTGTTTCATGCTGTCACCGAGACCAGACCTGCCCCAGCATTAGTTTTGTACCATTCCTAGCAGGGTACAGGAGGGCACTAGTCTCCAACTCCCTCTCCAGCAAATCCACACCAAAATCAAATTGCCATACAGGACAAAACTAGCAGTGACCTTAAACCATTTTAATGTCATGAATTTAAACTCGCCATACTAGAAATAAATAACACTAGTACTACATTTATTACACACCCAGTTTGATGGAACACTCATGTCCTGTCCAATCCCAGCACCTGCCCCCCTGCTAGTTTAACCAGCATCTTTTAATTAGTGCCATTGACTGCACTGAATTATTTGACTTCACCATTGGAAATGAATCTGTTCTGAGTCTGGAGCCAGAACTTAAGTTAAGTACGGTACTACTACCGTATTCATTTTTGTAAGGACAGGGACATCATCACTGGACACTCACACCTCAGATACTCTGATTTGCAAGCAAGTTCAACAATTTAACTTTTCTGGAGGTGTGAGAGAGAATAGAGAGGCTTATCATAGGAGGCAGTATAGTGCAGTGGTTTAAGGTTCTGAGCTGCAAACCTGTAGACCTCGGTTTGAATCCCACTTGCATACTGCGTGACCTTGAGTAAGTCACTTAACTTCATTGTGCTTCCCAGATTGCACCTGTAAACAAGCTTTCAACTTAGTGTGTCTCTCCTGGTAAAAAAAAAATAAAATCACAGGACACCTATAAGGTTGCCACCTGTCAGGTTTTTTACCTGGTGATCAGGTTTTCAGGGTCCCTACCCAGAAATCTGATTTTGTCTGTGCTGGTCAGGTTTTTGAGCCATTGTGAGCAGGGGTCAACCTTAATTTTTTTTGCATTAACCAACAATGCAAGTTGATTCAAAATTGTACTAGCCCACAGACGGTTGCACTAGCCCTCAATTATAACGGTAAATTTTGATCACGTATACAGAAAACAATGCAAGCCAAGAAATACTTTGATTGCACATTTATGCTGCTCCCACATTGCTTCCAGCTCCCCAGCAGAAAAAAGACTGCAGTGCCATCATACACAGTGAGGCCCCCCCCCCCACACTGTTTTACACCACGGCCTCCTCTCTTCCTCTTCTCTTTCTGCACACACACACACACACACACACACACACACCAAACCTGTGGATATCACAACAGCAAATGTTCAATCAAGCAGTCCCAGCTCTGCACACACACACAACAGCTGACATCATCATGCACCTCACCGCACTGTCACCACTGCCCACAGGGCAATGAACAGAGTCAGGCAGAGAAAGACACTCTCAGCCCCCACCCTATAGTCAACTATAACTGTCTCAAGTGAGCCAGGAGAACATCTAAGATTTCTTTGGGGGTTGGAGCTACACAAATCTAAGGGGCTTGGAAAATAGAAAACTATGATATTTTAATTTTTAAAAACATTGATTTTAATATGCTCTGCACCAACAATAACAGATTTTTCTTTAACACTGTCCTTTCATCAGTGCAGGGAAACAGTACACAGGCATAATGCTATACTATCTCTATTTCTATATAGCAGTGGCTCTCAAATGGGGAGGCCAGCCTCCCAAGGGAGGCCCCAAATTGTTCCAGGGGAGGCCCAGTCCAGTCCGAGAATGTACGGTATTGAAGTTTCAAGTTTTGGCTGTTTTGTGTGAAAGGATAAAACAAATTAAATCTGGATAGCTGCAGGTGAATCTCTAATTATGGACACATATTTGACCAGGAAGCCCCCATTGAGTCAAAGCTTGTTTATAGGTGTCCACAGACCGAGGACCCAGGAGGTCGTGAGGGGCACATACCTGAAGCCCTCCCCCCAAAGCAAGGTCGCGGTCGCGAGGACCGAGTTGAACTCCCCACAAGCCCTGAACACTGTACCAAGGACCCAGGAGGTCGTGAGGGGCACATACCTGAAGCCCTCCCCCCAAAGCAAGGTCACGGTCGCGAGGACCGAGTTGAACTCCCCACAAGCCCTGAATACTGTGTAAGTCTCTACAGGAGGCAGCTTACCAAGCTCGGGCCAGCTCCTATTCCAGCAGGCTTTAGATCATTTAGTAGCTAGCCTTAACAGTGTTTGTGTGATACTGGCGCCAAAATAGACAATTTACACAGTGTTGTTTAATTCTGTACTGAAACTACTGCTACTGCTTGCTCATTTCCAGACTTTGCCTGTACTTGTAAGCACCTTTTCTGGCGCCATAATCACTTTTAAATTTGAAATGCCAGAGGTGCTGCACTTCAGGGCTCCCTTTTACCTTGCTGGCGCCACTTTTTAAATCCGGTAAACCCCAGCACGAAAGACTGGCCAAGTGCCTGTAGCAACAAAAGAGATAATCATCTTTAAAGGGAAAAAAGCCCAACTTTCTAGCTATACAGTTTTAAAGGAAAGGCCGCATTTAATTCTAAGCTGATTTCTACAGATTAAAAAGCCCAGCCCCCTTGAGAAACGCCCTGTTAAAACAGTATTTAATCCTGCTCACTGACCCTTTCTCCTTGTCCACAGACTGAGGACCCAGGAGGTCGTGAGGGGCACATACCTGAAGCCCTCCCCCCAAAGCAAGGTCGCGGTTGCGAGGACCGAGTTGAACTCCCCACAAGCCCTGAACACTGTGTAAGTCTCTACAGGAGGCAGCTTACCAAGCTCGGGCCAGCTCCTATTCCAGCGGGATTTAGGCCCCGCCGGCGCTGCACGCCGGCTCCCCACCGTCCCCACCACCACACTTGGTCAACTCTCAGTTTTATAGGCTGCAACTCTCAGTTTTATAGGCTGCATCACGTGAGTGCAAAAACCAATCAGCTCACTTTTCCATTTGCTGGTTATACGAAGTGAACACTAGGGGGCTCATGTATAAGAACACAGCTAAAGTAAGAAAACAAACCAAACAGAAAAAAAAAACCTGGAATTTTAATAGACTACCATAAAGAAAACACCATGCTAACCAGCCAAATGAAACTAATACATCTAATGTTAACATTAGTTTTTGTCTCCCACTCACTCCCCCCTCCATCTCTCAGTAACAACTTCCCAGCTAATGGGCACAGGGACCTACATCCCTTTTCAAACATAACATTGAGCCTTAGCTACACCATAAATTGGCCAGCGCAGGCATTAAATGATCCACAACCCTACACACACCTCCTCAAAAATCCCAACCCTCTCCTTTTACAAGGACAAAAAGCCCTACTGATCCAATCAATCCCTATTCCATGCAAAGTGCCAAAAAGCAACACAAGTACACGCAATAATAAAAACCTCTCAAAACGGTTACTGCTAACTGCACTCAGACATGCACTCTTACTACTACTACTAATGGCTGGTGATATACACCCAAACCCAGGGCTGGCCCCAGCTAACACGATAAATCTAAACAACACAGGTCTGACGCTGGCTTCCATAAACATACGTAGCCTACCAAAAAAGCTAACTCTTCTCCAAGGGTGGGTCGCACAACACTCACTCGCCAGACATCCTTGCCCTATCCGAAACATGGTTAACTACTTTGGTTCCTGACTCCGCAGTTGCACTGAACAACTACATCATATTTAGAGACGATAGGGATGGAAAGAGGGGAGGTGGGTACGCCATATGTGCCAGAGCAATATTTAAGCCTTTATTAGTCCCCTTGCCAAACCCGAAATATGGTGCCCAAGCAGTCACCATCAAAACGACAATTGGCTCCCACGGGAAACCACTATATCTAATGTCAGTATACATACCCAACAACCAGAAAGAAGCCTTTGACTCTATACTGCCAAATATAGCTATGCTCCCCCCCCAAGAAGTGATCTCATAATAATGGGCGACTTTAATGTAAATTGGTTATCAAAAGCAGCAGATCCCTTTAAAGACGCTGCAACTGCTCACGATCTGACTCAAGTTGTCCAGACACCCACACGACAGGACCCCAGAACAGGTACACACACGCTCCTTGATCTCATCCTGACGAACTCCCCCAAACACCTATCTAATGTCAAAGTCCTCCCGGACGTCCTCAGTGACCACTCTCCTCTCTCCTGCACCTGGTCCAACAAGAGCCCTCACAAACACCCTAAATTATCTTACCAAAGACACCTCAAACAGGGAGCAATATCCAAGATTATCCATAGCCTCTGCACCAGCAACTGGTCCCCGGTCCACACCGCCATATCCATTGATGGAGCCCTTCACCTCCGTTATAAATATCTTCAATGCAGCCTGCGACAAATATGCCCCCCCCTTGCCAAAAAGTTTCTAAAAACTAGGGACACACCGTGGATAACACAACCCCTATTAGACCAGATGCTACATAGAGACAATCTCTGGTATAAAGCTCTCAATTCCAAAGTCTCCCATGACAGACAGCTCTATAGGGAGGCGAGAAATAAGTGCACCAGGGCCATTCGACTAGCTAAGGCAAACCACTACAAACAAGCCCTAACAGCTCCTGGGGCTCAGGGAACAAATTTTGGAGCAACATCAAAGAACTATGTGGGAAATCAGATAACCAACCGCCAACCCAAATAACCTATAATGGTACACTCTCACAAGACCCCACCGTAATAGCCAACATTCTGAATAATTCCTTCACAGACCTCAGTCACATTCTCCCTCCAAACTTCTTTGACCCACCCACCTCGTTACCACCCACCCCCTACCTTAGGCACAGCATCCCACCTTTCCGGTTCAATTCTATCTCTTGCAATAAGACCAAGCACTACCTCACACAAGCCCTAAAAAACAAAAGATATAGCAGTGATAACTTAGACCTCAAGATCCTTCGGCTGACACTAGATGTAACTATCCCTCACCTAACTAAAATATTCAACCTCTCACTAAGCCTAGGGCAATTTCCAACTCTCTGGAGAAGGGGTATCATCACACCTTTACTAAAAAAGGGTGATCCAACTGACCCTGGTAACTACAGGCCAATCACGATTCTTCCCCCCCTCTCAAAAGCCCTCGAAAGAATAGTGTCAGACCAACTCACTGAGTACCTGACAAAGCACTTCCTGCTCTGCCAATAACAACATGGTTTCAGAACAGGGCATAGTACCACCACGGCACTCCTCACGCTTACGTCCTATATCCATGATGCTCTTGACGCGGGTGACTTGGCAGGAGCAATATTCATAGATCTAACTAAAGCATTCGACACTGTAAATCATGATTTACTATTACAACTACTTCCCTCACTCAACCTTGCCCCAGACACCATACTCTGGTTCAAGAACTACCTCACCGACCAGACTCAAGAAGTGAAAATAAACACCACTCTATCCTCCAAACTCACAGTCAAGTCGGGCGTACCCCAAGGATCAATCCTAGGCCCGCTTCTATGCACCCTCTTCCTGAATGCCATCCCAAGTGCCTGCAGCGGTAAGCTTCTACTTTATGCAGATGATGCAGTAATTTATTGGAAAGATTCCACCCCAAATGCCCTTCAGCACAATCTCCAAACTAATTTCCAGGAAATAGAACACTGGTTCATGAAGCAACGGTTGGTACTAAACTATAGCAAAACAAAATCCATGATCTTTGCACACAGACAAAGCCCCTACTATAGCTCCCAACTAAACATCACCAACCACCAGGGCACCAAAATTGTCCAAATTTCACACTTCAAATATCTGGGCATCACGCTAGACACATCTCTGACCTATCACAAGCACATTGACCAACTCTCTGCCTCAGTAAACACCAGACTAAGGGACCCTCTTTAGGTATAGACAATGCCTCCCACCCCACGCCGTACATCTGGCAGTAAGTAGCTCGGTTCTATAGCTGGTAGACTATGGAATAACAATATATGGAGCAGCTGACCCCACTACACTAAAACGAATCAATCTGGCCCTTAACAAAGCCAGCCATCTGGTTACAGATAGCGACAAACTAACTCATACCTGCGACCTCTACAAAAAAGCTAACTGGCTGACTTTCTCAGGCAGGCTAAAATACCACACCTGCCTCCAAGCCAAGAAAATCCAACTGAGGATGGCACCCAATGGACTCCACCCTCTAATAAAACTTAACACTCACAGGATCACCCCAAGACACCCAGCTAAATCACATACCTTAGTCCCCCTTAGAAGGACCACGCTAGGCCAAAGGTCATTTGGTTATCGGGCACCCTCCTGGCTCAATGAACTCCCCCCCCACTCATCTCACAGGCCCCAAGTATAAGCCTGTTCAAAGCCAGCATCAAGAGGCACCTCCTAGATTCAGAGACATGTAGCTGCACCCAAGTATGATATGCCACCTAGACGCAGGGTTGATTATCCAACCTGAGACAATGCCTGTTGTCTGCAATGTTGTTAAACACATTTGGAAAGTACTCACAAGTTTCCATAAATGTTACATGTTCTAATGACCTGGGATGCAATAGCGACCCCAAATGTAACTACCCATTACATGTTATTATGTATCTGTCTTATTGTAATCACCTCTGTATATTAATATTTATTACTATTGTTGTTTTATCTTGCTTAACATGTCTGTTTCCCTGACGTGGAGCCTTTGCAAAGGAGTCACTGACTCAAAGGTTGTAATTCCGAAACTTTAAATAAATAAATAAATAAATAAATAAATAAATAAATAAATAAATATGTAACTTAATGCCTGGGGAAGGCACGCCGAGTCAAGGCGTGTTTCTACAATAGGTATGTATATGCAAATTAGTAACTTGGAAAGACATACTGAGTCAAGGTTCATTTCTAGGTAGGTATTTATATGTAAATTAGTGACGGGAAATGCACAGAAATCTGATGCACGTTTTCAGGTGTGACCTGAGGTAAGGGTACAGAAAGTTGCTTAACAACAGGGTAAGGGAAGGAGAGAGAGAGAGAGAGAGATGAAGTGGCTAGGTGTGGCTGTTCCAGATAGAGAGGAAACAGAGTAACAACGGCCCAAGAATCAGAAAAAAGGAGTCACAAGTATAACCTGGGGTGCCAGGTCACAGTGGAGAGCAACAAGTTGAATAAAAAGAGAATATCCTCAGTCAACTTTATTAGTTTCACTTTAATCCTGGTGTACTGTGCAAAGTAGGAGTTATTTTTTTCTGTGCGGAGGCCCAAGATTTTTTCCAAATTTGGGGGAGCCTTTAAATCTTTTTCATGGCTTGGGAGAGGCTCACTATCAGAAAGTGTGAGAACTAATGCTACATAGGATGATCTATGTACCCCAGGAATGCCTAGTTTAAGCTTTCAAATTATGTATTTTATTAAACTTTATTTTCGTACCATACGTGGTCCGAAGTTTTGTTTTTAGGATGAAAGGACATGCTGCGTGGGATAAGGTGGAATTGTATGGACAGTGATGGCTGGCATGGTCCACTTAGAAGAGCTGGAGACCCCCCCACACACTTGCCAGTAATGGCAGCTATGGATCTGTGGATGGTCATTTCAGAGTCTGGTTTGCAGTGGTGTCCAGGGAAAGAACAGAGTTAAGAGATCTGGAAAGGAGAGGGAAGTTATGGTGAGGCTGGGATAAAACCCACCACCTGCAGGGCCTACCTTGTATACCTCTTCGCATTTTGTCACTGAAATATTGGATGCAGACACTCAAAATGTAGGAAAATGAGGGGCACTGGTCTTAATAATATGGGACACATTTTTAGACAGAGGCACATTCAGAAAACTGGATCATGGGACACCACTAAGGTTGCCACCCGTCATTTTTTATTTACCTGGCAGTCAGGTTTTCAGGGCCCCTATCAGGAAATCTGGTTTTGCTCTGTGCTTTTGAGTGCTCACATACTTTTGAAACATATTTGTCATATCGCTCATTGTTTCAACTACATGTCCAGGTTTCAAACAAGTTCTCTTATCAGTATAGCCCTTTGTTTGTGAAAGCAGTCAGCCTGGGAGGTGTAAAGTATGGCCATTAACACCATTAGCACTTACTTAACTTAATCTTTTCCACTGCAGCAAAGCTGCCCCCACCTTTTGTAACAGTAACAGAGCCAGTTGTCTTCCACTTTCATTTGCTGGTAAACATTTTCATCTTTTTTTTTTTTTATCTGCCTTCCTACGTCGGTGTCCACTCCTTCGGACTTTGCTCATTCCTCCGAGCCACTGCTCCAGGATCTGCCCCTAGAGTGCTTTCTTCTCCTCCCCTCCTTATCTGCACAGCGGGGTCTGTCTGTAATTGGTGGTCCCTAGGTGGAGCTGTCATCATCTAGGACCCCCGAGGAGCTTATCCGTTTTTCTGTGCTCCCCTCGACCCCACCCCCCCGGGACGCCGGCGCTTAGGGACGTGCGTCTAGAGAAGCGGCGTGCTGATGCGTCTCTCTCCACGTGGCGACAGCGTCCCCTCCCGACTCCGTGAAGCGGAGACGCTAGTTCCCCCTCGAGGCCGTGTTCCCACTGGCTCTCTCAGGAGTCGGGTGCAACTTGCACCCTGGTATCCTCTCCCTGAGGGAGGAGAGCATCCGTGGGACGTCAATCCTCCCGATCCCGGCCCACCCCCGCCGACCTGAGTCCGTTCCCGGCCCCGAGTCGCCGGCGTGGCTCGAAGTGTGGCATCCAGTGCCTCAACCCTCAGCGCCACCGGGCCGGCTAACATTTTCATCTCTAACAACATTTAGGCATTTTTAAATTTTTTTTTTTTCCTCAAGAAAAACGCATGAGCCCCCAAGGTGCAGGGGCACAGTTTGCACCTACCTAAGTCCAGCTCTGCCGGAGGACAGATGAGACATGTGTGGCTCAGGCAGCTTTCATGAAGGCATTAGTGCATACTGATAAAGAATGCAGCACAGTGTGTTACTAATAGAGGAGCTCCATAATGGGGGAGCTATAGCACCCTTAACCCCCCCCCCCAAATCCGCCTATGAAATGCCAAATGTTTGCTTGCTGGCATTAGCAGTTGAAGTGCAGGAGTTAGAGAGATGCAGTGTAGGAATGGTACTGAAGTATTGAACTGATGCCAACTATACCCTCACCCTGCAGAGATGGACAGGCATTGGGGTGTGCCTCTGTGCCATCGTCCATGACGGTCATGACATTTCACCTCACCCTACCCCTCAGACACTTTCAAGTGTCGAGGTGTGCCTTGGAGTGTTTGGGCTTTACATTCACCTCATTCCATAAGGAAATACGCTGAAATGGGTGCAGTATAGGAGAATAATGTGAACTCTGGCAGCAAAGGGTCCCAGGCGCACCTCGATGCCTATTGCTGGCTGCACGGTGGGGGAGGGGGTGAAATGGCATGAACATTACTGTCAACAATCCCAAGTCACACCCCTGATGCCTGTCAGTCCCTACAGGGTAGGGCGTTATGGTCAAAAACCCTAACGCCCTGGGCATTTCTTGGTATTTTTACTCCAAGTTTTCCACATGAGCTTTTTGTGGCCCCATTGCATGAATAGTAACACTATCAGTTCTTTAGGCGAAAGGTGATTTTGTACAGAGACTGCATCATTTGGCGCCACAGGTGCAAAGACGGATTTCGAACAGGATGTGAAAAGTGACAGATGTGCTGTTCATGAGGAGATGTAGAAAAATGGCATTGTTAAAAATGTGGAGTGAAAATATACAAAAACAGGTGAAGCCACGAAAGTGCATAGAAAATGCGCAATGTACATTCCTAATGTAATTCGTTTGGGGATTTTTTACAGCAGATTTTCAACATAGGCATTTTGGGACCTCTGCTCATGAACAGTGTCATTGTGATTTTCTTAATCTGTCCTGAACACTAATTTCCCACAGCAAATGTGCTATTCTGTGCTAGGAGTGCAAAAACACATTTTGTCCAGGTGTGAAAAATGACTGCTGTACTGTTCATAAGGAGGTGTGGAAAAATGCCAATATTGAAAATCTGGACTGAAAATATTACACATTTGTGAACTTATGAGGGTGTGTGGAAATTGTGCAATGCATGCTCGTAACAGAGTCATTTTATGGACTTCTGTCATCAAATTTTAAAACACCTCGGCGCATGAACAGTGTCACTGTGATTTTCTTAATCTGTCAAAAAAATTGATTTCGCACACCAACCACCCCATTGTACGCTACGTTCGGGATATTCAAAAGGGATGTGCATGGCACAACAGGGTTGCGCCATGCGCAACCCACTAATGCGCCCCAGCATGATACTGAAAAGGGCAAGCTGAGCTGCCCAATCCCGATGCGCTGGGGCGCAACCCTAATGTATGCGGCACAATGGCAGGGGGTGTGCCAATGCATATACGGCACATCCAGATATTCAGCCCGGGATATGTGGTGCATATGCCGGCGCACCCCTGCATTGTGCCACACAGGGAGGTGCGCAAAGATGTTTCTGAAAAACAGGGAACAAGTCGGGGACACCCACAGGTGGGCTGCCATACTGCACGGCGCAACACAGCAGCTGCCTGCCATGGGTGGCCACCCGACCTCCCCAGACATCATATCAGAGCACACAACCCCCCTGGTGATCCAGTGGCCCCCCTCTCGCCCGATCGCTGGCAGAAGTAAAAGACAGATCCCTGGTGGTCCAGTGGACCTTCCCCCTCTCACCCGATTGCGGGCAGTAGTTTAAAATGATTTCATGGTGGTCCGGTGGAACCCCCCCCAATCGCCTGATCGTGGGCACAAACATATGGAAAACCCTTGTGGTCAGTGGTACCCCCTCCCAACCTGCCCACTCGGTACCTAGCCACCTCTGCCCCCCAGTCAGGGCGTGCAGCAGCACCCTCCTGCAAGCCACCTGGCCAAGCCAACTGAGGCGTATAGTTTTCTGTATGCCTATTGGTCCACTCGTGGGCCAATGGAGTGCAGAAAGTTCAAACTGACTACAGTCCCTAACTGTGTTCATTCACAGTTCGGGACCGTGTAGTACAGTTTGACTGCACACTCATTGGCCCACAGTGGACCAATAGGCCGCACAGCCGTTACGCAAAATACGTCGAAAATGCGGGTGGCTGGGAGGCTTCCGGGCGGGTGCTACCACTTGCTGCTGACTGGGGGGGTGCAGGATGGTGGGGCACTGCAGTGAGGAGGTGGGGAGGGGGAACCACTGGACCACCAGGGTATGTCCCTATGTTTGTGCCCGCGATCGGGCGATGGGGGGAGGGGGTTCCACTGGACCACCATGGAAACATTTTATACTACTGCCCGCAATCAGGCGAGGGGGGGAGGTCCACTGACCCACCAGGGATTTTTATTTTACTTATCCCTGTGATTGGACGAGAGGGGCTCCACTGGACTACAAAAGATTTTTGTTTTATTTCTGCACACGATCAAGTGGGGGGGGGGGTCCACTGGACCACCAGGGATCTGTCTTATACTTCTGCCTGCGATCGGGCGAGGGGGGGATCCACTGGACCACCAGGGATATATTGTTCATGTATGCCCGCAATCAGGCAGACAGGCAGGGGAACTGCAGGGTGTCGGTCCCCAATGGCTGCAGTCTCGCAGGGCCCCAGGCGCAACTCGCTGGGGATCGGCGCACCACATGCAAATGGGGTCATAATGAAATGCAAATGGCCCCATTTGTGCCTTGCATGCATAATGGCCTCATCTGCATGTGCAGTTCTGAATAATCGCTTTGATGCACCTAGCGCAAGTGCACTTGTGCTGGCGCATTCCCCTTCCCCATTCTGCCACTTGCGCCTGGTGCAGAGTCACTGCACCATGCGCAGTGCTTGCATCCTCAGTGCCATATTCAACAGTGCTAGCCATGGTGCAGCACCGCTGAATATCGTCTGGTCCTCGCCCTAGCACAGACTAGTTGCACTGTGCCCAGGCTTGCGCCACATGTCTGAAAACACATATCAGGTGAAATGTGAAAAATGACAGTTGCACTATTCATAAGGAGGTGTGGTAAAATAGCAATGCTGAAAATTTGAATGAAAATATTAAAAATGCTCGGAGTTACGAACGTGTGTAGGGAACTGTGCAACGCATGCTTGTAAAAAACAGTCATTTGGGGGAATTTGTTCACCAAATTTTCAACATAGGGTTTTGGGGGGCCTACCTCATGAACAGTATCACTGTGATATTCTTACTCTTTCCTGAACATTGATTTTGCACACGACTGCGCCATTGTGCGCTACATGCGCGAAACACATTTTGGGCGAGATGTGAAAAATGACAGCTGTACTGTTCATAAGGAGAGGTGGTAAAATGGCAATGTTGAAAATCTGGAGTGAAAATATTGAACATTTGTGAGCTTACGAGCGTGCGTAGGAACAGTGCAACGCATGGTCGTAAAACAGTCATTTTCGGGATGTTTTTCACCATATTTTCAACATAGGGTTTTTGGGGGCCTACCTCATGAACTGTGACACTGTCATTTCGTAAATCAGTCCTGAAAGGTGGTTCCACACAGTGACTGCAAAATCACCTTTCAGGGTCGATTAACAAAATGACAGTGACAGAATTCATGAGGTGGGGTCCCAAAAACCCCATGTTGAAAATGTGATGAAAAAACTCTCAAAAATGTCTGAGATATGCAACAAATTGGCAAAAACCCTATCTATCCCATTATACAGTTTACCTGCATTTGCCCAGTTCGTGGTAGGCTTTAAAAGAGTGCAGAATTGCTCCCGGTCCACCAAGATTGTCGCCCGGACTCGGAGGCAATGTATGGGGTGAGGGGGGTGGGGAGGTGGGCACGCAGAAGGTGGGCTGGTTGGGGGAGGAACTCCACGGGACCGCTTTCTACTTTACAGGTTTATTTAAAAAAAAAAAAAAATTATGGGAAGGTTTTCTTTTTATAGGGACATTCTGTTTGGGCAGCTGGGAGCCCAGGGACATTCTGTTTGGGCATGCTGGGGTGGGCTCCCAGGCGTGCCAACTGACTGTTCTGGGGGTGCTGCAACCCGACGGAGATTGGGCACCCCGCCGGCACCTACTGAGGGTGTAGGAGACAAGTGCCGAGGGGATTGCACCCCTTGGCAAAACAGTTGGGGGTGAACACCATGTTGACGGGGAGTGGGTTCCCCCGTCGGCAAATGATGAATCAGGGGGCATGCTGACAGGGGGATTGGGCATCCCTGTTGGCACATAGAGGTGCGGGGGGGGGAGTAAGCTACATTTTCTTTTTAAACTGTTTTGCCAGGAATGCACACTGAAGGGGAGGGCGCAGCAGCTTGCAGCATTGTAATTGGCCGCTGCTGCAGTCAGGGAGCGTACCGAACAGCTGACTGCACAATGACGGGGTGCTCTCTGATTGCAGCAGTTCAATTACTTTGATCTAGTGGCCTTCTAGATTAACTGTTGTCACGGACAGCATGCTGCTCTATTGGTGCAGTAGAGACCAGCCCAAAAATGGACTGCTGCTGCTGACCACAACACTGCCGCGCCTCCACAAGCCCCTTGTGAAGAAAGCTGACGCAATGTATTTCTTGCACATGCGTGCAAGCAAACACAAAAATGTACTGATCTAGCTTTTAGAGGGCATTATCAGTAATAGTGCCTGATAACTTCTTTTTAAACGTTTTTTTTTTTGTTTGTTTGTTAATTCTGTAGTGGAGACCTCACACTGATCCTGGAGGCATCCTAACCAGTGCTAGCTGTGCCACACACCCCCCCGTCCCAGTCAGCGACTTTCTCTATGGTGGTAACTCCCACCAAGTCAACCCTACAGGAACTCCCTATTACAGAGCTGTCACCCACACCACTGTTCTTTTCAGTTAATCTTTTTTATTGAATCTTTAAAAATAAAAAACAAAACAATACATAGAGATAAGAATCAGCAGTACTGTTAAGAAAGACGGGCATTTTGATGTAGGAGCAGCTAGCATATTAGTGTTGCCCGTTGAGGGTATATAATAGGCAATGCCAAATCTTACTGTTTATAAAGAACTACATACTTACCATAACAGTAGAACTTCAAGAGAATCTCTCATCAGGCCATACCTAAGGAATTACAGCCACCAGGCACTAGGACCACTCGGAAACTTTCTGTAAGCAGTGCGCTGCGCCCATCCATGACGACATCCTACGTCAGCACTCCCACATAAATGTGGGTGGCTCCTTCCCTCCTCACTTCCCTGCTGGAGATCATGCTCAGAGGACCACCCTCTAGGGAACCAGGAGAGAGCCTATAGTTCTGCGTACCAGGAGAGGCTGGAAACAGCAGGTAGACCGTCCTGGAGAAAAAGATAACAGTTAAAGAGCTGTCAATCCTAGGGGGATGGTGGGAGGGACAGCATGTCATAATGAAATATTCTCTCGAAGAACTACTGTTACAGTAAGTACGTAACTGTTCTATCTTCTTCGAGGATATCTCTCATCAGGCCACACTTATGGAACGAGTACCAAGCAGTTCTAACAATAAAACTGTCTAGGTGGCTGGAGCCTACTTCAGGCATGAAAAAGAAGGCCTTGAAGTACAGTTAGGCTAAAAATACAGGTTACTCACCTATAACAGGAGTTCTAGGAATGGTATATGTTGTTCATCCACACTGTCGGGAAGGTTCTTTGCCGCTTTAAATCTTGCCGGAAGGTCTTTAAGCTGGCTCCTCCCACCCACCCGGGTGGTAAAACTCTTGGCTCTGCCCCATGATGCCAGATCTAGCCCGCTGGAAGCCAGGTTGTGCGTCAAAGCCGGGGAGGTCGAGTGGGTCGTGTGGATGAACAACATACACCATTCCTAGAACTCCTGTTACAGGTGAGTAACCTGTATTTCTAGGGACATGGATATGTTGTTCATCCACACTGTCTGGCAGACTCCTAGCAGTTCTCCGGGAGGAGGGAGGCAAGGCACACACACCCTACTTAGGAAATAAAGACTGGAGAACCAAGGCTCCAAAACCAGCATCCCGGCGTGACCCAAGGTCGATGTGGTAGTGGGTGATGAAGGTGTGTGCTGACTTCCAGGTAGAAGCCCTGCAGATTTCCTGGATAGGGACGTCCCTGGAAGCAGCCACTGATGCAGCGGTATGGCAGGTAGAATGAGCTGTTATCCCTCTGGGAGGCTCCATGCCCGCCAACCTATAGCAGAGATCTATGCAGGAGGTGACACACAAGCCTATTGTCCGCTCGGCTGCAGGTCTGCCAGGTGCGGTTTCAGCGTAGGTGACAAACAGCTGGCGAACCTCTCCCCGAACTTCAGCCGTCCGCTCCTTATAATAAGCGAGCACTCTCCTAGGGTCCAAAGTATGGAGCCTATATTCTGCCTCCGAGGTGTGACTGAGGTAGAACACCGGCAGAGTCAACACCTGGTTAAGGTGAAACTCCGACAACACTTTGGGAAGGAATTTTGGGTTGGGGCGCAGAACAACCTTGTCCCTGTGGAAGACCAGATAGGGAGACTTGATGGAAAGTGCCTGGAGCTCTCCCATCCTTCTGGCTGAAGTGATAGCCACCAAAAAGGCGATCTTCCATGACAGGTGAGAGATGTCACACCTGTGCATCAGTTCGAATGGCTTGCCCATGAGCTTAGCCAACACCAGCAGTAGATGCCACGGAGGTGGAGATTCTCGCACCAGAGGGGATATGTGATCAAGGCCTTTGAAAAAGCGCCCGACCACCTTCTCCTGCGCCACCGACTGCTTCCCGGCCCGCGCCCGGTAAGCAGAGATGGCTGCCAGGTGCACCTTAAGGGTCATCGACCGAAGCCCTTGCTGAGAAAGGGACCACAGGTAGTCCAGAATGCCTGCCAAGGAACAGAAGGAAGGGTCCAGGCCCTTGCCCTGACACCAAATGGAGAATCTCTTCCATTTGAAGGCGTAGCATTTTCGGTCGACTCCTTACAGGACGCCTCAACGATGTTGAGGACCTTGTCGGAAAGACCCAAGGCCTGGAACTCGAGCCGCTCAGGAACCAGGCCATCAGGTGCAGGGATTGAAGGTCCGGATGGAATACCTTCCCCTGATTGACTGAGATCAGGTCCGGGTGGGCTGGAAGCCACCTCGGGAGGCTGGCACTGAGACTGAGGAGATCTGGATACCAGAACTGGCGGGGCCAGTCTGGGGCTACCAGAATCACCTGCGTCTTGTCCCTCGTCGCCTTGAGAAGCACCTTGTGGATCAAGGGAAATAGGGGAAAGGTGTAGAAGAGGCCCAGGGTCCACGGCCTCAAGAAGGCATCCCCCTGCAGCGAGCCCTGCTGAGGGGGGCGGGCATGAAACAATTTCAGGTTCGCATTCTCCCTGGAGGTAAACAGGTCCGCCTGAGACGTGCCCCAGTGGGAGAACAGATCTTGTACTACCTCCAGCAGGAGAGACCGCTCGTGGAATGCAGCCCGTTTCCGGCTTAGGGCATCGGCCAGGGTGTTGGAGGCTCCTGCCACATGAATGGCGAGGAGATCCGCCTCCAGGCTACGCACGAGTGACCAAATACGGAGAGCTTCCCTGCACAGAGGCATCGAGCGTGTCCCGCCCTGGCGGTTTAGGTAGTACATGGTTGTGGTATTATCCATCTGGACCTGAACCACTTAACCCCGTAGAAACGGAGCGAAGGCGGTGAGGGCTAGACGAACCGCTCGAAGCTCCAGCAGGCTGATGTGGCATCGGGACTCCTGAGGGGACCAGAGGCCATGCGCTCTGTGCTCCCCCAGATGGGCACCCTAACCTTTAGAGAGGCATCAGTCGATAGAGACCATCGGCTCTGGGTGGACAAACGGGATGCCCTCCTGCAGATGTGCTGGAACGGTCCACCACTGGAGAGCATTCCACATCCCCTGGGTCACTGTCACTAGCTGATCCAGAGGATCGAAGTGCTGTGACCATTGGCTGGCCAGCCCCCATTGAAGGGGACGCATGTACCAGCGGGCCCAATGGACCACGCTGGTGCAGGCCGCCATGAGGCCCTGGAGGCGCAGGAAGTCCCGGGCAGGGCGTGATTGCCCAACCAGAAATGATTGGGCAAAGGAGGAAAGAACCTCAGCCCTGTCCGCCGGGAGCCGTGCTCTGGCTCGTAGAGAGTCGAGCTCTGCTCCGATGAATTGGATCACCTGCTTTGGCACGAGTTCTGACTTGGCCTTGTTGATGAGGAGGCCAACCTGAGAGCAAACCTGGAGGGCCAGATCTCTGGACTGCTCCACCTCCACTCTGGAGGGGGCTGCAATCAGCCAATCATTCAGGTAGGGGTACACCCGGACCCTTCGGCGACCAGGAATGCTGTCACCACTGCCATGCATTTGGTGAAGACCCTGGGAGCTAGGGAAAGGCCGAAGGGCATGGCCCGGAACTCGTAGAGGGATCCCTCTGCCCTGAAGCGGAGGAATCTCTGGTGGGACGGACGGATTGGGACGTGAAAGAACGCGTCCTGAAGGTCCAGAGAACAGAACCACATGCCTCGTTCTAAGGATGGGATTATCTGAGCCAGGTGACCATCCTGAAGGTCCGAGACCTTAGGAACCTGTTCAGGTCGTGCAGGTCGAGAATGGGGTGCCAGCCCCCCATCCATTTTGGGACCAGGAAGTACCTGGATACAAACCCCGGGTCTGGAGAAGGATTCGCTACCTTTCTGATCACCTCTTTTTCGAGGAGCAGGGCGATATCGGCTCGATGAGCCGACAAAGAGGCTTCGGACCCCGTAGCCCCCCGCGGGGCGACAGCTCGGGAGGGCGGGGCCTGCTCGAACTCCAGGGGCAGGCCCTTTCCTACCACCTCCAACACCCAACAATCCGTGGTGATAACAGACCAAGTGGAAAGGAAGTGGCGGAGCGTCCCCATGGGGACCAGGGGAGTGATGAGGCTGGGGCGACACCCCTCACCCGTCACTGGGCAGGCTTAGAGACGGACGGCCAAAGGACCCCTGGGCCTTTACCTCCTGCTTCCTATTGGAGAGAAACTTGTGGTCTTGAGTTTGGGATGCCAAGCCGAGCCTGCTGGCCCTGGTGCTGGTGCTGTTGGGCCGGACGTGCCACGGGCACAGAAGGACGAAAGGACTTGTGCGGCTGCTGCCGGCGGCCTTTGTCCTTCTGGGCGGAGGTGACCGAGTCCAGAGTGGCATTGGACTTTTCGATCCTCTGGAGGTGACCCTTCACTCCAGGGCTGAAGAGGTCGGTCCCCAGGAAGGGGACATCCGCCAGTTTGTGCTGGGTATCCGCCGTGAAGGTGGATATCCTCAGCCATGCTCTGCGGCACATGGCCACTGTGGCCGCAACCGATCTGGCACAGGAGTCTCCAATGTCCAGAGCTGTTTGGAGCTGCTGTTTAGCCACCGCCCTACCCGGGTCCCGTACCTGCCGGACCATGGTCTGCAGGTCGGCCGGGAGATGAGGGATCACCTCATCCAAGGAGCCCATGAGGGCGTGGGAGAAGTGTGCCATCAGCATGGCCGAGCTGGCCTGGCGGAGGCCAAGGGAGAACGCAGCACACACCTTGTGCCCGGCATAGTCCAGCTTTTTGGACTCCTTGTCGGGTGGCTTGTCCACATCCCTAGCGTTCCCGGAAAGCCGGAAACGCTGTCGGTGACCAACCCCTCGGCGGAGGGATGTTCCGAAAAACCGGGCAAAGAGCTGATAGGGACTGCATACTTTCTGGCCATCCTGGCCGAAAGCGCAGGACAGGAAGCAGGCTGCTGCCAGAGCTCCAAGGCTGGGCCAACAATGGCTTCAGCCACCAGAAAGGCCTCCGTGGGTGAATCCCCTCGGTCCAGTATCTCCTTCAGGGGATACTTGGCCCGCATGGATATGGGCTCAAGCTGCATCCCGATGGACTCCGAGATGAGCCGAAGCAGACCCATGAAGGACGATGGGATTTTGTCCATCGACTGGCCCCCGGAGGACTCCAGGTCAATGGGCCTGGAGAACAGGGAGGAGTCGTCGGAGCAGGACTCCGAGGAGTCTGCGAAAAGCTGCCTGGGCCTGAGCCACCCTCCACCTGCCGAGGATGGTCGGGAGTGAGGGTAACCGACAACCTGTGGGGCAGGCCCTGACCCGACCGACAGTCCTTGGTCGGTGCCTCCGATTTCGGTTGTGGAGGTGGAGGTTCCACCACAATCGGTGGGGCAGCTGGTTTTGGCCAAACAATTGGCCCAGGCTTGGGCACCTCGGCTACAGCGAGGGGTTGTTTCGGCCGCTGGGGTGACAGCCACTTGATGGCCGGGGAAGGCGACGGCGTCGGCTTGTTCCCGGACAGGAGTAACTGCTGCCACATCAGGTCCTCGTAGCGTCGATGCAATTTGCACCGAAGCCTCTCCTCTTCAGAGGAGGAAGATGAGGATGAGTGGCGGTGCCGCTTACTTCGGTGCCGAGATTGCCAATGTCGGCGGGATCGGCTGGACCGAGACAATATCTGAGACAGAGACAGAGATCCTCAATGTTTCTGAGGACAGGTCTGGAAAGGGGCGGGGGACACCCATTCTTCCCTCAGCTTGGAGGCCTTAACCGGGGACTGCGGCACCGGAGGCGCAGGCAGGTCCTCAGTCTCCACCTTGGGGAACCGGTGAAGAAGGGTTATCGGCTCCACCAGTTGACAGCCCATCCAATGGGTCAAGAAAAATCTCGACCGCGTCAACGGGTGTCTCGGCAGGCTGACCTGATGAGGACACCGTGAAGCCAGTCGCCTTAGCCGCAACCTCGACCGAAGTCGAGTGTCGACTGTCCGGGGAAAGGGGACCTTTCCCACTCCCACAAATGCAGATGATGGGACTTACCTTTAGAGTCCTTTCTGGACAAAGAGAAATGTCCCGATGGCTCCTCTCCCTTCGTGGAAAGGGATTGTCAAAGCTCCTTTAAGGAAGCTGAATAAGAGGTACCCAGAAAGAGCGGGATAAATGCTGCAACCGAGGAAGAGAAAGATGCGGCCTGTGCCACCTCCTCCTCGAGGGCGATCATCTGCTCGAGTTGCTCAGCCGAGCCAGCTGCCGCGGTAACCGCCCAATGGGCCTTCTTTGACTTAACCAGCAGGTAGCGCTTCTCGTGGGCGCCCAAGCTGTAACCGAGCAGTGCGGTCTTCCAGGACATTGGCCAAAAACGAACGGCATAACTCGCAGGCCTGCAGGTCATGTTCTAAGCTGAGGCAGTAGACGAACATGGAGTGCGGGTCCATCCTGGACATTTTCTGCCCACATGTGCACCGCCGAAATCATCCGGGAGTCGATTTGTCCATCGCAGCTGTGAGGGAGAAACTTGACCGAAGTCTTGAAAATTTTAAAATAAGTTTTAGGTGAACCGAAGAATTAGGATCCAGTCTGCACGCAGAGCGTTAAGGAGGGAACCTGAGCTTCTAAGCGGTAAGGAAGATTTGGCGTCATGAGGCGGAGCCGAGAGTTTTACCACCCGGGTAGGTGGAAGGAGCCAACTTGAAGACCTTCCGGCAAGATTTAAAGCGGCAAGGAACCTGCCCAATAGTGTGGATGAACAATATATCCATGTCCCTAGAACCTGCCCTTTTTCGAGCGGCAATGTCCAGACTGTAGTGTTTTGTGAAGGTGTGGACAATACTCCAAGTGGCAGCTGCACAGATTTCAGCAGCAGACACATTTTTATGTTGGCTTGCACGCATACACAAACAACATATTGGGGTAGTAGCACTTTCAGAGGTGTGTCAAGTGTTGTGACAAATGCAGGTGATCCTCAGCCGCCAACCAGTGAGCACGCTGCCAATGATAGCAGTTTCAGAGAGTGCCACCAACTTGAAACGAATCTGCCACTGCAATCAGAGACAGGCTCATCATTGCAGCAGCAGATCTGACATGCCTCCATTACATACCATTCCTGGTGAAACATTTCAAGACATATAGCAGCTCCTACCATCCGCCACATAATTCCCACAAAGCCGACATTGGGATGCCCAATCCCCCTGTCGGCATCCCCCCCCCCCATTATGTGGCACACCTAACATGGTGGCTCCTGCCGCCCACCACACATTCTAAAAGCCGACATCGGGGTGCCCAATCCCCTGTCAGCATCCCCCCAGTGTGTGTCTTTCCTGGTTAAAGACTTTCTCCTTTCTGACACCAGGATGCCCTCCCCTGTGTCGGATGTGCCCCCCCAAACCTGTTTATACAGTTTGCTGACATCAAGTGCCTAATCCTGTCAGCATCCCCCAAAATTGTGGCACAGAGAGCCCCCGTGTGCCTATTTTTTTTTGCATATAACCTGTGTAAATAAAGAAAACCTTCCCACACAATCTTTTCCCCTGCAAAGAAAAAAACGCCCACCGATGTCTCCCTGATCCCCATCCCCATCTTCCTCTCGTGCCCACCTCCCCACCCCCCCCACCCATACTTCCCCTCTGGAGTAGAGAGCCGCGATCTTCTCTGAACCAGGACGCCTGCACTCTTCAAAGTCGAACTGCGAACTGAAGAAATGACAGTAAGCTTTATAATGGGGAGTTTCAACTTAGGTTGATATTTCAGCCATTTTAGGAATTCGCCCCCAAATTTGCAAAATGGGGTTCTTGGGACCCCACCTCATGAACATGTAACTGTCATTTAGTTTCTCAGTCCCGAAAAGTGATTTCGCCGTCGCTGCCCGGAATCGCCTTTCGGGACCAATTAACAAAACGACAGTGCCAATGTTCATGAGTGGAGGTCCCAAAAAGCCCATATTGCAAATTTGGTAAAAAAATTCCCAAAAAATAACTGCGTTACCAGCGTGAGTTGCACAGTTTCTACGCACACTCGCAACTTCAGTTTTTAATATTTTCACTCCAGATTTTCAATATTGCCATTTTTCACACCTCTTACTAACAGTACAGCTGTTATGTTTCGGCAGGATTTGAAAATGTTGCATCGTACATTAATCGCAGTCGCCAGCGTAAGTCAACTTTCGGACAGATTAACCAAATCACAGTGCCGCTGTTCATGAGGAGAGATCCCAAAATGCCTATGCTGAAAATCTGGTGAAAAGAATTCTCCAAAAATGAAACGTGCATTGCGCAGTATCTACGCACGCTCGAAAATTCGCAAATTTTTATAATATTCTTTATTTTTGTTTTTTTCAGCATATCAGCAGGGATACAATATACACAATGACAAGTGATAAAGACATTCATCAATACTTTTACATAAATACAGTAGCATGGGACTGACAAATCTTGAGACTTCAACAGGCACATTTCATAGATCAGAATGTATTTTCAAACTAGTTATCCAGCATTCCATAATGCTCAGGGAACAAAGGACACGGGGGGGTAATAAACACCCAAGGCCTCCAAGCCAGTTCAAAATGCTTAATTCTACTGGTTCTTTTGGCAATTGTCCGTTCTAAATAGTAAATTTCAGACGCCACCTTATGCCACATGTCCAATGTAGGGGCAGTACTGTTACGCCAAAGACAAGTTATTACTTTTTTTGCTGCAGCCAGATATAGATATAATTTACTTTTAGTAGAAGGAACATAATCACATTCACCTGCATACAGCAGCACCAGCTGTGGAGAAAATGTTAAGTCATTTTCCACTAATTGTCGTAAACTAGCTTCAGTATCTCGCCAGTACTGGGCCATCATTGGACAGGTATAGAAGATGTGACACATTATTAGCCAATGACTCTCCACAGTCCCTCCAACATATGCCATAAAACTGGCTGGAAGAAACTTAACTAATTTGTCAGTCGTATTGAAAAAATCAAAGCCTGCATTTCCATATGAATTCAACCCAGTATGGGGCTCGAGAGACTCATGGAGGGTACAATTGGCTCCAACCACTTCTCATATGTCAAGTGTGTTTGTAACACCAAGTTCCAGGCCTGTAATATAGAGGATTGTGTATGAGCAGTCATATGTAACAAGGATATTCTTGTATCGAGAGGTTTCCTTGGTAACTGATTACCTTGAGAGCGCAGATTGAGAAGTATTAAGGGAACCTCAAGATACAAGAATTTCCTTGTTTGTGTATGACTGTTCATACACAATCTTTTATAGTGCATGGGCAGTTACAGCATAGAAAATGACACAAAACCAGCTAGAAATTGTAACTTTTTTTTTTTCAACTGACACAGTGTGCTGCAGATGTTTCTGCAAGTTCAAGTTTTAAAAAGAACGCAACTTCCAGATTAACTGGATTGAGGAAAGCAACTATGTTGCAACATTCCAAATTGTTATGCTGAAGTAGTGACACAGCTAGTGCAGCATAACAGCTGTGATGACATACTGTAGCTACTGCAGCATAAAATAGAGGATAATGTATGGTCATCGATGGTTAACCGGTTTGTTAACCATCGAGAGGTTGCCAGAGTGACAATGTAAACCTTGACAGCGAAGCTCAAGAGGTCTACGTCGCCATGGCAACCTCAAGATTGGTTAAGAAAACGGTTACCCATCGATGTACCATACTTTAGCTTTTATAGCGTATAGTACCATTTTTTTTTTTTTTTTTTTTAGAAAAGAAAGCAGTTCCTTACTGCTGTTTTTTTTTTTTTTTTTATGTCCCCACTGCTCTGCCCTCACCGCCGCGGCAGTTTCAAGGTCGTCCAAACCAGCTGCGTGCATGCCCAGACTGTTCCCTGTTGTTAACCCATCGATGTGATGTACCATCGATGGATTAACAACATCGTGATGACACATCGATGGTAAAACGTTGTTATAAAAAGGTAGATTTCTACCTATAACAACGTTCTACCATACATTATAACTCCATTCTAGTTATGGATTTCTATCAATAACATTCTCCCATACACTATACATCTCTTGTGGATTCTTGCCAGTGTTCCCTCAGGACCTTATAAATAGAATCTATCCAGTGTTTATTTTCCCGGCCTTGAATGGCCTCTATCAAAAGGCCCATCAGAGGGGGGACAGGGTTCGGAAAAGCATTCCAGGGTGTTTTTTTCTGACACAGAAATGTCCTCATCTGTAAATACCTATAATGATGGAAAGCTGTTTGCAGAGAGGCAAAGGGTAGCACTCCCTGCGCATCCAGAAATTGGTATAATCGACAGCCCCCTAGTATGCCATTCATTAAAAGCATGATCCATCTGTGCGGGGATAAAATCTCTCTCACTAACTAGTAATCAAAAATAATAAAAGGTTTCCTCTAACTGTGGAAGGGCCCATATCTCATACCAGGTTTTTAAGGTGTTATGGGTTCCAAAGGTGAAATTCCTAAGCTGTGGGGGAGAGGATAGAAGGGCAAACACTATAGGAAGGATATTAAATAAGTCATTTAACACAGAATCAACATATTTCCAGGTCGGGTCCAACTGTCTACTAAGCCAAGTCATAACTATTTTGCAGGTTACTGCCCTATGATAATACTTCAAATTTGGGAGATTAAGGCCTCCTTTATCTATTGATAGTTGTAGTAGTGACCAACAAATCCTTGGTTGTTTTCCAGCCCATACAAACCTGGACAGCATTCTATTCCAAGACACAAAATAAAATTGGGGAGGGGTAAGAGGCAATGTTTGTAAAAAGTATAGTATCTTAGGGAAAACTGTCATGCAAATGGCATGTAGTCTAGAATAAAATGACAAAAATAGATGAGACCAGGTTCTCATTAGAGATTCTATTTCTAGGGACAGTGGCTCAAAATTAAAGAGATCCAGATACTCTAATTTATTAGGGATGTTCACCCCCAAAATATTATATCTTGTTATTTCTCCAACTGGCAGGGAGAAGTTGTTTCAATTCTGGGGTAGGGGCAAAGTTTAAGGATAATACCCCAGTTTTCTATTTATTTGGTAGCCGGATATAGCAGAGAAAACATTAATCATTTCCAGTGTTGCTGGAATAGAAATTTCTGGGTCCAGCAATGTTAACAATATATCATCTGCATATAATAATATGGTAAATCTTCTCCCATCAAGCAGTAGCCCTTGTATCAATGGAAGTTGTCGTATGAATTTGGCTAAAGGCTCTATGTAGAGAGTAAAAAGCAGAGGTGACAGAGGGCAACCCTGTCTTGTCCCCCTGCTAAGAGATATTAAGGTTGCTAGCTGACCATTTATTTTAAGGTATGCCTTGGGGGTGGAATATATACGCTGTAGTAAAGCTATAAACTCCACTGGAAATCCAAATATGGACGTCTGCCATAAAAAGGGCCGCCTAACTTGGTCAAAGGCTTTGTTAGCATTGAGGCTGACAAATACTGCCAGTATCTTCCTCCGATTTATATGATCTAGAAGGTGTATTGTCCTGCGTTGTTATCTGTGGTTTGACGGGGGCGAATAAATCCTGACTGGTCAGGATTTATAAGGGATGGCAGCATCTCATCAATTCTAAAAGCTAGGATAGACATGAACAACTTGTAATCCATATTCAAAATGGATATGGGCCGGTAAGAAGTGGGTTGATCTGCTGGCTTATTTGGTTTAAGAATGAGGAAGATATTAGTATAGGCCGGGGGCTCTCCTGAAAAGCTGTCAACAAGGCTGGGGCCAATTGTTTCCAAAATGTTTTGTACCATTCAGAAGGTAAACCATCTGTGCCTGGTGTTTTCAAGGTTTTACTGTATGAGACTACTCTCTTTAGTTCTTCTGTTCTGATCAGGGCTTTTATTCTCGCTACCATATCCTGTGTAATTTTAGGGAGGGAAATAGATTTAAAAAACTCCTCATATGCCTGATGACTCGGCTGGGGGGCCATATCATATAATTGGGAATAATAGGTCCTAAATGTTTCCATTATCTGTGGGGTGTTCCGGGCATAGAGATTTTGTTACGGGTCCTTAAGGTGGGTGATACAACTGGTTCTATGACTCCTAAGTATACGTGCTAAGTTTCTAGCACCTCTGGGTTCCCCTTCAAATTTATGTGACTTAAGTTAAAATAATGCCTGCTGGGTTTTTTTCATCAAGATTCTTTTATAGCTCTGCCTTCTTCTGATTAATCTGGTCTCTCACTTCTGTTGTAGCCAAGTTTGGGGTATGTTGTAAATGTTGTAGTTCTGCATGGAGTTTAACATATTTACTTTCCCACTGCCTTTTCCTGTGTGCTGTATAAGCAATAATCCCCCCTCCCCCCCCACAGAATAACAGTCTTCAGTGTGTCCCATATAATGGAAGCTGAAATTTCAGAGGTAGAGTTCTCTTGACAGAATCTGTGTAATCTTTTTTTCTAAAACTAGCTGTAAAGGCCTCATCTTTAAGCAGTGAGGTATTCAGATGCCACCCAGTGGTCTTTTTTGGAATTTTGAAATCTAATTTCAAAAGTAAAGGGGAATGATCTGATAAGAATCTGGGGCCAATTGTTAAATCTTGTAGCCAATATACATGTTCCTTAGATATAAATAAATAATCTAACCTAGAATATGTATTATATCTAGAAGAATAAAAGGTGTACGCCCTAGTAGTGGGAAAAAAATGCCTCCAGATATCAATTATCCCAAGAGAATTCTGCTGGGGCCGGAATTGTTTCTGTGATGGGGAGAGGTGATATTGGGAAGGTGCAGAGGAATCAAGATGGGGCATCAATGTGAGGTTTATATCTCCCCCCATAATCAAGCAACCCTGCATATGGTCCAGCAACCTAGTGAAAAAACGTTGAAGCCTCCCTGGAGTATGTTGTGGGGGAAAACAGACATTCACCAAGGTTACTTGTTTTCCATATATAAGACCTTTAAGGATCACAAAACAACCCTGAGGGTCTGTATACTGCGACTCCAGGTGAAACTGGGTAGTAGAAGGGATCAAAATTGCAACCCCCCCCCAACGTTTGCCCTTAGGATACGAAGAAGCAAAAATTCGGAACCGACCCCCCAGACTAATTTCTGGTGCTCTTTATCAGAAAGGTGCGTCTCTTGTAAATAAATTATATCACCAGATTGTTTTTTAAGGTACTGAAATAACCAGGCTCTCTTAATCAGAGTAAGAATTCCATTTATGTTGAGCGAAAACAATTTTACAGTGCTAATTGCCATCTTTAATTATATAGAAAATGACCTGTGCTGGAAAAAATCTAGGGCCTACAATGTTTCCCCGAGTTGCAGCACACATCCCAACCTGGCATCCTTGGTTTGCACAAGTTTTCAATATTCCACATGTCCCCTGAAAGTCTCTCCCCGTTGACTCTATCTTGTACAAAACCTCTATTACCGTCTTTACAGTTTCACTGTCATATAGGCCATAATGATCAAGTTGTATCCTGCTGAAAAATATATATGCAACCACACCAGCTTATAACATAGTAGCAACATTTCAACATATATAACTGAGCCAACAGGTCTAACAATACATAGCTGGGGTCAAGATGCTGTTGAGGCCTCCCCTGGTTACTATTTAGGATCTGTTGCAGACTGATCCAGGAAAACCTAAAACACGTATACTTATACTGTACTTCCAATGTAGGGGAGATCTCATTTGTTCTCCCTGTACACTGGAGGAAATCCAGACATGGTTATCTCCTGGGCCCCCTGGTGGGGTGTTGTCCCCCCCAAACAGCAAATTAAAGGCAGGCCAAAAATAAATCACAAAAAGAGTATACACATAAGAAAAAATCATCAGCAAAATAACACAAATTTGAGCTGTCCCTCTCCGATGAATAAGTGCCCACTAACCTCCCTAAATTATATGTTTTCAAAGTGAAACCAATGTATCTTGAGTTACCCAATAGTACCTTTCATTAAATAACAATCATTTAGCTGCCATAGCGCAAACTCCAAGCAGAGTTTTACTTTTAAAGAACTAGAGCTTCTATCATCTAATATATGTAAAGGTAAACATCTCTGATAAATATCTAGAATATCAAACATATTCAAATGATATACAAGCAATTTTATGAGTCTTCATGTAATATTCATGTCCATGTCTCTGAATAGACAATGGAGATCTATAAGATGTCCCTCAATTCAAATAAGAATGCAGTACCTCGATAGGAGTTTCTCAGAATGGTATAAGGAGTTCAGGTCCCCAAAATACCAGAGGACGAGGTCTAGGTCTCAACAGGCCTAACATGTAATGGTGCCAAAGTTAGTGTTCCTATCCTTCAGGTTCATCCACAGGACTGGTCGACAAAATTCAGCCAGTCTATTAGAGACGGACAATACTTTCTGGGAAGATCCCCTTCGCATATTCCATGCGTTCATCGCGGTCTGCCATCTAGGCGGATGCTGTGTTTGTTGCCTCTGCTTTGGCCTCATTTTAAATTGTAGTCCGTGCTTCAAAAGTGCTTCCCTGGCCTCCTCAGTCATGTGAAATCCTTGCTGACCGGAGGGGAACTGTACCACAAGTTGTGCTGGATAAGGCATGGTAAATTTAATGGATGCCTCCTTCAGTGCTGGTAAAATGTCTGAATATGCCCGATGATTTCTTGTTGTTTGTGTGGCATAGTCATTGTCCAAATATGTACGGATCTGCCCATTGAAAAAACTTTTCCTCTGAGCCAAGTGTTTGTTAGCACCTTCTCCTTAACTGCATAACTGAGGAACCTTGCAATAATAGACTGGGGTCTAGCATTTGGATCTGTGGGGTGACGACCCAATGCTGTGTGTACTCTTTCCATCTCAATTTGTAAGTCCGAGGGTAATTCTAGTGCCGTTTTTAATAATGGTGAAATCAGTATTGTCCTTCCCCTCAGGGATACAGTATAGCCTAATGTTTTTACGTCAAGCTCTGTTCTCAGCATCTTCTTGCCTAGCTTGAAGTTGTGCTTATTGGTCTTGTAGATTTTGTATTTCTAGCTCCATACTGTCTACTCGATTTTTCACTACCGTGACTTGGTGCTCCGATGCATCCATTCTTTGCTCAAGATTTACTACGTCTTTTCTTAATTCCCCATAGAGATCCTTAATCTCTGCTCAAAAAGTTAGAAGCTCTTTATAAATGATGTCCAATTTAATATGCTTGGGGTGTGTGGCTTGAGGCTGATCATGGCGGACGCAGCTTAGCCAAGCTCCTGCAGGCACTCAAATTCTTGTATTAAACTGGTGTGCCTGTTAGTAAATTTGAACAACTTCTGGTGGAAGAGCTAGCGGGAACTTGATGGCATCAGGGAGAAGCAATCTAAGTTGCACTTTAATATGCCGCAACAACCCAGACCACAACACCGCAGCCTAGAAGCTACAACTAACACCGGGGGCCGAAATATGGCGCGGAAGGGCGCCACAGAGATGGAGGGCTCTCTTGCCTCGGTGCCAACCACTCTGGCTGTTATACAACACGACATGAAGGCTGTCCTTGACAATGTAACAACACAGATCTCGCACATGCAATCAATAGCAACTGGGTTCTCGGAGACATCGGCTACTCATACTAACCAAATTGTCGAGTTAGAGAACCGGGGTCGGCCTACTTGAAGATCCTTTAACTGAAGCTACTACAGATAACAGTGCTCTCAAAAAACAGTTGGCAGACTTACTTGGAAAAGCAGATGACCAAGAGAATCGATCTCATCATTCCAACCTTCGGACAACTGGTCTCCCAGAGGGGACCGAGGGGAACGACCCAGAGAAACTGCTGCATGTATGGCTCATCGAACATTTGGGACTTCCTCCAGAGTTGCATAATTGTGAAGTTCAGCACGTGCACAGAGTAGGCCCTAAGACCGTGAACTCTTGCCCCAGGCACTGCCTGATCAAATACCTGCGATTCACAGATAAGGAGGCCATATTATGCAGAGCAAGGGAAAGAGGCACGATTGTTCTGGGGAACACAAAGGTGTTCGTGTTTCAAGATTAAAGTACGTAGGCAGAGAGTTAGTGAAATCAAGGGGCGTCTATATCAAATGGGTTGGACATTTACATTCTCATATCCAGCTAAGCTAAAAGTGGACAGACCCGGCAGAACCTCTCGTACCTTTGCTTGCCCCAAGGAAGCCATGAAGTGGGTGGATGGCATTAAGAATGGCGCAGGAGGGAGTACGCTGCAACGTGGAGAGAAGGATGATAGTTGATGCTTTGTGACTGGCTTTGAATAATTATACTAGGCTTTCCTCGGATGACCCCTGAATGAGTGGGGTGATGAGATGGGCTGTGGTTTCTGAGGGAAGCAGCACTTTTGTAATGGCTCCCTGCCTCCCTCGATCTGGCACGTGAGCCGGAGGAGCCATAACCCAGGAGCCTGGCACTGTTATCTTCACCTATTTAGTTTCAGGCTCGACAGGAACTGTACTGCTCTCCGGGCTATAGTCTTATTCTCTCAGCACTCCAGATCTGTTCAGCGGAGAAGCTGCAACACACGGTGGCAAATACAGACTTCAACATTTAAAGGGACTATACTGTACCGAGATAAGGAACTCTGTTACTCACTTCATTTTGATGTTATTGTGTCGGACAGTATGGAGCGCCGTGGGGGGGGACAATTTAAGTGATGCATGTTACAAGCTATTTACTACATTTAGAGTTAGTTGTTCATATGTTAATGTTGTTATTTAGGCACTTCTATGCAGGTTGAATGGTTTCAAAGAGTGCACTGCGATTTCGATCATATTCCAATGTTCGCCAATCATTTGCAAGATAATTCAGACAGGGCTGATAGTGGTCCTGTGGGAGGAAGGAGGTTTCTAAAGTTTATCTGTTTGTGGGGTTTATTAATTATTGTTAATGGAATGGGGGTCAGAAAGGAAGTAGGGGTGGGTGGAGGATCTATGGAACTGTGTCCATCCGGGAACTGGTCTGTTTCGCTGTGTTGGCCAATCTCCTGTATGGTCATCCTTGGATTTTCCTCTCAAGGGCTTTCGTGGTAGCCCCAGAGCTTTCTAGGGATAAGTGTGTGGGGGGGGGGATTAATACTAAAATAGGACTGGATGACATATGCGATCCAGGTGAGTCAAAGCCAAACCTTACTGTTTCTGTTTGGTATGCACAGTGGTGGCAGAGGAGAGTTAAGTTGCATCTTTTGTATATAACAAATGGCTACTGAGATAAAAGTGGCTACCTGGAATGTCAATGGGTTAAAAACTGTGATGAAAAGAAAGAAATTGTTGGCTGAAGTGAAGAGAGCTAAATGGCAAGTGGTCCTATTACAGGAGACCCATATGTCTAGGGCAGAGGCTACTAAAAATACAGGTTACTCACCTGTAACAGGAGTTCTAGGAATGGTATATGTTGTTCATCCACACTATCTGGCAGGTTCCTTGCCGCTTTAAATCTTGCCGGAAGGTCTTCAAGCTAGCTCCTCCCACCCACCCGGGTGGTAAAACTCTCGGCTCCGCCCCATGACGCCAGATCTGGCCCGCTGGAAGCTCAGGTTGTGCGTCGAAGCCGGGGAGGTCGGGTGGGTCGTGTGGATGAACAACATATACCATTCCTAGAACTCCTGTTACAGGTGAGTAACCTGTATTTCTAGGGACATGGATATGTTGTTCATCCACATCTGGCAGACTCCTAGCAGTTCTCCGGGAGGAGGGAGGCAAGCATAATTTCCAATAATACTTACTTGGGGAACAAAGATTGAGAAACGAGGCCCAAAACCAGCATCCCGCGTGACTCAAGGTCGATGTGGTAGTGGAAATAAAGGTGTGTGCTGACTTCCAAGTAGCAGCCCTGCAGATCTCCTGGATAGGGACATCCTGGAAGCAGCCACCGATGCAGCAGTATGGCGGGTAGAATGAGCTCTTATCCTCTGGGAGGCTCCATGCCCACTAACTCATAGCAGAGATTTATGCAGGAGGTGACCCATCTGCCTATCGTCCGGCTTGGCTGCAGGTCTGCCAGGTGCGGCTTCAGCGAGGTGACAAACAGCTGACCGAACCTCCCCGAATTCCCAGCCGGCGCTCCTTATAATAAGCGGCGCCTTTCTAGGGTCCAGAGTATGGAGCCTATATTCGCCTCCGAGGTGTGATTGGGGTAGAACACCGCAGAGTCAACACCTGATTAAGGTGAAACTCCGACACCACCTTCGGAAGGAATTTCGGGTGGGGGCGTAGGACAACCTTGTCCCTGTGGAAGACCAGGTAAGGAGACTCGATGCTAAGCGCCTGGAGGTCTCCCATCCTTCTGGCTGACGTGATAGCCACCAAGAAGGCCATCTTCCACGACAGGTGGGGGAGACCACACCTGTGCATTGGTTCGAATGGCTTGCCCATGAGCTTTGCCAGTACCAGCAGTAAATCCCACGGAGGTGGGGGTTCCCGCACTGGAGGGGAAATGTGATCAAGGCCTTTGAAAAGCGCCGACCACTTTTTCCTGCGCCACTGACTGCTGACCGCCCGCTACCGTAAGCAGAAATGGCTGCCAGGTGCACCCTAAGGGTCACGCCGACCAAGCCCTGGACTAGATAGGGACCATAGATAGTCCAAATGCTTGCCACAGGACACGAGAAAGGGTCCAACCCTTTTTCCCGACACCAAATGGAGAACCTCTTCCATTTGAAGGCATAGCATTTTCTGGTCGACTCCTTACGGGACGCCTCAACGACGTTGAGGACCTCGTCGGAAAGACCCAAGGCCTGGAACTCTAGCCGCTCAGGAACCAGGCCGTCAGGTGCAGGGATTGAAGGTCCGGATGGAACACCTTCCCCTGATTGACTGAGAGCAGGTCCGGGCGAGCTGGAAGCTGCCGCGGAGTCCTGGAGCTGAGACTGAGGAGATCTGGGTACCAGAACTGGCGAGGCCAGTCTGGGGCTATCACAATCACCTGCGCCTTGTCCCTCCTCGCTTTCAGCAGGACCCTGTGAATCAGGGGAACGGGGGGAAAGGCGTAAAAGAGGCCCGGGGTCCACGGCCTCGAGAAGGCATCCCCCTGCAGCGAGCCCTGCTGAGGGGGGCGGGCATGAAACAGCCTCAGCTTCGCGTTCTCCCTGGAGGCAAACAGATCCACCAGAGGTGTGCCCCAGCGGGAGAACAGGTCTTGTACTATCTCCGGCAGGAGAGACCACTCGTGCGATGCACCCCATATCCGGCTCAGGGCATCGGCCAGGGTATTGGAGGCTCCTGCCACATGAATGGCCAGGAGATCCGCCTCCAGGCTGCGCACTAGTGACCAGATGTGGAGAGCTTCCTTGCATAGAGGCAAGGAGCGCGTCCCGCCCTGGCGGTTTAGATAGTACATGGTTGTGGTATTGTCCGTCTGGACTCGGACCACTTGACCCCGGAGAAACGGAGCAAAGGCGGTGAGAGCTAGGCGGACCGCACGGAGCTCCAGCAGGTTGATATGGCATCGGGACTCCCGCGGGGACCAGAGGCCGTGCACTCGGTGTTCCCCCAGATGGGCACCCCAACCCATCAAAGAGGCGTCGGTCGTTAGAGAGACCGTCGGCTCGGGGCGGACAAACGGGATACCCTCCTGCAGATGAGACGGAACGGTCCACCACTGGAGAGCGTTCCACATCTCCTGGGTCGTCCACACACGCTGGTCCAGAGGATCGCAACGCTGTGACCACTGACTGGCCAGTCCCCACTGGAGGGGGCGCATGTGCCAGCGTGCCCAACGGACTACGCTGGTACAGGCCGCCATGAGACCCAGAAGTCGGAGGAAGTCCCGGGCAGGGCACGATTGCCCAACCAGAAATGATTGGGCAAGGAGGAAGAACCTCGGCCCTGTCAGCCGGGAGCCATGCTCTGGCTCGAAGAGAGTCGAGCTCTGCCCCGATGAAAGATATCACCTGCTTCGGCTCGAGTTCCGACTTGGCCTCGTTGACCAGGAGGCCCAGTTGAGAGCAAACCCGGAGGGCCAGATCTCTGGACCGCTCCACCTCCAACCTGGAGGGGGCTGCTATCAGCCAATCGTCCAGGTAAGGGTACACCCGGACCCCTCGGCGCCACAGGAAGGCTGTCACCGCTGCAATGCATTTGGTGAAGACCCTGGGAGCTGAAGAGAGGCCGAAGGGCATGGCCTGGAACTCGAAGAGGGAACCCTCCGCTCTGAAGTGGAGGAATCTCTGATGAGACGGACGGATAGGGACGTGAAAGAACGCATCCTGGAAGTCCAGAGAACAGAACCACACGCCGTGTTCCAGAGATGGTATTATCTGAGCCAGAGTGACCATTCTGAAGGTTCGAGACCTTAGGAACTTGTTCAGGTCGTGTAGATCTAGGATGGGGCGCCAGCCCCCCGTCCGATTCGGGACCAGGAAGTACCTGGACACGAACCCTGGTTCTGATGGAGGGTCCTCTATCTCTATTATCACCCCTTTCTGAAGGAGGAGGGCGACATCGGCTCGACGAGCCTGTAGAGATTCTGGGGACCCCAAAGCCCCCCGCGAGGCGACGGCTCTGAAGGGTGGAGCCCGCTCGAATTCGAGAGGCAGGCCTCTTCCCACTACCTCCAAAACCCACCTGTCCGTGGTAACGGCGGACCAGGCGGAAAGGAAGTGTCGGAGCCGTCCCCTCTAATGGGGAACTAGGGATGAGGTGACGGGGATGGGGGCGACACCCCTCAGCCCGCCGTTTCAGCAGGCTTGGAGGAAGGACCGCCTGGGGACCACCAGGGCTCTTTTCCTCCTTGCTTCCTGTTAGAGGAAGCTGGTGGTTTGGTTCCACGGGCCTGACGGGGCACCGTAAGCTTCAGTGGTCAAGCCAAAAATTCCACCAAGTCAACTGCCGACGAAGGGAGAGATCTTCCTGCTCCCAAGAGCCGACGATGGAACTTACTCCTTACTTTCTTCGACTGGCTGAAACGGACTCGAAGAGTAGGACCCCGCCTTTGGTCGAGGGTCAGGCAAAGCCCTTATAGGAAGCTGAGTATGAGGCCCCAGGTGAAGAGGAACGAAAGCCGCAGAAGAGGAAGCCGCGGCCTGGGCCGCCTGCTCTTCGAGGGCAACCAACTGTTCCAGTTGTTCGGCGGATCCCGCGGCCGCGGAAACCGCCAGTCGGGCCTCCTTTGATTTAACTGGAGGAAATCTTCTTTCAGGACGCCCTAGTTGCAGACGGGCAGCGCGGTCCTCGAGGACGTAGACCGAGAAGGAGGAACACAGGTCGCAAGCCTGCGGGTCGTGCTCCTGGCCAAGGCAGTAAACGCACGCGGAGTGCGGGTCCGTCCGAGACATCTTCTGCCCACAGGGACATCTCCGAAATCCGGGAATCGATTTGTCCATCGCAGCCGCGAGGGAAGAAGACCGAAGAGGTAAAGTTATAAAAAATATATTTTTTATTATTTTGAGAGTTTCAATCCGAAGGATTTTAGGCCCAAAGCTTAATCGCAGAGCGTTAAGGAGGGAACCTGAGCTTCCAAGCGGTAAGGAAGATCTGGCGTCATGGGGCGGAGCCGAGAGTTTTACCACCCGGGTGGGTGGGAGGAGCTAGCTTGAAGACCTTCCGGCAAGATTTAAAGCGGCAAGGAACCTGCCAGATAGTGTGGATGAACAACATATCCATGTCCCTAGAACGGAACATTTTATGTGAAGGAGTTGGGTTTCTGCCCACTTTTCAACCCAAGCCAGGGGGTCATCATATGGCTACCTCGGGAATCTCTCTGGCTAAGGTACTGGAATCTCAGGTAGATCAGGCCGGAAGATTTGCACTGGCTAAAGTTATGTTTCCAGGAGTAGATGTCCTTAATGTGGGCTCAATATACGCACCTAATATAGATGACCCTTAATTTTTTAAAAAACTCACTCTGGAGTTGGTGGCATGGTCGGGCCCTTGGGTGGTGGGAGGGGATTATAATTGTGTTCAGGAATGTAATTCTTGCTAGATCTAACACTAAGCCCATACCACTCACTAAAAATGCAAGGGCTCTGGGGGAAATGGAAGAAGCGATCAGATTAGTGGATGCATGGCAGCATCTCTACCCTTCTGGCAGAGACTATAGTTTTTATTCCCATGCCCATAGAGCTTATGCCAGAATTGATCGTATCCTAATAGGCCCCACACTCCTTCCAGCATTAAAAGGGGCGAGTTATTCCCCTATACTAGTTTCGGACCATGCGTCCCTTACAGTGGATTTATCCTTGGTTGGGATTAGCGCTGGAAATAGACCCTGGAGACTGGACCCATATTACTGAAAGATCAAGCTTATATTGACCATATGAAAGAAAGTACTGAGGAGTTTTTAAGTTTTAACAAAAAAGGGGATACCTCTCGCACTACCAGATGGCAAGCACTGAAGGCCTTCATTGGAGGCCAAACCATCTCTTTTGCTGCGTATAAGTCCCAGGCATCTAACAGAGAAATTGAAGCCCTGAGGCTACAGATTGAGGCTTGTGAACAAGCACACAAGAACACCCCTACTCAAGAGCTATATAATACAGTGCAACAATTAAAGTGGAAATATAATGCTGTAAGTGGCGCCCGACTAGAAAGAGCCATCTTATTGTCTCAGGCAGGTCAATATTTTGATGGTGATCGTGCCGGGAAGTTGAACGCTTGGCAAAGACAGGGAAAAGGGTGGTCTATCGAATTCATAACTCTGCTGGGGAGTTAGTGGAGGACCCAGTGGGGGTGGGTCAGGCATTTGGGGATTATTACAAGCATCTCTATTCTTCCGAGGTATCACCTTCCCCTGAGGAGGTACACTCCTTCCTCGATAAAGCTGTCTTGTACTCACTTACTGTCCAGCAAGCCAATGATCTTGATTCACCACTGACAGTAGCGGAGACCAGTGAAGCTAATAAATCCCTATGAGGTGGGAAGGCCCCAGGACCCGACGGGATTCCAACTGATTTTCTAAAATGTTTCCATGATTTATTGTTGGAGCCGCTGGGGAATATGCTGACTGAAAGCTTGGCCTGTGGGGTGCTGCCCCCCTCTACCCAGTCTGCCACTGTAACTATCCTTCCGAAGTCAGGCAAGGATCCGACCTGGTGTGCCTCATATAGGCCAAGCTCACTCTTAACAGCTGACTATAAGATGTTGGCTAAGGTGTTAGCCACCAGACTTGATCCATTACTACCCGAGTTAATTCATCAAGATCAGGCTGGCTTTGTGAAGGGTAGACAGGGGAAACATAATATTCGAAGAACCCTGAATATAATTAATCGCTGGGGAAGTCCCAACATAAACATGGTGCTGCTACATTTGCATTGAATGCAGAGAAGGCCTTTGACCGGGTGGAGTGGGGGTATCTCTTCACGGTGCTGGAAAGAATGGGGTTTGGTCCACATCTGGTCTCCTGGGAAAAACACTATATACAGATCCTTTGGCTCAGGTAATTGTGAATGGCCTTTTATCCCCTAGATTTACTCTGTATAGAGGTGAAAGATAGGGTTGCCCTCTCTCTCTCTCCCCATTATTATATGTCTTATCTTTAGAACCACTAGCAGGGGTCATATGAAATAACACAGAGATCAGGGGATTTCAGATAAAAGAGCATGAACACAAATTGGCAATGTACGTGGATGATCTCCTTGTGTACCTTCAGTGCCCATCTGAAGACCTCCCTAGGGTGCATTCTGTCTTGCAAGAATATGGCTCCAATTCTGGCCACAAAATCAACTGGACCAAAAGTGAGGTAATGCCGGTCGGCTCATTAAGTAGACAGCCTTGATTCAGCAATTAAAAGGGCTACAGCTGGTATCTAAAATTAAATACCTTGGTATATACATCTCCAGTAAAACCCATGCCCTGTACAGGTTGAACTTTAAACTACTCCTTGGGAAAGTGTCTGAAGATTGTGAAAGTTTTTTTTTCCCCCCCACTGTCTTTGATGGGGAGGGTAGGGATGATTAATATGATGGTATTACCAAATGTTTTGTATTCATTTCAATCTTTGACGATCAGAACACCAAAAAATGTTATTTTAAAAGAATTGATGCCATCATACATAGACTCCTATGGCGGGGTAGGTCTGCTAGGGTCCCAAAAACTAAACTATTCTCCAGCTACCTCAGAAATGAGCGGCCTTGGTCTTCCTAACTTCTCATTATACTACATAGCTGCACAGTTGGCAGCTATTCCTGCTGGACTAGGTGGGGAGGATTTGGGTTGGCTGCAGACTGAGGAATCGAGTAGCTCCCGGGAGGTCAAGGAAGGGTTGTTGGCTAAGGCTCTTTGAACGGGTGTGGAACCAATACACCTTAACCCCTTTTTAGCTTCGACTGTTAATGCCTGGTACATTTTGGTGGGTAGAATACTGGCTCTTATCAGGCAAACTTTGATACTCAAGGTGGTAAAATTGAAGGCCTCCCTCACTGTAGCCGTTGTGCAAAGACTGAAGGACTGGGAACGTAGAGGTCTCAAATGGGTAGGTCAGCTATATGAGGGGGACCATCTGTTAAGTTTTAATCAGTTAATTGCCCAATGGAATGTTCCAAAGGGGACTTCTTTATATTTCTTAATGTAAGAGGTTTATTCGGTAACACTCTGGGCATTGAGGATGGATGGACCCCACTCACGACATTCGAAGAGGGCCTGTATTACCCGCAGCCAGGAGCCAAACTACTTTTCACCTTCTACTGCAGTTTGAGGGGGAGGAATTGGGCAGCCATACAAAAACGTATTACTAAATGGGGTGAGGATCTTGGCTGCGTAGTTGATGAGCAGTTATGGCTTAGAGCATGTAAGCATCTGGCAGTATGTTCTAGAAACAACAAGTTAAGGCAAGCGCAGTTTAATTTTCTGCATCAGGCCTATTTCACCCCTGTAAAACTAAATCGATTTGATCCTAGTAAGTCAGAGATATGTCCTAAATGTAATACAGCCAGAGGGGACTTTATGCATCTGGCCTTACTGTGCTCAAAGGTTGCCCCTTCTGGCATGAAATCCACTCCATTATGTCCAGAGTTTTGAATACTCCTCTCCCCAGCAGCCCTGTAGAATTATTACTGGGGGCAGACCCGGACCACCCATTGGGAAGGGTCCAGGAACTCTATGGTCGTTGGCTTTGGTTAATGCCAAAAAAACTATTGCGCAAATATGGATGGCACCAGCACCACCCTCAGTCCAGCAGTGGGCTGATAACCAAAGATCGTGTATGTCAACAGAAAAAGTGCGATTCGGTGCATCTGGCCAACTTCATGTTTTCTTAGAGCTATGGGATCCACTTATAAAAGCTATAGAAAGCAACCTATTCCCTACTTGAGATAATATTCTTCTATCTAGGTACTGGATCACAGAAACCAACTGTTAAGAGTACCATTGATATTTATATATATAGTCAAAGTCTAATCAATTTTATTTATTCTGTACCATGATGACTCCCAGATCTATTACTCTGTGTAATGCTCATCAAATTGTATTTCTGTGTAATATGGTTTGTATTTGATAACTGTAATGCATTCACCCTTTTGTTCTTAATAAAAATTATGTTGACCAAAAACTAAATAATTTAATGTGCTTATTCTTAGCTGGTTTCTGTCTGCCTGGAGTGTTTTAATCTTGATGTTCCATCGGGGCCTGAGATTGCTCTGAGTCTGAGGCCTCAGCCACCAACATCATGGTGGCGTGTGAAATGCGATTTAAATGAAGCAGGTACGACCAAAAGTTCTTGTTTGGTATTCCGATGCAGTGTCCCCAAGATTGCATTGTTTTTAATTGCTTTCAGCAGTAGTTTAATGTAGTCTGGGAGTTTGTTAGAGTGAGGTGAGCACAGAGCTCGAATTTTATGCTGCCATCTTCGAGAGAGCTCGACCGAAGTCCCATAAGTTCGCAAATTTTTCATATTTTCAACATTGGCATTTTATCACACCTCCTCATGAACAGTACAGCTGTCATTTTTTGCATCCTTCCCGAAATGAGTTTCCGCACCTGTGACTCCAAATGGTGCAGTTGCTGTGCGAAAACATCTTTTAGGATTGTGCAACGAAATGATAGTGCCACTGTTCATGAGGTGGGGTCCCAAAAAGCCAATGTTGAAAATCTGGAGTGAAAATACCAACAAACGCCTGGGGCATTATGGTTTCCAATCATACACCCACCCTGTAGAAAATGACAGGCATCGGGGGCGTAACTTGGGTTCGTCGGACGTAATGTTCCCAGCATTCTACCCCCAGCCCCCCACACACACCCTACAGCTACTGACAGGTATTTAGGTGTACCTTGGGTTCTGTCGCCCTAACATTCACCCCATTCTCCTATATTGCACCCATCTCAGCTTATTTCCTTATGGAATGGGGTTAGCATAAGGGATGAAGACTCCAAAGCACACCGTGACACCGGTCGGTGCCTGCAGGGTGAGGTGGAATGGAATAAGCGTTATGGCAGACGACCCAAGGCCACACTCCCAATGCCTTTCAGTCTCTGTGGGGCGGGGGTCGTGTTAGTTCAATATTTCACTGCCATTCCTATTATGCATCTCTAACTCCTGCATTACCAATGCCAATGCCAATGCCAGCAAGCCAACATTCAGCATTGACAAATGCTTGTTACAACAGGCAACAGAAGTTGCCATGCCTCTTCTGGAATGACCATGAATGATACCAGGAAGTTACTTACTGTACTTCGTATAACAAAAAATATAATTAGCCAAAGATTTATACAGGTACTGGTTAGAAACAGATGCACCCTTTTTCCCAGGGGTGAAGGAAATAATAAGCTGTGAGAACTTCCTATAGTCCTTTGTGTGGTGTATATAGTACATCTAAAGTATGGAGCAATGCTTCCCCTGGATTGACATGCTCAGAAAAATAAACTGGCAGGTGGATTGTTTGATTTAAAGTAAATTCCGACACCCGACACCCCGTCTTTGTGAAAAATCAAATAAGGAGGCTCACGCATTACAGCCTGAAGCTCTGAAATCCTTCGAGCGGAAGTAATAGCACCTAAATATAACGCTTTCCAAGAAAGGAAGGATAGGTCACAAGTTGTTGCCAGCTCAAAAGGAGCCAAAGTAACATTTTCTACACAAAATTCATGTCCCAAGCTGGGGATGGATTGCAGATAGGAGGCTTCAAGTACAAAATGCCTCACAAAGACGTACGGGCCACCTCCAACTGAGCACCTGCACGACCATCACTAGGCATACGAAAGGCTGAAATGGCCGTCAAGTGCACTTTGATAGAAGAGTATTGCAAACCTGCATCTGACAAGGACAGCAAATACTCCAGAACCTAATTTACTGGACAGGTAAAAGGATCCAGGTGATGAGAAGCAGCCCACAAAGCAAACTGCTGCCACTTCACAGAATAAGTGGCTCTGGTGGAAGGTTTTCTGGCAGCCACCAGCACATCAGCCATCTTTTGAGACACCCCCAAACCTAGCAATGGCTATGTCTTCAGAAACCATGTATGAAGATGGAGTGACTTGAGGTCCAGATGGACCAGGGTTCCTTGTTCCTGTGAAAGTAGGCCCTTGCACAGGGACAGAGGCACTGGTGGTTCCAAAGCTAATTGCTGCAGTAAGGGAAACCAAATCTGATTAGGTCAAAGGGGAGCAATGAGTATCAGCATTTGCTCCCTCCATCTGGAGCTTGATTAGCACCCTCTGAATTAGCGGGAAGGGAGGAAAGGCGTAAAGTAACCTCCCCTTCCAAAAGAGGGACAACGAGTCTCACCAGAAAACTCCAGGCCCTGGAACAAGTGAGCAGAAAAGCGGCAGTTTTGAGTTGTGTGGGGACACACAAAGGTCCAACTCTGAATGACCCAACCTGTCTAACAGATCTTCTGCTACCAAGGTCAGCTCCCACTCGAGCATCCTGGACTGTGACCTGCTTAGCCTGTCTTCCAAGACGTTTTGGACACCTGGAACATGAACTGCCAACTGCTCTAGACCATGTTGTAGAGCCCAATACCAAACCCTCATCGCTTCCCAGCATAGGGGGTAGAAGAGAATTCCCCGTTGCTGTAGTGCATCATGCTGATACTGTTTGCACCAGCAGAGGTCCCAGGGATAGATAGGTCTGGAAGGCTTGTAGACCGTACAGAACAGCCCTCATTTCTTGAACGTTTATGTGGAGGATGCTGTCCACTCTAGTCCATGTTCCCTGTGTCTGATGGAGCCCTAAATGTGCCCCCCAGGCCATCCTTGAGGTAGCTATAGCGAGAATCAGCTGAGGGGAAGGGATCAGGAAAGGAACCTCCTTCCACAAATGACTGGGTTCCGTCCGCCACAGAAGCACCTTCCAGACATAAGAGGTTACTAGAACCTTCTATTCAAGGTTGTCTGTGCGTTAGACCCATTGGACTCAATGTCCATTGTGGAATTCTCATATGCAGCCCGGCCAGTGATACCCCATGACAATGGCTGCTGCCATCAGGCCTAATAGTCTCAGGAATGTCCTGGCTGTGACATGCCTGTTGTTGTATAGCATCTGGGCCTGTGCAATCAGACATTCAGCCCTGTCCTGGGGCAGGAAGGCTAAGCCTTGGAGTTGTGTCCAAGACTGCTCCTATGTACTGTAGACGCTGACAAGAGGTAAAGACCGACTTTGGCACAATAACCATAATCCCAAGAACATCGAATAGTTGCCTGGTACATGCTGGAGTATGACAAAGCTGCTCCCTGGAGTGAGCTTCGAGCAGCCAATCATCCAGGTAGGGGAAGACATATAGTCCTCCTCTCCTAAGGGTTGCTGCCACTACTGCTTAACATTTGGTAAAGATCTGTGGCACACATGATAAGCCAAAGGACAATACTCTTAACTGGTGGTTTCCCCCCTGAAAAAAAGAACCCAAGATATTTCCTGTGATTGGAGCAAATCTTGATATGCAGGTAAGCATCCTGCATATCTAGGGAACAAAGCCAATCCCTTTGCAGTAGTGGGAGTAGTCCTTGCACAGTTACCATTCTGAACTTCTTGTACTGGATGAAAACGTTCAGATCTCCGAGGTCTAGAATGGGCCTCAGATCTCCTGTGCACTTTGGGACCAGGAAGCACAGACAACAGAACCCTGTGTTCCTTTGTTCCCAAGGAACAGGTTCTATGGCCCTCCAGTAGCACAGGTATGTACTCTGGTGGGTAGAAGGAAGGCACTGGTGGATGGTCTAGAGGCAATTCCCCAAGCTCTAGACCATGGTCTTGTTCTATTATCTACAGGACCCAAGCATCTGATGTTACCGTCCTCCACTTGTCTGGGTGGAGGGAAAGGCAATCCCCTGCAACCACCCCTGAAGGCATTGGTGGTTGAGGGTCGAGAAAGAAGTCATGTAGATCAGGATCCTGTGATTGCAGCTGCACTACCACCTCTAGGGGCTTTTGAGGGAGTGCCTGGGGTGGGTCCTGGAGCAGGCAAAGCTGATGCTCCTCTACTTTTACCCTGTTGTCTGGCCATTGAACAGTGTCTGTTGCTGGCTGGATGAAATGGCACCCTTTGCCTACTCCTCAGTTGAGTGTGGTAGAGGGAATATAGCTACTTTAGGGTTCAGCCCGAGGCCTGCAGGTTTGAGAGAGTATCTTGCATTTCGGCACCAAACAACTTATATCCTCTAAAGAGGGCACTGAGGCTGGACTGTTGAACATCATTGGCAAAGCCCACCACTGTTAACCAGGAATGTCTCCTGAGCCATACCCCAGAAGCAGCACCAGAAACATCGCAGGCAGAACATAGGAGATGCTTGCCCATGTCTTCCCCTGCCTGAAAAGCCTTTAAGAGCTCCTGCTTAGGAGTATCCTCTGGTAGGGCTTAGGTCACTGTCTTGGCCTTCCTCCAGAGGGTGTTTTGGTATTTAACCATATGGGCCTGAAAATTTGTAATTCTCAGGCCCAAACTGGCAGAAGCAAAAGTCCTCTTCCCAAAAACATCTAGTCTCCTGGGCTCCTCGTCAGGAGGGAGGGAACTACAGTGCTTAGGCACCTTAGATCTGTCATGGATAGCATTTATTACTACTGAATCAGCCTCAGGTTGACCTGCAAAAAAGGGCTTACCTGAGGGGGCGCAA
The DNA here is from genome assembly GCA_016271365.2 of Neoceratodus forsteri. Lineage (NCBI taxonomy): Eukaryota > Metazoa > Chordata > Ceratodontiformes > Ceratodontidae > Neoceratodus > Neoceratodus forsteri. The sequence goes on along the minus strand of CM028131.1, from coordinate 1,653,173,589 downwards.
TACATTTTATCTGCCTTCCTAGGTATGGCATGCATCATGTTTGGCCTATGCCAGGCAGCCAGAGTGACATCTTCCAAGGCAGACAGTAGAGGAGGAATAATGATGGGTCAGGAATCGGACAGTTCCAGGAATTCCACCAAATTTCTCTTGGTGATGTCCTGTTTTTATCATGACACATTTTCTCCCCTGCCGGTTGGCCCCCATCTGACCGACACCCCCACCATCCCCCAGAACCACCGGCTCTTACCTGCCTGGCCTGGGAGTGGCACCTGTAGGGGGGTTGATCTTCAGCCTGCTGACGGGAATTTTCTCTGATTCTCTTTCCCAGAGACCCCAGGAGTCAGCGCGCATGCGCTGGACAGCCCCGGTCATGGCCTCCTTCCCCCAACCCACTGGCCTACTGCCTAGGCCCCCCCCCGGCCCGAGCTTCCTCCAGCTTCCACTGGGGGTTGCCCATCAGCCAAGGGATGCCGCACTTCCTCCCCGGAAAGGAGAGCCTGCCTGTCGGCAGCTCCATCCAGCTCCGCCCTCACCCCCGTGCCGACCTCCGATGCCCCGGGCTCGTTCCCAAACCTGGGTCACTGGCGTGGGTCGAGGTAAGGCACCAGCACCTTAGCACTCTATGCCACCAGGCTGGCATGTCCTGTTTTTCTGATTCAAACCCCACGGCAGTCTGGAGTTGCTGCATCATGGAGATGAATGATGAGTCTTCAGGAGGGGGCCTTGGTGTATACACTGCAGAGTCCTCACTCCCTGTAGAGATAGTGGAGCTGGACTTCTCATATGAGCTCTCCACTTACTCTTCCTTCTCCTCTTCCTCTTCTTCCATGATGAGGTGACTGCTATACTCCTGATCCTCATCAACGTGGTCAGTAGGTCTCAAAGAGGGAGCAGGAGAAGCCGATGATACCCAAAAAGGTAACTGGTGTGTCAGCCTGACAGGCATGAGTGCTGGGGCTTGCTGAAGTTGCCCCATCGATGCAGCTCCTGTTATAGGAGGAGTGGGTAGCAAGTGTTGCAACATGTCCGCAAAGGACAAAAGTACTGCCTGAATGTCAGCACCCACGTGGAGTCCAGGAATGCCGGGTGACATCAGCGGGGGAGGCACTGTTCCCAACATTGACGGCAACACACCAGCCATATTAGGCCTGGTGGTGCTCACAGCCTGTCCCAACGTGGATGGGTCAATGGTCTGGGTGGCCGGCGGCACCGTGCTGGAGCGGTTGATGGTGCAGAAGCAGTCACGCCGGAGTAAAGGGGCGACCATAAGTGGACCAGGGATGTGTTTTACTGCACTCCCTCTCTGGTGCTTGTGTTTGTGATGTCCCAAAGCTTTCTCCTGGGAATTCGAGAAGTGAGAGCATGAGATTTGGCTGGTGACATGGTGGAGCTCTTTTCCTGGAGCTCCTTCTCCATTCTGGCTACCTGCTGTTTAACTAGGTGGGTCTTCAAGGTGTTCTTTCAGCATCGCCCAGTAGTGGTATTAAATCTGGCTGACCTTCACGTTATAGGCCCCACCAAGGCAGCACATGCAGACGTCATGCGAGTCACTCGAATATATCTTTTCACCGCATCTGAGTTTCTGAAAGCTTCGACGGCTCCTTAGTCGACAGACACGTCAGGTATTACATATGAAAAGTGATAAATTGGGGAGAGAAATAACGAAGAGTGGTCGACTATAGCGGCGGCATCTCTGTACAGGGTTCAGCAAGTATGGTTGATGGCAGGAAAAGAAATAAGAAGGGAAGGGGTAGCTCACATTTATATGGGAGTGCCGACATAGGACATCATAGGCGGCCCTCAACGGACTGCTTGCAAAAAAGTTTCCATGTGGACCTAGTGCCTGGTGGCTATAGCTTCATAGATGTGGCCTGATGAAAGAGATATCCTTGAAGAAGAGCTAAATAAAACAGAACAGGAGCAACATAGCAACAACTACAATCAGAACACAGCCTTATCCTAGCTTGCTTCGAAAAGGGTGGATGATTTATCTCCTTGGGGTCAGGGGACAGGATACAGTACAGAAAGTATACAACTGTTAGGCTCAATCCCTGGCATCTAAATGTTCCTCTTCTCCTCCCCTCCCAATGCCTGCCAGGCACATGGCTCAGTATACATCCAGGTACATGGGATCACGGCCTGCTTTTACCAGGTGGCAACCTCTGCACCCACTGATCCTTGTGACATGTGCAATGCTCTGGAAGTTACCCTGTAGGCATTTTGCACTGCAGACTACTTCAGTTTACAGGAGTTCACTAACTTCTTTGCAGGTACCCATCAATCATTTATGTCTTAATCCCAAACCATCTGTAAGTGCCGACTTGTCTTTGGCACCACTTTACACCCACAACAACATTTCAACACTGAGCCCTAGCAGTGTCTTTTTTTTTCTCTCTTTTTTTCTTATATGTTTTTCCCACCCCCACCGCCTCCCCCCCAGCCCCATCACCCCGGCATCCACTGGACTCATCTCTGCAGCATCTCGCTGGTCAGGACATTCTTCCTCGTTTTCTCCCGTTCCCGGAGTGTGGCGCAGAGGCGTGTAATGACACAAATGGCTGAGCTGCACACACCTCTGCACACGTCACGCCAGATGTCTGCCCCACAACCATCCCCTTTGTCTGGGTCTGTTGTGCCATCCACCAGCCAACGCTAGGGGACAGGCAAGCAGTGGACTCCATCCCTACCCCTTCCTGAGAGAGGAGAGCTGTCTGGATGCTCGGTCCTCTCCCTCCCCAGCCGACCTCCAGCAGCCCGCTCACACGGGTCACCGGCATGGCTGGAGGTAAGGCACAAATGCCTCAGCCCTCCACGCCACTGGGCCAGCAGCAGTGTCTGTTTTGGTGGTGGCGGGGTGCTCAGAAAAGGCAGAGAAACTGAATTTTATTTGCTGCTCATTTTTATGTACTTTGCATTTTTTTGCACCTAAAAGGCTGCTCAACAAAATGAGTAGTCTGGGCATGGGGCAGAAGGCGGTAAACTGGGTTAGGAACTGGCTAATGGACAGGAAGCAGTGGTAAATGAGATCCAAGCAGAGGAGAGGGGGGTGACCAGTGGGGTACCACATGGATCAGTCCTTGGGCCAGTCGAGTTTAATGTCTTCATTAGTGACATTGCAGTAGGACTGGAGGGAAAGGTCTGCCAGTTTACAGATGACACCAAAATCTGCAACAGGGTGTATACTCCGGACGAGGTGGCGAGAATGAGGAGGGACATGGGGAAGCTTGAAAAAAATGGTCTGAGGTGTGGCAACTGAGGTTCAGTTCCAAGAAATGCAAAATAATGCACCTGGGAAGAGGGAACCCTGGTGAGAGCTACAGGATGGGGGGGGGGGTTGCTGACGATCACAAAGGAAGAAAGAAACCTGGGGATCATCATTTCTGATGACCCAAAGATGTCTAAAGCAGAGTACAAAGGCTGCAGGGAGGGCCAGTGGGATGCTGGGGTGCATAGGCAGAAGTATCAGTAGCAGAAGGTGGGAGGTCGTGATGCCATTGTACAACACCATAGTGAGGCCTCACCTAGAGTACTCTATGCAAATCTGGAGGACACACCTTCGTAAGGACATTGACAGGATGGAGTCCAGAGAAGGTTGACTAAGATGGTACAGAGCTTGCACCAGAAAACATATGAGGAGAGACTAAAGGACCTCAATATGCACTTGCTGGAGGAGGGATCGGGGGGGGGAAGGGACATGATAGAAACATTCAAGTACCTTAAGGGCATAAACAAGGTGCAAGACGGAAGACATCTTCCAATATAGGAGATGTACGAGAACAAGGGAGCATGATATGAAATTGGAAGGTGGCAGGCTGAGAGGAAATGTGAGGAAGTTTTTCTTCATGGAGAGGGTGGTGGACACATGAAATAGACTGCCACAGGAGGTGGTGGGGGTGAGCACAGTAGAGGGTTTTAAACATGCATGGGACAGACACAGAGTACCTTAGAGGTGGGAAGGTGAGGTGAAAAGCCATATTGACCAGTAAAGGTCAAAGGCCACAAACTAGTGTAGGGCTTTCGGGCAGACTGGATGGGCCTGGTGGTCCTTTTTTGTCGACAATTTCCATGTTTCTATGTTTCTTTGTACACTTTGTGTTAAAGGTGTAGAAGTTCATTCTGTAAACCCTGTAGGATCTCAATCAGGATTAGTTTAGGCTTAAGGTGTGCTGGGCCTCCTTATGCACTTGGATCCTCCTTTTTTGATGGTCTTACTACCTCCACTGTCAAGAGGCCCTTTAATTCAGCTCAGTATGGAAGACCCCTGCTATCGCTGGAACCAGTGAGCAGGGACAACATGGATTTCTTTAAAGAGTTGTTCCGGCTGGCCCGGTGGCGCTGAGGGTTGAGGCGCTGGACGACACACCTCGCGCCACGCCGGTGACCCGGGTTCGGGAACGAGCCCAGGTTGCTGGGGGTCGGCTGGGGAGGGAGATAACTGAGCGTCCAGAGGACAGCTCTCATCTCCCGGGAGGGACAGGGGTCCCTGTATGGCACTTGGCTGCTCTCCGGCAAAAGCCAGAGACACAGCAAGTGCCAAGGAGCAGAAGTAGGAGTGGAGAGGAATGGCAGATGTCAAAATCAACGCCTTGACATCAGAGCGCCGGCCACTTCCCAGAAAAAGGGAAAATGCATCTCTGCTCCGGTGGAGACAGAGCACCGGAGCTTAACCCCGATTTGCGGCCGGCCTCCTGGCACCTGACCGACCGACATTACTGCAGTGTCGGGGAGTTGGGGCCCACCTCGTCCCCACCCGGGGGTAAACAGAGGCTACATGGGCGAAGGAGGACTGACCAGGTAGAAGCGGACCACAGGGGGATGACTCCTTGGTGCTCCCGAGGAGACCAGAGCCGAGGTGGAGAAAGGAGGAATAAATACGAAAAAACAAACAAAACAAAAAAAAAAAAACAGTTGTTCCAATTTCCAGAAAGAAAATGGATTTAGCACCGGCAGAATTAACTACAAAATATTCCCCCAGATTTGGACTTCAGTACCTTTCTTTTTTATTAATAAATACATTTTCTTTACAGCAGGATCTATTCCCTTTGGACATTGTCTGTTCCAGTGGCCTATTCCTGTTGTGTGAAATCATAATCCCCTTACAGTGACATCACAACCAGTTAGTACAGAAATCATCCTGACATTACAAGCAGTGGTAAGGCAAGGTGCCCAGCAATACCATGAGCTTATCAGATTCCAGATGCTGTTTGAAGCAATACTGGATCATCTCCGTCTGGACAGGAGGGATTTAGAAGGGGACCTCAGCCAGAAACTGTACACTGGATTATGATTTCAAATCAGGAAAACCATGGAATGTCCAAAAACTATGATTTTGTGGGAATCTTTGATTTGAGTCCTGCCGATGCCAAAAGTAGTTTTTCCTCAGAAACACAGAAAATAACTGCAACGTGCCCACACCTCTTAAGCAGACTGCTCCTTTATAAGTGCTGCAGAATGAGACAACTGTGTTTAAGATAAGAGGCCCTGCAGTTCTGTGCACTCACCAACTGATATCAAGTAAGTGGTTTATAATACAAGGGATACTGTCTTCAATTAGATGGGTTAATGCACGTATGATTGTATCAAGTAATTATTTATCAATTTATTTCAAAAGGTTTAACAGAAAAGGCATACTGAGCAGGTAACAGTTTCAAGATGCTTCCTAGGGTAAGGGAAAGTATGGAGTAACACTGCAGAATCATCAACACATAAGGTGCACAGTAAATACAACTATTAAACAATGAAAATAAATAAGGTGCAAAGTAATCACAGTTGCCATACTGTGAGGTCAGCAATACAGCAAGGCACACAGTGAATTATAATGTGCAGAGCAGACAGATTATATGCACATATGAAATTGCAGGCAGGTTAGTCCTTAAGATCTATCGTGTCTGCTCAAGATGCAGCTCACAGTTTACCCACTGATGATGCCCACCCTTCTTTACATCCCTTCACTGATTCCCATCCTGGCTTCCCCAACCTGTCACTTTCCTCCCAACCTGAAGTTTGCCCATGTATCTATCCCATCCCTTCTTAAAACATTCCACTGATGTAGCCTCCTCAGGTAGCGTGTTCCAAGGCGCCACCACCCTTTCTGTGAAGTATTGTTTTCTCAGATCCCTTCTGTACTCTCCACCCATTTTAGGCTATGTCCCCTTGTGGTCCCTTCCCCCTTCAGTCTGAATAAACCCTCAGTGTTTACTCTATTGATGCCATTCAAATATTTAAAGGTCTCAATCATGTCCCCTCTGTCCCTTCTGTCCTCCAGGGAGTACATGTTTAACTCTGCGAGTCTCTCCTCATAGGGCTTATCCCCATTACACAAATCATCTTAGTTGCCCTCCTCTGGACCCTCTCCAGGAGCATAATGTCCTTCTTTAAGTAAGGGTGCCAGAAATGTACACAATACTCTAAGTGCGGCCTCACCAATGACTTGTACAGTGGCAGGATTACCTCCTCCCTTCTTGAAGTGATCCCCCTAGCAATGCACCCCAGCATTCTGCTCGCCTATGACGCTGCCTTCCTGCATTGCTCAGAGTGCTTCATTTTCCCAGTGATCATTACCCTCAGATCTTTTTCTCCTCAGAGATAGTTAAACGTATCCCCCCAATGGTAGTTGTACCCTGGATTCCTAGCTCCCAAGTGTAGTACACTGCACTTCTGAGTGTTAAAACCCAACTGCCATGTGACCGACCACTGCTCAAGTCTTTCAAGGTTTCTCTGGAGCGTCTTCCTTCCTTCCCTACTATCCACCAACGCTCCTAGTTGGAGTCATCAGCAAACAGGCTCATTTTGCTCTTAACGCCCTCTGCAATGTCTGAAATGAAAGCATTAACAATAGTCCCAGTACCAATCCTTGCGGGACCCCACTAAAGATCCTCCTGGGTGCGGACAGCTCCCCCCCCCCACCACCACCACTCTCTGTTGTCTGTCGCTCAGCCAGTTTCCAATCCATCTCACCATCCTATCCCCTACCCCTAAATTCCTCTGCTTGCCCAGGAATCTCCAATGCGGTACTGAGTCAAATGCCTTGCTGAAGTCCAGATATAGGACATCAACCGGCTGACTTCCATTCAGGAATCTTGTCACCCAGTCAAAAGATTTGACCAAGTCTGTTTGACAAGCTCTCCCATGGGCAAATCCTTGTTGCCGAGTGTCTTGGAGGCCTTTAGCCTCCAGGAACTCAACCAGCCTTTCCTTCAATATGCTCTCAAATAGTTTCCTCACTACTGACGTCAGGCTTACCGTCCTTTAGTTTCCCGGCTCACCCCTAGGTCCGCTCTTGTGGAGGGGCACTACATGTACCATTCTCCAGTCAAGGGGTACCTGTCCCATTTGGAAGAAGGAACTGAACAATTCTGTCAGAGGTACAGCCAGGACATCTCTCAGTTCTTCAAGTACTCTGGGTGGATTCCATCCAGGCCATTATAGGTCACACAGACAGAGTGAGCAAAAAATGGTTAACTGAACAAAATGGGCATTTGAGAGCCCAAGTGAACTAGGTGGGATCACGTGCAGTTGCAAGAGTGTGCAGTGAGGTCACGGAGAAGGGCTTTAAAGTCGAAGGAGTGGAGGCAGAACAGAAAACTGGGGGGAGGTTAAGTTTTAGACCAGAGTCTGAATAATCTGAAGGTGAAAACTCCATCTACAGTAGCTACTTGGCATATCATTGGGGGTTGCCTGCAACACACCATGTTGATACTATAAGCAATTCATTCAATTTTCAGCTGAATGGGCAAGATGTTAATGGTGATCAAAAGCCAAGGTTACTAAGGGGTTGCAGTTGTCAGTGAAGCCTATGTAGGGAAGGAGAAGTTACACTCAGCACTACGATATTAATAAATATATATATATATATATATATATATATATATATATATATATATATATATATATATATACACACGTATAAATAAATTAAGAAAGAAAGAAGACTAACAGCCTGGTGGAGGGGTCGGAAGCTACCTGCCAGGAGTCAAACATGGCACGGTGACAGCTCCCCAACTCATCTGTGCAGTGTGGGGCATGTATGATTACACAGAATAAATTAATAAATGTCAGAAGGTCCAGCATGGAGAACATAGCCAGCACAGCCCTGACTGACACAAACAGCCCTCCTTTACGGCCGGCCACCATCTTTCAGTGCTCATTTGTGCTTAAAATACAATATAGTGCCTCTCCACCCCCAGGAACCTCCTTCCACCCCCAATCTCCTATCTACAGGATAATAAAGGTGACCCACATAACCCGCCCTCCTCCACGGCTGGCCGCCTTCTCCTGAATGAACGTGCTACTCTGCTTGCTTGATTTGACTGTAATAGTAAAAGGTTTTGCTATTACAGTCAGATCAAGCAAGTGCAGAAGACCTTTTATTCAGGAGAAGGCGGCCGGCCATGGAGAAGGGTGGTTTGTGCCAGTGTCGTGCCAGATCAGTACCAGCTGCCTCCCATATGTAAACTCCCAGCCCCAACAGCAGCTGATAATAAGGAAGTTTAGAACTCGAGCCTAAGAGTACTGTCAGGATCATCATTAAGGGTGTTTTCCCCTCAATGTTTTCTCTACCCTCCCATCTCACAATGGCACCTTCAGCAATGCTCAAGATCCCCAGTGTCCCTGAGGAGGAGCCTGTGTTCCTTGCCCCACCACAGGAGTTCATGGAGGCCAACCAGGAGGTGCTGAGGGTTGAGGTGCTGGATGTCATGCTGGCGATCCGAGTTCGGGAACGGACTCTGGTTGCTCGGGGGTCGGCAGGGCAAGGAAGCATTGAGCATCCATAGACAGCTCTCCTTCCTCAGGGGAGGGGGGGTTGCATGACACGCTGTAGACTGACACCCAGCAGTGGCTGGGTGTCAGCACAAGGTGCGCCGCCAAGAACGGGGAAGGCCCATGTCCAGGGCATTAGGCTGCCTCCGCGGAGGCGGAGCCAGCCGCTCCACCCACTGCATGGTCGTGAGCCCGGGGGCAAAACAGCAAAATCATGAGCCAACAGGGTCTAAGATGACCCGACTATCAGGTAGGAGGGACCGGAGCAGTCAGCATCCCACAAAAAAAAAAATAGGCGTTAATGCAGGAGCAGGATGCAGCACCTCCCTTGACCCGGAATATGCAGCACACCGGCAATAGGGCAGGATTGCTCCTGAACCCAGGTCAGTCTCATAGTAGCACTACATGCTACCACAATGCTATGAGGGTGGCCCAACCCTCTAGTACTTTGAGTAGACAATGTCTCCATATATCTATCTTACGGGACTATTTGTTTAGTTTCCAGGTATCAGGTAGGTAGCCTTTGAAAACAAAATTATATGTTAATGATAGATCTTTAGAGGCCACCTGATGGCATCAGACTACCATCTGTATTTGGGAACAGATGCAGGTCGCTAGCATTGCAGCAACCAGGCTGCAGAATCAGTGCCTGTGACAGCATGTCCCAATGCTGGAAGGGTGATGGCCACATTCCCTCATTGTAACAACCCTCTGTGGGGTGACAGGAAGCTCGCTGCTATGCAGGAGGTGTGGCTACATGCACACGGGTCCATCACAATGTGTTCATGGTGCAGTGGGAGATGGTTTGTCAGAGGACTTGGGTAAGAAAAGCAGGAAGAGATGGTGGCAGGTAGGATGAGAGCTTCTGCACACGTTTGCTTTGCAACTCCACACTGCACCCATGATGAATCTTACTCCAGTGGGGAGGGAGGGAGGTTTCCCTTTCCAGCCTCGCCATGGGTGGCAAGTTATGGCGATCTCAGGTGCGAGGTATGGAGCTACTGGAGCTGTGCAGTGGCCAGTGCTGGAGTTGAGCCATCTGCTTGGAGAAAGAAAAAAAAAAAAACATCTAAAAGAAGACATCTTTAATTTTCTTTAAAAAAAGTCTGCCATGAATTTTTACTAGTGTTTTATCTGCTTTTAGCTAAAAACTGTTTTTCTTTCCATTGCAAGTTCCTTATCTGGCCCATTGTTCTCCTGTGTTCCATTTCCAGATTCTAAGTGGAAATAACATGTTCTAAGTGAAAGAAATGGTGTTCTAAGTGAAATAAATATTTATCCCAAAATAAAGATTTACCCAATTTATTCACCACTGGTGTAGTATATATTATTTCTTAAAATGGCATACACAGTATGTACTAGATTTCAAGAAGCCCCACTGCAAAAATATAGAAAACACTGCAATACTGTTGGAGATGTTAAGAAGTTTTCCTTCACCTGTGAAAAAGAGGCAAAGCCATGAAATTCGTTCTTCACAAAGATCTCTCAAATTGACTCCACTTCACAAATGTGGTAAAGTGGCGTCAGTTTAAGTCAAGAGATCTTTGTGAAGGAATCTATTTGATCAAACGCCCATGTGACCCGATTTACATAGGACAAACATCTAGGCAATTACAGACACGCAGAGGGGAGCATAAGGGGTATATCAGATGCAGTGATCTTACATCTCTTCTGGCGAGACAGTTTAAGGAAACTAATCATCAGCTGCCTACATTAAGAGTCTTCAGACCAGAAATAAGTGGAAAAAGAACAGGAAGGGGGATTATGACAAGAAGTTACTGTTAGAAGAGACTTACTACACAGATGGAGTTAACACAACACAACCAACTCAAAATGTGGCCTAAATATAGAATAGTGGATGGGCACCCATCCACAACAAGGCTGTGTTTCCATCGAGGGTGTTGATGACATCAGAGAGACCTCGAGAGCGAAGCTCGAGAGGTCTCCGTATCATCAACTCCCGGATGGAAAACACTGCTGGTTAGGATGGGCAACCATCTACTATTTTATATAGTATATGGTTTCCCTGCAATGTGTTTGTACCTTAACTGTTGCACACTGGCTAGATTCCCGTTCTCTCCACTTCAGTCCACAATATTTACGATACTCATCACTGCAGTCCTGTTCAGAGTCCTGTCCCCAAAGATAATGGTCCTTCGAACAGCAGTCACGCTCTGATCTGACAACTATGCCAGTAATTAAAAAAAAACTGCAAAGTAACAGTTTGGATACATGGAACTGACTTTAGTAGTCCGTATCCAAACTGTGTCTGTGAAGTATTCAGCTCGCTGACCGCACCACTTGCTAACTACAGGCGCCATTTTAGAGTACATTTTTTGATAAAACAGCACTGTTGCAGCCAATCAGATTGTAGGTCAAGGGCAAAAAGTTGTTGTACTATCGATGTGACATCAGAACGATAGTACAACAACTTTTGTTGACCTGTGAACTGCCCTACAACAAGTTTTGGAAAACCTTTGTTTTCCATACACAATAAGCCCTAACCATATACTATATGATTGTATTGAGTGGCTTCCTATCTTATAAAATGGATTCCCAAAAATCTCTCATCCTGCTACTTTATTTAGTACATTACCATTGAAGAAGATGGAAGGTTTGATACCTTTTATTGGACCAACAAGTGTCTTGTACAAAGATGGAATTATACACAAGCTTTCGGGGCCACACAGGTCCCTTTGAACCTGAAGAAGGGACATGTGTGGCCCCGAAAGCTTGTGTATAATTCCACCTTTGTACAAGACACTTGTTGGTCCAATAAAAGGTATCAAACCTTCCATCTTCTCCTGTTTTGCAAGGACCAATACGGCTGAACTCTCTTTTTACAGTACATTACCATTAAAACCCTGTGGCACTGCCCACCGCGCCACTTCCTTGTTAGAGAATAAATGTTATAGATAAATTGTCACAGATGGACATGTTATATCCAGCCTTTTTGCCCCTATGAATTTTAATGACAATTTATTACATTAAGTTAAACTTTGTTTAGATATACTGGGTCAAACACAGACATTTTATCAGACAGGTATATTCAGTTTTAAGCCATAACAACGGGGCTATTTTAAATGACACCTTGATTTTTGGTCTCCTTCCCATATGGGCTGATTTATTGTACAGTATAGCCAACAACCTCAGTATGCTTAAACAGTATAAAGTGCCCCTGTATAGCACGCCATTTCTCCAGCTGGGTCCTTTTCAAGTTTTTAAAACTAAATTGATGCAAGACTTGACTTTTCCTCCCATTAGTTAGACACCTAGGTATCTTTCGATGCTGGACGGTGCCACTGTCTTTTCAAATCCAGCAGATCGGGTGAATCCCAACCACTATGGTGCTCGTGCATGCTCTCATTAGGACATCATCGTAGGCTTCAGAGGTGCACATACATCTCGTCGCCCAATTCTGGCTGGCCGCAGCTATTTAGAATTGAACTACTATGGGGCTCTTCCATGTTTACAGTGAGAGGACGAAGGACAGTTGCCAGTCAGAGAGCTTCATTATGTGGTAAGAGGTTGAAAACACTGTTTCAACTAAATACTGTAAAACATATATGCTAAAGTACAGTTACCATGGCGGCTGTCCCCATACAGGTTTTTGAGAATATCTGGATACAAGTGTGCTTATGCATGCACAATGGGGTGTTTAGATATGTTAATTTCACTTGATGTTCATCAGTTCACATGCTGACTATCAAGTCTGTGTAGTTTGTTTAATATGGGTTGATTTACAGTGTGGTGACTTTTTCCCCGAATGAACTGTGATTTAAAGGCTTGATACCTACAAGTTGTAGTATTATATTTGGCACATAAAGGCAAGAATTCTAAATACGAATCAATTTATAAGAGAGTTTCATAAAACTCTGTTCACAAGAAAAAAGGAAAGAATCAGAGTTTTACGAGCTTAAGGAGCTATATTTGATATAAGGTGAAGCTGTTTTGGTTGTAAAAAAAAAAATTATTAAATCTGTTCACCTTTGTCCCTATAAGTTTAGTATAAATTATGATTGTTGATTACTTAATGATTGCAGAAGTGAGCATACGTGACTAGAACATAACATTTTATCACACGAGAACAGAGAATAATGTGAGTACATTTCTGCATTGACAACTTGTGTAACAGCAGGACCCCACTGAAAACGGGATGCTGCCTCTCAGCTGGCCTATCCTGGATAAATACATTGTAAAAAACTGGTAACAGCAAGACCCCTACTGAAAATGAGCTACTGCATCTCTGCTGTGCTTGCCTGGGTAAATATAGTGTAAATATTTGTAAAAGCAGGACCCCCCACACTGAAAACAAGATACTGAAACATAGACTTTGACAGCAGATAAGGACCACTTGGCCCACCCAGTCTGCCCATTTCCCTACCTATTGGATAAGCTGCAGATTCTAGTTAATCAACAGCCTACTTCCTGCAACCCCCACTATAATTGCCTTATGTCTGTCCCATGCATGTTTGAATTCCCCCACTGTTTTAGACCCCACAACCTCTCCAGGAAGACAGTTCCATGCGTCCACCACTCTCTCCGTGAAAAATAATTTCCTCACATTACCCCTGAGCCGTCCCCCCTCTAACTTTAAATTGTGCCCCCTTGTTCTTACACATCTCTTTTTCTGAAAGATGCTACCTTTCCTGGACTTCGTGGATTCCTTTGAGGTACTTAAAAGTTTATATCATGTCCCCCCGTCCCTCCTTTCATCAAGAGTATACATATTAAGCTCTCTCAGTCTCTCTTCATATGGTTTCTGATGCAGACCCTGCACCATTTTAGTTGCCCTCCTCTGGAATGCTTCCATCCTGTCTATGTCCTCATGTAGATGAGGTCTCCAAAACTTCACGTAGTACTCCAGATGGGGTCTCACCAACTGTCTGTACAGAGGGATAAACCCTTCCCTTTTTCTACTTGTGATGCCCCTCCCTATGCATCCCAGTATCGCCCTGGCTCTTCTTACTGACTTCTCACATTGCTTACCCACCTTTAGGTCATCTGATATGACTACATCCAGATCCCTTTCCATTATTGTTGTTGTTGTTAGTACCTCCCCTGCTATTGTGTACTCTTCTCCTTGATTTTTATTTCCCAGGTGCATTACTTTGCATTTCTTTGCATTGAATCTAAGTTATCATTTGTCTAACCATTCCTCCAACCTTGCCAAGTCCCTTCTCATCCTTTCCAACCCCCCTTTGTGTATCAACTCTGTTACAGATCTTTGTGTCATCTGCAAAGAGGCATACCTTTCCTTCCAGACCCTCTGCAATGTCACCTATAAGGACGCTAAAGAGGACTGGACAGGGGGGCGCTGTGGAGCCCGAGCTCAGTGGCAGCATGTTTTATCAGCTCTGCACCAGATACCTAAAATTATTAAAAAAAAATCATCCTTGTAGGGTCGATGTTCTGTAAAACAAATATTACAGTTCAACGGAGGAGGCAAATAAACCTAAAATGGGCAACCCACGGAAAGATAAAGGTGGTGGATCTGGCAACAAAACATCGGGGACCTCTCAGGTGGCTCGGCCTGGTCTGGAAGAGCAGACCACAATACACCAGGCACCCGAGGAGACTATGACTTCAATCGGTCATACTCTACAAAGGTTAATCACCTCTGTTGCTGATCTAAGTAATAAAATGGACACATTTGCCACCAAAGTATCAACTGTCAAGAAGACTGTGGAGGGGCTGCAAATGGAGGTTATTGATGTCAAGAGACAAAGTGATTCATCAGCGGTGGCAACCTCCCTTCTAATCAAGGAAAATACGCATATGAGAGCCAGGTTGGAAACGCTTGAGAATCAGGCCCGGTCGGTACATATTAGGATTCTGGGCCTGCCGGAGGGAATCGAAGGAGACCACCCACTATGTTTTTAAGAGACTGGCTTGAAGCTAAATTACTACCTGAAGGACAGAATCTTGCGTTTAATTTGCAGAAAGCCTATCGAATCACCCCGTGGGTACAGAAGACCCGAGAACCCCGATTGCTTTATTGCTGGTTACAGACGGTGTCGCACCAGGGATAAGATTTTGACGCCATTACACAAGCAGCACCATTGATGCAGGATGATCGTGCTGTATACCTGTTTCCCGATCTTAGCTACGCAACTCGATTACATCGGAAAAAGTTTGATGAAGTCCAGAAACGGCTAAGGGAGGCATCGGTAATAAACACAATCGTTTATCCAGCTAGACTGAGGGTGGTACACGATGGGAAGGTTTGGCTCCTTTCAGACCCCTCGGAGGCAGGAAAATGGGCCTTTCGACATGCGAGCAGCGCCAACAAAGAGAAGCAAGAGAGGCGGTCTTATATGCGGAGGAGGATGGAGAGGACTGAACTCGGTTACGTACTTTTATGTCTTTAATTTTGTTATAACCCTGTTGCAGTTCTAATACTCGAGGAAACTAACGTTTTTGGGCTCTCAGTCTTGGACAGTACTTTTCACAATGGTTGTTCCAGAGCAATGATTTCAATATTTTAGGACTTTAAATATCCTGACAAGCTATCTTTGTAATAGCCTAATATTATAGTTTATTTTTTGTGTTCTTCTTGGTCTTGTTTATATGACCCTTATAGGTTTATTGTTCACCTTAAGTAGAAACCTAGCACATACACTTTCCTGAGTGTACTGAGCATTTGCTGACTTAATGATAATTAAGAACATTAACTCTTTTTAGGAAGATAGTATGATGCCATTAGCCCCTAGTGGGGCGAGGAATTTTAGAAATTGTATATTCATTACTTTAGCAGTAACGCAACCAGTCATATTGCTCTTGGGCTCAGTACTAACACAGCACTTTTCTGTTATATATACTTATTAGAGGTTATTTTAGTAAATCCCTCCAATGTGGTATCAATATGTCTAGGATGCATCCCTCCTAGGATCAAGGAGATTGTCTCTATGTGGACTATATATTGCTGTGTATGGTCTGTCTTAGACATGGAATTTGTTATCTGTATGATTACAAATGTAACTATCAAAAAAGAGGACTGGACCCAGTACTGAGCCCTGAGGTACTCCACTAGTAACCCCCCCTTTCTTCAGAATGTGCTCCATTCACTATTACCTTCTGTGTCCTGTTGTGTAGCCAGTTTGCTACCCAGGCTACCACCCTGGGACCCACTCCCAGTCTGGCTAACTTGATTATTAATCTTTTGTGTGGGACTGTGTCAAATGCCTTGCTAAAGTCTAGGTAGGCCATATCCACAGCCCTCCCTGATCTATTACTTTGGTCACCCAGTCCAAGAAATCGATTAGATTTGTCCTGACATGACCTTCCTGCTGTGAATCCATGCCGCTTTGGGTCCTGTGCCCCGCTGGCCTCTAGGTACTGAACAATTCTTTCTTTCAGAAGTGATGCCATCATTTTCCCCACCACTGAGGTCAAACTAACAGGTCTGTAGTTTCCTGCTTCTGCCTTGTTCCCACTTTTGTGAAGGAGAATCACATCTGCCCTCCTCCAGTCCTCAGGTACCACCCCATCTTCCCATGATTTGTTAAAAAGTGTGGTTAGTGGTGTCACTAGGTCCTCCTTTAGCTCTTTTAGGATTCTAGGGTGAATCCAGTAAGGCCCCATTGCTTTGTCCACCTTGAGTTTAAGGAGTTCTTTCAGGACTCTCTTCTGTAAATGGACTGGCATCAACCCCACTACCCAGAGTGCTTCTATTGTTTGGTTTAGGTAACTCCTCCTCTTCTTCTTTTGTGAATACTGAGCAAAAGTATTCATTCAGTATCTCTGCCTTTTCACTGTCTCCCTCTGCCCACCTCCCCTCTCCTTTACTAATCTTCACTATCCCTCCCTTAACCTTTCTATGCTCCCTAATGTACCTATAAAAGGTTTTATCCCCCTTCTTAACCGAGTTGGCTATTTTTTTCCTCAGTTTGGACCTTTGCTTTTCTGACTGCCTTCCCCACTTCTTTCTGCTTTAATTGATACAGTTCCCTGTCGTGCTCCTTCTGCGATTCCTTATACTTTTTGAATGCAGCCTTTTTCTACTTAACCTTCCCTGACACCTCTTTTGAGAACCATAGTGGTTTTTTATTCCGCTTTGTTTTATTTGTTTCACACAAAGGCTTGTTGCCTCTGTGATGGCAGTTTTGATTTTTATCCATTGTTCTTGCACCCCTCCTTTCTGGCCATTTACTAATGCATTCCTCAGGTATTCACCCATTATGCCAAAGTCAGCCCTTCTGAAGTCCAGTATCCTTGTCTTTGTATGGCTTGTCTCCATGGTTGTGTTTATTGTGAAGCACACTGTGCAGTGGTCGCTTGTTCCCAGATGTCTACTGACTTCTAAATTTGTGATCCTCTCTCCATTTGAGAGTACCAGGTCTAATACTGCTACCTCCCGAGTGGGTTCCACCACTAGCTGCCTAAGGCATGCCCCCTGTAGGGCATCAAGAATGACCCTGCTCTTGGATGTGGCTGCAGCCCATGTCGTCCAGTTAACATCTGGCATATTCAGGTCCCCCATCAACAGTATCTCCCCTTTTTCAACCATTTTGAGAATGTCCTCCATCATTTTCTTGTCCATTTCCTCCCCTTAAGATGGGGGTCTGCATACAACCCTGTGCGGATTGTGATGCCATTCCCTGTCTCCAAGGTGACCCAGAGTGCTTCTTGTCCTCCCTTTTACTTTTTAGTTCTGTAGCTTTGATCCCTTCCCTTATGTATAGAGCTACTCCACCTCCTCTTTTACCCTCCCTGTCCCTTCTGTAGATTGTGTACCTTGGTATGTTGACATCCCAGTCATGGTTCTCTGAGTACCATGTTTCTGTGACTGCCACAATATCCAAGTGTTCCTCTTCCATCAGGGCTACTAGCTCTGGAAGCTTTTTTCCCCAGACTACGGGCATTGGTACTCATTCATTGCCTTCCATTTAATGTTGGCTTTATCCTTTTTTACCCGATCCCTGCTCTTATTGCCCTTGTCTATTTTTCTATTTACCCCTGTCCTGCCCTCTGTCAAGCTATGTACCTCAGTGTTTACCTTACTACCTGCCATGTTTTTGGGGGGGGGGGCTTGAATTTTCCTGTTTCCTATCAGCACCTCCCACTTTGGCTAGTTCAAAAGCTTGCCAAGGAAGCCTTTAAATCTGTCATCTATGAGCTTGTTTCCCTTCCTGGACAGATGCAGACCATCATGCCAGTATAGACCTTCATCTCTTCAGGTGGACCCCAGTCCCCAATGAAGCCAAAGCCCTGTGCTCTGCACCAGTTTTGCAACCATTCATTAAACTGCATGGTGTGCAGTACCCTAGTCTCACCCCTGCCATAGACTGGCAGCACCTCTGAGAAGGTTACCGTGCTTGCTACCTGTCTGAGGCCCCTCCCCAACTCCACAAATTCATCCTGCACTGCACTGATCTCATGCCTAGCTAGGTCATTTGTCCCGAGGTGCATTTCAGCTATGCTATCCTGGGTAAATGCATGGGTGCTTGCATTGTGAACATAGATAGTATCTTCACCTTTACAGTTTTCTTTTTTCCTACTATTGTGATATAAATTTGGAATGTTTATATCACAACAGTTGAACAAATACATTATAATCCAACACACACTTGTTGTATCTCTCTTATCTACTTAATGCATCAGCAGTTGTTTTGTCTCTGACCAGATCGTGTTCGCAACATTGCTGCTTACTACACTGGATACCTGGGTTCAGCAACAAGGCTAGGTTGTTGGTGGGCAAATGGGGGAAGGAATCATTAAGTGTCCAGGAGGATGCAGGATATTAAATAGCTGGTATACAGTAGCAAAATGCTAAGCAAAACAGGGGTCAATGCTAAAATGTTAACCAGTTCAGAAATGAATAGCTGTAAACTGCTATTTTATTTAATGACTTTATGACACAACAGACTACATGAATGAAACTATTTTTTATGCTATCAATCTGTGGTAAATGCTACACATTTTCGTGGCTAATTAGCACTTTTACATGCAAAACAGCTAGTCAATTTTTCAGCTTCTTTAATACCCTGCATCAGATGCTTCCCTCCTCCAGGGATAGATGGTGCCCAACTCTGCCATGTGACTGCCAGCTGAGTGACCAACAAAGGAAGTACAGGTGAAACAGCTGGGGTGTTTGGGGGGGGGGGGAAGAGAGACCATAACTATGTATGTGCCCAAACTAGAACCCTTGTCATCCACATCCTTGGGGCTGGGCACAAACAAGGAAGAAAACACTTGGCAATATAAATGACACAGTAGTATTCTTGCACCCTACAGTGCCAGCTAACCAGGGAGAAGCAATGAATTTGGAACACCAGAGGGGTTTGGGGATCCTCATTGTCCCCATCTTGAGGGATAGGTCATGGGGGTTATAGCTCCTAGAGCAGTCAGAGTGATGAGGTTGGCAGATGGCTGTGGGTTGAAAAAGGGTGGTCTAAGGGAACCTGGTTTAAAGAGGACCTTTTTCTGTGATGTGAGACCTTGTTCAAAAGTAACAGCGAACTACTCCCTTGCCTGAATGGTAGTTGCCTATCTAGTTTTAAAAAATGTCTGTTGTATCCACTTAGAAAGTGAAGGGATCGTAATCTCCCCTCCCCCCTGAGCGGCCAAAACCATGATTCCTTTCTCTTCCTGAGCTGCTGGCAGACCCGCACGCTCAGATGCTTTGTAATGTCACTATATGGAGAATGTAGGAATGGGTTCCATTGAATTTGACCATGTCAGTAACTACTGTAAATATGTAACATAACTGTGTCTTTTCCTTGTCATTATTTATTTAGCTTTTGTTTACCGGGTAAGTACATTAGACAAGTATTATGCCTATTTTCAGGAACGACCCGGGAGAGTACAACATGAGGAACAACAGTCAAGGAGACATGGCAAAGAGAGTACAGTTTTTTGTCACAGTAAACAAACATGTGGGAAATACGTTACGTGACGCTAGGGGAAACATACAGTAGTAAGCACATTTCAGAGTATACACTCTAGACTAGCTAGTTCAACTTATAGATATATATAGGTCATCATACATAGGAGTGGAGCATAGCTCAAGGACTGGATTGGTCATAATATAACTTATAACATTGTCGTATACATCCCCTAGGCTAGTTGGATCGCGGACAGGTATATACAGCTCATCACATTTTTCTAAATATGCACATGTTAGACAGAAACAGAAACACTTGGTAGTATAAGTTTCTACCAAGTGACCAAGGTGCAATATGTCATGGTTAGCCTATGACCGTGGAGCAATAATGAGTGTAAAAATGCCCAAGGCTTTTTAGGCAGGAGTAGTCAGAAGTCATTGATACAGTGGAGAAAATATCTCCAGGAATTCAATGGAGACACCCTGGGAAGGTTCAGACAAAACCATTTGACACTTTACTCTAGGGAGGTTTGGGGCAGTCACACTCTGATGCTAGTTTTAGGAAACCCCACAGGGAATTTCAAAAACTCAGATAGGAGGGGGCAGCTCGGATATCCACCGGCAGCGAATTCCAGAGTCTGGGCGCACTTATGGCAAAGTCCCGATCCCCCATGAGGGTCCGGGTAGGAGGGACTTTGAGCATCCCTGATGTGAGAGACCTAAGTTGGTAGGGGGTTGGATTCAGTTTAGGCTGAAGCCGGGCCAGCCCCTGGGGGGTGCTAGTTCTGATCACTTTCCCAGAGAGGCATCCCAAACCAAAATCAAGGTATCTAGCTGGTGAGAGCCAGTAGAGTTTCTCATATAGCTCACAACGGTGGGTGAGTCAGGGGGCAGCCAAGGCAAAACGACAAATGTTATTGTAAGCAGTGTACCACTGGTGAGATGTGTCTTTGGAGAGCAAGCAAATAGGTGCAGCCCATAGCTGAGGGAGGGAAGGAACACACCCTTTGCTAGGGCAAGCCTGGCTGCCAGTGTAAGGTTATACTTGGCCCTATAGGCCAGACCCAGTTTGCAGTTTGCCACCCTGCAGATGTTAAGGATATGATTACCCATGTCAAGTTGGGGGTCAAGTGTTACCCCCAGATATTTGATGGAGCTCACTATGGGTAGTGAGGATCCATCTGCGCTAGTGACGTGTAAGCAGGCCAATGAGGCTTTGATTTTAGCCATTGAGCCAAAGAGCACAGCCTGTGTCTTTTTCAGGTTCAGGACCAGCTTGTGACTAGTAACCCATGACAATACCCTGTTAAAGTCATCGGTCAGGTTTAGGGTAGTGGCATTCTGGGAGTGAGCCAGGATTACCAGATCATCTGCATACATGGTGGCACTACAGCTGGTAGTAACCATGGGTAGTTGATTGATGAAGAAGGAGAAGAGGAGGGGACCCAGTACCGAGCCTTGAGGCACTCCGGAGGTCACCGGTACAGGCTCGGAGAGGACTTTATTGAAGCAGGTACACTGCTTTCTGCCATGTAGATAACCCATTAGCCATTTCATGGCATGGGGGGAGAGGCCAAGTGACCAAAACTGTGCACCAAGCAGTTTGTGGTCAACGAGGTCAAAGGCTTTGGACAGGTCGATAAATATTGCACCAGAGAGTTTGCCCTGGTCCACGGCTGTCCGGATACTTGATGTAACGAGATTAAGGCTGTGGTGGTGCTGTGTCCCTCACGATCGTGCTGGGCTGAGGACAGAAGTTCATGAGTGGATATATTCTGAAGCTGCTCAGCCACTACCTTTTCAAGGAGCTTGCTAGAGGGTTGGGAGAATGGCAATCGGGTCAATAATTGTCAGGTAGTTTGGGATTTCCTTGCTTCAGTACAGGGACAATCCTCGCCTCTTTCCAGATGTCTGGGATGGTCCCCAGACCAAGGGATAGGTTGAAGATAAAGGCTACTGGTGAGGCAATGTGTGCAGCACCAAGCTTAAGGAGTTTAGGCTCCAGGTTGTCTAGGCCAGGACTGGAGTACTAGGAGAGGCCAGCTAGGCATTTCTGCAAGTCCTGAACTGATACAACCCAGAGGTGGAACATTTGACGAGGAGGGTGACCCTCCAGCAGAGTGGAGGGAAGAGGGTTGTGAAGGCAGAGAGGTCAGAGAAGTGATTATTTAGGGAGTTGGCAATAGTATGGGGATTACTGCAGGAGACTCAATTTATGACCATGTCCGTAACCCCCGGATGGGAGGATCTGCTGACAAGGAATTTAATCTCTCTCCAGAACCTCCTGGGATTACTGGCAGAGCTTAGTAGGGCGGACTTGCAGATTATCAGTACCAACAGTTTTGTTCAGTTTAATGTCTCCTAGCACGCTAACGTTCACCAACAGACACAGGAGAGAAAAGGTTGGCTCAGGAGTTGCACTGGCCGATCATGTCTGGCAGTCTGTCAAAGTAAGGGACCACAAAACAAACTGCAGCGCACTATAAGCACAGAAATACACTTAGGCATCAAGGCAGAGGCTCAGAAACATTTATTTACAAGGGCCCACCTGCCAGTATGGTGGTATCTATGGCTTGCAGCACCGACAAGCCAGGTTCAGGAGCGAACCTAGGGCATCGAAGGGTCAGCTGGGGGAAGAAGATGAGCATCTGTAGGACAGCTGTCCTTCTCCAGGTGTGGTGGGCATAGGTTCTTAGAAAAATTCTGACTCCTGCAGGTGGTCAGGAGTCAGTGCGCCACTATGAGCCTCAAGATATGATGCTGGCACTGGGGCTGACATCGGCACACAGCGTGCGAGAGCATGCACTCCATACCATGGATGTCACTGGATGTCTTCAGCGCTGGGGAAACCAGCACAAGTGGGGGAAAAAAAAAAACTAGCCGAATTTCATGACATCTGGTCTAGACTCTCCTCTCTCTCTCGGTCATGGGACTGCTGGATTAGCATATTCCTTACTCCCTTCTCTCTTGTTCCTGCACTGGGAGGGGTGGGCCCACCGTAAGGGTCACTAGGGTCTCCCAGTAAGACATGGTGGGGTTGGTAAGTTGGGGCTCTAAGGAGCACCCAGGGGTACATCCCCACCAGCATAGGGAAGCATAAGGAAGAGTGTAAAAAAAAATAAATAAATAATTTACATCACCACAAAAAAGTTACTGAATGATGAAAGCAGGGACAGAACCCCGGTGCTTTGCCTCTCGGGTATGGGGCTTCATCAGGGGGAAGAAAAACAGATCGTGTCAGTCACTATTCAAAGATACTCATTTACATACTCGTGTACCATTCTTCAGTAGTATTCAGCTATAGACTATCCACTTCTTCCGATTAAAGCTATAGTGCTTCTTGAATCCAAAGTAGGTGAAACAAAGGAGAGCAGTGACACTCATGAAATTTCCACTATTATATCCTTATGCCGTCATAATCAAAAGTACTATATAATGCAATTAGATTATATAAAAACAGTCCAAATTCTCCAATGTAAAAAAAAAAGTGGTAATTAAAGGAAAAGTGCATGCAAAAGTTATAAAAACACACGTTGTGCATTGGGTTTTGTTTCTCTGATGATCCCTTGCATTCTGTTACCTGTGGCTGTAGTAAGTTTTTTTGTTATTGTTGTCATTTGTTACTTTTCTTTGCAAGTGTTATGGCCCCTGGGGTAGTTATTTAAGCTTCCATTATCGCCATTGATCTGCTAAATTTTTCCCAGAATGCCTCTGGGAATTATGTGAATTAGACCTTGCATTAGAACTAAGAGCCCAGGATCCTAGTTATAATCTAGTCACACCATCTAACTGCAACTGCTTGTGAAAGTCAACTGCTTTGAAAAAGTGTTTGCCCTCCTTCCCCAGCCAAAGTCAGATTTTTCTAACCATCAGCTGTTGTTATTCTGGATGCGTGGCAATTTTCCTTGTAAACTGTTGTCACGGGGGACCCAATACACCTTTGAAG
The DNA here is from genome assembly GCA_016271365.2 of Neoceratodus forsteri. NCBI lineage: Eukaryota > Metazoa > Chordata > Ceratodontiformes > Ceratodontidae > Neoceratodus > Neoceratodus forsteri. The sequence goes on along the minus strand of CM028131.1, from coordinate 1,653,150,058 downwards.
GACTTGGGTCTAAGTCACATCATTCCCAGAGGCACTCTGGTAAAATTCCAACTGATCAAAGGCATTAAAAGAAGCCTAAATGGCTACCCCATGGGCCACAAACAACTGGCAGAGATAAGTAAACAAACATAAAAAAAAAAAAAAAAAAACAAGCAAAGCAAAACTTGCCGCAGGCACATGAGACAGAACACCAGGGACCATCAGAAAAACAAGAACACAATGCACAACATGTGTTTTTATCATTTTTGAATGTAGTTTTCAAAGGGGGATTTTTTTCTTTAAACAAGCAGCAGGAATGTATGAGCAAATGTAATATATACTCGCAAAAGACACAATAAACAGTATGCAAGCATATGGTGGCACAATCCTAAATATGAAAGGTACAAACATTTCAAACTTGCATTTACACAAAACCACAGCACAGATAAAATAATGGAGGGTATAAATTAATAAATAGAAAATGGAAATCAAAATAAAAAGTAGGAAACTAAAGAATAAACTTCAAAAGAAAAGAGAAGCTGGATAAAAAAAAGAGAGGCAGAATAAAGGGAAATATAGATATGGAACATGTTAGGATAGTAGGGGGTGGGAATGAGGGAAAGAAAAAAACAATTAATGAAAAAAAAATGCAGGCCAGTGACCTTAAATATACCAATATACCAATTGTGGAGAAAGACAATGTGATTTGATCAATTCAGAACTGATATTCACTGCTCGATGCTGTCATTTCACAGGATCTTTACATCTTAGTCTCCTTTTTCCACTACTGGTGTATCTGTATATTTGAGAATACTGGTCTGCATTTCTTTTTTTTTTCCTCACCCCATTTTTTATACCATCCATATTTATAGTTCTCTTCCCCTTTTTTAGCCTATCTTTTCTTTCAAGTTTATGCTAGTCCCCCCTTTTTTTTTTTACTGTTCATCCATCAGAGGTAACCTCCAGGCTTCAACTTGATTTCAGCACTGTCCAGAAATGGTTGAGGGCTAATCAACTATCCATTAATGCTAAGAAAATGATTTCCATGTGTTTCAGCACACAACAGAGGCTTCCTAGGCTCCCTTCACTCCCCATCTTCCTCACCCTCGATGGGGGAAAATTGATGATGTACCCTCATTTAAGTATCTCTGTGTCTGACTTGACCACCACCTTGGTTTTTCTCAGCACATAGATGCCATGTACAAAAAAACTCCACCCTAAGCTCGGTGCACTTTATAGGAACAAAAGCTGTCTGTATTCCTATATCTGCCCCGGGACATCATCACTAAAATGATCCTCCCCATTTTTGATTATAGCGACTTGGTCTACAGTGCTGCACATGAGGCCCCATCCACACTACACCACTCAGACCCCGTAACAGACAGAAACCGTTACAGCCCGGGAGTGGTACAGTGTGTCCACACTGCTGCAGTGACCGGTATGAGACCAGTACCACCAGTCCACACCTCGAGAATCGGGCGACCGTTACCGCAGTGCCCAATCTCACAATGCAGCTTGCGCTGCGGGCCCCGCAGGGGACCATTACCGTCCATCCACATTACCGCTGATAACGTTACTGAGGCGGGACTGGTTTCATAACCGTTGTTGAAACCACCTCATATGTGGTTTCAACAATGGTTGCGATAACGCCTCCTGTAACATTACAGGTATAAACGCAAAGCGTTGTGGTAATGGTTTGGGCACTCTGTAACGTTAGACGCATAGTGTGGACAGGGCCGAAATCCAGACTGGATCCCCATTTCCACTCCTTTTGCCTTGGCTTGTCTCCCCCCCACCAGACTCACCGCTGTTCTCTGTACATTGATCTCGCCCTTCCTTCCTTGAATGACCACCGTCTCATCCACTGTGCCGCCTTTATTTCCAAATTCTGATTAGTTCACTCCTCCTTTCCTCAGTTCTCTCTCCTCCCCCCACAACAGAGGTTAATCTTCTCTTTGCTCCCTCTCTAGAAATCCCTAGCTGGCCAGTTTGGTTTTCCTTCCACCTTCCTAATCCTTGGAACTCCCTTCCACTAACAATTCGATCGGACACCTCCAAACACTCTTTTTCCTCTCTTCTCCAAGGCCACACTGCCCCCTCTTGTAAATGTCGTTCACCCCATTGCCTTACACTTATCTACTCCAACCTCTATACTTCTCGCCACCCCACCTCATTCCCCTTTTCACTCCCCCTTTCCCTTCAACCGCTTCCTCCCACTCCCTTACTTCTTTCTTACTCACTCCCACCGCCAGTAATCATCCTTTCTATCCCTACCTAATCCTCAACACTCTAGTCCCCCACCCTACCCACCATAATCTGTTCTCTTCTCCTCTTTTACTCTCACCACTACTTTATCTTTTCACCCCTCCCCCAGCCTCTCTTTCTCACCCTCCTCTACTTACTTACTCTCTCCCCCCAACCCTATCCTGTATTTGTGACGTTATTTTCTTGTGTGTGCTGGGCACTTTGCACTTCTGATGTTTAACCTGCATTATTATTTGCTCTGGTAATGTATATTATTGTACATACTGTGTATTGTTGCATTATTACTGGTAATCTATATTATTGTGCATACTGTGTATTGTTATATTGCTATTACTGTGCTTCTACTTGTTTGTACTTATCCCTTATTCCCTCTCCCAGGACACATCTGGAAATGAGCCTCACAGTTCAGTATGCCTTTCAAGGTAAATAAATAATTTTCATTTCTACTTCCCATTAATTTATAAATTTCTGCTTTTTCACCCTCTAGTCATTATTGTATCAGTGTTTTGGTTCTGCACAAATAAAAGTTTGAAATGTTTGTACCTTTCATAGTTAGGATTGGACTACCACAGGCTTACATGAGGTCGGGAGATCAGAGGGCTGTGGGTTCAGTTCCCACATCTGGCACTTGGGTTAATATCCCAGTACTGACACTGTAGTGCAGCATGAGAGGGGTTCTGCACTTCTGAGGTGCCGTCTTTCGGATGAGACGTTATACCGAGGTCCCATCTGCCTGGATTGGTGGTAGTTCAGGTGGATGTTAAAGATCCCATGGCACTTATCGAAAAGAGCAGGGACGTTTCCCGTGTTGGCCAAATTTCCTCATTCACTAAAATACCACCAACAGCTTAATCTGGTTCAATTTCAGTTGCTTACCATCTGTATCCGTCCCCGGTCGCCCCTGAAAAGGGACTTTCTAGTCCCAGTGGGCCTACTGGGTCAACAAAATTCAACAAAACAAACATAGTATTTATTCGGCCTTTTATGAGTATACATTATAGTTACTCCTGCATTCCTGCTGTATGTTTAAAGAGGGGGCCATTTATTTATCACCTTTTTCATACTGGATATTTTGTACTGTTTTTATATAACCTATTGAACTGCATTAGGCAACACTTTTGATTATGACAGCGTAAGGACTTAACAGCGAAAAAGTCATGAGTGTCCCCTCTCACCTTCATTTTATCTACTTTGGGTTCAAAAAGCACATAGACACATAACATTGTCAGCAGATAAGGACCTCTAGGCCCATCCAGTCTTCCCTTTTTCCCTACACTTGCTTGTGGCCTGTGACCCTAGCTGGTCAAGGCTTTTCCCCACTCCTTCCCACCTCTATAGTTCCCTTATGCCTGTCCCAGGCATGTTTAAATTCCTGTACTACAGCTTTAATTGGAAGGTGTGGCTAATCTGTATCTGACTACTGAAAAATTCTACATGAATATGTAAATGAGTATCTTTCAAACCTGAATGATACCATCTATTTCCCCTTCCCCAGATGATGTCTCATACCTGAGAGGTAAAGCGCTTGGGTTCACTCCCTGCTTTCATCACTCAGTAACTTTTTGTGGTGGTATAAATAAATATGTTATTGAGCATCTACCTTGGTGCCTAAGTGTATGTCTGTGTTCATAGTGTGCTGAAGATTGTTTCTTTATCCTGGGTGGTTTTGACATGCAGCACTATCAGATTCCATGAAGAGTGCAACTTATTATTCGTTTGTTGCCAATGTTCAGAATCGGTGTCAGACTGGCTACCTGGATATTTTCAGGTGGGTCCTCCCCCACTTCAGTTGAACTCCTCATCTCTGAACTCCACAAATTATTGCATAAATAACCCTTTTTTTTTTTTTTTTATTAAACAGTGTTTTCTTATCATTGAAAGTAAATATAAGATATCAGAGTCAATATACAAAAATCAAGTAGACTGCTGATATAACTGTGTCACACTGTCCCCCCCCATTCATCTTCCTGGTGGCCCCCAATTACAATAATTCTAGGTGGGTCCCCCTGTGCCGCAGTACAACCCTGTTCAGAAACATGCTTATTAAATCCACAAACTATGTTGGACCATTCTGAGACTACATTTCCAGAGGTGGAGATAATGTGACTAATGGAGGCATTTTAGGTTTCTTTGATGTATCCACTCAGCTCAGCCTCTACTCCCTGCCTGAAACCCCTTCCACCGGGAGTACAATGGCTGAGCTACCCATCCCCAAGCCCACAGACTCTGTCACCCCCCCCGATCTAAGCCCCCGGGGGTGGCACCGCCTCTCCTACCTGGTGACCTTTCTGAAATCCAGACGATGGGTTCGTAGCTGGGTCGAGGGGTTTGGGAGAGCCAGCGAGAAGGCGGTCTGGTGGTGGGATGTGGGTGTCAGCTCCTGGGGTCATCACCACCTCCCTGGGTCCTCTGGGGGGGTTTCCTTGTATTTCCCCCCGAAGGTGCAGTGTGCAATGACCCTGCATGGCTCTGCCTCCTGCCGCCACCGTCTGCCATCATCTTCCCCATGCTCACATCCCCTAACTTGTACTACCCCCGATCTCCACTGGGGGTTGCCACAGATCGGAGAGTCCCCCACAGTCCACCCCGGGAGAGGAGAGCAGTCCTCCAGATGCTCAATCCTCTCCCTCCCTCCCTCCCCTGCCGACACCTGGTGACCCAAGTCCGTTCCCAAACCCGAGTCGCTGGCATGGCACGAGGTGTGGCATCCAGCACCACGGGCCAGCTTATTGGAGGTTTCTGACACCCAACCAGAAACACTTTAGCATTACTTCTTTTCTCCTTCCAGTTGTTTAGGTAATACTGTAATTTGTCTTTCCTTAACAGTGTTTTGCAACAGTTTCGGAGATGTAAGTAATATTGGCCATTAGCCAGACAGCACTTTTTTTTTTTTTTTTTTTTATTATTATTTAGCACTGGCAATCTCTCAGGGCGAAGAAGTTCATGCAGCTCACTGTTGATCCGGGGTAGTAACTGCCGTTCCACCAGACGACCAGGGCATGTTTACAGCAAACTTTATGACATGTCAAAGCGAAATCCTTGTTAGGAATCAGTTCCAGCCTAGACTAGTATCAGCTGGAAATTTGCTGAGAACAAGGAGTCTGGTGGAATGCATGATGACATCTTGGGTGGAGGGGCTTTCTAGTTCCTGATTTGTGATATACAACAAGTAATACAGTGGCCACAGACAGAACTCCTGATGCAGGCATTCCATCAGGGCTACTGACAAGTATCCAGTTCAGATTTAATATGGTGGGTGGGTAAAGAGATATTTTAAGAATTATTTAAACTTGGCAATGTTATTAGGTTTCATCTTGGTTTAAAGCCACCTGCAAGTCACCCAAGATAAATGTCTCAAAGTTGAAACCAGGATACCAAGGTTCAAATACAACAAGAGCCATTTACTCACTGTTTGACCCTTTTATTTATTTATTTATTTATTGAATTTTGATGACCGGGTAGGCCCACTGGGCCCATAGAGGTCCCTTTTTCAGGGGCGACCCGGGTGCAACAACAACAAACAGGTAACACTTCAGTACAGACTGGAGAGTGGAATAGTATTTTAAAAGTAGGAGTACATATCTTTGCAGGCACGCAAAAGAATGGAAAGCATGAAGGTAACAAATAATGAGCACGTTAGGCTTTAAGCACCCTAAATAGTAGATTAGATACCAGGTCCACAGGAAAATAGTGGGCAGCGTCTATAGACCTAGGGTTAGCTGATAAGTACGTAGGGTTGGAAGGGGGATAAGTTAGGGACCTAAGTGCACCCCTTCAAAGAGAAGAGGACCAAATGTCCTGCAAAGATGGCTGTTGGGAGGGCAAGTGAGCTGCTCAGGAGGCTGAGCTAGGTCAGGTACTGTGGCATAGACATATGCTCCTATTGAGCAGGTGTCCCTTCAGCAGCGTCCGGAAGCTAGAAACAGTCTCCGCCTCCCGGACCTCCAAGGGGAGGTTGTTCCAGGTGGAAGGGGCGGTGTACGCAAAGGACCTAGACCCGGCTTTGGTCCTAATCTTTGGGACCTCGAGGAGAGATTGGCCTGATGAGCGCAGGCACCGTGGGTTGGGTTTTGCCCTGACGAGCCCAACCAGGCTAGGGGGGGGGAAGAGGGACCAAGTATCTTGTATGTAAGGCAGAGGGAAGGGTAAGCTAGACAAGCAACAAGCGACGGCCACCTGAGCCTGGATTGGGCCTCACAGTGGTGAGTCATAGGGTGAGACAAGGTGGCAAAGCGGACTATCTTATTGTACAAAGTCTGCAGCCTTCCTAATTCCATCGTGGCCACACCCTGGAGGATCGGGGCCCATATGTGAGCTTTGGGAGGAGTACTTTGTGCAATGGCTACCCTGGCTTCAGGAATGATTTGGTCCTTTAGTCTATAGAGGATGCCTAATTTCACATGTATGGCTTTTGTGATTTGATCTACATGATTCTTTAGGGTAAAATCTTGGTCCAGGGTAAGGCCAAGGTATTTGGTAGAGGAGACCACCTCAAGTTTTGCACCCACCCTGGAATGGAGTTGTAGGTGGTGTGACCTCTCTGTTCCTAGGGATCTAGGGCCAAAGAGCATTACCTTCGATTTGCTAGTGTTTAGAACCATTTTGTTCAGAGTTAGCCAGTCCTCCATCAGGTGGATGTCTTCTTGGAGGGCTGTCTGCAGCTCGGGTAAATTATGGGAGCCTCTGTAAATGACTGCATCATCCACAGATTGAATAGCACTGCTACTACCGCAGTTTTGTGCAGATCATTAATGAACAGTGTAAAGAGAAGGGGCCAAGGATAGACCCTTGGGGTACCCTTCTTTAAGTGGAGCTAGCTTAGAGACTTTATCCTCCCACTTTACCCTCTGGGTGCTCGAGAGATAACTCTGGAACCATCCCAGTGAGTGAGAATCAAGGCCAAGAGAACACATTTTTGTAGAAGGAGGTTATGGTTTACCAGGTTGAATGCTTTGGATAGGTCAATGAAGACCGCCCTGTGCTGACCCTCCATCATTATTACTCAGGACATCAGCTGAGAATTTTGTTAGAGCAGTATCCGTTCCATGGTTAGCCCTGAACCCGTGCTGAGATGGTGAGATTACCCGGTGAGTTTCTAGGTAGTTCTGGAGTTGAGAGTAAACAAGCTTCTCCTGTACCTTAGCTATGGAACACAGCAAGGAGATAGGCCTGAAATTCTCAATGGGCTCTGCTGCTCCTCCCTTGTGTAAGGGAATCACAAGTGCTTGTTTCCAGAGCTTGGGTACTGATCCCTCCGTTATGGACCGATTGATCAGCCAAGTTAGGGGTTTAGCTAAGGCTGGGGCTCCCTCTTTTAGGATTCTTGTTTGGATCCCATCAGGGCCCCCAAATCCTCTTAGGGGAAGGGGTTTGAGGGTAGTAAGGACCTCTTTTTCCCTGACCAGCCTCAAGTGAAACAAAGGGCGATCAAGGTCCTGGGGCCATTGTAAAACCGGGTTACAATTCGTGTCAGGAGGTCCCCGCTTATATGCCTCCAGGTTCGTGAAGTAGGTGTTAAGGGTCTCAGCAATATGAGATCCCTCATAGATTAGTTGCCCATTAGCCAGGATTGGGCTGGATGGCGTTTGAATGTTCCCTGGAGGAGTTCAATGTGCTTCCAGAAAAGCCTAGGATTGCCAAGGTTAGTTTTTGAAGGTTGGTGACATAGGCTTTCTCAGCTTAATGGCCTTTTACACTGATTTCTAAGGGCCCTGTAGGCCTCTAGGTCCCCGATTGCCTTGAGTTCGGTACTTATTCCAGGCCTTGTCCCGGTGGACATCAGGGCTTTAGAGAAGGCAGGATCCATTTGTAGCAGCTTCCCTTTACTCTGTGTGTTTTAAAGGGCTAGAAGGTCCATAATTCTCATGAGGGATGTCTGGAAGAAATTGACAGCATCCTCAAGACTGGGAGGTGCCTTATATTGCTCCAGTCAATGTCATTTAAGTAGCGAATAAAATGGTCAGGGACGGAAGTTGGAGTAGTCCCTAGAGGTAAAAATCCTGGGAGGGACTTTATTACGCACAGTTCTTCCAGATGGCGAATACAGTCAAGTGGTCGTCAATGCATCTGCCAAGGTCCCTGCTATTTTACATTGTTAGGGGTAGAGGTCAGGACCCAATCAATTATAGTATGCCTTCCAGTGGCATGATTCATTCTAGTTGGTAGAGTAATGACTTGGGTGAGGTGGGAGTCATTAAGTTTAGCGTTGAGGGTGGATTTAGCCTCAAGGGCCCAGTTTAGGTTGAAGTCACCCAGTAGGATGATCTCTGCAGCAGATTCTACTGCTGGGTTCTGCAGGAGGGCAGTAAGAGAGCTGAGAGCATTTGTGGGCGGGCTGTAAACGCAGCCTATTGTGAGGTGCTTAGCCCCTCCTAGAGTGAGCCGAATGAGTATTGCTTCAGCTTCCGGGGACTGGCCAAGTGGCAGACTAACAAGGGAGGACGTAATTGTATCCCTTACATATATCAAGACCCCCCCCTCTTCTAGAGGGTCTGTCCTTTCTGTAGAAGGCATATCCAGCAGCAGCTACCTCATGATCTAGAATATGGGGCTTTAACCAGGTCTCCGAAACTGCTAGTATGTCCGGATTGTAGGCCGCTAGCCAAGCTTGGACTTCGTGTATCTTTGGTCTCAGGCTGCAGATGTTCATATGAACCAACCTCAGGCCCTTGGCTGCATCCCATGCCTTATCTGATGGAGAAGAAATAGAGCGTTAGGTGCCCCAGGACCAGGAGTTAGGCTGGATGTCTCCTGCCAGTAGTAACGCTGCAAGCAATCGTGAAGAGAGAGGTTAGGGGTGAATAACCGCTGCTGATGGACATAGGGTTGAGCCCCTGGTGAGGATAAGAGAACGATATAGGGTCCCTTTCCTAGAGAGTTCATACGCTACTAAGAGAAGGACATTGCACCTGGTGGAGGGGCATCTGTAGTGACCTGCCATATGTACTCCCGATCCCACACTGGCATGAGGGGGGCAGGTGGCACTGGCAATGAGCCAGTCCGTCCCAACTTGGGCCAGTATATAGATTGAAGCCCAGAGGATCCCCTTATTCCAGTTCCACGGGTACATTCTAACTTTTTAGGGCCGCACTCAGATCACAGGAGCATTCCCTCGTGGGTCCAGGAACCTGGAACTGGCCACTTTCTAATCAATTCTAGGTCTGTGGCTGAAGGTCTTAGAACAGGTCAGCACCCACTTAGAGAGGTTGACAAGCTCAGCTGACACCTATGGGATTGAGGATCCAAGGCAATCCACAATCAACCAGACACAGTAAACTATGAGAGAGGACAACCAAGCAGTTAAGCAGAGAATCCACAGGAAATACACTAGTAAGGCAAGTGGACATGCGAGGACCCCAGCCAAAGACATAGGGTGCAAGGCTGTTTTTTAGCTACTTAGTAATTGTCAGTAATAAAGGCAAATACATTACATAGTAGATCTAAATGAATCAAAACTTAGTAATAGTAACTATCATGGCACTCTATCAAAGGTTAAAATAGGCTAGCCTTGACCCCTATTACTTAGAAGGTACTGAAAAGCTTCACAACACCCTTTTTTGTTTTTTAAGAAGCAATGGAAGGCAAAGGTCATAACGCCAGTTGAAGTTCGGTCCAGATAACAAGGTCTCAGAGAATAACTGGGTAGTAGCTAGAGACAATAATAAATAAGATCACTTTTGATTCAATCTCCCCTCAGCTGTAAAATTTAGAAGTAGGACCCCACTGAAACGGAGATGTTGCATTGCTTCTCTTCTGGTTTATACAGCAAAAGGGGATATGTTTAAAAAAAAAAAAAAAAATATTCTAGCCATAAAACAGGATCAAATGCAAGTGTCAGTGTTTGTGTGAGAATGACAAGCACTGATGTAACATGTTATATATAAGGCTTTGTAGCCCACTAGCCTGGGGCAACGATAGCCCCTCTGTGTAAAAATGTTAAACTGGAATGCACATGTTTAGGGAAGAGAAGGGATCATAAAAGTGGCCGAACTGCTGGCCAGGAGATCCCTTTCCACTTCCTGGTATGCCTGCTCTGCCCCCCACCCCCACTCCCCCGTCTTATGACGTGTGCCCAGGGAGAGCATGGTAACACGCCCCATACTAGTCTATGGAACTAATTTTCAGACTGTTTTTACAGAAATTAAGAAACCTTTTGAGATAAATGAAAGCCACCGCTAAACTAATATGGACCCTATGGGGCAGAGCAGGCATACTGGGAAGTGAAAAGGGAACTCCTGGCTGGCGGTTCAGACAGTTTTACGATCCCTTCCCATCACTAAACACATGCATTCCGGTTTTACATTTTTCCACACAGTAGCTATTGCCACCCCAGGCTAGCAGGCTATGAAGCCCAAAATCTGTAGAAAAACATACCACACCTTTACTTTAAAGAGAGGTTGCAGCCATCAGCAAAAAATAAACTCACAGTTGGCATCAGCAAAACTAAAGAGCATATTTTTGGGCCACTGATTATCTGTTTTGAAAAATGGCCAGTGCTTTACTAAATCTTAAAATCAATTTTTTTTCCTCCAAAACGGAGTGCAAATCACCATGTTTTGCTCTAAAAATTGTGGTTTCACACAAGTTTGGTGCCAAGAAGGAGTTCTGTGAATTTATTTCTAGTGGAAGTCTAAAACTTCCAGGAGTCAAAATCTGGAAGTCATTCCAATTTCTGGAAGTCAAAATACTTCCTGGATCCCCCATTTTGGAACTCAGTATTCTAGGAAGACCAGTTTATGGATTTTTTTTTTTTAATTCAACCTACACCCCGGGCATCCTTCAGGAGTGCCCACACGGATCTCCACCCTACTCCCAACCTGAACCCCTCACATCTCCCTAACTCCCTCCTCCAAGCGACCACCGGCAGACCCGACCCCCGGCACCATCTCCCGGGCTGATTCCGCCCTCCCCATGGCAGCTACTCCTAAGTGTAAAGGGTCTTACCCGTGAGTTCGTTGGGTCCTCCGGAGGGGTTCTTGGGTGTGTCTGGGCTGGTATTTGGGATGTGGGAGGGTCCGCAGGGGCCACAGTCATCTCACTGGTGAGTAGGAGGCTTTTTCTTGCTTTTCCTCCCCACCCCCGCGGAGCTTAGCTTAGCAAGGCAACGTAGCGCCATAGCTCCGCCCTCCCCCTGGCATGCACCATGCTGCTCAGTCGGCAAACCCCCAGCCACCACCAGAGGTTGTCCCATGAGCGAGCATTTCCCACTCCCAACCCCGGGAAGATAGAGCAGTCCTCCGGACGCTCAATCTCTCCCCCTCCCGCCGACCCCCGACTCGTTCTCGAACCCAGGTAGCCGGCATGGCGCGAGGTGTGGCGTCCAGCGCCTCAACCCTCAGCGCCCCCAGTTTATGCATGATAATATAAATATTAGTGGTATAATACCATTTCTTTCAGAAAAAGTCATAATTTCTTGACTTCAAGCCTCCAATGTTGGAAGTCATCTAATTTCTGTTTTATATTTGCAAGTCAAGGACTTCCTACCCCTTTATTTTGAAAGTTTTTGCCTTATTTTTGGAGGTCAAATACTTGAAAAATGGAGTCAACTGAAGCCCCGATTCCAAGTCCAGTCTGTTTAGATCCCTGCAGCTATCGTTCAGTAGCAGGGTCTTAAGATAGTCAGGGAACTATAGTGAGTGAGCTATTTGGTTCATTATTTATTTTGTTTGCAGTCCCAGCTTCCTTGTTCTACCTGAGCTGCGTCTGCTTAAATCAGACACTGTATCCTGAGTGCTTTCCCAAGTTTGCTGGCAGAACTTTGGGTGCCATAACTTCGACCACTCTGGGTGCTGTTGTGTTGTCAATAAGAGCACTGGCAGCAAAGTGTAGCAGGAGTTTAGCTTGAGGAAAAGACTGTTCTCTATTTCTCTCCTACCCCCTCTGGTGTTTGGGGGACAGTGTTTCACCAGTGACATTGCAGCTCATAAATGGAATTCGCCTTCCCCTACTGTACGAAATAAGCCAACATATCAAACATTTAAGTCTGCTTTACTGGATTCTTACTTATTTAAGTGCACATGTTATTAATGTATGGGTAATTTGCAACTTTGGGTGATGAGCGACCACAATTTGGCATGGGTACCTCAGCAAAGTGATAACAGCAGTCACCAGTATTTGATGTTAAAATAGTTACGGGGCTGTGGGCTTATGCTCAGATTGCTTGCATTCTTTTTGGTTAAAGGTTCATATGAATGTTGGGGGTAAATCTGTTGGGCTTTTATCTCCAAACACCACCTGTGTTCCTAAGTTAACAATCCCCGGGATGTTTAGTTTATTGTTCTAGGAATCACTACCTTTGAGCCAGAGGCTCTTTTACAAAGGTTCCACGTCAATTAGGTACAGTACAAAAAAGGTTACATAGATAACACAACAATTTGTGCTGTGTCAAGAGCGAGGAAACATATACAAATACATATCAAATCATTTGTGCAAAAGGACATGAGATATCAATAATCACATTATTATTACAAGAAAGAGGTCATGCCAGATTAGGAGAAACAAATAGGGAAAAAGTCCAGAACAGAGAGGGTAAGTGAAAGGTGTGGGGAGCAGACAATAGCAGGAGAAAAGGTTTCCCAAACATGCCTTTGTCAAATAACAGAACAGGGTGGGTAGTGAGAAAATAGGAGGTTTAATCAGGGCAGTCACAGGAGCTGGAGGTGGCAAGGTGGAGAGAACAGCCTTGATTTGAAAATACCTAGAGGTGAAGGCAGTAATATGAGTGCTGAGGGCATTTAGCCAGCTGGGGGCACGATAGGCAAATGATCTTTGTCCCTGAGAAGTCCGGCATCGGGGACTTGAGAGGCTGGTGTTCTGATCTTCTGGTAAACGGTGCTAGCGCTCGGGCATAACAGGTCTTGGATACAAGGTGGAGTGAGGCCCAGAGTGGATTTTTTCACCATCAGGCAGGTAAGGTACTTTATCTGGTTTGAGAGTTGCAATCAACCTGAGTCAGCATAGAGTTCACATGTGTGGGTACGTCGATGTGCACCAGTGAGCAGCCAACAGGCCTTATTTAGGGATGTTGTAATGTGACTAAGTGCTGTAGTAGTGGCAGATCCGTGATATAACTAAGCCATAGTCAACGACTGAGATGATAGAGGATTGATGGCAATCTCAGTGCAGAATGGGTAAGGAGCTGTCGGTTCGATACAGAATCCCAATTCACTGATTAATAGTTTTTGCTGTACTATCAATGTGAGTTGCAAAGGTTAGGCCTTGATCAAAGTTGATTCCGGATATCTGAAAATTGGCACTTATTCGAGGGTTTTGCTGGGTATGTAGTATGGTGAGTGGGACTTGCCGTTTCTTGTTTTTCGGGTTAGAGAAGAGCATGGATTTAGTTTTTTTGTGGTTTAGAATCAGCTTATGTTCAAGGAACCACATCTCAACTTTGGAAAAAGCATGCTGAAGGTTAAGGCGCAAGAGGTTCGGATCTTTATGAGTGGCAAGAATCACGGCATCGTCAGCATAGAGGATTATTTGTTCAGGGCAGGATTTGGGGAGGGAGTTTAGGAAAAGGCTGAAAAGGAGGGGGCCCAGGATGGATCCCTGGGGAACTCCTGAGTAAACCGGTTTTGAATCTGAGAGAACTCCAACTACTTTTACAGATTGGGTAAAAAATTACCTTGCTCAGCGCTCTCAGTCACCAGGACCCTGCGAGATCCCTAGGGAAAGTAGTTGTTTGATAAGTAGGCCATGGTGTACTGTATCAAATGCCTTGGTTAAGTCAATGTAGACTGTTCCAGTTAGGTTTCCTTTGTCCATGGCATTGTGGATTGCTCCTGAGAATTCAAGAAGGGCAGTCGAGTGCTGTGCCCTTTCCTAAATCCATGCTGCTGAGTGCATAGGATGTTGTGCTTTTCAGGTAGTCTGAAAGTTGGTCCGACACTGCGCTCAAGGGCCTTAGAGAGAGGTGGTAGTATTGATATCGGGCAATAGTTACCAGGCAGTGACTTATCACCACTTTTGTGCACCGGAGTGACAACTGCAGCCTTCCATTTCCTAGGGAATTAGCTGTAGCAGAGGGAGAGACTGAAAATTTTGTGAGGGGAGAGCACTTCCTCCAGAGTGAGGGACAGAAGTTTAAGGTCAATAGTGTCGCTGCTTGCTCGGGACTTAGAAATGGCCTTCTTTACATATTTATAGACTTCATGTGCCTTTACTAGTTTGAAATGGAAGGGTGGTTTGGTTGGAGAGGCAGTAGTAGTAGTAGAAATTGGAGGGTCAGCATCAGTGAAGAAGTCAGATGAGAGGACACCACTAAGGTCCGTGAAGGTATCATTTAGGGTGTTTGCAATGATCTCTGGGTCTAATGTAGTGATTCCATCCACATTCATTATTGTAGGAGAGGATTTGGACTGCTGACCCATGATATTTCTTATGTTGTCCCAGAAGGATTTCCCTTCACCCCAGGAGTTGGAGAGGGCATTCTTGAAGTAGGAGCTCTTCATCAAGCGGATCTGTTTAGTACAGTGGTTGCGAGCCTGTTTATATTTTTAGATGTCCGACAGAGTGCCAGTAGCTCTTGCAGTGGCCTAGAGGTGATCCCTACTTTTGAGTTGTGCCAATAGCTTCGCCGTGAGCCAGGGATTTGAGAGTGCTTTGATTTTGCACTTTTTTACTGGTGCATAGGTGTCACAGGCAGTGTTGAAAGTAGTAATAAAGTAATCAAGGGCTAGGTCAACATCTTGAGTTTTGTAAATCAGGACCAGTCTATCTGCCTAAGACAGGTCTTGAGATGAGTAAGGTTGCCATAAGGTAGGACTCTGCTATAGATGGTTTTTGGGCTGACTACTAAACTTATTTGTCCAGGTACATATTATTGGAGAGTGATCACTGAGCGAGTCAGGGAGAACACTAAAATTGGTTACACGGGTAGGGTGGCTGGTAAGGATCCAGTCAATGAGGGTGCTGGTCCCTGATTTGTAGTTTTTCCTGGTAGGGGAGTTTACCACTTGTGTTAAATTTGCTGCTAGGATAGCATCTTTGTTTGACCCTGCATCAGGAGCAAGCCAGGGTTTTAAATAATTGATTAGCAGTTTTTTTCTTAGGACAATACTAACAGTACAGAAAGTATTTATATAGGTTTTCTAGAAGAGTTATGTTAGTTAAACACAATGAAGCAAGTGCTATGCATTTTCACAATGTTTTAGAACTTTTATGAGCAAAACGCTAATCAATTTTTAGAGTTAAATAAAACCCTGCAAGCCAATTTATATTAAAGTCCCCAAGGAGAAGGAGTTCGATGTCAGAAGGTTGTGTACTTACGAACTCCAGGACAGCCTGTAGGCCGGAATCAGGATCTTTTGGTGGGATATAGACAGCAGCAATCGTGAGGACTTTGTTTTGGGCACCAAATAGTATCTTGATAGGGAGGAATTGCACTGAGGTTTCTGTGGTGGGGTAAGAACCAGGGAGACATGTGAGGTAGTCCTTTATGTAGATTGCACACCCACCACCCCTTTTCGAGGTCCTATCCAGCCTGAATATCTTGTAGCCTTGTATAGAGATGGCATGATCCGGAGTATTAGGTGTCAGCCAAGTTTCGACGATGGCAAGGATATCCGGGTTGTGTTGGCTGGCAAAGATTTGAAGGGAGGCTAGTTTTGGGAAGAGACTGCAGATGTTTAAGGTAGCAATTTTGAGCCCCTCCATTTTGGCAGGCTTTGTTGTACTGTAGGAGACAGGGCCAGGATTTGAGTGGACACTTCCTGATATCAAGAGGAGGAGGAGGAGGAGTAGGAGTTTAAGAGACAGTTGCTGTACTTCATAGTCAATAGAATTACACTTCTGAGGCTTATGCAGCTTGGACCAGTGCAGGCGTCTAGGGTCCCAGAGCAAGGAGGTTGTTAGTAATAGAGGACGATATGCCCATTTATCCTTGTTGTAGCTTGTCAGTTGCACCCAGTCGCTTGCAGATAGGTACCTGGTGGTTAAGTCAAAAGCCAAAAGAATGATCAACAGCTGAGGTCCAGAGTCACTGAAATGTTAAAGTTCCTGAAGGTGATTAAGTGTGCCTGCACATATGCAGGATGTGAAATCCCTTTGTCTGTATGCCTCTTTGTCATTCAAACAGGTTGCTGAAAAGCCCACATACAGATCATGGAGCAGGTCAGACGAAAATGTGGATTCCAGCAGGACCCAGAGTCACTGAGTTTGTCAGATGTAGTTGCTTCACTTATGTTTTGCTTGGGATAGCTTCCAAAAAGTTGATTTTAAAATGAAAATAAAGATACCTGATGATGATTTTTTGCAGAAATCCAGTCCAGGACACTTTCACGGATGTAGTGAGCAAGAATGTTATAGTTACCACAAGCAGAAAAACATGTAAATCCACAAAAACTAAGCTACAGACACAGACAAACACAAGCAGCCACCACACAGACCCAGGAGACGTAGTCAAAATGTATGTTATTTTTGCATTTGTTCAACCTTATTTGAATTTCTGTTGTAAATGAGAGAAAGTAATCTGCTGTTGAATTGTTGTTCCGTATTTACTATCCTCCCACTGTCTCTACTTGACCTCCCCTGTTCACCCATCCCCTTTTCCTCGCTGCTTGAATTTCCTTCACCTCCCCCCTCTCAGTAACCTCCCACTTATCTTTATTTCTTTTCATAGATCACTCCAATTCCCCAGGGGCTTTCAGCCCACGGAGCTGCTGTGGGACCTCCCTCGGAGTCACTTCACCAGGTATTGAAACGGACAGGCCTCAGCACAGATTTGAATTTGGCGCCTTTTTGCCCGACTATTGTGTTGTGTGAGATCAGTATACTCGAGCTGTTTTCGTCTGCTTAGGGATCCCAGCACAATGCCCATTGTAAAGAATATTTATTTTAGACTGCAACTGGCACCTACAGTTAAAGCTGGCTAGCTAACTGATTTCTGGAATCCCTGTGGCGGCTTCTCAGTCTCCGAGTGGGACTTCACCTGTAAGCTGAGATCTCAGCCTCTGAAGGACACAGTGCCCGCGTCTGGAACAAGCAGCAGATTGTAGAGCTCCTTTTTAAATTTAGTGTTGCATTACTGCTACACCTGAATGAGGCTCAGGTAGCGCCACCGTTCGGCGACTGGCTCTCGCAGCTGCTTGGGGATTGCTGGCTACCCCACAGCCGCTACGTGGCTGCTCCCCGCCCGCCCCTCAATACTCTCCCACCCTTAGCTGTGTTTCTTTATATACGTAAGGGTCATCACGTGGGCAGCTGGTGTTCCTCTTTTCTTTTTGTCTGCTTTGTCATCTGCAGGTTACAGCTTCTCACCACTAGGTGTCATCCTTTATCTATAGCCAATCTAGCTCTTCTATGGTGGTCTAGTTTCTGTCACTCTTTGAAGTCCCTCTGCCAGAACTAGAGATCTCCTTCACTACACCTAACTCAACTACCCTTCTCTCTCTCAACAGTTTCAGCCCAGTTGCTCATCTTTGTTATGTCTTTGGTGCCTATACACGCCAGCATGTTGCACATAGGTCTGTTCCTCCTTGTGCCTCTTCTTATTACACTACTAGCCCTCAAGTCTCTATCCCTTTTTGCTGACCCCCCCCCCAACTTCTGTGGAGTCTCCAGGTAACTTTACCTACTGTAACATAATAGCTGAATATTCCTCCCCATCGCTCCCATTAGATCACATCAGTTATAAACTCCTTGGGGCCTGCTTGACACATAGAGTGGGAGGCTTACCTCCACAACCAGTCTCTTGTGCTATTACTTTTCTTTTGGGTCATTTCACTAACTCTTACTCTAGCTGGGATATCGAATAAACCCTGGCCCCTTGATCTCTCCTATCCCCTCCAACCCCCTCCACCTCCAATCTCCTTCCCCATGCTCTGGGCCTGTCTTTCGTGCACCTGATCATTCGTAGTCTACTTGCCAACCTCCCAGAGCTGGAAGCCTGGGTTATGGTACATAACCCTGACATTCTTGTGATATCTGAAACCTGGTTAAGACCCTCTGTCCCGGACACCAACTGTGTCTTACCTGGTTATAACATGTATAAAGCTGACCGGGCTTCCTCCAAAAGAGGGGGTGGCTTGGCTCTGTATTATAAATCTCACCTGAATGTCACTCTAATGCCATCCCTCTACATAAACAACAGTGAGGTGTTGCACTCAACCTTGCTCCTTGGGGAAGCCAAGAAGGTGCACATATTTGGGGTATATTCCCCCCCCCCCACCATAATAATAAACTTGGCCTCGAGGAGCTCACTGGACTAATACCTGCTCTAACTAAAAACTATGAGGTAAACTGTCTGGGTGACTTTAATCTGGATTGGCTTGGTCCCAACTCCTCGTTCCTTGCTACTACTGTCAGTAAGGCCAACCTTGTGCAACTCATCTCTACCCACACTAGGGTAACTAAGAACAACCTCAGTCACTCTCTGATTGACTGGATCCTTACCAATCACTGTATATGTATCTATGAGTTTACTGTTTCCGCAGTGGTGTCCTTCAGGAAAAAAAAAAAAATCTGAGATGGAGACAGTTTATTACTGTTTAACTGTAGCAGTTATATATACCCATTAAATGTTAAAAGCTCTTCCTGATCTCTGGCTGTTTGTGCTATCTGGTAGTTATTTTTTTTTTTTTTTTTTTTTAAACACTGATGGAGTTGGGAAGCTCAATGTCATTGCCCATTTTCTTGTCTCTTCACTGCCCTTGCACTCTCCACCCTTTCCCCTTCCATTGATTGACTTATGTTGGTCAAGCCCATTGACCACTCACCCCCAATCTGGTATGTGATCTGGTCTCGGAATTTAGGCATCTTGAAATTAAAAGAGGGGCAGGGAAGGAGTACCAGTTAAGAAATGCATTAACTTTGAGATGTTGTTGAAGCTCGCCAGCTCATCTTCTGTGCACCTACTGTAAAACATAACCTGGCATTGCTGGTCTCACCTAGTACAAGAGTGATGTGAGCAGTATCAGTCAACTGCTGCAGTGGAAATTATGTCAAGTAGCATTTGTGCATGCTGGGTACATGAAGGAATGTACTGCACAGCACCATTAAAAGATAATTAATCTAAGTAGATTATTATTAATTAGAAAATGGACTTTCTATTTCCTGGGCTCTGATTGGCTGGTACCCCTGCCAGGGGGGGTACATTAAGTAAGCAATAATACCCAACAGGGTGGGTGGTATTGTGCTATAGCGGACCGCCCTGGGGCGTAATGAGGCCCGACGCCGCAGGTGGAGGGCCTTATAGCCCCTGGAAGGTCCGGTATTGCCCAATACCGCCCACCCTGGAGGGTATTATTGCGTTTAGAAAATGGACACTGCAAAAAAAAAAAAATCCAATAAGAAATTAATAAAAAATTCATTTAAAATTAGTTTTGTAATAAAATAGTTCCTCTGCCCACTAGAATGATGAAATGGTTGCCATGGTTTCACTCCCCCCCCCCACACACACACACATAGTCGTGTTGCAGAATAGTAAAACAAATACATCAGTTGTAATTGACTCAGGACTGCAGCATTCTGCCATGTGAACTGTGATGGGAGCTTACCCTTGAAGCAGGAGCTGAATATTCTTGAAGCTGTGGCCCGAGCAGTGTTTGCCCAATGCTGTCAGCAGTTTGTTGTAGTTGTGACCGGGGCTGCAGCATTGTTTGGGACACTGAGAGGGCAGTTAGCCATAGGATTCCTGTTCCCTGTAGTAAGGTAGTTATTTTTCCCCCTTTAAAAAAAGTAGGATTTCTTGTTTTGTTTGCGCTAAAGCAGGACTGCCCTCAAGACGAAAAGGGTGTCTCCGTACAGGTGACTTGCTACCATTACTTAACTGTTTGAATCTTGTGGTTATTGGACTTAAACATGAATCATCGTGTTGCACTTTTCGTAAGAAAACTTTTGGGTAGCAGTTTTTTTTTTAGTTTAACAAGCAACGCTCATACAGTTTTACACTTGGGACAATGGTTATCTCTGATAGGAGGCAGTCCGTTTTAGTGCTCCGTGTCTTGGTCGCGCTGCATTACGGATTCATGTGACCGAAATGGAGCAGCGATCTCAAAAGGAATGGCATTTGAAACAGAGCTCTGTAAACTGTTTATTGAGTGAGACATAGCAGCACCTGTGGTACCACTAACTAGTGTGCATGACAGGAACGGTATTTTCTTCATTTTCCGTACCGCAGATGGACGTCCGTCTGCGGTACAGAAAATCAAGAAAGTACCGGTGCTCTCATGCAGACTAGCACTTCTTTTTTTTTTTTAAATATAGATTTTTATTTTATTTTGACATAAAACAATACGTTCAACTTCAAAAAATATGCAAAAATCAATTAAGTTGTATAGGCAAGACTGTTTAGCATATCTCAGGTAAGATTTCACAATAGTTTGCTCTCTACTGCTACAAGTCCAAGCTTGTTTCCTCGTGCTCTATGATGAAGTAGGGACTCGAAGGTAGTGCTCCGTCTCACACAAAGTCAGTTTGATTTGGCGGTTAACTTCCTTTTCTACACAGCTGTGCTTTTACATTCTACTGTGAATTCTTGAGTCTGTTGGGCGGGGAGAGGAGATCGCGACAGTTTAAGGCTTGCTCAGCGAGGCTATCAACATGGCAGCAGTTGCCTTTTTGAACATTCCAGCCCTTTACTATCAGAACTAAATGAGGCAACAGAGACCGTGACTAGTTATTTCCCGGTCTCTGTTGTCTCATACCCGACCGACAGATTGCTGTGTTCAGCCAATCAGGATTTACTTTTCCTTTCTCCCATTTTCTAACTTTCAATTGATGCCCAGTAAATAAAAAGTGCCAGCCCAAGTGCCCCTTCACCCACTGAAGCATTTGTGTGCCCACCACCCTGCTTGTTGATTGGCCAAAACACGATGTCACCATTTGAAATAACCGCCATTTTTTTCTCCTCGTTTAGCGAGGAATCGAACTCCCCCATCCAGCACAACTGTCTTGTTTTTGAAACATTCACTGCGGCTCGTCACATTTTCCCCATTTTCCCAGTCTCTAGATTTATTTAAAACACACATCAAAACGCAGAAAGAAGCGCTAGTCGCAAAATCTTTTTTTGTTTCCCAGTCAGCAGTCTGTCGGCAACCAGCTGAACAGTCTGCTACTCGCAACACACAAAGTTCGACCATCCCTTCCGAACCCAAACAGTACCTCTGCCATGACTCCCGAGTGCCGTACCTTCGCATTTTGGCAGTTTCTTTCCAGTCAACACAGTTTCCCTTCGCTTTGCACTAGCCTGCTCATTACAGTATACTTCCGGGTTTGAAACTCGCGCCACATCGCAAAACCAATTTAAAAAAAAAACGAAGGGTACTTTTCTTCATATACATCTCACCACACTATGTTTTCAATTCCAAGTCATCCATCAAAAAATAAAAGAACTGCACTATGGTGCCTCAGTGTGTGTTTGTGTGTGTGGGTGTGTGGGGGGGGGGACAAAATAGCAAACTGAAAAAAAATGCTGATAGCAAAGAGGGAAAAACAGCAGTGCCCACCTGTGGCAATTGAAGCAATGCAGGGACTATTTAACCAGACAACTTAATTTTAGTTGATTTTTATATATAGTTCACATATATTTTTTTAATTTCATATTTGTTTTCCAAATTTAACACAGTTGCCCATTTTCTAAGCGCAATAATACCCTCCAGGGTGGGTGGTATGGGCAATACCGGACCTTCAGGGCTATAAGGCCCTCCACCTGCAGTGTTGGGCCTCATTATGCCCCTGGGTGGTCCAGTATTGTCTAATACCACCCAATTCTGTCGGTATTACGTTTGCTGAATAAATTTGATGACGTAATCATTTACATGAATGAAAACTGAAAGATTAAAAAAAAAAACTGACACGAAACACTTCAAAAGTGTCAAATACCCGCCACTTCAGTGGAGATTCTTTGCGCCCACAACATTGAACCTAATTGAACCGCCCCTGCCTAGGATGGTGTTTGTGCCTCTTAAGGTGTGCAATGCAGTCCCCAGGGTAGGGCTGTTCAAATAGAAACCCAGACAGGGTACATTAGTTTTACACTTAGGGTAATAGGATTTGCACACCACTGTCCCAGGGTGAGCCCTGTGGCCCTAGCGTGGGTATTCTGGCACAGAGGATAGAAATTCCAGCCCTTAGGTGGGCACTGTGCCCCTCTTGGTGTGCACTTCTATCCAAGCGCGGGCATTCTGGCCCTGGTACCCACAGTGGTAAGTCCAGCGTCAGGATGGGCACTGTGAGCTTCACAGTGTGTTGAAGCCCCCGTTGTAGGCACTGCAGCCCAAGGGTGATATGGCACACAGGAGCATTATGCCACTCACACCCAGGATGTCCACTCCGGCCCTTTGGATAGTCAGTCCTTTATTTAGGGTAACACTCCAGAGGGCGACGAGGGTGGACATGCCGGTTGGGTAGGGGTGCTTAAGAGAACCAATGCGTACGTTCCGCAAATCAGTGCAAGATTTTCCTCCAGAAAGGGCAGCTATTCTGGCTGAGTTCCGGATTTACCCTATTACGCAAGCAGTAAAATCCAGGAGGTTGCCTGTTCCAACGTTCTGGCTATAGATGGTTCCAGTGTTTACTATTTGGCGACTCCAGTTGTCACAGAACTGATGTAGTCCTGTGTGTCAGTGGTTGCGGTAATTATCACGTCCCATTCAATGCAACGCAAAACAAGAGGGGCAAGTCCACTGGGATAATTATTTCGTAAAGCTCGGTTTGACAAAAAAAATAAAGAACTACTATACAGAATTATGTTCACATTAGCGCAATGCTGTGTTAACAGAAGGAAATAAAATGGAGATTATTTGCATATCTCTTCTCACCTGTTAGCACTTTCCCATGGAGCGCAGACTATACTAGTAAATCGATTGTCAACTGCTGCCGTTCAAGACAACCAGATGGCCTCAGTCGCTGTTACAGCTGCCGCTATGCGACCGCCATCTGTCTTACTACTCTTCTACCCGATGACTTTTTGAACTCTGTCGCTTTCATGTACCGAGAAACACCGACCGCGTTAGTGAAAACACTGAATCAGCCGCGTCAAATCAAGTGCTCCTTCCAAACGATCCCCCTTTTTTCAGAGAAGCACTGTGGTTTAAACAAGGTTCCGCCTGGAGAGAAGAGTTCGATGGTTCTGCCATTCACAGGGGGGGAAAAAAACACTGAGGATTATTTGAGTTCAGCCAGTAGTAGCACTCGGCGCCCCTGGTGAGTCGGATCGTGAAGAAGAAACGAAATCTTCCTCATGGACACCTGTGCCACATTAAGCAGGTGGGGAGGGGAGCCAGTGTTGAAATGACACTTCATGAGCTTTAGGAGCTAGGGCGTCCCATAAGGGTCCCGTCTTTAAATTGAGCCCCTCTTTCCATTGTAAGTCAATGATAGTGATGAGTGAGCTACTGGGGCTCACTTCAAAGCTGGGGAGCCGAGCCCTGGAAAGTTCCTCTGTAATTCCAACACTGGTCAGGAGACACTGTAGATGGGTGGGTGGAGGCACCCAGCAAGGAGAAGCAGGCATTATACTCCTCCGGTCCAGTGAAGCAAGGAATTTATTTCTTGATATGATGGATTACATAGATACATAGACAGTGTCGGCAGATAAGGGCCTATGGCCCACCCAGCCTGCACATTTGAGCTTGTAAGTTCAGTTTATGTTTTCCTAGAAGTCTGTTCTCCCTTACCCCTGACCTCCAGAATTCCTTTATGTCTATCCCATGCATTCTGAAATCCTGTGATTGTTTCAGCCCCCACCACTTCCTCTGGCAGGGTGTTCCACTTGTCCACCACCCGTTCTGTGAAGAAATTCTTCCTCATGTTTCCTCTGAATCGTCCTCCCTTCAACTTCATCCCATGCCCTCTAGTCCTGGTACATCTTTTTCACTTAAAAATAGTGTATTCCTGCACCCTGTTTCCTCCCTGTGAGATACTTGTATGTCTCTATCATATCCCCACTCTCCCTCCTCTCCTCCAGGGAGTACATGTTCAGTTCCTTCAACCTGTCTTCATAGGACTTGTGATGCAATCCATGCACCATCTTTGTTGCCCTCCTCTGAACCTTCTCTTCCCTGTCTATGTCCTTACGTAGGTATGGTTTCCAGAACTGTACACTGTACTCCAGGTGGGGCCTCACTAGTGTCTTGTATAGCGGAATTATGACCTCCCTTTTCCTGCTGGTGATGCCCCTGCCTATACATCCCGGCATCCTATTTGCTTTACCTGCTGCCTTGTCACACTGTTTCTCTACCTTGAGGTCATCAGAGATGATAACCCCAAGATCCCTCTCCTGTTTGGTGCATGCTATATCCTCACCCCCCCCAACTGATATATTGTGCCAGGGTTTTTGTGTCCCATATGCATTATCTTGCACTTCTTTGCATTGAATTTCAACTGCCAAACCCCTGACCATTCTTCAAGTTTCTGCAGGTCCCTTCTCATTCTGTTTACGCCCTCTGGTGTGTCTACTCTGTTACAGAGCTTTGTGTCATCAGCGAACAGTGAAATTCTGCCTTCTAGGTCCTGCGCAATGTCACTGATGAAGATGTTGAATAGGACTTGTCCCAGCACTGATCCCTCTGATACTCCACTGGTCACTCTTCCCTCTGTGGAGTGACAGCCATTTACCACCACCCTCTGTGTCCTGCCACCCAGCTAGTTATCTACCCACCACACTACTGTCCTGCCCACACCCACATTCCCCAGTTTGTGTAGTAGTCTTCTATGTGGCACAGTGTCAAAGGCCTTGCTGAAGTCCAGATAGGCCATGTCCACTGCCCTCCCCTGATCCACCTCCCTAGTCACCCAGTCAAAAAATTCAACGAGGTTGGTCTGACATGACCTCCCCCTGGTGAAACCATGCTGCCTTGGGTCCTGTAGTCCATTGACAACCAGATATTCCACCAATCTCTCCTTCAGTAGTGCTTCCATGATCTTCCCCACTACCGAGGTGAGGCTGACTGGTCTGTAGTTCCCTGCTTCCTCTTTGTTCCCGCTTTTGTATAAGGGGACTACATCTGCTGTCCTCCAGTCTTTGGGTACCTCCCCTGTTTCCAGTGATCAGCTAAACAGGATAGCCAGAGGTTCAGCCACCACCTCTCTTAGTTCTTTAAGGACCCTAGGTGCACCCATCTGGCCCCATTGCTTTATCAACTCTTATTACTTCCAGTTCCTTCGGACCCTTTCTCGTAAAGGGACTTGTTCCATTTCTGCACCATTCTCACCCTTATACTCCCTTCAGACCCATTACCCTCCTCTTCCTCAGTAAAGACTAAGCAGAAATACCTGTTCAATATGTCAGCTTTACTGTTGTCATCCTCCACGCAGCCCCCATCCTCCCACTTCAGTCTCACTATCCTTCCCTTTGTCTTTCTTTTTTCACTTATGTACCTGTAAAAGGTGTTGTCTCCTCTACCCACTGATTTTGCAATGTGTTCTTCTGTCTGAGCTTTGGCTTCCCTTACTGACCTCCCTGCCTCCCTTTGCTTCTCCTGGTACTTCTCCCTATCCCCTTCTGCCTGTGTCTTTTTGTATTGCCTGAATGCAATCTTTTTGGCTTTCACTTTCTTTGCTACCTCTTTGGAAAACCATAATGGTCTCCTCTTCCTTTTCCTCTTGTTAACCTGCTTAATGCATAATTCTGTTGTTCTTGTAATCCCCATTTTAAATACTGCCCACTGTTCCTCAACCCCTGATTCCTGTCCCATTCCCCTTAATGCCTCTTTCAAGTATCTCCCCATTTTCCCAAAGTCTGCCCCCTAAAATCCAGGATACGTGTTTTTGTTTGGTTTGGTTCTGCTCTTTCTGTGATTTCAAACCACAATGACTGGTGGTCACTGTTCCCCAGGTGCTCCCCCACTGTTACCCCCATCACACTGTCCCTGTTTGTGAGCACAAGGTGTCAGTATTGCCTTCTGCCAGTTGGTTCCATAACCAGCTGCTTCAGGAAGGCACCCTGAAGAGTCAGGATAAATCTGCTCTAGTTGATGCTGCTGCTGGGATGCTCCAGTCCACATCTGGAATATTGAAGTCTCCAACCAGTACTACCTCACCCTTGTCTGCCATCCTTTGGATGGCTAGCATCAACTCCTATCTGTTTCTTCCTCCTGGGCTGGTGGTCTATAGACCACACCTGTGCGGATGGCTGTCCCATTTTCCTTTCTAGCTAACCCACAGTATCTCTCCCCCATTTTGTTCCTCCTGGATCTCTGTGGCCCTTATGTCATTTTTAACATACAGTGCCACTCCTCCTCCCTTCCTGCCTGCTCTGTCTCTTCTGAATATGTTGTAGCCAGGTATGGCCATCTACCAGTCGTGGTTATCATTACACCAGGTTTCAGTGATGGCCACAATGTCCAGGTCTGACTGCACCATGACAGCCTCCAGATCTTCCATCTTGTTGCTAAGGCTCCTGGCATTTGTTCACATGGCTTTCCATGATTTGACCTCCCTAGACTGTTTCACTGTTCTACTCCAGCCCCTTCCTTGGTTGTCCTATATCCCTGGTTCTCCTTGCTGTCTGCCCTTCTCCTGAATTTTGCCCCTTTTCTGCCTATCCACCTCTTGGGCACTAATCTCCATCTTTTGCACACTGCTTTGAAGAGATAGCCTCTCCTCTGGTTCACTGGTTCCACTGCTAGCTGTGGGGGGTGAGCAAGTAGGTACCCTCCTTGCAGGCCTGCCACCCCCCTTTGCTAGTTTAAATGCTTGTCAATGTAGCATTTAAACTTATCATTGAGTGCTTGGATTCCCCTCCAGGATGGATGCAGGCCATCAGGCTTGAACAAACCTCCATCCCTTCAGGTGGGTCCCCAGTCACCAATGAATCCAAACCCTTCCTCACAGCACCAGTTCTTTAACCATGAGTTCAAGTTACTGGTGCATGCACTCCTATGCTCTCCCTTGCCTCTCTCAGGTAGTACCTCTGAGAAAGTGACAGAATTAGCTACTTGCTTGAGACCCCTCTCCAATTTCCTAAACTCTTCCTGAACTTCCTTTGGCTCCCCATTTGCCAGGTCATTAGTACCTAGGTGGATAATGACATCCAGCTCACCCTCCCGTCTTGCCTTCTCAGTGATCCCCAGGATCTTCTTTCCATCCTTCCATGCAGTGACACCTGGTAGGCACCTCACCTCCCTGTCCTCCCCCTCCTGTGTTCCTAGATGGATCCCTCTTATGATGGAGTCCCCCACCAGGATTTTCTTCCTCCTCCTCTGGACAATGGTCACAAAGGCAGGTGTCAACAACAACAAAGATATGCCAAGTAAAAAAGATCTACCCAATAAATAGATGAAAAGATATTCAATAAATAAAGCTACAAGGTACACCTTTGCCTAATTAAGTACTGATACTCTACTGCAATTTAATTTTTCTGTGGTACCGTTACTACCTGGCCAACCACTGTTAGCCTATTTTTTTACATGAACTATTATTACTTTCAGTGCATTGGTTCATAACAGAAATCTGGTCACTTTAAAGTTCAGATCTGGATGTGGGGAGGCATTTTGCAAGAACCTGAGATATGAACAGGGACATGGACCAAGAGGGGACACTGACTGCAAGACTTGAGCTGACACTTTAGCAAGGGGCCTTGGTTAGGCCAACAGGACTTAGGAGATGTTTTGTAACCAGGCCATAGGTTCATTGGCAAAAGCCTCCTCTCTTGGGCTGCCAGGACAAGGGACACAAGGTTGCAACTGAGGAAAGATCCTTCAGCAAAAACTCTCCCTTGGGCTGCTGGGACAAGAAGAACTGAAGATGTGACACTTGGAGTGGATTCTTCAGCACACACCCTTCCTTGGGCTGCCGGGACAAGCAGAACTGAACATGTGACACTGGAAGCAGATTCTTTGGCACACACCCTTCCTTGGGCTGCCTGGATAAGAACTGAAGATGTGGAAAGGGGAAGTTTGTCTTTGGATGCTGGTCCAGCATGCAGGTCTTCAGATGATGACACCGGGGTGTTGTTCCTGAGAGAAAAGGAAATAAAAAAGGGAAGAAACCCCACCCCACTGTGCAAAATGAGGCCCACTCTATTGAGCAGTGGCAGCTCCTGCACTTATTTAACTTCTTAGTGGGTTTCATAGATTCATAGATGTGTGACAGCAGAAAAGGACCAAAACAAGATCCACCGAGTCTGCCCATTTGTCCAGCTATCTGCTTGGACCTGTGCCCCTTCCCCTTAACACTCTTCTGTGGCTGTCCCATGCCCTTTTGAATCCCTCCGCTGTGTCTTCTCCAATGACCACCTCTGTGAGTCTGTTCCACTTTTCCACCACTCTCTCTCTCTGTGAAATAGTATTTCCTAATGTTACCTCTGAACTGCCCCCCCCCCCACCACCACCTGCAGGCCATGCCCTCTCATCCTCTGATTTCCTTCATCTGGAAAATGATCCCCACTGGCACCCTGTTTATACCCTTAAGGTACTTGAAGGTCTCGATCATGTCCCCCCTCTCCCTCTTCTGTTCCAGGGAGTACATGTTCAGATCTCTCAATCTTTCTTCCTAGGATATGTGACTTAACCCTTTTACCATCTTTGTCGCTCTCCTCTGAACCTGCTCTAGTCTCCCCACATCCTTCCTGAGGTATGGCCTACAGAACTGGACTCCGTACTCCAAATGCGGTCTAACTAGAAGGGTGTACAAGGGGCATTTTCCTCCCCCTAGCCACTGCCCTCCCACACTGCCTTTCCATCTTCAGGTCCCCCGATATAATGATGCCTAGGTCCCTTTCTTTTTCCATCACCCCAGATCTCTGTCCCCCATACAGTACCCTGCCCTCCAATTTCTGTAGCCAAGATGCATGATTTTACCTTTTTCTATATTGAATGCAAGCTTCCACCTCTTTGACAATGCCTCAAGCCTTCCCAGATCTCTCTGCATTTCTTTTACCCCTTCCTGCATGTCCACCCTATTGTAGATTTTGATATCATCCGCGAACATACTCACACCTCCCTCAAGGCCCTCCACAATGTCCCCACATAGCTTTTTTTTGTGTGTCATTTAATTATGCTCCTCCCTGTGGCACCTCTGCCAGACACTCCTCTGGAGCCCCATTGCCCACCACACCCCCACCTTGACCCCACACCACCATCTCCTGACCCTGCCTCGCAGCCTTACCTGGGTAATCCAACCTTTCTGTGTGTTGGGAGGGTCCCTCTCCACCGAGGGGGAAGTGCCGTCAGGTGAACTGCATACCCCAGGAGGCTGCCACCGGATCAGTCTGGGCTGTCCGGGGCTTCGTGGCAATGTGGGCTGGGTGCTCTTCATCCGGTCGACAGGGAGCCCAGTTTTCCATTTTCTTGGCCCGCCCCACATACTGGCCGTAAGGATGGCATCCTGACTTGGAGACATGCAACAGGGCGAGTTGAGGCTTCACATCCTCTAAACTCATCCACCAATCCACCTACAGGAGCCCAGGCTTGTCCCACTCCCTGGTAAGGAAGCGTCCAGTGGACACTTGTGAAACCCCTTCCTGCTGGTCTCCACCCCTTGTACCCAGGCTCGGGGCATGAACCCAGGTCGCCAGCATGCCAAGTGAACCCCTTTATTTGATGCCACAGAGGGACATAGCTTTAGCAGACTAACGTGGGGCCTGTCCTGACTGCCACCCTAATACTAGCTGGATTGGTCAACCACATTTTTGTCCAATGGAGGGATGTCATCGGTAGGGTATAAAGAGTATTTAAGATTTATCATCATATCTATTGGTTGTGCTGTCCCATCCAGTGGGTATGAACAAGTTTTAACCAATCAAGATGCAGGATTTTACATACCCATTTTATAAGCAATAATACACAGTGGTTGGTATGTCCATGGGTATAGGTATTTCCATGGATATAGTCATGCTTCAGGTGCTTTGAGGTATGAGATATAAGGTCAGGAGGATCAAAACTCTTTATGGGTAAACTGGACAAATCCTTGGTCTTTATCTGTTGGAAATGTCTGTCTTACTGTGTGAGGATCTAGAGCCCGTGCCTGTGGAAAGACTTGATAGGGTGGAAGCTGTGCAGAGGCAAGCAAAAAAGCTGATTCAGGGCTGGTGATAAAGTATGTGAAGAAAGACTGTGGGATCTTGACATGTGCACCTCAGATCACAGGGGAGACCTGGGACATGACAGAATCATACCTCCAAGGGATTAACAGGGTGGAATGCAGTGTGTGAGTTGTTCATCCTAAGTACAAACACAAGCCCAAGGGGGACTCCACAAAAGCTGGCCAGGGGAAGGTTCAGGAGGGATGTCCACAAGTACAGTACTTTTTCATGGAAAGAGTGGTAGACACGTGGAATGGACTGTTGGAGGGAGGTAGTCTGTGCCAAACCAATGAGTGGATCCAAACAGTGGTTGGATGGGTACAGAGGCCTGGTGGGGGGTGGTTAAAAGGTAATAGCAGAAAAAGGGGAGATATTGCTGATGGGTGATCTGAATATGCCAGATGTTAACTGGAGTGCAGTTGCAGCAGCCACTTCGAAGAGTGGAGTTATTCTAGATGCCCTACAGGGGGCATGCCTTAGACAACTAGTATTGGAGCCCACTCGAGAGGGAGCAATATTAGACCTGATTCTCTTAAATGGAGATGGAGAGAGGATCACAGATGTAGAAGTGGGTAGCCATCTGGGAACTAGCGACCATCAAACAGTATGGTTCACAATAAACACAGCAATAGAGTCAAGCCATACAAAGGCAAAAGTACTGGACTTTAGGAGGGCTGACTTTGCCAAAATGGGTGAGTGCCTAAGGAATGCACTAGCAAATGGGCAGGAAGGAGGGGTGGAAGAACAATGGGGAATAATAAAACTGCCATCACAGAGGTATGAGCCTTTGTGTGAAGCAAATAAACAAAACAAAAGATGTAAGAAACCACTATGGTTCTCAAAGGAAGTGGCAGTGAAGGTTCAAGAAAAAGAAACATTCAGGAAGTACAAGGAATCGTAGAAGGAGCAGGACAGAGAACTGTATCTGTTAAAGCAAAAGGAGGCTGGGAAGGCAGTCAGAACAGCAAAGGCCCAAACCGAGGAAAGATAGCCATCTCAGTTAAGAAGGGGATAAAACCTTTTATAGGTACATCAGGGAGCGAAGGAAACCAAGGGAGGGATAATGAGGCTTAATAAAGGGAGGAGGGTGGGCAGAGGTAGACTGTGAAAAGGCAGAGATACTAAACAAATATTTTTGCTCAGTATTTACAAATGAGAGGGAGGTACATAAAACAAACAGTAGAAACACTCTGGATACAGAAGTTGATACCAGCCAATTTACAGAAGAAAGGGTTCTGAAAGAACTCTTAAAACTGAACGTGGACAAAGCAATGGGGCCTGATGGGATGCGTCCCAGAATTCTAAAAGAACTAAGGGTAGAACTAGTGACACCACTGACTACCCTTTCTAACAAATCATGGGAGGATGGGGTGGTACCCGAGATCTGGAGGAGGGCAGATGTGATTCCTCTTCACAAAAGTGGGAGCAAGGCAGAAGCAGGAAACTACAGACCTGTTAGTTTAACCTCAGTGACAGGGAAAATGATGGAATCACTTCTGATGGAAAGAATTGTCGAGTATCTAGAGGCCAGAGGGGCACAGACCCTAGGCAGCACGGATTCACAGCGGGAAGGTCATGCCAGACGAATCTGATAGATTTCTTTGACTGGGTGACCAAAGTAGTAGCTCAGGGAGGGGCTGTGGACATGGCCTACCTAGACTTTTGGAAAGGCATTTGACACAGTCCCACACAAAGATTAATATACAAGTTAGCCAGCCTGGGAGTGGGTCCCAAGATGACAGCCTGGGTAAAGAATTGGCTGGAGAATAGGACACAGAGGTAATAGTAAATGGAGTCCACTCAGAAGAAAGGAGGGTTACTAGTGGGTACACAGGGTTCAGTATTAGACTGGTCCTCTTCAATGTCTTATAAGCGACATTGCAGAGGACTGGAAGGAAAAGTATGCTCCTTTGCAGATGACACAAAGATCTGCAACAGAGTTGATGCACAGAGTGGGTGGAAAGGATGAGAAGGGACTTGGCAAGGTTAGAGGAATGGTCAAATGTATGGCAGCTTAGATTCAATGCTAAGAAGTGCAAGGTAATGCACCTGGGAAACAAAACCTAGGGAAGAGTACACAATGGGGGGTGAGATACTAACAACAACAAAATGGAAAGGGACCTGGGGTAGTCATATCAGATGACCTAAAGGTGGGCAAGCAATGTGAAAGGGCAGCAAGGAGGGCTGGGGATGCTGGGATGCACAGGAGAGGCATCACCAGTAGAAAACAGGAAGTTATTATCCTCTGTACAGACAGCTGGTGAGACGCCATCTGGAGTACTGTGTGCAGTTCTGGAGACCCAGTCTCCGCAAAGACATAGACAGGATGGAAGCTGTCCAGAGGAGGACAACAAAAATGGTGCAGGGTCTGCATCGGAAGACATATGAAGAGGACGAAAGGAGCTTAATATGTATAGCCTCGAGGAAAGGAGAGAGAGGGGGGACATGATAGAAACGTTCAAGTACCTCAAGGGAATCAACAAAGTCCAAGAGGGTAGCATCTTTCAAAAAAAGAGGTGGTGTGCAAGAACAAGAGGTCACAATTTGAAGATGGGGGGGGCGGCTCAGAGGTAATTTAAGGAAGTATTTTTTCACAGAGAGGGTTGTGGATGCATGGAACAGCCTTCCGGAGGAGGTTGTAGAGTCAAAATCAGTGGTGGAATTCAAGCATGCATGGGACAGTCATAAGGCCATTCTAGGGGGTGGGGGTAGGAAGAAGTAGGCTGCTGGTTAACTAGGATCTGCAGCTTATCCAGTAGGTAGGGAAATGGGCAGACTGGGTGGGCCAAGCGATCCTTATCTGCCGTCAAATTCTATGTTTCTATGTAGGATGGTCACTAGTGCCATCGCACGATTAGTAGGTAGGGATGGGCAGACTGTTTGGGCCAGTAGGCCATTTCCTGACATCATTCTGGATGGTCTCTGGTGCCATTGCACAAGTAGGTAGGGATGGGCAGACTGGGCCAGTGGACCATTTCCTGCCATCATTTTGCATAGTCACAGTGCCATAATATGAGTAATAGGTAAGGATGGGCAGAGTTTGGGCTGGTGGGCCATTTCTTGCCATCATTTTCCGTGTAGTTTGAATGTCTCATGCACCCAAGGTATTATAATGCCTAACTAATTTTTCAACAGGATAGAACTGTTAGAACTTTGCAGCCCTGTTTACAAAAGTTGTCCTGCTTGGATACAAAGTTTCTAATTTACAAAGGTGGAATACAAGAGGTCTCAGACTGACAGTGTAATACACATGCTAGATACAAGATTTCTTACATACGAAGGAGGGATCCATTTAGATACAAAGTATCGTATGTACAAAGGAGGGATACTTTAACCTGCCAACGTGTAACATTGCAGCGGATGTACATGACATTATTGTACAATCTATAACAGGTGCATGTGTCAAGTAAATGTTTGTTTAGCAAGTTTTTAAATGCTATCACTGTAGGTGCTTTCCTGATCTCTGTGGGTATTCTGTTCAATTTTGTTGCAGCCCACAAGTTTGAGTTCATTTCCCCATTAGAATTAGATATTTTAGGTAAGAAAACTCCCCTATTTTTTACCTCCCTTAGACTGTGTGCACATGACGTGGGTACATCCTTTTCATTTTCAGATTGTGTATTTGGGTCCTTGTAAAGTTTGTAAGCAGTTAGTGCCATTGATTTTTCCCATCTGAGTTCTAGCGAGTCCCACTGCAGGTCTGCGTACATTAAGCAGTGACGTGCATCGTATTTACATCCTAGTACCAATCTTGCTAACCTACTGTATGTTCTGTCAAGTTTTTTCAGTGATGAGTTGGCTATCTTCTTTGAGGATATCTTTTGCAGAGGGTCACACATATAGGAACTCCCAGCTGCAGACACGGTTTCCACCTGGAGGATTTTTCCAGCAGTTGACCAGGGACCGCCGACAATAGCTTCATGTGTCATGTCCTGTGACTTATAAGCGTGGGCGGTCCCAGATGCTGATCCTCAGTTCTGATATGCTAGGTTACCATATTCTTTTTTTTAACTGTATGTTTATTGCATATAACATAAGCAATAGCATACAGTACATCTCATGTAAGGCATAGAAATGAGCATATATCAGATACATCCAATGTAACAGTCTATTTTAGCCTACACAATCTGGCTTAAGAAACTGGGGGTATATCCATGTGTAAAAAGACACAAACTTTAATCCGGTATTAGTTGCACCCCACAAATACTTTTGGTGGTCAATCCCAAAATTTATATACTCTAAAATTAGCACAACACAAGGTGTTGATATGACCCCAAGTCCAACCTTTAATATCCTAACATAGATGAAACACTTGATGGCTACAGCTCACTTGTCCCAAAGCCCCTCAATAATGCTTCAGGAGCAGTACTAACCAAACCCCAATATTAAACAACTTATTTTTATAAATCCACTGCCAAACCGAAGAAAGAATGTCCCAAACAATACAGTCCCACCTTCTAAGCATATCACCTAAAAGAGTAGCAACAGGCTTCATAAAGAGGCACAATAACAATTGTACACTTTACTTATTAAAAGTCCAAAGTCAGCCAGCCTGCTGGCACAGTGGAAAGATTTACCACTGCGACACTGGCAACGCAGGTTCGGGAACGGACTTGGGCATTGGAGGGCTGGCCTGGGATAGAAGGCCGGAGCGTATGTTGACTGCTCGTCTTCTCTTGGGGGGGGGATGGTGGAGTAGAGGACTGGTGCCTACTGACCCCTGGCGGAGGCCGAGGGTTCAGCAGTGTGCCTGGTGCTGCTAGCTAAGGAGTGTGACTGATGCTGGCATCAGCCTTGTGTCCTAGACGTCACCCTCCTGTGGGAGAAACTAGGAAAAAATGGTGCACTGGTCGGTCAGGTGATGGTCCCCCTGGATCCTCACCGCTGGAGTACCCAAGCCCTCATCAGCCACCTCAGCAGCACCCAGGACCATAAAAGAAGGCCGGTAAGGCTCATTCCCTGTGCAGGTAGGGGACCCGTCCAATGAAGGGATACATTGGGATACCCTGGGGCTGGCTGCGATGTGGGGTGGTGGGGGTCAGGGGACTACTGGGGCAGGAATCAATCCATGTGGGAGCCCAGAGGGACTGACCAGTGTGGGTGGGGAGCAAAAAAAAAAAAAAGTTCAAAGTCATGTTTCCTCTTCGGATTCATCCTGTTGACTGGTACCTCTGGCATCAAATTCTCTGGCGATCACTTTGGATTTTTTTCCCTGCTTCTACAGTATCCATATATTGAAATGTCCTTCCTCTGTAATGAATTTGTAGCGTAGCCAGCATCAATAAAGAATGCATTACCTCGAGAGAGTCCTAAGTCTGGCGCAGACTGCATCAAACTTTTTCCTGCATGCCCTCGTTGCCATAGGCTAGATCGGGGTATAGATGCAGAGTGGCCCTGTTGTAATTAAAAAAGTCTGTGGATCTAGCAGCTTGAAGAAGGAGTTCCTGAGTCACCGCACTGACCTTCACTAAGACTGTCCGGGGAGCTTCTACTTGAGGCCCTGCTGCACGTGGGGTTATCCGGTAAGCTTTATGCAGTTGGCCCACAATTGCATCTTGATTCAATTTTTAAAGCACCAGGGAGCCATGTTTGAGAAGTACCAGCAAATTATCCTCTTTGCTTCCCTCCAGGAGCCCAACCAGCTGAACATGGGATGCTCAGTTAGTCTTTTCAGGTGCCTCCCAAGCGATATCTTAGCTGCATATTCTCTTGGATTATCTTAGTTGTGGCAGTTAGAGCTTGTGTGGCAACCTTTTCTGCCTAAGCAGTGGTTTGTGAGACCGCTTCTAGCATGACATCTTGTTTGGCAAAGTGCTGTGGGATCAACTCTATCTTCAAGTCAATCACCTGCATCGATGCTTGCAAGGCTTTCCAGGGAGGTTCAGGCCCAGCTGTCTGCAGCATGGATGCAGATGCGGCCTGTGTATCCGCCATCGGGGAGTTTCTGTTAGCGCTCCAGCCTGCTTTTTGCGTGTGCCCCATAGCAGTATTTGGTATCAGTCTATTCAGAAGAGAACCCTCTCTCCAAATCAGTTGCCGGATTTACAGTTGGTCATAGTTTATATTACATAAGAAAATCAAGGCTTCAGAGACACAGAGATGCTCCAAAGTGCATCTTGTCTATAGGTGTGCTCCACAGCACCCCCAGGTTACCATATTCTAGTATGGGTAGTAAGAGTTGTGTCGCTATTGTTTTCCTAGTGTCTCTGGGGATGAAGTAATCCTTCCTTCTTAGAGCTCCCAGACATTGGTTTTTATTACTGTGTTGTCCGTGTGTGTTAAATTTTAGTGCGTCATCTATCATAACCTCAAGGTATTTGTATTACTTCACACTTGTTAATGTTTGCCCATCTAGTGACTTAATGTTTAGATTCAGATCTGGTTTGTTCCTCACCCTGTTGTTTTTAAATAGCATTGCCTGGGTCTTTTTGGTAATTACATAGGAAGATAGGAATGTGATATCAGCTCACTGCCCTCCACTTCAGTCTTGACAGCTACCTCTCCCTGCCTTGCCCCCTTCTACCTGCCTACCCCCTGCCCCCCTCTCCCTTTCCTTCCCCAGGCATTTCCTGACTTTTATCCCTCCCTCCCTTCCCTCCCCTTTAGAGCTCTTACCCTCACCCTTTAACCCCCAACAATGGCCTTCTTACCTGCATACCCCCTTCCCTCTCACCTGCAGTGCTTATTTCTGATTGCCCTTGGCTGGTATGTCATGCTACCTAACATTTGGCACATTTTGAATTACTGGAATTTCCTAAGCTTCAGTCTCTTGCTTCTTTTTATTGTGTAACTATGTATTATTATGTTGACCTTTGTATGTATGTATACCCCCCAATTCCTTCGACCGAACCTTTGTAAATGAGCAGTTCCTGCTCAAAGGTATTTGTAATCCTAGATTAATAAAAATAAAAAATAAAAATCAGAAAAGGCCCACCAGTCCCACCCAGTTTGTCTAGGTATCCCCTTAGGCCTTTACAATGCCCCCCCCCCCTTCCAACATGCCCTTGTGTTTATCTCATGCCCTCTACTGTCTTCTCACTCACCACCTCCCTCGACAGCGAATTCCAATTTTCAATCACCTCTCGGTGAAGAAGTACTTCCTAGGGTTACCTCTAAATTCCCGCCCTTGATCTGGAATTCATGCCCCCTCACCCTGGGCCTCTGAATTAGGGTTTTCAGTAGTATTTTGTGTTCCACTGGGTCTAAGGTTTTTTGAGGTCTACATACACCGCGCACCCATGTGTTCTCCCCCATGATGTCCAGAGGCCACAGTATCTACAAAGTGTATGAGTGCAGTGGATGCTGACCTCCCCGCTCTGAAGCCATACCAATGGTCGGACAGTAGTTTGTGTTTGTCTAGGTATTCATCAGTGTGTTTTCTGATCAGTCTTTCGAGGATTTTGGATACTATGGGCAGCAGTGCTTGAGGTCGGTAGTTTGATGGGTTATTTTGTTCTCCCGCTTTGAAGATGGGCACCACTTTAGCTATTTACCATGTGTCTGGGTATGACCCTTCTGTTAAACATCTACTATAGATCTTTGTTAGGAAAGGAGCTATGATTTCAGTGGAGTACTTTATGAATTTTGCTTCAGTTTTATCTAAGCCACTGGATTTTTATACATTTTTTCTATTTCAGGACTTCATTCTGTGTGATCATTTTGAAATGGAACTTTGGGTGAGTTAGCGGATTTGGGTAGCTACTGGGATTGTTTACGTGAGTGGTATATGGTAATGTCTTTGCATCCTGTGTATGTATGTCTGGTAGTGTGCAGAAGTAATTATTAAACAGATTTGCAATCTCATTTACTGTGGGCTCATTGCTGTTGTCATCTCTAAAGAAGGAGACTCCTGCATATTTCTGATTTGGATATGTCTGATGTATTTATTATACATTACATCAAATACTGTACATTTGTCAATAAGAGATCACTCATTTCTTCTGTTGCAACACATATTTAGAGCCTGAGGCTCTGATACAAAGCAAAAAAAGTATCAAGCAGGCTTCCATTTACATGCAAATGAGTCACTTATAGGAATGTGATGGCAGAAAAGGACCGCCAGGCCCACCCAGCTTGCATAGGTAACCCCTTAGGTCTTTACAATTGCCCCCCCCCCCAACATCCATTTGTGTTTATCCCATGCCCTCTTGAACCCTCCTACTGTCTTTTCACTCACCACCTCCCTCGGCAGCCCATTCCAATTTTCAATCACCCCTCGGTGAAGAAGTACTTCCTAGGGTTACCTCTAAATTCCCGCCCTTGATCTGGAATTCATGCCCCCTCACCCTGGGCCTCTCCTTTAGCTGGAAAAGGCTCTCCAAAGGCACCTTATTTATACCCTTGATATATTTAAATGTCTCAGTCATGTCGCCCCTATCCCTCCTCTGCTCCAGAGAATACATGCCAAGGTTCTTCAGTCTCCCCCTCGTATGGGAACTGGTTGAGCCCTCTCACCATCTTTGTTGCCCTCCTCTGAGCTCATTCTACCCTCTCCACATCTTTAGGACCATGTCTGAGTTAACAAACCATTTCTGTAGGCTACTGAAGTCTGATTGTAGTGTGAGTTCCAGGTTGCTTATAGAGGCTGCTTTACCTATTAGGACCGTGTCATCTGTGTATAACTTTCTGTCTACATTGTTTTTTTTTTTTGTTTTTTTTTAGATTATTTATCCTCCTGGGCCATATATCAGGCCTGTGTAGTACAGTATAGTCTGCATGCCGATCGTACTGTATGCTGCCATTCGGCGGGCAGCATCTGGCGGGGAGTGCTGCCGCCCGCCGATGAGGGGTGCTGGTGGCAGGGGACCTCTGTGGGTGGGTGGGGAGGGGTACCGCTGGACCACCAGGGTTCTACTCACTAGTCTTGCCTGCGATCGGACGATGGGGGGGTTACCATTGGACCACCAGGGATCTAAGCATTACTTGTGTCTGCGATCGGGTGATGGGGGGATCGCCACTGGACCACCAGGGTTATGGATTTAAGCATGCCCACAATCAGGCAATGGGGGGATCACCACTGGACCACCAGGGTTATGGATTTAAACCTGTCTGCGATTGGGCGATGGGGGGGTTGCCATGGGACCACCAGGGTTATGTTTTCCAAATGCTCATGATCGGGCGGTAGGGACTTCCCACTAGACCACCAGGGATAATCTATGTACCTTTGGTCCACGATCGGGCGTATGGGAGCAGGGGACTTCCATGGCACCGCAGGGTGTCAATCCCTGATGGCTGCAGCCTGGCAAGGCACCAGGCGCAAGTCACGAGGGATCGGCGCATCGCATACAAGTGGGTCCATAATGACACGCAAATGGCCCCATTTGCACCTTGCATGCATAATGGTCTCATTTGCATGCCCTATGCTGAATATCTTGGGCAATGCGCCTAGCGCAACTGCACTTGCACATCCCCCTGCTCCTGTTCCCTGTCTTGCGCTGGTGCAGTGCCACTGTGCCCTCTGTGCCATATTCAATGGTGCTGAGCCATCGTGCAGCACCATTGAATATTGCCTGATCCATGCCCTGGAGCAGCCCAGCTGCACTGTGCCCAGGCTTGTGCCACTGCCTGGCACAGTCTGAATATCCGGGCCAAGGAGTTGGGAAAATATTGGTGTGAAACTATGGGAGACTTCCCCTTTAAGGTTTGACATTGGGGTTTTATTTGTTTTACCTTCCAGTGACTTAATTGTTTATCAGTATGAGGAGGGATTGGTATTTTCTTCTATACTAGTTCTGTAATATCTTTTTTTGGTTTTTCTGATCCAGCTTTTGCATCTGTTTCTGGTTTTCTTGAAAGCCTCCCAGTTATCTGTAGTTAACATTTTGCTTGCTTTCTTCCATAGCTGGTCTTTTATCCTAATCTGCTTTTTTTTAACCGATTGACCCATGGCATGTGTTTTGCTCTTTCTTTTCTATCTTTGAAAGGGGCATGCATGTTTGCAGGTTTCAAGAAAAGTGTTTGAGAAATCAATTACTTTTTGGTTGGTATATGGTATTAGATCCAGTCTGTACCACTTAATGTTAACTAATTCCCTGTTGAAAGCTTGTAGGTTAAAGTTTTTACATTACCTGCTTCTCAAGAGAGTGTCTTCTATTACTTTTGCAAAATTTCTCCCGACTGTAATTTGTATACGGTTGTGGTTGCTGAGATTTGGAGTGCTCACAGTCACATTTGTTGTGTCTATGTTCTCAGAGGTAAACAACAGACCTAGTATATTCCCTTTGCCAGAGAAAGAGGGTAATATGTTGGATGAGCCCCAAAGAGGAGAAGCTGGCTGCAAGAGCATCCCCTCTAGTACCCCACCAGGCAACATTAAAGTCGCCCCTCATTGGTATTTCTCCCTTCTCACAGCTTTCTGCTATGTTCTGCACTAGCTTGTCAAAGTGTTTTGTTTTTTGGTGGGGAGTGTACAATGCCAATATACAGGTTTGTTGACAGGACTTGTGCCAGTACTAACTCTATGCCATGTATACTCAAGAGAATTTTAGCTCAACGGGTCAGCGGTCCATTTTGACATACATTATGACCCCTCCACCTCTTTTTGGTCTGTTAATCTATAGTGTGCGTGTAGCCGTCAATATAGATTTCAGTGTCTTGTGTTTTAACCATGTCTCTGACAGCCCAACAGTATCATAATTTTTGTCTTCTACCCAGATCCTTAGTTAATCCATTTTTTTTACTAAGATTCATGCGTTATAAGCATTTTTAGTGTTTTATCTTTGGGACCAGGGTTTGTTTTAATGTCTCCACTAAGTATTAGGATGAAGATTTTGACGATCGCTTCAGTGTGTAGGCTATAAAATCTAATATTTATGTTTATGATTCCTGGTTTCATTTTTGATGGGTGTTGCTTGTTCCAGTTATTTGTGAAAAAATTTCTCCTGGGCTGTTTGTAGGAGCAGCAATTTAATTTACAGGTCAAATAGCTTAAAGTCACCCTGAAACATCCCACCCGATCCGGCCTCCACCCCATCCCAATGAAACATAGACTCTGACAGCAGATAAGGACTGCTTGGCCCATGTAGTCTGCCCATTTTCCCCTACCCATTGTACATACCTCAGACCCTAATTGATCTGCAGTTTACCTTCCCTTTCCTATTGCTAGTGTTCTCCTAGGCATTTCCCATGCGTTCCTAAATTCCTCCACTGTTTTTGACCCTTTCTGTGAAAAAAATAATTTCTTACTTTAACCTTCTTCTACCTTATTTATACCCTTGAGGTATTTTAAAGTCTGTCACAGCTCCCCTGTCTTCCAGGGAATGCATAACGAGGTCCTTTAGTCTCTCTTCATATGACTTCTGGTGCCATCCTTGCAACATTTTTATTGCCCTTCTGTGAGCTACCTCTACTCGATGTGTTTCCGGGGATGTGGCCTCCAGAACTGGACAGAGTACTCCAGATGAGGTCTCACCAATGATCTGCACAGTGGCATCTCCACCTCCTTTTTCCTGCTGGTGATGCCTCTCCCGATGCACCCTTGCATCCCACTGGTGCTCCCCACAGCCTTCTCACATTGTTTATTTACCTTTAGGTCATCAGATATGATTACCCCCATGTCTCTTTCCTAGCTGTGGCCATCACTACCTCCCCCAATCATATACTCCTACCCTTTGTTTTCGTGCCCCAAATGCATGACTTTGCACTTCTTTGCATTGAATCTTAGCTACCACACTCTTGACCACTCCTCAAGCTTGCTTAGGTCCCTTCTCATCTTCTCATCCCCCCCCCAACCAGAGCATCAACCCTGTTGCAGATCTTTGTGTCATCTGCAAAGAAGCATAAAACTTCTCTTCCGGCCTCTCTGCAATGTTGCTTATCATGACATTAAAGAGGACTGGCCCCAGCACTGATCCCTATGGTACCCCACTCTTTCTGGATTGAACTCCGTTCACCACTACCTTCTGTGTCCTATCCCTCAGCCAATTTCTGACCCAGTTTACCACCCTCAGACCCACTCCCAGGCTGTCCAGTTTGTTTATCAGCCTCCTGTGTGGGATGGTGTCAAAGGCCCTGTTGAAATCCAGGTAGATCACATCCACTGCCCTCCCTGATCTACTTCCTGCGTTACCCAGTCAAAGAAATCTATCAGATTTGTTTGACATAACCCCAGTGAATCCATGCTGCAAACAGTATCAGTGACGAGCAGCAATAAGTTCTGGGAATCAGGATGCCAGACCGCAAAGAAATCAGAACCACCGTGCAGAATTCTTTTGAAACTAGCCGCTATTTTTGTTGCAGCTTACTGCTCACTTGTAACCTCCTCCTCTCTGGTCCTACTGCGTACTGTCAGTCTCACTCTCTCTCGCTATGTCTTGTTTAGTCATTGCTGATTCTGTACATTTTCCCCTAATAAACTAGTATTTGCCTTCTGTACTTGTGTAGTGAGCTGTTTGGTTACTTAGTTTAACCACTCTACTCTGCTTAACTACTGGTCTGCTCAGCCTCAGCTGCTTGTGACTGGTACTAATAGTCCCCCCTTCTGTCTCCCTTAGGGACTCCTGAACTTTGGCTGGAGGACTAGTGGCCACCGGGTGGTCGGCGCTTCCCTAGCCGCCGCCTGAGACCACTGCCCCGGATGCTCCCTGCCAGCAAGGTACGGCAAAGCCGCAAATTTTCACCCACCCCCCTCTCTGAGTGTTATTTTATAGCCCCGTTTGCCCCGTCCTCAATTTTCCATTGGCCCTCTCCACTCTGCATAGGCACCTCTACCAACCCAAGTGAAGTGATGTCATATTTCTCGCAACCTAGGTATTCTCCTTCCTCCTCCTCATTCTCTTTCTGTCCATGAAGATCTCACATTAAATAAACCTTGTTTGTTAAAAAACCAATAAGTGAGACGTGTTACTGCCAGGGATACACTCAATTACTTTTATTAAACATTGACTCCTAACGTCTCCAAGCAGTAACAACCTATATAACAAATTTGGGGACTTAAAGACCCTGGCTAGCAGCTCCTGTGGTAGTACGCTTCACTTTTTGTGCAAAAGCAACCATGGGAGGTCTCGGCTGGCTTTGTTTATTAGCCAGCTTTTCCCTGTTATCTAATATGAATGGACCTCCAGACAGATCTGATTCCAATAAAAAGACATGTCCTACGCTACCAGTATACCCACATAACAAGACTATGTACATAACATACTGCCCCTGTTTGCCTCTGATTCATTCAAAGTTTGTTGAATCTACTCAGAGTGGGACAGCAATCTACTCTACTATGCATGGCCTGAAACCTCAGCCACCCAACAACTGCATAGTCTGGTGTTACTCCGCATGGATCTTAAGCTACACATCGGCAGGGCAACACAAGAGGACGATTCGGTCCCTGGATCCCCGCACTCATACCTACACTAAACGCAACAAGGCCCGTGCTTGTAAAACTCTCCTTGCCAATCTGAGAAAATTGTGCTGCTTCTACTACTGTGCTCAGGAGACATTGAACTTAATCCTGGCCCTGCAAAACTGATCTCATCACCATCTGAAATTACAACTCTAAAAGGAATCAGTTTCCTGCATGCCAATGTCTGTAGCCTTCTAAAGAAGTTGGATTCCATCCAGGCCTGGATTATTCACACTGCCCTAGACATACTTGCGATCTCGGAATCCTGGCTTCGG
This sequence comes from Neoceratodus forsteri, assembly GCA_016271365.2. Lineage (NCBI taxonomy): Eukaryota > Metazoa > Chordata > Ceratodontiformes > Ceratodontidae > Neoceratodus > Neoceratodus forsteri. Next base: position 1,653,106,242 of record CM028131.1, on the reverse strand, counting down.
GCATCCACACCAGACAGTGAGGTCAATATCCCCAACTACCTCCTCTTCGGAGCAGACAGAAAGACCGGGGGTAGGGGAGTAGCCATTGATGTTAAAAACAAATTCACAGTATCTATATTAGATGCTACTTCCATTGCTGGTGGATTTGAATGCCTGTCTCTTAAGGTTGAACCTTCCCCATCAATGGCATTCCACATAATAGGCTGCTACAGACCCCCAGCAGCAGGACCACAGCTCTTGTCACATCTGTCATCCCAAATGGACACGACACCTCTGGAAACAATTATATTAGGCGACCTTAATTATGACTGGTTATCTAACGCTTGCTACCCCTAAAACAATTCTGTGACTCCCATGGGTTCACTCAACTTATAACTGAGCCAACTCGCATCAACAAGAAAAACCAAATGAGAAGCACCCTCCTGGACATCCTCCTTGTCAACAAAACACACTACTTTTCCCATGCCAGTATCCTTTCTGCGGATGTTAGTGACCACCGCCTTATAGCTGGCATAAGAACCATCACTAAACTACTATCTATATCAAAGTTTTCTACTAAAAGATCCAGACGGAACTTTGACCCTCTGGCCTACTTCAACGACCTAAAAAACTCCTTGCTCTGGCAGAGATTCTACCTGGCTAAATCAGTGGGTGATACCTATGATGTTCTCCATGAAATCATAACCAGTGCCCTAAACAACCATGCTCCTTTGATTAAAGCGCAAATAAAAACCAGAACCTGCTGTTGGTTTTTACTGGATCTGAAGAATGCCTTACTTAAAAGAAACCAGCTATGGAAAAAGGCCCGGAAATCACATGCCGATACAGACTGGTGTCTCTTCAGGACAGCTAGAGACGCCTGCACAAAACTGGTCAGAGAGGCCAAGGCCAATTTTTATCAAAATGAATTGCTCTCTGCATCCAACAGCCCAACCAAATTCTGGTCCACCATAAAGGAACTGTCCAACCATTCCCCAGGTAGTGTGCTACCTTCCAAAATTACCGTTGATAATGTCACCATCAGTGATAAATCTGAGATTCTTCAAGCCTTGAACAACCATTTTGTCACTGCAGGCATGGCATTCGATAATGCACCAGTAAGTAGTCTCCGTCCACAGGTCAACGCCCAGCCTCCAGAACCAAGTAACAAAAATATGATCTTCTCCTTTTCCCCAACCACCATAAAAGAAGTTGAAGACCTCCTGCTACGGCTAGATACTAGAAAAAGCGCAGGAGCCTACTCCTTCGACCCATACTTTCTGAAAATAGCATACCACATACTTGACACACCTATATCACACTTATTCAACCTGTCCCTAGCCCTGGGCTCTATCCCCACGGAATGGAAAACTGCTTATGTTATCCCTCTGTTTAAAGCAGGGGATCCCTGTGACCTAAATAATTATAGGCCAATCTCTCTTCTACCCATACTTTCGAAAATGCTGGAAAAAGTCGTGGATATACAGTTGAGATCATTCCTTGACAAATCTGCATTGCTTAACCCTATGCAGTCTGGCTTTAAAGCAAAGCATAGTACAATCACAACGCTGGCCAAAGTCACTAATGATTGGCAACGGGACCTTGACAATAAAAAATTTGTTTGCGCTGTGTTTTTAGATCGCAGCAAGGCTTTCGATACCATTGACCACTGCCTGCTTCTCTCCACCTTAAAAACTAAAGGCATGGACTCAGTTTTATTGGATTGGTTCCAGGTCTACCTCTCTGATAGGCAGCAACAAATCAAGGCAGAAGGAGAGCTCTCTCCGCTCAAACCAATAAAAAGAGGAATCCCACAGGGATCCATATTGGGCCCTCTACTGTTCGCCATCTATATTAACAGCCTGGACATAGGCATCACGGAAGCCAGTATCCACTTGTTTGCCGATGATACAGTGCTCTATCTAAGCTGTGATTCTCCTGGAGCCGCATGCTCAGAACTACAAACTGAATTCAGTACGCTGCAGCACCAGCATCTCAACAAAAAGCTACTGCTAAATGCAAAAAAAAACTAAGGCCATGCTCTTCTCACCATCTAGCACTGGGGCTTACTCTGCTGCTGCTGGTACTTTTCCTCCCATAACCACCCTACTAGGCGAAAATCTTGAGTTCATGCCTGAATTCAAACATCTGGGTATATGGCTGGACAACAAACTCTCCTTTGTGGAGCACACAGAAGAACTGATGAAAAAGCTTAGGCAGAGGCTTGGTCTTTTTTTCAGAATTAAACACCTCCTGACTGCAGATGCAAAAAGACATCTTGTTCAATCTACATTCCTCTCATTAATCGACTACGCCGACATTATCTATGGCCAATGCCCTGTCTCACACTTTGCAAAACTGGATGTTCTATACCATAGAGCATTAAGATTTATAACTGGCCTTCTGTCCTCCACACATCACTGCTCTCTATACGCAGCCATAGGGTGGCCTTCCCTTCAACACAGACGGTGTAGAAATGCAGTCCTATGGACACTTCGAGCGCTTACCAACAAACTCCCATATTACATTGTTGCCTGTCTCCCCTTGAGTCCAATCAGTAGCTATGCCCTAAGAAGCCACTCGCTAGTTTCCCTGAAAATCCCCAGGATCAGTACCCGCTCTGGTAGGGCTGCCATAAGCTATGTTTTGCCCACGCTCTGGAATAGGATACAAAGATCATGGAGACTCAGCTCCCCTGTCAGTACTGCCTTGTTTAAGACCATTTATGACAAAATGTTTGCCGGAATCGGTAAGTGTTTCCATAGTTCCTAGCAGTCCTGCTGCCGGTTTTCTCTCTATCCTTACCACATCCAGCCAGTAACCTAGTTCCTTCCTTCCCTGTTAACTAGTTCACTAGTCAGCTGCCATACTGGCCCTCAGCACCTTCTGTACCACATTTTCCCATACTACCCTCCTCCCGCCACTCATGCAGGAGATGCAGACATCATTATGGGCCCCCTTCATAGCCTAGGATCCTCCACCCAAGCTTGTAAACGGCCAATGAGGGCTGAAATGTAATTAACTGTACTTTTCTATAGAGGTTTGAATAAATATGTTACAACAATTTCTGTATCCATGGATGTTGTAAAAACCTCAATAATGTTGTGTGATGCATATATTTTCGTACGTGAACACCTGGAATGTATACTTTGCGCCTACCATTTTTTTTAATCATTGCTTGTATCACTTTGTTCATTTCGTAATCTGTACCTTTAGTCTATGTATGTATAACTGTCCTCGACACCTGCAGGTCCACCTTGTAAATGAGCTTGCTCAACGTTGATTGCCTGGGATAAATAAAGATTTTGATTGATCGATTTGATTGATTAGTGCTGCCCACTTGCATACTCGCTGCTGACCACTGATTTGCAAAGCAGCCTCGCTTACCGTCTACTCTTAGCGCTGTCGAATAACTAATCCAAACAAACTGCCCACCATCACAAAAACGGACAAGTACTCTAACTTACGAGACAGACAGCAAGTAACATTAATCACCACAGCAAGCAAACTATTGTAAGCCACTTGATCTGACAATGGCATCCTCTAGTGGCAGTCCAACTGCAGAGGAACTATTTTTTACTTATTCATTGTATTTTATTGCATAGAAATTGACAGCAGATAAGGATCGCTTGGCCCATCCAGTATGCCCATTTTTCCTATCTACTGTATTACTTTAGACCCTACTTGGTCGCCAGATTTACCCTCCCTTTTCTAACCACTAAGGTTCTCTTATGCCCATCCCATGCATTCTTGAAACCCATTAGTTTTTGCCACAACCACCTCTGTTGGGAGGTGGTTCCAGGCATCTACCATTTTTTTCCTCTGACTAAATACTTCCTCAAGTTTCCCCTGAATTTACCCCCTTTCAGCTTCATAGCATGACCCCTTGCTGTTGAGCATCTTTTTTTTTCTTCTGAAAAATGCTTCCCTCTGGTACCCTGTTTGTACCCGTTAGTTATTTGAAAGCCCATCATATTTCCCCCCCCCCATGATGTACATATTGAGACCCTTCAGTCTCCTTATAGGGCTTTTGATGCAGGCCCTGCACCATTTTAGTTGCCCTTCTGTGAACCATCTCTACTCATTGAATGCTCTTCCAGAGATATGGTCTCCAAAACTGGACACAGTACTCCAGGTAAGGTCTCACCAAGGATTTATACAGCGTTATCACCACCTCCCTCTTCCTGCTGGTGATACCGCTCCCTATGCACTGTAGCATCCCTCTAGCTCTCCACACTGCCTTGTCACACTGTTTAGCCACATTTAGGTCATCAGATATTAGCCCCCAGGTCTCTTTCCTGCTTGGTGGTCATCAGTACTACTCCCCCCAATCCTCTACTCTGTTCCTGGGTTTCTGTGCCCCCAGGAGCATGATTTTGCACTTCTTCACATTGAAACTTAATTGCTGTACTTTTGACCAACCCTCAAGCTTTCTTAGATCTCTATATTTTCCACTCCCCTGGAATGTCTACCCTATTGCAGATCTTGGTGTCATCTGCAAAACAGGCATACCATCCCTTGTAGCCCCCTCTGCAATGCCCATAAGACATTAAAAGAGGACCGGTCCCAGTACTGATCTTTGAGGCGCTCCGCTGGTCACCCTCCCTTGGAGTGAGCTCACTTTACCGCCACCCTCTGTCACCTATCCTTCAACCAATTCCTTACCCAATTTACCACCTTTGGACCCACTCCCAGGCTGCCCAGCTTAAAAGTCTCCTATATGGAATGGTGTTGAAGGCCTTACTGAAATCTAGGTAGGCCACATCCACTGCTCCACCCTGATCTAATTCCCTGGTCACCCAGTCAAAGAAATCAATCAGATTTGTTTGACATGACCTCCCCCAGTGAATCCATGCTGCCTCGGATCTTGAAAGCCACGAGATTCAAGGTATTCCACAATTATTTCCTGCAGTAGTAATTCCATTAATTTCCCAGCCACCAAAATCAGGCTGACTAGCCTGTAATTACCAGCCTCCTCCCTGCTACATCTGTGAAGTGTGACTACATTTGCCCTCCCCATTCCTCTGGAACCACTCCAGTCTCAAGTGAGTGACTGAACAGGAATGTCAGATGCAGTCAGCACCTACCTTGAGCTCCTTCAGTATCCCTGGATGTATCCTGTCTAGCCCCAATGCATTGTCCAGTTTCAGATTTGCAAGTTCATTTAGTACTCGCTCCTCTGTAACTGGACTAGTATCCACCTCCCCTTCCTTTGATGCTCCTGCCCCTTATCTGTGATCCCTTGCCTTCCACTGTGAACACTGAACAAAAGTATTTGTTCAGGACATCTGCTTTTCCCTGGTCCCTTTCCACACCTCCTATTTAAGCCTTACAATCCCTCCCCTTGTCTTTCTCCTTTTGCTTACATACCTAACAAATATCGTGTCCCCTTTCTTTACTGCCTGGGCTATTTTCTCCTCCATTTGTACCTTTGTGCTCCTCACTGCTTACCCTGCCTCCCTCTCTCTGCTTCTCAAGGTACACCTTCCTGTCCTCCTCCTCCTCCTCCCTCTGTGTCTCTTTATACCTCCAGAATGCTGTTTTTCCCTTACCATTCCAGCTACCTCGTTTGAGAGCCACAGTAGTCTTTTTCCTCTTGCTTACTTGCCTGATGCAGAGGTTTGGTGCCTTCACTATGGCCCCTTTAGTTTCACCCACTGTTCCTCCACTCCACTCCACCAAATCCTCCCTCCTGCCAGGGCATCCCTGAGGCATTCCCCCATCTTCATAAAGTTGTCCTTCTTCAAAGTCCAGGACGTTCGCCCTTGTGTGGTTTGACTGTGCCACAGGTCTTATACTGAACCACACCATACAGTGATCACTGGTCCCCAGGTGGCCTCCCATTGCAACGCCTGCAACGCTGTCCCCATTGGTGAGTTCAACATCCAATATTGTTCCCTCACAACTGGGCTCTCTTACTTGTTGCCTGATGAACATTTTGAAACAGGACAGACATGTTACAACCATGCATCCTTACATATACACAAACTTCATCATGTTATTTCGCATCCATTTAGATTATAACTCCAAGACCAAGTATCTTAATTTTAGGATGTATATTGGGAGCCGGTCTGATGGCACAGCGGTTGGATTTCTGCATGTTACGCTGGTGACCCAGGTTCAGCAACGGACTTGGGTCGCCGGAGGGCCAGCCGGGGGGAGAAGTATAGAGCGTCTCTAGACGGCTCTCCTCCGGGGGGAGGGAAGGTGCGAATGTTCGGTGTCTAGTGACACTCAGCGGAGGCTGGGGCAGCCACTAGCAACACCGTCTGGACTTTCAGGGGGCAGGGTGGACGCTGGTCATCATTGCACATCCCCACCCCTCCCTCACAAGGGGAAGAAAATACCGGGCTCAGTCAGTCTCTGTGATGCCCTCCCCCTGGGGTCTCCACTAGCCTCCGATACCAGCTCCCCAACTAGATACTAGTCTTGCAGCGACCTTGGGGAAGTTGCCGCAACCCCGCCCTCTGGGGGGTAAGCCAGGGGTGACTGGGGAGTGCTGCCAATGATCGGAGGTGGAGGCACAGGGGGGCCATAACTAGGGTGGAGTATTGATGGACTTTGGCCCAGAAAAAGCACAGTAAATAAAAAAAAAAGGATATATATTGGGTAGAGTAAATTACATCCTCTAGCAATTATATATCATTAATATTAAGCAACCAGCCTAAAGATTAACATTCAAGTAAAATTTAATTAATGCCACATGGTATATAAAAAAACAAACGGAACATGTGCTTTGCTCAGAGTTGGGAGTACATTCATTTAATATCAAAGTCTGTCTTGATTAGGCTCCTGATTCTGTTACTTCTTTTTCTCTAGATCTTGTCTGATGTTCCCCATTCCCCTTATTATTTTTGTACATGGCAAGTGTGTACTGACTACACCATCCCCCCTTTGTGTAGTAGTGTAGCTTCTCCAGGATTTAGAGCAGCAAGAAAATTGTCCTACACTCTTAGAAATTGATCCTCTCTTCCTTTTAATACATAAGTCAGTCTGTCCACTGCCAATACTCGAATGGCCAAACCCCTCCACTGGTCAACCGTTGGTACTAAGCAGGTTGTCCATAAATTTTGTATCCCTTGTCTGGCCACCACCAAGAGGACTCTCGCCCATCTAGGATGGAGGTACCAATCACCATTATCTACCTCATCCACTCCTAGTAATAATGATCTTGGGGAGAACTCTATGAGTCGCCCTACCATCTTGGAAAGTTCATCTGCCACTCCCTTCCAATATGGCCTCAAATTCAGGCATTCCCAATAATAATGGATAAGGGTACCTCTAGTCACTCCACATTTTCCACAGTTTGGAGACACCTCTGGGTGGAATTTGTAGACCATACTAGGTGGGTATTATAGGTGGTGCAGACATTTATATGGCATTTCTTTATACTTGTTGCATAAGAGCAGGCCTATGTGCAAACCTAGCACCAGTTCCCAGTTAGGGTCTGTTATTTTTTATTTTTTTTAACCAGGAGAGACACGCTAAGCTGAAAGCTTGTTTACAGGTGCGACCTGGAAGCACAGGGAAGTTAAGTGACTTGTTCAGGGTCACACAGTATGCAAGTGGGGGCTGTGGGATTCAAACCCAGGTCTCCAGGTTTGCAGCTCAGAGCCTTAAACCACTGTGCTATATGGCCTCCTATTGAGATCCTTCTCCCACCATTGTTTAACCCTCTGGGTCTCTCCCTGAAAGAAGACCCTGTCCAGGCTCACTGCCATACCTACCAGTCCCTTCTCATTCGTGTTTGCCCCAGTATCTCCCTTTCTACCTCCGACAGCAGTGAATCCCCCAGCATTGGGATATCCAATTTCCTACAGTAATTTTGAGCTTGGAAAAAATCTAAAAAGATATGAAGGAGGGACACCCGTACCTCTTTGGATCTCCTGGAAGGTGTGCATATCATAGAAACATAGACTTTGACGGCAGATAAGGACAGCTTGGCCCACCTAGTCTGCCCATTTCCCTACCTACTGGATAAGCTGCAGATCCTAGTTAACCAACAGCCTATTTCTTCCTACCCCCCCCCACAAGAATTGCCTTATGTCTGTCCCATGCATTCTTGAATTCTCCCAGTTTTAGACCCCCACAACCTTCTCAGGAAGGCAGTTCCATGCCTCCGCTTCCCTATCTGTGAAAAAATACTTCTTCACGTTGCCCCTGAGCCATCCCCCTCTATCTTCAAATTGTGCCCCCTTGTTCTTGCACATCTCTTTTTCTGAAAGATGCTACCCTCTTGGACTTTGTTGATTCCACTGAGGTATTTAAAAGTTTCTAGCATGTCGTCGTCCCCCCCCCCCCCAAAAGGGTATACATATTAAGCTCCTTTAGTCTCTCCTCGTATGGCTTCTTTTGCAGATCCTGCACCATTTTAGTTGCCCTCCTCTGGATTGCCTCCATCCCGTCTATCCTTGCGGAGATGAGGTCTCCTGAACTGGATGCAGTACTCCAGATGGGGTCTCACCAGCTGTCTGTACAGAGGGATAACAACTTCCTGTTTTCTGCTGGTGATGCTTCTCCCTATGCATCTCAGTATCCCCCCAGCCATCCCTACTGCCTTCTCACATTGCTTGCTAACCTTAAGGTCATCTGATAGGATTACCCCCATGTCCCTTTCCATTTTTCTTGTTACTACCTCTCTTCCCCCACCCCCCCCAAACTGTGTAATCTTCCCCTGGGTTTTTGTTTCCCAGGTGCATTATCTTGCACTTCTTTGCATTGAATCCAAGCTGCCATACTTCTGACCATTCCTCCAACCTTGCCAAGTCCCTTCTCATCCTTTCCATGCCTCCTTGTGTATCAACCCTGTTGCTGATCTTTGTGTCATCTGCAAAAAGGCATACTTTTCCTGCCAGTCCCTCTGCAATGTCACTTATTAAGGCATTAAAAAAGACTGAACCCTGCAGTACCCCCCTTTCTTCAGTGGACTCCATTTACAATTACCTTCTGTGTCCTGTTGTCCAGCCAATGTTTTACCTATGCTACCACCTTGGGACTCACTCCCAAGCTGGTTAATTTGATTATTAATCTTTTGTGTGGGACTATGTCAAATGCCTTGCTAAACTCTAGGTAGGCCATGTCCACAGCCCCTCCCTGGTCTACTACTTTGGTCACCCAGTCAAAGAAATCAATTGGATTTGTCTGATATGACCTTCCTGTAGTGAACTCATGCTGCCTTGGATCTGTGCCCCACTGGCCTCTAGGTACTCTAACAATTCCTTTCCATCACTTTCCCTACGAGAGGTCAAACTGACAGATCTGTAGTTTCCTGCCTCTGTCTTGCTCCCACTTTTGTGAAGAGGAATCACATCCACCTTCCTCCAGACCTCAGGTACCACATCATCCTTCCATGGTTTGTTAAAAAGGGTAGTCAGTAGTATCACTAGTTCTCTCCATAATTCTTTTAGAATTCTGGGGTGAATTCTGTCAGGCCCCATTGCTTTGTCCACCTTCAGTTTTTGGAGTGCTTTCAGAACCCTTTCTTCTGTGGAAGGACTGGGATCGACCCCCCTATCCAGAGTGCTTCTGTTAATTGGATTAGGCACCTCCCCCTCTCTTTTTGAGAATACTGAGCAGAAATATTCATTCAGTATCCCTGCTTTTGCACTGTCCCTCTCTACCCACCCGTCCATTCTATTCAGCCTCACTATCCCTCCCTTTTGTCTTTCTATGCTCCCTGATGTACCTATAAAAGGTTTTATCCCCCTTCTTAGCTGAATTGGCCATCTTTTCCTCAGTTTGGGCCTTTGGTATTCTGACTTCCCTTCCTGCTTCCTTCTGCCTTAACTGGTACAGTTCTCTGCCCTGCTCCTTTTGTGTTTCCTTATACTTCCTAAATGCCATCTTTTTCTCCCTAACCTTCCCCGCCACCTCTTGTGAGAACCATAGCGGCTTTTTTTCATTTTATTTGCATCACATAAAGGCTTGTTGCGTCTGTGATGTTTCCCCAGTGTTGCTCCACCCCTCCTTCTAGCCTATTTGCTAGTGCTTTTCTAAGGCACACTCCCATTTTGCCAAAGTCAGCCCTCCTGAAGTCCAGTACCCTCTCACATTTGTATGGCTTGACTCTGTAGCCGAGTTTATTGTGAACGACACTGGTGGTTACTTGTTCCCAGATGGCTACCCACTTCTAGATCTCAGATAATGTCCACATTTGAGAGTACAAGGTCTAAAATTACTCCCTCATGAGTGAGTTCCAAAACTAACTGTCTGAGGCATGCCACCTATAGGGCATTGAGAATGGCCCTGCTTTTGGATGTGACTGCAGCAAAGGGCTCCAGTTAACATCTGACATATTCAGGATCCTCTTTCAACAGCATCTCCCCTTTCTCTGCCATCCAAAGGATGCCTTTTATCATATCCTTGTCTATACCCTCCCGACATGGGGGTGTGTATACAACCCCTATGCGGATTGTGGTGCCATTTCCAGTCTCTAAGGTGACCCACAGTGCCTCGTCTCCTTCCTGTTTACTCTTTTGTTCCATTGCTTTTATCCCTTCCCTTACATAGAGAGCTGTTCCTCTCCCTCGTCTACTCCTCCCTATCTCTCCTGTAGGTTGTGTACCCTGGTATGTAAACATCCCAGTCATGGTTCTCTGTGTACTACATTTCTGTGACTGCTACGATATCTAGGCATCCCTTTTCCATCAAGGACACCAGTTCAGGGAGCTTGTTACCCAGACTATGGGCATTTGTACTCATTATCCATTTCTTGATAGCCTTACCCCTTTTTGCCTTTCTCATTTTCTCCATTTACCCCTGCTCTTCTCCCTATTGACATCTCTATCTTGGTGTTTACCTCACTTACTACCCTGATTTTTTTTTTGGGGTGGGGGGCACGCTAGGAATTCCCAGCTTCTTTCCAGTGCCTCCCCCCCCCCTTGGCTAATTTAAATGCTTGCTAATGAAGCATTTAAACTCATCACCTGGGATCCTAGTTCCCCTCCTGGACAGATGAAGACCATCACACTAGTATAGGCCTGCATCACTCCAGGAGGACCCCCAGTCCCCAATGAAGCCTTCACAATCCTCAGATAAGCCCAGGAGATGCAGATTGTGCAATCTAGCTTGGTTTTCTATGGTCTGCAATCTAGACCTTAGCTGGACATTTTGATTACTGTAGCAACCGCTCCCATCGCCACCTCCACCATTTTATTGGCTTCTATTGAAGTGAGGGTTACGGATTCAATTTTAGTTTCAGCAGCTGTAACCCTAGCTGACAGAGCGAACTTGTTTGAGAGTCCAGTCACAGAGTTCATAACATCCAAAGTTTGCAGGGTTTCCATCTGTGACCCCTCATTATGTTCTATGTCTGGGGCCTGTGCTGCCCTCGTAGTCAGCACTCCCGAATAACTTTTTGCTCCAGCTCCATCAACCGACCTTTTCTGCTTCCTTGGATTTAGCCTTGTGTTTAAACAGGTATTCCGATATAGGTTGCAATCATTTAGCATTAAAGATAACACAGGATTCTACCTATTTAAACTGTTTTTGTCTTAGAGAGGTCTAAAGGTTTATGACCATCTTACTCACACTCCTCATATTATGAGCTAACCTCCCCTGCACAAAACCGGTTTGGTTCAAGTGGACTAGTAAGGGAAGTAATTTCTCCAGCCAGGAGGCCAACACTTTTGTGATGATCTTAATCATAATGTAGCAGGGAAATTGGCCTGTAGGATGAGCAATCTGCAGGGTCTTTATCCAGCTTGGGAATGGCACAAATATTCACTTTGCAGCATGTTCTTGATAGCCCACTCTTCTCCATTAAATGTCTTAGAGGTTCCGTTATCTTGCCACACAGCTCTTTATAATGCACGCCAACTCAAACCCATCTGGGTCTGCTGCTTTACCTTTTTTAAGGCATTCTTTAGCCCAGGGGTTCTCAAATGGGGAGGCTCCAACCTGTTCCAGGGGAGGCTCCAGCAAGTCTGAAAAAGTACTGTATTTAAATTTTGAGTTATATGTATTTTGTGTGAAGAGATGAAGCAAACTGAAAGAGGATAATAGTAGGTGAAATTTGTGTATTTACTAAAAGGTGACAAGGGAAGGTGAATGAGCCAATGCTCATTTCAGGTGTACCCAGGAAAGGGTAGGGAGTGAATACATTTCAAAAGGTAACCTCAAAACAATCAAGAAATACACAATGAACAATGGTGCAAACAAATGTTAATAAACCAATGAGTGGTGGTAATTGATCAATTTGTAGCCTGATGACAGAACAGCCCAAATACAAGGGTTGAACATAGAAGTGCAAAGAGCAATAGCAGGAAGGAGCGAAGTAATCCCAGAGAAATTGCTTTTTTGGGGGGGAAACAGAAGAGAGGCAAAATATGTAGGAAGGTTATTATATATAGAGGAAACAGAGAAAGTAGTCTGACCCTTTAAGGTACTGCAACAAGGGGTAAAGTACAGTTACATAAGAACTTACTGTAACAGTAGATCTTCAAGAGGAGCTCTTGCAGCAGGCTATAACAATGAGGACTATGTCACAGGCACTAGGACCACATGGTGAAAACTTCTGCCAGCAATACCAGCAGGGAACCGACACCAGCCCCAACATCAGTCAGGGTACAAGAGGGGGCGGACCCAGCTCCACCTCAGTTCTCCCGCCAGTACCCAGCAGAAGGCCTGACAAGAGAAGGAGGTGAAGCCTACCATCGATAAAGAAAATAGACCTGCACACTCCGAGGGGGAAGGTAGGAGGGAAGGAGCGCCTGCTGCAAGAGCTCCTCTGGAAGATCTACTGTTACGGTAAGTTCTTACGTAACTGTACTATCTTACTTCGAGATAGAGCTCTTGCAGCAGGCTATAACAATTAGGACTGAATCCCAAGCAGTCCCATAGCAAAGAGGTAGCCGACCCCAGGAGGAGGAATATGCTGACTCCAGAGACCCTCAGGACAAAAGTCCTTGCAAAACCACTAGGCCGAAGCCAGCATGGCGTCTGGAGACGAAATCCAAGCTGTAATGCTTGGAAAAGGTATGCACCGAATTCCAGGCCGTGGCCGCACAGATGTCTTGAATGGCGACATTCTGCATCACAGCAAAAGAAGCTGACACACCCCTGGTGGAGTGACCCTTAACCGGACCCGGCAGGGGTTTATTGTGATGCTCGTAGCAAAACAAGACACAACAGACTATCCATTTGGAGATAGTCTGCTTGGACACCGGCTGACCCAAGCGATGTGGTGCAAAAGCCACAAAGAGTTGCTCCGACTTACGGTGCTGAACCATTCTGTTGAGGTAATACCTCAGGGTCCTGTGGACATCCAATGTGTGGAGGAGAGCCTCCCCTTTATTGGAAGGAGAGGGAAAATAAACTGGAAGATCAACCGACTGGTTGAGGGTCAACTCCGAGACCACTTTGGGAAGAAACTTAGGATTAGTTCCGAAGGGAACTCTCCCTATGAAAAACCAAATAGGGCTTTTTACACATCAGAGCCTGAAGCTCAGAAACTCTTCGAGCAGAAGTAACAGCAACCAGAAAAACTTTCCAAGACGGGTATCGCAGCTCACAACTCGCTGCGGGCTCAAAGGGAGGGAGGGTGAGTTTCTCAAACACAAAAAGGAGGTCCCAGGGTGGGACAGGGTCCCTAATGGGGTCGTCTTATGTGTAGAATTCCCCTAAGGAAGGCACGGGCTACGTCTAACTGTGCCAGTGCTCTCTCTCGCACAAGAGCATGATAGGCCAAAATTGCCCACATGTGCACCTTGATAGAGGAATAGCTCAGGCCTCTCTCGTACAAGAAGAGGAGATACTGCAAAATGGAGTTCACAGAGCAGGTGACAGGATCTAATTTCTGTGGCAAGGCCCAGAGACAGAAACGCTTCCACTTCAAAGCGTACATGGAGAGAGTAGAGGGCTTTCTTGTGGATGCTAAGACCTTAGCCACTTCTGGGGAAACCCTGTATTGGTTCCTAGCTATGTCTGGAGGAGCCAAGCATGAAGGTGCAGGGATCAGAGACCCCTGGTCCTGGGACAGCAGTTGCGAGCAAATGGGCAGCGGGATTGGAGATTCATGGGACAACTGCTGCAGTAGTGGGAACCAAATCCGTCGAGGCCAATTGGGGACCACAAGGATCATTCGTGCCCCCTCTGAATGAGAGGGAAGGGCGGAAAGACAAAGAAACCTCCCTGCCCAGCAAAGGGATAATCGTCTGTGCACTTTGTTGGCGCTATCTCCGAAGCAAAACAGTGGCAGTTTGGCATTGCGTTGTGACGCAAAGAGATCTATCTCAGGAAGGCCCCACCTTCTGAAGAGCTGATCTGCTACGAATTGCAGCAATTCCCACTCGTGCACTCTGGCCCAAAACCTGCCGAGTCGGCCAGCTTGTTTAGGACGCCTGGAATGTGCATGGCCAACAGAAGAATGCCCCGTTCCAGTACCAGACTCATCACCTCCCAGCAAAGAGGATAGGAATGGGTGCCTCCTTGCTTGTTGATGTAAAAGACGACCGCAATGTTGTCCGTCTTGACTAGAAGAGAGACTGGTACCAGGTCCTCTCGAAACGCTTGAAGAGCGTAGAAGACCACTTGCATTTCCAGTACATTGATGTGGAGGAACCATTCCTCAGGTGACCAAACCCCCTGCATTTGATGAACACCCAGGTGAGCCCCCCAACCCAGGTCCGATGCGTCCGTCGTTAAGAGTCGGACCTGGAGGCTCCAGACGAAAGCCGACCCCTTTCTCCAGATTGCTGGGATCCAACCACCAAAGCAATGTTCTCCTGACTGGCTCCAAGATCCTGACTAAAGCATCTAGGTCATCGTAGCATTGATCCCACTGCACCCTGAGCATCCATTGTGGGATTCTCATGTGGAGGCGGGCCAAAGGTGTCACTGGGATGGCCGCCGCCATATGCCCCAAAAGACTGAGGAAGTTCCGGGCCGGAACTCGAGGTGCTATGGATATCCATTCCAAAGTTTGCAGGCGAATCCCCATCCTGTGGGAGAAAGGCTATGCCCTGGACAGAGTCCAGGATCGCTCCTATGAAGGCGAGCTTTTGGCTGGGCTCTGGGGATGACTTTTTCAAGTTCAGGGTGATCACCCAGCTCTCTGAATAGAGTATAGGTGTCAGAGAGCATAAGAGGCCGTCCCTTGACAGGGCCGTGAGTAGCCAGTCGTCGAGGTAAGGGAATACATAATGCCCTAATCACCTCAGAGCCGCAGCCACCACTGCTAGGCATTTGGTGAAGACTCATGGAGCAGAAGAGAGGCCGAACGGGAGCACCCGAAACCGAAAATGCTCCCCCTGGAAGTGGAACCTCAAAAACTTCCTGGGGGGAGAAAAGACCCCAATATGCAGGCACAAGAGTCCCCAATGTCCAGGGCCATCTGGAGCTGCTGTTTGGCAACAGCTGAGCTCTGATCCCAGGCCTGCTTAAATAGTGGTCTGCATGTCCACGGGGAGATGTGGGAGGACTTAGTCCAATGACCTGAGAAGGGCATGAGAGAAGTGCGCCATGATTACAGCCAAACTTGCCTGACGAAGGCCCAAGGAAGAAGCCACACAGACCTTCCATGCAGAGTGGTGCCAATGTTTGGACTGTCAGGAGAGAGGTCAGTGTCAGCAGAACTGCCAGTATGCCTGAACAGAGGCAGTCACCAGGCTCTCAGCCAAAGGTGCTCTGTGAACCCTGCAAGGGACCCCATGGAAACCGCATACTTATGGGCTATGCAGGCATATGTGCTGGGTAAGAGGCAGGACGCCACCACAGTTCAAGTGCCGGACCAACAATGGCCTCAGCCACAGGAAAGGCCTCCATCAGGGTATCCCCTCATGAGGATGTCTGTGAGAGGGTACTCCGCCTGTTATTGGATGGGTTCCAGGGGCATCCTTGTGGAAGAGATGAGGCAAAGGATCCCTTGGAAGGACCTTCCTCCATCCCTGCGCCAACAGACATCCCCAGGATGAGAGTGAAACCTGGTGACATCAGAGTCCAAGAAGTCGTGGTACAGTGGCCTGCCGCCCAAATAACATTTGACCCACCAAGGGTGGTCCAGGGTGACCGTGAGACAGACAGACATTGGGGAAACCAGGTATCTGGTCAGTCCTCTTTGGAAGGAGCCCCTTCCACAGGCTGCTTAGGCAGCTCCACCACTATCAGTGGAGAGATCAGTATAAGCCAGTCGCGTGGGCAGGGGAAATCAAAGGCTTCGGTTCTGAGGGGGTTGGCTTTGGCCTAGGAGGTGAAAGCCAAGTAATGGCTGGAGCAGGCGTCAAAGTTGGCTTGTGCCCGGACAATATCAGCTGTTGCCACGAGGTCCTCGTAGCTCTGGAGTTTCCGTCAGTGCCTCTCCTCATCCAAGGATGACCAGTGGCAGCACCTCTTTTTGCAGTGCTTATGGCTCTTCCTCAGCCGTCTGGAGGAGGAGGTTCTATACCTCGACCGAGATCAGGCAGATTCAGTCGCGTGGGAGACACCGTCAGGACCTGTGAAACCTGGGGATCCGGAACCATGTCCTCGATGGGAACACCAGTGGGCTGGGTCTCCTCATCAGGGAGGACAAGGACCGGAACCAGTGACAGCAGGTTGATAAGGTAGATTGTTCCCTATCCTATTGTCCGCATCCTCAGTCAGCTGGCCTGACGGAAGGTCCGTGAAGCCTGCAGCAGAGGAAACAATCTTAACAGAGGTAAAGACCAAATGCTCCTGGGACTGAAACCTCTGTGCCAAGAGCACCTTCACTGTTAAGACATGCTCTGTTCCTTATCCCGCTAGTAGGATCAGGAGGAGTGCGAGCCCGGGGCACCTCTCCCTGGGTGGGGAAAACTGGCAACTCCTTGAAGGAGCATGAGAAGGTGGAGCCTAGGTTGAGCAGAATGAAGCTTCAAGTGTCCAAAGCACAGGCACCTTCCTTGAACTCTTTCACGTGTTCCAGCATCCGCAGAAACTGCCCACCAAGCCTCCTTGGATTTCAGAGGGTTGTTCTTCTCCAGTCTTCCCAGTTTAAGACGTGCAAGGCGGTAGTCTAGGACATTGGGATGGAAGGCCAGACAAAACTGCAGGATGAGGTGTCATGGCCAACACCAAGGCAGTAGACTCCCGTGAGGTGGGAATCAGTGTGCAACATTTTTTGGCTGCAATCCAGGGGAAAATTCTCCTCCATGATAGATGACGTGAAGAGGCGATTGCAAACACAAACAGTTTTTAATCTCTGTAAAACCAAAGTTTTGAAAGCCAGGGTCTACGAAATGCATGAGCACAAGGGAGGCAACCTGCATCTTCCAGCGGAAAGGAAGATCTGGCATTATGGGGCGGAGCAGAGGTATATACCACCCTGGTGGGTGGGAGGAGCCAGCTTGAAGACTTCTGGCAAGATTTAAAGTGGAAGGGGACATGCCAAACAGTGTGGACAAACATATCCACACTCCTAGAATTATACCATCATTGCATTACAGACACTTTCTGCAGCTTTGTCACATCTACTTAAGAGCCCCTTTAATCCAGGCCGGTAAGCAAAGCACTCCATATGGTCAGTAATAACCAACAACTTTAAGCAGTAGTTACAGTGAACCTCTTACACCCCCCTTCCTCCATACTTTATTTCAGTCAACCTCCAAACAGATTCCTCCATGTTTCAACTCTATACATGTTCTCAGTGCTATATCTCTTATTTGTCCCCTCTGCACCCCTCTATTTTGTGTGTGCAAAATCTCTCCCCGCCTTATCCTACCTATATTTGCAAAGCAGTTGGTCTCCAGCATCCGAGTAGTGCAGGTTTTCTTCCCAAGATCTTCTACTGAAGCGCTTCCCCTCTCCTCTTAATATATTGAGTTGTCAATGTTCCCCTTTCACGCCCCTGCACTGCACTTGTTTCATCAGTGCCCCCTCCCCAATATGCTACCCTCTCCCTGGAGAATCTTGACTACATCAACTGCTCCCCTTTCTCATCTCTCCCCCCCCCTTTCAGGCAGGAAGGCCACAGCCAAAAAAAAAAAAAAAGAACAGGGAGCCAGCCCCCTTCACACAAGGCCCCTTGTATACACCCCCAAAAAAAAAAAAATCAGCAAGTCTTTCTGTGCCATTTCTCCTCTCATAGTATACTCTCCCTGAATCAACAGTTCCTCAGACCATTTCAACAATACTTGTATACAGCCCTCTGCTAGCTGGCTCCTCTGACCATTCTTGTGAGAGTCAATTTACCCACTTAGGGGCTACACCAGAAAGATGGCACTGCATTCAGTTAAGATAGGGCAATGGGCTCCCCTAGTAAAAAAAGTCTAGGCCATGGGGAGGGCTCTAATCAGAGCAGCAAGAGTTCGTCCCTGCAGCTCCCCAGCAGCATGCTGCAATACAGTTGGGGTATTAGAAAATGAATAGGGAAATATCCCATACACCACATTAGGACGTCAGCCCTTCTTGTTCTTATCCCATTTATTTAGGGATCCCTGCAGCTTTGACTCCCAAAATGAGTATGTGGCCCCCTCTGAACATACCTTTACGACTGCACGTTACTCTATAAAGAAGTCCAGACCTTGCTCCTGCATCAGGCCATTCAATTGCTGCCTTTTCTTCTGAATTTGGTGTAGCACAAGTTTGTGCCCTTCATAAATAAGCTCTCTCGTTTTGGAAGGCAGTCAAAAGGCCTGGCGGTCTAGGAAATGGTGTAGCCTAAAGATTACTTGCCACAGCGGCTGGTCACTGGGTGGGCACAGCACTAGTGCCCTGTGGGCTCGCTCAACTATTTGCTGTTTATGCATCAGGCCCAGTAATCTAGGGAGTGTGAGCAAAAGTCCATGAGGTTTTCTTTCTCAGCTCCTCCCTCAGGTAGACTTGAGTCGCAGGTTGTTTCACCCGCTATAGTTCTGGTAGTCCAAGGCATCCTTCAGCTCCTCCATCTCCTCTTAGAACCACACTTTTTCAGGTGTCACTCTTGTGGCGTCTTCCAGGTCCAATACTTTCTGCTCCATCTCATTTAGGCTCCTGGTGTGCTGCATTGATTCAGACGCGAGATCCGAAAGGGACTGTTCAAAATGATCCCATCGTGGCTTAAGATCCATTAATACCTCTTCCGAGACCGCTTTGCTTATTAGCGCAATCTCCGCAGCAGAGAGCTAAAATCGGGACTACTCCACTCACTGCCACACCATCCTGCACTGCAGATTTCTTTGCAATTTTTGCCATACGGTGCGACGATTTGCCTGTGGACAAGAATTCATCCATCATACAAGCCATTTAGATGTTAGTTGACTAAAAAGTTTAGTTACTTTGCACAATTACACTTTTTCAGCTTTGTGGTGCGGAGGCTCTGGAGCGATGCGACTGGTTCCTTCAGCTGCCCATTAGCACCCCTCTATCTTTTTAAACAGTTCATTGTGGTATATTGAATAAAAGATGACAAATATTATTGGACACATTTTTTTCTGCGTGTTCCTTTTCCAGATGTCAGAGGAACAAGAATGTACTGCCTCATGCAGTAGGAAATATGGGAATGTAGCAATTATGAACTTTCCATATATTTATAAAGTCATGTATATTGATATTGTAGTTGGATTAAATCCAACATGGTTTTAAATGTTTTAAGATTCAAATGGTATTGTGTGCACAGTTCAACGGTCATTTTATTAGCACTAAGCACTTTAGTTATTACGCTGGTGACTGGTGTTTGCAGTCTCTAAATGACCCATCATTTAAGACTGAACTTTAATGAGATGATCCCCCTGATGACTCACTAGGCGAGAAACTGGTAAGGGTCTCTGCACTGTAATGACCAGTTTTTGTTTTGGAGCCGATCAAATGGAATACATTTAAACTATTTTTTCTAATAAAGCCTTGCTTTTTACAGTCAGTTTGTTCTCAGCATCCAGCAACACTGGAGAAAGACACCAAAAAGGCACTATAAAAAACATTTTTGTCAACTTTTCTTACAAAGCCTGGAACATGCATAATTTTTATAGTAATGTTCGAGTTGTGCTGCCCGTTTTAGTTTAAAAAAAAAAAAAAAAAACACACTGAACAGGATCATTACACATTTTTGAAAACTGACCCTTGATGAACTAATGGTTTAACAATTTGTTCTACCTGCAGGATGGACAGGCAAGCATGCATGGTTCAGTTCACTGGCATTCAACAAGAAATTACTACAGGGAAAAATAGTTTAAGACAATGGTTACTGAACTAGTTTTGTTTTTTGACAAGGACCTAGAGTTGCAGCTAGTGATTAATACATAACAGAAACCTGTAAAACCTGCATTTAATTTGCAATTATGGTTTAGTGGGGCACCACACAAGTTTCGTGTTAATGTTTATTAAGTACATTTACTAGATGTTAGGTGTACATAAAGTATTACTGAATGCTTATACAAATACATCAAAATTACAATTTCATATTTTATGCAGTAACAGAACACATCAGGACAACCACTGCAGTAGTACAGAGTACAAAACATGATTTCTATAAAGCCATGGTAATGCATTATGCATTGTATTTAAAACAAATGTGTTTAAAACCTTCATATTCAAAAATGTGAGCCAAATACATATGGCTAGCCAAGACAATGCCCCTTTAAGACACTGGTGTGATTTGAATTGTGCATCAGTTTTTGGATTCCCCATCTTGTTCAATACACAAATCTTAAAAACATGAAAAACAAAGCTATTAGGCTCTCTAAGTACAGAACTGGTGGGTCATAAAAAGATTTATTCTTAAAAAAACCCAGTGGGATCCCAATATGTATAGCCAGCTTTTGCATTACACAATGAGCAACTGCTGCTGGAAGTAACCACCATCACACCCTTATTACTTGGGTTATCTTGCAAGGAGACATGGATGGAAGGGTTACAGTCAGTTTAAATAATACTCTGCCTGTAACTTTTGTAGCATTTCAACAAAAATGTAAATGGGGGAAAACAAGATTATGTTAGGTACCATAAATACCAGTTTATTACAACTTCCCCACAACCAATAACCTCTGGTGTGTTCAAAGATTTACTACATCAAAACAAAGGTTACAATTTCTCTTAAAAATGTTTAAGACAGGCTAGAATATGGTCCCTTTGGTAAGCCAACTGTACTTACATCACACTAAGTCACTGAAGGAGACTAATGTTTTGGCAAGGGACAAGGAAGAGAAAAATACCAACAAGACTAGAAACAGTCAAGTGTTCATTCCAACTGTACTGGAAGACTTCAAGATTTCTTACGCAGATAATGTTAAATAAACCAAGGTCAACATTTCTTCCCCATGTAGTTGTAGTTTTCCTTTAAGGACCATGTATAAAATGTAGACAGGTGTAGTAAACCTCTTTGTATTCTGAAGAAATCTTAGACGGACCATTTCCTTGACTGGCACAAACTGGTGGGTTTAGTTTTTATCTCAAGAAACCTGGACATAGAATTGACATACAACATTCTAGACATGTGACCAGCTATATAAAAAACCCTAGACACAGGCAGGCACAGCTACTCAGTAGCTTTAGTGTTTAGAAATCAATAATGCATACTAGACAAAAGGATAATGTTACCCCCCTTTTTCAAAAAGCACAAATCAAAACATTTCATAGAAAAAACAGAATTTTCATCAGGGAAATTTAGAAGTCTAGCTAAAAGATCTAGTTCAATATCCAAAATTAGATCTAGGAAAACTACATATATCACAGACTTGCTTCTTCAAGTACATTTGAGAAAATGCTGAACTGTCAAAAACATTATGTACGTTTTCAGAAACTTCATTTTCAGGGCAAGTTGATTTCCAGGAGACAACGTTTCAGGTTACATCTTCTGCTGCTGTTCCTAACAAAATAAGGAAATTTTGGCATTAATGGTTTAGTACTAGGCATGTTGTACTTCAATGTTATACCAACCCACCCCGACTGGATGTGCCATCAGAACTGCAATAATAAAAATTATAAACCTTCTGTCAGCATTATTTACCAAAATGATGTGTTCTGACTGGATAGGCCCACATGCATTAGTCGCCAATATTTACTGGTTAGGGTCAATAAACCACCATGGGCAGACAAACTAATTCACATTTGTGAAATATGGAGTTCCATAAACCACGGTTTTATGTTGCGCAAAGTCACTTTGCGCAGTGCTAACCACCAGTAAAAATAAAAAAATGGGAAAGTGTGCTGGGAACTCTGATTTTATGCACACCCTCAGTGTTTGATGCCCAGATAAGGGCACACACCTCGGGTGTGCATAAAATGCAAGGACCACAGTTCCCATGCATTATTCTATACATAAATACCCAGAGGATGCTTCAACAAACGTGTTCTTAGGGTGCCATGGTCACCACAGAGAACTTAGCATAATTTTATTTATTGCATTTTGGTAACCAGGTGAACCCACTGAGACCAGAGATGCCTTTTTCAGGGGCAACCCACAGTTAATTACATACATCATTTATACAGTTCACATACATCCCACATAGCTCAGCTGTGTTAGTTTTATATAATTTATATTATAGATAGAGGGAGCACTCCTGACTAATTGGAGTGCTCCTTTCCCCTGCGTGAGCGACACCTCCGTGAACAGCGTCTCATGTGCAGATGCCCTGGAAACAGCATTCTGGGACAGTGTGTGTTTTATTTATTTATTTATTTATTTTTTTAAATCTCGATCTATAACATTTAGCTTATATAACATTTAGCTTATATATAAATATATTCAGCTTTGCTAAACTGTTCTCACTAGAGCAGAATGCACATGAAAACCACTCTTATCCCCGCAACGAGTGGCTCTGGGGGGACATGTACATTAAATATTTATTGTAGCAGTAAAGCCTTACTCCTCCTTGGGGCTTTCTAGGATTATTCTTTTGGAACATTAAAACCTTCTGCTAGGTTTCCGTCCTTACACCAGACAATTTTCCTCCTACCATGGACCCTTGTATTTGGGCTTATTGCTCAAGTGTTTAATTTCTTGGTCATTCCTTTATGGTGAGAAGTGCGGCAAGCAATATGTAGATTTCAGGGCACATACTACAGGTAGAGGAAACAAAAAAACCGCTCTACTGGAATAATATCTTTCCTATGGACTATTATACAACTATAACTTTTAGCCTAGTTCAATTGGCAAAGGTTATTAAGAGTAGAAACTTTGGAAGTGGTAGGAGGTGATCATGACATACCCAGCTATTAGTAAAAGTTCTCTTGCCAAAACAAAAGTTTTAGTTTGTTTACTGGGTAGGATACATTAGGGAAGTAAATGCCTATTTTCAGGTATGACCCAGGGTGATGCAACAATGTGAACAAACAGATACATGGTACAGAAAACAGCCTGGTCTCAAGCAAACATACAACAGGCACAACAAAGCCAAAACAACTGGGGAAAGTAATTCCCATACAATACATTGCATGGACCATGGAATGCAATTTAGACCCAAGTGTTGTAAATCAAGGTAATTATACAGTGTTAGAAAGTAGTGCTCTACTGACCTCATTTACACTAAATACAAGTCATTGTAGAGAACTACACCTTCATGCAACAAAATTAGTTTAGGAGTAGTTACTTCATAGGTACAGTGGAATAGTTATAAGCACCCTGAAAGTAATGGGCAAATATCAGGAGATCAAAAACGTTTTTATGAACAGGACAATCTGATACCAGATGTTCTAATAAGTTGGCTCCACTGTAATGCATATTATATGGCCCTGAGAAGTAGTGCCATTCTTTTCAACTAGAAGGCTGAATGAATCCTATTACATGTCAAATTACTGCATGCACACAAGAGCAAAACTTAGTACCATTAGTGAACCAACCAGCTGTACTCAATGGCTTTTTTTGTGCATATATATATTATTTACACACACACACACACACACACACACACACACACGCAGACTTCAGACCTGGATAGCAATCTATACTCAAATCTGAAAAACACTTAATCACTGCCTGATTGTAACATTATTTCGGGTGCACAGAACCTTTAACATTCACAGTGGTTATGCATGTACCATTAAATGCATCATCCAGTCACCTCAGATAAAGCCTTTGATGCAAATTTATTGTCAACTCAAACACTGGTGTACAGGCCTTACATTGGTTGCTACAAATTACTACTAACCTGTTTGGAGTCTGCCCCCCCCCCCCCAGTGTGTACCTCAGATCTGCTTGGATTGGCATAATCTCTTCAGAGATCCAGTCTGCTCCAGGCTGTGAATCAAAGCCCGGCCAATCAGCGATTAGCTATACCTTAAAGGCCCACTTCCCAGTTATAGAGCCAGGCCCTCCATTGTAATGTACAGGCAGTAAGAGACCCTCTGTCCATACAGTCTGCCTTGTCCCTACCTTAAAAGGGAACATTCATGAACCACGGCCATCACTGTGAAAGCCCATGAAAAGCTCTTTTAAACGAGTATAGATCTATAAGCAAAAACAGCTCTTCCACACATGGAGCGTGCATAGGCAAAAAAAGCTCAGTAGTACAGGTCCACAAATGCCAGCACTGCTCGAAAACTTCAAAAATAAGGCTTTATTAAATAAAAATCACAAGAACGCCAAGGACATATAAGCAACGATGGACCCCCTCTACCGGTTTCGCTCTACATGAGCGTCATCACCTCCTGAATCATCCATCGCTGGACTGCTGCCAGCCAGAGATTAGCAACGCCTCATTTAAAGAGCTTTCCATGGACTTCCAAACTATTGGTGGGAATGTTCCCCCTTAATGTGGACCAACTCTGATCGGCCCAAGTCTTCCTGGAAAATTCCTGGAGACACAAGATAATCTGAACCACACTTGTCCCTAGTATACACTGCTAGTCATTAAACTGGTCTGCGACTTTACTCCCACTGTTACTTCAAGTGCATTCCCCAGTACTTGCAACAGACCTTGGGCTTTCCACCAAGCACCTCATGGTTTGGAGTGATGAGGGGTATACCGGTCAGTCGCCCCTGCTTCTACCCCCGGTGGCACCGATGAATAGGACTGGTCAGTGTCACGCTTTGTCTGTTGTATTTCTTGGGTAATCTGACTTACGTGTCTGGTTGGCTCCATGTCAGAGTTTCTTGTTCCCCTGTGAGCAAAATTAAAATGCACAAGTTAAATTCAAAGCATAGGTGGCAACTAATTTACATTTCATGCCTAGCATTTAAGGACCCTTTTGGGTAAGGTTTCCATTTGTAGTTGCTCATGGCACAGAGGCAGAGCCTTCTAAGTATGGTGCAGTCCAGACTATACCTGCTCCACTTTGGAACAGTTTATATAGCAACCCAGCTGCACTGCTGTGAACAGAGATAGAGATATGGATTTTTTGTGGGGGGTGGTGCAGCGCATGCACACACAAGGTGCATCCATGCTGCCAAAAATATCTAGTCCCTGCTGGTAGGCTGTTCCATATTTTTACCACCCTCTGAAACACTACAAGGGAAGGAAGGGGAAAGGAACATTGTTTAACCAGGAGTAGCACACTAAGCCAAAGCTTGCTTCCAGACGTGACCTGGGAGCACAAGGAAATTAAGTGACTTGCTCAGGATCACATAGTAGGCACCTAGGCAGCTGTGGGATTCAAACCCAGGTCTCCAGATCTGCAGCTCAGAGCCTTAACCCACTGTGCTATACTGCCTCCTCACAAACAGCACCACCCTGTGGGAAAAGTGCTTCCTCACCCTTGAATTTACCAACTCCAGGCTTCAGGGTATGCCCTAAAACCCTGGTGGCGTGATCCAGATCAATTATCTTCATCTATAAAAGAAGCTTTATTTACTTAATAGGTGTAAACACATCACCCGATTTATCTCTGCTGTATGCCAACAGTTCACAACTAACCTTCCCTAATCTACCTAGAGCCATCCATACTAAGAACCTTTTTCCCACTAAAACAAAGCTACCCGATTTTGTATTAGATAAAAACAGAAGGCAAACAGGGCATAGGTTTCCCTTAAAATAAGCACCCTTACTGGGTTTATTCCTTTGTTACAAGATTCACATATTCCTAGCAACAACCTAAAGAAAATACAACCTTCTCCCATTTCAAATTCATAACAACTTCACACTAGGGTAAGGGTTTGAGAATGAATGCACTTTACAGGTCACTCCACCATTGGTCTCACGCTTTCCAATTCACCTACGGTGTGCGTTTAAGTAATAAGATGGGGTGTGCACTGTGCTGAAATAACCAAACACCAAAGGGAGTAGTGAGGCATGAGGCCACAGGCCTTGTGCCTTCAGACCCTGCAAGTGCAGTTATATTGGCACAATGAACACCCCCGGAGTGTCTTATTGTGCTTATAAAAAACAGACAGTTTTTATTGAACAACATTTTTGATATTTTAAAAGTTTATTACATGGTTTTTAGCTAAAGTAGACCCTCCTCCTACTGGGACTACACCAATACAGCTTTGCTTTAGGTCTTTTGACCTACTGAAGATTACTCGTTTTCTTTTGTAGTATTGTACTAAAGTAATACAGCACTGCACAACAGCCCTCACTGCCCATTCAACTTGACATTAATGTAAATGTACTTTAAACAAAGAAAAAAAATTGTCGTGTTTTCTGCCAGTTTTGAGATTTTTAGAGGGCTTTGATGGTGCGATGCCCCAGCCTCTACCCGTTGGTTACGTTCTGCACTGCAACTTCAAGACGGAGGGAGAGAAACATTGCGAGGAAGGAGAGCGAGACAGGTTTTTTGTTCTAATTGAAGATGTTTATGTCCCAATTTTCTTTGCTAGCTTTCACTGTAACCAAGTTGTAGAGCGCAGTTGACTGGGGACTGTAGCAGGAAGCAGGATCCGAATTACCAAGGTTCATGCCAGTGCTGTGCCATATAAAAGGAAACAAAAAACTGTTTGCAATGCAACTGTCTGGGGCCTACTGGGGACTGCTTTGACATAACTGGTGGGGAGGCTTCCCTTCCACCCCCCACCCTGCTCACTCAGTGGAAGACGGTGCAAAGAGAGGATGCTTTTTTGTTTTAGTTATGTACTTCAATGGTGGCTAAACCAATCTGCCTTCCTCTGCCTATTCAGGTGCCTGACCAGCTGGTTGTTCAGGGAAACCAGCAAGCCAACTACTCCCAAGAGATACTGGAATCAATGAAAATGCCACTTCGTGTCTCGCTAGAGAAGCATAATGTTACAATGGTAATAACATACTGAGGTACCTGTGGCTTTTTTTATACGAGGAGCAGCTATACTTGTGAGCAGAGCATCTGTGTTAATTGTTGACAAAATATACACAGAACTAGCTTGGCAGAAGACACCAGGAGGAAGGACTGCTGTGTGACTGGACTTCTCTACTGGGATTATATTGCCCTCCCACCCAAAGCTAGTTCTACTTTTATAGGCATAGGATTTGACTGACAACAGGAACTTCCTGTTTGGGAGCAGGAAGCGAGTGATCAGAGAGCCACCAAAGACCCACCATCCTAGAAGGGCCAGAGTAGCTCTCCAGCCCCCTCTAGCTGCAAGAGGTCTGCCTCTGAGCAAGTAAGGGGTCTACTGAAAAATATAGGATATTCTTGTCTCAGAACAGGACAATCAGGAGCTTAAAGGGCACACAGGTAGAAAATAAGGAGAGAGGAGAAAAAAAAACCCAGAGGAAAGAGTAAGGACTGCAAACAGTTAAGGGGCCAGAAATAAGACATGATGGGAGTGGTGCAGTGCAGTGGCTGTGGAGCAGCAGTCTTCCGGGAGACGTTCTGGAGGATGTGGTGTTGTCCCATCTGCAGGCACCTCTCTGAGCTGAGGCAGGAGGTTGCTCATCTCCAGGCTGAGTTGGGCAGGATTTGTGGGACCTCCTCTTCCATCCAGGGACCACCAGTGCCACTGCCGCTGCCTCAGAGGTTGCCAAGAACGAGGAGTGGTTGGACCACAGTGGGCTCAGGGAGGGTGAGGGTGGTGGAACAGAGGCACATCCCTCCAGTTGTACCTCTCCACAATTCCTGCGCCATTCTGGCAAAGTGTGGTTCCTCTATGGAGGCACCTGCAGTGGAGACAAGGAGGATGCTGGGAACCTCCACAAAGGAGACCCACAGGAGGGTAGCAGGGGACCCCACAGGGGAAGGAAACAACTCCTGGTGGGGGACTCCATTGTTAGGAAGGTAGAACTGATGGAGGAAGGGGAGAGGGAGGTAAGGTGCCTGCCTGGTGCCATGGCTTGGAGGGACAGGGAGTGAATCCTCAGGACTGCCAGAGCAGCTGCACAAGGGAGGGAGCTGGATGTCATTGTCCACCTAGGGACAAATGACCTAAGAAAGGGATTAGAGAAGTGCAGGAAGAGTTGTGGAATTGGGGAGGGGCCGTAGACAAGTGTCATGCACGGTAACCTTCTCTGAGGTGCTGCCCATCTATGGCGTAGGAGAGGCTAGGGTGTTCCGCACAATGGGATTCAATCAGTGGTTGAAAAACTGGTGTGCAGCTCAGGGATTTGGCTTCATTGGGGACTGGGGGTCCACCTGGAGTGATGCAAGCCTATACTGGAAAGGAGCAGGGAAATCCTAGATCCCCCCCCAAAAAAAATTTAAAAAAAAAATCACGGTAGTAAGTGCGGTAAACACCAACATAGAGATGTCAATAGGGAGAAACGTAGGGGTAAATGGAGAAAGTGACAAAACGCAATAAGGACAGGGATGGGTCAAAAAAGGGGTAAGGCCATCAAGAAAGAGGGTAATGAGTACCAATGCCCGTAGTCTGGGCAACAAGCTCCCTGAGCTGGTTGCCTAGATGGAAGAGGGATGCCTGGATATCGTAGCAGTCACAGAAACATGGTACACAGAACCATGACTGGTATGTTAACATGCCAGGGTACATAACCTGCAGGGGAGAAGAGGGGGAGGAGTAGCTCTATGTAAAGGAAGGGATAAAAGCAACTGAACAAAAGAGTAAACAGGGAGGAGAGGAGGCACTGTGGGTCACCTTGGAGACTGGAAAGGGCACCACAATCTGCACAGGGGTTGTGTACAGACCCCCATGTCAGGGGGAGGGAATGGACAAGGATATGATAGAAGGCATTCTTAGAATGGCAGAGAAAGGGGAGATACTGTTGATGGGAGACCTGAGTATGCCAGATGTTAACTGGAGCACATTTGCTGCAGCCACATCCAAGAGCAGGGCCATTCTTGATACCCTACAGGTGGCAGGCCTCAGACAGCTAGTTTCGGAACCCACTCATGAGGGAGTAATCTTAGACCTCGTACTCTCAAACGGGGGCAGTGAGAGGATCTCAAATCTAGAAGTGGGTTGCCATCTGGGAACAAGTTACCAAACAGTGTGGTTCACGTTAAACTCAGCTACAGAGTCAAGCCATACAAAAGTGAGGGTACTGGACTTCAGAAGGGCTGACTTTGGCAAGATGGTGGTGCCCCTCAGAAAAGCACTAGCAAATAGGCTAGAAGGAGGTGTGAAGCAACAATGGGGAATCATCAAAACTGCCATCACAGAGGCAACAAGCCTTTGTGTGAAGCAAATAAAGGAATCAAAACGAAAGAAAAAGCCACTATGGTTCTCAACAGGTGGCTGTGAAAGTCAGGAAGAAAAAGACAGCATTCCGGAAGTACAAGGAAACACAGAAGGAGCGGGACAGAGAGCTGTACCAGTTAAGGCAGAAGGAAGCAGGGAGGGAAGTCAGAATAGAAAAGGCCCAAACTGAGGAAGAGAGCCAACTTGGTTAAGAAGGGGGATAAAACCTTTTATAGGTACATCAACGAGCGTAGAAAGACAAAGGGAGGGATGGTAAGGCTAAATAGAATGAACGGTGGGTGGGCAGAGGGGGACAGTGAAAAAGCAGGAATACTGAATGAATATTTCTGCTCAGTATTCATAAAGAGAAGGGAAGTGCCTAATCCAATTAACAGAAGCACTCTTGATTGGGGGTTGGTTGTCGATCACAGTCCTTTCACAGAAGAAATGGTTCTGCAAGAACTCCTAAAACTGAAGGTGAACAAAGCAATGGGCCCTGATGGAATTCACCCCAAATTCTAAAAAGAATTAAGGAGGAGAAGACTAGTGAAACCACTAGCTACTCTTTTTAATAAATCATGGGAGGATGGTGTGGTACCCGAGGACTGGAGGAAGCGGATGTGATTCTCCTTCATAAAAGTGGAACCAAGACAGAGGCAGGAAACTACAGACCTGTCAGTTTGACCTCTGTGGTAGGAAAGTGATGGTCACTTCTGAAGGAAAGAATTGTTGAGTACCTAGAGGCCAGTGGGGCACAGGACCCAAGGCAGTGGGTTCTGGCCGGAAGGTCATGTCAGACGAATCTAATAGATTTGACTGGGTGACCAAAGTAGTAGACCAGTGAGGGGCTGTGGATATGGCCTACCTAGACTTTAGCAAGGCATTTGACACAGTCCCACACAAAAAAGATAATCAAGTTAGCCAGCCTGGGAGTGGGTCCAAGGGTGGTAGCCTGGGTAAAACATTGGCCGGACAACAGGACACAGAAGGTAATTGTAAATGGAGTTCACTCTGAAGAAAGAGGGGTTACTAGTGGGGTACTGCAGGGTTCAGTACTAGGTCCAGTCCTTTTTAATGTCTTCATAAGTGACATTGCAGAGGGACTGGAAGGAAAAGTATGCCTCTTTGCAGATGACACAGATCTGCAACAGGGTTGATACACAAGGAGGCATGGAAAGGATGAGAAGGGACTTGGCAAGGTTGGAGGAATGGTCAGAAGTATGGCAGCTTGGATTCAATGCAAAGAATTGCAAAATAATGCACCTGGGAAACAAGAACCCAGGGGAAGAATACACAATTTGGGTAGTAACAACAAAAGGAAAGGGACCTGGGGTAATCATATCTGATGACCTTAAGGTTGTCAAGCAATATGAGAAGAGCAGTAGGGAGGGCTGGGGGTATACTGGGATGCATAGTGAAGGCATCACCAGCAGAAAACAGGAAGTTGTTATCCCTCTGTACAGACAGTTGGTGAGACCCCATCTGGAGTACTGCGTCCAGTTCTGGAGACCCCATCTCTGCAAGGACACAGACAGTCAGAGGAGGGCAACTAAAATGGTGCAGGTCTGCAAAGAAGCCGTATGAAGAGACTAAAGGTGCTTAATATGTATACCCTTGAGGAAAGAAGGAGAGGGATTATGATAGAAACTAAGTACCTCAGTGGAATCAACAAAGTCCAAGAGGTAGCATCTTTCATAAAGACATGCAAGAACAAGGGGACACAATTTAAAGATTGGGGGGAGGTTCAGGGGCAATGTGAGGAAGTATTTCACAGAGAGGGTAGTGGATGCATGGAACAGCCTTCCTGAGGAGGTTGTGGGGTCTAAAACTGGGAGAATTCAAAAATGCATGGGACAGACATAAGGCAATTCTTGTAGGAGGTAGGAAGAAATAGGCTGTTTAACTAGGATCTGCAGCCTATCCTGTAGGTAGGGAAATGGGCAGATTAGATGGGCCAAGCGGTCCTCATCTGCAGTCAAAGTCTATGTTTCTATAGAAGAAAATAAACTGGTGATGAAAAATGTGCATCTGTGCTATGCGATGAAGTGAGAGGGGAACATAAGCAATACTCAAACTGTTCTCTTCTGTACCTCTGGGTTTCTTTTAGTCAAGAGAAAAAAAAAATGACAGCCAAAGAGTTTAACATTCCACACTAGCGCAGTGATGGGTAATATGGCTAAATACCAAGATGCCTGTGGGTAGTACTGCAATCATGTACCGTCAGGTGACTGGTTTCAGCCAATCAAGATTGGAAGATCTCAGTACCCATTTTATAATTTTCTAGAAACATATGCCTTGTTGGTTAATTTACCTGTCAGATCTTTTGCAGATATGCAAAAGACTAAGATATTGTCCCCAACTGCCATACTTTTCTCCAGGATGAACATGTTAAGGCCCACCAACCTTTCCTCAGCTGTTGGCCTACATACCTGATCAGTCTGATGGCCTTGCAACTCAACAGCTGCCTCACGATCCACCAACTGCCTCAATGTATCGTGGAGCCCAGACCGCAGGCTATACTCTGTGTGGGGCCTGACAAAGTTTAAAGAGCTCCAAACCTCAGAGGACATATGAGGCACATAGGCTAGATAAAAAAAAAGTAAGAGGGGGAGGAAAGCAGAACAGGGAGAGAAAAAAGGCAAAATGACTTACCTCATACTGTATACCATTGTAGCAACAAACGCACACAGTAGGAGAAAAAGTAGAACAATCAGGATTGTAGTCACTACCACCTGCCCTCCAGTCCTCTTGCCAGGCCAGGTATCGATAGTTCCCAGCTGTTTAGCTAAATAAAAAAAGTTTAGCAGTCATTACAAATCTTATATTTATCCAGACCGCCCTTTCTGGAAATCAGAGTGAATGGTCGGTACTATTTTCAAAACAATTTAGCTCACATGGTTTCATTTTTACCATATCTGCCTTACAGGTTTGCAGAGTTCTTTGTTAAACGACAGTTACTTACCAGTTAATGGCAGATCTTACAGGTAATCTCCAGTGAGGCACACCTATGGAACAAAGACTCCATCGGCATCAGACCCATCTGTAAACTTCTGCCAGTCAGGCAGCCACAATGATGTGCATCAGCTGTACCTATATCATGGGCGGCCTTCTCAGTTCTGTGTTCACTTGAGGCAAAAAAAATGTTGCACAAGACCAAACGACAAAGGTACTCATGTCAAAGCTCCAAAAGGAGCAATTGTGCTAGCAAAGAAAACCCAGTAGAAGGTAAAACAAAGCAAAAATATGTACCCCTAATTCTTGATCTAGGATCGCCTTCCATTGATTCACACTAATGGGTTCTGAGCCAGAGGTGCTTTGACCCTGCAGGAGCCAGAACCTTTCAGGGCTGGCACAGAGGTAGGCTGCATGTACACATGGCACTGCGAGACTAGCTTTTGCTACATTGCTTACTCTCGGCACCAGCTGTCAACCGCCTCAGTACCATTGCTACTGAGGAGGTGCAGCATAACCCAACAATAATGCACTTAACCCAAGGGCATAAAATAACCCGTCTGAGAAGGAACAAGAGCAGCGTCTTCACAGCCTAAACAAGAACAAGGGATGAAGACCAACAAGGAGAGTCAGCCCAGGGGATGCATGGTGGGTGTGTGCATCAAGGGTGGGTGTGTGCATCAAGGGTGGGTGTGTGCATCAAGGGTGGGTGTGTGCATCAAGGGTGGGTGTGTGAATCAGCCTCAGGACAGAAATCCATTAAGGACTGTCCTGTCAAAGGAAGCCTGCTTCCTGGCATGAACAACCAGGGCATAGTGCTAGATGGAGGTGTGCACTGTGCTCCAAGTGGCAGCTCTGCAAATATCTGTGACTGGCACAGAGCGAATCTCTGCCAAGGACGTAGCAACCACTCAGTGGGCACAGATCTGGCCCTCCAGCTTGACCTGCACCACAGAACAGCAGTGGTGAAGACAATTAACCATCCATGCAGAAATGCACTGGATCATAACAGGCTGACCCATCCAATTAGGATTGAAGGAAATAGTTGTTTAGACTGCAGGAAATCCTTAGTTCTATCAAGATAGAATGTAAGGGCTCTTAAAATGTCCAGTGAATGGAAGGTACACTCCCCTTTTCTGGACGTTGGGAAAGTATGTGGGCAGCACCAGAGGCTGATAGACACCACATTCGATAAAAACTTGAGATGTATGCAGAAACCCCACCCCCACCCCAAATTGGGGAAAAAAAAAAAATTGTACAGTATACAGAGGATCTGTGATGAATGCATGCATCTCAGCGACTCTACAGACTGAGGCGATTACCACCAGAAATGCAGGTTTCTGAATTAAGAATTTCAGGTCACACGTAGCCAAGGGTTCAAAAGGCTTACGAGTGAGCATACCGAGCACAAGGTTGATATACCAGGTGACTATGGTTGCCTGACTGGGGGCTTTGTGTTCAAAATGCCCTTCAAGAACCTCAAGAGAGTTGGCCTAGAGAGATTCTGTATGGGCTCACAGCATGCTGAAACTGCACAAATGGACCTTAACTGTACAGCATTGCAAGCCTGCATCCAAGAGGTCGAACAAGTACACAAAACATTGTCTGGTATGGGCATCAGAATGGATTCTAATGGATTTTGGAGAACCACACAGAGAATTGTTTCCATTTGGCTGTGGAAGTTTCCCTGGTGGAGGACTTATGAACAGCCAATCTCTGAGACCCTCAGAGATGCTTTACACCTGCTCTTCAGGATCCAGGCCTGGAGATGCAGATTGGGGTGGATCAGGGACTCCTGCATCAGGTCTGTCCAGAGAGGGAGGGAGGGAGGGTTCTCAGAGGACTGACAGAACTTGTTGAGCAGGGGAAACCATATCCATTGCAGCCAAAATGGGGCAATCAGAATCCTGTTTCCCCCTGTGCCTGCAGCTTGAGAAGCGCACACTGAACAAGAGGGATAGGTGGAAATGCGCACAGAAAGATGTGTCTACTGCCACCTGAATGCATCCCGACAAAATGCCACACTCCAGATTTTTGGGGCAACAATGAATCAGTCTGGCATTGAGTGGGGACACAAAAAGGTCAACATCTTGGGTTCCCTACTCGTCAACCAAAGATCTGTCTGGCACCAACAACCACTCATGAGGATTGGCTTCTGGTTCAGTTGCGCCTCTTGCCAGCGTGTTCCGAGCCCCTAGCAGATAAAGTGCCTGGATCAGAATGTCCTGTTCTGACACCATTCCCACGCTCTCATCTCTCTGCAGAGAGAAGTGTGTGCCCCCCCCCTTCTCTGTTGATGTAGTACATAAGACTTGTCCATCTGGAGGACTACCTTTTGGCTGACAATCCACCAGGGTCCACAGGGCAGGGAGAACTGCTCTCATCTCCAACACACCAGTGTTGAAATGGGACCCTACAGGGCACTAAACTCAGAGTGGTGTCCCCCAACAATGGGCTCACCATCTCAGCAGACATCTGTGGCAAGGGTTACCAGAGGCTCTGGCTGAAAGAGGAGGCCTTGAAAAAGACGGTCCTCCTGTGTTCATTCAAGTGACTGAAGCAGGGGCTTCATCACACCGATGGGATGAGACCGAGAGTGTGTTGTGGGGGACCACTGTGTACAGAGCATCAGCGGAGCTGTCCTTTTGTGTAGCCGAGCCAGGAGGTACCATGAAGACTATGAAGGCTACGAGGTCCAACGTGCTGCATGGAGTGAGCCTGAATGCAACTTTTTAGTGAGCCAACTCTGCTAGATAATACACTCTACCTGGTATTTTTGAACACTGAGGCAGTGAGGGAACCAAAGGGTGGAGGACCCACTTGCTGGGAGCAACCACCAATTGTTGCTTTTCTCACACAAGCTTGTGCAGGGAGTCTGTAGGATCAGTAACAAAGGTGGTGGACTTAAGATGTGGAAAATCCTGATAGGGTGCCTACATGAGTTAAGACCAAGTATGGATACACAACAGAAGTGAAATCAAACTTGGTCTGAAGGAAGCTAGAGAGGCTTGCACCAGGTCTCCGAGCAAAAACAGCAGTGCTAAGAAGTCATGTAGGCTGAACAGGAAAGTATTGGAGGGTGGGGGCAAAGAAAGGCATTTTGTATTTCATTGTACTCTCCCGGGTCGTACATGAAAATAAGCAAATGTCTAATGTACTTACCTGGTCAACAAAAGCTAAATAAATAAAAATGTTAACCAAATTCATCATATCAGGAGGAAATGATGTGAAGTGTATGGAACCCCCCACAAGCAACACACTTTTGGGAAATAAAGGTCCAGAGGGCCCTAGTACAGAGGGGTGATTAGTTTTGAATGTTCTGTGTGAAAAACACAAAAAAATAAAGCGTACTAAAAACCCAAGATAATTGTTCTGGAAAGGAAAGTGTGTGTACAGTGACAAATTTGCAGGGGATCCACCCTGTTCTGCATGTTTACCATATTGTGTGAATAAAGCCATACTGTACAATCCCATTTCCAGTAGTGGACATTCAAGTCATGCTTCCCTGTATGAACTTGTTATGGGCCCCTCAGAAGATAGACACAGCATAACCCTAGTACCTCTCCCAGAAAGCAAGTAAATATAAATGTTAGTTTGGCACTGAACCCCCCACCCTCTAGATGCAAAGCCAGGTATACACTCCCATGCCAGGGGTGGTACCTTTGTTTTATGCCAATTTGTGGTTTGATGCCTTATCAGTGTATAAGTTAGGGGGTCCTGTTCAAGTCTATCCTCTTGGCTGGGGCAAGAGGGTTGCATGTGAAAGGTTAAAACCAGGAGGCAGTATAACGCAGTGGTCCAAGGCTCTGAACTGCAAATCTGGTGACATCCATCAGACCAGACCTGGGTTTGAATACCACAGCTTCCACTTGCATACTGTGCGACTCTGAGCAAGTCACTTAACCTCTTTGTGCTCCCTCGTCGCTCCTGTAAAACAAGCTTTCAGCTTAGTGTGCTATACCTGGTTAAACAACTTCAAAAAAAAAAAAAAAGAGAAGGGGTGAGAGCAGGAGTCTAGGGCACTGGGGAGGGGGAAGAATATTAGGGGGTGCCTGTGCAGAGACACAAGGAAGATGTAGATACAAGGAAGAGCCGAGGATCTGAGGTTTCCTCTCAATCACCAGGAATTGTAGAGGTGCATGTGCGAGACTAAGCAGAAGTTGAGATGTCATGTTGCTTTCATGCAAGCACAAGCTCCAACTTTTATTAGGTGTTGCTTCATTTCAAACTTAAAAGTTGGAAGGTTCACAATATTTATTACAGCCAGGACCTCATTCAACCAGAGATGGGCCAGATATGTGAATAAGCATTGACCAAGCATTGTTCTTCTGAAAGGGGACACAGAACTCCCAAGCTTTGCCCCTTGTGTCATAGTGGTAGTGTGCCATTTGTAGAATGTTTACAATGCAGAAGGTGTTTGGCATAATAAAGCACCCCCCCCCCCCAACCAAGAAGGCAAACCTGGAACTTAATCCAGTCATTCAAATTAAGCCATGTGGTTTGCTCATACAAAGCACATATGTGGGTAAGGTTATCAGCCACTAAAGTAAGCCTGCATGCCTCAAGGGCTGTAGTTACATTTTGAGTGCAGTGTCAGAGGCTGCACTGTATATGACCAACTTGTAATCCATTAATGACAATTGATCTGGAAATGGAGAGGCACAGGGCTACAGCTTTTACTACAAGGTCTATGTGCTGCGATAAAGAGGGTTGCCTTTATCATGACCCCTAGATAGTTTGTTGACTGGGTAAGGTACACTAGCCATGGCAATGATTTTTTAGACATGACCCAGGAGTTTACAGAAACAAAAAACTTTTAAACAATGACAGTGCAATCATTAAATAATAAATGATTAGACAATAATACAGTGCAGGCAGGAGAAAACGATTTGATTAAGCTAGTGTATATAAAATAGAAATGAGAGCAGCACTATAAATACGGCAGTCGGGCAACATTCAGGGAGTGAATAGGGTGGAATTTTACAATGAATAAAGTACCATTATAATAGCCATAGCTGATGGATATAAGAGAGTTAGGAGTTGATAAGGGTAGGGATGCAATGCAAGGAGAGGATAGAATAGGAAACTGAGGCAAGGTAAGGGATGAGGATCAAATATAAAAGTAAATGAGGAGACGGGAGGAAAGTGCTGAGCATAGTTATTGGGTACAAATTCTGAATTATGTTAAGGGTGTGCCGAGATCAGTGAGATATAAGGGCTAAGGGGGTTTGAAGCAGGTGCAGGAATCTGCAATATGGTCATGTAGCAATTTTTTTGAAAGAGGCAAGGGATGATGCTAGGCATAGTGTTAGAGGGAGGAAGTTCCAGTATTGTGGGGCATGACAGGAGAAGGCACCAGCACCTCTGGAGGAGTTATGTCTGGGGATGAGAACATGGGCATTTGCAGCCAGGCGTAGACCATAGCTGGATGTCTGGTTTAGAAATAGGCCCACCAGGGGCTTGGGTGTTCGATTTCTGATATTATCCATGATCGAACCATACACAAAGGCTCTGTAGGCATCTGGAGAAAGCCATCCCAGTTCAGCATAAAAGGAGGCAGTGGCGTTTCATCCGATGTGGGGGAGGACGCACATCTACAGATTTCTGAAGTGACATCCCACTTCCGAAAGCTAGTTTTACCCACAGAAGCACAAGCTGCAACCCCCATAATTGAGTGACTGAAGGAGTATGCCACGAGCTATGGCAAGCCTAGCTGAGGGGGTGAGCACACAGCTGGAACAGTAGGCAATACCAAGTTTCATGTTGACCAACTTGCAGGTCTGCTGGATATGGAGATCAAAAGTAAGAGCCAGATCAAGTGTGATACCCAGATATTTAAGGAGGGTACCACCCCAACAAAAGAACCATTTATGGTTGAGAGTTTTGCATTAGAACCAAATAGCATGGCTTGGATCTTATTCATTCAAGACAAGTTTATGGCTAAACAACCACTGCTGAATTTATTGAATCATAGAAAATTTGTTGCAAAAAAACATTGTTTAAATCAACCACTGGCGTACAGGACAAGGTCATCGGCATCTAACAGGGAGGCAGTCTGGAAGATTGTAGAGATGATACAGTTTATAAAAATGGTGAAAAGCAGAGGATCCAGAATAGAACCTTGTGGCACATCAATGTTTATGGTAGCATAATCAGACAGGGTGGAGTTGAATTTAACTAGCTGTGTGTGATCTGATGGGTAGCTGTCAAACCACGCAACGACACTGAAAAGCCTAGTGATCCAAGAGCAGTTAAGAGGATGAGGTGATAGAAGAGGTCAAATGCTTCAGTCATGTCAATAAAAATTGCCCCCGTTAGGAAACCAGAGTCCATGGCCGCTAGGGTATCAGACGTAAATTTGAGTAGTGCAGTTGTGGCACTATGACCCTTGCAGAAACCATGCTGTGCAGTCGTAAGGTGGTTATATTTCTGAAGTCAATGGTTTGAGTGGCTAAGAGCTTCTCAAGGGGTTTGCTGAGAACAGACAAGATGGCAATGGGCCTATAACTGGAGGGATTTTTGCGGTCGCACTTTTTGAAGACTGGTAATCCTGGTGGTCTTCCAGATGTCAGGAAAATTGCTGTGGCACAGGGAGAGGGTAAAGATCTTGGCTACAGGCACAGCTATGTATGGGGCAGCGAGTTTTAGGAGCTTAGGTTCAAGATTGTCAGACCCAGCTGCGGTTAAGTCAGAGATGTTGCTGAGCAGTCTTGGTACTTTCCGGCGAGTGACAGACTTGAAAAAAATTTGGGCCCAGAAACATCAGGTTGGGCGGTTTGGCCAGGAAGGATGAGGTATAATTGGCAAGGTCAGAAAACTAAATTGAAAAAGTTGCGATTGTAAAGGGATTATTGTACTGGACACCATTTAGAAACATATCGGTTGGGGTGGGAGCCAGATTAGATCCAAGGAAGCACTTTATATGGGACCAGAATATTTTGAAGTTACCATATGATTTAGTCAATAGATCCTTACAGTAGGCACTTCTGGTCTTTTTGATTTCCTTCTTGCAGGAATTTCAGAGTGCTCTGTAGGAATTTAGGTCAGCTGGTAGCTCAGAGTTTTTGTAGTGGGGCCAACTTCTGTCACGCTGGCATAGGTGAAGAAGGTCGGGACTTAAGCCAGCGGTTTTTAAAAAAAAAAAAAACGCCACCACACAACGTGTTACAAGAGGCAGTGTTTGTCCTGAATCACCCGAAAATGAGTCGGGAATAGATTTAGAGCAGTCCGAGAGCCACTAGATTCAAAAAAAAAAGGGGGGGGTCCAGTCGATGGTGGCAGTGTCCAGTAGGAAGGACCGAGTCGAGGTACGCGTAGTTTCATTATGTGATAAAACGAGGCTCAGATGGGGACTGCCTACTCTTACCCCATATACAAAAGATGTGGGAGTGGTTAGTGATGGCATCAGCTAGTATGCCAGAGGAGACATTTTCCAGTCCAGCAGAATACTATACAGTTCTGGTGGGGTCACTGATCACCTGGTGAAAGCTGAAGTTTTGAATCTTAGTGTGGGTTGAGAGTTGCCTAGCCAATTTAGGTTGAGATCCCCAAGTATAAGAACCTCATTTCTCCCACAAAGAAGAGAGGTCTGGTCAATCAGCTCATCAAGACCTTTTAAGCCACTAGAAAGGGGTGGGGTGGGGTGGGGGGTTGTAAGCACACACAATGTATTTTTTTTTTGAGCAGAGACTAAGCAGGACATGTAGAGCTTCACAGTGGATTAGGAGAGAATAGCATGAGGACTTGCTCAAGAGGCTCTGCCTTACTGTTAGTGATGGTCAGATGTGGGTAATTTTTCAAGTTGATGACTCTCACTCTCACTCTCTCTCACTCTCACTCGTAAACCAGTCCTCGAGTTGGCTTGAAGGTAGACTGTAGGTAATTTTGAAGTTTGTCAAGATGGGAACCACTACAGAGGATGACTGCAACATCAGAATACTGTATTTTGCTCTTACAAGCATCAGGGAGAGCATTTAAGAATAAACTGACAGGAGAGGGCTAGAGACACCTAGAGTAACTCATGTTGCTGAGGAGAGCCTGAAAAGAAAAGTCCACCTGGGGAGCAGGGGAAGGACCTAGGGTTGAATTATCCAGGCAAAAAAAATCACCCTCAGAAATGCCGAGTTTTGGGTCCCTCCCTCACCCATCCTCTCAAGGACAGGGTCTGAAAGAGGGATGAACTTAAGGTTTCCTAATCCAGCCCTAGGAGTCTGCAACACAGGGGACACCAGCAGAGAACCACCCACTACTAGCCGTGGCAAAGAGATAATCAGATACTAGAGAGACCAAGCCTGGTGCTGGGCCAGGCCCCAAAGGGCATAATCCCTGCACTGCTCATGGCACTGGAGTGACTGGCAAATGTACCAGGGCCTGTCCCAAAACAGTGACACTGAATGGTGGTGCAGCCAGTGGAACAGGAGTCAGCGGCATGGTCACTGGCAAAGACCTGGAGGTCACCGACAGGGTCCAAATGCTTTATCTGGCTGGAAGTTCTTGACTGCAGCTTTGGTGCCCCCAATCCTGAGGGGCCTGGGGCTGGCGCCACATGAAGGGGCAAACTTGCCAGGCGCTGTACCCACTGGTCTATAAGCTACCAAGTGATGAAATAGACTACCAGTGTCCCTACAAAAGGACAGGGAGGGGCTCCAGGCCAGACACCTCGAGTGCCCACAAGCAGAAACCAGTGACCCAGGCTGCACGGGGGAAGGCTTTCTGCTCAGAGATGCAGAGGACCTTGCGGCAGACCTACCGTGGGCGACCTTGAGCGGTACCATTTCTTCCCCTTCCAAAAGGGGGAGGAAGAACTTTAGGTCCCCAGAGATCGGGAGGAGGCCACACTGTTTATGGGAGGGCTGTCCTCCCTCCGTCTCAAACATAGAGCTGCCAGTGTCAGAACCCTCCTCTGCAATGGGAAGTGGACCAGACATAGCCCAGTCACCAAAGCAGCATGCCTGAAGAGGCTCCCTACAGTCGCCATTACTGTTCATTGCCTCCAGCTGCTACTTGGCTGGGCTGAGAGACGCAGACAGAAAAATTAAGTCACTGAACCGATACAAAAATAAAAATGAGCACCAGCTCAACACTACAAATGGAGAACTGAATGCTGTTTCATAGACACGACGTTCCAACCCTGTGGATGGGTGATGTCATTCCTGAAGTGTAGCAGTAAAGCTTTTATTCTGAGAAAACAGAAAGGCTCGTCTCAGTAGAGATTTTACCCAATTTCCAGCAAGGCCCAGGAACTCAAAACAGTGGGGGGGGGGAAGAAGAGGAACAGAGGCAAAATGGTCGTTAGAGTGGCAACTGGAGTTTACCGCAAAGAAGTGCAAGATCATGCACATAGGGAAGAGAAACCCTGAAGCCACCTATAGGCAGAGAGTGGAGTTGCTGGCAATCACAAGAGAAGACACTTTGGCGGTGGCACCACTATCACCCTGAAATTATCCAAGCAGACTACTAAAAACAGTAGGTAAGGCTAGAGAGATGTTGGGGTGCATTAGTAGGGGTATCAAGTCGTAAGAGGGAGGTAATTCCTCTTTACAAGACACTGGTTAGGCCCCATTTGGAGTACTGCATGCAGTACTGGAGGCTGCACCTGCACAAGGACATTAACAAAATGGCAGTCCGTCCAGAGAAGAGCAACCAAAATGGTGCAGGCACTGCATCAGAAAACTTAGGACATATTGAGCTCCATTAATCTGTATACGTTAGAGCAAAGGAGGGAGAGAGGTGATCTGATCGAAACATTCAAACATCTTAAGGGCATTAAGGTGAAAGTAACATGTTTCAATACAAGAAAAAAAACAGGACAAGAGGACACAGTATGAGATTAGAGGGAGGACGATTAAGGGGTAATGTGAGGAAGTTATTTTTCGCAGAAAGGGTGGTGGATGCATGGAACAGCCTACCTAAGAAGTGGTGGATAGGAATACAGTGCAGGGCTTCAAAACAGGCATAGGATAGGCATAAGGGAGCAATACAGAGGAGTATGAATAGATACTCCATATGTAACCCCCCTGCAAATGGGGGGTTCCCAAAAGACTTCCAGGAGCTTGCTTGAATGCTCCAAGCCTGAATGGTGTTTGGCGTTTAAGCCATTTATCAGTGAGTGTTTTTAGAGCCTCTGGTACTGTCTCTTTAAGAGCTGTCTGCTTGCAGACATAATTAGTTTGTATGGGGGGGACTGTGTGCTTCTCTGTTTGAGTACCACTCGAGCTGCTGCCAATTCACTCCATTTTTGCAGTCACTAGGAGTGCAAAGGGAACCTATCTGAAAGATGTAACTGTTTGCCAGAAATCATTTACAGTAATAATGAAATTACAGTTTGTCTAACCTGCTTTCTTTGCAGTCAGAACTGTGTCTGCCTAGTTCCCCATTCTGGTTTTGAACTGCTGAACTGGACCAATCAGTGTGGGGTAAGCTAGCTCTAAAATGGTGCCTTGGACGAATCAGAACTTGGACTCAATCTGAGCCAGCCACAAGAGGATTGTATGGGCAGTGACTCTGGGAGATGTAGTTTAGACTTCGGCGCCTTTTTGGACCAACAGCAGCAGTCTATTGTGAGTGACAGCCAATCCAGTCAAGAACTGGGAGGAACTCAAAGGAAGTGCCAGTTTTGTCTGTTGGAGTTTCAGTTTTAGCTCTGGCAGTGAAGGAAAGGAACCCTGTGCTCCTTCAGTGCACAGTTTTAATCAAAAAACATGTGAAGGTCCAGAGTTCCGGTCTGCAGCTTGTGTAACTGCTTGTTAGGACTGAATCCGGCCCTGTGAAGAGAATCAAAGGATATCTGAAGAGTAGAACCAGGCTCACCCTGTAGAAGACTGGAGAAATTGCTGAATTGCACTCGATCTGTCAGGAACTGAATCTGCTGTGTGTTCTCCCGGGTATTGTGCAGTAATTGCGATCGGGATAGAGAAGCAGCCTGCCTGGTATAGTACTTTCTTTTTTACCATATAAATGTGTGAGGAGGCTTGTGCAGCTCAAGTGAATCCTGCTGCCATTAAAGGACTTTTGCCTGTGACTGTTTACCATATAAATGTGTGAGGAGTCTCGTGGAGCTCAAGAGTAGCCCTGCTGACAT
Source organism: Neoceratodus forsteri (assembly GCA_016271365.2). NCBI lineage: Eukaryota > Metazoa > Chordata > Ceratodontiformes > Ceratodontidae > Neoceratodus > Neoceratodus forsteri. Next base: position 1,653,062,884 of record CM028131.1, on the reverse strand, counting down.
TGAAGGACCCTATCTTGTTTGGAGGTCGTGAGTACTAATTCAGGGTCGCTCCCTGTTGAATTGCCACATTAAATCCAAATGGAATCACTGTACTGCTGACTGTTTAAACTAATTTTTCTTTTCTCTGTGGGAAAGGGCCCCTACCAGCTGCCACGGTTTGGACTAGCCACTAGGGCTTGGGTACCCAGGGACAGTAACTGGTAGGGATAGGCCTATATGCACAGAGCCATAATGAATAAGTAGAGTGATAAGCTAATTAACCTGATTTCCCCGTCCTTGTTATATCCCCTAAATAAATCAGAGCTGCTTGTTTCAGCAAAGTTATACTGCCTGAGGTATTTGTCTATGTTAAAGTACTGTACTGTGATTGTTGCACTGTATCTTATTTCACAGGAGGTCCCAGTGCCGGAACCGGTCCTAGGGGTAAGTGTATACTGTGGAGGCAATTCTGATCTATTGTGTGGGCCACTAGTGGGAAGAAAGGGGGGTTGCAGTGTCCCAGAGGGCTGTGACCAAGTTAGTTTAACTATTGCAAACCCTGACCTCTGGGTGGAGGCACCTGCCATTGGATCCAGGCCCCTCAACCTGTTAGTGGCAAATCAGGCAGGGGTAGTAGCCCCTGGGATAGCGCCATCTAGGGGTTACACATAGACAGTACAGGTCTATAGCACATTCATCAGATAGAAAAAAATCTGCAGACTGGATGGGCCTTGCGGTCCTTATGTGCCGTTAACGTCAATGTTCTTATGTTTCCCATCCCTCTGGGCCATGGTACCACAGCAGCTCCTGACCTCCCTCTCCACCCTTTATTGTTCCCAACTTTATCTTCCCGACAGAGTCCTGCACCAGGAAGTTGCTTTCTTCTCCTCCTTGTGGCCTCTCTTATCCTCCCTGGTCATTACCCATGGGTGCCTCCTCCTGGCAGTCCCACTCCACCAATGTAGCATAGGAATTCTCTTAGTGCTTTGATTTCTCACATTGGGTAGGATGGTTTGTGCTAAATGCTTCTTACAAGTCAAGACTGCACTTAAACATTTAAGTGTAGAAAGTCGGTACTACAAAAATACTCTTTTCCAAAGGCTACACCTTCTAGCTAGACAAGTCCTATTTTACAGGATCTGTCTATATAATGAAAGCTTCAGCAATTCTATTAGAAGTTAAATGTTTACACATTTGTGAGTATTTAGATTTTCTGTATACATTGCTAAGCACTGCACAGGTACTGTCCATAAGGAAGACGCTAATGTATTTAATGCTCCAGTACTATGCTATCGGAATTTCAATGTTTCCCTCTCACAAGACCTTCCTCACCAAAGCCATAATTTCCAAATGGAAATAAGATGTGCAGTATGCCTCTAGAAGCAAGTTCAATACATACAGTATATATTCTGTATTTGAAGAGACTTACATAGTTTTGTGGATACTTGTTCAGACCATGGTGTTTGGGCCAAGACGGTTCTTGATGTTCCATTGTTTTGCACAAGGAGGTACTTGAATCTAAACAGAGCAAAGCACAATTGTTTTACGTATTCATTCTACAGTGCAGAAACTGAACATAGAAACAGATTTTGTCGGCCGAGAAGAACCACTAGGCCCTTCCAGTCTGCCTGTAAGACAGCACCGTCAAGTCATGGATTTCATTTGCCTTACCAAGTCAGATTGGCAAGATATACTACAAGTATGAACAAGGCTTCACTTTTCAGCTCCAATGTTGAGAATTTAATTTACTCACAAACCACTGCTACCCATCAATTATGTTATCCTGTCACAGCAAGTTGTTACAGCCTTAGTACACTAGTTCTCAGACGGTCAGTGAGCATCCCATGAAAATATCTTCAACCTCCCCTGAACATTTAAACAATCTTGAACCTTCCCATAGAATATATAACCTACTTTGCACAGTACAGGAGGAATAAAGTTAAACTCCTCTGCGTAGTTGGCTAATTTTATTCAGCTTATGGTAGCCTCCCCCCGATCCCCTCCTCAGATCGGCCTACTTAGTTATTTTGACACAAATGCCTTCATGGGTGAGACTCCTTCCCCCATCTCCTTCCCCTCTATTTGGAAGGACCATCCTACCACATCTTCAGCTTCCCCGCTTACCTGCTCTGTTTTACATCTTAGATATCTAAAACAATGCAATAAGCAAGACAGTGGAGACTTTACACACACTTGAAAACATCTGGTCCGTCAGGAAATACTCATTTATACAAAATAGTACTAAACAACTGTCCAGCCCCACAAAAACATTTTTTGTACAAAGTACTGTTGGGGGGTTAAAAAGTGGTTCTTACCAAACAATGATGATCCGTTACCCATTAGTCAGACACTGCAATTGAAATTATATTCACCACTCAGATTTTAAGCACGATAGTGGCCAGGTCCCCCTCCCCAAAAACCAGAAAATCCTCAGCAAACCTCTTCCTCAGACAATTCACTCTTGTAGGAGTGGCCTCAGCCATGGCAATGAATACAAGGAAACACTCCAATGTCGAAAAGCCCCATTTTTCCTTACATATGCAAGTCTTTCCAGTGCCAGGGTCAGAAGCACCAGGGCCCACCATTGGCTCAAATGGACCACACAGGAGACCCACATATTCTGAATGCACTGTCTGACCATGATCAGCAGTACCCGGCTCCCTCTGGGATATGGCCCTCTCCATTTTCTCATGCATCTTCCGTTCCAAAAACAGAAGTGAGACAGGGCTCATCTTCATCCAGCTGAAGAAATATGCCCAGATTCCTGCACCACTCCCATCCATAAACGTAGCAACCTTGTAAAGCTCAAACCCCCAAAAAAACAAACACACCACACACACAGTACCCCTTTCCCTCCAACATCTGCCACACATGGGAGATAGTGGGATTGCACACTTACCACACTAGACGGGCAGTACAATCTGAACAGATGTAAACTGCACTCCTTTTCCTTTCTATTTTTGCACCATCCTTGGGGAACTCTCTCCGGCATCCCTTTCCACCTCCAGGCTCCACCTCCCACCTGACACACCTACTCCTCGCACAAGCCCAGACTCCCCCTGGCTCTGAACCCCCCTATAAAGGTGGGGCCGCCCTATGCGCCCAGGGTGCTCCATCTACAATCTGGAGTGCCGGGCTGGGTGATGCCCCTGGAGAGGAGTGCCCAGTATCAGGAGTTTGGCCTGGAGGGGTAGGGTGCCTTCACCTATCAGGGGATGGGGATTTTTCTCATAGTCTCTCCCAGTGCAGATGTGCAGCAACATCCACATGATCCGTGTTGCCATCTGCCACCACTACACCCCATTGCACAGCTCAGCGCTAGTGGTACCACTGGCCTCCACCAGAGGTCCCCACTGCTTAGAGTATTCCCCAGATCCCACCCTGGGAGAGGAGAGCAGTCCATTGGATGCTCAATCCTCTCCTTCCCCTGCCACGTTCCCAAACCTGGGTCGCTGATGTGGTATCCAGCGCCTCAACTGTCAGCACCATCGGTCCAGCTAAACTGCAATTCTTTGCACTTTATTGCACACCACCAGACCCATTAACACTGTAAGCCCCCCCCATGGGGTGGGCTTACTACCTCTGCTTTTCCCCCCCCTTCCTCCCCCTTGTTCCTTTAGTTAGCATAGGGAGAAATTCCTCATTCTGCCCAGTAGGTGGTAAAGCTTGCCCATGGTTAAGCCCATGGTTTTAGGAGGGATGGGGAGAGTTGAGATTCAGCAGGCTGGTAGGACCCGTGTGGCTGTGGGGGCCTAAAACTCCCTGACCCAGAAGGTGTTGGTTTGCAGAATTGGTGACATGGGTGGGAGGTTGCCACGGTAAGGTTACAGGAGTTGGCAGCCATTTGAGGTCAGGGATACCACAACTGGGTTGTCAAGAGGAGTGAAGGAGGTGGAGAGTCAGCAGGACCATCTGGAGGCAGAGAGTCCCACTTACCAAAATAATGGAGCGGAATCAAGGCAGTGAAGCTGCCATGGTGGTGGCAGCAGGATCATGGCAGGGCTTTCTGGAGGTGACATTCAGGCAGCTAGTTCTCATGTGGCACGCTCCTGGAGGTCAGAGAGGCAGTCTGCATCCTGGTATTTGCCTTTAGGGCCTGCAGTGCCAGTGTCTGGGGCAGGACTTGGACCCACACCAAGGGAAGTGGGTTCTAGAAACAGTTATGTGGCAGGAGGTGACAGTTATGCTCTGGTGCATGCCTTTTTCTTTAGCCCAGAATGTAAGGAGGGATTTAAGCACCTGGTTTTGGCTCTGTTGGGAGGCAAGATTTGGGAGCAGTCACAGGAGGCATTTAGGTGGAGTCATGCCCTGGTACTTTTAAGGTTCAGTGGGAGGGAGGAGAGAAGCAATACTCTAAAACAGACCTCTAGGCCTTTATCTGCTGGCAAATTTCATATGTCCGTAAAAGAAAAGAACAAGGACAAGTGGTATGGAGGAGAGGGTGCGAGCTAAACGTTGGCTCATTTTTGGGAAGGTGTGGAGCCAATTTGGTCTATGCTCCAAGCCAGAAAACTAATAGCTGTGGTCTATGCATGTGTCCTTTGCCTGTCATTTCTAACAGAGTCTCAGCTCCATGGAGCAGCTCCTTTCATTCAAATGTTACTGATTACTGAAAAAAAATTGAAGTGTTCCAGCTTTGTTTTTATATAGTGGTGCTGAGTTTTTACTGAATTAATTCTCATATTTCCTCCCAAGAATGTTTCCATTACCCCCCCCCCCCATGAAGTCACCTGATGCCAGAGATTTGTTCCACCCTGGCAAGAGAAGGCCTTTACAAAGATGTTTCATTATGCAGGCAAGGTCTGTTTTGTTCCAGTTTCTGTGAAGATGTGCCAGGAGGTGTCAGGATCTGTGCGCCCCCCCCCCCCCGGATATATCAGGACCCCTAGACAGAGGGTTGAGGGGGAGACACAGACACACAGAGACACAGAGACACAGAGACACAGAGACACAGAGACACAGAGACACAGAGACACAGAGACACAGAGACACAGAGACACAGAGACACAGAGACAGCACGTGCACACCACCATTCCCCATTTTTTCAGCAGTAAATCACCATCCCCAAATCCTTCTCCCATCGACTTCTGGTTGTTTCTGTGTGGGCTGGAAAACGTACTGGCCCAGATATTCTGAAGGGTTGCACATGGCCATGTGCAACCCACTGATGCTCCCCAGCGCGATATTCAAATGGGGATTGTGCCTGGCACAAATCTCAATGCGCTAAAGAGCATCAGTAATGTATGCAGCGGAGGTGGGGGCGTGCCCATGCATACTCCGCACATCCAGATATTCAGCCCGGGATGTGCTGAGCCCATGCATGCAGAACCCCTACTTGCGCTGCACACAGGTGAGCCGAGGAGAAGGAAAAAAAAAAAAGGAGCAGCTGGCCACCCACAGGTGAGCTGCTGTCATGAGGCATAACCGGCAGCTGTGGCCACCGAGCTCTGGCTGCACCCCATGCCTGATCGTGGGCATATGTAGAAAAGGATCCTCCAATATCCCTGGTGGTCCAGTGGACTGATAGCGGGCATATGTTGTAAAAGTAGAGGTCCAGTAACCCTAGTGGTCAGCAGTACCCCTTCCCCACCCGCCCACTGGAGCCCACTGGCTCATGCTGAGGACCAATGGGCATACAGCCCTTCCATATGGTGTCAGTCAGTGGGTGGGTGGGGTGCTGCTCCCACCACTGACCAGGGGCAGGGCAGTGGGGCTCAGTGGCCGGTGGGAAGGGGTACCGCTGGACCACCAGGGTTGTGGGCCTCTGCACTCTACAACATATGCCCGCGATTGGGCTGCAAGCAGTCCACTGGACCAGAGATAGTTAAGATTGTTATTGATAAGAGACGATTGTTATTTTAACAGATGCCCATGATCGGGCAGTGGGGCACTATGCAGCACTGTGCAGCTGCGGTCCCAGACTGCTGCAGCCTGGCAGGGCACCAGGCGCAAGCTGCCAGGGATCAGCGCACCTGCATGCAAATGGCCTTATTTGCGCTTTGCATGCATTATGGCCTCATTTTCATGTGCATATTTGAATATCAGACTTGCACTAGTGCATCCCCCTGTTCCACTCTGGCCACCTGCCACTGCGCCATGCGCACTGTGGGTGGCCAGGGTGAGATATTCAACGTTGCGGAGCTATGGCACAGCTCCGTTGAATATCACTCAGTCAACGCCCCTGCGCAGCGCCCAGGCTTGCACCACAGCCTGGTGCAGTCTGAATATCTGGGCCTCTATATCTTGCTGCACCACTCAGGATACAAGCCCTTTAGGGGATCGCTGGGTTCCTAACACTGCCAATTTCGAAGTGTACCGAGGGAAGAATCCACTGGATCCCTCTGCAAGCTTTTACTGTGGGACCTCACTTGGAAATACCAGAACAGATGCTGTGGCGGGATATATTGCTCCTGCACCCCAACTCTTCCATATTGAGGTCCCCTGAGACATTCCCCGAAACCCCCATCCTGACATTCCAGTCAGAAACTCTGGGTTGCCCGGCACCAGCACCAGGCTGGTCCTCTGCTTTCTCTGCTTCCTAACTTCTTCCCACGCCGCCAGGGTATGTTTTATCAGTGGATTATCCCCTCCAGTTATACCACACCTTTTAGGGAATCCTTTTGCTCGCAATTCCTCTCAACTTAACCCTTGTATTTGGGTTGCTCTACCACTAGTTGACTCGATCAGTTGTTACCTCACATTATTTATTGAAAACAAATGGGAACAGTGAATAATGTTCATTTTGCATTGCTCTACTGTTTTGCAGTTACCATTTGAACTGTATTTACTCTTTACCCTTCCTGGGTACATCTGCAAAGAACACTGGCCAAGTATACATTTCTAGGCTACAGATTTGTAAATAAACAATTACTGTTATCTTTTGGTTTTCCTCATCCCTTCACATAAAATATCAAACTAAAAATTTAGATGCAGTAGTTTCTCCAGACTTGGCCTCCCTGAACAGGTTGGGGCCTCCCCAAGGAAGATGGCCTCACCATCTGGAAAAAACCCTCAGTAAAAAAAAAAAAAAGTGCCACATTTCGTGGTATGGCTGATTAGTTTCAGCTTGCGCCTAGGCGACCCAGGATACATGAAACGGGACTCGGGTCACTGGAGAGCGGCTGGGGTGGAGTAGGTTCGGCGTCCCGACTGCTCACCTACTCCAGAGGTGGGAGGGTAATCAGGACCACTGCATGGTACCTCTGGCGGGCCGGGGTCCAGTTGCAGTGAGCCTGGGCGTTGAGGCGTGTGGTGAATGTCGGCTACGCCTTGGCGTTCGTGGGCACACCACGCCCCGAGAAAGCGAAATACCAGCCTCCGGGTTCGCGGATGATGGCTGCCGCTCTCGCTGACCTGAGGGTCCTGTGCCCTCCGATCCCACCTCAGCAGCGCCCAGGGAATGGCGCCTAATGCGGGCCCACCCCCGGTGTCTTTCCCCGGGAGGGACCCACTCGGCAAAGGATATGCGGGCCACCCTGGGTCGGCTGCAATGTGAGGTGAGGGAGGGGGACAGGACGAGGGGTCACGAGTAGCAATGTGCAGCCGAAGGAGTGGCAAACCCGAGGCACGACCGGGGAAGAGAATTATATCAGTTGTATTTATGCTAGCTAAACGAGAAATAAAACTTATGATCCAAAATCTGAAAATCAGGAAAAGCACCAGCAACCAAAAGTCAATTTGTATTTTAGCTACACGACTAAATAGTGAAAATATACTGTGGAATCTAAAATGGTACTGCATCTATACAGAGATGCCACTTTTAACTCATGTTCACATTCCACATAGATGGTTGAGTGGGATCTATAGTTCCTAGCCTCTGTGGGTGTCTCTAATCACCAAGCTGGTTAAGAGACCAATACTGTATTTTTACCGCACCCTAGCTGCTATGCAAGTGTAACCCCCCTGCTACCTGGGGTTACTAGAATCCATCAAGACTTAGTGGTAGGCAGGGAAGGCAGCTTGTGAAACTCCAGTTAAAAGGAGTCCACACTGTCACTCCGTTCTCAGTCTCAGCTGAGACTGAGGGACGACATTTAGAACTGTCGCAGCTGCATAAGCTACACTAGACTGTTGCAGTTGGAGGTTAGAGTAGAACATTGGGAAATTTGAAGTCAGTTTGAGAGTTCTGTAGAGTGTAGCAGAGGTGCTCTGCTGAGGGCAGGCCTTCAGAGCTTTAAGCTCTGTTACAGAGCTACTTCCGTTTTTGGTGCGTTTCTCCACCTGAAGAGGAACACAGGAACCGATTATTGAAGTGGTGGAGACTGCTCTCAATGGTTCAGGGCCCCATCCCTGCGGGGATGGGGGAAGGTATCTGCCCGTTTTCCAGGGGCAACCCCCCCCCTTGATCCTGCTAAGGAAAAGAAGCTGCCTGTTTGAGTTGTGCTGAGGCACCAGAAGCTCAAGAAGAGATTCCTTGAGGAGGACACGCCTGTGGGGCACCTGCAACCGAAGGGAGAGTTCACTCTGCTAAAAGGCCATGTGTTTTCACCTACATCAAGATGAAACTAAAGGAACTTTTACTGTGGGGTCAGGAAAAGACAGCCAAGTACAGCTGGAAGATGTGGGGATTGGACTACTTAACTCTAAGGGGGGGGGTCTAGAGTAATGGACAGTGCCACTTTAAGTATGTTCAAGTCCAGCACAAACGGGAAGAAAAGACAGTAGATTGAATGTGAAATACATTTAGCAAGAATGTACACAGCAAAGTGCTAAAGGATGAGGTGTTACAGTCCAGAGAAATGGCTGGGTATGAATTGGGAGGTTCCCCCCCCATATCAGTAGGAACCAAATTCACCTCTACAGATTTGCTCCGAGACACCTGTTGCTTTCCCTCGGGTACTTGGCCAGTGCCTGAGGAAAGTACCCAGACGTGGGATTAATGAGGAAGATTCCCCTTATGGAGCAGAAGTGCTCTTAGGTGGTATGAGGAGCCACCAGCAACTGTTTCCACGATATGTGGAAAGTGTCCACATGGCTGGCAAGGGAGCAGAGCCAGGGAAAGCCCAGAGCAGTGTACAAGTTTGGGGTGTGTGTCTAGTGTGTTGTAGATCCCAAGGGCTAAAGGATGAGGATGTGTTCTGGTCTTCTGAAATCTGCATTACCAGGAGTGTAGCCCCATGAGGGTCCATCTATGCTTTGTTTATTCTGTTTGGATGTGAATAAAAGCCACACTTTTGAATCCCACTTCTGGTATTGGACATTAGTTATTGCTTTCTGTGTTCGGAGTTACTTGGGTGCCCCTCTGCAGAGTAGCCAAACCTAGCTTATGTGCCGAGCGACATATTCCTCCCCGAACCCAGCCCACCTGGTATTGCTGTCGTGTGGAAACGGCAGACCAAGCAGGGGTTACACAAGCAATAACACCAGAAAGGGTGGGCAGTACTGGGCAATACTGGACTGCACAGGGGTGTAATAAAGCCAGACACCACAGGTGAAGGGCCTTAAAGCCCATGGAAGGTCCGGTATTGCCCATACCGCCCACCCTGGAGATTACTGCACTTAGAAAAGGGGCTAACGTGTGGCATTTCTGTGCAGGATTGAAAGTTTAAAAATAAGCAGAAAGTTGTTATGAGTCCCTCTACTGGTATACTTGTCAGCAGGTCACTGAAGTGTTTCACGAGTGTTTGGAGTGCAGTCTACTCACCCCCCCCCCCCCCACTGCCATCAAGAGCTGTGATCCTGTGCTATTGGGCAGTGAAATAGAAAGCCATTATCTGCAACAGTGACTTATGAAACTTAATGGGGTATTGTCAGTGGGTTGGGTCAGGTTCATTTTTCCTGTTCAGCGATGTATTTGGAAGGAGAGTTTCACTGCCTCAAAGTGTGGCAACTAATATGTGGAAACCTGTTCTGTGCAGATTCCTGATACAGAGCAGGTGACAGGGTAGGTTATAGTTTTTATGACCACTGACCAAATCTGAATAGTTTTGGAATGTACTCTTTCATTTGGTTTTCGGGGGTCTGTTACTTTGCACTTAGACATCGTAGTATTCCCCTCCTTGGAACATGGGTGGTGATGCAACTGCAGCGCCTTCTGGTGGTGGTGGGGGGTGCGCACATCTATGGATGCTGGGGTGACCATGCACTGATTAAGGTCCTCCTAGCTGCCAGTGTGTGCGCACTCACATACAAAGTGGAGGTGAGGAAGGTTCAACCTGAAAGGGGAAATGGCCCCCAATTCACCAAGCGACTGCTTCCAGATGCTCCCTGGCCCTGCAGTGTGCCAACTCTGCAGCCATCACCAGCACTCCCTGTGACAGGGTTAGAATAGGACCCTGTCCCATTTGTTTTGGAGAAAGGGTGTAAATGCAAGGATCTGGAACGAGAAGGCTGAGAGGGGATCTCCTTCTTATGTTTGACATTATGAAAGATCCACATTTACTAACTAATCTTGGATTAATGTTTAAAGAATCTTTAATCTCAGAGGTCACCCACTTCAATTAAAACTCAAGAATTTAAAATTTATTGCCAAGGAAATACTTTTATATGCAACCCCCTGCAAATGGGGGTTCCCAAAAAAGTCTTCCCGGAACTTGTCAAGTGCTCCAAGTCTGGATGGTGTTCGGCATTTAAGACGTTTAAAATGGCACTGCAGAGTGCTTTTAGAGCCTCTGCGTACCGTCTCCAAGAGCCATCTGCTTGCAGACAGTTTGTATGGGGGGGGGGGGGCAGGGGAGAGGAGAGTTTCCCTGCTAGAGTCCCGCTCGAGTTGCTGACAAACAAACATTGCTCCACTTCTGCAGTCGCTATATGCACAGAGGCAGCCTATTTGAAAGATGTAACTGTTTGCCAGAAATTCAGAGTGTTAGTGAAAATGTAGTTCTCATCTAGCCTGCTCGTTTGCAGCACAAACAATTTGTGAAGCCCTTCCATTTAGATTCAGAACTATTGAGCTGGACCAATTGGGTTAGGGGAGCTCTAAAATTGAGACTGCTTGGGCCAACCAGAACTTGGACTCACCTGGAGCCTGCTATAAAGGGCCTGTATATGGCAGGTACCTCTGGGAATTGTAGTTTGGACCCTGGCGCCTTTTCTCACCAGAGGGAGTCCTGCTGTGATTGACAGCTGAACCAACCAACCTTGTATGGGTCCGAAGGAAGTGCCCTGAACTGCTGCTGGCAAGCCAGATTCGAGGTGGCGGTGAAAGGAGAAGGAGCTCGTTTTGTTGTGGCGTGTAGTTTGTGCGGGAAGCCCTGAAGTCAGCCTGCATCAGTTAGTGAGTAAGTCTGACTGAATCCAAAGCCGATGAGGAAAAGGAAAGCTGTTGTGGGGCCAGGCTTGCCCTGTAGAAGACAGAAGATTTGCTGAAGCGCAATAGACCTGTCAGGAACTGAAACTGCTGCGAGTGCTCCCGGGTTTTGCGATCGGGATCTAGGAGCAGCTTGCCCGATATAATAATTTCCTTTACATATTAAGGAGCCTAGTGCTTGGGGGGATTGTGATTTTATTTTCCCTTTACTGTGAATTGTGAGCTGAAGCTGGGAGCAGAACTCAGCTAAAAATCGGACTGAATCAGTCTGCTATCAAAAGCAGTTAGGCCCCGTCACGAGGGCCTTGTCTCCATGCCCTGCGCTTCTGGCAATCCAGAACCACCAACATCCACCAGGTTCTCTGCTTGGGGTATTGAGAGTACAAATCAGGGTAGCTCCCTGCACCTTTCATTTAATCAAAGTGTTAACCGAGTGATCTGTGTTTTCTTTCCATAAACTGAGCCATCAGGCTCCGGCTTACAATTGTGTTGTGCATGCACTTTCTCCTTGCAGGGCCCCATCCATCTGCACTTGCTGGCCAACCCCGGGCAATGGACCTGGCTAGCCCTCCCCCATCCTGGGTACCCAGACAGTGCGACATTTGGATCCTAAATTGCATGCACAGTACTGTGATGTGTGTTTACTGCCAATCAACCTGATTTGCCCCCTTCCTTGTTACTGCCCCCCGAATAAATCAGATTTTTTTTTTTTTTTTAATTATATTCCGTCTGTGGTGTCACTACATATAGAACCAGCATTGCGTTGTGGTTGTGTGCATTACCCAACCTTGTTTTACAGGGGGTCCTCAGAGACGCGCTGCAGAATCTGTCTCAAGGGTAAGTGGGTACTGTATGTGTAACGAGTGTGCATATGTGGGGTATTGGGAAGCTAACTCCCATGTACGGTGTGCACTACTAGTGAGATTAAAAGGGTGGGGTGGGGGTCACAGTGTCCCAGAGGGCTGTGCCCAAGCTAGTTTAATCACTTTCAACCCTGACCTCTGGGTGGAGGCACTCGTCACTGGACCTAGACCCTTTAAGCTGTCACTAGCCATGCAGGCAGGGGTAGCAGCCCTTGGGATAGCGCCACCTAGGGGTTACGTATACACTACTAATTATAAAACCTTGGAATACTTTACCTGTGGAAATTCTCTCTAGTAGTACTAATCGACAGTTTAAATTCCGCTTGGATAAGCTAATGCAATCTGATTTTACTCTTAGTTGCTATTAATTCAAGGAAGCATCTATGGGCCAAATGGCTCTCTGGCTCCCTTTCCAACCTTAGTACGAACCTTCTGTCCCTTATCTGGTTGCACAACCAAATTTTCCTGCGAGACCTTGGACATTATCAACCCGAACAATCTCGCAATTCTTTGCCTCTGTTCTTTTGCTGTCTTTTTCCTTCCTTGCATATCCATATTTGCCAATATAAGCTACTGGAGAATGAATGTATGGAAATGTAGCCGATATTGGGATCTCTTGTTTGGAACATGTTCAGTGTTACTGTTGAAATGTATTTATTTTATTTAGTTGTTTAACCAGGTGTGCATCTAATTTGAGACGACTGTAGAAAACTAGAGATTACTTGCGTGAAAATGCCCGAGCCTTTTGCAAAGGCTGAAGTGGCTTCAGGAAGCTCATTATTCCAACAGATCCTGCTCGAAATTGTCAAAATGTTTGCAAAGAACAGGATGTTTGCAAAGGTGGGGGTTGAAAACTTGTAAAGACAGCCAAGCTGCTACTGTAAGATTCAATTGTATTTTTTTTTTAATAAATGATTCAATTTTGGTTCTGTACAGTCATTAACATGCATCTCTCTCCCCCCTCGTTACTGCAACTACAAATCAGTTGTGGAATTTTACAACTGCTCCTGGGTTTTCCCCTATGCTTTCCGACCTGTGCCTGGACTCCCCCTCCCCCGGGTAGCGCAAGACTTAGCAGCTCTTGTAGCAAACAGCAGAGTTAGCAGACAGTAGGGTCAACCTTGAAAGGCCTCAAGTGGCACTCCAGGAGACAAGGAAGGGAGCATAAAGAAAGCTGTACGAGGGAGGTGGGGGGAGACAAAGTTGAGCCAAGATGCAGCGAACCTTGGTTATCTAACAAACTTATGCCAGTTATTTGCATACGATCTACTGAAAGCAGAATCGACTGACCTGGTTGATTAGTATCTGGACTTTACATAGACAAACATTCCACATCTAGTTAACATCACTTATGGTAAGACTAAATGCTGCACATACAGCAACAGCACTAAACTTCAGGAAAGCCAACCACTGAGCTTTTACTCATGTTTCATATGTTCCCATGGTAAACAAGCCCATCATAAAAAGTACTTCTGGTCTCAAGTTGCTTTACCTGTAAACTGTGTTGACAGAGAGGGGCGCATTGCAGAGCACGGTAACATCTGCATTGTTTGTCAAGCACTGCGAGTCCGTCCCAACCCTGAAGAGGTACCGCTGTAATGCATCATTGACATTGTTCAGCGATGGTGGATTGCTGCAGTTTGGCACTTGCAGAGATGCTGCCTGATAAGCTTCACTTAATCCTCCAGAAGTCTGTTGAAAGGTTTTTCCTGTAGCATTCACTACCGCTGTAATGGCTGCCAACATGAAAGATTAAATGCTGTTAAAATTACTGCAACTTTAAGTCCTCTTCATTTGTGCCTACATACACAATCCCCCAGAAACCTAGAGCACAAGTTCACCATTATTGTGCTAGTTTGCTTACCTGGTATGGTCATTTACTCTCCCAGGTCGTATCTGATAATAGGCAATATGCTGCTAATCTGGTTAATGAAAAACTGAATAAAAAACCAGCAATGTACCATCAGAGTTAACCTACCACCCCCCACAATGGCCACAGATTTGCAACCGAAAGGGTCTGGAAAGAGTTGCCCTAAACAAGACTTTTTTTTTTTTTTTTAAATATAAAACACACATAAGGCACCAGGACTGCATGGATGTGCCAGAGGGTGCTCTGGGAACTGGCAGACTCCCCAGCAGGGCTATTGAATAGCTCACTGCATACAGCAGTAGCATCGAAGAACTGGAGGATGGTGGACATAGTTCCACTCCACGAGTTTGGGGTGTTTTGGGGGGTTGGAAGAGAAGAGACAAGGAACAGGCAGGAGCTACAGACCCGTCAGTCTTATTCAGTCATAGGGAAGCTGATGGGAGTCACTGGCTAGAGAGTGCCTTGTAAACTACCTGGAAAGCAATGGTCTCCAGGTCAGTAACCCGCACAGGTTTGTGGCAGATCAGTCTTGTCAAACTAACCAGATAGTCTGACTGGGCGAGGAGAGCATTAGGTAGGGGCCACACTGAGACTCTACTCTATTTCAAGGCTTCAGACTGTCTCGGATGTCTGCTGAAGATAATGAAATCTGGCCATAGCTAGGACCTAGTACAATGGAGTAGGTAACTGGAGGCAGAAGGGTGTTGTGGTAAATGGGGTCAGAACAGTAGGCGGTCATGAGCAGGGTACCACATGGTTCTGTCCTGGACCCAGTCCTTCAGTATGTTCACAACACTGGAAAGGGAAGAAAAGTGGCCTAAGATTTAGCAGTTAAAATTGGATGCCATAAAATGCACTTGGGGAACAAGAATCCCAGGACAGGTTACTGGATGGGTTGTATCTAGACCCAGCACTACAGCTGAACAAGTAGTGCTATCAGTAATGCCCTTAAAACGAGGCCTATAGCAAGTCAAACAGAATGCTGAGGTGTCTCAGGCTAGGTATCGACAGCAGAAGGAAAGGAGGTAATTCAACCTTTAAGAAATCTTTGGCTCTGAATGATAGCCACCCCAAATACTCATAGCATATAGCCCCCAAAACAAATACCTACCTTTTCTACACTGAAAGAGTTGCCCATGGATTGGCTTTATTTTTCAGTGTCCCGACTTCTGGATTCTGCACTAGCGTGATCTCTTCTCCTGGACAGTACTTATGGGATAGGGACACCAGTCACCTTATACACACGCATATGCTCCCCAAACAGGGCTAGGGTTGAGCTTTTGCAAATACAACTATCTCTAGGAGACCATTTTGGTGGGTGGGGGGAGACATTGTGCCCTATTTACCAATAACAGGGAACGACTAACAGGGTTCTGCGATTTCAGCCTTCTGTTGAAAATATACAGCGATATGGGGTGAAGGAACATGTACACTCCAAATCCTTCTGGGGGATGACATTTCTTGGCCACTAGAAATCGCAGTCGCTGTCCACAAGGTGAACAGATTACAAACTACTGACCACGTTACTGCTTGGCAGTTTTGGGTTCCGTGGGACATTTTCCACTAGGAGTGTGTGTTCTGCAAGAGACTTAGTTAAGCTTAAATATAATAGAACTGTGGAGGGAAACCAGAGGGATATTGCTACTGTATTACAATGAAATGTTTTTGTTACAATATTAGCCACTGCAAAGCAATTTTAAAATCACAAACTGTAGCCACGCCCACGGAAACCATCCAGCAGCAAGGATTAATTAAGGGGACATGGTTTTTGGTGCAGTTTTGTCGTCTCAATTACGCCTTCTAAAAATCAACATCCTAATTTCCTTGTGTAACTCCCCCACAAATGGGAGCTCCCAAAAAGCCTTCCAAGAGCTTGCTGGTGTTCGGTGCAAAGCCGTATAAATGTTGCCAGCGACTGCTTTTAAAGCCTCCATGTACTGTCCCTTTAAGGGCTGCCCATTTTGTAGTAGAATTAATCTGAATTTGGGGGTGGGGGTTGGAAGAGAACTTTGTTTCTATGCCAGAGCCCCACCCAGACTGCTGAATCGCTCAGTTTCTGCCATCGCTGATTCTGATAAAGCAATGGGGCCAGATAGGTTGCACCCCAGGGTCCTTAAAGAACTAAGAGGTGGTGGCTGAACCTCTGGCTATCCTGTTTAGCCGATCACTGGAAACAGGGGAAGTACCCAAAGACTGGAGGACAGCAGATGTAGTCCCCTTATAGAAAAGTGGGAACAAAGAGGAAGCAGGGAACTACAGACCAGTCAGCCTCACCTCAGTAGTGGGGAAGATCATGGAAGCACTACTAAAGGAGAGATTGGTAGAACATCTGGTTGTCAATGGACTACAGGACCCAAGGCAGCATGGTTTCACCAGGGGGAGGTCATGTCAGACCAACCTCGTTGAATTTTTTGACTGGGTGACTAGGGAGGTGGATCAGGGGAGGGCAGTGGACATGGCCTATCTGGACTTCAGCAAGGCCTTTGACACTGTGCCACATAGACTATTACACAAACTGGGGAATATGGGTGTGGGCAGGACAGTAGTGTGGTGGGTAGGTAACTGGCTGGGTGGCAGGACACAGAGGGGGGTGGTAAATGGCTGTCACTCCACAGAGGGAAGAGTGACCAGTGGGGTACCACAGGATCAGTGCTGGGACCGGTCCTATCTCAACATCTTCATCAGTGACATTGCGCAGGACCTAGAAGGCAGAATTTCACTGTTCACTGATGACACAAAGCTCTGTAACAGAGTAGACACACCAGAGGGTGTAGACAGAATGAGAAGCGACCTGCAGAAACTTGAAGAATGGTCAGGGTTTGGCAGTTGAAATTCAATGCAAAGAAGTGCAAGATAATGCATATGGGTGCAAAAACCCTGCACAATATATCAGTTGGGGGTGACGATATAGCATGCACCAAGCAGGAAAGGGATCTTGGGGTTATCTCTGATGACCTCAAGGTAGGGAAACAGTGTGACAAGGCAGCAGGTAAAGCAAATAGGATGCTGGGATGTAGAGGCAGGGGCACCACCAGCAGGAAAAGGGAGGTCATAATTCCACTATACAACACACTAGTGAGGCCCCACCTGGAGTACAGTGTACAGTTCTGGAGACCATACCTACGTAAGGACATAGGCAGGGTAGAGAAGGGCAACAAAGATGGTGCATGGATTGCATCACAAGTCCTATGAAGACAGGTTGAAGGAACTGAACATGTACTCCCTGGAGGAGAGGAGGGAGAGAGGGGATATGATAGAGACATACAAGTATCTTACAGGGAGGAACAGGGTGCAGGAAAACACTATTGTTAAGTGAAAAAGATGTTTCAGGACTAGAGGGCATGGGATGAAGTTGGAGGAGGATGATTCAGAGGAAACATGAGAAAGAATTTCTTCACAGAACGGGTGGTGGACAAGTGGAACACCCTGCCAGAAGAAGTGGTGGGGGCTAAAACAATCACGGGATTTAAGAATGCATGGGATAGACATAAAGGAATTCTGGAGGTCAGGGGTAAGGGGCAGCAGACTTCTAGGAAAACAAACAACTTACAAGCTCAAATGGGCAGACTGGGTGGGCCATAGGCCCTTATCTGCTGACACTGTCTATGTATCTATGTATCGCTAATTGCGCAGAGCGCGCCCTACTGAAAGATGCAACTATCTGCTGGTAATCAGTTGGAGTGACAAGGATAATGTTTTAACCTGCCTTTCTTGCAGCAAGGACTGTTCGGTGTAGCTCAACCATTTTGGTCCTGAACTGCCGAACTAGACCAATCAGTGTGTGAGGACTCATAATATGGAGCCTGTTAAAATGGGACTGTGAGGTACCAGACTCTGGGAATTTTAGTGCCTTTTTGGACCTTTATGGGGGAGCACTGCAGTGACTGACAGCAGAACTGACCAATCGAACCATTGGGATCTAAAGGAAACCCCCTGAACTGTCTGCGGGCAAGGCAGATTCAAGTTGGAAGCCGAGAGAGAAGGAGTTAGTCTAGTTCGAGCAGTCGTGTTGTGCAGTAGTTCGTGCGGGAGAACCATGGAAGGCCTGAATTCCAGCCTGCTTGCCATTTTCAGCTCCGAGAAGAGTGCTCGTTTTAAATCGGATTAAATTCGGTGTGCAGAACTGAATTAAGCTGCTGATTTATAACCAGGCTCACCCTGAAGACCACCGAAGATTTTGCTGAATGCGATCAGCCTGTCAGGAACGCTAGCTGCCTTTGCGTTCTCAGGTTCTAGCAGTGACTTTGCGATCAGGACAGAGGAGCAGCCTGCCTGGTATAGTAATTTCCTTTACATATAAATGTGTTATGAACTGTAGGGGGGTTGCGATCTGCCCCCCCAGAGCAGAGGGCTGTATCCAGCTCACGTCAGACTGCTGCTCAATGCAGCTGGGCCCTGCCATGAGGGCCTTGTCTTGCTACCCACTCCGTCTGGCAATCCAGAACAAGCGTCATCCATCCTGTTCTTAGCCTTTGGTACAATGAGTAAAAAAAACAAAAAAAACAAAAAAAAAAAAAAAACACAGGGTAGCTCCCTGCAACATCTTTTTAAATCAAGTGTGTCATCCAATTATTTGGTTGTGTTTTCACAAACTGAGCCCTCCGGCTCCCGATTACAAATTGTGTGTGTGTGCGTGGGCAAGTTTTTTCCATCACAGGGCCCCACCTAGCTGCAATGCCGGCCTACCCCAGGCAACAGACCTGACCAGCCCCTTTCTCCATCCCGAGTACCCAGACAATGTAACTGATAGGGACCCCGATTGCATGCACTGCAGTGTGATTAAGCAAATTAACCAGATTATCCCCCTTCCTTGTTACAGTCCCCTGAATAAATCAGATCCATTTTTTTTCCTGCAATTTAAATTGACTGTGGTGTCCAGTTTATGTTAAAGGTATTGTCTTGTAGCTTTTGTACTGCATCACCTTATTTTACAGGGGGTCCTCAGAGTCGAGCTGAAGGAACCAGATCTGGGGGTAAGTGCCAAATATAAGTGTATGTGGCAAGCATATCTGGGGTGTTGGGAAGGTACGTATTATGTGGGCCACTAGTGGGAAAAGGGGGAGGGGGGTCAGAGTGTCCCAGAGGGATGTGGCCTGGTTAGCTTAACCAAAACCAACCCTGACCTTGGGTGGAGACACCCGTTTCAGAACTCAGGCCCCTTAACTTGTTGGTAGCCAAGCAGGCAAGGGTAGTAGCCACTGGGATAGTGCCACCTATGGGTTACACTTGTAGCAAGAGATGCAAGGACAGGACGCATGTCCAGGAACTTCCAGTCCAACCACATGAGCATGTAGCGTAATACTTAGAGCACTTGGACGGTATTCCAGAGGCCAGGTTTCAGTTCCCAGTAGGTCACAATTCTCAATACAAGAAATGAGAGCATGGTAAAGAGGGTAAAATGCCAGGTCACAGTAAATATTATCCAAAATTGTGTGTAAAGATTGGTGAAACCTTCAACAGGTCTCAACCCATTTCAGACTTGCTCTATATCCCAGATAACAGCATGCACTCCAGTTTGGCTCAAGGAATAAATATTTAACCGATGGGTACAACAGTTCCCCCTGCTATATATTCACAGTTTGGACCGCATTCTCAGATTCTGAATAATCCCACAATTATGGGTTTGCAGCCTTCACACAAAAGACCAATTAAACTCTCTGTATGCAGACTTTTGTGAAAAAATCTCTGCTGGCAAGACTGGAATCTTTATGTACGTTTTCCTTATTTCTGGTTCAGAGATAGCCAGAACAAATTTACCAAAAAGTAAAGGGATGTAGTCCAGTCACACGTGCGTGCGCCCGCCATGTTTGTTTTTGGTTTGCATAAGCCGAGTGGTAGCCATAACACAAGGGGGCACAGTCTTAAGCTGGAGGGTGGGAGGTTAGGAAGCACTTCTTCACAAAGAGGGTGGACACTTGTAATGTATTGCTGGAAGAGGTCATCTCATTTAAGACAATGGGCAGGTTTAAGAGAGGCTGGGATAAACTGAGGAGGAAGGTAAGGATCATGGGTAGGGAGGGCAGGGACATTAGCTCAAGCTGTGGACCCTGCAATATGAGCAGAGTTGATGGACCAAATGGACTTCTGCTGGCTCCTTCATATGTTCATATTTGCCATGTGATAGTTCTATGGCTTAACTCCACAACAGTCTGAACCAGCATGGGATTTTGGCCTGGTGGTATACCCTAGAGGTTAGTGTAACAAGCCATGAATGATCTTGATGCATATAAAAGACCTGGGTTCAAGTCCCACAACCTTCAGTTGCATACCATGAAACTCCAAGCAAGTCACTCCCCCCCCCCCCCAAAAAACACTTGTGCCTACTGGGCCTTACCAGGTTACCAAACACTAAAATAATTTGGAGGACTCCACACAAATCCATTTCCCAGATGGCAAGTGTGTCACCCACCAATGGGCTAACAATTCCAAAAAAAAAAAAAAACCCCCCCACCATGACAAAAGCACAACACTGGACATCACTTACCACACAAAGCAGACAGCCCAGACCCTTACTGTGCAGCTTTGTCACAAAGGCATAACACAACTGGTTCAGCAACATTCCAGGAATTAGTAATCTTTGACCCAAGGACTAGGAAAACCATTTGTTCAGTCAAGCCTGGGGGGGGAGGAGAGGAGAAGAGGGGCTGGTTTACAGAAACAGGGCATTATGTATGGGTAAAGGCAAAACAAATGGACCTGCACTCCAAAAGTCCTAGTGTACAAGCTTAATGTAGCAACAAGCATAGGTGCTAGGTAAAGAACAACGCTTGCTCTTGCTTCAAAGCCTTGGGAACTGGGAAGCTGCTGCGTAGTGCTCCTGTATCCCGAGAACAGAGCCGAAAAGACCATCACAAAGGACATGTGAGCCAGAAGGGCCGCGATGCTGCAGAACATAAGAGTTGGAAGGCTCTCATCCCCAGGCCACTGGGACCCAGTCCAGATTGTTGCCCGACCTGCAGCTGTGTGCCATAGGTGCTGGAACATGGGTAAAGTGGAGATGCTGTAGTAACAGAGACCACGGCCGCTTGCCTTCCGACCTTGCATGCATTAGAGGGGCATTTTGAATGCTCATGGGCAAAAATGGAAGGGCTACTGCCACCCCCAAAACGGGTTCCTGCACCTATGCTGTCTGCTGTTCCCCACTTCTACTGAACTGCTGCATCTGTGGGTCCCGTACATGCTGGCACTACTGGCTGGGGCTTTTGCACTTTTCCAAATTTGGATTACAGTTGTGTTTCATCCCAGGAAGGGGTACTACACACATCTGGCCCACTTATTGTTTGTCAGTGGAGAAACTGTACTATTGGTTCCGAGATGAATCCCCTACCACAGGAGAAAGAATAAATCCAACCCCATCAATCAGGATGTTCAAATTCTGCTTCTGGTCTAGCTTGCAGGCAATGTAGCTTCCATGCCAGCACCAGGATCCTGCAGTTATCCTAGTGAGTGTTTCCGAATTACGTGCTACTGGTAAAGAACCATTTTAGAACTGTATGATGTAGTTGTGTCCCTGTTCTGCTCTTATATTTGCATTGCTCCAGCAATAGAATATATGTTCTTAACTGTGCTTGAAAGGAGCAAAAACCACATTGTACAGTTCTAAAATGGTTCTCTGGAGTTTTAATCAGACACTCACTGAGGTTACTAGTAGGTCCATATTGTGGAAGAATTTGAACCAGTACTTTAAAAAAAATTCTACTGGGGAAAAACTACTTCGATTCAGAGCAGTTCCTTTAATCATTGCGTGGGTGGAGGCACAAACCATCACTGGGCAATGAATCCCTTCAGGAGTCAACCCAGGTGCCCCAACCTAATTCAGCTCCATCATGACAAAAAAAAAAAAAAAAAAAAAAAAATTTGTACCGCTACACAATTATTCCCCCTAAGCACATTAGAAACAACACAACTGTAATTCGTAACATACTGCCATCCAGAACTACACTACTCATTCAGATGCAAGAATTCTTAGCGGTAGCATGTAAAAATAAAGATGACACTTACCAGCTGCCTGCTGAGCCACATAGAGATCTACCGTTACATTCATTTGATTAGCTATGTAACTGTCAAACACACAGAAGGGTTGTTCCAGAGAGATTGTAGTCAGTGTAGGATTACCAGGTGCAAACTGGGTGTTTGCAACATGTGGTTTTGGAAGTTGAGCTGCGAGGAAAAAAAAAAAAGTCAAAAACAAACAACGCAAGGGAGTTTTTTTTGGGGGGGGGGGGGTGGAAAAAAGATTGCATTTTCCTACAAAGTAACTTCCATAAATCAGAGACATCACACCACTAGTTCCCATTCCCAGGTTAGGTATTCCCATTCTACAACTGGAGTATTAATTCATGGGCTGGGGCCCAGTGGCTATATGCAAGATGTCAGCACACTACAGTAAGTGTTTCATAAATTCTGCACGACAAAAAAAAGTGGAAGAACGAACAGTTACTCACCATAAAAGCAGATGGAAAGAATCTCCACCACTAGGCCACACTTTTGGAACTGTAAACTGTCTGCATCAGGACCACTCAGAAATACTAACATACTAAAATGCCAGCAGAATAGGCCTAACGGTCTTTCGTGTCTGCTCGTTTGGTCAGTCCCCAACCTGGGTGCTGACCTTGCTGTCCCCTCGCCTTCTCTGGCTTCTCCTTCCAGTTCCGGATATTCTTGCTGCATTGGATTTTGCTTCCAGAACCCTTCCCTGTACTTGTCCCACCCCCTTGAACCCTCCACTGTCTCTGCCTCCACCAGCCCCCTAGGCAGTGCATTCCATGGCTCCACCACCCTCTCAGTGAAGTAGCACCTCCTCCTTTCTCCCCTGAATCTTCCCTCCAGCTTCCAGCCATGCCCTCTAGTGGCCCTTCATCCTTCCTTCAAGCACCCCGACTGTTCCTCCCTATTTACCTCTTCATGTACCTCAAAGACTTCTATCATGTCCCCGCGGTCCCTTCTCTCTTCCAATGTGTACATATTTAGCTCTTGAGCCTCTCCTCATAGGTCCTGTCCCCAAGCCCCAAATCATTTTGGTGCCCTCCTCTGGACCCTCTCAGGAGGTTAATGTCCGCTTTAAGTGGCCTCCAAAACTGCACGTAGTACTCAAAGGTGCGGCCTCACCAAGCAGTTATACAGAGGGAGTATCACTTCCCTCCTTCTGGAGGTGATCCCCCTAGCGATGCATCCCAGCATCCTGTTGGCCTTGGCTGCTGCCCTCCTACAAGTCTCAGTTGTTCATCTTGACATCCACCACCACCCGGTCCCTCTCAGCCATCAAGACTTGTAGCATTTCCCCCCCCCCAGGGTGTACACTTGACCTGGGTTTCTGGCCCCCAGGTGGAGTACCTTACATTTCCCTGCATTGAACCTCAGCTTCCACTTTCTAGACCATCTTTCCAGAGCCTCCAGGTCCCCCTGTAGGGCCACCCTCCCCTCCCCATCCACCACCGCCCCCAGTTTGAGTCATCTGCAAAGAGACTCATCTCACTCGATTCCTGTCCTTATGTCCGTCGTGGCGTTGAACAGAAGGGGCCCAGGACTGATCCTGTGGGACCCCTACTCACACGACCCTCCTTGGGGATGACTATCCCCCAACCACGACCCTCTGGGTCCGGGTCCTGGAGCCAATTGCCTCATCCATCTGATCATCTGGTTCCCCACCCCATTTCTCCCAGCTTATCCAACAGGCCCACGTGAAACAGAGTCAAATGCCTTGCTGAAGTCTAGAAAGAGGACATCCACTGGTCTACCCAGGTCCAAGCACTTGTCACCCAGTCATAGAACTCCACCAGGTTTGTCTGACATGATTTCCCAGGATGAATCCATGCTGTCTATCGTCCAGGCACCCTGACTTATCCAGGTCCCCCCTAGCCTCTCCTTGACAATGCCCTCCATCACCTTGCCCACCAGCGGGTCAGGCTGACAGGCCTGTAGTTCCCTGCCACCTCCCTTGATCCCCCTTGTGGATAGGCACTATATGCGCCACCTTCCAGTCTTGGGGCACCCACCCTGTCCTCAGAGAGATGGTGAAAGCTCTGCCAGGGGTTTTGCCAGGACATCTGCAAGTTCCTTCAGCACTCTGGGATGTAATTTATCCGGCCCTGGTGCTTTCTCCGTCTTAAGGGAGCTGAGGGCTTCCCTCACTCTCTCTGCAGTGATTTCCACTTCCGGTACCCCTTCTCCCTGCTTAGCCCTTCCCCCACCTGCCAGTGATGCCTCCCCCTCTCCCCAGACCTGCTGATCGGTAAGGGCCCCCCCCTCCTATCTGTCTCCTCCCATGTATGATGCAGCACCCCCATTTTCCCTGGTGAAAACTGAGGTGAAGTCCTCATTTTGTACCTCAGCCTGCTCCCCGGGTCTTGTGCCCATCTCTCCCCTGATTTAATCCTGCTAATCTGCCCCTTCACCCTTCGTTTTTCCCAATGTATTTAAAGAACCCTTGTTCCCTCTCCTAATTTCCCTGGCCAGGTTCTGCTCCTTCCATGCCTTAGCCCTCCACCACTCTAGTGGCCCTTCTAGCCATCAGCTCTGCTCCCTCGATCCCTTTCACTCCTTGAGCACTTGAATTGCTTATAGGCTGCTTTTTTCCCCGGCACCACCTCCTGGACCTCCTGGTCCACCAACAGGTTTTGGGCCCTACCGCATTTTGTCTTACTCTTGCACAGGTGCTGGTATCATCCTGCACCCTCTCCTGATGATTTCCACCTACTATCAGCGTCCATGTCTGACCCAATCCCATCCAAATGCTCCTCATGATCCTTCCCATTTCCTTAGAATCCACCTCTGAAGTCGGTTACTTCCAGTCTTTGTGCAGCCTTCTACCCTCCTAGGTCCAGGCAGAACCAGACCGTGGGCATGGTCACTCCTCGCCACGGGTCCCTTACTCCAGGCTCCCAATCTGGTCACTGTCTGCCAGGACCACATCCAGTACCCGTGCCTCCCTGGTCGGTTTCTCACCTGTTGAGTTAGGAACGCTGCCTTGAAAGACATCCAACAACCTCTGTTCCCTGGTCACAGAGGATGTCAGTCTCCCAGTCTGTTCCTGGCATGTTTAAGTCCCCAACACCACCACCGTTCCTCTGCCCAGTCTGCAGTGTCTCCTAACATCTGCCACCAGACTGTCCTCCAGCCTCCTCCGCCAGGGCAGGGTCTATACACCACCCTATTTTTACCCTCTTGCCCCCTCCTGTTATCAAGGTGACCCAAATCGCCTCCACGGTTCCCTCCGCCTCTCACTCCCCTATGCCAATACAGTTTTTACTATCATGCTACCTCCTCCCTCCCCCGTCCTTCCTGAACATAGTGTATCCCTCCAGGTTCAGGTCTCAGTCATGTCTTGCAGTGGCCCAAGTCTCAGTGACCGCTGCACATCCACTGCTCCTCAGTTAGCATCGCCTGGAGCTCAGGCATTTTATTGCCAAGCTCCTGGCATTTATCA
Organism: Neoceratodus forsteri; assembly: GCA_016271365.2. Lineage (NCBI taxonomy): Eukaryota > Metazoa > Chordata > Ceratodontiformes > Ceratodontidae > Neoceratodus > Neoceratodus forsteri. The sequence goes on along the minus strand of CM028131.1, from coordinate 1,653,037,499 downwards.
GGACGACCTTCACCCTTTCCTATAGTTCCATTTCCCTGCATCGTGTTCCCATGGGATTCTGTTTCCCCTGGTCTGCACTTTGCCAGTTGGCCTTTTCCTGCAATCCTCCTGGTCCCCAGGGGTGGAGACAGAGTCCTCCTATCGGCACCCCTTGACAGCCTTTTTTTCCCATCCCACCCCTCACAAGTTTAAACCCCACTTTTCACCAATGAACCCCTCTATTTTCAACTTAAGGATTCCTCCTCCAAATTGAGATGTAGTCTATCTCTAGCATACAGCTCCTTATCCTCCCAGGTCTCCCCAATCCCCCATCAACCCATACCTCTGGCCTCACACCCCCTGAGCCACTGGTTTATCTCCCTAATTTTCCTTTTGTGTTCCCACTAGCCCTTGGCACTGTGGGATTTCTGAGAAGGAAACTGTGCATCCTATGTCATGACAGACCCGGCGGCTCCCTGAATCTTGCCTGTATCTCTGGCTCGCTATTTCCTCAATGTCATTTGATCCAGGTGGACTAGTATGTCTGGGAACCCCCACAATCCTTTGCCAGCTGATATACCTCGTGCTTAGCCTGTGCACCGTAGTCCAGGGAAGCATCTTGTTCTAACTGGCCAGGCTTCTCCCTCCCTATCCCATTTGATACCCCTGATCATAGAATCCTCCAGCAGGAGCACTCTGACCACTCCTTTCTCCATTCCCCCTTCCATGTCCCTCATCCTTCTACAGGCCCTCCACCCAGCTGGCTCGTGTTCCTCCCCTTTCTGGGTGCCACATGCCACCCCCTCCTCCAATCCTATGCCCTCTCCTCCTCCTGAGTATCCTTCTGTTCCTTGCTAATTCCCCCTCACTGCTTGCAACTAGTTCCTTCTCCCCATCTGCTGGCTCATCCTCCCTTCCTTCCTGTCTCCATTTAGTTCCTCCTTTCTAGTCGTGCTCCCTGGCCTAAACCCTCAGCTTCCTTTACTGAATCCTCCTTGTACTTCTGGTACTTCTTTACCTTTCCTCCCAACTGGTCCTTCTCCTTGCGCTTTCCTCCTCTTCCCCTGCCCCGATTCACTGCTCCCCATTCTCCTGCATTCCAGGTCCCCCTGTTCTTCCTGCTATCTGGCCCCTGCCTCCTGCCTCCACTCCCACTCCTTTCCATCTCTAACTACCCCTGTCATGGCTACATCACCCCCTCATCCTTGAGCAGAAGAGAATTGAGCGGTTTGAGTGCAAGGTCTGATCCACCTCCCGCCTTGCTTCCTTCTGTCCAGCCCTGGCCATCTGCCTACTTCCCTGAGAATGTTGTCCTCGTCCCCCTTTGTGAGGGCCCCAGTTACCTGCCTGCTTCCTTGGTAGTGTCCTTTTGCACCCCTCTGCCACGTTCCTATGTGACCCTGAGTATTCTCCTGCACTCCTTTCCTATGCCCCACCCCCGTGCTTGGTGCAACCCTGTGGGAGATTCCCAGCCCCCTTCCCCAACCATACCACCCCCCTTCCCCCAACTTTCTCCTAATCCCCGCAACCTCCTCCCTAAGCTGTGCTAGCTGGTAGCACACTGGGCAACCACCGAACTTCCAAGCCCAGTCCAGTATCATGGCTGCTCCACACCCTGTGCACCCCACCACCCTCCCAAAGATGCCGGCCCTAATGATGTGTGGTTCCATCCCCTTCCAAATAGGTTTCCTTGGGTGAGCCACCAGGTCCCCCCCTAGTCCAAGATACCCCTACTGCCCTAATCAGGTCACCCACTAATCTTACAGACAGTCCCACTGTACACAGTAACCCTGTTACTAGGTGCAGTACAACAATTAAACTTATGAGGAAATGAACAACTCAAGCTCCTCTCTCCCAGCCTTTAAATCCTACCCCAGTGGCTAGAACTACATGAGCTGCACCTGCAGCCTTTTCTCAATTGCAGGGGCAGGTGTTCCCCTATAAATCTGCAGACTCTGGGGAGGGTCTTGGCAGACACCTGACTCAAGAGAGATATCAGCCCTGTGTTCCCTCCAAGCCCAGCAGCCAAAGAACCAGGCCCAAGCAAATCCCACCAAATAGGTTTTAAATCAGAAGAAATAGGCCTCTACCAGCGCAGCCTGTTACACAGTGAAACCTCCACAAAATGAGCCCCCCTTACAGCCACCAAATCAGTTTACAAACATCCAGCAGCACCCCAAACAATACCTTGCTAGCCCCTTAGAAGAAAGAAAGAAAAGAACCAACCTACCAAGTAAAATCCACAAGAACCCTGTGAAAACAACAGCAGCAGCTACTGTCCTGGAACACAACTGATCCTGTCCCCTTCCAGTTCTTTCTGATCTTTGCTATGCAACATCTGTGCCTATATAATTGTAGGCTGCCACTGCTCCTCACCTCCCCGCTAGAGACCAGCTCAGACGGGACCATTACCATGATGAACCAGGGTGATCAGACCAGTACCAGGCACAAGAGACACGGAGACCATATCTCAAGTCCCATGTAAGGCACTTACAGACATCTCCAAACAAGGCAGCAGACAAGCCTTAAAACTTGTACGCCATAAGGTTAAAGGAAGAGAAAGAGAAGAGATCAGATCTGTTGTGACCCAAAGCAGGAGCTCCTCCAAGATCTACTGTTTTAGATCTTCACATGGAGGACATCTCCTCCATTGGGACACACCAATTTGAACAATCCCCAAGCAGTGCAAAGTACCCAGGAAGGATGGCAAAGTCTGACCGAGATCCAATACAAGACAGAAGGACTCAACACTTACAGACCAGAACCAGTACGGCTACAAGAAAGCATGTCTAGACTGGAGCGCTTACTGAAAAGTATGCAGAGTGCTCCATGTGGCAGCAGTGCATACATCAAGTTGCAGAAACATTCTAAAAGCAAGCAACTGAAGTGGCCGTACCCTATGTAAGATGGTCATGCACAGCACCAGGAAGCTCCTTACTACTGTAGACTCCCTATAAAAACAGAAGTTAGCCATACATTTGGACAGTGCAGGCACTGTTTAGACACGGGGGCACGCTCTTTCCCAGGTCAAGAGGGGAATGAATCAAAAGGCTGACAGGAATTCGGAGCAGTCTTTAGTGTGATCAAAAGAGAAACAGTCTATGTACGGCAGTGCCTCACCTTTCTTAGCATGCTCTGGATAATACAGGAGATGTACGGTTTGATATAGTGTAACAAACAAGGCCACCTTGTACCTGTGGAAAAATCAAATAAGGAGACGCGTGCATCAGAACCTAAAGCTTGGAAACCCTACCAGGAGAATTCTTGGTGACCAAAGACAGTATTTTCCCATAAAAGGAAACGCATCTCACAGGTTGCTAAAAATGGAGCCATGGTCAGTTTTTCCAAAATGAAACTAAAGTCCCAAGGCAGAGCCAGTTTACAAAGCTGGGGGAAGGACCTTCAAAAATAAGGGATGTGTCTTGTTCTCCCACCACATGCCAATCAATAGGGGAATGGAAGGCTGAAACAGCAGCCGATGCACCTTAACAGACAAGTACTGTAGATCAGAGTTGGGACAGAAGATATCGTTTTCTGTTAACACCCTTTGCAAACTGAGCGAGAGGCCTTTCGGCACCATGCAATTCTGCTTAAAGTTGGTCCAGCATAACATTCTATGGTGATTTGCATATGCAGTCCATGATGCTTTGCACTGTGTGGCATGTGCGATTTTGTATTTTCTTGAAACCTTGGTTTCCAGCTTTAAATGCTCTTTTTGTAACCCTTGCCTCAGTGTTTGCGCACAGAGGTTCTTTGTCTAGTATTGACAGGACACATACATTGGTCCACTGGATGGGAAGCACACCATATGGATAATTGTTTTCATTTCAAAGAACAGGTCAGTAGAAGACTTACTAGCCACAAGCAAAATATTAGCCATCTGGGGTGGGGTGGGAGTGAGGGAGAACCACACCACAAAATGGGCAATGGCTATGTCTTCATAAGCAAATGCATGCAGATGCAGGAACTGCAGGTCCAGATGGCACAGTAAGTAACCCCAGATACTGTGACAGCAAACCTCGTCAGAGGGTGAGCTGAACAGGGGGTTTCCACTGCCAGATACTGCAGAAATTGCTGGGTTGGCGATATAGCCTAGAGGTTACAGTAACGAGCTGTGAATGAGCTTGGCACAGCCAGCAGAAAGACCTAGGTTTGATTCCCATAACCTCCACTTGCATACTGTGCAACTAAGCAAGTCACAACCTCCTCAGTGCTCGAGGGCTGCCCCTATAAAACAGCATTTTTGCCTAGTGGGTCTTACCCAGTTAAATGTGGCGGTTTTGCATTATGTGGGGGTGCAAAAAGGTCCCACTCTGGAGAACATACTAACATACTAAAATGCCAGCAGACTAGCCCCAACAGTCTCTAGTCTGCTCGATTTTCAGCACCCGCACTGAGGGCCGATTTTGGTGTGTCCCCCTTCCCTTGGGTTATATACTGTCCCCAGTCCCAGATGTTCCACCTGTATTGGGCCTGGTCATATTTACCCTTCCCCTGTACCTGTCCCATCCCCTCAAACCAATCCACAGTCCATCTCTACCAGCTCCCTGGGCAGTGCATTTCATGGCTCCACCACCCTTTCAGTGAAACAACATCTCCTCTCCCCTCTGAGCCTGCCCCCTTCCAGCTTACACCCATGACCTCTTGTTGCCCCACCCTCCTTTCTTGGAGCACGACTATGCCTCCTTTATTACCAACATACATACTAATATAACATACTAACATGCCAGCAGAATAGGTCCAACGGTCTTTCGCGTCTGCTCGTAGTTCGATATTCTTGCTGCATTGGATTTTGCTTCCAGAACCCTTCCCCTGTACCTGTCCCACCCCCTCTTGAACCCCTCCAATGTCTCTGCCTCCACCAGCCCCTTGGGCAGTGCATTCCATGGCTCCACCACCCTCTCAGTGAAGTAGCACCTCCTCCTTTCTCCCCCAATCTCCCCCCTCCAACTTCCACCCATGCCCTCTAGTTGCTCCCTCCTCCTTCCTTCGAAGCACCTTGACTGCTCCTCCCCTATTAACCCCTTTCATGTACCTGAAGACCTCTATCATGTCCCCGGTCCCTTCTCTCTTCCAATGTGTACATATTTAGCTCTTTGCCTCTCCCCATAGGTCCTGTCCCCAGGCCCCAAATCATTTTGTTGCCTCCTCTGGACCTCTCCAGGAGGGTAATGCCCCCCTATGTGGCTCCAAAACTGCATGCAGTACTCGAGGTGCAGCCTCACCAAGCAGTTATACAAAGGGATCATCACTTCCCTCCTTCTGGAGGTCATCGCCCTAGTGATGCATCCCAGCACAGGCTTTTATTTAACTCTAAAAATTGGAGTAGCATTTTGCTCATAAAAGTTATAAAACATTGAAAATGCATAGCACTTGCCTCTGTGTTTAACACCACTTCTAGAAAACCTATAAAAATGCCTTCTGTACAGTTAGTATTGTCCCAAGAAAAAAACGCTAATCAATTATTTAAAACCCTGCAGCACCCTGTTGGCCTTGGCTGCTGCCCTCCTACAAGTCAGAGTTGTTAATCTCGACATCACCACCACCCCAGGTCCCTTATTGATCCCTTTCATGTACTTCAAGACCTCTATCATGTCCCCCCAGTCCCTCCTCTACTCCAGGGTGTACATGTTGATCTCCTTGAGCCTCTCCTCATAGGTAGGATACAAGTTTGTCATGGCAATCATGCACATCATGGATTCCATGACATTTGATCTTTATTCAGGACTTTCACTAGTGTCATCAGAATGGGTCTGTGCTGGGGCCACTCCTGTTCAACACCTATGTCTCGGACATCAGGAGTGAGATTAGTCTCTGTGTTGAACAGGAGTGGCCCCAGCACAGACCCCTGGGGAACCCCATTAGTAAACCCCCGGTGATGAGGCCAATCAACCACCTTCTGAGTATGCTCAGAGAGCCAATTTCCTATCCATCTTAACTGTCTCCCTACCCCCATTTCCTTCAGCTTAGCCAGCAGTCCACTGTGGGGTACCGAATCAAACACCTTGCTAAAGTCCAGAAAGAGGACGTCCACTGGCCTACCCTGGTCCAGGGTCCTCGTCACCCAGTCATAGAACTCAACAAGATGTGTCTGACATGAACTTCCCATGACAAAGCCATGCTGCCTATCGTCCAAGTACCCAGTTTGCTCCAGTAACCCCCCCTAGCCTTTCCTTGATAATACCCTTCACCACATTGCCGACCACAGATGTCATGCTAACGGGCATGTAATTTCCCCATCTCCTCTCTTGATCCCCCTTATGGATTGGCATAACATGGGCCACCCCCCAGTCTTGGGGCACCCACCCAGTCCTCATGTTGAGAAGCTCCACTAGGGGGACTATCAGGACATCCACCAGTTCCCTCAGCACCCTGGAATGCATCTCATCTGGCCCAGGTGCCTTCTCCATCCAAAGGGATCCGAAGGCTTCCCTTACTTTCTCTACTGGGATTTCAGCCTCCACATCCTCCCCTTTTCACCCTGCACTGCTGGGCCCCCACCTGTGTGTGGTGGCCACTCCCTTTCCCCAGACCCATCAGGGCCACTGGTCTCTACCAGTCCCACCCCTTGCAAGACATAGCCCCTCCACCCCACCCCCTGGTAAAAACTGAGGCAAAGTACTCATTTTGGACTTCTGCCTGTTCCCCAGCCTCCTGTGCCCAACCATCCCCTATCCTCATCTTGCTGATCTGCCCCTCTTTTCCTCCCCCATGTATCTAAAGAACCCCTTGTCCCCCCTCTCTGGATCCCACTGGCCAAGGACTGCTCCTTTTTTGCCTTAGCTGCTCTCACCACCCTGGTGACTCTTAGCAGTCAACTCATATTCCTCCTGATCCCTTTCACTCCTTGAGCACTTGAAGTGCCGATAGGCCGCATTCTTTTCCTTCACCACCTCCTGGGTCCACCAGCAGGGTTTTCTGACCTTACCAAACTTACGCCTTTCTCTTGCGCAGATCTGGTAACCTTCTTTATTCCCCTAATGATCCCCCATCTGCTGTCAGCATCCATATCCGGCCTTATCCCGTCCAGATGATTTTTTAAGGATCCTTCCCATCTCCCTGAAGTCTGCACCCCTTAAGTCGGTTACTACCTTCCTTGTTCAGCTTTTCTCCCACCCTAGGTCCAGGAAGAACCAGACTGGAGTGATCACTCCCAACCAATGGGTCCCTCACCTCTAGGTTCCCAATCTGATCACTGTTCACCAGAACCACGTCCAGTGTCTGCACCTCCCTAGTTGGCTCACCCACCTGTTGCATCAGAAATGCATCCTGGAAGACATCCAGCAGCCTCTGCTCTCTGGTCACTGGTGATGTCATAGTCCCCCAGTCTGTTCCTGGCATGCTGAGGTCCCCCATTACCACTACCCTTCCCCCTTTCCCAGTCTCGTGTCCCTCGATATTTGCCACCAAACTTTCTTCCAGGACCTCCACCAGTGCTGGTGGTCTGTATACCACTCAAACCTTTTACTCTTACGCCCCTGCATCAGCAAGGTGACCCAAATAACCTCCACGTTCCCCTCTGCCTCCTCTAACCCTTCAATACTCATGCCACTTAACAGTGCTACACCACCCCCCCCTTCCCTCCCCCCTATATTTTCTGGGCATAGTGCAGCCCTCCAGATTTAGGTCCCCTTTCATCCCCTCGAGTTCCCATTTCTCAGCTCCTGCACCCTACCTGGTGACCCATTTCCATATCTCCCTAGCCCCCTAGAGGAGTGGAGACCATGTCCCCGATTTACCAAACCTGCTGGCACTGCCCCTTCTTTGATCCCTCCCCCTTCACAGGTTTAAACCCCACCTTTCGACGATTAACCCAGCTAGTTTGAGCTTTAGGATTTCCTTCCCCAAATAAATACATGGGGAGCCTGTCCCTAGCGTACAGCCCCTTATTCTCCCAGGTTCCCCCCAGTCCCCCACCAGGCCATACCCCAATTCTCCACACCACTCCCAAAGCCACTTATTTATCTCCCTAATCTTCATCTTTTCTTTCCCCACTAGCCCTTGGCAGACAGGATTTCCAAAAAGAAAATCTTACAGCCTATGGAAAGGCATACCCTGGCCAACTCCTGGAACCTTGCCCGAATTTCTAGTTCACCATTACCATTTATGTCATTTGTTCTCAAGTGCACTAGAATGTCCGCAGTCCCCCTGCATTCCCTTGCCAGTGAATACAACTCATGCTTGGCCTTGTGCACCATCAGGCCTGGGTGGCATTTGGTTCTGATCAGACAGGTTTTACCCTCCTCCTGCCCCTCCCACTGGATGCCTCTGATCATGGAGTCCCGCCATGGCAGTACTCCAACCTCCCTCTTACGTTCCTGCTCACCCCTTAGGTTCCCCCTCTTTCCATGCCCCTCCTCATCCCTTCGTCCGGATTCTCTCCTCAGCCGGCTCCTCGCACTTCCCACAATGTGTGTGTTGAGGGTAGCCCCTTCACTATTGTCCCTGGTCACCGCCTCTACCAGTGTCCTGGCTATCTTTCCCCACTCCTTACTAATCCATCTGTCCTATCAGTCTGCCTGCTTGGATTTCTGCTCGCTATCATCCCATTTATGTCCTGTGCCTTCCTGCTGGTCGTGCTCCACTGTTCATCAGCCTCCTCTTTGTTCCCCTGAGCCACTTTTCTTCTCCCCTCCTACCCCTCTTCCCCAGTCCTGTCCAGGACCCCCTTTATTGCACACTTGCCACTTGCCCCCTTCATCAATTCTGTCCATCCCTGCCCCAGCTTCACCAGCAGCATCCTCCTCCTCCCCCCCCACCCCCTTACCAATGGGTGTAAAAGGGTTAAAACAATTTGAGAGCCGAGCCCATCCCCAGTGCCTGTCTCCTGCTGCCTCAGTTTCCTTTGGAAACCTTCAGACTCTTGCCTACTGCTGTGGAAATTTCCACCTTTTCTGCCCCATCTGCCAGGGTCCCCTAGAGCTCCTTGCGTACCCCTCATCCCCTGGTGTGAGCACCTCTTCACTTCTCCCCCAGCTTGGGAGGCCCCGGCACCTAGTGCTTCCATGTAGGTGACCGCTTGCCTCCTACCTCTCAAATCCTCCCACTCCAGCTGCCGTCAGATCCTCTCCATCTCCTCCTTAACCTGTGCCAGCTGGTAGCACAGAGCATCCTCCAAACTCCCAAGCCCAGTCCAGTATCATGGTCGCACCACACCCTGTGCACCCAACCACCAACCCAAAGATACCTGCTCTAGTGATATGCGGTCCCTTCCCCCTCACCACAGCAGTCTTTTCTAGGCCAAATTACCAACTCAGTGGTTGTACAGTTTCTCGAGCTACCAGTACCTATACATAGAAACAGACTTTGATGGCAGATAAGGACCGCTAGGCCCATCTAGTCTGCCCATTTCCCTACCTACAGGATAGGCCGCAGATCCTAGTTAACCAAACAGCCTATATATTCCTGCCCCCCACAAGAATTGCCTTATGTCTATCCCATGCATTCTTGAATTCTCCCAGTTTTAGACCCCACAACTTCCTCAGGAAGGCTGTTCCATGCATCCACTACCCTCTCTGTGAAATAATATTCCTCACATTGCCCTGAACCACCCTATCTTTAAATTGTGTGCCCTTGTTCTTGCAAGTCTCTTTCTGAAAGATGCTACCTCTTGACTTTGATTCCCTGAGGTACTTGAAAGTTTCTATCATGTCCCCTCCCTTCTTTCCTCAAGGTATACATATTAAGCTCCTTTAGTCTCTCCTCATACGGCTTCTCTTGCAGACCCTGCACCATTTTAGTGCCCTCCTCTGGACTGCCTCTATCCTGTCTATGTCCTTGTGGAGATGGGTCTCCAGAACCGGACACAGTATTCCAGATGGGGTCTCACCAACTGTCTGTACAGAGGGATAACAACTTCCTGTTTTCTGCTGCTGATGCCTCTCCCTATACATCCCAGTATACCCTGCCCTCCCTACTGCCTTCTCATTGCTTGCTAACCTTAGGGTCATCTGATATGATTACCCCAGGTCCCTTTCCTGTTTTGTTGTTGTTACTACCTCCCCACCCATTGTGTATTCTTCCCTGGGTTCTTGTTTCCAGGTGCATTATTTTCACTTTTGCATTGAATCCTAGCTGACATACGCTCTGACCATTCATCCAACCTTGCAAGTCCCTTTTCATCCTTTCCACGCCTCCTTGTGTATCAACCCTGTTGCAGATCTTTGTATCATCTGCAAAAGGCATACCTTTTCCTTCCAGTCCCTCTGCAATGTCACTGATGAAGACATTAAAAAGGACTGGACCCAATACTGAACCCTGCGGTACCCCACTGGTAACCGCCCTTTCTTCAGAGTGGACTCCATTTACAGTTACCTTCTGTGTCCTGTTGTCCAGCCAATGGCTACCACCCTAGGACCCACTCCCAGGCTGGTTAATTTGACTAATAATCTTTTATGTGGGACTGTCAAATGCCTTGCTAAAGTCTAGGTAGGCCATGTCCACAGCCCCTCCCTGGTCTACTACTTTGGTCACCCAGTCAAAGAAATCTATTAGATTCGTCTGACATGACCTTCCCGCTGTGAACCCATGCTGCCTTGGATCCTGTGCTCCACTGACCTCTAGGTACTCAACTATTCTTTCCTTCAGAAAAATATACCTAGAAGATTCCCCCCCATACAGCATATAGACTTTTAAAGCTTGCTCTGGGGAGGGAGGGGTGGATTTGGACCCACACCAGACTCACTAGAGTGCATCAGCCCTGTGGCTGCCCCTCACTGCACCTCCAAGCACTGCAAGCTAGTGATGCAGCACCAGCTAGTGATGCCAGCAAACAGCAATCACAATTCCACTCAAAGCACAAAAAATAGGTTTGCAACCAAAAGAAACGGGACTCCAGTTTAAATAGCCTAACTAACATCATGAAAATAGGCTTGAAATTAGGAGATATAGTTTTCCAATTCAAAGAAACTGCCCCAATAAAAATCACACCTAACAAGTTTTAAATCAGAAGAAATGCCTCCCCAAACACAGCCTGCTACACAGTGAAACAAACAAATGAGCCCACTTATAGCCACCAAAATAGGTTTAAAAATCCCAACAGCCCCTAAACAGTACCCTGCTAGCCCCTTAGAATTAGTAAGAAACAAAAGAAATAACCACCTACCAAGTAAAATCCACAAGAAACAATGTAAAATCAGCAAGAAGCTACTGTACTGGAACTAATCTGATCCCTCCTCCTTCTGGTACTTCTCCCATCTTGCGAAGAGGCAATTTACCATAGAATTCAGCAGTTTCCCCCATTTGTGCACAAGGGACAGAGACCTGCTAAGCTGATCTTCAAAGACATTTTGGACAGTTGGGAGAACACATGACTGACATCTTGTACCACACTCTCCTCACTTCCCTGCATAAAGGAGCAGAGTGCCCTCTTGCTTATGTAGTGCATGACAGACACGGTTTGAATCAGCAAGGGACAAGGTGCTCCTGCAAAGCCTGGATACAAAAACCAAAAAGCCTGCATAATTAGTACACTGCTATAGAAAGCAGACTCCAGATAAGTCCAGGACACCCCTGGGTCCGATCTACCATACTAGGGGACCACAGTTTTGTACACAGGGCTGTTGATGGGAGGCATGGACAAAACTGGCAACAGGTCACTAAAATTAACCCCCATCATGCCCCCTAGCAGGTTGAGGGGTCAGAGATTTGAGGGGCCTTAAAGTCTTTCTGGATTGCTGAATCCCGTGTAGAGCGTTTTCAACATCACTCCCAGACAGCCTGGAACCTCTAAAAAGGTCATTCAGTACAGCCTGTTGTACATCAGTAGCAAATCCAGCTACACTAAATCTGTCCGAAGACAGCAGCTTAAGAAAACAGCCTCAGGGTACGGGACAAATACCCACTGGAAACCAGGCAAGGGGGCTAGGCTAGAGATGAGTCAAGTACCCAAAGTCAAGAGTGGATACTGGTGGAGGGAGGTTTAAGAGAGATGTGAAGTAGTACTATGGTATGGAAAGTGTGGTGGAGCCATGGTACAGTCTGCCAGTGAATGTGGCGAGCACTGCAGCGATACAAGGTCATATCTTATTGTCTTGGCTCATGTTTTATATAAAACGTGATGTATATAATGCATCAGACATGCCCATAGTGGCCAGTGTTAAGTGCAAGGGATCATGGGTATAAGTACATGGGCCCTGTACAATTAAGTGAGTTCTTGTTACTAGGCAGGAAAATTGTGCTGTAGCCAGGGGCTGGAGTTAATTTAAAAGGAGACTAAAGAATAATTAAGCAGAGCTGGCATGCAGAAGGTCCGTCTGTGTCTTAATGGACAAGAGCATCCACGTGAGAATGTCTGGCTTCCCTTGTTTTGAGAGGTCTGCTGACAAGCTTGTTAACAGCAGAAGGTCCATCGAGACCTGGTGGCCATTCTGGGCCAGGTTCTGTAACGGAAGGAAGGTTCGACACCATATGGCGTCTACTGTAGTCAATGAGTTTGAATCTACCAAGTATAACTAAAATTATAGCCATCTCCCAGCAAGAAGGCTGGATGTTCCCCCAAAATTCTGGTTTCAACTGGTTGACCTCCAAGTTTTTCCCCTCCCCTTGTATTCAGAACTGCGTATCTGTTTTTTGAAATAAAAATACAGAGATATGATTGGTTGGGTAACCATAGAAACAGAATGCTAGCCAGTCAGGACCAGCCACTATCCACTGGACCTCCCCTTTTGAAACCCTTTAAAAACTAGGATGCAGAGGGATGTCTGAGCCTTTTGTTGCCTTTTTGCTTGAAGCCTTTGGGATCCTCTCTGCCCACACAAACATTCTCCAAGAATTATTCTGTACTACCAAGACTCAAGATTTTCAACTGCCTTTGTAAAAACCTTGCACTTCAAAAATTCCACAATTGAGGACTCAAGGTAGAATTTTAATTTCAGAGTTAGTGTAGGTTTATGTATAATTTTCCATTTTATGTTAAATAGCCTGTAACCAACGTCTAAAATTATCGTTATTTAATTTAAAATTTTATTAGTAAAGCCTTTGGTTTATTTTAAGATAATTCTGCCTATGCAGTGTGTGCACTGCCTTGGTAAAAGCCGTTCAAATGATACCATGCCTGTTTTGAGGCTAAACACTATCATTAGGGAGCGTGTGACAAAAGAAGGGGAGGAAATACAAAGGGTCTTCGGAGGAGCCTGTGGGGGTTGGAACAGAGCTCTGCATTTTCTGGGGAAAGAGAATAGGGCCAAGGCCCCCCGAAAAGCCTATACATGCCTGTGGTTTTCCAGTTTGTGGTGCAGTGGCTGAAAGGGTTCTACCCCAGGAACACAGACTTGAGACTATTTGTATCCCCTCACCCTGGGATTCTCTGGCACACATTCAGTTGTGAAACCGGAGGAATTTGCTGTGATGCAGAGAGAAATGCCACCCCAGGGGAGTGGGTTGGTGACAACCACAAAGACCTAAATGGACTGGCTGGGACACAGTGAAGGGTCCGGCAGTTGCTCAGATCGGTAGCACTAGGGAAGGAGATGGGTTGATAGTGAAATTAAAACCTCATATGGACAACAGGTCACAAGGCAGACTATATGACCTTTGTTTTTTTTTCCCCCCCCCAAGCAGTCCAAAGAACCAGATAAAGCCAAGGCAGACTGCCAGACAGAACAGGGAGCGGCACGATCTTTTGATAGTGACTGCTCCCCACCATCCTACCGAGGATGGAAACTGGAGTCTGAAAGTCTGGCTCCTGTTCTGTTCTTTTGGGGGGGGTTTCCACCAATTGGGTAGCCAGCTGAAGTCAGCAGGGGCCGGGAGCTAGGAAAGCCTGCTTCCCCACTATCACTCCTCACTGCTAAGTCCAGAGAAGGACAACCAAAATGGTACAAGGACTGCACCAGAAGACATACGAGGACAGATTAATAGAGCTCAATATGTATACCCTTGAGCAAAGGAGGGAGAGAGGTGATATGATCGAGGCATTCAAACACCTTAAGGGCATTAACAAGGTGAAAGAGTAACATGTTTAAATATAAGAAAAATAGCAGGACAAAAGGACACAGCATAAGATTAGAGGGGGGCCGATTAAGGGGTAATGTGAGGAAGTTCTTTTTCACAGAAAGGGTGGTGGAGGCATGGAACGGCCTACCTCAGGAAGTGGTGGATATGAATACAGTGCAGGGCTTCAAACAGGCATGGGATAGGCATAAGGGAGCAATACAAATGAGTATGAATAGATAGGCCATTGACAGAGCAAAGGCCGATGGCACATTTATAAGGTAGAAAAACAAATGGGCAAACTGGATGGGCCTTGCTGTCCTTATCTGCCATCAACTTCTATGTTTCTACGTTTCCAAGTGACCCTCCCACTGAGGACCTGCGCAAGAGACATCTGGAGTATGCCAGGGTCAGCCAAGAGCCCTACCCACCCGAGCCCAGATAATACTCAGGAAGAGGGGTGTAGGAAAGAAACTGCTAAACTATCCTAACAATAATTACACTAGGTGGGTACCAGCAACACCGGAACACCCCCCCCCCACACACACACAAACCACATGTGGGGTATAGGTTAACACCTGCATCTGCGTTTTTATGAAATTGTTGCCGTTTAGGTAATTACCTTTATCTGTGATATAGCAAGGGTCGTATCAATTACAGGATCATTTTGTGTGCCTCAGTTACTCATACAGTCACCTTTACTGGGTTCTGGAAGAGATCAAGAAAGGCAGGGAGTGCAGGAATACTGAATGGTGGAGGTAGTACGTGGCTGTGGGGTGGCAGTCTTCAGGAAGATTTTTTTTTTTTTTTTTTTAATACTGTGGTGCTGCCCATCTGTGTGCACCTCTCAGAGTTGAAGTAAAGGGTCACTAGTCCAGTTGGCTGGAGTCGGGGGGGTGGGGGAACCTTCTCCCCTACCCAGGGACCAAGTCTGACAGTTACCTCAAAGGATGTCAGGCAGAGTGGCTGGACTACAAGTGGACTTAAGAAGGGTGGGGTGTCTGTTACATGCACATTCCTCAACCAGTGCCACTACAAAATTCTTACGCCACTCTGGCAGAGTGGTACTGCAAAGAGGAAGTGCCCGTGGAGGATAAGACAGCCCTCATTTACTGGAAACTCCAAGGAGAGTGGTAGAGGTCCCCCGAGGAGGAGGAAGCAATATCTGGTGGAGGATTCAACTTTCAGGGGGACAGAGTTGGGAATAGAAAAGGGGGAGAGAGAGGTTAGGTGCCTACTTGGCACCATTGGATGGAAAGTCTATCATATGGCTTGCTAGGGTATCAGGAAGGAAGGGGAGCTGGATGTCATTGTCCACATGGGGACAAGTGACCTGGCATGGGATGGGGCTCGAATAGTGCAGGGGGAGTTTAGGAACTTGGAATCAATCTTAGACAGGTAGCACATTCCGTAGCTTTTGCAGAGGTGCTGCCCGTCTACAACAGGGGCGAGGAGAGATCTCTTCACCAAGGCCCTTCCAACTCATTGAAGGAATCATGCAGGGAGAAGTGGGTACAGCTACACTGGGGAATAGGGACCCACCTGAGAGGATAAGAGGCTATACAGAGATGACTGCCTGCATCCATCCAGGAGGGGAGACTCAGTCCTCTGTGGATGGTTTGAATGTTGGATGAACATTTAAAAGCAGACTAATGGGGGAGAGAGAGAGAAGGGAGGAGAAATGGCACCCCAACCAAACCGACAGAAACAAGGAGATTCCAAGGAAAATACCAGGGGTGGAGAGAGGTACAAGTTAGTCAAAGAGTAAGGTGAAAGAAAAAAAATAAATAAAAGGTCAGAAGGAAAAGTGGAGAAACATTTAAAAAAAAAATAAATAAATAAAAAAAAGGGGGCAACAAGCAAAGACCCAACAAAATCTGGAAGGCCATGGCAATGCTAGAAGTCTGGGGAAACAAGATCCCAGACCTGGACATTATGGTCACTACTGAATCATGGTGCATGGACAACCATGACTGGGACATGTCACATGGTCATACCAGGCTACATGCTGTTCAGAAGGGACAGGGTGTGAAAGAAAGGAGGGCCTGTGGTGCTTTATGTAAAGTAAAGCATCAAAGCAGTGAAAATGCAGGTAATATGGGTAGCAGAAAGAGGTGTTGTGGGTCACCCTCAAGGAAACAGCCACTATTTGGACAAGCATGATCTACAGAGGTCTGCCTGGGCACAGGAAGAGAAATTAGATAAGGAAATGTTACGTGCAAGTGGCAAGATGGCTAAAACAAAAAAACAAAACACACACACACACACACACACACACACACACACACACACACACACACACACACATCTCTCTAACATGCTAAAATGCCATCAGAATAGGCCCAATGCTCTTACGTGTCTGCTCATTTGGTCAACCCCCACCCTGGGAGCAGACCCTGCCCTCTGCTTCTCCTTCCCAGTCCGGATATTCTCACTGCACTGGTTTTGCTTCCAGAACCCTTCCCTGTACCACTCCCTCTTGAACCCTCCACCAGCCCCTGGGCAGTGTCATTCCATGGCTCCACCACCCTCTCAGTGAAGTAGCACCTCCTTTCTCCCCAAATCTCCCTCCAACTTCCTCCCATGCCCTCTAGTTGCTCCCCTTCCATCAGAGCACCCTGACTGCTGCTCCTCCATTTACCCCCTTCATGTAACCTTAAGACCTCCATCATGTCCCCCAGTCCCTTCTCTTCCAATGTGTACATATTTAGCTCTCCGAGCCTCTCCCCATAGATCCTATCCCTCAAGCCCCAAATCATTCTGGTTGCCCTCCTCTGGGGGCTCTCCAAGAGTTCAATGTCCCTCTTTAAATGCGGCCTCCAAAATTGCATGCAGTACTCTAGGTGCGGCCTCACTAAGCAGTTACAGTGGAAGTATCACTTCCCTCCTTCTGAAGGTGATCCTCCTAGCAATGCATCCAAGCATCCTGTTGGCCTTTGCCGCTGCACTCCTAAAAGTCTCAGTTCAGCTTGACATCCTCCACCCCCCCGGTTCCTCTCAGCCAGAGACTTGTAGCACCCCCCAAGGGTGTACACTTGTTCCAGGTTTCTGGCTCCCAGGTGCAGTACCTTCCATTTCCCACCGTTGAACCTCAGCTTCCACTTTCTAGGACCACCTTTCCAGAGCCTCCAGGTCCCCCTGTAGGGCCACCCTCCCCTCCTCCCCATCCACCACTGCCCCCAATTTTGAGTCATATGCAAAGAGACTCATCTCAATCCCGATACCCTTCCTTATGTCAGGGATGTAGGCATTGAACAGGAGGGGCCCCAAGGACTGATCCCTGGGGGACTCCACTAATGACCCTCCTTGGGGATGAGACTATACCACCAACCATCCGGTCCTAAAGCCAACTTCCTATCCATCTGATCATCTGGTTCCCCACCCCCATTTCTTCCAGGTTATCCAACAGGCCCCATGAGGAACAGAGTCAAACGCCTTGCTTAAGTCAAGAAAGAGGATGTCCACTGGTCTACCCAGGTACAAGGCACTCGTCACCCAGTCATAGAACTCCACAAGGTTTGTCTAACATGATTTCCCTGGGACAAATCCATGCTGTCTATCATGCAGGCACAACTTTTCCAGGTCCCCCCAGTCTCCTTGACAATGCCCATCACCTTGTCCACCACCGATGTCAGCCTGGCAGGCCTGCAGTTCCCTGCCACCTCCCTTGATCCCCCTTGTGGATAGGCACTATATGCGCCACCTTCCAGTCCTGGGGCATCCACCCTGTCCTCAGAGATGCTGAAGAGCTCCGCCAGGGGTTTTGCTAGGACATCCGCCAGTTCCTTCAGCACTCTGGGATGTAATTTATCCAGCCCTGGTGCCTTCTCAGTCTTAAGGGACCAGAGGACTTTCCTCATTATCTCTGCCATGATTTCCACCTCTGCTACCTCGTCCCCCTACCAGTGATGCCCCCCCACTCCCCAGACCCACCAATATGCAAGGGTCCCCCATTCCTCAGTTTCACCATCTCCTCCCATGTATGATGCAGCCCCCCCACCCATTTTCATTGGTGAAAACTGAGGTGAAGTACTCATTTAGTACCTCAGCCTGCTCCCCAGGTATTGTGCCCATCCCTCCCCCTGTTTAATCCTGCTAATCTCCCCCCCGTGTATCTAGAGGAACCCTTGTTCCCTCTACCAATTTCCCTGGCCAGGTTCTGCTCCATCCTTGCCTTAGCAGACCTCACCACCCTAGTGGCCCTTCTGGTCATCAGCTCATACTCCCCTTGGTCCCTTTCACTCCTGAGCAGTCGAGATGCCTATAGGCTGCCTTCTTTCCCCTCACCACCTCCTGAACCTCCCTGGTCCACCAGCAGGGTTTTCAGGCCTTACCGCATTTTCGTCTTACTCTTGTGCAGGTGCTGGTAGCATCCTGCACCACCCCCTCCTGTCAGTGTCCATGTCTCGCCCAATCCCATCCAAGTGCTCCTTAAGGATCCTTCCCATTTCCTTGAAATCCACCCCCCTGAAATTTGTTATCTCCGTCTTCGTGCAGCCTTCTACCACTCCTAGGTTCAGGCAGAACCAGACCGTGGCATGGTCGCTCCCCACCAACGGGTCCCTTACCGCCAGGCCCCCAATCTGGTTACTATCTGCCAGGACCACATCCAGTATCCGCTCCTCCCTGGTCGGTTCCCCCACCTGCCGAGTTAGGAACGCGTCCTGAAAGACATCCATCAACCTCTGTTCCCTGGCCACTGAGGATATCCTAGTCTCCCAGTCTGTGCCTGGCATGTTTAAGTCCCCCAGCACCACCACCCTTCCCAATCTGTAGTCTCTTTCAACATCTGCCACCAGGCTCTCCTCCAGCTTCTCCACCACTGCAGGGGGTCTATACACCACTCCTATTTTTACTCTCTTGCCCCACCCTGTTATCAAGGTGACCCAAATTGCCTCCACAGTTCCCTCCACCTCCTCTGCTCCTCCTATGGCAATGCAGTTTTTGACTACTATTGCTGCCCCCATCCTTCCTGAACATGGTGCAACCCCCCCCAGGTTCAGGTCCCAGTAGTGCCCTGCGGTGGCCCAGGTCTCAGTGACCGCTGCCACATCCACCACTCCTTCAGTTTGAATCGCCTGGAGCCCAGGCATTTTATTGCCCAAACTCCTGGCATTTAGCAGGACTACCTTCCACCCCTTCCCTATACTTCCATTTCCCCTGCTCATGTTCCTGTGGGGATTTGGTCTTCCACTGGTCCACACCTAAACAGCCAGCCTTTTCCTGCATTCCTCCAGCTCTCTAGGGGGGTGGAGATAGAGTCCCTCCTTTATCAGACCCCCCACCCGACAGCTTTTTCTCCCATCCCTTCCCCCTTCACAAGTTTAAACCCCACCTTTCACCTATGAACCCCTCTTTTCAACTTAGAATTTCCTTCCCTCCGAACTGAGATGCAGCCTCTCTAGCATACAGCCCCTTATCCCCAGGTCTCCCAATCCCTCCCCCCATCAACCCGTACCCTCTGTGGCCCCACACCACTCCCTGAACCACTGGTTTATCACCCTAATCTTCCTCTTGTGTACCCCACCAGCCCTTGGCACTGGCAGGATTTCGAGAAGGAAACTGCGCATCCTATATCATGACAGACCCTGGCAGCTCCTGAACCTTGCCTGCATCCTCTAACTCCTATTCCCTCTAGTCATTCGTACCCAGGTGGACCAGTATGTCAGGGGACCTCCACAATCTGTCAGCTGATAATACCTAATGCTTGGACCTTGCATCATTCGCTCAGGGAAGCATTTTGTTCTAACCGGGCAGGCTTCTCCTTTCCGATCCCATTTGATCCCCTGCTCATGGGATCCCCAACAGAAGCACTCTGGCCTCTTTTCCTCCATTCCTCCCCCATCAATGTCCCTCATCCTTTCTAGCCCTCCCCTGCTGGCTCCTTGCTCCTCCCCATCAGGGTGCCACCTGCCATCCCCTCATTTACCCTGGCCACCCCCTTCCCTCCAGTCCTATGCCTCTCGTCCTCCCGAGCATCCTGCTGTACCTTTCTACCCCCACCATTACTGCTCATGACTGGGCCCCCCCCACCAATCTGCTAAACAAGCCTGGCTCGTCCTCCCTCCCTTCCCGTCTGTTCAACCCCTCCTTGCCCGTCGTGCTCCCCTGGGCTAAACCCTCAGTTTCCTTTACTGTATCCTTGTACTTCTGGTCCTTCTCCTTGGGCTTTCCTCCTGTTCCCTCCCCCGGTTTTCCTGCATTCCAAGTTCTCCCCTGCTCTCCGGCCCCCACCTCCTGCCTCCTACTCCCTTTCCATCTCTAAAATATGAAGCACACGATTTGTTTGATCTGTTCTTTTCTATAATATAGATACATAGATACATAGACAGTGTCGGCAGATAAGGGCCTATGGCCCACCTAGTCTGCCCATTTGAGCTTGTAAGTTCAGTTTGTTTTCCTAGAAGTCTATTTCCCCTTACCCCCGACCTCTAGAATTCCTTTATGTCTATCCCATGCATTCTTAAATCCTTGATTGTTTCAGCCCCACCACTTCCTCTGGCAGGGTGTTCCACTTGTCTACCACCCGTTCTGTGAAGAAATTCTTCTCATGTTTCCTCTGAATCGTCTCCTCCCTCCAACTTCATCCCATGCCTCTAGTCCTGGAAACATCTTTTCGCTTAAAATGGTGTTTTCCTGCACCCTGTTCTTCCCTGTAAAATACTTGTATGTCTCTATCCATATCCCTCTCTCCCTCCTCTCCCAGGGTAGCATGTTCAGTTCCTTCAACCTGTCTTCATAGGACTTGTGATGCAACCCATGCACCATCTTTGTTGACCTCCTCTGAACCTTCTCTACCCTGTCTATGTCCTTACGTAGGTATGGTCTCCAGAACTGTACACTGTACTCCAGGTGGGGCCTCACTTTTCCTGCTGGTGATGCCCCTGCCTATACATCCCAGCATCCTATTTGCTTTACCTGATGCCTTGTCACACTGTTTCCCTACCTTGAGGTCATCAGAGATGACAACCCCAAGATCCCTTTCCTGCTTGGTGCATGCTATATCCTCACCCCCCAACTGATATATTGTGCCAGGGTTTTTGTGCCCCATATGCATTATCTTGCACTTCTTTGCATTGAATTTCAACTGCCAAACCCTTGACCATTCTTCAAGTTTCTGCAGGTCCTTCTCATTCTGTCTACACCCTCTGGTGTCTACTCTGTTAGAGCTTTGTGTCATCAGCGAACAGTGAAATTCTGCCTTCTAGATCCTGTGCAATGTCACTGATGAAGATGTTGAATAGGACCGTCCCAGCACCGATCCTGTGGTACCCCACTGGTCACTCTTCCCTCTGTGGAGTGACAGCCATTCACCACCACCCTGTGTCCTGCCACCCAGCCAGTTACCTACCCACCACACTACTGTCCTGCCCACACCCATATTCCCCAGTTTGTGTAGAGTCTTTTATGTGGCACAGTGTCAAAGGCCTTGCTGAAGTCCAGATAGGCCATGTCCACTGCCCTCCTGATCCACCTCCCTAGTCACCCAGTCAAAAATTCAATGAGGTTGGTCTGACATGGCCTCCCCTGGTGGGAAACTCATGCTGCCTTGGGTCCTGTGGTCCATTGACAACCAGATGTTCACCAATCTCTCCTTCAGTAGTGCTTCCATGATCTTTCTCACTACCGAGGTGAGGCTGACTGGTCTGTAGTTCCCTGCTTCTCTTTGTTCCCACTTTTTGGCCAAGGGACATCTGCTGTCCTCCAGTCTTTGTGTACCTCCCTGTTTCCAGTGATTGGCTGAACAGGATAGCCAGAGGTTCAGCCACCACTTCTTAGTTCTTAAGGACCTGAGGTTGCACCCCATCTGGCCCCATTGCTTTATCAGCTCTTATTACTTCCAGTTCCTTCAGGACCTTTCTCGTGTAAAGGGACTTGTGTCCATTTCTGCACCATTTCTCCACCTTGTACTCCCTTCGGACCCATTACCCCCTCTTCTTAGTAAAGACTGAGCAGAAATACCTGTTCAATATGTCAGCTTTACAGTTGTCATCCTCCACGGCTCACCCTCCCCTTCAGTCTCACTATCCCTCCCTTTGTCTTTCTTTCACTTATGTACCTGTAAAAGGTTTGTCCCTTACCCACTGATTTTGCAATGTGTTCTTCTGTCTGAGCTTTGGCTTCCCTTACCGACTTCCCTGCCTCCCTTTGTTTCTCCTGGTACTTCTCCCTATCCCCTTCTGCCTGTGTCTTTTTGTATTGCCTGAATGCAATCTTTTTGGCTTTCACTTTCTTTGCCTCTTTGGAAAACCATAATGGTCTCCTCTTCCTTTTCCTCTTGCTAACTTGCTTATAATTCTGTTGTTCTTATAATCCCCATTTAAATACTGCCCACTGTTCCTCAACCCCCGATTCCTGTCCCATTCCCTTAATGCCTCTTTTCAAGTATCTCCCATTTTCCCAAAGTCTGCCCCTAAAATCCAGGATCGTGTTTTTGTGTGGTTTGGTTCTGCTCTTTCTGTGATTTCAAACCACAATGACTGGTGGTCACTGTTACCCAGGTGCTCCCCACTGTTACCCCCATCACACTGTCCCTGTTTGTGAGCACAAGGTCCAGTATTGCCTTCTGCCGAGTTGGTTCCATGACCAGTTGCTTGAGAAGGCACCTGAAGGAGTCAGGATAAATCTGCTCCTAGTTGATGCTGCTGCTGGGATGCTCCAGTCCATCTGGTATATTGAAGTCTCCAACCAGTACTACCTCACCCTTGTCTGCCATCCTTTGGATGGCTAGCATCAGCTCCCTATCCGTTTCTTCCTCCTGGGCTGGTGGTCTATAGACCACACCTGTGCGGATGGCTGTCCCCATTTTCCTTTCCAGCTTAACCCACAGTATCTCTCCCCCATTTTGTTCCTCCTGGATCTGTGTGGCTCTTGTCATTTTTCACATACAGTGCCACTCCTTCTCCCTTCCTGCCTGCTCTCTCTTTTCTGAATATGTTGTAGCCAGGTATGGCCATCTCCCAGTCATGGTTATCATTACACCAGGTTTCAGTGATGGCCACAATGTCCAGGTCTGACTGTACCATGACAGCCTCAGATCTTCCATCTTGTTGCTAAGGCTCCTGGCATTTGCACATGGCTTTCCATGATTTGACCTCCCTAAGCTGCTTCACTGTTCTACTCAGCCCTTCCTTGGTTGTCATTTATCCCTGGTTCTCCTTGCTGTCTGCCCTTCTGCAGATTTTGCCCTTTTCTGCGTATCCACCTTTTGGACACTAATCTCCATCTTTTGCACACTGCTTTGCAGGGACAGCCACTCCTCTGGTTCACTGGTTCCACTACTAGCTGTGGGGATGAGCAAGTAGAGTACCGTCCTTGCTGGCCTGCCACACCCTTTGCTGGTTTAAATGCTGTCAATGTAGCATTTAAACTTATCATTGGTCTTGGATTCCCCTCCACGGGATGGATGCAGGCCGTCAGGCTTGAACAAACCTCCATCCCTCCAGGTGGGTCCCCAGTCACCAATGAATCCAAACCCTTCCTCACAGCACCAGTTCTTCAACCATGAGTTAAAGTTCCTGGTGCATGCACTCCTATGCTCTCCCTTGCCTCTCACAGGTAGTACTTCTGAGAAAGTGACAGAAGTAGCTACTTGCTTGAGACCCCTTCCCAGCTTCCTAAACTCTTCCTGAACTTCCTTTGGCTCCCCATTTGCCAAGTCATTAGTACCTAGGTGGATAATGACATCCAGCTCACCCTCCCGTCTTGCCTTCCCAGTGATCCCCAGTATCTTCCTTCCATCCCTCCATGCCGTGGCACCTGGTAGGCACCTCACTCCCTGTCCTCCCCTCCTGTGTTCCTAGCTGGATCCCTCTTACGATGAGTCCCCACCAGGATTCTCCTCCTCCTCCTCTGGGGTCCACTGCTTTCCCCACTGAGGTCACCTCCTTGCCTAACCTCCACATCCTTCCTTCCACTTCCCTGAGTACCTCTATTTGGTTGTCCTCATTTGCCAGTGTGGCATATGAGTTCTTGAAAGGAATAGGATCTGGATGTGCCTCTGCCGACTGCTCTAACCCTCCTGAGCCACTGTCATCCAAGTGCTCCTCGTTCTCGGCATCCTTTGAGGCAGCTGCATTGGACTGGGTGGTCCCTGGATAGGGGTGATGGTACTCCTGACCCAGTTTACTTCCGCTCCAGGTCTGGCTACCTCATCCGCGGTCCGAGAGATGCATGCAGATGGGGCAGCACCTCAGTGTCCAGAAGGTCTGCCTGAATATATGGCTGCCCAAGCCACTGCATTGCACCACTCCCACATTGTACTGCAATTCCACTACTTCTCTGCTACTGAAGCTCTCTTAGTTATCTTTTATTTATTTACAGTACTACAAATCCTGTAACTGATCCTCAGATATATATTTATTTTTTTTTAAGGAAAAAACCAATAAATAAATAAATGAGTCAAAACACTTGTCGTGCTGAGGGTGGTCTTCTTCCCCTTATGCCCTCCTACTTCACACCTCTTACTATACCCTGTGTTTAGCTCCTGTCAATCAGATTTATCAGGGCATATAATTAAAGTTGGGGGAGGGTGGAGAATTGCAACAATTAAAGACAGCACAGAATAACACCACCACCACCACTATGTTTTAAATTTTCAACAGCCCAAAAACAATTATAAGTAAAGACAACATAGAAAGAAAGTATAGTGTCACTACAAGCCTACAATCTAAGTTTAAAAGAAAAATACCAATTACCAGTTACTCTGAAGCACTGAATTGAATAAGTTTCCTTCCTTCACCTTCTGGCTTCTATTGCTTTACAACTGTATCTGTATTTTCTTAGCGACTAAAAGCGATCTACAGTACAGGTTTTAATTTTTGATTGCACCATTTAATTTCTAACAAAAAGATGATGCTCTATTTTAAGTCTAGGGTAATACTCTACAATTTAGGAAACGTGCATGGCAATACATTCCCCACAGGTGGGGGTAGTTCAAATAGAAACTTATTTTGGGGCTTTAACATTTAAGGGACCTAGCCATGCTGTTCTTGGCACAACTGTGTATATTCATAGTGTAACCCCTGGGTGGCACTATCCCAAGAGCTACTACTCCTGCCTGCTTGGCTAGTAGCAGGTTAAAGACTAAGTTCAAGCAATTGCCTCCGGTCAGGGTTGGCAGTGGTCAAGCTAACCTGGGCACAGCCCTCCAGGACACTAACCCCCTCCTTTCCCCCTCTAGTGGCCTGAACATTGTATAATAAATCACTTTCACAATACTCCTGGTACACCACACAAGTACCCATACTGTTTGTACTTATCACCAGGGCTGGTTCCTCTGGCTTGACCCTGGGGACCCTCTGTAAAACAAGGTTATGCACAGCAAATAGCACCAGTACAGTACTTGGAGCACAAACTGGAACCACAGTCAGATTACATGCAGAAAAAATTATATCCGATTTATTCAGGGGACTTGAACAAGGGTGGGGCAAAAATCAGGTTATTAGCTTAAGGGTTGTATCAATCAAGCAGCTATGCATGCGCTTTGAGCCCCCGTCTCACTGCTGGGTACCCAGGTGGAGAAAAGATGGGCTAGCAAGGACAGTTGCCCGGGATTGCAGCTGGTTGGGGCCCTCTGATGGAACACACAACATGCACAGTACACAATGGCCCGGATATTCAGACTGCGCCAGGCTGTGGCGCAAGCCTGGGTGCAGTGCAACTGGGCTGCGCAGGGGCGCCGGTGATATTCAACGGAGCTGCGCCATGGCACAGCAATGTTGAATATTGCACCCTGGCCACCCGCAGTGCACATGGTGCAGTGACACTGCATCAGCGCAAGTGGCCAGAGTGGAGCAGGGGGATGCGCGAGCGCAAGTTCCGTTGCGTTATGCGCAGCAACCGCTATATTCAAAAGTGCACATGCAAATAGGGCCATGATGTATGCAAGGTGCAAATGGCCCCATCTGCATGCAGGTGCACCAATCCCTGGCGACTTGCCCCAGGCGCTCTGCCAGGCAGCAGCTGTCGGGGACAGACGCCCCTGCACATCGCAGCAAAGTGCCCCAATGCCCGATCATGGGCATGTGTATACAGAGAAGATGTCTCATATCCCTGGTGGTCCAGTAGACCACTTGCAGCCCAATGGGAGTCAGCATAAAACTAATGCCACACCAATCCAACCCTGGTGGTCCAAGCGGTCCACCCGCCCACTGGGCCCCACTCCTCAGCGGCAGCTCCCACCCGCTTGCTGCCCGCCACCCGCCAACTGACTATATGGTGGAGGCTTTACGTCCATTGGTCCACAGCGTGAGCCACGGGCTTATTAAGCCCCACCGACGTGCGTCAATCACCGGGCAAGTGGGTGGGGAGCTGCTGCCTGCTGACCAGTGTGAGGAGGAGCAGGTGGTGGAGCTCAGTGGGCGGGTGGGAGGGTACCACTAGACCACCAGGGTTGGATTGGTGTGGCATTCGTTTTTTTTTTGTTTTTTTTTTTTTACTGACGCCCGCAATCGGGCTGTGAGCCACCCACTGGACCACTAAGGATATAGGACTAGGTTTATTACACCATATGCCTGCGATCGGGCTGCGAGCAGTCCACTGGACCACCAGGGTTATATGACCAATATTATTGCAACATATGCCCGCAAGTGGTCCACCAGGGATGTAGGACTATCCTATTTCTACATATGCCTGTGATCAGGCATGGGGGTGCCGCCACGAAGGTGCAGCCAGAGCTCAGGTGGCCACCCACAGGTGGCAGCTGCCGTGTTGCGCCCTGCAATACGGCAGCTCGCCTGTGGGTCACCAGCTGTTGCTCTTTTTGCTCCTGTGTGCAGCGCGGGCAGGGTTACATGCATGGGCTCAGCACATCCCGGGCTGAATATTGGGATGTGCAGAGTATGCATGGGCAGGCCCCCCCCACCTGCGCCGCATACATTACTGATGCGCTCCAGCGCATCGAGATCTGTGCCAGGCTCAATCCCCATTCAATTATCATGTCAGGACGATTCAGTGTGTTGTGCATGGCACAACCCTTCTGAATATCCCGGGGAATATTGGTAATCCGGAGCCAGAGGGCTCAGTTCGTAAAGGAAATGAAACAAGACAATCAGATGACACACTCAGATTAAGCTGTTGTTGCAGGGAGCTACCCTGGTATTTACTCACGATACCCAAGACTGGACACAGGCTGGAGAGAAGAGAAGAAGAACCGAGACTGCAGGTGGTTGATCGGAGGTTTTGGGAGAAAGAGAACCGAGACTGCAGGTGGTTGATCTGGAATGCCAGGAGAAGCAGGGCCCACACAAGTCACAGAGGCATCGTTCCTGTTCAAACGTGGAGCAGGGGGCTGATCCCCAGGCAGATCTCTCGTCAGTGGCTTCTGTGCAGCAGGTAGTCTGGCCGGGGCAGTCTGGCAAGGTCCAGACCGCATGGAGACAAATTCAGATGCAATCCGTTTTGGGCTGGATACAGCTTCCAGCAAGCAGAACACAGTTCACACAGTGGGGAACTAACTCATGACCCACTAGCAGCGACCACCACATTTACATGTAAGGGAATTCTATTGTACCAGGCAAGGCGCTCTCCAGTCACAATCTCAAAGTCTCTGCATACACCAGGAGCTTGGGGTAGCTGGAACTCCTGACAGGCCGATCGCATTCAGCAAAATCTGTGGTTTTCAGGTTGAGCCTGGCCCACTTCAGTAGCTTACTTTAGTCACACAAACTTCGATTTAGTCCAAAATAATTCTCTTCTTTCCCTCTCAGGAGCAGCAGGCAGACATGCATGCCACAAATTCAGCCTTTTCACAGTTCTCCTATGCAAATCCACTCAGGATTGTTGCTCAGAATCACTTCAGCTCCTTCTTTAGCTTCCAGCTTAGCTCTGCAGGTAGCTTAGGGAATCTCTCAGATCCAAAAGGTTTGGTTGGCTGATTAGTAATACCGGATGATTAAGGACCCCTCTTGCGCGTGAGGATAACTATGGCAATTCTGCTGTAGTTGCAGGCTGTTGCTCTGCCCACCGCTGTATCAGTACATGCCCACCTGGCATCACATACCAAAAAAGTAGACCACCAGCAGTAGCAGAACAGAAACTAAAATCAGTAACGCCAGATAAAAAAAAATGCATAACGGGGGTGTGGGGGCGGAGCCCCCCCATACAGAAAATAACAAAAAGCACAGTGCTGCTGTTTGTTAAAAAGCTGAAATTGAAATGCAGAGCCCCCCCAAATAGAAAAAAATAAAACGAAAACACTGCTGCGGTAAAAATATTGTTCAAATACTGAAACTAAAATGCATGGGGGGTGCACAGTGCAAGTCTTTGTATTTTTAGCAGGTAGCCAGAAGCAGAGAGTGGTGCAAATAATGTGCAAGTTGAAAAGGTCACAGTAGTTGTGCAATCCATAAGACTTCAAATCGTACTGACCTTCATGCTTTTCAAGCACTTTTAGCCATATGAAAACACTCTTCACAGATTTTGCAATACTGTATTTTGTCTTACCGTGTGCAATAAAGAGACTTTAGTTAAGGTGTCATTGTATGCTAGTTTTCTGAGAGGTGACGTGTGCACGACGTTGAAAAAGCCATCACTACCATAATGCTGTGAGTTTTTGGTTTCGTGCATGAGGGGTCCTTAATCATCTGGTATCAGTCAAAGCAAGAGCTCCCACTTCAGTTACAAAAAAGGCACAAAAAGCTCAAAACTACAATTCCTACAGATTTTGACTTCAGACAGCTCCTGCAGTCCGGCTACATTTTAGGTCGCACCAGAACTGACTGGTCCAATTTGCAGTCCAGGACCAAGAAAGTGGAGAAAAACAAAACAGTCCTCGGCATATATTTACTTTAGGGGACACACCTTGGAAGCGAGTGCTCCTAGTGAGAAATACGGCCGCATGCGTTTGCCAGTCACTGAGATGTCATGCCCCCACAGAACAAAACCTACCAAAATGTGTAGTTTTTGCAATATTTAAACATACCGACATATTCCTGGACCGGATGAAGCATTCTATAATATTCTCATTCGCATTGCAGAATACCAGGACAGCAATCCAGCTATAGAGAATGAAGAGAACGTCCCTGAGTGACTCTTCTTGGACTGAACTGACGTTGTAAATATTGTATACAATCTATGTTTTTTTTTTTTTATTTTATTAAGCCGGTTGTATATTCTTGCTTTCAGTGTTAAACTAATTAAAAAAAAAAAAAAAAGCACTCGTGGAATAGCGCCTTATGCTGTGGTACCTATTTGTTGGGGGACTGTACAGTTCAGTAACATGGGCGTGGTGATATCCGAAGCGGTGTGTTTGGGGACGGGGAGAACGGACGTTGGAAAAGGGGGCGTGGCTAATTGCCGCCATTTGAAGGAACGAGAACCGTAATCTGCAGAATTCCAGATCCAGGGCACTATGTGTCCCCTAATATAAATAATCACCCAGTCCTTGCTGCAAAGAAAGCATGTTAGGCAAACTATATTACCACTATCACTCTAAATGATTTTCAGCAAATAGTTACATCTTTCAACAACACTCCCTCTCAGATTACTTATGCGGCAATCTGGCCACTCTTAAAGTGACACTACACAGGCTCTAGTAATCACATTTAACTGCTAAAATGCAGGACACCAGCCTGGCAGTGAGCATTTAGGCACGCTCAAGGAAGACTTTTTGGGAACCCTCATTTGTGGGGGTTACACCAGACTTCCAGATACACTAAAAATATATAGGGGTACCCTCCATATGATGCATCATAACTATAGGAGATGCATAAGATTTCACCTGTGATTAAGAGGCATAATACCTCAGTGGTATATATACTATTGGTTTGTCTTGTATGAAATATGTAATTGATCCCCCCACCCCACCACACACACATATATGTGTATTAAAAAAAGGATCAACAGGAGAGGAGGCAGCTGGGGAGGCCTTGTCAATAATTAGGGCACAGAACTCCAGAGGCAGAGCACAAAAGGAGGCAGTAAAGCACAGTGGTTTAAGGCTCTGAGCTGTGAATTTGGCGATCTAGGTTTGAAACCTATAGCCCCTGCATGCATAATGTGTGACCCTGAGCAAGTCACTTAACTTCACTGTGCTCCCAAGTTACACCTGTAAACAAGCGTTCAGCTTAGTGTGTGTCACCTGGTAAAACAATTGTGGGGAGAGAAACAGGTGGAGGACCAGCAAGTAGGAGAGCCAGGGAGATCATATCGGATGGCGATGCAGTGAGACAAGGCAGTCCAGAGGACTAATGAGATGCTGGGGTGTATAAAGAGGGGCACAAAGAGGAAGGTGGTGTTGCTGCTCTATTGATCGTTAGTAAAACCCCCACCTACAGTAGAGCACTGTGCCCTATTCTGGAGCCAACGGTGTTAAAAACCAAAAAACAAGACCACCTGCTATGAAGCCAGAATGGGGTAGATTCAGGAGAGATGCGAGGAAGTACTTCTTGACAGAGCATGGTGCATTCCTGGAACAGCCTTCCAGCTGAGGTTATAGAAGCGAAAACAGTGGTTTGGGGGGGGGGGGTGTCAAGAATGCATGGCGACGGGGGAAGAACAGAGAAAAAGTTGTATACCGGGCACAGTCTGCAACAATACCGTAAGTAGAATAAGTAGACTGAACGGCCAAGTACTACTTATTTGCCGTCAAATTCACGACAAATCTTCTCATAGACCCGGGTGGAAACTGGCAGCAAGCGTGACGTACTCTTATTCAGGTCCAGAGAGGGAGCCAGCGTTGTAGCACTAGCATGCGTTGGAAGACGACAAATAAAATATACATTGCGTTTTCAACCGTACGGCCCCCTGATATCCCCAACCACCGATGGTCTTGGCTATTACGTGCCTGTACAGTGCCATCCCCCCCCCCAAAAAATGCTCATTTATATAGCTTGGATCGGATACACTAACAGGAAGCTATCGGTTAAAATAAGGACATAAGGCAGAAACCGGGGAATCCAGTTGTTTTATTCTTTACTGATAATAACCAAAGAACACATTAGAAAATCAGCGTCGATTAAAAACAAGTTTAAAAGTTTTCAAAGCTACTTACTAGCACAAAGTCCCACACCTATCCAGAAAACAGCGATGCTCAATAAATTCTCCATAACTTCAGTAAAACACGGACAACTTTTTAAACAAAGTCTCCTAGCACTGTTAACAGATACAGATTCGCTCTTCCTTTTGCTGTTCTGGTTATTGGCAGACGACCAACACAATCAATCTGTTCACCTGCTCCGTCGCGTAATCACTAAAAAGAGCAGCGGAATGCGCGAACTAAATGTAAACGCGCACCTGTGAGGGTGCACGTCGTCGCCAGCTCCCCAAAACCAATGAGATATCTGGAGCTGTTTCCTAATCCCGCCACTCCCCAACAGGTGGAGCTCTTCGCCCTCTTCTGCTGGCTTCCAACCTGGAATGTATAAAATATAATGGGTATCTGTAAGAACTACAGCAGTGTTATAAACCTAACACGTTTTTTTTGCTTTTTGCTTAGTGAAGCTCTGGTACCCTACCCGGGATGCAGTAATTCCCAAAACGGTGCAAGAGGCAAAATCTGAAACGCACTCAACCAGGGGTGTAGCCAGGCATTTCAGATTTGTACACCAACCTGCCACACTGCTGCCACCATTCTACTGTTGTTCATGCCTGCCCCGCCATGACTCCAGTCCAAGGTTCCTTGCTCCAATCAGATTTCCCACACTAGACCTGCTGTCCTATGTGCTGCTAGTGTGGTGCTTGCTGCCTGCTGGTAGACATCACTGACTGCACCATGAGGGTGCGGCTCAGTTAAGCGTTTTTCATTTACATCGCCGTCAATTACAGCGCTGCAACAATTGACAAGTGCTTCACTTTGGCGGGGCTTATTTCAAAGCTTTCTATTGCAGTTGTTCCACACATTGCTTACTTACTATAATCTTATTCTAGTTTTTGCCCTAGTATCTACCTTTATTCCGGGATCTCATTTAATCATGTGCATATATTGGGCCAGATATCCAAACTGCGCTATTTTGTGGCGCAAGCCCTTGCCCTGCACAAAATAGTTGCGCTGGGGTGTGGCCAGAGCGATATTCAAAGGAGTTGCACCCTTGAGCAACTCCTTTGAATATCACCCCCCCCCCGCCACAGCCACTGTGCATGGCGCAGTGGAACTTGTGCCACCTCAAGTGGTCAGAGTGGTGCATTCAACTTGCGGTGGTGCAAGTACCATTGCGCCATGCGCACATTTCCGATATTCAAAAGGTGACATGCAAATAGGGCTGTAATTCATGCAAGGCGCAGGGGGGGCCATTTGCATCTGATTATGGCCCCATTTGCATGCCATTAGCATGCAGGTGCATCGATCCCTGAGGACTTGCGCCTGGTGCCCTGCCAGGCAGCAGCCGTCGGGGACCGACACCCCCTGCAGCCCAATTGCGGTCAAAAGAGTAACCCCCCCCACCGGCCCGATCGCTGGCAGCAAAGTGCCCCGAACATATCCCTGGTGATCCAGTGGACCGCTAAGCCCGATCGCGGGCTGCAAATGTTTAAACACAACCCCCTCCAGACATATCCCTGGTGGTCCAGTGGACCGATAAGCCCGATCGCGGGCTGCATTGATTCGCGACCCCCAAGACCCATCCCTGGTGATCTAGTATCCGCCCACCCACCTGACCCCACCACCACGCTCCCCCGTGGTCGGTAGGCGGCAGCATCCCACCCACCTGCCGCCCGCCGCCTGCCACGACTGATCAGCAAGGGCTGCACACCCACATGGTGCAGAGCAAGAGCCAATGGGCAGAAGCCCATATTAGTAGGCAGTCCAGATTTGTGAATGAATTAATTCATTCACAAATTCATTTATTCACAAATCTGGACTGCCTTGTACGGTAGGGATCCGGAAAGCATACTGCGCTGACGACAGCTCGTTTTTAGATACCTAGCTCAGGAAAGGGGTTGAGTAGGCAATATAAGGTGCACACAGTCCAGTGCAAAACTAAGAGTAATAAAAAATACGTAACACTGACCAGTTGTGGTACCCAAGCCAAAGGTGCGAGGATAAGTATAGTGAGGTTTTATTTCCAGGTGTACACACCCAGATAGCAAATTTAAATGCACCCAAACTGTGCAAAGACAAGGAACAATCAATGCGAGTACAATACAGCGGGGAGGGGTGATACCTGATGATTAAGAAGCCCCCCACTGTGCGCTCAGACATTGGCATGGGGGTCCTTAGTGCTCCGGTATCATCCAGCAGGGCACAGGTGTAATATATTCAAGATGTGAAAGCATATTTGGAGGCCACATAGACTGAAGTCTAGAAAGTGCTCCCAGCATGAGAAGGGAGGGGGATGCTAGGGCAATGGTCAGGTGCAGGAGGGGGTAGTAAAGTCACAAATAAAAGATCTGAGTGGGCAACACATTTTTATACTGTATAGAGGTGGGGAATTTGGGGGGGGGGTGAGTGACCCTCAGAAGCTTTGGGGTTTTAGGTGCTCTGTGATAATTTTTGGGATTTACATTGCAGATAAAAATACAGGCCTACATTTTCAATGGAGATGCGCAGTGCAAAGTGGAGATGTGCCGCACTTCTCAGAAAATGGGCAGAACCACAGTATTCAAAAGAGAGAGAGATACATTGTGCATCTCCGCAAGTGTCATCGTGCATCTATAATGTATGTAGCATATGTAGAGGGGGCATTAACCAAGAATGTGGTGCGCATCCCTATATTCAGCCAAAATGTGTGCCACATCTCAGAGATGAGCCACCCAAAGTTAGACATGGTAAAAGCATGCCTAAGGCTCTGGACACACTGGGGAATTTCAAACAGTTTAAGTGCCTTAAAACGGTTTAAATCCCCCTAGCACTGTTTGCAGACAGACTACAAGCCCCTTAAAACATTTTAATAAAAGTGTTTTTAAACCCTGCTAAATACCTAGCCTTAAAACCATTTTTAAAAATGTTTTGGAACTGGCATGGTTTTACTCACAGGTCTGTCCAGGAGTAAAAACATTTTAAGCTGTAATGGTTTAACTAAAACAGTTCTAGCTGCAGTGTGTCCAGGCAAGCACAGTTCTGTGTGTTGGACTTAACACAAAATAGTTACAAGAAGAGCAGGTTTAACACTAGCAGTGTGGCCACACTAAACCATTATCAAAAATGGTTACTGAGTAGTGTGGCTGCTCTGAAATGGTTTAGCTAAACTGGTTTTAAAAACGGTTTTCAAAAACAGTTCTGTAGTATGTCCAGGGCCTAAATGGCCAGCCACCCACCCACAGGCAGGCCACAGAAGCAGGCAAGCAATCTGAAAACAGCCCTTGGAGTGCAGCAGGACATGTTCCAGGCACCCACACAGCACTAATGCCAGGATGGATGAACCCTGAGCCGCATGCGCCGTGTCACCACCGGCACCATCCAGGGAGCAGCCCCCCACACCGCACCCTGGATGTAGTCACTCAACAGCCACATGCCAGTGCTGTTGTGTAACCCCTTGGTGCACCAGCGGGGCTGACTGCCTTACTGCAGCACATGCACCAGGGGCCATGGACAGCACTCGTGGCCTGCAGGGCACCACCGGGTGGTGGCATGCACCAAGGGTAGCATCTGTGGCAACAGTACCTATGTTGTGCAGCGGCACTAGGGGCCGCATGGCGCTGGCCAGGGACTGACCTGTGGCACACACCCAAGGTGGTACCCCATGGATGCACACAGGCGGGACTGACCCGGGTACCTGGTAACTGTCTGCACACTGCCATCCCTTGCAGTGCCCACCAGGTACCTCCTATACTGGGGTGTGTGGGGGCACTGCAGGTAATGGTATGCAGCATATGGAGCTGGTGTTTCACATACATGTGATAGCCCTAGCAGCCTGTGGCACTCTGTGCCCACCCCTGTTGCATGTCCAGGTGGCCCCTGTGGCCACTGTACAGGTGGGGCCCCCTGTATCCCTGCCTGACCCTGTGCATGGCTATGGGGAGATAGTAGACCTGGTGTGAGTACCCCTCCACATGTAGCTGTGCTGTGTTCTCAAGTTTTGGTGGAATAAAACATTATAAGAGGATTTTACTACAGTTGGTGATCGGTGCCATTTCATTGTGTTTCACTGTGCATGGCTATGGGGTGTAGCACTGTACCCAGGCCAATGCAGTCCACCCTCCCACATACATACATTCCATCACACCTGCCTGCTAGGCTGCAGTTCCTCCTGTTCACATTTGTGGACTGGTGGGGCAGCCCTGCAGAGATGGAAGGGGTATGTAAATGGCCTGCATACATTCCAGAAATGAGATGCAAATGTGGGAGATGGGCCTGGAATGTGCAATAGGGTCATTTGCATATCCCAGCTGAATATTGCAACTTTGCACCCAGTGCAAGTGGCTTTGCGCAGCGCATTTCCCCACACTCTGCGTTGGGCTCAGGTAACCTGCTGCGCTGCGCATCTCCCACTGTGCATTCACGCCTCTTTGGGATATTCAGCCAGACATGCGCGAGCGCACCTCCTGGCGCATCTTCTGAATATCTCATTATTTTGGGCCGACGCATCTCAAATGCACAGCGCAGGCACTTGTGCGAATTTCCTGGGGACTTTTGAATATGGGGCCACACTTCTAGGTACCACCACCCCTGACTCCTGTCTATGTCTTTGCGGAGATTGGGTCTCCAGAACTGCACACAGTACTCCAGATGGGGTCTCACCAGCTGTCTGAACAGAGGGATAATAACTTCCTGTTTTCTACTGGTGATGCCACTTCCTATGCATCCCAGTATCCCCCCAGCCCTCCTTGCTGCCCTCTCACATTGCTTGCTCACCTTTAGGTCATCTGATATGACTACCCCCAGGTCCCTTTCCATTTTTGTTGTTGTTAGTATCTCACCCTCCATTGTGTACTCTTCTCCTGGGTTTTTGTTTCCCAGGTGCATTACCTTGCACTTCTTAGCATTGAATCTAAGCTGCCATACATTTGACCATTCCTCTAACCTTGCCAAGTCCCTTCTCATCCTTTCCACCTCACCCTGTGCATCAACTCTGTTGCAGATCTTTGTGTCATCTGAAAAGAGACATACTTTTCCTTCCAGTCCTTCTGCAATGTCGCTTATAAAGACATTGAAGAGGACCGGTCGTAATACTGAACGCTGCAGTACTCCACTAGTAACCCTCCTTTCTTCTGAGTGGACTCCATTTACTATAACTCTCTGTGTCCTATTCTCCAGCCAATTCTTTACCCAGGCTGTCATCTTGGGACCCACTCCCAGGCTGGCTAGCTTGTATATTAATCTTTTGTGTGGGACTGTGTCAAATTCCTTGCTAAAGTCTAGGTAGGCCATGTCCACAGCCCCTCCCTGATCTACTACTTTGGTCACCCAGTCAAAGAAATCTATCAGATTCGTCTGGCATGACCTTCCCGCTGTGAATCCATGCTGCCTAGGGTCCTGTGCCCCTCTGGCCTCTAGATACTCAACAATTCTTTCCTTCAGAAGTGATTCCATCATTTTCCCTATCACTGAGGTTACACTAACAGGTCTGTAATTTCCTGCTTCTGCCTTGCTCCCACTTTTGTGAAGGGGAATCACATCTGCTCTCCTCCAGTCCTCGGGTACCACCCCATCCTCCCATGATTTGTTAAAAAGGGTAGTCAGTGGTGTCACTAGTTCTACCCTTAGTTCTTTTAGAATTCTGGGATGAATCCCGTCAGGCCCCATTGCTTTGTCCATCTTCAGTTTTAAGAGTTCTTTCAGAACCCTTTCTTCTGTAAATGGGCTGATATCAACTTCTGTATCCAGAGTGTTTCTACTGTTTGTTTTATGTACCTCCCTCTTCATTTGTAAATACTGAGCAAAAGTATTTGTTTAGTATCTCTGCCTTTTCACAGTCTCCCTCTGCCCACCCTCCCTCCCCTTTATTAAGCCTCACTATCCCTCCCTTGGTCTTCCTTCGCTCCCTGATGTACCTATAAAAGGTTTTATCCCCTTTCTTAACCAAGTTGGCTATCTTTTCCTCGGTTTGGGCCTTTGCTGTTCTGACTGCCTTCCCAGCCTCCTTTTGTTTTAACTGATACAGTTCTCTTTCCTGCTCCTTCTGCAATTTCTTGTACTTCCTGAATGCTTTATTTTTCTCTTGAACCTTCACTGCCACTTCCTTTGAGAACCATAGTGGTTTCTTACATCGTTTTGTTTTGTTTATTTGCTTCACACAAAGGCTTGTTACCTCTGTGATGGCAGTTTTTATTATTCCCCATTGTTCTTCCACCCCTCCTTCCTGCCCATTTGCTAGTGCATGCAATCCTTAGGCACTCACCCATTTTGGCAAAGTCAGCCCTCCTAAAGTCCAGTACTTTTGTCTTTGTATGGCTTGGCTCTATTGCTGTGTTTATTGTGAACCATACTGTTCGATGGTCGCTAGTTCCCAGATGGCTACCCACTTCTACATCTGTGATCCTCTCTCCATCTCCATTTGAGATGACCAGGTCTAACATTGCTCCCTCTCGAGTGGGCTCCAGTACTAGTTGTCTAAGGCATGCTCCCTGTAGGGCATCTAGAATAACCCCACTCTTCAAAGTGGCAGCTGCAACTGCACTCCAGTTAACATCTGGCATATTCAGATCACCCATCAGCAATATCTCCCCTTTTTCTGCCATTCTAAGTATACTTTCTATCATTTCCTTGTCCATTTCCTCCTCCTGAGAAGAGGGTCTGTATACAACCCCTGTGCGGACTGTGGTGCCATTGCCTGTCTCCAAATTTACCCACAGTGCTTCTTCTCCTCCCTGTTTACTCTTTTGTTCTGTTGCTTTTATTCCTTCCCTTATGTAAAGAGCTACTCCTCCTCCTCTTTTATCCTCCCTGTCCCTCCTGTAGATAGTATATCCTGGTATGTTTACGTCCCAATCATGGTTTTGTGTGTACCATGTTTCTGTGACTGCCACAATATCCAGATGTTCCTCCTCCATCAAGGCCACTAATTCAGGAAGCTTGTTACCCAGACTATGGGCATTGGTACTCATTGCTCTCCATTTTTGATGGCTTTACCTTCTGTTGCAGCATCCCCCACCGACCGTTCTACCTTGGTCTTTTTCTCATTTAGTACCCTGTTTTGAAGGGAGAGGCTGGGATTTTCCTGCTGCTTGTCAGTGCCTCCCCCTTTGACTAGTTTAAAAGCTTGCCAATGAAGCATTTAAACTGATTGCTCAAAAGACTTGTTCCCTTCCTGGACAGATGCAGACCATCCTGCCAGTATAGGCTGGTGTCCCTCCAGGTGGAACCCCAGTCCCCAATGAAGCCAAACCCCTGTGCTCCGCACCATTTTTTCAACCATTCATTAAACTGCATGGTGCTAATTACCCTCGCCTCCCCCATGCCTTTGACAGGCAGCACCTCTGAGAAGGATACTGTGTGTGCTACTTGTCCTAGGCCCCTCCCCAACTCTGCAATGTCCTCCTGCACTGCTCTAATCTCATGATGAGCCAAGTCATTTGTCCCTAGGTGGACAATTACATCCAGCTCAGACTCCCTTGCAGCTGTTCTCGTGATCCTGAGGATGCGCTTCCTGTCCCTCCAAGCCATGGCACCAGGCAGGCACCTTACTTCAGTTTTCCCAGCTCCCCCCAGTTCTATACCCCTAATAATTGAGTCCCCCACCAGGAGCTGCTTCCTTTCCCTTTGGTGTCCTCTGCCTCCCTGTGGGCCTCCCTTGTGACAGTTGTCATCAGTCTTCTCTCGGGTGCATCCATAGAGGAGCTATGCTCCCCCAGAATGGTGTATGGATTGTGGAGTGGAACAATTGACTGGGTGTACCTCTGTTCCACCATCCTCACCCTCCCTGAGCCCACTGTGGTCCAACTGCTATGCCTTCCTCGCAACCTCTGAGGTAGTGGTGGTGGCGCTAGTGCTCCCTGGATGGGGGAGGTTCCCTTCCTACTGTCCAGTGTGGCCTGGGGGAAGGTTTCCTTACTACTGTCCAGTGCGGCCTGAAGACAGGCAACTTCCTCCCTCAGGGCAGATAGTTGTCTGCAAATAGGGCAGCATCTCAGCCTCCAGAAAGACTCCCGGAAGACTGCTGCCCCACAGCCATTACATTGCACTACTCCCCACATGTTTATCTACTTTTTGTGTGTGTGTGCGTGCGCGCGCGTGTGTGATTGGTTATATAGAAATATATATATTATACAATGTGTATGCTTATATTGTCAGTGCAGTGTGCTAGAGAGGATATGACAGTGATATGCACCTTGCACTCTTGAGGAAATGATGTCAGAACCTCAGGTATAAAGGAACTATTTCCAGGGGTGTGTGGGGTGAGGGGTGGGAAGGGTTGGGCCTAAACTGTGCCCCTCACAAACACAGCTAAAAGTCTCACCCACCGCTGCTATGAGTGCCTTCCTATCAGCAAGATACCCTACACAACAATTTGACAGAGAAAGTACCCTGCTAATCAAACAGAGAAAAATCCAGACATCCAAGT
The DNA here is from genome assembly GCA_016271365.2 of Neoceratodus forsteri. Taxonomy (NCBI): domain Eukaryota; kingdom Metazoa; phylum Chordata; order Ceratodontiformes; family Ceratodontidae; genus Neoceratodus; species Neoceratodus forsteri. Next base: position 1,652,998,209 of record CM028131.1, on the reverse strand, counting down.
CAGACACAGGTAAACCTCTCCAGCCCCAAAACAGCCTGGTGGTTTGTTAGCCACAAAGGCAAATGAAATATGCAGTTATTTCAGCCCTTCTGAAGATGCTGACAAGATAAGCAGTTTTGAAAACCCCCTTCCTGAATTAAAAATTAAAATAATTAAACACAAAGCAATAACACTGTAAAAGTGAGGAAAACTTCTCTCAGATGTAAGCAAGAGAGAGAGATTAGTTACAGATACCTAGTCCAAAATAGTATATCCCACGCAGCTTCTCAGTTGTTTCAAAGCACACCCAGTACACAACTTGGAAGAAGATGGACTTCTGTCTCAAACAGAATCACACCAGTAGTTTATAGTAATTGAACAATGCTGAAATAGTCAAGCTAGACAATTGGCTGTGATGCAGACCTCTGACTTGTGAAGACAATTTCCCCCACCTCAGGCTATGTCTGGCATCCAATTACAAACTGCAGCCTTGCTATTTTAAATCACACAACCCCACCAAATGTTGCAAAATTTATTGATGCAGATTGTCACAGAATTCTAGTAATCAGTCCAGTTAGCCACAAAGGCAAATCAAATATGCAGTTATTTCAGCCCTTCTGAAGATGCTGACAAGATAAGCAGTTTTGAAAACCCCCTTCCTGAATTAAAAATTAAAATAATTAAACACAAAGCAATACCACTGTAAAAGTGAGGAAAAATTCTCTCAGATGTAAGCAAGAGAGAGAGATTAGTTACAGATACCTAGTCCAAAATAGTACTGCTTGTGTGTTTAAACTGACTTCAAAAATGAACTGTTGAGCTGAGCAATGCATGCCCTTGCACTGCCAGCTAAAGTGCTTTAAGAACTGTTTAAAAATTGCAAATTCCAAGCAAAAAGTATTTGTTGCTAAAGAAAATGTGTAAGGAACAGTGTTAAAATGCCTAAAAGAGCTTTGCCCCACAGAAATTGCCAGTCAAAGAAAATAAGTGATAGTCTGCAGTTTAAATTTTGACCTGCTCAGTGATTGTCACGAAGGAGTGCATATGAGAGAGAGAGAGAGAGAGAGAGAGAGAGAGAGAGAGAGAGAGAGAGAGAGGGGAAGCTCATTTGCATGACGTTGTGTGATTGGTCCAGTGAGCCAAGCTCCACCCTTTGCCTGGATCTTTGTGCTGAGGAAGAGGAGAGCGAACAGCATGCAAACAAGTGCAACAGCAGGAGGAATCACTGAGAGTAAAGGACGTTTAAAAACACCATCTTTTAGACTTTACAGTTTAGAACCTGTCTCAATCTGTTTTCCGACTGCTGGAGTAGCGATCGCAGTGACTTTACAACCGATCCTCAGTCTGCCAGCCCGATGCATCGGAAAGGCCAATACAAACTGTCAGAAGGCCACTTACCAACTGAGGAGGGAACCAGCTACTGCCAGAGTGAGTACAACTTGCAAAGTAAAACAAACTGAGCAAATCCCTACACCAGACACTTGAATTAATATCCCAATACTGACACTGTAGTGGAGCATGGGGGGGGGGTTGCACTCCTGAGGTGCCGTCTTTCAGATGAGACGTTAAACCGAGGTCCAATCTGCCTGTTCTGGTGGTTGTTCAAGTGGATATTAAAGATTCCATGGCACTTCTCGAAAAGAGTAGGGGAAATTTCCCTGGTGTCCTGGCCAAATTTCCTCCATTCACTAGAATTACCACCAACAGCTTAATCTGGTTCAGTTTCAGTTGGTTACCGTTACCATCTGTATCTCCAACCTTGGGTTGCCCCTGAAAAAGGGACTTATAGTCTCAGTGGGCTTACCTGGTCAACAAAATTCAGTAAATTAATAAATCTGAGAACTGTAAAGCAGTGCAGCAAAAATTTTTTTTTTTAGATTTTTCTCCCCTGGCCCCCTGGTTGACTCCTTCTTCCTGGCATCCTTTTATCTGGCCATTGTCCATCCCACACCCATCCTCCAACTTGGGCCATCACCTTGCTACCTCCATGTCTTACCCCCCATGGGGGGGGGGTGGGGAGCCCCCTAACTCAGCGTTCGACAACTCCATGAGCTCGGCATCCCAGACTGTCAGATTTCAAGTAGGGACAAGCATTTAGTCTGTCCCCAGTTGTCTGCAGACAAGTACTGTCTGAGTTAATTAAAATTACCTTCAGCACTGGTGCATTTACTGGTTAGGCCAGCAGGGTGAGTAGCGTGGGGTAGAGTCACCGAAAACAAGTCTCGCGTCTGTCTTTGCTGGAGGTCAGGTGATCAACGGAAGAGCGAGCAGGTGATTAAGAAGGGTAGCCGGATGGCGAGATGGCGCGTCGCCGATGAGGAGCTGAGAGCGAGCATGAGAGGTACACCAATTGGAGCTACGGAGAGGAGCAGAGGAGACTGACTGCCATGTCATGCCACCAGTGGTATGATCTGCCAATGCAAGGGAGGAACACCTATTGGCCGCGTCCAAAGTTGGAGCTTGTACCAATGCTTGAGGGAAGGCTCACTTTGCTTTGGAATCTCGAGGACAGCAGATGCAGTGTATGTGTGAGAACAGAACGCTCAACTTGGGGAAAAAAACTGAAAGATCTCTTTAGTTTAGTTCACTTTACCATTCATTTGTCACTGTCTGGCAGCAAATATTTTTTGTGTAAAACAAAAAAAATATAAGTGGTCACTGGCCAGTGCAGTGGTACCGTAGTCGGTAGAAGACAGTGTGTGTTGGTGACTGAGCAGGGGGAGGGGTTGGGACTCAGACGGGAGCCATGAGGAGACGGTTGGAGTGATAAGAGATCATCTGTCTAGTAGGCAGCTCTAGTCTGCACGCTGAGAAAACATCACAAATTAAGAAGAGACGGAGACCTGAATCAGAATTTAAAGACTAAGAGGGGGCGCTGTGGAGCCCTAGCTAAGCAGACTTAGAAAGCACAGCTCTACATTAGTGAACTTATAAAAGTACTTTTTTGACAGTAAAAAACAAAACTCAAAGGGAAAAAAGGGTATCAGACGGTAGAGGAGGGTACCTGGATTACAATGGGCAATCCGGAAAAGAAAGACCAGGGCCATGTAGCTGCTTCAGGACCAGCGACGAGATCAACAGGACAGACGACTGCATCAGGTGCTGAGGCGGAGGAAACCATACAGTTGTTAGGCCATAAACTTAAAACATTGATAGCTTCGGCATTGGCTATGAACTCTAAATTGGATGGACTTTCTGGCTGGATCACCCTGGTCACGGAATCATCAGTGGAACAGCTGAGTACCTTGGTGGAAGAACTACAGCAGCATGCCAATAAATGTAATGCGGCAATGGTGGGTCGAGTGAGGGAAACCCAATACATGAATAACCGCCTCGAACAACTAGAGAATCAAGTGAGGAACTCGAATATCCGCCTGATCGGCCTTACAGAGGGCTTGGAGGGGGACCACCTTGCATTCTTTTTCAAGGATTGGATTATGGAACAGTATGCAGGAGAGGGAGATTGCTTGGAATGGCGTTTTATGAAGGCGTATAGAATTCGTCTCCGAGGGAGACAGTCGGAAGATTCTTCACGAGTGCTCATGGTGGAATCAGATAGCATGGGCACTAGAGACTGCATCATAAGCTCGGCAAAATGAATGGGGCCTTTAAGCACACAAGGCCATACAGTTTATTCCCAGATTTATCTTATACCGCCGTCCAACGCCACAAGAAATTCGACGGAGTTTGGAGGAAACTCCGGGACCTTGAGGTATGGCATTCTGTTCTTTTTCCTGCAAAACTTAGGATTGTCCATCAAGATAAAGTCTTTACTTTCACTGACCCGATAAATGCAGGGAAATGGGCCGCTCATTTGGAGGCACAGCAGTCTGACAGTCATGGTCAGACACTTGAAAGGGATTCCCCAGACGATACTTGAGTTTGACTTTTTGGGACTTTAGTTCTCAGTATGCTCGACTGCTAGACAGTTAAAGACCCAAGAGTTTCTAGAGACCTATAAGGCGGCCTTGTTCAGTTTTCGTTTTCACTTGTCAATAGCTGGCTCTAAGTTTAGTTCTAATAAGCATTTACTGTTCGTATAGTTATAAAATATAGAGCCATAGTACTAAAATCAACATAATGTTATAATACTGTTGGATAATTAAAAATAAGATATAGTAGGAATTCTGGAGAACTTAGCTGTGTTCTCCTATTGCTTTAGTAAGTATTCACAGTTTTTACTGATGCTGAGTGCTTTTCAAGAGTCTATATTTCTATTTTATGGGATAGTTTTAATTTTCTCCTCATCTTTTCAAGAGTCTATATTTCTATTTTATGGGATAGTTTTAATTTTCTCCCCATCTGGGTTACAGCTTTAGATAATAAGGTGGACCCAATACTCATTTGAGTGCGGCTATTGTGTATTCTTTTGAACTACAAATTATGTTTTCCTTCCACCTGCTCTTGGCCTACAGCTACACAGAGTTTTGGACTTTAAGTATTAGAAATATAATAATTCTAATTTCTCCCCCTGAATTTAGGAAAGGCTTGGAGATACTGTAATCCTATATATATAATTGCAATGTATAGTACTTCCTAGGTGGATCTCATTCTTTGTGCTGCTTCCAGGACGAAATGTAATGTGAATGTGAATGTACATGAACACCTAATAAATATAAAGTACAAAAAAATATATAATTTAAAGATTAAGCCCAAAGTGTTATTAGTTCAAGTTCAAGTTTATTGCAGGAAGACTCCATTGAGCAAGCTCATTCACAAGGAGATCCTGAAGCTTGTACACAGTCAAAGAAACATTACTTAATAAGGCAACATTAATTAAGAGTATTCAAAGTGCACACATAGTTCACGAAAGGCATTACATAGAAAGATACATCACTGTAAAGAAATGTGCAGTTAAGGAACATTTGCTTCGTAGTGTACAAGCAATACAAGGTAGGGTTTATAAACATAACACTGGTAAGAAGCAATAAATAAGATTAATGTATCGTACAATGACAGGAAAGAGAGGATAAATTAGGAGGGCAGGGTTGAAGGAAAGAGGATGGTTAGAAATAGTAAGGGGGAGTAATATATAGATAGGATGTCTAAGGTGGAAAAGGGTAGAGGAGCAGGTAGGGAAATCATGTATTTCTGGCCGCAGTATACATTTTGCAAGCTAAGAGGTTCCAGTCCTGACTAGGACTAGTACCAGAAGAGACAATAAGCATGGAACACACGTAGGGGTAGGGGAGAGGCTTAATAGCAGCTACAAATATATTTTATTAAAGATGCAGCTAGCACTTTATAGAGGTTAACTGAGACGATGCTAGTTAATTTCAGTACAGATTGAAGTTGGTTCCATGTAGTAGGAAAAGCACGTGAGATAGCTCGTTTGCCAAAGGAGGTACAAGTCCTAGGTACGACAAGTAGGATGAAGTCTGATTTCCTGAGAGAATATGTACTGTGGGAGATGCAGATAAGAGATGTTAGGTAGCTCGGAAGTTTATGCAGAAGTAACTTAAGGGTCTGGAGACCAACATGGTGCAGGCGTCTAGTGGTGAGTGATGTCCAACCAACAGCTGCCTACAGTTCACAATGGTGAGTACGGTAGGGGGAGTTGGTGATGAACCATATCACGCTGTGATAGAGGACGTCCAGCTTGCTTAGGCTTGAGATTATAGCGGAAGTGTAGATTAAATCACCGTAATCAAGTAGGGGAAGGAATGTGGCCTGGACGAGTCTGGTTCGAGTCTCAAGGGGGAAGAGAGACCTATTTCTAAAGAAGAATCCTAGCCTGGCCTTGAGCCTCCTGGATAAGTTCTTGATATGGTCATTAAAAGAGAGCTTATTATCTATCCAGATACCAAGATAATTGGTTGCTGCCCTGGCCCAAGTCAGAGCTCTGACCCTTCTGCACTACCATCCCAGGTTTCTTCCCAACAGGGATTTATCCCATGCACTGTGGAAACCTGGAGGTCAGGGACTGAAGGGAAGCTACCTTAAGTGAGACCACTGTGGCATCGATGGAATTGAGCATCAACATGCTGGAGGATTGATTTTTGGCCGCCCTTTATCTCCCCCTGGCGCGAGCGTGTAGTGGCATCAAAGACGCTTCTGTGTACGCTAACGTCCACAGTGCACCCGACGCCTGCCTGCCTGCCTGCGCCAGCCCACACTGATCACCGAGCTACACCTGCCCCAGCCACCACCAGGGGTCAGTGTCCCAGTGATCTCCCCATCCCTCCCTCCCTCCTTGAAGGAGGAGAGCAGTCTATGAGACGCTTGATCCTCCTTCACCCAGCTGACCCTCGGTGACCCAAGTCCGCTCCTGAACCCTGGTCGTCGGCATGGCATGAGGTGTGGTGTCCAGTACCTCAACCCTCAACACCACTGGGCTAGCCCCGAAGGAACAACTTACATAGTGTCTTCAGCCTACAACATTTGGTGTACATCAGTTGTACATTCCTATTTCTCTATAATCAGTTCATCACTTTATGCATTGCATCAGCTTTCAGATTTACAGTAAACCAGTGATTGGTAACCTTATAGAAACAGCTGATATCTGAAACTTTATAATAGATCTGTTTGCATATCTTGGTTGCCATAGTTAGTTCCACCTCACGATGCACTAACACAAACTGTCTGATTCCTTCTAGGTACCCTTGGGTATTACAGTCTACCCAGAGAGCCCAGGGACTCGCCGCTTCCAATGAGAAAATTAACTATATACAGTTGTAAATAAACAAAAACTTGTTTTTATTCTGTACTGGTCTCTGTCCATTATTTTTCATCTTGGGGGTTACTCCCACACCTGAGGCTATGAGGCTTTTAAGAGCATTATTAATGAAGAGATTATTGAAACACGGGTAAATAAAATGGAGATTTCATATTAGAAGTGAGGGTAGACTCAATTTTAACATTGTTTTACTTGTCTAGGGCCTGAATTAGTGCAGCTAACCTTCTATTTGTCCATCTTGACTAGTGCATGTCTTCCATGGCTGTTAATGAAGTTAAAAAATCCCTACCTTGGCAGGCTCTAGTCCTCACGGTAATCTCCCTCATTGTTTCAGATGGCCAGGTATGATTAACAGCTCTTTAAGAGCTGCAGTTACTTGGCATCTGGCAATGCAAGGTGGGATCCTGCAAGCGACTCAATGGGAGTTTTTGTCACCCCATTGTTAAGGTTTCCAACTAGTGTTCAAACTGTGATTAGGGGAGGATTGCTGTTAACCCACTAGCTCCCAGTGTTCTGAAATTGTGTCTCCATGTGTGTGTTGATGTGCCTCATGTCATCTTTTTAAATGTACTTTTACTGCTTTTCAGACATATAAAATGCATGTGAAAACAGCTTGGTTCCAAGTATAGCAATAGTCATGACAGCATCATAATATCAGAATAACCATGACTGTCTCCCATTGATACAAAATAAGGGGGGGGGGGGTTGAACAAAATCATGTAAATACATTTTCCTGAATAAAAACCTAAATTGGCTCTTGCATCAGTGACGTGGTCCCAAGTTCCATGAGAACTGTCCATAAAGTTCATTCCATGCTTGTGCATGCTTGACATCACTTGTGTGACGTGTTGGTGCCCCACGTTATTAAAGCCAATATCCCTAATTTCCCTACATCTTGAGTATCATTGCCCAACATTTCTGTGACAAAATATGCAGTGGTATATGGTATCTGCCATGCAGGTGGTGTCTTTTTGGGAGGTATTTGGTCCTGTCCCTAAGCAGATCAGTCCCCACCCCTGGCATGACACTTGCTGCCTCGGGACTTACCTTAGATAGTGTTCCTCCCTGCCTTGCAACCCAGGGCAGGGCTGCCAAGTAGGCTTGTTCCCGATGACATTCAAGTCCAATTCCCAACAGATACCTCTGCTGGTGTTCCTCCCTGGCTTGTGCCCCCAGGGCAGGGCTGCGGGACATGGCCATTCCCGACAGCATTAAACCTCAATCCTCATCTGAGTGCTATGGTTGGTGGAGCAGGGCTCATGATGAGACAGGGCATCATTTTGGATGCTGTTTTTCTCCATGGGACTCATGGAGTACAATGACGTATGGCGCACATGTGCCGGCATCCAGCATGCCTTCCCAGCAACATGAGCTCCAGTTGCTGCTCCCCCTGGCTTCCACCAGAGATCAGTCAAGCACCGAACACTTCCCCACCCTTCCTCCTGAAGGAGGAGAGCTGTCCATGGGATGCTGAATCCTCCTCCTCCCTTGGCCAGCCCTCCAACTCTCTGGGTTCATTTCTGAACAAGTGGAGACACTAGCACTGTGCCGGTGGGCCAGCAGGTGGATTGTATGCCAACCTCCCCATGATCTCTCCCTCACCCTCACCCATCTCCCAGCTTTGTACTTTCTCTGGACTCCACTGGAGGCCAATGAGAAAGGAGAATGCCCACCATGCAGCTATGATACCGAGTTATGTATGCTCTGTATATCATAGATTCTCATACTGTATGCTGCCTTGTTACTTTGCATATATTTCTTTGTTTATTGTAGGCCTGTACTTCTACTTCTCTTCCATTTTCCATCCATGCCCTCCCGGTCACATCTGTAAACAAGATTGTTGTTCTTTGTACGCTGTACCTGGTAAAACATTTTCAAATAAAATAAATAAATACATTGACTTCCCAACCTGTGTCCTGGAATGCCCATACTATATTATCAGAATTTACCCTGTGAGCCGGAATGCCCACCCTGAGGGGGCACAGTGTCTAATAAGGGGCCAGAATGCCTGCCCTAGGGTTGCAGTGCTCACGCCGTCGGCCAGATAGGCACATAGCCCAACCAATGGCCTGATTGATCTCTCCCTCACCCTCACCCATCTCCCAGCTTTGTACTTTCTCTGGACTCCACTGGAGGCCAATGAGAAAGGAGAATGCCCACCATGCAGCTATGCTACCGAGTTATGTATGCTCTGTATATCATAGAGTCTCATACTGTATGCTGCCTTGTTACTTTGCATATATTTCTTTATTTATTGTAGGCCTGTACTTCTACTTCTCTTCCATTTTCCATCCATGCCCTCCCTGTCACATCTGTAAACAAGATTGTTGTTCTTTGTACGCTGTACCTGGTAAAACATTTTCAAATAAAATAAATAAATACATTGACTTCCCAACCTGTGTCCTGGAATGCCCATACTATATTATCAGAATTTACCCTGTGAGCCAGAATGCCCAACCTGAGGGGGCACAGTGTCTAATAAGGGGCCAGAATGCCTGCCCTAGGGTTGCAGTGCTCACGCCGTAGGCCAGATAGGCACATAGCCCAACCAATGGCCTGAATGCCCAACCTGTGTGCTGGGCTGCCCACCTTAGGGCCAGAATGTCCAGTCTGGGAACAGGATTGCTCACCTTGGGGAGCACAGAGCCCACCCAAGAGCTGGAATGCAGCCCTTTGTGTCAGAATGTCCATGCTACAGCCAGAATGCCAACACTGGGACAGGAATGTCCTCCTGTTTTTGGCAGAATACTTACCCTGAGGGGCTATAATGACTACCCAGAGGGCAGAAATCCCAACCCTGTATGCTGGAATGCCTACTCTGGGAGTCAGAATGGCCACCCTGGAGCTGAAATGGCCAACAGTACTGGAATACAAACCATATGTGTCAGAATGTACACTGTGTGTGTCAGAATGCCCACCCTTTGCCTCAGAATGCCCACCCTGGAGCAAAAATGCCTACTCTGCGGGCCAATACCCAACTGGGACCAGAATACCCACCCTATGTGGCACAATGCCTACTCTGTCAGACATAATGCTTAGCCTGTGTGCAAGAATACTTACTCTGGAGGCAGAATGCCTATCCAGGGGCCAGACTGCCCACTCTGAGGGTTGGAATGCTCACCCAGGTGTGCACAGAGCAAACTCTAAGGCTGAAAAGCCCCCCTCTGTGCCAGAATGAACACCCTGGTCACCATAATGGTCACCCTTTGTGCTGGAATGCCAACCCTAGGCCCAGAATTCCAACTCTGTGTACTGGAATGCCTACCATAGGGCTAATATGTCCACCTGATGGTCAGAATGCCCACCTCAGGGTCAGAATCTGTACAGTGCTTGCCTAAATGTCCACCCAGTTGCCAAAATACCCACCCTAAGACTGGAATTCCCATTCCTTGTGCCTGAATTCCCACCCCAGGGCTGAAATGACCACTCTCAGTCTGGAATGCCCACCCTAGGTGCTGGAATGCCCACCCTCTGTGCCCCAAAGACCAGAATGCCCAACTTCTGTTCTGAATTCCCACCCTAAAGACTGGAATGTCCACCCTAGGGCTGTAATACTATGCAGTGTGGCATACCCATTCTAGGGCTAGAATGGCCACACTAATGGGCCAAATACCCACCCTAAGGATGGAATGCCCAGCCTGATCACCAGAATGGCAACCCAGCAGTTAATGCCAGGGCAGAAATTGCATACAGGGGTTAATTCCAGATCAGAATTAGACCCAGCAGTTAAGAACATGGTTAGAATGGTTCCCAACAGCTCATGCCAGGGCTTGATTGTGGTATTAACTGCTGAATGCTATGCCAGTCCTGGCATTAACTGTTGGGTGGGATTACTAGCCTGAGATTTACTGTTGGGTGTCATTCTTGTTCTAGCATCAACTGGTGGTTACTCTGGATGGATAAAAATACATGGTGCTCTTCAATGTCAGGGCCATAATGGTACCCAGCAGTTAATGCCACAGTCAGAATGGCATGCAGCAGTTAATGCCACCATGAAAATGACACTCATTAGTAAAATGCCACAGTTGGAATGGCACCAGGCAGTTAATGTTAGGAAAGGAATGGCACACAACAGTTCATGCATCCCAGCTGGGCCAGATGGGTCTGGGGAAGGACATTCCTGGTGGGAAGTGAAGTCACGAGTCATTAAGGTTGGAGAAAATGAGTGCTGGAGGGCATTCTGTCTGGGGCAGTCAGTCAGGCTGCATGCTGGCTGGGACAGATGGGTGGCAGAGGCATTCTGGTTGGGACAATTGGGTCACGGGGCTTTCTGACTGGCACAGATGCGTGGCAGAGGGCATTTTGGTTGGGGTAGACAAGTGAGGGCAGAATTCTGGCTTTGGCAGTTATTTCAGCTAGGGGAGCATTTCAGGTTGGGCAGATGGGTGGGGGGGAGCATTCCAACTGGGACAGTAAGTGTGGAACAACCCATGGTTGGGTGTGCAGTAACAGTGCAATAACCACACACTCTGGGAGAGTTGTGAGGCACAAGGCACAGCAGAAACCCTCCAACCACCCAGGATGTGTGTGTGTTTTTTTTTACTTCAGGTTTATTCATATCAGACATCAATACAAGAATATTACAAATAGTCATATACAGATATCACACCAACAATCTTTAACATCTCATTTAAGCTGCGCATAAAATTCATTAGTGAGTGCTAATTTTCCTTTTTCCTTTTTTCTAGATTATCTTCGTATGAATGTCCCCACTTTTCTATTTATGACCACAAGGAAAAAGCTCCATCCGTCTTCTGCAGCATCGCCACTTGTCTGAATCCTGTATTTATCCAGTCCAAGCCCATCATTTAAGACTGTCTCTCAAAACATATCTTGTGTCTGATAACTTTGTTAATATAATAAAAGTTATTAGAACTGTAAACCTATGTTAAACAGTATAATAATAAAGTAACTGAACTCATTACATGGCTGGTCATATCAGTGTTCACTTATCTTAATTTACCGCTGTCAAGGAAAGATTCACTGTCTACTTCATAACTTGTCTATGCAAAACGCTCCCCTTCAGTGAGCGAAGGCTTGCTGGGATAAAACTGAGACACCCTCCAAATCCTCAATTAATTGCATAAATGGTAACCATATACCATTACATTTATCTCCCTTTAAACGAAGTTCTGCCATAATCCTTTCCACCTGACAGATGTCTTTTACTATGTCTACCCATTGTAACAGGGTGGGTGGAGTGGGGGTAAGTCAACATCTAGTAATAGTTTTACATGCGGCTGCTAATAAGATTCCTATTAAGGATTTCTGCCCACAGAGCATGTGGTTATTTCAGCTTTGTCTCGCATCCACAGTGGATTATTCCACATAAATCTTTAAGAAAAAAGGTCAAAAGTGTTATACAGACAAGTAAATCATGCATTGTTCTCCAAATATCTACAATATGTATATACTTTCACTAATGAAGTGTAGAGCTAATAGCAAACAATGGCCCCTATGCACTATGCGGGCAAGGGTACGTGGATCACATGCATACCCCACCCACGTAGCTGTGCACCCGCAAACAGGTGCGCATATGCCAGTATGCACAACCAGTGCCCACCTGTCCGCGGCTCCTCCCTCCCTGGTGTGCAGGTGCGTGGTGGTATGTTCCGTGGACTGGGCATGCATCCAGTGGGATGCCTGGTCCTGGTCCTTGAATGGATCCCTTGCACCCATGGAGCATGGAATCATGATGGTGGGCACGATGTGCGCAGCAAGCTCTGGGAGGGGAGGGTGCCCAGCCTGCTGCTCCAGCCCTCTATGCTGATCCATGGGCTGGGGCAGCATGTAGGGGGGTCTGCAGTGCCCCCACGTCCACACCACTGCTGGCATCCCAGGGGAGTGTGTATCCCTTATGGCTGGGTGCTACCCGGCATAAGGTGCACCCCCGTGCCCAGTACTCTACGCATCTATGACTGGCGTGGAGTGCGGGTATGCCCCCCTGGCATGCCCCAACCACACTGCCCTCTGCATGGTCTGGTGGTGGGGCCACGTGCCCTGTTTGGTGCTTTCTGTGGCTGGCCACGTGGGTGGTGCACTGGGTGCAGAGTGGCTACATGCCCCAGATACATAATGCATAGCCAATCCACCTCTTTGTGCATAGGGGCCATAGTATGTAACATTTCATGTTGTTTTGCATACTTTGTCAACATTCATTATGTAAGGATCACATTACAGACAATAATTTCAGTTCTTAACATTTAATTAACTAGAATATTAATCAGCTTCTTTGAGTCTATCACTTGGGAGCCAGTAAGGCACATGGGTGGGGGTAGGATTTAATTCTGGTACTTGTGGGGCTATTACGGCACTTGAGTAGGCATTCTGGAATTGAGTGGGGGCATCGGGCAAAAGATGTGACACCACACCTTTTGTGACATCAATTCTAGGGTGGGAGGCATTACACGCTCTGTCACTTTAATGTTGCTGCCCCAGCAACACCTTGACTAGAGATCCTTTACCCCCCCATCCCTGACAGATGCCAGTAGTGTCGGTCCAGGGTGTCATTACCTTTACAGGGGGGAATACTAACCATGATTCCCTCCAAGGACGTAGATCAGTGTTCCATCTGGAACACTAGCTAAAAGGCAATACACAAAAATGTAGAAAAGCACATATGCAATGCAGGAAATGACAGGCGTACACATTGCAAGAACATTCGCCCCCCCCCCAAACCAAAGGTGATTATCCAGCTTTGCACCGTGGGCCTATGATCAGCAGTCATTGCTCCCTTGAGAGTGGTGACCTTCACCCAACCCCAGGTGCAATTCTGCCCCCAAGGTAGCAGACCAGATTTGCCCCAAAATGATAAAACTTTGCAGTTGAAGACTATTTTTGCAATATAAGTGCCATGAAACAGTGACTTGCCTGAAACAGAAAATATGCCCTGCATAGTTTTGTTAAGATTTCAGTAAAACAACAAGAAGAGCTTGTCTCACGGTCAGGTAATCAGACATAACAAATTACTTTTTTTCAAAACCTATATTTAATTGTTTTCAAGATAAAAACAATTACGTACAAGTAATTCACGCCAGAACTCACATAGCAGTAAATTAGATACATTCAGTGTAACAGGTATAAGTAATCTAAGCATTCTTGCTTTCGGATATGGGGGTAGTCCTTCATTTGAAGGTTTATAAGATAGTCCAAGAATAAGCTGCACCCCACATGACTTCTGAGTGGTCACATTGAAGTAAACATTTTATCAAACGTTATATAATACAACCACCGGTGTTATTATGATCCTCCTCTAAACATACTGTATATTCCCTGCAAACAGTCGGAACCTCAACTAAGCCCACTACATGCATTTAAAAATGTAAGTATGTTAAAGATAAATGAGCCACACCTTTTAACCAAAGCTGTCGACAGTCCCTGATGTGTAATGTCCAACATTTAACTTCGATCTAGTTAGCACTGTAGTTCACCACTATGGCTGTAACCAGTACTTAAACTTGTTTAACTTGTACTTTGACATTGGTGTAAAATAAAAAAACGTGCCCAATATCTGAACTTCAGCTCCCCAAAAACTTTAACAGGAAAATGTTTAATACATGGAGTATATACTCCCATACAGTCTTAAAGCATAGTAAAAGTTCATATGGGAACCCGAAGATGTTCATATGCCAACATCCAAATTGGAATTGGTCACCTCCAGCCGTCTTGCCTGCTTGAACTCTCGGGAGACAGCCTCTGCTTTTTTTTTCCAGCTTTTCATCTGTGTGTCACTAAACATGGCCTTCATACTGGATCCGCAGTCAGGCTAGGGTTACCACCTTTTAAGAAGCCCAAAGTGGGACATTTCTTACTGAAACTTGATTTTTCACAGGACAGTACCTAACCTCGACAGATGCAACACACTTGTTTTCTCTATATAATCAGAATTAAAGCTAAGTATTATAGTTTCTTAGTTGCTTCTATTGTTTGTTATCATTTTAAGGTATTTTAGTTAAGCTATTGTAGTTTTCTAGAACATTTAGTGGAAAGTTAGAAAATATTTTTCCTACTGTAAAATCAGGACATTTAGTATTTTTCATGTTTTTTTGCAGGGCACAGCTGTCCAAATCAGGACAGTCCTGTGAAAATCAGGACAGGTGGTAACCCTAAGTCAGGCAGGTATCAGGAGTGAATGAGTCAACTCCAAACTGCGCAACCTGGCCTAAACACCATCAGATTTTTCCTTCTCACCCTGGTAGCAAATGAGAGATCGGGAAACAGATGAATCGTGGATCCCTGGAAATTAAGCTGGTCAGTGTTTCTTTGCTGCAGAAAGGATAGTATCCCGAATTACTGGATTCATTGTCACCACGAGGACAATTCTAGGGAAGTCATTAGCAACCGACGCCATTCTGGGCGAAATCTGGTAAGCCCGAATAAAGTTGTCTGGATCAAGTGAGGCTGTAAGCTGTAGGGCTCCCAGCAACCACTCTTTAATAAAATAAAGCAGATTGTTTCTCTTGATGTTTTCAGGCAGCCCCACTATTCAAACATTTGAGGCCCTCTGAGAATTTCCTAGAGCCTCGAGTCTGTACTTAAGCTGGGCATTTTCTTGTTGAATCTTGCTGGAAGATGCCAGCGCCTCCATCACCATGGATTCTGCCGAAGTTGCCATTTTGGTGGCTGCGATTATCTTAGTATCCTGTTCCTCAAATTTGGTGAGGATAGATTCCATCTTGGTGTTGATCACTTTTATGGACTTCTGTAGTGCCTTCCATGGTGGTTTGGGCTCTGAGGAGGATTGCAATATGTCCTCCACCAGAGTGGTTTGCACTGGCTGAGTTTTTGGATTGATCACAGGCCCTTTGTTCGACCCATGGCTGAAAAAAGGTATCAGTTGATGCCGTTTGTCCTGGAGATCACCAATTTTGTCAAAAAAATACACTTTTTTTGTCCAACAATTATTACTATTTTGGCAATTTTTTTTTTGTATCTTCTGTTTATTCACCCAACCTAGAACTCTCTCTCATGCTACTCCTACATCCCTACTGCCACACTACCGCTCACTTGGTCCCCTGTCTCCTCAGGATAGCTGGCCTCCTCCTCTACCCTCCTCCTCCTCCTGCTGGCAGACTCCCCAGCACTGAGCTCCCTGGGGTAAGGCCGCCTCCACTCCTGGTGCTCTATCTATAATGGAGAGTATATACTCCCATACAGTCTTAAAGCATAGTGAAAGTTCATATGGGATAGACATAAGGGAATTCAGGAGGTCAGAGGTAAGGGGCAACAGACTTCTAGGAAAACATAAAGTGAACTTACAAGTTCAAATGGGCAGACTGGGTGGGCCATAGGCCCTTATCTGCTAACAGTGTCTATTTATCTATGTATCTATGTATCAAGTGTGTTAGCTGAGGTGGTGGAAGAGTGGGAGGGGGTGGAGATAGGGCCCGGTGTTGGGCGTGTGGTGACGTGGCTCAGAGGAGAACCATTGTCTATCCGTGATCAGGGGCGTTTTCAGGATATATGTGGTTCCCCCTAGGAGCATGGGTGTGCAATGATGCCACCATGGCTGTTGCCATAGATGTCTGCCGCACTCCTCCCCCTAGCTGCTCCATGTGCTAGATGTACCTCCGGTCTCCAGCGGGGGTCACTACTGCACCAGAGATACCCTGGATTACTCCCCAGGGAGAGAAGAGCAGTCCATCAGATGCTCGATCCTTTTCCTCCCCTGACGACCCCGGGCACACAAGCTCGTTCCCGAACTTGGGTCACTGGCATGGCCCGAGGTGTGGCATCCAGTGCCTCAACCCTCAGCACCAGTGGGCCCACATTTTGGCAAATTAAAGTAGGTATAGTTGAGGAGCTCTCCCTGCACGCGCCCAGTCAGTAGGCATGCTCCACATCGCCCCCCCCGTCAACAAATTACTTTGATCACTTCTTTTATTAGCCCCCAGGCAGGTGGCTCCATCTCTTCTGTGTCCTAGTCACTTTGCAGTCTTCAGTAATTCTTCTTCCTAGAGCCTGCAACACATAAACTCATATACTACCCAACAGGTGTGACAGGCATATCAACACTTTTCAGCATAAATATTTCTATAACATTTTAAACTTTAGATTGTTATGACAGGTAATGGTTTATTAACTCCCTCCCAACAGATCAGAACATGCAAATAGCCCATCCTTGGGACAGTTTGTTCTAAGTAATCATAAAAATTCAGGTCAAGACAGTGCAGGGTAAGTTCATCTGCTCAGAGAGTCATGGATCTATTTTCTTTAAAACATCAGTTAAGACAGTCCTGTGCAATTGAATGCTAAGCTCCAACTGCCAAGTGTTGACTACTTCACATATGCGTCCCTGCATCTCTGAGACATCCTTTGCAAAATGCCAGTAATCCCCCTTTTTTCAGACAGTGGGGGGTCCTCCTCTTGAAGCCTTTGGTTCTGGGACTTCGACACAACATCACAGATTCACAAACAAGGTGGCAGAAGGTGAAACACTACAAGTTCTTTGCATGCTTAGCTACCTTCCAATCTACTTGGCAAGCACAGAACAAACGCCTATATGGGTGTCCAGGTGGCGGCCACATGTCTTGCCTAAGCTTGCAGATATGGAAAGACCACTCAGAATGGGTATCATAAGGCGTATCTCCCCAGGTGGCACAAACAAAAATGCCCCCTTACAATACATCTCACTTGTTTGGGGAGATAAGGAATTTCAGTTTCTGGAGCCATCTCACTGATGGCAGAAACACCCACCAGTAACTTTTCCTCCAAGTGGGGGTTAGGTTCAGGGTGGATATCCAAGGCTGCAATCTCCACTGGCTCTCTGTGGCCTGGTCGCTCAGGCCTGTCATGGGAAGGGTCCCCCTTTTCCACTTGGGAGAGCAGTGTGGTCACAGTCATTTCCAATCCTGGCATGGTGGGTACAGCATCAGTTGTAGCTGGGAAAGATGGTAAGTCATCCTCCTGAGAAGCTCCAGGAGTGGGGGGGGGGGCACCACAGTGGTCTGTCAGACCTTATACACCATGCCCTTGAAGTCAGGGCCCCTATTTGCAGTGGTGCATGGCTCATCATAAATAACAATGCCCTCTGACATATTGGCAACATCCACCTCTGGAGAGTCAGGCTCCTGTATTGGCATCCTGGTGGGAGGGGTTGTAACTGGGCAGGCAGCCCAAGGAGACTCACTTCACTGCAGGGAGGCCACTGCAAGGTTCCTTGGCATAAGCAGAGCGGAGGAGGGTATATGCTAACTCTAAGCTGGTGCCTGTAGCGGAACAAGGGGATGAGCAGCCAATCACAGGATTTACTGTAAGAATGCATGGGATAGACATAAGGGAATCCTGGAAGTCAGGGGTAAGGGGCAGCAGACTTCTAGAGAAATGTAAAGGGAACTTACAAGCTCAAATGGGCAGACTGGGTGGGCCATAGACCCTTATCTGCCAACAGTATCTATGTATCTGCTGTGGGGTTATTCAGTTGCTCCCCTATTTGGTCAGCATTTGGGTCATGAGCCCTTTAGGGGGATTACCAGTCAATGGAACAGACCTCAAACAACGTCACAGCTGGCATGGCCAGTTCTTGCCCCGCGACCCAGCACTGGTACTTGTAATTCAAACTTGTCACGTTATCCCATGAAGAAAAATTCAAGCTATTTTCTGCACACTTTACGCATTTAGGTAATTTCCACTCAAGTATTCCTACTGAAACAGTATATTTAGTCAAATGTCACTGTTTGTTTTTTCTGCACAGACTGCAGCTGAAAATGTGTAGGTGTCACACTGAAACTGGCCTAGGGCTATGTTGAGATCCACAAAACAAACCTTTCTGGTTAGTAGAGTTTTTTTAAACCCTCAGACAGTTATATTTTTTCTCCCTTTGTGATTACCGTGGCCTCACTATCAGGTCCCAGACATACATCCTTCTTGCTGTCAAGGCCACAAGGGGCTAACTTACTTCTATCGCACCAGGAGTCCACTGGTCAGGACACCTCTCCTTACACCAGGGAGCTATTTTTTTTTCTTGTAGGTCAGCAATTCTCTTTCTGTTCTGCACTGTCAATCACTGCTCTCTGCAGCTCTATCCTTTAGGAAACTGGAATTCATGAATTCCTGGTCCCCAAGCGCTCAGCACGTACCCTACGAACCACTGGGCATAACCTTCTAGTTAAACCCAGGGTTCGCACCACTGCTGGCAGTAAAATCCTTTGCCACCACAGACCCCGCCCTATGGAATAAGCTTTCTCCCCTCCTTCAGGACACCCCATCCCTTGAACAATTCTGTAAGGGACTTCATGCTCACCTACTAGAAGTTAACGTCTGCTCCTGTCAATGAGGGGACCAACCTTAGGCCAGGTCCTTACTAGCCTAGACATGCACTGCTGTATAAAGTAGTACTTTCCCTCCTGATTGCTACACTCCTACCCCAGCAATATTGCTGTAATTTGTCAAATGGCGTCCCCCGTATACTAATTTTGGCACACTGTCAGCACTGTTTATCCATGTATTTACTCTCCTTGAACTGCTCTGCACTTGTTCCTTTGTTGTACCTGTATACCTCTGTAACTAATGTTGTACCTGTTTACCTCTGTAACTAAATCTGGGTTGCCCCTGAAAAAGGGACCTTCAGGGCTCAGTGGGCCTACCTGGTTACCAAAATTGAATGAATAAATAAATAAATAAAATAAGTGCTATAATAACTGGGCTTGTGATCTCGCACTAGACAACAATGGAACTGACTGCTTTGTGGCTCCATACCTCACCCCATAGAAATAAAGAATTTGATGACAGATAAGGACCTTTTGGCCTACCTAGTCTGCTCATTTCCCCTACCTACTGCATAAACTCCAGATCCTATTTGATCTGCAGCCTTACTTCCTCCTTCCTACCACCAGCGTTATTTTCCACCTGTCCCATGAATTCTTGAACTCGCCTACTGCTTTTGCCCCTACAATCTCCCCCAGGGAGGCTGTTCCATGCATCCACTACCCTTTCAGTGAACAAAATACTTCCTCATGTTGCCCCTGAATCTACCCCCCCAGCCTCATATTGTGACCTCTTGTACTTGCACATCTATGTCTTTTTCTGAAAGATGCTGCCCTCTTGAACTTTGTTAATCCGTTTGAGGTATTTGAATGCCTGTATCATATTCCCCCTCTCTTTTCTTTCCTCCAGAGTATAAATATTGAGTTCCCTCAATCTTTCCTCGTATGATTTCTGGTGCAGTCCTTGCACCATTTTTGTTGCCCTTCTCTGGACTGCCTCTACCCTGTCTATGTCCTTACAGAGATGAGGTATGCAGAACTGGACACAGTACTCACCATGAGGACTCACCAACTGCCTGTACAGTGGCATCACAACCTCCTGTTTTCTGATGGTGATACCTCTCCCTATGCACCCCAGCTTCCCCCTGGATTTTCTTACTGCCTTCTCACGTTGTTTGGCTATCTTTAGATTGTCTGTTATGAGTTATGATATTTGTGACTCTGCAGCCTGCCTGTGCTCCTCCTACTGGTCAAGCATAGCACACTCAGTCACTATTCTGCTTCAGACTCCTGACCAGCTGCAGAGAGTATATAAATTCTGAGTCTGTCTTCCTAGCATGAGGGATGGAGTGCTTGTGCACCCTGGACAGGCAGGGGCATGCATGTAGAATACACAACACAAGCCCGAGGGTCAATGTTAACATTGTTTTACTTGTACAGGACATAGTGTATATTGACCAGGACTAGTGATCCATTATTTATCCATCATGATTAGTGCAGAACTTCCGTGGCTGTGTATAAAACAGGTCACTACTTTGGTAGGCTCTCATCTTCATGCTAATAGCCCTCAGTGTTTCAGATGGCCTGGTGTAATTGACAGTTTCTTAAGAGCTGCAGTTGCCTGGCAGTGCAAGGTGGGGGCCATATAAAAGACTCAGTATGAGTCACTATCACCCTGTTGTTAGAGCTACCAGCTGGTGTCCAGGCTATGATCAATGTGAGGGTGCTGTTACATCACCAGCTTCCAGTGTTTTAAGTTTGTGTCTCCAAGTGTATGATGATGTGTCTTGCATCATTAAGGTCAGTGTCCCTGTTTTCCTACATACTAAGTGTCAGTATCCAACACATCAGTGATAAAATGTTAAGAGATAAAGAGGGACTGCCCTGCAGGTGGTAGAATGAATTTATCCCAGCCTCTACGTAGCTGCTCCTTCTCCCTTTCCAATTTCTCAGTTCTGTACTTTTCTGGGACACCACTGCAGCCTGATAACAGAGCAGGACCCTGACCATTCATAGGCCATAGCTGCCTTTAATGGCAGGTGTGTAGGGGGTCCCCAACTCATCTCAGTGGACAATGTCAGTTAGTACCTTCCATGCAGCCCCATCCTTATCCCAGCCAGCATGTCAGCTCATTGTAAAAACAAAACTTTAGTGCATGGATGGTGCAAAAATAAACTTTGATGAAATAAGTAATTTGAAGGGATTAGGATGTGGATTCCCAGGGTGGGTGGATGGATCCGCCTAAATAGAAATAGTGGAAACAGAGCTTCCTGCCTTGGAATGGTTTGTTACTGGGACTGATGAAAGAGCAATGTTAAAAAAATACTTTTGGTCTTGGTGCAGAGCATCTTAAATTCAATACTTTTGTGCCTGGTATATAGTAATAAAAAACACCAAAATGTTTCTTAAGCCCCCAAAGAAAGCTTAGCCGTGCTCCTGCTTCACTTGACACAGCTCAGACACTACCAGAGGTGCTGGGGCTCAGCGTGTGGTTCTCTGACTGTTCATTACCCTGTGGTGGTGCTTGGGAGGGGGGAGTGGGGGCGTTGCATAATGATGCCTGCTATTGTGTGTGCAGCATGAATATCTGCTGCTGCAGTGTCTTCTGGTTTGAGAGATGGGGGTGGGGTGCAGAAAGAGAAAAAGAGGAGCCACAGGGCAGAACAATCATGGAAGGGGTAGACTTCTGTAATTGCATGGCATATATTTATCTTTTTATTTACTGAGACGGGAAGCAATGTAGAAACAAGATAAATGTGGAATAATCAGGGAATATTTCTTGGCTTGCATTGTGTAAATAAAATTTCCCATTATAAGTGTGAACGAGTGCAGCCATCTGCAGGCTAGTGTAATTCTGTGTAAACTTGTCCTGCTGGTTAGTGCAACAAATGGTTAAGGTCAACCACTGACCCTTTTTTTCTTCTCTAACTGGTCTCTTACAGGATTCTTAGGTTTTCGGTGATTGTGTTTATCTTTGACCTGTTGCTGCGCTTTTTCTTGGACTACGAGTCTTAAGGCTACTATGCGGTGACGTGCTAACGCTGTAACATGGCGTCAGTCTGAACAGCAATAACATTCAATGTTAAGTACTAAAAAGTTAGCTATAGCAGCAGAATTTGTGCAAGTAATTGTTTATTACTAATGAAGAAAGAAACAATCAGTGAACGGTATACCAGCAGAAATCGGAGCACACTGCCCAATGAAAGCCTTCTCAATTTATCAGCACCCAGGGGGCGTGGGGGGGGGGCAGAGTGCCACCACAGAAATACTTATTGCACTCATAATGTTAAAAAGAACAAAATACCATTGTGCAGAACATCAGATTAGCACCCAGGGGTGTGAGGAGCAGAGTGCCCCCACAGAAAGAAAGAAAAAAAGCAATTACTTTATATGGGGAGCTCTGCCTCCTCTACACTCCCGGTACAACAGTTACAGCACAGATCATTGAAGATATGACATAATTGAAAACATTCTCAATTGTGTTTCTCTGAAGGTCTCTCTCTGAAGCTCTGAAATTATAATGTGCACCTGGAATTCGTAGTTGCAAGTGAAACGGCAGATCTTAACACTTTGGACTCAGAATAAGGCTTGCTCTGCAAGTTTTGTGGGAGTGTACTTGATACCTACTTACTACTAAATCATTGTGTGATGGTGTCATTTTGTTGGAGAGTTTTCTAGTTCAGAAGCCGCTTACCATATTTCGCCTAGTAGGCACAACATGGCTGAGGATATACACAATCGCCAGGTTTTCTACGCCACCACAGGCTTCAAACTTTCAATGTGGCTCTGGGACATAGATAGCAGGCAAAACAAGGGGTATCCATGCTGACAGGAGCCCCACAGACTCCAGACAAGCCCCCCATTTTCAAGCCTCCCCCGTTAGAGGTGCAGATATATATGGCCACCAGGAGGGTGCTACAACAATATTTATGTATACACTGAATTGAGGGGTAGGAGTCCACAGGGTTACCTCTCAGTTACACCACAGCATCCCAGTCAGAAGAAATCCAATGTCCACATAAAATGTGTAGGACAACTCATATGTTTTTAGTTTACAAAATTGATTGGAACTATTGATTACAGCTACAGTCTTGGGGACCTACCCCTTAAAGGATCCATGACAGTTGGTCGATGTCATAGCGAATATCTTTATGTCAACTGCATTTACGATCGGCATAAAAGCGGTCACTTTGGACTGCGTTTTCTTTGGAGGGCCTTGCCCCCGAACCCCTCATGTGGGGGACTCTGCTTCCCACACCTCTTGTATCTAAAGTAATCAACTCTGAGTCAGAGTTGATTCAGGGAGGGGTTGCAAGACCCCCAGCAAGCAGTGCCGGGGTCCTGCACCGACACTACAGCAACCTAGTGCTGTTGCTGTAGCATTGATCTCAGTAAAATTGTCGCCATAGCAACAGCATACCCCCCTCCATAAAACATATTTTTACAGCATGGTGGTATATCACTGGAGGGGTAATATTAGATCCCTCTCAAAACTAGTGCAGGTGCTTAAAAGCCACTACAGGCATGGCTGTAATATGGACCTGGGTACTGGCTCCTGGCTGCAGTACTTGCCAAGAGGATGGATGGGACAGGGCACAGGCACCCATGGCCTCTGAGGGTAGGTATCTTCCAAGGCCAAAGTTGTGCAGCCCTGCCCGATGATCAGAAGCAACATCAAGGGCATGTGGCACCAGCATGGGGATCCCCTGCAACTGCAGCTAAGCTCTCACCTCTCTTGCAATTGAATAGAATGATTAGAACACTGGAGGTTACCAACTGGTTTCATCTCCATACAGTGGGGCAGCACTTCTGCTCTTGTTCAAGGGTCTCAGGCCATACATATGGCAACAGCCCTAAGCTCCTTGCCCTTGTTAGAAATCCAGATCTAGGAGAGTCATCAGGGCATGCCACGTGAACTCTTTTCAGTCAGACTTCCGGTTCTGCCTACATGTGGAGTGGTCGCTGATCTAAGCAGCTTTGTCCCTTGGATCACATTATAATACTAAGTTCACCTCTCCCAGCATCCAAATTTCATTGCAAGAGTCACTGAAGTGTACGGGAAAGAGACCATGATCAAAATGCTGCTGAACTCAAAAAACAAAGACTCGCTGTTGGAGTTTTTAAAACTGACTGCGTTGGTGGATGCAAGCGACCCAAGGCCCCGCAACTATCGCCAAACAATGACGACAAACCAATTGAGAAGGAAGTCACAATTACCTTGCAGAGACTTTTTATGGAACTGGGGAAAATTAATGAGATGCTGCAAAAGATGTAGCAATCGGCAGCTGAAAACGCCAGAGGCCTCACGGAGGTTCAAAATCGTACAACAGATCTTGAAGCAGGCCTTTCGGAAACTGATGCCACTGTGGGCCACCACGAGGAAGCCCAGAAACATTTACTGCGGAGAGAGCAGGAGTTGACAGACAAGCTGGATGATCTCGAGCTTCGCTCCAGGAGGGATAATATGAGGATATATGGAGTAAGTACCTGAAGACACAGAGCATGGGAAAATGGAGGCATTCTTAGACTCTTTCTTGAAGGAAACACTAGACCTGCCTAAAGACCCCCTATTAAACATTGTTTAGGCCCACAGGGCCCTCACAAAGAAACCCACAGCCTTAAACACCACTCCCAGGTCCACAGTGCTTAAGTTCTTGGACTATAGAATCAAGAATAAAATGATGGAAGCAGCCTGGGCAAGGAAAGAAACTGTTTTGGTAACAAGTGCTTATTTTTTGATCATGATTACACCCCCATTACACAGCAAAAAAGTGGGTGCTGCTGGAGATCAAAAAACACCTAGCTACTAAGAATATTCAGATGCATCTCATAGCCCCTGCACAGCTCCAAATCTTTACCTCAGAGGGCCCACAATTCTTTCGATCCCTTGGGGACACAAGAGCCACACTGTTGAAGCTGGGAATTCCCCCAGAGCTTATGACCACGCCCACTTCTTTGGACCATGAATAAGTATGCATGGAGCAAGGTCCAAAACTCAAGGAAACGGAGCCACCCACCCCACCCCCCGGAACACCTGGAGCACTCGGAGGGTAAAGTGGCATAAGAGACGGAACAGGCGGAATTGAGGCAGCAGACTTTGGGACAAGCCAGTGGAATATGACTTTTGGATAAGCCACCTTAAAAGTCTCTTTTTCACCTTGTTGGCAGTGCAGCCTGCTGCGCTCAGTTGGCTCGACCTCCAATCCGAAATCGGGAGTGGGGGCCTGACCTGGTGGTCCCCTGGTTCCCCTCTAAATCTGAGTTGGGGATAACCATGAGGTGGCCACAAGGTATTTTATTGAGCCACTGGTCATAACCGACTATTGGGACACAAAAGTCTTTTTCTTCTTTCTTTGCTCAATGATTGAGATGAAGGCGAGAAGGAGTGCTAGGAGAAGGAATGCTGGGAGAGGGAGCATAACAATGTAATGCAGGAGTTGGGGGTGCAATGGCACACGGGTTACAGTGCATGCTTTGCTTGGTTCTCCTCAGACACATAGGGAAGCCATGCTGAGGCCTTTTAGATGGACTGATTTTGGCTGGGGAGGCGTGGGGCACCCCTCTCACCGGGTCGGTGATCACATGCTGGGCCGGCCGCTGGGGGGGGATCCTTTGACATACCGACATCTGCAGCTGTGCACCCTTCCTCTTGCCACACACCTGATCCGGGGGGGTCCTGGTGGGCACCATAGTAAATTAAGTGCAGATCAGCTTACGAACTTTAATACTTATATAGTTCTGTCCAACACTTGGATCTGAGGGACAGTTAACAAAGAGTTAGATGTAGCAGGGCTGAGGCCCAGTCACCCAGAAGTGCAGGTTTAGTGTAGGGCTCCTAACTTAGGAACCTCATCCAGTTAACCCAACTCCAACATGGGGTTGATTGGATGCACTATAGTTACCTTGGAAGTACATTTTATAGTTCAGAAATTTTATAAGGTTAAATTCACCAGTTTTTGTTATTATTCTTGGTTTTGGAATGACCGTGACGCACTTCTATCATGGGGGGGAGGGGGGAAGAAATGAGTCATGGCTGAAGGGAACATAACAACATACAATGACAGGGGACTGGGCAGCCCGATCAAAAGAAAAAGAATGCTTACAGAATTACACAAAATAAAGGTGGAAATAGCACTCCTACAAGAAACACACCTATGCCCGAAGGAAAGCAAGAAGCTTAAGCGGGCTTGGGTGGAACAGGTGTTCCATGCATTGTATGTCTCTCACCCCCACAGATGGGGAGTAGCGGTGCTTGTTCACAAGAGCTGCCCCTTCACGCACTCAAACCTATACACAGATCCAGAAGGGAGATACCTCACACTTAGGGGCACCTACAGGGAAACGCCCTATACAATCCTTAATATTTATGCTCCGGAGGACCTGTACATTGTGGGGGGTGATTTTAACACCACATCTCATCTGACTCTTGGTAAGTTGGGAGCCTTTAGAGACCTCCTCCGGGGCCACCACTACATTGAATTGGTTGATGGCAGACCTAGGACTAGCAGATGCTTGGAGGCAGTTGCACCCAAGAATTCAGGATTACACGTGCTGGTCAGCCTCTCACCAGCCTTACTCCAGGCTTGACATGATCTGGGTACTGGCAGACTGGCTACACAGAATAACAGAGGCTAGAATCCAGCCCAGAACTATTTCAGACCACAGTGCGGTAACAGTACAACTCTGGCCAGGCCCAAAAGTTAAAAATTCTTCCTGGAGATTCAATATCTCCCTCCTAAATAAGGAGGAGTATAAGGTTCTGGTGAGGGACTCAATTAGGGAATTCAAAACTAATAATCCCACCCAAGAAACCACCCAGGCAGTCTAGTGGGATGCCCTTAAGGCGTTCATTATGGGTAGAACCATTAGCTATGCCTCCACCCTTAAGAGAAAACAGCAGGAAGAAAAAACACATCTAGAAAATTAAATATTTTATCTGGAAATGGAGCACAAAATTGTTCTGAATGAAGAGGTGAAGGAAAAACTAGAGACAACTAGAAGGGAACTTAACAGGATATTAGATGCCAAAATTGAGGGCCAGCTATGGTACTCTCGCCAGAGATTTTATGAGGCAGGCAACCGAGCGGGTAAGCTTCTGACTTGGTGGATCCGGAAGGAGGCGACCGCCAGGACGATCCCATGACTCCATTCCCCCATGTGTCCCAATGGCACATCACAGATCCAGAAGGCAAAACTGATCAGTTCCTAAAATACTACAAAGAGCTCTACAGCCGGGAATGGGTGGGAGGTTACCAGGAGAAATTAGACTCCTTCTTTCAGAGGGTCAAACTTCCAAGACTCTCGAAGGAGGAAGTGGATAAACTGGATGCCCCCATAACTGATGGAGAGATCCACTCCATCATCGGGGATTTAAAAACAGGTAAGGCACCAGGCCCAGGCAGCATAGCGGCCAAACTATATAAAGCTATGGCAATGGAACTGTCACCCCTCTTTGGAGAGGTCTGCTGTGGGGTCCGGGGGGGGGAGGAGGGAGCCCCACCGAGCTGGAGTTACGCCCAAATCTCAGTCATACATAAACAAGGAACGTGCCAAGAGGTCTGCAGCTCTTACAGGCCTATCTTGCTCTTAAATGTGGACCTTAAAGTATGCACAATGGCCCTTGTGTGTAGATTGCAGGACTGCGTGGGGGGGGGGCCTAGTCCACCTGGATCAGACAGGTTTCATAAATGGAAGGCTTATACTTGATAATCTTAGACGCTTGTTAAATCTTATGGCTTGCCAGCAGTCATCTGGTGAACCGACACTGGCAGTATTTATGGATGCAGAAAAGGCCTTTGACCGGGTGGACTGAGGGTTCCTATGCAGGACCCTGGAACAGATGGGACTGGGTCCTAAATTCAGGACAAGCATAGACGCACTATACGTGGCCCCGCAAGCATCGGTTAAGGTGAATGGTTTCACCACAGAGTGGTTCTACCTGATGAGAGGCACTAGGCAGGGGTGCCCACTCTCACCACTTCTCTTTGGAGGGATAGTGAGGCTGAATAAAGGGGACGGTGGGTGGGCAGAGAGGAACAGTGAAACAACAGGGATATTGAATGAATACTTCTGCTCAGTATTCACAAAAGAAGAGGAGGAGGAGGTACCCAATCCAATCAATAGATGCACTCTGGATAGGGGGGTCGATCCCAGTCCTTTTACAGAAGAAAGGGTTCTGAAAGAACTCCTAAAACTGAAGGTGGACAAAGGAATGGGGCCTGAGGGGATTCACCCCAGAATTCTAAAAGAACTAAGGGGATAACTAGTGACACCACTGACTACCCTTTTTAACAAATCATGGGAGGATGATGTGGTACCTGAGGACTTGAGGACGGTGGATGTGATTCCCCTTCCCAAAAGTGGGAGCAAGACATAGGCAGGAAACTATAGACCTGTCAGTTTGACCTCAGTGGTAGGGAAAATGATGGGATCAATTCTGAAAGAAAGAATTGTTGAGTACCTAGAGGCCAGTGGGGCACAGCACCCAAGGCATTATGGAGTCACAGCCGGGAGGTCATGTCAGATGAATCTAATTGATTTCTTTGACTGGGTGACCAAAGTAGTAGACCAGGAAGGGGCTGTGTATGTGGCCTACCTAGACTTTAGCAAGGCATTTGACACAGTCCCACACAAAAGATTAATAAACAAATTAGCCAGCCTGGGAGTGGGTCCCAGGGTGGTAACCTGGGTAAAACACTGGCTGGACAACAGAACACAGAAGGTAATACTAAATGGAGTCCACTCTGAAGAAAGGGGGGGGTTACTAGTGGGGTACTGCAGGGTTCAGCACTGGGTCCAGTCCTTTTTAATGTGTTTGTAAGTGATATTGCAGAGGGACTGGAAGGAAAAGTATGCCTCTTTGCAGATGACACAAAGATCTGCAACAGGGTTGATATACAAGGGGGGGGTGGAAAGGATGAGAAGGGACTTGGCAAGGTTGGAGGAATGGTCAGAAGTATGGCAGCTTGGATTCAATGCAAAGAAGTGCAAAATAATGCACCTGTGAAACAAAAACCCAGGAGAAGAGTACACAATGAGGTGGGAGGTAGTAACAACAACAAAAATGGAAAAGGACCTGGGGGTAGTCATATCAGATGACCTTAAGGTTAGCAAGCAATGTCAGAAGGCAATAGGGATGGCTGGGGGGATACTGGGATATATAGGGAGAGGAATCACCAGTAGAAAACAGGAAGTTGTTATCCCTCTGTACAGACAGTTGGTGAGACCCCATCTGGAGTACTGCGTCCAGTTCTGGAGACCCCATCTCCGTAAGGACATAGACAGGATGGAGGCAGTCCAGAGGAGGGCAACTAAAATGGTGCAGAGTCTGCAGCAGAAGCTATACGAGGAGAGACTAAAGGAGCTTAACATACATACCCTTGAGGAAAGGAGGGAGAGGGGGACATGATAGAAACCTTTAAGTACCTCAAGGGAATCAACAAAGTCTAAGAGGGTAGCATCTTTCAGAAAAAGAGACGTGCAAGAACAAAGGGACACAATTTGAAGACAGAGGGGGTATGGCTCAGGGGCAACATGAGGAAATAATTTTTCACAGACAGGGTGGTGGATGCATGGAATGGCCTTCCTGAGGAGGTCATGGGGTCAAAAACAGTGGGGGAATTGAAGAATGCATGGGACAGACATAAGGCAATTCTTGTGCGGGGGGGGTAGGAAGAAATAGGCGGTTTGTTAGCTAGGATCTGCAACTTATCCAGTAGGTATGGAAATGGGCAGACTAGGTGGGCCAAGTGGTCCTTATCTGCCATCAGAGTCTATGTTTTTATGTTTCTTTGCCCTCAGCCTAGAGACTCTTGCAGTGGCAGCATGAGAGAATGAACAAATTCAAGGGATTAACACAGACAACATAAATCATAAGATTTCATTGTATGCTGATGATTCCCTGTTCTTTCTCACATCACCAAAGACTTCCCTTCCCGGTCTTAATGGAGGAGCTTACAATGTATGGGCAAATCTCAGGATACAAAATTAATCAAAGAAAATCTGAAGCGATAAAATTCAGAGGCACACTGCCATGAAGGGATTGCACAGAGCTTTCCCTTTAAATGGGCAACAAATAACACAGTCTGGTATCTAGGGGTTAAGATCTTTCCACACCTGTTGAGTCTGTTCAAGTTGAACTATGGGAAACTCTGAGGGGAGAGTAAGGCTGATTTAGCCAAGTGGGACTTACTCCCACTTTCCCTGGGAGGTCAAATAGAGTCAATCAAGATGAACATACTTCCAAGGTTTCTGTTCCTATTTCAAATCCTCCCTATAAATATACCTGAAAATTTCTTTAAATTGGTTAACACAGCCCTTTTCACCTTCATTTGGCAAAAGAACAGGAAACACATATGCTATAAGCTGCTGACACGGACCAGGACTCGTGGAGGGCTGGCCCTCCCAAACCTGTAGCTCTATTATATTTTGGCACAGTTGGTCCCTGTAGTCACTTGGGGAAGCAAAGTAAAGTTACGGGATGGAGGTAAATTGATGAGCAACACATGCAAATGGTCACTCTGGCTTCTCTCCCCCATGCCCCACTTCCACCAGAGCTGTGGAGAAGTATGAGAAACCCCTGGACCAAACATACATTACGAATACTAGTAATAGCAAGGAAACTTACCCATACCCCAGAAGGTATAGGCCTGCTAACTTCAGTTTTGGGGGATACGGACTTTACCCCTCCCAGATCAGACACTAGATTTCGGAGGTGGAATGCCCTAGCTATCCGTGATACACTTTTGTAACTTGCTACAGTGGGACAGTCTAGCTTCCTTCACTGGACTTCAGGGCAAATAAACCCTCGACTGAGTGGACTTTCATAGATACCTGCAAATCAGGCATTACCTTATGAGCAATAACCTGATCCCCCGGATTAGTAGGGAACTCACAGCTCTGGAGACCTTTTTATACTGGTCGGTGCATCTGGAGGGTATAGGGAAAATAATAACTAGAGCATACAAAACCCTAATGGGAGAAGAATGTATAGAATTCGGGGCCCTGTGACTAAAATGGGAGGTAGAGATAGGAGAACCAATCTCAATGGCTCAGTGGAACTTGACCTGGGAGAGAGGGCGGATAACAACCTCATCCCCCGATTGGAGAGAATGTCACTGGACATGCTTGACCAGATTTTTTCATACTCCAACAATAACAAAACACTTCCCAGGGGGTTCCTCAGATCTGTGTTGAAGAGAGTGTGGACAGGTAGGCTCACACACCCACATCTTTTGGTTCTGTCCAATGGTATCAGGTTTCTGGAAGGAGACTGGACAAGTACTAAACAGACTGTGGGGATACAGAGTCCACTATCCTTTAAAGTAATGATTTTAGGAATAGACATCTCAGCCAGCCCATCGATGCAGCGGTTGGATTTCCGCTTGTGACGACGGCGACCCGGGTTTGGGAATGGACTCGGGTTCCTGAAGGGCCGGCCAGGGGGAGATGGATAGGGCATCCTATGAACTGCTCTCCTTCTCCGGGGTAAGGTGGGGTAGTGCCTGGTGCAAGACGGACCCCTGGTGGAGGCCGGGAGTCATGCAGCTGCTGGCGCTTGAATGCAATGGAGGCGGACGTCATTGCACATTCCCACCTCCTGGAGAAAAACAAATAGAAAATCAGGAGGGGCAGGTCCTCTGTTTCCGTGAAGCCCTCCCTGGGCTTCAATTAGCCACCATCGCTGGCACTCCCAAACAGGTACTAGTTCCATGGCACTGGAACTTGGGGAAACGATGCTGTGGCCCCGCCCTCCAAGGGGTAAGCCGGGGGTGACTGGGAGAATGCTGGCAATTGATGGTTGGTGGGAGCACCGGGGCCATGACCAGGGCAGAAGTATGACGGAGGACCTGCTAGGTAAAAAGGAAAAAAATTAAAAATTAATCATTTTGAAGGATATTTTTGTAACATTTCAAGTGTCCTGCTGGCTGAGAAGTTAATTTTTTAGCCCTGGTTTCACTGAAAGGTTTTGTGTATTGGAATCAGACATAGCAGTCTGCCTGCATTGAAAAGGCCTGCTTACATCACAGGTGTCACTAGTCAATCAATTGGCTCTGGGTGGGGTTTCAGCTCTGTGCTTATCTCAGACATCCTTCACAGTTAGAAGCCAGTCACACTGACTTTAAAGTGTCTGTTGGAAGCTCAAACTTACTGCAAAGAACAAACTGCAACTCCATTTAGGACCTGGAAACCTGATTAAAGCATAATACTGCAGAGCACTGGGTAAGAAGGGAGATACACTTTCTAAAAAAAGTTTTATTTGTATTTTTCCTTATTGGCATTAAGCAGAGAATTGCAGGATTCCTTTAAAAGGGTAGTAATTTCATAACCAGAGTGAGATACAACTGAATTTGCTTGAGTGCGGGGGTTGAGATCTAGCATTTTGAAGGATATTTTTGTAACATTTTAAGTGTCCTGCTGGCTGAGGAGTGAGTTCATTTTTATCCCTGGACTCAGTAGAGTGGTTTGGTTTGTGTTGGAGCCGTGGTCTAGTAAATTGTGGTGTTAGTTGTAATACTATAAAGGACACTACTCACCAGGGTGGTGGAGCAGTTGTGTATCTGATTGTTTCTAACAGTCACCAGTGGCTGTGCACTACCCACCCACCCTCCTCCACCCCCACCCTCCTAGGCGTGGCATTTCCTTTATAGCCACAGTTCTGACATCACTTCCTCAATAGATCTTGGGGCAGAACTGTCATATTCCTAATAACCCTGCAACGTGCATAAAGAGTAGTTACACAAAACAAATAATACATATATAATTACATATTGTATAGAATAAGGGAGCGGGACATGTGGGGAGTGGTGCAATGCACTGGCTGTGGGGCAGCAGTTTTCCGGGAAACATTCTGGAAACTGCATTGCTGTCCTATTTGTAGGCAACTGTCAGCTCTGAGAGAGGAGGTTGCCCACCTCCAGGCTGAACTAGCAAGGACTAAGGAGGCCTCCCCCTCCCAAAGAGCACCACTGCCACAACCACTGAGTCAGAGGTTTTGGAGTATGAAGAGCAGTAGGACCACAGTGGGTTCTGGGAAGGTGCGGGTGGCGGACCAGGCAAGCCCCCAGTTGTACCTCTACACAAATCAGATGCCATTCTGGCAGAGCAAGGTTCCTCTATGATGGCACCCTCAGTGGAGACCCAGAAGAATGCTGAGGACATCCACAAGGGAGACCCACAAAAGTGTGGCAAGGGACACCACAGGGAAGGAAACAGCTACTGATAGGGGACTCAATTGTTAGGGGGGTAGAACTGGGAAGGGAGAGAAGAAAGTAAGCTGCCTGCCTGGTGCCATGGCTTGGAGGGACAAGAAGCGAATCCTCACAATTGTAGAAGCAGCATCACAGGAGAGAGAACTAGATATCATTGTCCACCTTGGGACAAATGACCTAGCTAAGCATGGGATCAGTGCAGTGCAGAATGAATTTGTGGAGTTGGGAGGGGCCTCAGACGGGTAGCAAGCACAGTAACCTTCTCAGAGGTGCTACCAGTCCATGGCAGGAATGAGGCTAGGTACTGCACACCATGCAATTTAATGAATGGTTGCAAAACTGGTGAAACACAAGGCTTTAGCTTCATTGGGGACTGGGGGTCCACCTGGAGAGATAAAGGTCTATACTGGTATGATGGTCTGCATTTGTCCACAAAGGGGACCAAGCTCCTAGGTGACAGGTTTAAATGCTTCCTTGGCAAGCTTTTAAACTAGATAAGGGGGGAGGTACTGATAAAAGGCAGGAAAAGTCAAGCCTCCCCCCACAAAACAGGGCAGGTAGTAGGGTAAACACTGAGGTACAGAGCTCAACACAGGGCAGGATGGGGGTAAATGGTAAAATAGATAAGAGCAATAAGAGCAGGGATGGGGGAAAAAGGATCAAGCCAACATTAAATGGAGGGCAATGACTACTAATGCCCGTAGTCTGGGAAACAAGCTTTCTGAGCTAGTAGCTTTGATGGAAGATGAACAATTGGATATTGTGGCAGTCACAGAAACATGGTACACCAAGAACCATGAATGGGATGTCAACATACCAGGGTACACAATCTACAGAAGAGACAGGGAAGGCAAAAGAGGAGGTGGAGTAGCTCTATACATAAGGGAAGGGATCAAAGCTACAGAACTAAAAAGTAAAGGGGGAGGACAAGAGGCACTCTGGGTTACCTTGGAGATGGGGAATGGCATCGCAATCCGCACAGGGGTTGTATACAGACCCCCGTCTCAAGGGGAGGAAATGGACAAGAAAATGATAGAGGACATTCTCAAAATGGCTGAAAAAGGGGAGATACTGTTGATGGGGGACCTGAATATGCCAGATGTTAACTGGAGGACATGTACTGCAGCCACATCCAAGAGCAGGGTCATTCTCGATGCCCTGCAGAGGCAGACATAGACAGCTAGTGCTGGAACCCACTCAGAAGGGAGCAATACTAGACCTGGTACTCTCAAATGGAGAGAGGATCACAAATTTAGAAGTCAGTAGACATCTGGGAACAAGCGACCACTGCACAGTGTGCTTCACAATGAGCACAACCATGGAGATAAGCC
Organism: Neoceratodus forsteri; assembly: GCA_016271365.2. Classification (NCBI taxonomy): domain Eukaryota; kingdom Metazoa; phylum Chordata; order Ceratodontiformes; family Ceratodontidae; genus Neoceratodus; species Neoceratodus forsteri. The sequence goes on along the minus strand of CM028131.1, from coordinate 1,652,963,810 downwards.
ATACAAAAACAAGGATACTGGACTTTAGAAGGGCTGACTTTGGCAAAATGGGTGAACACCTGAATAATGCACTAGCAAATGGCCAAATAGGAGGGGTGGAAGAACAATGGAGAAAAATCAAAACTGCCATCATAGAGGCAACAAGTCTTTGTGTAAAACAAATAAAGAAAACAAAGCGGAGTAAAAAACACTATGGTTCTCAAAAGAGGTGGCAGGGAAGGTTAAGGAGAAAAAGGCTGCATTCAAAAAGTATAAGGAATCACAGAGGGAGCACGACAGGGAACTGTATCAATTAAAGCAGAAAGAAGTAGGAAAGGCAGTCAGAATGGCAAAGGCACAAACCGAGGAAAAAATAGCCAACTCGGTCAAAGGGGATAAAACCTTTTATAGGTACATTAGGGAACATAGAAAGGTTAAGGAGGGATAGTGAAGATTGATAAGGAGAGGGAGGTGGGCAGAGGGAGACAGTGAAAAGGCAGAGATACTGAATGAATACTTTTGCTCAGTATTCACAAAAGAAGATGAGGAGCAGTTACCTAAACCAGACAATAGAAGCACTCTGGGTAGGGGTTGATACCAGTCCATTCACAGAAGAAAGAGTCCTGAAAGAACTCTTAAAACTCAAGGTGGACAAAGCAATAGGGTCTGACGGGATTCACCCCAGAATCCTAAAAGAACTAAGGGGGGGACCTAGTGACACCACTGACCACACTTTTTAACAAATCATGGCAGGATGGAGTGGTACCTGAGGACTGGAGGAGGGCAGATGTGATTCCCCTTTACAAAAGTGGGAACAAGGCAGAAGCAGGAAACTACAGACCTGTAAGTTTGACCTCAGTGGTAGGGAAAATGATGGAATCACTTCTGAAAGAAAGAATTGTTGAGCACCTAGAGGCCAGCGGGCACAGGACCCAAAGCAACATGGATTTACAGCAGGAAGGTCATGTCAGACTAATCTAATTGATTTCTTTGACTGGGTGACCAAAGTAATAGACCAGGAGGGGCTGTGGATATGGTCTACCTAGACTTTAGCAAGGCATTTGACACAGTCCCGCACAAAAGATTAATAATCAAGTTAGCCAGCCTGGGAGTGGGTCCCAGGGTGGTAGCCTGGGTAGCGAACTGGCTGCACAACAGGACACAGAAGGTAATAGTGAATGGAACACATTCCGAAGAAAGGGGGTTTACTAGTGGAGTACCTCAGGGCTCAGTACTAGGTCCAATCCTCTTTAACATCTTTATAAGTGACATTGCAGAGGGTCTGGAGGGAAAGGTATGCCTCTTTGCAGGTGACACAAAGATCTGTAACAGAGTTGATACACAAGAGGGATAGAAAAGATGAGAAGGGACTGCAAGGTTGGAGGAATGGTCAAACATATGGCAACTTAGATTCAATGCAAAGAAGTGCAAAGTAATGCACCTGGGAAACAAAAACCCAGGAGAAGAGTACACAATAGCAGGGAAGGTACTAACAACAACAAAAATGGAAAGGGACCTGGGAGTAGTCATATCAGATGACCTAAAGGTGGGTAAGCAATGTGAAAAGTCAGTAAGGAGAGCCAGGGGGATACTGGGATGCATAGGATGGGGCATCACAAGTAGAAAAATGGAAGTGATTATCCCTCTATACAGACAGTTGGTGAGACCCCATCTGGAGTACTGTGTGCAGTTTTGGAGACCTCATCTACGCAAGGACATAGACAGGATGGAAGCAGTCCAGAGGAGGGCAACTAAAATGGTGCAGGGTCTACATCAGAAACCATACAAACAGAGACTGAGAGAGCTTAATATGTATACCCTTGATGAAAGGAGGGACAGGGGGGACATGATAGAAACGTTCAAGTACCTCAAGGGAATCAACAAAGTCCAGGAGGGTAGCATCTTTCAGAAAAAGAGATGTGTAAGAACAAGGGGGCACAGTTTAAAGATAGAGGGGGGACGGCTCAGGGGTAATATGAGGAAATTCTTTTCCACGGAGAGAGTGGTGGATACATGGAACAGCCTTCCTGAGGAGGTCGTTGGGTCTAAAACAGTGGGGGAATTCAAACATGCTTGGGACAGACACAAAGCAATTATAGTGCGGGGTTGCAGGAAGCAGGCTGTTGGTTAACTAGAATCTGCAGCTTATCCAATAGGTAGGGAAATGGGCAGACTGGGTGGGCCAAGTGGTCCTTTTCTGCCGTCAAAGTCTATGTCTATGTAATAGATATCCCAAAGGTGGGAAATACTAAACAGAAGAATTTATTCTGGATACTATGTTTAGCTGCACACAAAGAAGTCATGGCCAGCTGATTGGGGGTCCCTACCCCCTCCCTGGATTCTTGGAAACTTAGGATAGACAGTATCAGAAGGATGGAAGGGCTGACAGAAAAATGTAGGCTAACAGTAGAAAAATATGAAGAACAATGGGAGAAATGGATAACACTGTGGGCTACAGATCACCCCAGCAAGATAGAGATAGCAACTGACCCAGGAAAGCCGGATTAGTACAAGTATATTTACTTCAGAAGCAGCCTATTAAAGGTTATGAGTCATGACACATCAGAGTGTACCTCGGTCTCCTTAGGTTGTTGAATTAACATTTAGTTAAGACTCATGTTGAGTCTTAGTTTACCTAATAACACCTGTTCATGTCAAGAGTTTAAGTACATGGTTTTATATAACTTCACAAGGCCAAAACACACAGATTACTACTAGCATTGTTTAAGTATGATCTGGTTAACATAATTAGCATACCATCATGTATAACAGAAATGCCAGAAGAACTTCAAGACTGCTTTGATTTTTCTCTTTAACAACCAGAGCAATTTGCCTTGATTAGCCATAGGTTAAGAGTAATACTTGTGGATGATGATAGTCAGCTATGGAACTGACCACAATATGTAACATCAAATAATGATATACAAAATCATACATACATACCCCCACAATGCAAAGCATCATGGGCTGCAGATGCAAATCGCCACATAATATTATGCTGGTTCAACTTTAAGCACAAATGCATGGTGCCGAAAGGCCTCTCACACAGTTTGCAAAGGGTGCCAAAAAACAAGATCTACATTTCCATGCAAATTCCCTCCAGTGGGGGGAAGAAACAGATTTTATCTTGGTCAGAGAAGAACGGAACCATGCCTCTAGAGTAATATCTGTATCAAGGTCTCTGTTCCAACCTTCCAAGATGGAGGTCGTTGTAACAGGGAGTCCATTCGTCAACTCTCTATATGTTAATCCTGTTGTATGAGAACTCAAATTACCCTTAACTGCCTCTATAAAAAGCTTTAATAGCTCAGGGAGTGGGGAGGGCAAAGTAGGCCGAATATTTGTATTATGGAGTATATGATTTCATATTTGAAAGTATTGAAATCTGTCTGATTGAGAGAGGGGGTATTGGGATAGGGGAGCCTGTCAAATGGAAGGATGCCATCATTAGAGAGGAACTGGAAAACATGAGCAAGACCAAAATATCTCCATTGGGAGAAAGTGTGATCCATATATATTGGGGCAAATAACTTGTCTTGGGTTATCAATTTACAATATTCATAAACCCCGAGAACTGGGGTCGACCTTCTATTACGTTTCCATAACCTGTATGTTTGAGAGGTTATTCCAGAGAAGTCTGAGGAGTTAAGGGATCTTTCTGCAGCAGAAAATACAATTATTTTAATATCAAAGAGATCATTTAAGTGGAAATCAATAGTTTTCCAAGGGGAGGAATAAGAATCTGACAACCACTGTATCAGTGTTCTTAAAAAGGCAGCCTGAGCGTATAAATTAAAATCCGAAAGGTTCAGCCCACCCTGAGAAAGAGATAATTTTAGAATTTGGAGTCTGATTCTTGGGCAATTTTTTTCCCCATAGGAAATTAAGTATAATTCTGTTCCAAGATTTGAAGTAGTATTTTGAAAGGAAAAAGGGAATCGTCTTTAGCAGGTATAAAATTCGAGGAAGGATGTTAGTGTGTATAATGGAAATTCACTGATGGAGTGAAAAGAATGCAGTAGACCATTTATCTAAATCTACCTGGATCTGTGTTGTAAAGGGTTCATAGTTGCTCATTTCCAAAACTCCGAAATTTGATGGGAGGTAGAGGCCCAGATATTTTATTCTAATCGAGTGCCACTTAAACAGAAAGGACTTTTTAAATTGTTGATCAGGAAAAAAGTTAAATGCCAGAATCTCCGTTTTATTTATATTGAGTTTGAAACCAGATATTTTTTCCAAAAGGGATAAGATTTGCCATGCTGCAGGAATAGACTGGGTAGGAGTCAACACGGTCAGCAACACATCATCAGCAAACATACTGATTTTATATTCTTGTTGGCCAATAGGGATTCCCTCTACATCAGGAGTGTTGTGGATAAGTGATGCCAAGGGTTCCAGGAATAGGGCAAACAAATAAGGGGATGGGGGCATCCCTGTCTGGTGTCTCTGCCCAGAACAAGAGGGGGGGGGACAACGAACTGTTATTATGTATATAAGCTCTCAGGGATTTGTATAAATTGACTAAGCATGAAATAAATTGGGGAGGAAATTGAAACTGTCTAAGAGTTTCCCATAAAAAGGGCCACGAAACTCGGTCAAACGCATTTTCAGCATCTAGACTTATAAATATGGAAGGGATTTGTCTGGTACATATGTATTCTTGTAATAGCAGGGCTCTTCGGATATTATCTGAGGTATTTCTGTTTTTAATGAATCTAGATTGATCTGTATGTATAACATGAGGTATTATCAATTCCAGTCTGGAGGCCAAAATAGCCATGTAGATTTTGTAGTCCACATAGAGAATTGAAATGGGATGGTAGGACCCTGGATCTGAGGGGTCCTTATTGGGCTTAAGTATTGGGGCAATAGTTGCATAGTCCCAGGATGGGAGGGGGGACAGACCACCCTGGGAGATTTTGTTGAATAAGGTGTGCAATTTTGGGATCAAGTCCTTTTTAATTTTTTTATACCATTTGGCAATATAGCCATCTGGGCCAGGACAGTGACCTGGTTTAAGTTTTTAATAGATTCTTCAATCTCCAGAGACAAGATCGGAGATTCCAGACTTTTAATTTGAAGTGGGGTGAGGGCTAGGAGTTTTGCCTTATTTAAGAAGTGAGCCAAATTATCCTGGGAAGGGGGGAGGAGGCGTATAGATTTGGGTAATAATCAACAAAATCCTTTTGGATGTGTTTTATAGAATGATGTGTTATCTTTGAAATTGGATATCTGAGTCTTAAAATAGTAGAAAAACTTTTTTGGGTCCTTAATTTACGAGTTAAGTTTTTGATTCCCCTAGGACCCCCCCTTGTGTATGGATTGCCGTAAATAATACAGGGATTGTCAGACCTTGTTGTCTAAAATCTTTTGTATCTCCACTTTTGTATTATTTATTAGTTTTTGTAGTTCTATGTCTCCTGCTCGATAAAGTAGCTGATAGTTAAGTAGTTGGTTATTTAGTCTTTGGTATTCTTGCTCTCTTTCTTTATGTTTTCTAGATGAGTAAGCTAAGGTTTCACCCCGAATGGTGGCCTTCATCGCATCCCAGTGTATAGCTATCAGGATCTCTGGATCAGAGTTTTCTGTAAAGAATAAAGTTAGTCTGTCAGTGAGGATCTCCAGAAATTCCCCATCAGACAGAATAGTAGGATTGAGTCTCCAAAGGGAGTTCTTCTTTTCTCTGTCCATATTCAGGGTGAGTGTCAGAGGGTGATGGTCCGATAATAACTTGGGGCGTATATTTATATCTTGTATCGTAGTTAGATGTTCATTTGTTGTTATAAAGTGATCTAATCTAGAGTGTGTTTTAAATCTAGGGGAGTAGTAAGTAAATCCTGGACTGGAGGGGAAAATGTGTCTCCACACGTCTACAAAACCCAAGCCTTCTATAGAGCTTTTAAATTGTTTGGTAGTCGTGTTAGTGCTATGTTTTTGTGGAGTCGAGCAGTCAATATGAGCGGTCAAGGTCATATTCAGGTCCCTGCCCATGATTAATTGGCCCTGGAGGATATTGAGCAATCTGGTTAGAAAACACCTGTGTATTGGGAAATTTGAGTGTAGGGGGAAATATGCACCTCACCTCGTATGTGTGTACTGTCTGGGGTTTGACTGCCTCAAAGAAGACTGCCAAATATCCAAAAACTTTCTCAAAGCTACTCTGGAAAAACGTTTGAGTAGACTAAGGGAAAGGAAGGCCAAGAAGTCCACTAACCTGGATGGCAAGCCTGGCCAACCGAACCTGAAGAGGTGCCCACTGACCTGGGCGATACCTCTTTGGGCAAACAGAGAGCTGATTCTGTGGAATAGGTTCCTAGTAAAAGAAAAAGAAAGTCAGCCGGTTCAGATCTGGCTTCCAATGGTCCGACCGCTGAAGAGATAGTGAAAGCGATTTCCATAGTTCAATTGCTTTGCCTGGTTCCGACTGAACCTCTTTTGGTTCAAATCAGACCGATTTGGTCGGAAATGTCTGCTTCAGACATAGATCCTGAAGCTTACTATGAGGGCGATTGGGAGGAGGAGAAAGATTATTATGAAGAGGATGAGGGCCTAGATGGGTTGGTAGAGCCTGACATCTCCCCAGACAGGCCCTCTCAGGTCTCTCCTCCCAGGCTTTCTGAGTCCCCTTCCCATTTCTTGTTTTACAAGAAAGTGGCTGAGACTCTTCAGCTTCCTCTGGAAGAGGCTGAACAGGATCAAGAAGAACCTGACTATTTAGAAATGATGGATGTACCAGAGTCAAAAAGAGTGTCTATCCCCTTACACAAATCCTTGGGGAAGCAGTCACAAACATTTTTACAATTTCCTACTTCCATACCCCCATACTTTGTCAGGTCCTAGGATGGAATTCCTTTCATCTCATAGCAGCCATGTTGGGGTGGTACAAGCTGCAGCCTGTGACAAGGCTAATATTCCCCTGGCATCTCACCCCCCCCCCAGACAAGGAATCCAGGAAAGTGGATGCCATGGTAAAAGAAAACAGTATTTGGCATCCTCTTTGGGACCCAGACAATCTAACTACATGGCATATACAGCTAGGTACCAGAAATCTATGTGGGATACAGTTCTGGAGCTAGCTAAGAATACCCCCGCCCCCAGCTAGCCAAGGAGCTGGAGCAGGTGTCTGCAAATGGTATAGAGGCATCTAAAGTGCAATTCCACGCTGATGTTGATTCTAATGATGTTCATTCCAGGGTCATGGCTACATCTATCTCCATGAGGAGATTTGCTTGGCTTAGGTGTACCAACCTCTCACAGGATACCGAGGCTAAGGCCATGGGTTTTCCTGTAACTGGTACTTCTCTCTTTGGGGATCAAACAGAGAATTATGTGAAAGAAATGGACAAGTACAGTACCACCTATAGGTGTGCTGCAGCCAAAGAAAAGCAGACTACTCCTCAGAGGCAGCAGTTTAGGGGCAGGGGCAGGCCTTTTCACAGGCCTTTTTACCAAGCTCAGGCCTCCTCCTCTTTTTTCCAGCAGAGGGGGTTTGTTAGGGGAAGAGGTAGACAAGGGGTGACTAGGACCCCATCAGCTACCCAGTCTAAGCCCCCTGCCAAGCAGACACCCTGAGATGTCAGTCAGGGTCGCCTCCCCAGTGCCAGTAGGGGGCAGGCTGGCTCACTACTCCCTGGCCTGGGAGTCTATTACTTCAGACAAATGAGTCCTGGAAGTAGTGAGCGAGGGATTTGTTCTCAGTTTCAAAAGGTTCCCAAGAATGAGAGCAAGGTCTTTCATTCTTCCCTCTCCCTTGCAGACAAAGGCCTCAGAGGCAAAAGTCTCCTCTCTTCTGCAAGCAGTAGAGAAGGTACCTCTTTGTCACAGGGGAAAAGGACTGTATTCTAGATACTTCCTTACCCCAAAAAAGACAGGGGAGTGGTGACCCATCTTAGATTTAGGATCCCTGAACAAACATTTGACAAAACCAAAGTTCAAAATGGTGACTCTGGGAGTAATTCTTCCCTCTCTGAGACCAGGAGACCGGCTACCCTCCCCGGACCTCAAGGATGCCTACTTCCACATATCTGTCAGACATTCCCACAGAAAGTACCTCAGGTTCAAGTTGCCCTCAGGCCATTATCAATTCAGGGCCATGCCCTTTGGCCTATCATCTGCTCCAAGGGTGTTCACCAAGTGTCTTGCAGTAGTGGTGGCATTCCTCAGGAGGCAGGGCATCCTTCTGTTCCCATACCTGGATGACTGGCTCTTAGTGGGCCAGTCCTCAGACCAAGTCAAGTCAGCCTTAGAGGTCACCCAAAAACGTCTAGAATCCTTGGGTTTCATTCTAAATCTGGAGAAGTCTGTTCTGGAGCCTACCCAACTTCTCATCTTCATGGGGTTGAAATAGATAAAATTTAGGCAAGGGTGTTTCTCCCTCTCTCAAGGGTTCAATCATTGGTCACTCTGGCCTCCTCTTTTCATCCTCTAGTGTCTCGTCCAGCCAGACACTTTCTACTTCTGCTGGGCCACATGGCAGCTTCCACAGCAGTAGTTCAGGGAGCAAGATTTCAGATGAGAGATATTCAGTTTAATCTTAGATCTTACTGGTCTCAGAAAAAGGACTCTCTCTCCAAGCTGGTTCCAGTCTCTCAAACCTTATTCCAGGCCCTTCAGTGGTGGCTGAAGGAAGACAATCTTTGACAAGGGTTCCCTTTATCAGTCAAGTCCCTTCTGTAACTCTCACTATAGATGCCTCCCTGCTGGGCTGGGGAGCCCACCTAGATCATCTTACAGCTCAGGGAACCTGGTCACACCAGGAGTCCCTTCTACACATAAATCTTCTCGAATTGAGAGCTGCCTTTCTAGCACTTCAGATATTCTCAACCGTGGTTCAGGGGAGAGTGGTACAGATCAGGACAGACAATACCACAACCATGTGGTACATCAACAAGCAGGGAGGCACTCGCTCCTCGGCCTTATGCACAAAGGCCATGAAATTATGGTCTCTAGCTCATTCCCTTCATGCTTCCCTGATAGCTGTACATCTTCCAGGGAAGGACAACAACTTAGGAAATGCTCTCAGCAGGATTTCTCAGGGTCATCACGAATGGACCCTGACCCCTCTAGTTCTTCAAGTCATTTTCAAGAGATGGGGCACTCCAGAGATAGATCTCTTTGCAGCCCCAGACAATCATCAACTTCCTCTTTATTGTTGCAGACTACTCCTTCTGGGTCCTGTCCCTCAGGATGCTCTTCTACTGAATTGGACAAGCAGGTTTCTGTATACATTTCCTCCTTTTCCTCTGATATTTAGGGTCCCGATAAAAATCAGGTCTCAACCTTGCAAGGTAATCTTGGTGGCTCCAGATTGGGCTAGACAGCTTTGGTATCCTCTACTGTTGTCACTGTCAGTAACACTGCCCTTGTGTCTTCCCAGGCAGTACAATCTCCTCACCTCCTCTCAGGGGAGGATTCTGTATCCCAACCTTCCGACTCTCAGGCTCAAGGCCTGGCTCTTGAAGAGCTAGAATATGCAAGTTTGCACCTCTCCCAGTCAGTCCTGGATATTTTAAAAGTTAGCAGGAAACATGCTACTAGGAAGACTTACAACTCCAAAGGGAAAAGGTTTTGGTTTTGGTGTTCCAGGAGGCATACTAAGCCAGAACTGGCTGATATTGCCACTGTATTGGACTATTTAGTGCATCTTAACAGTTGGGGCCTCCAGCCTTCTACTCTCAAGGTACATTTGGCAGTTGTGTCTGCCTTCCTTTCTGCTGGGAAGGGCTCTTCCCTAGCTTCTCATCCAGTTTCCAAGAAATTCTTCAAAGGTTTGGTTCATGTCAATCTTCCCTTTAGGGAGCCTACCCCTTCTTGGGATCTGAACATCTATATTGCAGAACTTATGCAGCCCCCTTTTGAACCTTTATCTTCAGCTGAGTTGAAATACTTGACTTGGAAAACTGTATTCCTGGTGGCCATTACCTCTGCCAGGAGAATCAGTGAATTACAGGCCTTATTATAACCTAATTTCATTTCCTTTCATAGGGATAAGGTGGTCTTCCGCATCAATAGAAAGTTTCTTCCCAAGGTGGTTTCAGACTTTCATCTGAACCAGTCTATGTCATCGCCTGCGTTTTTCACTGATCACTCCTCCTCTGGGGAGAGGAGGTTATTTGTTTGCCCTCCTGATGCAGATGCTAGTAGCCTCCACTATGGCCCCTTTTATGTCATCCCACATTTCCTCCACCCTTACCTTATTTGCCCCACCCCTGCCAAAGCCCAAGGCCTGTTATACCCTTTCCCCCATTTTCTTAAAATCTGCATGTCTGAAATCTAGCACCCTCACCTTTGATTAACATTAGCTGTCATTTATATTGTAAACCCAATGGTGCTGTGGTCACTCATGTGAAGATTCTCTCCAATAGATACCTCTCCCACCCGTTCCCCATTTGTAAGACTCAAATTCAGGATTGCCCCCTTCCTGGTTGGTTCCCTTACAAGCTGCTTCATAAGAGCTCCCTGTAGGGAGTCCACTATTTCTCTGCCACTGGTGGATGCTGCTGATGGGGTGTCCCATTCCACATCCAGCAAGTTGAAGTCCCCCATCAGCAGCACCTCCCCTCTGTTTGCTAATCTCTGAATTTTCTCCATCATTTCCCTAGCCACCTCATCCTTCTGCGCTGGTGGCCTGTATTATACCACCCCGATACATATGACTTCTCCCTTTCCCACCTCCAATGGTACCCATAAGGCCTCAGTCCCCCCATCTACCCTGCAATTCTGTGGCTTTTATGTGCTCCTTTACGTATAGTGCCACCCCTTCCCCTCTTTTTCCCACTCTGTTTTTTTTCTAAATACTGTAGTTTGTACCCCAGTATTACCATGTCCCAATCCTGGTCATCCTGACCCCATGTCTCATTGACTCCCACGATGTCCAGGTCCGCCCCAGTCATTACTGCTGCCAAATCTGGGATTTTCTTTCCAAGGCTCCTTGTGTTGGTGCACATGTCTCTCCATTTGTTGAACCCTTGTTCCTGTCCCCTTATACAAGTTTTCCCCCTTCTCTTTTGTCCTGTTTTATTTACATCCTGGGGGGGGGGGAGCTGGTAGACCCCATGTCATCTATGTTGTGTGGAGCGTCTTTTCTCACCCCTGCCCCTCAATTCAGTTTAAATCATAGTTTTGTTGCGTTTATTAAAAAAAAAAAGCTAGACTAATGACAGATCAGCTAGGGCATCCTAGAGCACAGGGAGGTTAAGAGACTTATTCAGAGTCACACAGTAGTGGTGATTCAAATCTGGCCTCTCCTGTCAGCAACTTTATCTGGAATTATTTACGTGTTTAGCTACTGGCTGTGCACATTCTGGCTTGGGTTCTAACTCCAATGTTAAGTGATACCCTTCAGATGACATTGGAAGAGGCCAGGTTACATTTAATATCCATCGCAGAGACATGGACCCCTGGGAAAATGATTGGGAGCTGGCAGCTCCAAGGAATCCCTTGTATAGGAAGGGCAGGAGCAAGGGATAAAGGGGGAATAGCCACTCTATATCAGGGAGGGGTTAGAGACTAAGCAGGATGGAACCATCAAGAAGAAGAGGGACATAGAGTCAATCTGGGCATAGGAGGTGGTGTCTGTCAAAGAGCCATCAGGCCATTCACTGTATAGTGCACCCTTTGTTTTATGCCCCTCTATTATTCCTACCTTTCTTATCTGCCGGCCTGACCTCCTGAACCATTCTCTCTCTGTAACCACCCAATCCCCTGGGGTTACTAGAATCCCAATAGTACTAGTCTTAGACAGGTAGACAAGGCAGCTGGTAGGGAGCTCATTAGGGGCTTTCTACATAATGACGTCATTGTTTACTCAGCTAGCCTGAGAGAGGCATGATTATGTCATTTAGAACTCTCGCAGCAGCATAACCATTTTTCAGTCAGCTGTTAGGGGAGGGGGGCCCTGGTCTTTTCTCACCCTAGTTTTGGAAACATCCTCAGTTTGCCTGTGAAGTGGTAGAAACCGTATGCCAGCAGGACTCTTAGTTTCACTCCAGGGGTAGTGAATAGGGACTGCAATGTCTTGTGGGTCCAAGAGGCAATCCCTTGAAGGTCCTGAAGTTTTTAGCTGCCATAAAGAAGGACTGTAATGGAATCTGACAAGCTACCTGTAGAGGAATAGATGCCTTTCTGTTGTTCCTTTCTAGGACTGGGAGGGAGGAGCAACTGTTCTGTGAGTACAGAATTGGATACAAGTTCTCATTTGGGAGGTTGTCTGGGGTTTGTGTGCCCAAGATAAGGCTAGATCACACTGGCCATGACCTCTGTTCACCTTACAGTGTTAATTTGAAGTAAAGTTTGGAGTCTTTAGCAATTCAGTGGGGACTGGAGGCTTCTTTTGATGTAGCCTGAAGGAATGGCAGAGACTGTATTTGGGGCAAAGGGTGTGAGGAACACCATCTTTCAAAAAAAGAGGTGTGCAAGAACAAGGTGGCACAATTTGAAGATAGAAGGGGGGCAGCTCAGAGGTAATTTAAGGAAGTATTTTTTCACAGAGAGGGTTGTGGATGTATGGAACGGCCTTCCAGAGGAGGTTGTGGAGTCAAAAACAGTGGTGGAATTCAAGCATGCATGGGACAGTCATAAGGCAATTCTAGAGGGTGGGGGTAGGAAGAAGTAGGCTGCTGGTTAACTAGGACCTGCAGCTTATCCATCAGGTAGGGAAATGGGCAGACTGGGTGGGCCAAGCGGTCCTTATCTGCCATCAAATTCTATGTTTCTATGTTTCTATCTGGAGTTTCAATGCAGGGCTAACTGGTTCATTGATGGGCACCAAGGTCCCCTGGGTAAACGCCAGTGCCCAGGATGAATTTTAAATATGTGGCTCAGGTCACTGGTTATGTTCAGAAAATGGAAATCTGTTTTGGAAATGTCTTAAGAATGTGGTTCAGGCCACGCACATCCACTTTGGAAAATAGAAATGTGTTTTCAAAGTAGCTAAAGTATGTGGTTTGTCCACGAGTACTTTGGGGAAAAATGGATAAAGATGTTTCTGTGGAACACTGTACTGCCTAGAAAATGTGTTTCTAAAAAAGAATGCTCCTGTTTGCAATGACCAACCATTGGGGGTCCACTAGTGCTTTAGTAACATCTGTGAATAAAGCCATACTGCACAATCTCAGCTACTGCTTTGGACATTCAGCTTACTGCTTCTGTGTGAATGTTATGGGGGTCCCTCAGCAGTTAAGTCTAACATACGCCTAGCATCCCCTTCCCTGGACCTGGTTGTAAATACAAAGGTTCCTTATTTAGTATTGTCCCCCCCCCCATCCTTTAGATAATGAGCCTGGTGCACACTCTAAAGCTAGGGGTGGTACCATGTTAGTAATTCTGCCATGAGTAAATTGCATACATGTATAGGGCATTGGTTCTTTTTTGGGGGTGCCAGCTGCAAAAAGTGTTGTAGGGGTTATAAAAACATGGGGGCTTGTTCAAGGGATATGTTTTTGGGTGAGAGGAAAAAATGCTGAGGGTGAGGGCAGTTGAAATTCAATGCAAAGAAGTGTAAGATAATGCATATGGGGCACAAAAACCCTGGCACAATATATCAGTTGGGGGGTGAGGATATAGCATGCACCAAGCAGGAAAGGGATCTTGGGGTTGTCATCTCTGATGACCTCAAGGTAGGGAAACAGTGTGACAAGGCAGCGGGTAAAGCAAATAGGATGCTGGGATGTATAGGCAGGGCATCACCAGCAGGAAAAGGGAGGTCATAATTCCGCTATACAAGACACTAGTGAGGCCCCACCTGGAGTACAGTGTACAGTTCTGGAAACCATACCCACGTAAGGACATAGACAGGGTAGAGAAGGTTCAGAGGAGGGCAACAAAGATGGTGCATGGATTGCATCACAAGTCCTATGAAGACAGGTTGAAGGAACTGAACATGTACTCCCTGGAGGAGAGGAGGAGAGGAGGGAGAGAGGGGATATGATAGAGACATACAAGTATCTTACAGGGAGGAACAGGGTGCAGGAAAACACTATTTTTAAGCGAAAAAGATGTTCCAGGACTAGAGGGCATGGGATGAAGTTGGAGGGAGGACAATTCAGAGGAAACATGAGGAAGAATTTCTTCACAGAACGGGTGGTGGACAAGTGGAACACCCTGCCAGAGGAAGTGGTGGGGGCTGAAACAATCACGGGATTTAAGAATGCATGGGATAGACATAAAGGAATTCTAGAGGTCAGGGGTAAGGGGCAACAGACTTCTAGGAAAACAAACTGAACTTACAAGCTCAAAAGGGCAGACTGGGTGGGCCATAGGCCCTTATCTGCCGACACTGTCTATGTATCTATGTATCTATGTATGTCTAGGATCTTCCTGTCTGGTGAGGGTGCACCATAACAGAAGATCATTGCCAAGAAAAGCAAGTCTGTGCCAAGGAGAATGCCATCAAAAAGTATTTGCTGCTAGTCCTGCGGGAGAAAGTGGAAAATGAACTGCTTGTGTGTTTAAACTGACTTCAAAAATGAGCTGTTGAGCTGAGCAATGTGTGCCCTTGCACTGCCAACTAAAGTGCTTTAAGAACTGTTTAAAAGTTGCAAATTTCGAGCAGAAAGTATTTGTCGACTTTAATAACAGTAATTCCTACGTGCCCAGAAAGTTTCAGGTTTTTACAGTGAAAATTGGGGGAGTTGCTAAAGAAAATGTGTAAGGAACAGTGTTAAAATGCCTAAAAGAGCTTTGCCCCACAGAAATTGCCAGTCAAGGAAAATAATTGACAGTTTGCAGTTTAAATTTTGCCCTGCTCAATGATCATCGCGAAGGAGTACATATGAGAGAGAGAGGAAGCTCATTCGCATGGCATTGTGTGATTGGTCCAGTGAGCCAAGCTCCACCCTTTGCCTGAATCTCAATGCTGAGGAGGAGGAGAGCGAACAGCGTGCAAACAAGTGCAACAGCAGGAGGAATCACTGAGAGTAAAGGACTGTTTAAAAACACCATCTTTTAGACTCTACAGTTCAAAACCTGTCTCAATCTGTTTTCCGACCGCTGGAGTAGCGATCTCAGTGACTTTACAACCGAGCCACAGTCTGCCAACCCGATCCATCGGAAAGGCCAATACAAACTGGCAGAAGGCCACTTACCAACTGAGGAGGGAATCAGCTACTGTCTGAGTGAGTACAACTTGCAAAGTAAAACAAACTGTGAGCAAATCCCCACACCAGACACTTGAGTTATATCCCAATACTGACACTGTAGTTCAGCATGGGGGGCTGCACTCTGAGGTGCTGTCTTTCAGATGAGACATTAAACCGAGGTCCTGTCTGCCTGTTCTGGTGGTTGTTCAAGTGGACATTAAAGATCCCATGACACTTCTCGAAAAGAGCAGGGGAAATTTCCCTGGTGTCCTGGCCAAATTTCCTCCATTCACATATCTGGAAGTACAGTATGGGCTGCATGCCCATTGGCTCATGCTATGGACCAATGGGTGTACAGTCCTACCTACAGTCAGTTAGCGGGTGGCGGGGAGGCAGGCAGGTGGGTGCTGCCATCCGCCGCTGACCAGGGAGCGGCGGGTGGGGCTCAGTGGGTGGGTGGGGAGGGGGTACCACTGCACCACCAGGGATATTGGACTTATTTTTTGATTCAAATGCCCGTGATCGGGCTGCGAGTGGTCCACTGGACCACCAGGGATATAAGACGTGAGGTTTTTATACCTAAGCCTGTGATCGGGCTGACAGCGGTCCACTGGACCACCAGGGATATTGGACCTCATTTAATTTAACTTCAGCCCATGAGCAGGCTGCAAGCGGTCCCTGAACCACCAGAGATGTGGGAACACTTTTAATTTTACCTATGTCCGCGATCAGGCTGTGAGCAGTCCACTGGACCACCAGGGATATTGGATGAATCTGAAAGCTTCAAATGCCTGCAATCGGGCAGAGGAGCGCATTGCTGCGCTGTGCAGGGGGCGTCTGTCCCTGACATCTGCTGCCTGGCAGGGTGCCAGGCGCAAGGCACCCGGGATCGGTGCACCTGTATGCAAGTGGGGCCATAATGACATGCAAATGGCCCCATTTTTGCCTTGCATACATTATGGCCCCATTTGCATGTGCACTTTTGAATATCGCGGTTGTTGAGCATAGCGCAATGGAGCTAGTGCATCCCGCTGCTCCACTCTGCCCACTTCTGCTGGCGCAGTGCCCCTGCACCATGCACACTGCGGGTGGTCAGGGTGCGATATTCAATGATGCTGTGCCATGGCACAGCTCCGTTGAATGTTGCCTAGTCAATGCCCCTGCGCAGCCAAGTTGTGCTGTGCCCACGCTTGCGCCACAGGCTGGCACAGTCTGACTATCCAGGCCATGGGATACTTTTTTTTTTTTTTTAACTCCTCTATTTATCCCTCCTTCCTACCCTTGATGTCCACCCCTTCAGACTGCTCATGCACTCCAGACCACCGTTCCAGGATCTGCCCCTAGAGTGCGTCTTACTCCTCCTATGCTGCACAGCGGGGTCTGTGCCGATATTGGTGGTCTGGGTGGAACAGTCGTCATCTAGGACCACCGAGGGGTTTTATCCATTTTTCTCTGATCCCCTTTCCCAGCCCCCTGAGACCAGGCGCGGGGCGTACAACCAGAGATGCGGCGTGCTGACGCACGTCTCTCAAGTGCCGACAGCATCTCCCTCCCCAACTCCGTGGCAGGAGCCACCAGCCCCTCGAGAGCCCGTGTTTCCACCAGTCTCTCAGGATGTCGGTGCATATTGCACCCTGGTATCCCACCCCAGAGGGAGGAGAGCATCCATTGGGATGCTCACTTCTCCCTCTCCCAGCGAACTCCCGCTGACCCAAGTCCGTCCCCGAACCTGGGTCCCCGGAGTAGCGCAAGGTGTGGCGTCCAGCGCCTCAACCCTCAGCGCCACCGGGCCGGCCATGGGATCCTTTTTGAATTCTGTTTTCTGTACAAAAGCCACATGAGCTGAAAGTTGTGTTCATTGGCAGATATGTTTAATTTATAAATATGTTTTACAGTTTACTTGCTTAACTAGTGATTTAGAGCTTCTACGCAATTGTATTCTGTATTATTGGTTTTACTGCACTAATGAATTTTTCACTGCTCTGCCATATGTATATTTATTTGAACTCAATAAAAGTTTGAATTGTAAAAAAGTGCACTGGTCTTATGGGTGATAGTGCCCAAGGAACCCCATATGGGAGAAAGGGTATTCAAACAGTCTACGAAATAGTATGCCCAATTAATCTGAGGGGCAGTGGCAGTGGTAACAACGCTGGTAACAACCAAGCCTGACTATTAATGAAGTTATGGCAGATTATGTGACTGGCAAGGGTAATGCCTGTCTAAGTTGTGTACCATCAAACAGCAATAAATGTGCAACCTGCTTGGCCCCGGCTCCCCGTATGGGTAGTTGTTATGTGAGTGATCTCCTTTTTATTGGTACCCCATCAACTGTATGTGTGTAGTGCCCCTGGTTTCCATCTGCCCAAACCTGTGGTAGCATGGAAGGCGAGGTACAGGTTTCATGGCAGAAAACAGGCTCTCACCAGATGAGAAATGCACCGTACATGCCCAGACACAGGGGGGAGGATGACCAGTGCTTACTTGTACAAGTACTTGCATGGGATAAACAGAGTGTATTATAAAGAGATACCGTAGTTGTCTTGAGTATGAACATACTGTAAGTATAAGGGGAAATTCACTGAAACTAACAGGAGGAAGATTCATGAGGGATGCCTGTAAGCACTTTTTCACCAAAAGAGTGGTGGACAAATGGAATGAGTTGCCTGAGGAGATAGTGATGGCCAAATTGATGGGAGTTTTATGGTAGGGTTTAGTGGTAAGGGGTAGAGCTATGGATAAGGGATAGCCACTAGGGCCTATGTAGTACTGATCAGCAAGGTGAGCACACTGGATGGATCTGTTTCAGCCATCAGTTTATATGTTTCAAGTTCTTTTTCTGAGTTTTTTAGTACAGACCTTGCTTTTTTCCCTTTTGGATAATTCCAGAAGACGTCATATAACCAAAATGTTGATTCTAACTCTATTTTCTATTTTCAGCAGGCATTTAATATCCCCTTTTTGTTTTGTTTTCAGCCCACGTGCTGACACCACACCTTTTTTTTTTCGGTTGCTGCACATGTAACTCTGTTTAGGATTATTTCACACCAGGGTATACTTTAACAGCCCTGATACTTTAACAATTCTGAGTGCATTGCCAGCTTTCAGTGACTTATCCCCTTCTCAACTGTACTATCTACAGCCCACATTAGTTTTTGCCTTGTTGATCCCCCCAATCTACTTGATGAGTAGCTCCACACTGGAGTCCCGACTTTAAATATAATTTTTGCCAGAGGTACAACATTTCAGAAATGCTTCTGAAACCAGCCCCCATCCAGCTCTGGCCCCTAAGTCCACTTAATCCATTTTAATTACCTCTCACTGCTTTTAACAGCCTACTTTGCACCTACGTAAGGGAAATTACAAGCTACTCCTCTATCAGAAAAGACAGACTAAGAAAAAAAGGAGGTGATTGCATGTTCTATGTCTCCAACAAATTCTCCTTCACAGAACACAACCCCAGTTATGAATCTTCCCTCCTTGAAACCCTCTCCATCCACCTCTACCTAGGACCAAAATAAAGCCCATACCCTCACGACCGCCTACCATCCCCAGGGGACTCTGCACACTGACCTTGATTTACTCCTGCCCTTGAAGCACTCTCTTCCTATTAACAGAGAGTGAATCCTCCTCGGAGACTTTAACATGAACTGGGATTCCTGCCAAGCTGATACAGCTAAATCTTGCATTGCAAATCTTGGGCTCCACCAGATTATCACCTCATCTACCAGACCTAATTATAAAACAGGAACTCAAATGCTAATCGACTGGATCATCATCATGCACCTCTCCTGCATTACCGGTGCTGGAGTCTTGCCCGACTGTATCAGCGATCATTGTGCCATATATTATCTATGGTCTGATCGTCTTCCCAAGCACCCCTCTAAATTTATCTTCACCAGGAAAATAACCGATTGGAACATCCAATTAATTAGCCACAATCTCAGCCTAGGTAACTGATCCTTCACGTATGGGTCAGGTGGCTGCAACGCCATCCAAGAGAAACTCTCCAGCATCCTAATTAATATCTCGGATAAACATGCTCCCCTCAAAAAAATTAGGACAAGAAGGAAAAATTAATGAATTGGTCTCTCCAGATATTATTCTATTAATGAGAACAAGGGGCAAAGCTTGGGCCAGTTACCACAAACACATAGGCTCCACTCAACTTGCCCTTTACAAGACCCTTAGGAAAAAAATGCAAATCAGCTGTAAGAAAGGCAAAAATAGACTTACTACAAAACAAGCAACTCAGGGAATCCTCAAACCCCTATCAACTCTGGGATACCCTCGACTCTCTTCTTGGCAAATCCAGAAACTCTGACACCATCACCCTGTCTCATGATGGTAGACCAACCCATGACCCCATGGAAGTGGCAAACATCTTTTAACTCTTTTTTTGGTGACCTTGAAAAGTACAAACCAGCCACCCCTTCTCCTTTGCCCATCCCCCCCAACTGCTTCTACCCCAGCCCCAATTTTGGGCCTCCTCCCAAGTTATTCTTTAAGGTTCTAAAACCTACAGACACTATCAAACTTATTTGAGTGAACAACCCGAAACCCAGCAACGGGGCCAATGATATCAACTACAAAATCCTTAAACGGTCCATCAGTGTCCTTGCAATCCCCATCACCAATCTTCTAAACAGCTCCCTCTGCTCTTGTACCTTTCCCTATGCCTAGAAATCCACCACCATCAAAACACTATTCAAATCTGGGTCCAGAAGCGAGGTCAGTAATTGCTGTCCTATCTCTCTTCTCATCCCCCCATCAAAGATCATTGAGAAAGTTCTCCACTCTTAACTTACTGCCTACCTGGAAGCCAACAACCTACTCCCCTGTGCTCAGCATGGCTTCAATTCTGATCACAGCACAAAAACTGCCCTGGTCAGGTTCACTAGCAACAGCCTTAAGGCCAATACAGTGAGTCAGTATTTGTCGACCTGACCAAGGCATTCGACCTTGTAGACCATGCACTCCTACTTGACACCCTCAAAGGTCTGCACTTCTCTGTCAGTGTCATAGATTGGGTCAGAAGCTACCTTTCCAGGCGATCCCATAAAACCTTCATTGAAGGTTTTCTCTACATCGAATGCCAGATCAAATATGGGGTCCCTCAGGGCTTGATCCTGGGCCCCTTCCTGTTCTCATTTTTCATTAATAATCTCCCCTCTATCTGCCTTAACATACAACTTGTCCTCTACTCCAACGATGCGGCACTATACAGTAGTGACATCAACCCCGCCACTATGTTCAGCAATTTACAGTCTGATTTCCCGAAGTTGCACTCCTGGTTCTCCGTAAATGGTCTGGTCCTATATTCTAAGAAGACCAAGTTTATGTTCTTCTCAGGCCCAAGAAAATCCACCTTCACTGGCCTTACATTATTTGATAACTCTGGCTACCCAATTGAACAGATGTCTAAATTTAAATACCTTGGGCTCCTCCTGGACCCTCACCTCTCCTTTAATCTCCATGTTAACAACCTCATACAGAAGACCCACAACAGGCTTGGTCTTCTCCATAGGATAAGAAAGTTCCTTATCCATGCAACCAGGCTTCGCTTAGCTAACTCTCTTCTCCTGCCACTCATTGACTATGGATCCATCATCTTCTACCCCCCCACTTCATCTCTACTCTACTCTACTCTACTCCAAACTAAGATCAACCTGCAACAACATTGCCCATTTCATCACTGGTTTACCATGGAAAACTCACCACTGTACCCTCTATTCCTCCCTTAGCTGGCCCACCCTTGAAGGGCAGTTCCAACAAAAAATGCTCTCCTTCCTCCATGAGATACACCTGAATTTGCTGGTGCCCAGTGTGATTTCCCTCTTCCCCTTTGCTACCGCCATGCGGGCGACCAGAGGGGCCTCTAGTATGGTTTTTGACTCCTCTTTCTACCACACAAAGCAAGCTCAGAGCTCAGTCACCTATACGGGCACTAACCAGCTGCCCCCAAATATACAAGCCTGTAGGTCCATCCACACCTTCAACTTCTACCTCAAAGTTCACATACTCATTTCTTCCATTTGCAGTTGCCCAGGCCGGCCCTCCAGCTAAACCTGGCCGCTCTTCACCTTGCTTTTCTCTAGTCCCCCTTGCTTTACTCTAGTCCCTGTTACCCCTCCCATTCCCCACACCGACCCCCTCTACCCTTTACTCCCCCCCTCAACTTAGTTTTCACTCCCACCACCCACTCCTAGCATAGGTTTCTTCATATTTCAGTCATGGACCTGATTACAACCAGCCACAAAAGACTTGCACTTTCCCCACCTCTAGCACTAAGGTTACTGACCCCTTTGTACCCCTTTCCTTCTCTTTCCTGCTCTCCATATGTTACACACATAAATGTATGGGCCGCTCTATGCGTTTCTCTCTTTTTTACTTTATCGTAATCGATTACCTCCTGTTTTTCAGTTTATGAAAATTGCTGTAACTCTTAGACAACTGTTAGTCTTTGGCATTGTTCTATATATCTAAACCACTTGTTTGGATTGTTTCCCCCTGTATAGATCTTGTTTCTGTTAGACTCTGTTTTGTATTATCATACCTTCTTGGTATCTCTTACACTGGACTTTTGTGAAAACAGACATTTTTGCTCACGTACCTTCCAGTATACAAATAAAGATTGATTGATTGATTAATTGATTGATGCCCAAATGGGCAGATTGGGTGGGCCTTAGGCTGTTATCTGCCGACAGTGTCTATATATCTATGTACAGTATCTATGTACTTTTCCCCTCATTTACTTCCTCTTTGTCTTCGGTGGAGTATGCCATCCAACATGATGACATCCTTGTGCTATTTTGTTTTTTTACTCAGCTTTATTGAGTACATTGATACAGTCATTTCACATCGTATCAACCAGAATTGATCATATAACATTTAACTGATACAAAAATGGAGTGCAATGGCAAATATCTGCTATAAAAGATAAAATGACTTGTATCACACCTTTTGCATTATAAAGAGTTGATTTGAATATAGCATAACATAAACACTGGGGCCAACAGGGCCCAACTTTTACCTGCACGTTGCCCTTCATTTCCCCTTCCCTCAATTGTCCACTCCTTCATCCCTTCTCATTTTAGATCATATATACCTGTACCTTTCTTCAGCTGTGTCAATGCCCAAATTTAAGTGTCAAGAATATACCTAATTTTACTCCCTTTAGCGACCTTTATAAATCTCCCCTGCCTTGCCTCCAGGTTTCCCATCCTCGCCATCTGACTTCATGTTGATCAAAGCAAAGCCTTAGCTTAGCTGTTAAGGCCTCTGTTAGCAGGATATCCTGAACCCTCTGAATCCATTCGCCCAATGTGGGGGGTTCTGGTCATAGCCAGTTCCCAGCGACACACTTTAGGGCTGCTACTATTAATTATTACTCTTAGTGTCAGTGGCTCAGTAGGTAGAACACTCACCCCTGAGGCAGGGAGATCAGAGGGCTGTGGGTTCAGTTCCCACATCTGGCACCTGGGTTAATATCCCAGTACTGACACTGTAGTGCAGCATGAGAGGGGTGCTGCACTTCTGAGGTGCCGTCTTTCAGATGAGACGTTAAACCAAGGTCCCATCTGCCTGGATTGGTGGTAGTTCAGGTGGATGTTAGAGATCCCATGGCACTTATCAAAAAGAGTAGGGGAGTTTTTATTGTAATAATAAACACATATAACAAAACTGTGTAATACGGCATACAAAAAAATTATAACACTTTAACAGAAAAAAACTCATCATTCTCAACAATAAGAACTTATTACAGACACTGAATTACTTATATATTATAAAGTGAATAAAACCCTTCCACCATTTCTTAACTTTATGTGAAGTAAACAACTGTAAATCATGTGAATATATATTTGTAAGCGCATTTGACACTAAAATGCTATAACACTCATAAGTCATTTTTCTTTGATAAATCACCCATTGGCATCTTGCCTGTCATAAAAAGTATCTTACACAACAAAAAAATAAAGATGAAGTATTTGCATGAAAATGGGCAAGACTAGATGGATAAATTCCCAATACTAGTATATCATATGTAACAAAAGGAAACCATTTAAAATTCCATAATCTAGCTAAATAAACCCACAAGCCTTTACAATAGGAGCACTAAAGGAAAAAATGTTCCATTGTTTCTTCAGTATTAATACAGCCCAGATAAGGACAATTCCTTTCTTCTCTAGCCTTGTACTTAGCATTCCCTCTAACATTAAGACGGCCATACAAAATAAGCCACTGAGTTTCCCACTGACCTGGAGGTAATCTAGTGTTATTAAATTGTGCTAATACCACAGGATTTAACGCTGAGGGACAATTTTTAAAACAAGGGACTTGCAGATGTATTGCTTCCATTACCAATTTATACATAGTCTGTATATTATTAATCTTAATCATATCTTTAGTGATTTGCCATCTATATAGTTTTTGTGCTGCTGGTCTGAAATACATAGGAATGTGAATATGGGGATTTATTTTAGGTGCGAAAGTATGCCAAACTTTAAAGTATCTGCCAAGGGCCCTATCAATCCATCGTTGTTCTAGATTCACAACTGGAATCAAACCACTTTTGATAGAATTCATAAAAAACAGTGTGCAAAAATGTAATTGGGTCTATCATCCCAAGTCCCCCTAATTTTTAACCTAGATAAGTATAATGTCTCTTCACTGGATTCAAATGATTCCCCCATAACATTTGAAAACAGGCACTATAGGTTTTAGTCTCCAGCTGGGGTGGAAGAGGGAAAATCATTGCAACATGCTGTAGGCATAGAATAATGAATTGTTTTAAAATATGTATGCGTTGTAATTTAGAAAATTTCCACTGCTTCCACCTATGTACTTTTTTTTCCACTTTCTCAAGTACTAGCTTCCAATTTTCAACTGGTAAATTTTGGGGACCAAAAAGGATTCCTAAAATTTTTGTGGTTTCCATGAAATGTATATATCATCCTGCACTACCTCCGCAGGACTCACTGCCCCAAGAAACAAACCTCTGGTCCTTTGCAGATTTATTTTAGCATTTGAAACTGCAGAAAAAGATTTAAATTCATCTAGAAAATGATAGATTTGAGCTGGATCTGAAAAATATAAACTGAAATCATCTGCATAAGCTTGCAAATGTAGCTGATCATCCAAAGCATCTCCTATAATCCCTGTCCACGTTGGTGATTTAACTAAAAACTGTAAAAGGGTGTCTAATGAAAAAAGATATAAAAGTGGACTCAGTGGGTAACCCTGACGAACCACAGTTTTAAACAAAAAGCTCTTGGCTGTGCATCCTTTTAAAAAAGGAAAAACTGCATTATTCTGATACAACAATTTAACAAGTTCAATCATCTGTATAGGAACCCCATAACTTTTAAGTGCTAAGAAAAGGTAAGATAAGTGAACTCTGTCAAAGGCTTTCTCAAAATCCACAATGATAACACACCCAGTTCTCCCAGCCAGCGATAAATGCTCATTGACATCTCTCATGATCATCAGAGCAGATTGAATTCTTCTATCAGGAATTCCACAGAATTGATAAGGAGATATAACACAGTCGGCATATCTTTTTAGCCTATTATTTAAAATGCTTGAAAAAAATTTATAATCAGAATTTAAAAGAGTAATGGGCCTCCAATTCTTTATATTATTCCTATCTTCTGATTTAAACAGATGTATCAAAAGTCCTTCAGTAAAGGAAGGAAAAATAGTAGTAGTATAAAAAAAAACTTAAATAAAATTAGAAGGCATTCACTTACTTCATTCTGAAAACATTTATATAGTTGATTAGGAAGCCCATCAATCCCTGGTGAGATATTAGGTCTCATTTTATGAATAACACCAATTACTTCCTGACTAGTAATAGGCCCAAATAATTTAAAAGCCTCAACTGAATCTGAAGGAATATTAATGGAGCTCACATAAGTTTGTATTGATTCCTCTAAAATGGGGGGATCAGGTTCTTAAGAGTGGTAATGTTGTTTAATTAAATTCCTTAACTGTTCTATTGTTGTAGCTCGAGAACCATCCACATCCATTAAGAAATCTATGGTAGAAGAGTCCCTTAAGGTTTTACACACCTCAAAAGGATCTCCAATGGGAGTCTTTTTTGCACCATTTCTCAGAATGGCTTGTAATGTCCTTGTAATGTCCTAGCTCTGTCATATTGATATATTTTCATACTAGCTTTAAGTTCTTTAATTTGCTCAGAATAATCATGTTTAGTAGAGTATGAGATTGTAATAAGCCTCTATAACTGTTGCCTAAGGGATAAATATTTTAAAAAATTCCAGTCTTTTGCTAAAACCCCTTGCTTTTTGAACAATTTACAGAGATCTGATTTAGTTTCCATCCACCATGCTCCCATATCTGTATATAGAAAAGCCACTGATAAATGGGCCCTTAATATAAACTGTATACCCATTTTTATGTGGGGGAAATCTAGGATGGAAGTATTCAATTTCCATCTAATCTGTCTACTGTAGGTCGAGCTTTCAGTGTGAAGGGAACATAGCAAAAAAAGATGATCCGAGAATTCACGTGGTCTCATATGAAAGGTATTAACCTGTACAGATG
Organism: Neoceratodus forsteri; assembly: GCA_016271365.2. Lineage (NCBI taxonomy): Eukaryota > Metazoa > Chordata > Ceratodontiformes > Ceratodontidae > Neoceratodus > Neoceratodus forsteri. Next base: position 1,652,938,185 of record CM028131.1, on the reverse strand, counting down.
AGGAAATGAGCATATGATCAATCAAAGAATGCATTTTCCCTTTCCTAAATGAGAACCTGAGTCCATGTGAGAGGTAAGAAATATAATTGAACAAACCAGCCACCCTGATGATGGAATCTAGTGCATGAGAATCACAATAATTTTTTTTATTCTGCTGGGGAGTTTGATTAAACTACAATTAAAGTCACCTCCCCATAACACCTACACAGAGGAGACCAAGAAAGGTTGCACTGCCTTCATGTATGCTACTCTATCTGCTTTGGTCTGAGGGTTATAAATATTAATAAACCTATAACATGCGTTTTGCCATTTCCCATCCAGGATCATAATCCTACCAGGAATAAGATCTATTAAATTATGAAGCGAAAAATCAAAGGAATTAAATAAAATACCAATACCATCCGCACTATCAGTCCCAAATGACCAATAGGAAGGATCCCAGGACCATTCCCTCTTAAAATCTGATAATTGCTCTATAGAATACATCCAGGTTCACAGAAGTTCACAACAACTAACCTTCCTTGTCCCCAGATGCCGGACTGCCATAGGCCAGAGGGCCTTTGCCCACAGAGCACCACAGTGGTACAATACTCTCAACAAACTCTTACTGCTGCTGCTCTTGGCCCTTTTAAGAGACAACTCTGACTTCATCTCATTTCAACTAGTTGTTGTGACTGCCTCACCTAATCAGGGGCCCACCACTCACTGCCCTCCACTTCAGTCTTGACAGCTACCTCTCCCCACCTTGCCCCCTTCTACCTGCCTACCCCCTTGCCCCCTCTCCCTTTCCTCCCTCCTGGGCATTTCCTGACTTTCATCCTCCTCCCTCCCCTTTAGAGCTCTTACTCTCACCCTCTACCCTCTGACAATGGCCTTCCTGCCTGCATACCCCCTTCCCTCTCACCTGCAGTGCTTATTTCTAAGATTTCCCTTAGCTGGTATGTCATGCTACCTAACATTTGGCACATTTTGAATTACTGGAGTTTCCTAAGCCTCAGACTCTTGCTTCTTTTTATTGTGTAACTATGTATTATTATGTTGACCTTTGTATGTATGTATACCCCCCATTCCTTCGACGTGGAACCTTTGTAAGAGAGCAATTCCTGCTCAAAGGTATTTGTAATCCTAGATTTCAATAAATAAATTAATAAATAAAAAGGTTTCCTGCAAGAAACAGACTGAAACATTTTGATCATGAATCTGTTGAAAAAGAGCTTGTCTTTTACTAGTATTTAACAAGCTATGAGTATTCAATGATCCCCATAATAACAACATTAGAAAACCAAATGATTTAAATATATACTTCATTTTTTCCTTTTCTTCTTTTTTTTCTCTTTATAATTGTCCACAGACTGAGACATAGTAGACAGAGAGGATTTTTGAGAGTCTGAATCTTCCAAATCCATTTCTGTCTCCCCCCACGGAGTGAATAATGCTGCATAAGAATTGCTAGATTCCACAGAAATGACAGGGAGAGGAGATTTAGGTTGTAAATTCCTGGAAGACCTTCTTCTAGGTAGTGGAGATGAAGGAACAGTAGCCTTTTGATCTTTCTCGGGACTACTGGATCAGTAAAACAGCAAGGAGCAAACTCAAGGTTTTCTGGAGGTCCCATGCAAGGCTTAACCACCTCATGAGGCATTGAGACAGTGGATTGGACCTGTATCAGAGGCCCTGGAGAAGAAGGCCCAATAAAGGGGGCAGCCTGAGGCCTCTCCTTTCCCACCTTAAGGGAGGCGGGAGGGCCCCACAGCATCCTGCTTTCTGAATAAAAGATCTGGGCTAATACAGGTAGCTTTGTTTTTAGCAGCCCAAGGACACTCCCGAAAAACATGGCCATATTCCTCACAAAGGTTGCATTTAGTATGATTTGCACATTGCATAGTAAATGACCTATTTCTCCACAATTGTCACATTGGGGTTGGTCACATGCACTGGAGAGATGAGTCCTGCAGCCACACTTATAGCACGCTCTAGGCTGCCCCCCATAAAAACAGACCCCTCTATCCCTACCCAATAAGAAAGAATTAGGCATATGATCAATGCCTGAATCGGATTGCCTTAGTTTAATTTTATATTTCCATCCCCCCATCCAAAATTGCTCAGAATCTAAGATAGGTTCTGGGGCACTCAAAACTTCACATTTCTTTGAGAGCCAGAAAGTAATATCTTCCACATGGACCCCCACATTTCGAAACATCACTGTGAGAAACTTAATCAAAGGCTTAGTTAAAGGAATAACCAAAAAGGGGGTCCATGTGGGAGAAAATTTTACTTGCCCATATCTTTCCCCAAAAAGGTCTAAAGCATGTGAAGTCCTGAAACTGACGTCAAAGTTGTCTTCTCCAGAAATGTTTATGAAGGCAAACACATCCTTCGGAGAAAAGTGAAGAGAATCTTTCAACAGATTTTTTCCAACAAAGTATCTGTCCAGCCTATTTTCTAATCTCCCTTTGTATCGAATGCGGACTGCATTCCTTCTTGGAGCCGCCTCCCGCTTGGCAGTAGAAAACAGTTCTGACATTAAAGGTTTTTGAGCAGGCAAATCAGAGTTCTCTAATTGTGGTGGAAGAACTTAAAAAGCAGGACCAGAATCTACTGCGGGGTTGATGGACTGTGAAGCCTGTGGTTCTGAATACCGAGCAGTGGAGTAAGGCCTAGGTGCACCAAGCTGTTCCCCATTTACAGTGCCCTCTGTACAAACATTCACCTTTGTACCCGGTTTCCATACAGGGGAATTCTGAGTGAAAGCAAAGTCTGCATCCCTCGTCGGATCAGGCATCCAAATACCAGAGGGAACCTGCTTCCATCCAACCCCTACTAGGGCTTTCCCCGGTGTCCAGGGGCCCCTCAGCTAATTTAGAGGCAATATCCACAGAGCCTGGCTCTTGAAAAGGAGGATTACATTTTATAGACACAGCCCCATTATTATCCTGCTTATGAGGAAACTTAGTAGGAAATGTAAACTCCGAGACCCCTGCTTGAGACTCCGAGGTGGACTGATATACAATAGAAGGGGAAAAAACAGTGTCTTTTGCAGGGGAAACATCAGTCTCATCAGCAGCTAGTTTTCTAAGCAAAAAACCTGCCAATTTGCTAAGCGGGACATTCACTTTTTGCAAAAACTCAGCAGGTTTAGGATTTACATGCCCCTGTTGATGCTTTACCAAAAAAAACGAATCTGAAAGATTAATTCTCCTTTCCTGCAGCAAATCAGGCTTTGGGCACTCATCAGTTACAATGAAATTACTGCCAGCCTGTTGTTTGACAGAATCAATGTTCAAAAAGCTTAGTTTGACTGGAAAAGTAAGAGCTGACTCACCGCGCCCCGTGGGGCCTTCAAAGGAGTTTCCATCTGCTGTCGAGTTGACAGTATTTGCATCATTAACGACAGGGAGCACCTCCTTAGATAGCAGCTTCTGTGCGCTTTCTACGGCTTTGGTTTGAAGCTTGAAAATTCCTTTCTGACTGTCAGGTGTAATGTGAGCTTCCACATTTTGTAAATCAACCACACCAGTAGACACATCAACTTTTTTCTCTATTTCCTCCTGTAGAAAGAGGAGTTTCATGAAACTCCTCATCTGATTCAGCTTCCATACACTGCTGTAGATCAGCTTCAGTTGCAGAAACAGTGGGAGCTGAGGCAAGCACTCCCACTGCACAGACGTCCTCCTCCTTCAGTGTCTCACACAGAGTGGCCATCCTGCAGACAGCCTGCCCCCCTTACTGGCCAAGAGTAGGGGAATTTCCCCGATGTCCTGGCCAAATTTCCCTCATTCACTAAAAAAAAAATACCACCAACAGCTTAATCTAGTTCAAGGTCAGTTAGCATTCATCTGTATCCCCCTCCCCCGGGTCGTGCCTGAAAATAGGCAGGATTTGTCTAGTGCACTTACCCGGTCAACAAAAACTAAATAAATAAAATAAGTGAAGGTAAGAAGAACGCCTCTAGTGTCTGCCCTTTGCTGGGTCACTGTTGGGAGACCCAGTATCCAGTTCTCAAATGTTAGTGGTATGTTAATCCCAGTTATTTGATGTACTGGTGTGTGTAACTCCTACCAAAACCCCTTCAACTTTGGACACCCCCCAAAAATATGCCAATGACTCCCTATCTGCCTGCATGCCCTCCAACATTCTGCAGACCTGGTAGTACTGTAATGTTTGGTAATGGTAGGGGTTTGGAAGTAGCAAACTAAAATTTTCCAAAAAAATCTCGCCAGATTGGTGCTGAAGTTACTCGCCAACCTCTTTGTAATCTGCGGCCCAATCCACTTCACTAATTGAAATATTTGCCTCTCTTTCCCATGCTAGCTTACGTGCTTGAAGGGATGCCCCTGTGTTACCTATCAGTAGTTTGTATAGATTTGATATGTACCTGCTTGGTCCTGCAATAGCAACCACTCCATAGATAAATTCCTCCCACCCTGAGTATGGTCTGGTTAAATATAAAATTTGATTTTCTGTATTAATGAAATGCCGAATTTGCATATACCACAAAAATTCTGAGTTATTCCAATTAATTTTGTCTTTAGCCCTTTGGAATGTGATATACCTATCTCTGGCTATAAATTGGGTAAATCTGGTTAGACCCTGCAGTTTCTATCCTGCGTAACCTTGGTCTAGAGTCGGTTGGAAGAATTTCTCTTCATATCTAACAAGAGAAAGTGCGTCTACTCCCCTGGAGTACCAGTGATCTCCCTTAACTTTCTGAGTATATACAAGCCATGTCCGATCCATCTGTTCTGCACAGTTTTTCCAAACTCAGGAGTTGTTTTGGTTAAAGCCAGAGTGTACAGTGGTCTGTCTCCTAGTTCCGCATCTTCAGTTTGGTACCACTGGGATGACTGCCTCTGTCTGGCTCAAGTCATCAGAGTTGCCCCTTGGGCTGCCAAATAATATAAATTTAGGTCTGGGAGAGCAAGCCCTCCTTTGTCTTTTGGGAGATACAACAAGCTTTTGGCAATTCTAGTTTTTTTGTTTTGCCATACAAGTGACAGTATCTGTTTGTTAGCCTTATTCCAGAAAGAGAGAGGCACCTTCAAAGGAAGGCATTGGAAGGAGAAAAAAAATGGGATAACATATTCATTTGTACCCCCTCCACTCTGTCCTCCAAGGACAGTGGCAACATATGCCACCTGGCTAAGTCTCTCTCCAGAGTTTCCCACAACTTCCCATAATTAGATGAAAACAGTGTTGTCAATTCGATCAGTATTTGTATCCCTAAATATCCAATTTGATTTCTGGGGGCCCACCTAAAGGGAAAAGTTTCTCAAAATTGTTTAGAACTTTGCCCACTGAGCACCAAAGCTTCTGACTTAGAAAAGTTAACTTTATATCCTGAAATCTCACTGAAGGACTGCAGGGTCCTTATCTGAGGCGGCAGGGAGGATTCTGGGGAAGATAGGAAAAAGATTGAGTCATTACCATATAGTGATCAAAAGCCGTCCCGGTGGCACTGAGGGTTGAGGTGCTGGATGCCACATCTCACACCATGCCGTTGACCCAAGTTCGGGGGCGAGCTTGGGTTGTCGGAGGGTCAGCAGGGGAGGACTAGGATTGAGCATCTGTATAAAGCTCTCCTAGTCCTGAGGAGGGTTTGGAGATTTTCCGATGCACTGGTGACCCCTGGCGGAGGCTGGGGCTACTGCAGTGCACGGCAGCAGAAGCTCAGGGGTCGGAGCAGCGGCGGACATCTTCCAGGTGCATGCGGGAGCGAGCGCATGCTGGGTAGGAGGTCATTGCATGGCCATGTTCCGGGGTGGAAATCAAGAGGAAAAAAAAACTTCCTTCGAGTGAAGCGACGGCGAACATAGGCAGTCCATCTGACCTCTTGCCCAGTGTCGGCTGACCCTCCGGTTCTCCTTGGGGTTTGGGGCCACTCCTTGGGGCTTGGGGAATGCCCAGACCTCGCGTACTCAATGTAACCCAAAGCAGGTTGGTTCAGGTGGGCGGTTGTGCACAGTGCCTGCAGATGGGACCCTGAGAGATGCCCCGGAGGTAAGGGTGCATAAATAGAAGCTCAAAAAAAAAAAAAGCATGTAAAGATCATTTCTGCTCTTTGCTCCCCATCATAATACCCTGTATTTCTAGATCACTCCACACTTTGGTGGCTAGTGGTTCCAGGCTGAGGGCAAACAGGAGGGGTGATAACGGACAGCCTTGCCTTGTCCCTCTTGTGAGGGGAAAACATTCTGAACTAATGCCATTGACCTTTACCAGAGCTTTAGAAAACAATGGCCATTAGACTTCTGAAGAAGGACTAGCTGGTCCGAAAGCTAGAGCATTTTGTTCTTGTTGTTACATCTATGTTGGTCCATTAAAAGGAATCAAATCATTTGCTTCTGGATGAGAGCTTTAGGGCACTTGTATAATTTGGAAATTGCTTGTAGGAATTTGGGGCTGAATTTCATACATTCCATGGATGATTTTAAGAATTGCCAGTTAACTCTAGCGAATGCTTTCTCTGCATTCATGGAAATGGCTAATTGGAATTTTGATTGGACTTTTTGGGAGGAGATAATATTCAGTAACTTCCGAATATTATCATAGAGATATCTCCCCGATATAAAGCCTGTTTGGACCTCATATGCCCACTTTGGCATTACTGTCAGTAATTTCTTGGCTAAAACTCCTGTAAACATTTTCAAATCCACATTTAGTAAAGAAATAGGTTGGTAGGATCCACACTCCAAAAGGTCCTTCCCCTCCATATGTAAAATAGTAATTTGGGCCGTTTGCCAGGATGTTGGAGTCTCCTCCCCCTCCATAACCTCTCTACATGCCAGCAATAACACTGGGAGAATTAAGTCTACAAAAGCTTTATGAAATTCTGAAGTGAACATATAGCCTGGGGGATTTACCATTTTTGAGGCCTGCAATCTGGGCTCTTAGTTCTTCCTCTGTAATAGCCACCTCCAGCACCTCCCTATCCTGGTGAGAGAGTGACCTTAGGGCAAGATTTTCAAAATATTTAGCCTGCAAATCTGAAGAATCTGCAATGTTTTCTTGCTTGTACAGAGATAAGTAATACTTTGCAAATATTTTTGTAATTTCTTCTGGATGTCTGGTGACCCCCAAGTGCACCTCTAATCTGCAGAACCAACCTACTGGATTGTTGTGTCTGGAGACTGGTCGCCAACAGCCTATCCGCCCTGTTGCCACTCTTGAAATACTCTTGGCGAATCCGTCTATACCTTCCCTTGAGTTAATATGTTATTATGTCCTCTACTTTAGCCTTCCTCTCTTCCATTTCTACCTTAACAAGTGGATTTAGGGTGATTTTGTGCTGAAACTCTAACTTCTCTATTTCTGATTCAAGTCTATTCAGCCTGCTGGAGGATTGTCGCTTGAGATCTGACACAAACTTTATAATAACCCCTCGATGTACCGCTTTCAATGCATCCCAACAGATAGTGTGGGAGGTAGTCCCCATCAGGTTTGTTTGTAAATAGTCTCTAATAGTCGTCTCAACTAATATTTTAAAATCTGGGTTATTTAATAAGCCTATATTAAATCCCCAGTGGGAGTTGCGCATGGAGGGGGCTAGATTTAAGGTTAATTTCACTGGGGGCATGGTTTGAAAGGGTACGGGGTAAAATTTGACAGGCTGTTGCTACATGTGACCAATCCTCCGATATGAACAGCATATCTATCCACATGTAGCAGTTGTGCCTATCTAAGTAGTGAGAGTAATGTCTTTGTTGCTTATCGAAACATTGCCATATCTCTTGAAGCCCCATCATTTGACTTATCCTAACCAGGTTGGGCCTGATGTCCCTTTTCCCATAGTCAACACACCCCCTCGCTTGTCTAGTGCTATCAATATGCCCGTGTTAAAATCTCCTCCCAGGATGCAAAGCGTTTCATCAGGTGTTAAGAGTTCTGTAAATATTTTTTTAAAGAAACTGGAAATTTCTTTATCCTCATTCGGGGCATATATGTTAATAATCACACATGTGGTATCTCTATAAATGGCTTTTACTTTTATATATCTTCCCTGTATATCATACTGTACCCCCTCCACCTGTGTTTTTAAGTGTTTATGAATTAATATGGCTGTGCCTCTTCCGTAGGGGTGTGCTTGATATGAAGTGGTATATCCTGAGCCAACCCAACTGCGACACAACTTTTTGTGTTCTTCTATGTTAAGGTGGGTTTCCTGCAACAAAGCGATATGAATATCACTCTTCCTCAGCTCTTGTAGCGGTCTTGCTCATTTTATTGGACTATTTATTCCCTGAATGTTGTAAGTCACAATATTTAAATTATCCATGGGAACAACCAATTATGACCTTGCATCCTGAGAGTTTGAACCCAACTTGATCTATGCCCAGGCCATCCTGGTGCCGGATCAGGGGTATGGGGAGGGGCAGAAAATGCAGATCTTTGAAAACCAACCAAACACTGAACAACAATTGTCAATACGTGGTTTAACATTGAAACAATAACTTTAACTTGACACTGGGGCACAACCCTTGGCATCCTGTGTCTGTATAAAGAACCATATTATGTACTTCCAAGGTGGCCCACTTGCCCCAATATACTTCAAGTATTCCTTGATGATGGGAAGTGCTAGGTTAAGCCCAGCATGGAGCTGAACACCCAGCTTACACTGAACAAGTGCAGCATTTGTGGTGAAACCAACACCATATAGACCATCCCCCTCTTTCCGTCTCTCCCCTTCTTTGGTTTAATTCACTTAGGGATAAGAGAGACCAGCTTCACCAGCCCCCCCCCCCCCATTCCCTGCATATCAGCCATTTCACACAAGAGAAGAAAAAGAAGAAAAAAAAAGGGGGGGGGGACTGAAAAAGAATTACAACCATAAGTGAAGGGCATTTAAATGTAATCCTGTTGTAGATGTTAATGTCAAGGTTCACAACTCTACCTTAACAATCCCCCACTGTTTCCCCCTCTGCCACTATCCCTACTCATATGTCCACTTAGATATTCATGTTAGAAGTGCATATATACAAATGTTAATAGTCTTGTATTTTAATACAAGCAACAAGGAAAGATTTCCCCTCCTCCTTCGGGAGTCATATGAAAGTGGAAAGAAAAAGAGTAAACCCCTGATAAGGTATAGTTAGTCAACATACCCCCACTTATATATTGTCATTAACATTTCCACCAAAATTTTGTAAGGAATGTGCCCATCTTGTATGAACCTCTAAGACAAACTCAAGCCATTGCTACTTAACTTGAAGTTTTATTTAAACCAGTTCAGTTTTTCTAGTGTGTGCTTCTGCGATAATGCTTCTATCTACAGATTTGGCCGAAGTCTGGGAGTGAGTCGACTCTCTGGTCTGCCGAGGTGCAAGAGCTTCTGCCGCTGGTCTCTTCAGGGCCAACCCAGGTTGGGCCTTCAACCTAGACCACAGACTTGTCTCCTTTTGACCTTGAGTGTTCCTGGCACAATGCTGGGTTGCGAGTTGCCCCCCACTGACTGCCATTGCTGATTCTTGAGCATTTTCAGCTCACCAAGATCAATTAAATCATTGACTGCAATGCCCAGCAAATCTAAGTATTTACGTGCATCATTTGCTGTTTCAAAGATTTTTATCCCATTGTCAGTAGTTATCCTGAGCTTGGATGGGAAATCAGCTCTTGCTTTTAGACCTTTGTTTCCGAAAGCTTTAATCACCGGAAACCACAGTTGGGCCATTGTTGTAGGAGCATAGTCCGGTTCTAGATAAAGCCTTGCGTCTCCGAAACCGATTTCTCTCATAGCCCACGCCTTCCTGAGCACCACTGCTTTCACCTGGTATTCCAGGAAAGCAATTATGATTGAGCGTGGCCGAGACTTGGGGACTTTTGGAGGGGCCACCAGTGCTCAGTGCACCCTGATGATATTTAGTGATGTTTTCTTATCCAGGCGTAGTACCTCTTTCAGCAAACTTTCTGCAAATTCTGTAGTGTTCCCTGATTCTGTGTGCTCAGGGAGGCCATGTAATCTGATATTTATACACTGGGATCTATTAATTCTAAATCTTCAAGTTTGTTTATTAGAGCCTGTGACCGATCATGCAATTATAGTAGAGCCCTGTTATGCAGGTCTATTGTCTCCATACATGTGGTAAGAGTCTTGTCTAGTGATTGCAGCTGTGTTTCGTGCTGCGCAATTTTAATTTGATTCTCTCCTACCTCGGAGCAAAACACACCCAGTGTCTTACTTAACCAACAAAGTTTTCAACATAACTGTTGGGAGGTAACAGTGAAATCCTCCCCTTCTTCCTCCGAATTGGTTTCAGACTCTGGGACTAGTCTGTCTGGTGGCCTTGTGGGTGGGTCTCTTTTCGGAGAAGCTCGGGGAGCTAGGTTCAATTTTTTCTGCTTTAGGCCCCCTACAGCTGCCGATTTTATCTTTCCTCAAGTTGCCATGGCTGGACGAACCTTCTACAATCAAAACAAATTCCTCTCTTGCAGAAGGTAGGCTGAAATCTGAAGTTTAATCAGGGAGATATTGGGAGCCACTTAGTTCTGCGACTACATAGTGTGGTGACATCACCGTAAGTCCCTTGTGCTATTTTTATTCTACCCATATTCCTAACACTCTTACTTGTCCTCTACTGCTCTCCTAGTTTACTCAATCATTGGCTTTATTCAGATCTGCACACCATATCTCACGTTGACTTCATGTCCTATTTCAGTGCAAAGTTTCAATATCAATTGTCCTAACACTCCCACTTCTCTCCTGGTTTTCACACCAGTCTTCTATTTTCCTATTTTGAGCAAACTGCTTCTTTTTACATGCAGTTTGTACTACTACCCCTTCCATTTAGTTACTATCACCCCAAAACGACCCAGGCCCCACCTCCGATTTGTAATGTCTCATCTGAAAGATGGCATCTCAGGAGTGCAGCACCCCCCTTATGCTGCACTTCAGTGTCAGTATTGGGATATTAACCCAGGTGCGTTGTGCGGGGATAGAACCCACAGCCCACTGATCTCCCAGCCTCAGAGGTGAGTGTGCTATCTGCTGAGCCACTGACACTGCATTTGAACTAGCTGACTTGCCAGTATTTGCTGAGACACTTCAGTTTGCCAATTTGTTGCATTGAAACATTAGTATGCCACACGGGGGATCTCCTTTCATGTGAAAAAAGGGACTTTTTATAGTCCCAAAAACATTCTGTTACAATTACCACAAGTATGAAATCTGGTTTGCGTAAAGCCATAGAGAATGATATAGTAACTAACAGTTTAAAATAGAGCAGAAAAATATTTGTTCAGGAGGTTTACCTTTTCGTGGTCTCCCTCTATACAGTCCTCCTTCCTTTTTTAACCTTATGATCCCACCCCTGGTCCTCCTCCTTTCACGTACATACTGTACATAAAAAGTGTCTTGTCCTCCGTCGTCACTGCCGGGCTGTTCTGTCTTCAGCTTGCACCTTTGCACTCCTTACTGCTCTCCCTCCTTCCCTCTGTTTCTCTGCTACATCTCCCTGACTTCCTCCCTCTGCATCTCCCTATAACATCTGAATGCCATCCTTTTAGCCGTTACCTTTTCCACCACCTCTTTTGAGAAGCGTAACGATCTCTTTTTTCCTGCTTGTCTTTGCTCACTTGCTTGATGCAGAGGTTTGTTGCCTTTACTATGGCCCTGTTTAGCTTCACCCACTGTTCCTCCGCCTCAGTCAGGTCATCCCCTGAGGCATTCACCCATCTTTTTAACATCTGCCCTCCTGAGGTCTAGGACCGTTGCCCTTGTGTGGTTCAATTCTGTAGCCATCCTTATGTTGAACCGCACTGTGCGGCGATCGCCGTTCCCCAGGTGGCCTCCCACTTTGACTTCTTAAACTCTGTCTCTGTTAATGAGTATCAGGCCCAGTATTTCCATGTCATAAGTGGGTTGATTGACTAGTTGACAGAAGAATGCCCCTGTCGACTTGTCACTGGCCCCCAACGCCTAACTCACACCTGTGACCTCTATTCTCAAACTGGATGGTTGAATCTTGCCAATCGAATAAAACACTAAACTTGTATTACTACTAAGAAAATCTTGTTGGGCCTTGCCCCCCCCGGAGTCTATGCCCTCATACAACCGAGAATCCACACCCGACATACCAGGGGGTCGAAACCTCAGCTTCTGCAAGTCCTGTATTACCGCACAACACAAGGCCAAAGATCCTTTGCTTACCGGGCCACTAGTTGGTACAACGGTCTTCCCAGTGACATCTCATCTTCACTATCACTCAGCACTTTTAAGACTCGTCTCCACCTAACACTGACTGCCTCCAACCTCTGTGACTGTTGTGGCTAAACATGTCTTTTGGTTCCATAGCTGAAGATGCCCTTTTGGATCCACATCTACTCCTGCAACTTGCCAGCAACCCCCTCCTATCTTCACCTCCCCTGCTGGCCCATGACAAATGCCACCCGGCTGCACTACCTCTATTCTTATTCGCCTTCCACCTCTCCTCTCTCTGTCCCCTCCAACCTACCTCCCCTTTTCTCCCATCCACTTAGTCTCCCTGATTTCACCCTCCTCCTTCTTTCCCTTTCCCTTCCCCAAAGTTTCACCTTATTGTTCTTTTTTCATCTACAAGACTATATGTTTTTTTTTTTTAATTTTATAAACTGTTATCTTTGCTTATGATTGTCTCAATTGTACCAATGACGTAGAACCTTTGTAAAAGAGCCTCGGCTCAAAGGTATTTGTAATCCTAGAACAAATAAATAAATAAATAAATAAATAAATGCAGGGAGCCCAGAATGGCCCTGCTTCTAGGTGAAGCTGCAGCTGGGAGGCTTCAATCTACATTCGGAAGGTTGAAGTTCCCAATAAGCACCACCTCCTCTCTTTTCTGCCATCTTGCCAGTGACTTCCACCAGTACCTAATCTAACCCCTCCCCCTATGCTGGAGGTCTGTGTATCACATACATGTTCCTGAGGGGACTAAACAGAGTAAGCGGTGATGGCCTGTTCACCAGGCATAGAAGCACCATAATAAAGGCCACTGATTTACAGTGAGTAAAGTAATGAAATTCCATTTTCAAGACTTGAAATTCCAAGAATTGCACTGGAGATTTCCAGATTTTGCCAGGATTCTGCTGTCATTCTTATAGTATGTGTATCAATAATCTGAATTAAAGAAGGGCTTATACGCCGGCCCAGTGGCGCTGAGGGTTGAGGTGCTGGATGCCACACCTCGCGCTGCTCCGGTGACCCTGGTTTGGGAACGGACTTGGGTCAGCAGGGGTTGGCTCGGGAATGGAGGATTGAGCATCCCAACGGATGTTCTCCTCCCTCTGGGGAGCGTTACCAAGGGTGCCTTGTGCACCCGCATCCCGAGAGAGCCGGTGGAAGCATGGGTTCTCCAGGGTTCTGGTGGCTCCATTCACTGGAGTCAGGGAGGGGGGGATGCTGTCAGGTGCTTGGGAGAAGGCGTGCATCAGCACTTCACCTCTCTGGATGTATGTCCTTGTGCCGGCGTCCCCAGGGGACTGGGAACCACATAAAAACAGAAAAAGCCTCAGTGAGCCTAGATGACGGCAGCTCTAATAGCCATCCAGGTCCAGAACCCATGGGCAGATCTCCGCTCTGCAGGTGTTCCACGAGTAGGAGGAGGAGGAGGAGGTAAGGAGTAACCGGGCACTCTAGAGACAGACACCGTGGTAGCAGACCTAGGAGGGACATGAACAATGCCTGAAGGAGTGGAGTACTGAGGGAGTATAGGAGGGGGTATAAATGGGGCAAGGTGCTCCAAAGTAAAAAAAAAGAAGGGCTTCTACGCAACATTAAATGAAGCAAATTGAAAATAGTACAAGAAGCAACTGTAAGAAAAACGCAAGTTCTGTAGATTTACTGTTCTGGTATAAATTGCCAAATTCTGTTGAATGCTTTGTTTTTTATCAGTGTGCAGGCAGTCCAAATTCTGGGGTTTTACCAGGTTTTCCAGTAAAAAATTAAAATCAATGGCCTTGACCATAATGAAGGGGCATGATAGGAGACTTGTCATTGGGAGTTTCAGGAGAGATGTGAGGGAGTTCTTTTTTCACTGAGAGGGTGGTGGAACCAAGGAACAGATTACCCATAGAACTGGTGGGAGCAGGGTCTATAAATGGGTTCAAAATGGATGGACAGATTAAGGGCTCTGGTAATAGCAAGAGGTTGGGTAAGGCAGATAGGAGTAGTAGATGTGTGTGGCAGTGAGGGAGGGTCAGCAAGGCTAAATAACCCTCTAAAGACATTAGGTCAAGAGGATAGATAATGTTTTGTGCAGTCTGTATAGACCCTGGGCTCAATTTTTAAGAGGCAAACTATGATGCAAGTGGCACCTTGCACCATAGCTTGCGGCAATTCAGATTTCCAAATGCTGGCTGTGGCAAAATCAACATGCTGTGCAGCAAAGCCACCTTGTGCCACCCTTGTGGCAAAAGCACCCATATGCCAGGTCACAAGGTTGGTTGCACCCTGGGAAGGCTGTACCATCCCCTTATTTGCTATTCCACAAGCCCCACCATGGTTGCAACAAGGGGCTACCTTTAGACCTGTCAGAAGGTTGTCTAAGGGCCAAGTGCTGCTGTCTAGCAGGGCAGCAACTGGGGGGGGGGGCCAGGGGTGGAAGAAGCATAGAAAGAGACCTTGAGGATGATGGGAGCATGACGATAATGTGTGGGGGTATGAGGTCGCATTCTGCAGGGGTGCCCTGTGTGCCTACATACAGCTGATTGGACCAGGTCAGGGAGCTGGCAGAAAGGGACGGTGACCCAGCCTCAGGAGGATACAGCCCTGGCACCTGCCCCACAGGTGCACCTGACTACACTGTCAGTGGGCAGCAGTAATTGCAGGTTGCGGGGTGCAAGTGGCTGGAAATGGTCCCCGGGCACTGTGGCATTCCCCTAATACCAGGCCCCCTGCATGTAGGCAGGCTGCTGCCCACTGACAGTGTTGTGGTCAGTGGCACCTATGGGGCAGGTGCCAGGGCTGTATCCTCCTTAGGTCAGGTGCTGGTCCCTTTCTGTCAGCTCCCTATTCCTGCTCTGATTGGCTGTATGTAGGAGCACAGGGCACCCCCATAGGTTGCCACTTCATCCCGCTGCACATTAGCACTATGATCCCATCAACCCCAAGGTCTCCCTCATGCTTCTTCTGCCTCTGGTCACCTCCTGGCTCGCATTTCCCCCCTGACGTCATGGCCCCTTGAGTGTTGTGCCAGGCAGGGTGGTTGCCAGATCCTTCCATCAAAGCCCGCAGATGCATCACTACTTTGGCGCAACTCTACAAATGTGGTAAATCTCAGATCTTGGGCACAGGGACCCACAGTTTTTAAAAATATGGTGCAGGGCCCCGGTGGACCCAGACATTGTCACAGTCCCAGATCGCTGCAAAATGTGGTGATCTAAGGGCTCTTTTACAATTGAGCCCCCTGGGTCTTTTTCTGCTGCAAGCTTCTATGTTTCTATATGCCCCAGTAGTTCAGGCACCACTGCCTTTTACACACAATGTGAGGAGGGGGTCTCAGTTTAAAAACAGGAAACCCCACTGCTTTGAAAGTTCATAAAATATCATTATGACACTGGGAATATGGAGAAGCAGTATGATCTAGTGGCTATGGCTAGGGCACTGACTTGGGGACCAATGGGTCCAGTTTCAAATCTTACCATAGCTGGCCTGCCCAGTGGCATGGAGGGCTGAGGCATCCATGCCTTACCTCCTGCCACACTGGTGACCCATGTTCGTGGTGTGAGCTGGTCGCTGTGGGTCGGCCGGGGAGGGAGAGGATCGAGCATCCAGAGGACAGCTCTCCTCTCTCGAGGAGAGGTGGGGATGGAGTCCGCAGCTTGCCTGTCCCCTAGTGGTGGCTGGGGATAGTGCAACAGACTCATATGAAGGGGGTGGATGTGCGGCAGATGCCTGGCATGCCGTGTGTGGAAGCATGTGCAGCTCGGCCATTGGCATCATTACATGCCTCCACACTCTGTGGACAGGAGAAACAAGGGAAATACCCCGACTGGTGAGATGATGCCAGTCCCTTGCAGGTGCTGCACCCAGCTAGCTGGCACCTCACTAGACATCCAGAGGTGATTCCAGTAGATGCCGGGGTGACGGGGCTGGGGGGCTGGTGGAAGGGGGCCGGTCGGGAAGCGGGAGGAAAATAGACAAGGTAAAAAAAAAATCCTACCATAGTCGATAACTTACTTTCTCTTTTTGCAACTATTTGGGAATCTCTTTACATGTAGAAAATGGCTGACTCATAGCAAGAGTCTCTTGGATTGATTTAGCCGCAATACCACATTAAGATGGCCAGCCTCACAAAGGACCACGCACACAGATGCAAACAGATGATCCAGCTCACCTTGGTAAAATCTCTCCTAATATCACTCATGCACAGGCCACTTGCAGCCATTCAACAAAAAAATAACCTTTTCTCCATTAGCTCCATGCCCTACAGGTGGTGGATGCGTGGCCATGTGGCTCCTATCACAGCTGGCATGGGTGCTATGGGGTAGACATGCTGGAAGATTGCTGTTCATTCTGCCTGGGTGCTTGAGTAGGTCATGTGTTTCTGGAAAGCAGCAGGATTACATCCAGGAAATACCCTAGCACGTGTGACATGGTGGACTGACGTATTCATTATTTATTTATTTTAATGCTGGTAATGGAGAAAAGCACACTGAGCCGAGGCTCATTTCCAGGTATGACCCATGGAAGGGGAAATGGAGTTGAAGCAGAATAATAACGTTACAAAGCATACACGCATGCAAATGACAATAAACAAGTCAAATCCATGGGTATGAGGTGTGATGAGTCGGCTACACTCAGAAGTGCAATTCTATACAGTGTGCAGGGATGCTATAAGTGCGTAGTGCAGGATGTATATGGAGAAGAGACCAAGGGGGGAGAGCATCATACACTCTGATTTGAGGATGCACAGGCAGTGGGGGGGGTCAGCAAAGGTAGGATAAAGAGATCAGGACATATGCTTGTGGTGTCGCCAGATGGCACCTGGAAGGTGTCTGTCACAAGCATGCACATGGCTGCAGTGACCTTAAACTTCACACACAGACTCACAGTATCACACACACACACACACACACACACACACGCACACACACACTCTCACGGTATCACACACACACACACTTATGGCATGACTCTTAATTGTGGGCGTTGCAAGGTCATCAAGCAGCAGCAGCTCACATACGTTGTGCTGCAATCCCCTGTTCTGCCTGTAGCAGCCCTCAGTATGTTCATCAGAGAAGTCCATGCATGCGATCCAGGTATGATACAGGCAGCACCATCCTGGTGGCCTGGCATAGCCTTGTGCCACAGCCTGTACCTGCAGCAACTCATGCATGGCTATGCCTAGTAGTGCCATGCTGCTGCTGCTTGTGGTCGCCTTGTTGGTAATAGCTGGGTTCTGTAATTGCTGGCTGTGTTGTCACTCGTAAGGGCAGCTTGTATTATTCATTATTCTGCACTGCTCTTTGCTGCTGGTTGCACATTGGGGTATCTGACTATGGCATTGCTCATTATATTCAGGTGTTCATCCTTATTTTGAAAGCTACATATATTGTTTTTAAGCTTGGTATTACTGGTTCTGCGCAGCACTGTCCACTGCTTTGAATATATCATTCCCCATTTCAAGGTGCTATTTTTCAGTTTGTGATGTGTTAGCAGGATAGGTGCAGAGGGAGGGGTATCACCATCTGAAAGAGGAAGGTAGTATTACCCCTGTATAGATCACTGGTAAGACCCACCTCAGGTATGGTGTCCAGTTCTGGAGGCCACATCTCTGGAAGGACATAGGTAGGGTGGAGGCAGCACAAAAGATGGCAACCAAAATGGTGCAGGACCTACATTTATTTATTTTATTTAGCTTTTGTTTACCGGGTAAGTACACTAGACAAATATTATGCCTATTTTCAGGAACGACCCGGGAGAGCACAACATGTAGAATACATACAAGGCAACTTAGGGTGGAACAGCATATTACAGGAAATAATAAACATGTGTGGAAAAGAAAATACATAATCAACAATTACACAACGTATAGAAGGTACATAATTGACATTGGGGGCGGCTGGATTCAACTTGATTCATTTCTCTAAGGGGGCTTAGGGCAGTCACACACCGTTGATTGTTTCAGATGAGACCACAGGGAGGTGCGAAAGATCCCATGGGAGGGGACCGAGCAGACATGATCAGGGAGAGATTTCAGAGTCTGGGCGCATACGCAGCAAAGTCACGGTCCCCCATAAGAGTATGGGCGGGGGAGGACTTTAAGCAACCCAGCATTCTGGGACCTAAGGTGGTAGGGCATGGGGTCCATTTTTGGAAGCAGTTGAGCCAGTCCCTGTGGAATGCCAGTAGTAAGCACCTTCCCGGAGAAGCTTCCAACACCGAATTCCAGGTATTTAGCTGGGGGGAGCCAGCAGAGTTTGTCGTAAAGCTCACAACAATGGGTGAGTTTGGGGGCAGCTAGTGCAAAACAACAGATATTATTATATGCTGTGTTCCACCGAGTGAGATGAGTATGGGGGGATCGAGCAAATAAGTGAAGTCCATAGCTGAGGGAGGGAAGAAGCACTCCTCTTGCAAGGGCAAGTCTAGCCCCAGGAGTTAGGTTGTATTTGGCCCTATAGGCCAAGCCAAGCTTACAATTTGTTGTTCTACAGATGTTTAGGATATGACTCCCCATGTCAAGTTGGGGGTCAAGAGTAACACCAAGATATTTGATTGAGGTCACTGTTGCCAGCGATGGTCCACCCTCACTAGTTATGTTGAGCGAGGCTGAAGAGGCTTTGATCTTGGCCATGGAACCAAAGAGCATGGCCTGTGTTTTTTTCAGGTTCAGAACCAGTTTGTGGTTAGTAACCCAGGACAAGACTTTGTTGAAATTGTCAGACAAGCTCTGGTTTAGGGCGGTGGCATTGTGAGAATGAGCCACTATCACCAGGTCATCCGCGTATAAGGTGGCTTGACAGTGGGAGATCGCCAAGGGCAGTTGGTTAATAAAGAGCGAGAATAGGAGAGGACCTAGCACTGATCACTGGGAGACTCCCATGGTCACTGCCCTGGGCTCCGAGAGGGCCTTGTTGAAGCAGGTACGCTGCTTTCTACCATTCAGGTAGCCCATTAACCAATTCATGGCATGGGGAGAGAGTCCAAGTGACCATAGCTGCGCTCCAAGCAGTTCGTGGTCGACAAGGTCAAAGGCTTTTGACAGATCAATAAATATGGCACCAGAGTTTGCCCTGGTCCATGGCTGATCTGATGCTTGAAGTTACAGTAATCAATGCGGTTGTGGTGCTATGTCCCCTTCGAAAGCCATGCTGGGCCTTGGATAGCAGCTCGTGGGTGTGGATGTACTCCGAGAGTTGCTCGGCCACCACCTTTTCTAGGAGTTTGCTAAGGGATGGGAGAATAGCAATTGGGCGATAGCTGTCAGGTAGTTTGGGGTTGCCCTGCTTTAGAACAGGGACTATCCTCACCTCCTTCCAGATATCAGGGATTAGCCCAGAGCTGAGGGATAGATTAAAAATGTGGGCTACTGGGGAGGCAATGTAAACAGCTCCTAGCTTAAGAAGCCTGGGTTCCAGGTTGTCAAGGCCTGGACTAGAGTGCTGGGAGAGAGCAGCAAGGTGTCTCTGAATGTCCTGAACTGATACCGCCCTGAGATTAAACTTACTTCAAGGGGGATGACCTTCCTGACACGGGGAGGGATGAGGGATGAGCCTCCCATTCATGAAAAGGAGTGAGGGCCGAGAGGTCAGAGAAGTGTAACTTGAGTGAGTTGGCTATGGTATGAGGATTATTACATGAGACTCCATCTATAACCATATTCGTGACTTCCGGATGGGCGGACCCACTGACGAGAGATTTGCTATTCCTCCAAAACCTCCTAGGGTCACTGGCAGAGCTAAGTAGGGCAGACTTACAGAAGTCACTCTTAGCTGCCCTAATTGCCTTCTTACACTGATTCCTGAGGTGCCGGTATCTTTGGAGATTAGAAGGATCATTGGCTCCCTTAGTATGGGCCCAGCATTTGTCTCTCTCCCGCATCTGGGCTAGGAGATTACCATTCAGCCAGAGAGTAGCAGTTCCCCTCACCCTCCAAGTGACCTTGGGGGCATGTCTGTCCTGTAGGTCCCCGAAGGTTTCTATGAAGCAGGAGGTAGCCACTGAGGGGTCGGAGGCTCCAAGCACCCTAGACCAGTCGGTAAGTCTTAAGTCATCCAGGAACCCCTCTAAATCAAACCTGGAGTAATTTCTGACTTGTATGATTTTGTGGGGTATTTTGGGGGAGGGAATTTTCCAGACACAGAACACCAGAGAGTGGTCCGAGATGGAGTCGGATAACGTGCCTGCAGATGCTATCCTCTCCGGATGGTTAGACAAGATCCAATCCAGCAGGGTGCTAGAGGAACCGTTTGCCGTTTGTCTGGTTGGGTCATGAATTAGTTGGGTTAGGGTTAGGCTGGCAAGTTGAGGTTCAAATTTCTTAACATTGCCACTCTCCCAGTTTAGGTTGATATCACCCATGATAATTAGCTCGTTGTCCCCAACACAGGGCCTAACTGCGTCCAGAAGGTAGATAAGTCCAGTTAGACCTCCCCTAGGAGGGTTATAGGCACACACCAGATGCAGTTTCTTTGTATCCCCTAATAGCAGAAGCACATGAAGTAGCTCACAAGGGGTCTGTTCAGGTTGCAGGTGAGTTACTAGGGAGATTTTTAGGTGGTTTCTGTGGTAGAGTAGGATGCCACCCCCCTCTTACCCCAGCCCTGTCAAGGCGGGTGAACTCATATCCATTAAGGGAGCAGGCAGAGTCAGGAATGGAGGGTTTAAGCCAGGTCTCAGTTACCCCAAGGATGTCAGGTTTATATAGTGCCACCCACGCTAATAGCTCGTCTCGATTAGGTAGCAAGCTCCTGATATTTAGATGAGCTATTTTTAGTCCCTTACTCATGCTCCATGCAGTAGGGATATTGGTGGACAGGTTAAAGGGTCTGGGTTTGGATTCTATATCCCCGGCCATAAGTAATGCAAGAAGGAGGAGCCAGGGAAGATACCACCACCTATAGTGCGGGTGACCACCTGGACGATTAGTAGCACGTATTTTCTTGACCCTGGCTGAGTACATAAGGCACCTAATGTCTAGGCTGAAAATAATACAGTGGTGTACCTTGTTTGCTGCCAGCATATTAGAGAAGGAGTAGTCAATGTCCTCATGAGAGGAGGGCCACTTCCAAATGTCTCCCAGGGATATTGGGGGAGAGGTGACATTTTGAAGGAGGGCCAGCCCCAGCGACAGCCCTACAAGCAGAAGAGCCCTAGGGGTGGCTGAAAGCCTACCCCTGCAAGGAAAGACTCAAGGAACTAATTATGTACTGTCTTGAGGAAGGGAAGAAAGGAAGGAGGGCATGATACAAATGTTCAAATACTTCACAGGTATAAATAAGTTACAGGAAGGTAGCAGTTTCCATAGAAAAAGACAGAAACATAGAAGCTGTCGGCAGAAAAGGACCTCCTGGCCCACCTAGTCAGCCTTAAGGTTCCAACCTACTGTGCTACCATAGACCCTATTTGATCTCTAGCCCTACCTTCCACTGAACTCCATGATGCTGAAGGACAAGGGGTCAAGCTACAAAGCTGGGGGGGGCTCATGGGAGATGCGAGGAAATATTTCTTCATGTAGTGGGTGGTGGACACCTGGAACAGCCTCCCAGCACAGGTGGTGGGTGCTAAAATAGTAATAGGATTCAGGTATGTATGGGATAGACACAAGGGGACCTTAGAAATAAGGCAATGGGGGGGGGGTAAGCCTGGAGATTGAGTGGGGTCTGCAGTGGTTAGGTAGGGGAAAAATTGGGCAGACTGGTGGGCCAAGTGGTCCTTATCTGCTGATAACTTCTATGTTTCTTTGTTTATTCCAGTTTGTACAAGTCAGTCTTTCTGAATGTAAGGCTCATACTCTGCTGCAGCATACTTGATAAACAGTGGTCAACTTGGAAATGTTTAGGTAAGGGAATTCTCACGTCGAGATTTCTATGTACTAGAACTGTCCGATAATAGCCAATAGAAAAAGCTGATAGAGGTGGTGGAGCTGTCATACAATCTTTTAAAAAGGTGCTGAAGCCAAGTTCCTGTAAGAGAAAAAGAGGAAGGCAAAAACAAAAGGAAAATTGGAGGTGGGGCCTGGGTGGTTTTGGGGTGATAGTAACTAAATGAGTAAACTAGGACAGAAGTAGAGGAAAAGAAAGAGTGTTAGGAATATGGGTAGAATAAAAATAGCACAAGGGACTTCCGGTGACCTCACCACACTATGTAGTCGTAGAACTAAGCGGCTCCCGATATCTCCCTGATTAAACTTCTAATTTCAGCCTACCTTGTGCAAGAGGGGAATCTGTTTTGATTGTAGAAGGTTCGTCCAGCCATGGCAACTCGAGGAAAGATCAAATTGGCAGCTGGAGGGAGCCTAAAGTGGCAAAAATTGAACTTGGCTCCCCGAGCTTCTATGAAAGGAGACCTGCCCGCAAGGCCACAGACAGCCTAGTCCCAGAGTCTGAAACCGATTCGGAGGAAGAAGGGGAGGATTTCACTATTACCTCCCGACAGTTATGCCAAAAACTTAATCGGCTAAATAAGACACTGGATGTGTTTCGCTCTGAGGTAGGGGAGAATCAAATTAAAATTGCACAGCATGAAACACAGCTCCAATCGCTAGATGAGACTCTTACCACATGTATGGAGATGATAGATCTGCATAATGGGGCAATACTACAAGTGTATGATCGGTCACAGGCCCTAATAAACAAAACTGAAGATTTAGAAAATAGATCCACCTAATAAATATCAGATTACATGGCCTCCCTGAGCACACAGAGTCGGGGAACACTACAGAATTTGTAGAAAGTTTGCTGAAAGAGATACTGGGCCTGGATAAGGAAACACCATTAAATATCATCAGGGTGCACTGAGCGCTGGTGGCCCCTCCAAAAGACCCCAAGGCTTGGCCACACTCCATCATGATTGCTTTCCTGGATTACCGGGTAAAAGAAATGGTGCTAAGGAAGGCGTGGGCAATGAGAGAAATCCCTTTCGGAGATGCAAGACTTTATCTTTAACCAGACTATACTCCTATATCAATGGCCCAACAAAAGCTGTGGTTTCCGGTGATTAAAGCTCTCAGAAACAAAGGTCTAAAAGCAAGAGTTGATTTCCCAGCCAAGCTCAGGATCACTACTGACAATGGGATAAAAATATTTGAAACAGCAAATGATGCACATAAATACTCAGATTTGCTGGGCATTGCAGTCAATGATTTAATTGATCCTGACACGTTGAAAACCCTCGAGAATCAGCAATGGCAGTCCGTGTGGGGCTGCCCTGCAACCCAGTGTCGTGCCAGAGACACTAAAGGTCAAAAGGAGACAAGTCCATGGTCTAAATTGAAGGCCCAACCTGGGTTGGCCCCGAAGAGATCAGCGGCAGAAGCTCTTGAACCTCAGCAGACAACAGAGTCGACTCACTCCCAGACTTCATCCGAATCTGTAGACAGAAGCGTTATTGCAGAAGCACAAACTAGAAAAACTGAACTGATTTAAATAAGACTTCAAGTTAAGTAGCGATGGTTTGAGTTTGTCTTAGAGGCTCATACAAGGTGGGCACATTCTTTACAAAACTTTGGTGGAAATGTTAATTACAATATTAAAGTGGGGGTATGTTGACAAACTACACCTTATCAAGGGTTTACTCTTTTTCTTTTCCACTTTGATATGACTCCTGAAGGAGTAGGGGAAATCTTTCCTTGTTGCTTGTATTAAAATACAAGACTATTAACATTTGTATATACGAACTTCTAACATGAATATCTAAGTGGACATATGGGTAGAGATAGTGGCAGAGGGGGAAACAGTGGGGGATTGTTAAGGCAGAGTTGTGAACCTCCTGGGGAATTGTAGGCACATATAATGTGCAGTTTCTTTAAGCCCAGGAGGAGAAAAGCGTGCAGAAATTCTCACAGGTAAGAGCTGTGGGGGTCTGCATGCTAGAAAGATGTAGGTGTGCCTTGGAGTAGATTAAGTCTTGTACCTCTGATTCAGGGGGGTCCAAATGTTTGTTCTACTTGGTTTTCAGCCACCCCCCAAATGTTCCTGTGGGGAGCTCACTATGCTGCCTGTTGGTGATAGTAATTCAGTGATAACTCTATTATCTGTTCTTTGCCTACATTCCTTATAGGAGTCTAAGAAGCCTTTAGTAATCTGAATGCCAAATCTGAGCTCTTACTGCAGTATTCTAGCCCTATCGTACTGCATTGCAGATATTTGGTTTTCAATATTTTAATCTGAGCACTCAAATCTTGCCTTGTCTCTTCTATTTGAGAAATTAGACACTGCAGTTGAGGCCATAGCTGCAAGTATGTTAAATAGTCAGCAGTAGATCTAGAGTGTGCCCTTTGTGGAAAAAATTTGCCCCAAGATTGTTTTGTGTCCTCCCACCATTCTAAGATGTCTAAGTAGCACTCTACCACAGATAGTCTATCAGCCCACCCTCCGCCAGGCTGGGGTCATTAGAACAGACTTTTTAGTCTCCAATATTTTACACTGTGGGCTTGATCCCCATACCATTTTTAGTTTAATGGCCATATGGTCTGAAAATTGACAAGGGTGAGTGAAGACATCCTGAATGATAAGTGCAGAGAATACAAAGATAAAGTCTATACAAGTCTTGAGGGAGCCCTTATGAAAAGCGTGCCCTCCTTTGGAATGTATTTTCCTATAGGCGTCTATCAGGCCTGCAGTATTCAAAATATTCTGCAGTGAAATGTTATCATTAAACAGTTTCTCAGTTTGGAGACCCCTGTCAGCTCTTGTCAGCCCACAGTTAAAATCTCCCAACCAGACAACCAAATGAGATGTGTGCAGAAAGGGCTGCACTTCTCTAAATAAAGAGACCTTCTGTGCCTTAGTCTGAGGGGCATATACTGTTATAATACGCAGTCTACTGGAACCATATGAAATATCCAACAAGAGGGCCCTCCCAGGGTGGATATCCACCAACCTTGACACGTGTAACTGGGAGTTAGAAAATAAGATACCCACCCCATCACAGACATCTGTGCCTGTAGACCCAAAGGATGGGCCCAGGGTCCATTCTCTAGAGGCCTGTTGCAACTCATTAGTTGTTTTTAAATGAGTGTCCAGTACACAAATTATATCACTGTGTAGCCCCTTCAGATACATCATAGCCCCAGAGCGCTTTCTCTCACTCTTAATACTATTAATATTAATAGTACTAATAGTTAAATGAGCCATCAGATGACCTCAGGATTTAGAATGAGGACATGTCATAGTAGAGCTTTCCCTTAAAAGGCTATGGAGTCTTGGAGACCCGGTGCTGCCTAATCCTTTTGGCTATTGACCTTTCCCCTCCTCCTCCTTCTTCTGTGTCTGTGTTGGAAGTGATAGAAGAGGAGTCAGATTCTTCATCCTCTGAATCCCTATCTGTGTTTCTGCTGGGAGTGCTGCATATTTATTCCCTGCTTTCCAAGATGGGGCATTGTTACTGGTTTTAACTGTGGCCTGTTTAGATTTCTGAGACCCTGCTCTCCCTTGCCTTGGTAGTTTTTTTGGGCCTACCACCGTAAAGACTATAGCCTTGTCCCCTGGGGGGGAGCACGTCTCTCTGTTCGAAACCTACCACCTCTGGGGGGGGGGGATCTTGTTTAGAAAGGGGGGTTCAGTTGTAGGGACTTTTGGTGGGGGATCCTGAGTGGCGTCAGATACTTCCATCTGTTCTTATTGTGCCGAATCTGAAGGCTGTAAGGGGTTTTGTGTATCCTTCTCAAAAGGAGGCTGTTTGTCCTGATTTGCTGCTCTTTGGGCTTGTTAGTGTTGTGCAATATTAATAAGCCTTTCATGTGAGGGGCAATCCTTTCTGTTATGTGAAGCCCATGGGCAGTGCCCATACGCATGGCCCATGTGCTCACACAAGTTACATTTAAAGAGATTTAAGCAGGCTGAAGATACATGACCAAATCCCAAACAATGACTACAGCGTGGGATATCGCACACAGAGCTAAGGTGAGCTTGTGATCCGCACTTAAAATAAGACCTTGGCTGTCCATTGTAAAAAATAGATCCCAGGTCCCTTCCTAAGAAAAAGGAGCTTGGGAGGCGCATAGGCCCAGAGTCTTTGGGGTGTAGTTTAACTTTCACTCACCAACCCCCATCCCAGATCTACTCGCTATCCAGGGTTGGTGTATTTCTACCCAGAATCTCACAGTGCTGTCTTAGCCAGAATAAAATGTCCTCCACATGGACCCCCTCATTTTTAAACATAACTGTTATGATTTTAACCAGTGGTTTGGTTAGTGGCACAGCATGGAATGGGAATCCAGGCTGGGGTATTCTTTAGAGCCTGGTATTGGGTCCAAAAATGATATAGGTTGGAAATACTTTTAAAACTGACATTGTGATTGCCATTCCCCAAACTGATCAAAGCAAATATCTCAGAGGAAAAATAATGCATCAAATTCTTTAGTAATGTTCTCACGATATATACCCTGCTAGGTGGTTCTTCCATTCCCCCCCTTGTACAACAGCCTGACTGCGTTGCACCTAGGGGCCGGCTCTCTCTCGGTCACAAGTAGGTCCGACAGTTTAAACAAGGGGTCTGGGGTTACTCTATTTGCCTGCCCATTATCAACCTTCTCTCTAAAACCAGGGTTTTCAAGAGATACAGCATCATTTACCAATGTTTGTTCGGAGTTTGTCTTAACAACATCTACATTTTGTTCAGTATTTAAATTGTCAATGTTAGAAGTATTACCCCGGGGTGTGATGGAGCTCTTATTCAGTGCATTGTCAGTGACCACTGGTTCTGCTGATTTCTGAATCAAGTCCTGAAAGGAGGGATTCCTGGGATTAGGCGACCATTGTTCCGAGGAGTCTTGTGTCTATCCATTCCCTCCCAGTGCAGATTTGGGGGACCAATTTATCATATCCAGCTCTTTGTCCATAATACCCCCCCCCCAGCCTCTGGAGTGCTGCCGATCTTTAAAGGAGTAAGTCTGTTCTGAAGTAGAAACTTGTACTGTGGATACCGCAGAAGGATGCAGTAATTTTGCCTGGGATTATTTTGCTGCAGAATCCAAATCTGATTGTATTTCCAGATTCAAAGCAACATCCTTCGGTTCCTGTGTAAGCTCTGCAGGAGTAGAGTTTCTCTCAGCAGTCTGACTCACTTCCATTTCCACCAGAGTCTCAGGCAGACTGGCCATAGCTTCGACCAGCCAAGAGGATCCCCCTACTGGAGAGTATAGGGATTTTCTCGGTGCCCTGGCCAAGTTTCCCCCCACTCACTAAAAATACCACCAACAGCTTAATCTGGTTCAAGGTCAGTTGGCATTCATCTGTATTCCCTTCCCCCGGGTCGTCCTGAAAATAGGCAGAATTTGTCTAGTGCACTTACCTAGTCAACAAAAACTAAATAAATAAATTCTAAGAGTTTGCATATGTGGCCAAATGGTCCCCCTGTTTATCCAATGGTTTTCAAGGAGGGTAATTTGAGTAATAAAATGTATCTGTTCCTAGAGGTCTACTGGCTGGGTGGACACCCTAGGAAAAGTGATACTACTGACATTCACCTGAGGCCAAAAACATAGCAAATTAGAGGGCTGTTTGTACTTGATTAGTGATAAAGCAGGGACGAAGGTATCATCCTATTACCACCATGTTTTTATTAGTGAAAGGCATGTCCTACAGAGGAAACTGTGCACTGAGACATGGGAGTTGTCTCTATAGAGGGCCTATCTTACAGTGATAGAGAGAGAGAGAGAGAGAGAGAGAGAGAGAGAAGGAAGGTCAATGTGTAGTCCTACTGGCTAACCGAAGATTTGTGACTAGAAGGGGGACTCTACTGTGTGTTCAAGTTCTCTGAAGACGAGAGACTGTTCTTTTTCAGTATCTTCACATGTAAGTTTGACACAGTTATAGGAAAGCTAAGTTTGTGCTTTTTGTGGTTTAATTCCTTTTGTTTTTCACTGTTTTCTCCTGTAATCACATTTTTGTTCTATTTTGGCCATGTGTAAATACATTGTGTAAATAAAGCAGTTCTTATTTAACACAGACTGAGTATATTTGTTTAGTGATAAAGCAGGGACGCAGGTATCATCCGGTTACAACCTTGTTTTTATTTGAGAAAGGCACGTCCTACAGAGGAAACTATGTACTGAGTCATGGGAGTTGTCTTTATAAAGGGCCTATTTCACAGTGGGGGTGTGTAGTCCTACCGAATGACTGAGGGTTTGAGACTGGGAGGAGGAACTCTGAGGTGGTTCAAGTTCTCCAAAGACAAGAGACTGTTGTTTTACCATATCTTCACCTGTAAGCTTGATCTAGCTATAGGAAAGCTAAATTAGCATTTTTATTGTTTATCTTCTTCTTTATCTATGTATTTTCAGTGTTTTCTTCTGTAAGCACTTTTATTCTAGTTTAGCCAACGTGTAAATATATTGAGCAAATAAGGTGGTTCTCATTTGGCACAATATACAGACTGGTTGTGCATTTCAATAAAAAAGGGTATAGTCTGTGAATCTCTGGGGTATCTGTCATTCTGAAGAGGCACACTAAATCTAGTTTAAACACATTGAAAAATATATTCCTTCCCTATAAAGGGAAAAGATAGGAGTGAAGTTTGATATGACAGAACCCACACTTCACCTGAGGTTTAAGCAGTTGGCCTTGGCTTGATCCAAAGGGACTGGTGACTGGGCTCAGAGGGTCCAGGTGACCAGGGTGCGCCCAGGTGTCCAGGGTGCATCTTCTTTGCACAGGGTCAAGTGAAGGTGGAAGGACACGGTGAGGGGTGAACATGGGTGAAGCTCTGTGGCAGCCAGTTGTGACAGTGGCAACTGGTTGGGGCATGGACAGGTGGGTTTGTCACAATACCTAAAAAAATGTTGTCTCTTTTTGTTTCCTGCTAGGTTATTCTGTCTTCTGTTTGTACCTTTGCACTCCTTACTGCTTTTCCGCTTCCATCTGTTTCCCTGATATGCCTCTTTATCCTCCTCTCTCTGTCTCTTTATACCTTCTGAAAGCTGTCCTTTTCGCCTTTATCTTTTCAGCTACCTTTTTTGAGAACCATAGCAGTCAGTTTTTCCTCTTGCTTTTGCTCACTCGTTTGACGCACATGTTTATTGCTTTTACTATGCTCCCTTTTAGCTTCGCCCACTGTTCCTCCATCCCACTCAGGCCAATTCCCACCACATCATCCCTGAGGCATTCACCCATCTTTATAAAATCAGGTAAAACAGGTTTAAGAGACCACTGTGGTTCTCAGCTTGGGTCAGGGAAGTAGGGACAAAAAGAAGCCGTTCTATAAATACAAGGAAAAACAGGGGGAGGCAGAATGGGAGGATTATCTACAGAAAAATAAGGAGACAAAGACGGCCATCAGGGAGGCGAAAGTAGACACAGAGCTGCATGTTATTGAGGGGATCAAGAAGATAGAAAAACAGTTTTTAAAGACATCAGTGAAAAAAGGAAAAAAAGGGGAGTGCATTGCACGGCTAGTTGAAGAGGGTAGGGTGATAGAGGAGGAGGAGGATGAGGAAAGGTCCATGCGACAAAGCAGCATCAAAACAACCACTAACGGAGTCCTGGAAATGAGGCAGCCAATACTTACTAGTGGGGGGGGTAGGGTGATAAAGGAGGATGAGGAAAAGGCCGCTATCCTGAATGACTACTTTCGCTCAGTATTCACTAAGGAGGACTGCAGGTCCATGCGACAAAGCAGCATCAAAGTGGCCGCTAAGGGAGTCCCAGAAATGAGGCAGCCAATACTTACCAGCAAGAGGGTTCTGAAAGGGCTGGCAGCCCTTAAGATAGATAAGGCCCCACGGCCAGATGGGCTGTATCCGAGGATACTTAAGAAATTAGCAGCAGAACTGGTTGAACCATTGGCAGGGCTGTTCAACGGCTCAGTTAGGTCCAGGGAAGTGCCAAGAGATTAGAGAATGGCTGACACTGTACCGCTTCATGGGGGGGAAGGGGGATAGGGAGCAACCAGGGAACTACAGGAGGACCTCCACCATGAGGAAGCTGATGGAATCACTAATCAAAGAGGATCCCGAAGACTACCTAGAAAGCTACAGACTCCAGGGTCATAAACAACACAGTTTCACCACGGGAAGGTCTTGTCAGATTAACCTGATTTTTTTTTTGGGTGACCAAGGAAGTAGACAAGGGCCATGGATCTGCTGTACTTTGACTTCAGCAAGGCTTTTGATTTGGTACCGCACAAAAGGTTGCTCAAAATGATGGAAGACCTGGGTGCAGCTAAAACCATAGTTAACTGGGTGGGTAGTTGGCTAGAAGGGAAGCAACAGAGTGTGGTGGTCAATGGGTTTACATCCAAGGAAAGAGGAGTTATAAGTGGGGTTCCACAGGCCTCTGTCCTGGGTCCAGTCCTCTTCAACATGTTCATTAGTGACAATGGTGAGGGAATCCGGGGCAGGCTGTGTCTCCTCACAGATGACACAAAACTATGTGGGAGGGTGAATAGTGATGAGGGAATAAAGGATATGCACAGGGACCTGCAAAAACTAGAGGGGTGGTCAAAGATCTGGCAGTTAAAATTCAACACCAGAAAGTGCAAGGTCATACACCTAGGGAAAAGGAATCCCAAGATGGAGTACTGGATGGGTGGGGTGAGACTTAGAATTACAGGAGAGGGATGGGATATAGAGGTTATCATCAGTAACTCCCGTAAACAAATGAGCCAGTACAACAAAGCCTATAGCAAGACTAACAGGATGCTGGGATGTATCGGGAGGGGTATTGATAGCAGAAGAAAAGGGGGGTGAGGATATAGCATGCACCAGGCAGGAAAGGGATCTTGGGGTTATCATCTCTGATAACCTCAAGGTAGGGAAACAGTGTGACAAGGCAGCAGGTAAAGCAAATAGGATGCCGGGATGCATAGGCAGGGGTCGCACCAGCAGGAAAAGAGAGCTCATAATTCCACTATACAAGACACTACTGAGGTCCCACCTGGAGTACAGTGTACAGTTCTGGAGACCTTACCTATGTAAGGACATAGATAGAGTAGAGAAGGTTCAGAGGAGGGCAACAAAGATGGTACATGGATTGCATCACAAGTCCTATGAGGACAGATTGAAGGATTTGAATATGTACTCCCTGGAGAACAGAAGGGAGAGAGGGGATATGATAGAGACATACAAGTATCTTACAGGGAGGAACAGGGTACAGGAATACACTATATTGAAAAAGATGTTCCAGGACTATAGGGCATAAGATGAAGTTGGAGGAAGGGAGATTCAAAAGAAACATAGGAAGAACTTCTTCACAGAATGTGTGGTGGACAAGTGGAACACCCTGCCAGATGAAGTAGTGGGGGCTGAAACAATCACAGGATTTAAGAATGCATGGGACAGACGAGACGAGGGAATTCTGGAGGTCAGTGGTAAGGGGCAACAGACTTCTAGGAAAACATAAAGTGAACTTATAAGCTCAAATGGGCATACTGGGTGGGCCATAGGCCCTTATCTGCTGATAGTGTCTATGTATCTGTGTATCTATGTAAAGTGGTAATGCTTCCCCTATATACCTGTAGATCCCTGGTGAGGCCTCATCTGGAGTACTGCATCCAGTTCCGGAGCCCTCATCTCAGAAATGACAGGGGTGGGTTGGAAATAATGCAACACAGAGTAACAAAAATAATTCGGGGCCAGCAGGGGGAGATCCTGTGAGGAATGCCAAGGCACTAAATATATATTCGCTGGAAACCAGAAGGAAGAGGGGAGATATGACAGAGACCTTCAAGATCTTTAATGGAATTAACAAGGTAAACTGTGGGGAATTATTTTCCCTGAACACCAACTTGAGGCCACATGGTCACAAGTGGAAATCAACAGCAGGGAGGTTGTTCAGGAGGGATATGAGGAAGTACTTCCTTACAGAAAGGGTGGTGGAACCTTGGAACAATCTGTCAGCAGAGGTGGTGGGTGCAAGCACAGTAAGGGGATTCAAGAAGGCATGGGATAGAATGAAGGGAACAGTGGTCACCCTGGACGAGAAGACCAGGGAGGAGAATGGTAATAAAATGGGGAGGGTTAGCGCCATGGAGAAACGATAGGTTCTAGGGATTATAGGGAATATGGGCAGACTGGATGGACCTCTAGTCTTTGAAGTCCAAGATCCTCACCTTTGTGTGGTTCGATTCTGCAGCTATCCTTATATTGAACCAAACTTGTCCTTTCTGCACCACTATCTGTGTAAGTGAGTATCAGCTCCAGTATCACCCCATCACAAGTGGGTTTGCTGACTAGTTGCCTGAGGAACATCCCCTGCAGAGAGTCCAGGTTGTTCCTGCTTCTAGCCAATCTATGCTCTTCCATCACATATACGTTTTCATCTCCCCTCACTACAAACACCTTTTGTCTTTATACTACTAACCGGATTCACACTCTCCCACCCTTTCCCCTTGGTGCCTACCCTATTCCCTTCCTTACCCTTTCTTTCCTTTCCTCCATGCTGCCCTGAATTGCATGGGTGCCACTACCAGGTATTTCTGAAGTTTTGTAAGCTCATCACAGTGCCTTGGATTCATGTATATATTGTAAATATTTCCTACTTATGTAAACCTTTCCCCATAGGTATATGAGTGATGCATTGCTATTTGAAGTCTTATGTTTGTATTATTTTACATCTGTGTATACATTGCTTTGTTTATCTCTGTGTATCACAATTGCTTTGTTCAGCAATATGTCTGCTGTCCAGGCCCACTTTGTAAATGAGTTCTCTCAATGGTGCTTTGCCTGGTTAAATAAAGATGATTGATCGATTAATTAATTAAAATCACGTCTGGGCGGCTTCAATCTAAGACAGCAGGTCGAAATCCCCCACCAACAGCAATTCCCCCTTTTCTGCCATCTTGCCAGTGACTTGCACCAGAACCTTATCTGATTCCCGCCCCTGTGCTGGAGGTTTGCAGATCACTGCAGTGTGAATAGTGGCTTAATTCCCTGTCCCCTGGGTGACCCACAGTTCCTCTACCAACCCCTGATTCCCTGTGTCTCCATTACATTTATGCTTTCCCTTGCATACAACACCAAACCCCTTCCTTTTCTTCCCACCTGGTCCTTCCTGAACAGGGTATAGCCTGGTATGCAAGGAAAAAGAAATGCCAG
The DNA here is from genome assembly GCA_016271365.2 of Neoceratodus forsteri. NCBI lineage: Eukaryota > Metazoa > Chordata > Ceratodontiformes > Ceratodontidae > Neoceratodus > Neoceratodus forsteri. Next base: position 1,652,905,021 of record CM028131.1, on the reverse strand, counting down.
CCAAGCCTTAATAGTTTCAAAAGTTTTTAGCTTTATTCTTATTTCTTTATCTCATAAGAGCCCAATTGCCCAATGTTTCGCCTTGTTAGGCTTCCTCAGGGATGGGATCCATGCATAAACATATTTACAAATTGAGTATAATATTTATTTTCATATCATAAACATTTTATAATTTTTTTTTTTATATAAAAAACATTTTTTTTGGCAATAGTTGATTCATGCCACTAGAGGGAGAATGCCATCTGTCTCTAACGGTTAAGTTAAAACACATTTTTTCTAAATGGTGAGGCTGTTCTAAATATCTTATCTTACATATATATGTTCATTAGTTCATATAATAACTAATGCATAGACTGGGCGACAATGTAGACCTCCTTAAGCCACTCTCAGACTGTCCTGTACCCCAGTTTTCACCACGTTACTCACTTAACATGTTAACTTTTTACTTGTATGTTCACATAGTAATAGTCAGCTTAGTTAACCTGTTGTTAATACTTACAAATCATTTTGCAGGTCTGTGATATAGTACCACATATCTGCACAGTTTATCAGAAATGCTACTTAATTGTTAGCCTTTTAAAGAAAATAAAACTTAATTCAAAGTACATACCTCAATTACAGGCATTTTATTTTATTGTTTATTTATTAAATTTTGTTAACCGGGTAAGCCCTCTGGACCCCGAAGTTCCCTTTTTCAGGGGCGACCCGGAGTTAGTTACATGTAGTTTTCACATACAGGCAGGTAACACAGTGTAGAACATATCATACAGGATTACAAAGACAGTATACAGTTTTCATGGAAGAGGGCAGTGAGTACATCACATTACAGAATACAACAGTGGCGGCAGACAAATGCGGGGCACTAAATGCGTTAAGAACCCAACAAGAAATTCAGCGTAGGATAGGGTGCTAGTTTAAATAGTCAGTGACCATTACCCTTAAAGGGGAGCAGTTTTGTACACCACAATTGACACAGGCATGAAACATGAAAAGATTCCTTTAAGACAGATTTAGCTCACTCAGTGGCGCTCTGTCTATGTACAATATGTACAAAATAAAAAAAAAGGGTGGATTACACATACATTTCAGTAATGGTTTGCTTACTCACAAGTTAATTATTTCATTCGGTGCATATCACTGACCTAGAAACTCCAGGTTTATATCACACTCCTCCAGTATTATATTCATTCTATCAGTATCCCTTCTGAGGATAGTGTCAAGAAAAGGTTTAGAGTTAGCAAGTAATAAGACTTTTCTCTTTTAAATTGAGTGCCAATCACTAATTAGTATCTCCTATCCTTTAATTGTCTGTTTTAACTCCTGGTTAGCTGTTTACAACAGGACACAGGTGGTGCTAGTCTAAAGGTGATGAAAGAGAGACTGGTTTTATTTATTTATTTGCTTTTGCTAACCGGGTAAGCACACTAGACAGCCAAGTGCCTATTTTCAGGTGCGACCCAGGAGATTACAAGGTACATACATGGACATCAGGCAAATTCAAGTGGAGGATTACATTACATAGAGTTAGCACAACAGGGACTTTACAAGCATCAGATTTCATCAGGCAAATAGTAGTGAAGAGTTAATATAAAGTGACCAGAACACAGGGACATTGTAAGACAACAATACCAAAAACAGGTATTACAATACAGTATTAAACATTGCAGTCAGTAGGAAGAAGTGCAGGTGAATTCATCGCCCAGGCAGCAAGTTATATACAGGGTAGACATAAGGAGGAGTCACAGTTGGATAGAGTGGGCCCAGTGTGAGAGAAAGGAGGCACAGTTATAGTGCTCACCCTGTTTTGGCTAGTGGGCCTAAATGGTCCATTTTATATATGTTGTGAGAACAGGAGGAGTATGAGCACAGTTGTGCTCTGCCCACGTCGTAATGTTTAGGTAGCAACTCAGTTAGTTGGGGCATCTCAGGCTGAAAGGGTTTGTATAGTGCAGAAGCAGGTGGCAGCCGTTTGAGAAAACCCCAGAGGGAGGCTTTAAAGCTCTGGTGCGAGGGAGAGAGCTTGAAAAGAAGTTGGAAGAGTTCCAACCCCACATGACACGTGCAGTTTAAGGGTTTTGTAGTTTGCAACACACTTTGCTACTTGGAGCTATGTTCACTTGAAACTGTACTATGCGATACATTTTAATGCTAAGAAATACCACCAAATGTTTAGTTGAAACACTCAGCTTATGGTGATGCACTGACTAAAAACAGTATGGAGTATAACACTGTGTAACCACATAGCTGATAGCATTACTAAGTAAGCTAAGTAGGGAGGCAGTATAGCGCAGTGGTTTAAGGCTCTGAGCTGCAAATCTGGTGACATCCAGAAACATAGAAACATAGAATTTGACGGCAGATAAGGACCGCTTGGCCCACCTAGTCTGCCCATTTTTCTACCTAACAAATAAGCTGCAGATCCTAGTTAACCAACAGCTTACTTCCTCCTACCCCCCACTAAAACTGCGTTATGCCTGTCCCATGTATTCTTGAAGTCCCCCACTGTTCTTGACTCCACGACCTCCTCAGGGAGGCTGTTCCATGCATCCACAACCCTCTCAGTGAAAAAATACTTCCTCACATTACCTCTGAGCCATCCTCCCTCAATCTTCAAATTGTGCCCCCTTGTTCTTGCACATCTCTTTTTCTGGAAGATGCTACCCTCTTGGACTTTGTTTATTCCCTTGAGGTACTTGAAAGTTTCTATCATGTCCCCTCTCTCCCTTCTTTCCTCAAGGGTATACATATTAAGCTCCTTTAGTCTTTCTTCATATGTCTTCTGGTGCAGACCCTGCACCATTTTGGTTGCCCTCCTCTGGACAGCCTCCACTCTTTCTATGTCTTTGCAGAGATGGGGTCTCCAGAACTGCACACAGTACTCCAGATGGGGTCTCACCAACTGTCTGTACAGAGGGATAACAACTTCCTGTTTTCTACTATTGATGCCTCTTCCTATGTATCCCAGTATCCCCCCAGCCTTCCTTACTGCCTTCTCACATTGCTTGCCCACCTTTAGGTCATCTGATATAATTACCCCCAGGTCCCTTTCTATATTTACTGTTGTCAGTATCTCACCCCCCATTGTGTACGCTTCCCCGGGGTTTTTGTTTCCCATGTGCATTACCTTGCACTTCTTTGCATTGAATCTGAGCTGCTATACATTTGACCATTTCTCCAACCTCGCCAAGTCCCTTCTCATCCTTTCCACTCCATCTTGTGTATCGACCCTGTTGCAGATCTTTGTGTCATCTGCAAAGAGACATACTTTTCCTTCCAGTTCCTCTGCAATGTCACTTATAAAGACATTAAAAAGGACCGGTCCCAGTACAGAACCCTGTGGCACCCAGCTAGTAACCCTCCTTTCTTCACTGTGTACTCCATTTACTGCTACCCTTTGCGTCCTGTTGTCTAGCCAATTTTTTATCCAGGCTACCACCTTGGGACCCACTCCAAGGCTGGCTATCTTGTGTATTAATCTTTTGTGTGGGACTGTATCAAATGCCTTGCTAAAATCTAGGTAGGCCATGTCCACAGCCCCTCCCTGGTCTACTACTTTGGTCACCCAGTCAAAGAAATCTATTAGATTCGTCTGACACGACCTTCCCATCGTGAATCCATGCTGCCTTGGGTCCTGTGCCCCACTGGCCTCTAGGTACTCAACAATTCTTTCCTTCAGAAGTGATTCCATCATTTTCCCTACCACTGAGGTCAAACTAACTGGTCTGTAGTTTCCTGCCTCTGTCCTGCTCCCACTTTTGTGAAGAGGAATCACGTCTGCCCTCCTCCAGTCCTCGGTACCACCCCATCCTCCCATGATTTGTTAAAGACAGTAGTCAGCAGTGTCACTAGTTCTACCCTTAGTTCTTTTAGAATTCTTGGGTGAATCCCATCAGGCCCCATTGCTTTGTCCACCTTCAATTTTATTAGTTCTTTCAGAACCCTTTCTTCTGTAAATGGACTGGTATCGACCCCCGTCTTCAGAGTGTTTCTCTTGTTTGGTTTAGGTAACTCCCCCTCCTCTTCCTTTGTGAATACTGAGCAGAAATATTCGTTCAGTATCCCTGCTTTTTCACTGTCACCCTCTCACCACATTCCTCCCTTTATTAAGCTTCAGTATCCCTCCTTTGGTCTTTCTTTGCTCCCTAATGTACCTATAAAAGGTCTTATCCCCCTTCTTAACAGAATTGGCTATCCTTTCCTCGGTTTGGGCCTTTGCTATTCTGACTGCCTTCCCAGCCTCTTTCTGTTTTAACTGATAAAATTCTCTGTCCTGCTCCTTCTGTGTTTCCTTATATTTCCTGAATGCTGTCCTTTTCTTCTTAACCTTCCCTGCCACCTCTTTTGAGAACCATAGCATTTTTTTCCTTCGTTGTGTTTTATTGATTTGCTTTACACAAAGGCTTGTTGCCTCTGTGATGACTGTTTTGATCACTCCCTATTGTTCCTTCACCTCTCCTTCTTGCCTGTTTGCTAGTGTTTTTCTGAGGCACTCTCTCATTTTCCTAAAGTCAGCCCTTCTAAAGTTCAGTACTCTTGCTTTTGTATGGCTTGATTGTATGGCTGTGTTTATCGTGAACCACACTGTTTGGTGGTCACTTGTTCCCAGGTGGCTACCCACTTCTAAATCTGAGATTCTTTCTCCATCCCCATTTGAAAGTACCAGGTCTAAGATTGCTCCCTCCCGAGTGGGTTCCAATACTAGCTGTCTGAGGCATGCCCCTGTAGGGCATCAAGAATGACCCTGCTCTTGGATGTGCCTGCAGCAAAGGTGCTCCAGTTAACATCTGGCATATTCAGGTCCCCCATCAACAATATCTCCCCTTTTTCTGCCATTCTAAGAAAGCCTTCTATCATTTCCTTGTCCATTCCCTCCACCTGAGATGGGGGTCTGTATACAACCCCCATGCGGATTGTGGTGCCATTTCCTGTCTCCAGGGTGACCCAAAGTGCCTCATCTGCTCCCTGTTTACTCTTTAGTTCTGTTGCTTTGATCCCTTCCTTTACATAGAGAGCTACTCCTCTTTTACCCTCTCTGTCCCTCCCAGATTATGTATCCTGGTATGTTGACATCCCAGTCATGGTTCTCTGTGTACCATGTTTCTGTGACTGCCACAATATCCAGACAACCCTCTTCCATCAAGGCCACTAGTTCAGGGAGCTTGTTACACAGACTATGGGCATTGGTACTCATCACCTTCCACTTTTGATAGCCTTACCCTTTTAGCCCCATTTCTGTCCTTACTGCCTTTGCCTTTTTTTACATTTAAATCTTTTCTGCTCCCTAATAACTTCTGTACCTTGGTGTTTACCTCACTAATCACCATGTTTTGTGGGGGGAGGCTCAGATTTCCCTGCTCCTTTTCAGTGCCTCCCCCCTTGGCTAGTTTAAATGCTTGCCAATGAAGCATTTAAACCTCTCACCTAGGATCCTGGTTCCCCCTGGACAGATGCAGACCATCACACCAGTATAGGTCTGCATCCCTCCAGGTGGCTCCCCAGTTCTCAATGAAGCCAAAACCCTGTGCTCCACACCAGTTTTTCAACCACTCATTGAATTCCCTGGTGAGAAGTGCCCTAGCATCTCCCTTGCCATAGACAGGCAGCACCTCCGAGAAGGTTACCGTATGTGCTACTTGTCTAAGGCCCCTTCCCAACTCAACAAACTCCTCTTGCACTGCTCTGATCCCATACCTAGCCAGGTCATTTGTCCCTAGGTGGACAATGACATCCAGCTCCCTCCCTCATAAAGCTCCTCCCACGATCCTGAGGATTCGCTTCCTGTCCCTCCAAGCCGTGGCTCCAGGAAGGCACCTTACCTCCCTCTCCCCTTCCTCCCCCATTTCTACCCCCCTAATGATTGAGTCCCCCACCAGGAGTTGTTTCCTTCCCCTGTGGGGTCCCATGCCACCCTCCTGTGGGTCTCCTTTGTGAAGGTTCCCAGCATCCTCATTGGTCTCCATTGCAGGTGCCTCATTAGAGGAACCACTGTCCACCAGAAGAGTGAATGAATTGTGGAGAGGTACAGCTGGAGGGATGCAACTCTGTTCCACCACCCTCTCCCTCCTTGAGCCCACCCTGGTCCAGCCTCTCCTCTTTCTTGGTAACCTCTGAGGTAGTGGCATTGGCTCTGGTGGTCCCTGGGGGAAGGAGGAGGTTCTCAAATCCTAGCCAGGTCAGCCTGGAGATGGGCAATCTCCTCTCTCAGACCAGAGAGGTGCCTGCAAATAGGGCAGCATCGCAGCCTCCAGAACGTCTTCCGGAACACTGCCGACCCACAGCCATTGCACTGCACCACTCCTATCATGTCTTATTTTGTGTCCTCTCTACTGTTTCTCTGGATGCTTATTCACTCCTCTCCTTACAACTCTCACCCTTCCTGTTCTGGGACAGCAACTTCCTATCTTCTTCAGTAGCCTCCTTCTTCCTTGCTCAGTATCAGACCACCAGCAGCTGGGGGGGGGGAGAGTGAGCTACTTTTTTCCTTTAGAGTTGACAAAACCAATGTTTCTCTATGTTCCTTTCCTTCCTACTGCCAAACAGGAAGTTCCTGTTGACAGTCAAATCCAGTGGCTATAAAAGTAGAACTGGCTTTGAGGGGGTGGGATGGAGGGCATTTAGTAAGAAAAAAGGCTAGCAACAGGAAGTTGTAATTTGAGTCACCTGCTTTTATAGTGTCTAAACCACACCCCCAGGTAAGCTCTCTTTCCTCCTACTGGTTTAGCAAAGTCAGCTGATACAGTACCCTTCACTGCACAGAATACACACTGACCTTCTTTCTTTTCTTTCTTTTTTTAACCCTAAATAAGACCCCTTCTACTTCTAATAAAGTTATCTGTCTACTTAATCTTAACAGTCACTGACTCCTGCTGAGATATAAGTTTTAAATTAATAAGAAAATGTAGCTACTTTTAGTTAGCTGCTTTCTGCTCTACAAGCAAGGCTAGCAACAGCAGACCAGACCTGGGTTTGAATTTCACAGCTTCCACTTGTATGCTGTGTGACTCTGAGCAAGTCACTTAACTTCTCTGTGCTCCCAGGTCGCACCTGTAAAAAAGCTTTCAGCTTAGTGTGCTACTTCTGGTTAAACAACTTAAAAAAATAAAAAGCTGTGAGCAACAGTACATAAGCTGTATTTTTTGAAGGCTAACATGGAATACTGTTGTAACTTGAACTGCTGCAAACTACAAAAACAGACTAGATAGATCGTTGCTCTTTTTTTACCATCATTGTTGATATTTTTTTTATTTATTTATTGAACATATCGGAATTACAAACCTTTGAGTCAGAGATTCCTTTGCAAAGGCTCCACATCAAAATACAGGTTAACTGAACAATACAAATTAAAAGAACAAGTGGATACATGAGTACAGAGCTGGGTACAAAACATACAGAGGGTCGACAACTATACTCAGAGTCACGACAAGCAGGTAAGCAACAAACCGTATATTACATTAGGATCGTACAATAAGTAACATGGAACAGCAATATATTTGTGAACACTCAGGAGCAGGCACAAGCCTATCATTTTAGGATGAGGGGGACCACGCAGGAGGCGGATGCAGACACAGTGATTTAGAGATGGGGGAGAAGTTATGAAGGAGGAAGGGTGGGGGAGCGCCGTCAGAAAATACTTTGTCCGTGAAAGCTAGTAGGGGAAAAAGTAGGGGGGTAAGGAGAGCAGGGAGAGGGGAGGAAGGTCATAAGCAATCACACAGGAGGAGAGGAGTAGCTCTCTAAGTTTGGATTTGAAGGGGCCTAGTTTCAATTCCAAGGTGATATCTACAGGTAGGTCATTCATCCAGAGTGGGGGTCCCTCTAGTAGAATACACTGTCTGGCATAAGACCTCTGGCACTTGTTCTTTTGCCTTTGTGGCTCCTACCCTGTGGAACTCTCTACCTCATCAGACAAGAGAGTGCCTGACTGTCAAGAGTTTTAAATCTGCCCTTAAAGCTCACCTGTTTAGACAAGCTTTTCCCAATTTTGATTAGCATGGATTATGTTAGTCATTTTAGTTATTTATTTAGTGCTTTTACTGAATTTTATGTATTCTGTTTTTATCTTATTGTACAAACGCTTTGATCCATTTGGAATTGTGCTTTTTTAGAAATAAATTGTGATTGATTGATATGTTTCATTATCTATGTCATTTTCCCCTGTGGTGGTTGATTTTTAAATACTGGTTTCAGTTCTCTTACAGTTCCATCTCTACAGACTTGCTAGATACCCTAGTGGGTGTTTCAGATTGACAGTTTACATGCAGGTACTGCGGCATGTGCTATTTTAGAACTGTATGATGTAGTTTATTTCCTTGGTCTGCTCTTTCATTCTTGGCAAAATGCACTCATGTTCTAATATAAACCTCTAAGGTTGAGCCGGCCCAGTGGCACTGAGGGCTGAGGCTCTGGATGCCTTACCTCATGTTACACCGGCGACCTGGGTTCAGGAATAGACTTGGGTCATCGGAGTGCCAGCATGGGGTAGTGGTTGGAATAGGACTGAGCAAGCCGGAAGGCAGCTCTCCTCTCCTGGGGTGGTCACCACCCCCCCATAGTCGTGCTGCCACTGGGTGGAGGTTCGACGACTAGCATAGGTGGTGGGGCGACATGAAGGGAAAGCACCTTGAGACCCGACGTGCACATGCCTCCAGATGCGTGCATGCGCCCAAGGTAGGGGGCTGGGATTGGGAAGAAAACTTAAAAATAACAGAAATATCTGTATAAAAAAAACTGCGGTTGAGAGGGGTGTAAATTACTGACTTTCTCCAACCCATATCACACAGTTCTAAAATGGCACTTAACACCACAGTGTAAATCTGAAGTACCCACTGTTGTTGTTAAAAGGCCTATATAGATGGAACAATGACAGAATTGGAACCAGTATTTAACAAGCATTTATCAATGCTGAATGTTCATTGTGTGCACTGGTGTCATGGTGGGGGGGGTGGAGTATTGAAAATTGCTTCAGTGAAGTTCAAGAATGCAAAGCAGAAGTGATGCCGTTGGGCAATGTAAGTGTCTAGTTTGGAAATATTTGTGCCTCAAATTTTCAACATACCCTTCTTATGACCCCACCTCATGAACAAGTGCAGAGAAAAGGTTCGACTCCTGGCCAGAAGATGATTTCACGCAGCGACTGCAAAATCACTTTTCATGATGCAAAAACACATTTTGACCAAGATATGAAAAATGACAGCTGTAACATGCATGAGGTGCTGTGAAGAAATGGCAAAGTAGAACATTTGGGTCACAGTATTAAAAATTAACAAAGTTACGAGGCTGTGTTCACAGATTTCAATGCAGGCTCATGCTTTTGTTGTTTTTTAATGTTTTGACCCCAAATTTTCAATATAGCCTTCTTATGACCCCACCACAAGGCACAGAAAAAATTAAACTCCTGCCCGAAAGGTGATTTCGCACAGCAACTGCAAAATCACCTTTCAGGATGCATAAAAACCCATTTTGGTCAGGATCTGAAAAATGGCAGCTGTCACATTCATGAGGTGCTGTGAAGAAATAGCTATATTGAAAAGTTGGGGTCAAAATATTGAAAATTACCAATGTTACAAGCCTGCGTTTGCAAATTTCAGTGCAGGCTCATAACTTTCTTGTTTTTTAATATTTTTACAGCAAATTTTCAACTTAGCATTCTTAAGACCCCCAACTCTTGAACGAATGTGGAGAAAAGTTTTAGCTCCAGTCTAAAAGGCGATTTTGTGCAGCAACTGAGAAATCACCTTTCGGGATGCAAAAACATTTTTGCCAGGATCTGAAAAAATGACAGCTATCGTGTTCATGAGGTGCTGTAAAGAAATGACTATGCTGAAAATTTGGGGTCAAAATATTGGAAATTGCCAAAGTTACCAGCCTGCATTCGCAAATTTCAACACAGGTTCAAAACTTTGTTGTTTTTTAATATTTTTACACCAAATGTTCAACATAACCTTCTTACTACCCCACCTCATGAACAAAGGCAGAGTACAATTTCAACTCCTACCTGAAAGGTAATTTTGTGCAGTGGCTGTGAAATCTTTCTGGATGCAAAAAGATATTTTGGCCAGCATCTGAAGAATGGCAGCTGTCTCATGCATGAGGTGCTGTGAAGAAATGGCTTTGTTGAAAATTTTGGGGAAAATATTTAAAATTACCGAAGTTATGAGCCTGCTTTTGCAAATTTCTATACAGGCTCATAATTTCGTTGTTTTTTAATATTTTTACTCCAAATGTTCAACATAGTCTTCTTATGACCCCACCTCATGGACAATGGTGGAGAAAATGTTCAAAGAATCACCTTTCAGGACAGATTTACATAAAATCACTTGCATTGTTCATGTGGTGGGGTCCCCAAAAATGTATGTTGAAAATATGGGGCAAAATATTTAAAAATGGCCAAGCTGGCCAGCCTGGTGGTGCTGAGGGCTGAGGTGCTGGAAGCTTTACCTTCCACCACACCGACGACCTATGTTCAGGAATGAACATGAGCCACTGGGGGTTGGAAGGGAAGTAGAAGGATCAAGCAACCGAAGGACTGCTCTTCTTCTCTTTGAATAATAGCTTGGCAGAAGACTCCAGGAGAAAGGACTGCTGTGTGACTGAACTTCTCTGCTGGGACTAAAGTAGAAGAACTTTTGTATTTAGACCTTTAATTTAGGGTAAAAAAACTAACATACAAAACAAAACAAAAAAAAGTGTGTGTTTGGGTTAACTGAACTGAATGGGTAACTGAAAAGTCATCTAGGTGTAAATCTCAGGTGACTGAAAGGACTTAACTGTTGTGAGGTTTAAATTACTTGTAGAAAGATCTGGTAAGTAGGGGGAGAGGCTTAGCTAGAAGGAAGCTACATTTAAAGACTGCCTTAGAAAGATTCTGCTAATAGCTTGGCAGAAGACTCCAGGAAAAAGGACTGCTGTGTGACTGAACTTCTCTACTGGGACTATATTGCCCTCCTTCCTTCCCCCCCACCCAAAGCTAGTTCTATTTTTATAGGCACAGGATTTGACTGACAACAGTAACTTCCTGTTTAGGGGCTGGAAGTGAGTGATCACAGAACCACCAAGGACCCACCATCCTAGAAGGGCAAGAGTAGCTCTCCGGCCCCCTCTACCTGCTGGAGGTCTGCCTCTGAACAAGTAAGCGGTCTACTGAGAAGTATAGGATATTCTTGTCTCAGAACAGGACAATCAGGAGCTTAAAGGGTACACAGGCAGAAAGTAAGGAGAGAGAGAAAAAAAAACAGAGGAAAGAGTAAGGATTGCAAACAGTTAAGGGGCCAGAAATAAGACATGATTGGAGTGGTGCAGTGCAGTGGCTGTGGAGCAGCAGTCTTCCGGGAGATGTTCTGGAGGATGCGGTGTTGTCCCATCTGCAGGCACCTCTCTGGGCTGAGGGAGGAGGTTGCTCATCTCCAGGCTGAGTTGGCCAGGATTTGTGGGACCTCCTCTTCCATCCAGGGACCACCAGTGCCACTGCCGTTGCCTCAGAGGTTGCCAAGAAGAGGAGCGGTTGGACCACAGTGGGCTCAGGGAGGGTGAGGGTGGTGGAACAGAGGCACATCCCTCCAGTTGTACCTCTCCACAATTCCTATGCCATTCTGGCAAAGTGTGGTTCCTCTATGGAGGCACCTACAGTGGAGACCAAGGAGGATGCTGGGAACCTCCCAAAGGAGACCCACAGGAGGGTGGCAGGGGACCCTGCAGGGAAGAAACAACTCCTGGTGGGGACTCCATTGTTAGGAAGTAGAACTGGGCAAGGAAGGGAGAGGGAGGTAAGGTGCCTGCCTGGCGCCATGGCTTGGAGGGACAGGGAGGCGAATCCTCAGGATTGCAGAGCAACTGCACAGGGAGGAGCTGGATGTCATTGTCCACCTAGGGACAAATGACCTGGCTAAGAAAGGATTAGAAGTGCAGGAAGAGTTTGTGGAATTGGGGAGGGCCTTGGTCAAGTAGCACATACAGTAACCTTCTTGGAGGTGCTCCCATCTATGGCATAGGAGGCTAGGGTGTTCTAGTACCATGGGATTCAATCAGTGGTTGAAAAACTGTGGAGCCCAGGGATCTGCCTTCATTGGGGACTGGGGGTCCACCTGGAGTGATGCAAGCCTATACTGGCAAGATGGGCTGCATCTGTCTGGGAGGGAACCAGGATCCTAGGTGATAGGTTTAAATGCTTCATTGGCATGCTTTTAAACTAGCCAAGGGGGGGCACTGGAAAGGAGCAGGAAAATCCTAGCCCCCAAACAATCACGGTAGTAAGTGTGGCAAACACCAACATGGAGGTGTCGATAGGGAGAAGGGAGGGGTAAATGGAGAAAGTGACAAAGGCAAGAAGGACAGGGATGGGGCAAAAGGGGGTAAGGCCATCAGGAAATGGAGGGTAATGAGTACCAATGCCCGTTGTCTGGGCAACAAGCTCCCTGAGCTGGTGGCCTTAATGGAAGAGGGATGCCTGGATATCATAGCAGTCACAGAAACATGGTACACAGAGAACCATGACTGGGATGTTAACATACACAGGTACATAACCTCAGGAGAGACAGGCAGGGGAGAAGAGGAGGAGTAGCTCTCTATGTAAAGGAAGGGATAAAAGCAACTGAACAAAAGAGTAAACAGGGAGGAGAGGAGGCACTGTGGGTCTCTGGAGACTGGAAAGGCACCACAATCCGCTTACAGGGTTGTGTACAGACCCCATGTCCGGGGAAGGAATGGACAAGGATATGATGGAAGGCATTCTTAGAATGGCAGAGAAGGGAGATACTGTTGATGGGAGACCTGAATATGCCAGATGTTAACTGGAGCACATTTGCTGCAGGACATCCAAGAGCAGGGCCATTCTTGATGCCCTACAGGTGGCAGGCATTAGACAGCTAGTTTTGGAACCCACTCTGAGGGAGCAATCTTAGACCTCGTACTCTCAAATGGGGGCAGTGAGAGGATCTCAGATCTAGAAGTGGGTTGCCATCTGGGGACAACTGACCATCAAACAGTGTGGTTCTGCTAAACTCAGCTACAGAGTCTAAGCTGACAAAAGTGAGGGTACTGGACTTTAGGAGGGCTGACCTGGCAAGATGAGAGAGTGCCTCAGAAAAGCACTAGCAAACAGGCTAGAAGGAGGTGTGGAGCAACAATGGGGAATTATCAAAACTGCCATCACAGAGGCAACAAAGCCTTTGTGTGAAACAAATAAACAAATCAAAGCGAAAGAAAAAGCCACTATGGTTCTCAAGAGAGGTGGCTGTGAAAGTCAGGAAGAAAAGATAGCATTCCAGAAGTATAAGGAAACACAGAAGGAGCAGGACAGAGAGCTGTACCAGTTAAGGCAGAAAGAAGCAGGAGGAAGTCAGAATAGCAAAGGCCCAAACTGAGGAAAAGATAGCCAACTCAGTTAAGAAGGGGATAAAACCTTTTATAGGTACATCAGCGAGTGAAAGACAAAGGAGGGATAGTGAGGCTGACTAGAATAAACGGTGGGTGGGCAGAGGGGGACAGTGAAAAAGCAGGAATACTGAACGAATATTTCTGCTCAGTATTCACAAAAGAGGAGGGGGAAGTGCCTAATCCAATTAACAGAAGTACTCTTGATAGGGGGGTCGATCCCAGTCCTTTCACAGAAGAAAGGGTTCTGCAAGAACTCCTAAAACTGAAGGTGGACAAAGCAATGGGTCCTGATGGAATTCACCCCAGAATTCTAAAAGAATTAAGGAAGGAACTAGTGAAACCACTGGCTACTCTTTTTAATAAATCATGGGAGGATGGTGTGGTACCGAGGACTGGAGGAAGGATGTGATTCCCTTCACAAAAGTGGGACCAAGACAGAGGCAGGAAACTACAGACCTGTCAGTCTGACCTCTGTGGTAGGGAAAGTGATGGAGTCACTTTGAAGGAAAGAATAGTTGAATACCTAGAGGTCAGTGGAACACAGGATCCAAGGCAGCATGGGTTCACAGTGGAAGGTCATGTCAGACAAATCCAATAGATTTCTTTGACTGGGTGACCAAAGTAGTAGACCAGGGAGGGGCTGTGGACATGGCCTACCTAGACTTTAGCAAGGCATTTGACACAGTCCCACACAAAGATTATTAGTCAAATTAACCAGCCTGGGAGTGGGTCCCGGGTGGTAGCCAAGTAAAACAATGGCTGGACAACAGGACACAGAAGGTAATTGTAAATGGAGTCCACCTGAAGAAAGGGCGGCTACTAGTGGGGCCCCTGAGGGTTCAGTATTGGGTCCAGTCCTTTTAATGTCTTCATCAGTGGCATTGCAGAGGGACTGGAAGGAAAAGTATGCCTTTTTGCAGATGACACAAAGATCTGCAACAGGGTTGATACACAAGGAGGTGTGGAAAGGATGAAAAGGGACTTGGCAAGGTTGGAGGAATGGTCAGACGTATGGCAGCTAGGATTCAATGCAAAAAAAGTGCAAAATAATGCACCTGGGAAACAAGAACCCAGGGGAAGAATACACAATGGGTGGGGAGGTAGTAACAACAACAAAACAGGAAAGGGACCTGGGGGTAATCATATCAGATGACCTTAAGGTTAGCAAGCAATGTGAGAAGGCAGTAGGGAGGGCCGGGGGTATACTGGGATGTATAGGGAGAGGCATCAGCAGCAGAAAACAGGAAGTTGTTATCCCTCTGTACAGACAGTTGGTGAGACCCCATCTGGAATACTGTGTCCAGTTCTGGAGACCCCATCTCCGCAAGGACATAGACAGGATAGAGGCAGTCCAGAGGAGGGCAACTAAAATGGTGCAGGGTCTGCAAGAGAAGCCGTATGAGGAGAGACTAAAGGAGCTTAATATGTATACCCTTGAGGAAAGAAGGAGAGGGGGACATGATAGAAACTTTCAAGTACCTCAAGGAATCAACAAAGTCCAAGAGGGTAGCATCTTTCAGAAAAAGAGACTTGCAAGAACAAGGGGACACAATTTAAAGATAGAAGGAGGCGGTTCAGGGCAATGTGAGGAAGTATTATTTCACAGAGAGCGTAGTGGATGCATGGAACAGCCTTCCTGAGGAAGGTTATGAGTCTAAAACTGTGGGAGAATTCAAGAATGCATGGGACAGACATAAGGCAATTCTTGTGGGGGCAGGAAGATATAGGCTGTTGGTTAAATAGGTCTAGGCTATCCTGTAGTAGGGAAATAGGCAGACTAGATGGGCCTAGGTCCTTATCTGCCGCCAAAGTCTATGTTTCTATGTTTCTATGTTTCCTCCGGGGAGGGGGGGTGTCAGTGGTCAGTTCCTGACTGGCCCCTAGTGCAGGCTGGGGGGCGGCACAATGATGCTGCAGAAAGGGGGTGGGGACGCGGCAGATGCCTGGAGGGAGCACGTGCAGATGCGTATGTGCTCCCTTCGCTGGCATCATTGCATGCCACATCTCCAGGAGGTGAAGAAAAGTGGAAAAATGGCTCCTGGTCAGGCAGCATGAGCTTCCAACCTCCGCAGCCTGACCCTGAATGGCACCTCCTCATCTGGATCCATACAAGGTAAATCAAGTTTAAAGGGGGGGAGGCTCCTCACCACCCCACCATGGGGGCAAGCTGTGGGGGGATAGAGGAGGTGGCCTAATGTTGGGATGCAGGTCGGGAGGTTGGTCGGGATGTACACCCGACCAGGAGCCAAGGGGTAGAAACAGATAGCTAAAAAAATGGCCAAGTTATGCAATTAAGTTGACAGTCCCATTGAATTACATTGGCACTGAAAACCCCATTAAAATACATTGAAGCGCTTAATTCAGTTCGTGGTTGGGCTGTGAAGGTTGAAGACATGCCCGCAGTCCAAGGAAGATTCCAGCGACAGAGCTCCGGTAGGTGAGTATGGGGCAGGGGGTGCGTGAGGTGGTGGGTCCTTAGTGGGAGGGTGGGGGATTGGGTATCAGCGCAATGGACAATGATAGGGCACAGAAGCCAGAAGCAAGATACACTCGGGAGGGGGAGGATATCAGGATACAGAACAGGAGAAGGATCAGGGGATTATAGAATCCAGGGATCTGAAGGTGGGAAACCAATGTAGTAGAGTGGTAGGTAGGGCCAATGCGATGTTGGCATGCATTGGCAGGGGCATCACTAGCAGTAGGGGGAAGTACTGCTGCCCCTCTACAAAGCCTTGGTAAGACCACAACAGGAGTACTGGGTCCAATTCTGGAGGCCACATCTCCACAAAGATATAGACGGGATTGAGAGAGTTCAGAGAAGGGCAACCAGGATGGAACAGGGGGCGCAAGGGACGGCATACAAGCAGAGATGTAAGAAACTGGATCTGTACACATTGGAGACTAGAAGGGGGAGAGGGGACATGATTGAGATAGGGTTACCACCTGTCCTGAGTTTCGCAGGACAGTCCTGATTTGGGCAGCTGTGTCCTGCAAAAAAACATGAAAAATACTACATGTCCTGACTTTTTAGTAAGAAAAATATTTTGTAACTTTCCACTAAATCTTGTAGAAGACTATAGTACTTTAACTAAAATACATTAAAATGGTATGAAACCATATAAGCAACCAAGAAACTACAATACTTATCCATAATTCTGATTATATGGAGAAAAGAAGTCTGTTGCACAGGCCAAGGTTATATACTGTCTGGCGAAAAATCATGTTTCAGTAAGAAATGTCCCACTTTGGGCTTCTTAAAAGGTGGTAACCCTAAATTGAGGCTTTTAAATATGTCAAAGGGATCAACAAAGTAATGGGAGTGGGTTTGCTTAGAAGGAAGGAAGGAGCTATAACCAGAGGGCATAGCCTAAGGCTTCAAGGAGGAAGATATAGAGGCAATGTGAGGGGGCAATTCTTCACGGAGAGGGTGGTGGAAGCATGGAATGGGCTCCCTGGGGAATTGGTGGGGTCTGAAATGGAGGAGGGTTTTACGAGAGCATGGGGTAATCATATGGGGCTGCATTGCAGGGGGAGGGGGATCAAGAGAGGTAAGGGATGAGTAAAGGCGTGGAAGGGGCAGACTAGATGGGCTGATGTGTCCTTATCTGCCACCAAGTTTCCATGATTCTATGATGGACAGTTTTCTTTTTTACAGGGGGAAAAAAAATGACGAGGGACAGTTTTCCTTTTTTCAGGGACTGTTGGCTGAACAGATGAGGACACTGGGGGATTGGGCACCCCCAGTGTCACTATAGTATGTTTGGGGGGGTTGTAGGATAGTGGGTGCTTAGAGGGAAGGTTGGGTTGGGGGAACAACAGTGCTTGTCATCCTGAGTTGCATGTCAAAGGACCGAGCTGCGCTGCTACTGCGTCGGCTCTGTCCTTTGCAGTGCATGACCGGACTGGCCCCTTCAGAAAACTAGTGTCATCAGGACACTGCCTGCTGATTTGCCTGCCACAAACCAATCACTAGAGCACCACTCTCCACTGGACTCGCCCATCTCACACCCCTCTCTAGCAACTCTCATACCAACATGTTCACTTGTGTGTATGCGTACGATTAACATAAAAAACAGCTTCTACTGTGAAAACATTTTCAGATTCAGTTCAGTTCTCCTTTAAGACACAGTACCCAGTGTTTCACTGACAAAATGTGGAGCGCTGTTGTGTCATACCCTGAAACTGAACCTTCCAGCTGAGAGCACTAGAAACGATTGTCTCACTGGTCTGGTGGGCAGCTAGTTCTGTAATCTACACTAACTCTACTGAAGTTACACCTGAGGGAAAGTACAGTGCATCTTCCTGATTAACAAGTTTTCCACGGTTAGTCAGGTATAGCAGCTATTTTTGTTTGCTTTTACTTCCTGCATACTTCAAATGGTTCTCATACCACAGAGAATGTCCGTAAGCCCTTTTTCACAGAAAGAGTTTATTTATTTAGTTTTTGTTGACCTGGTAAGTGCACTAGACAAATCCTCCCTATTTTCAGGCACGACCCGAGGGAGGGGGGATACAGATGAATGCCAACTGACCTTGAACCAGATTAAGCTGTTGGTGGTATTTTTTCATGAATCATGAGTGGTGGAGGTAGTGTACAGGCCAAATCAGAGAACAACTCAAGCAGGAATCAGACAGACATATGAGATTATTTAGAATGGGGGTGGGGGTGGGGCAGAAGCAAAGGGTAAGGATGGCCACAAGGGCCTGTGCACAGTACTTACGTAGTGTTGGCAGACGGCATAATCCAAGAGGCCTTTTTCTACCATCCTTGTCTATGTATCTGTGCATTCCGGTGACAGACACTTGATTTCAGCAGCGATAGACCCATCTTAGTGCTGGAAGCATTCAGATTTCCAGTACCTGGTACAGATAATAACAGAATGGGTCCCTCAAACCCTTTTCAGACATTAGAGGAATTAGAGCTGCAAAGAAGGGAGAGGGGGAAATTGTTTAACCAGGAAAGGCACACTAAGATGAAGCTTGTTTCCAGGTGCAACCTGGGAGCACAAGGAAGTTAAAGGGAAATGTCCACGTACAATTGGGCCCCACCTCCATGTGAAATGGGGCCCGATTAGCAGATGCAATAGAAAAAATTAAAAATAAACGTTTTCGCTTCTCATTTATTTGAAATTATATCTGGTTGATCCTGTGCCCTCATTGCCCTGGCGTTTTCGGATGCAGAACCCTCCCCGTCATGCCCACAAGCACCCGTGGCTGTCCCCCTGATGACGTTTCAGGCGGGGAGCAGCCGGGGGCATCTATATACTTAGTATGTGACTCATTTTTAAAATAGCTCAGTTTTGGAGCCTGGGCATTCTTGGGCATTTTTCTTACAAGCAGTGGATGACCAGTACCCTGCCAACTGATACATGGTCTCGGTGTAGCCCGGACACACATAGATTCTAAACTGGAGCTCTTTGAATATTTGGCAATACAGTAATCTGTACCAAATCAAGCTCCACTCCTGCCTTCTAGGAAAGAAGGCCCTTCTAGGTCTTGCACACCCCTCCCTACAAGCATTATTTTGTCTGGTCCCAGCTGAGCACTCCACGAGAAGTGTTACAAGACATGCCCTAGCAGTGCCTTTCCGAAGAACTGCCTTGTGGAGGTGAGCCTTTGCAGTAAGGGCCCCCACCTGGCTAAATGAGCTCCCTCAGGCCACTACTAGCCTTACTCGCCTTGGTCAGTTCAAATCTGAAATTCGGAAGACTGTCTCCCCTCCAGTACAATGTTGCTGTAAAGAACACCCCAGCCATTTCTAGCCCTCCTGGTGCCCCCTGACACAATATGGCTTGGCTATGTGTCCGTCATTTTAAGAATGTCCCAATAATTCCCACCTACCCACCCTTGGTCTCCATTCCCCCACCCTCACCCACTTAGCCCTCCTGACCTCCATACCCCCCAGCTCCACAACTGCTCAGCCCTCCTGACCCTTAAACTATCACCCACTGTTGTGCTCTCCCCCTCACCCTTCTAGCCGGTAGCCTACTCTTCCTTAATGGCTGTACTTGTTGGTGGTCACATTAATTTTTCCCTCCGGGAACCTATCTGAGCTCTATAGCTGCATTCTGGGAATTCTCATACAGTACTTCATACATAGTTGGAATCAGCACTTTATTTACCTAATCTGCTATAGGACTATTTTAGCTCTGTATTATGTAATTAAGTGATGGCTTTTGCAATATATTATGTCTCTCCCCATTCTTCTGTTTGTAATGCTGTACAGCCCTTTTAATGATGTGTAACTGACAATGCCTACTAGCTGCTTCTGTTTTTCTCCCATGTCCATGTACTTGATGTTCCCCCACCCTCTGTTCAACAAG
Source organism: Neoceratodus forsteri (assembly GCA_016271365.2). Classification (NCBI taxonomy): domain Eukaryota; kingdom Metazoa; phylum Chordata; order Ceratodontiformes; family Ceratodontidae; genus Neoceratodus; species Neoceratodus forsteri. Next base: position 1,652,885,327 of record CM028131.1, on the reverse strand, counting down.
GATCCTTTGTAAATTAGCTTTTAGCTCAAAGGTTGTAATTCCAATTTTACAATAAATAAAATAAATAAAAAAGGGTCACACAGTATGCAAGTGGGGGCTGATGGGATTCAAACCCAGGTCTTTAGGTTTGTAGCTCAGTGCCCTTAACCACTACACTATACTGCCTCCTAGAAGAGAAAAGGAGATATATAGAGAATAATGCTTGTGCCAGTGTGTGAAAAATCATCATACAACAAACTTTGCACAGGTTTTTTTTTTTTAATAATTGATGCAAGGTATCAACAGAGAGAAACACTGTAAGCTGTATTTGTGCAAGTGAGTGTGTCGCTGAGCTGCTGCCATACTCACACATACACAGTGTGCTCTCTTTCTCCCTTCCAATGAAGTGAGAGCACAAGGAGGAAAACGTCATAATAACCTGCTGTCAAGGTTTTATGGGATTCAGTGGGTTATTACGATGTTTTATCAGGACTGGATATCCAGTCATTATAGGGGGCCACCAGTTATTATGTTCAGATATTTCCAGTTGAGGGATTATATTGCTCAGTAACAGAAGGAGGCCCCAATTACAGAAAGCTCACAGATTATAAGAGGTATTGCTCTGTACATAATCCAGGGTAGGTGCACTAAAGGTTTAAAATGATTTTCTAGTTTTCCGACATAAAATTACTGTTAGCACTGAAAGGACACAATTCTCATGTGAATCCCCAAAAATCTGAATTTCTGAATAGTCCATTCTTTACTGCTGAACACCTATACATGAAAACAAGAATGTTGCCCACTACACCTTATCAGTTCCTGCTGCTTTACCTGCTCTGAAGTTACAATCTTCTACCTGTGACATCAGAATCATCTCCATGGCAACAGGTTGTGATGTCACAAACAGAAGCTTAAGACTTCATGACAGGTACTTTATAACCTACTGTAACAGATAAAAACTATGGGCAAATGATACTTTTTCAATGAAAATACCTTCATTAATTACAAAAACAAACTCTAGTCAGAGACAAAATGGCAGCTTCAGAGTGGCGCATCCGAGTCGAACAGTACTCGGAGCTCCCACCATGGCTAATGCTGTACTTGTGGTTCTCGTGCACGCACAGTGACTGATAATTGCGCATGCACAAGAAAGAATCCACCATGCCCAAAATGGCCACCGTGACAAAAGTGTACATGCGCGACCACCGCCAATACTCATGCATGCGCAATGCGCTTACTGTGGCCATCTTGGGCACAGCAGGCTCTTATGGAACAGATGAGTGTTCAAAAAATTGTGTGCCCACCAAGAGGAGGGACTAGTGTGACTGTGGAGGGGAGGGATGGCGGAGAAACAACAGTATAGCACTGACAGCAGCACTGTGGAAGGCCACAGTGCCTGAATCTGGTCACATGCTTCCAATGCCCCTTTTCTCCTCTCCTTCCAAAACATTTGCAGGGCTCTGCCCATGCAGTCATAAAAAGGAAGAACCTGAGATTCAAATTTCGGGAGACTTTTGTGTAGCAATTCTGATGATATCAACTGTAAATGATTTGCCAGAAGTTAGAAAAACCTTTTAATCTGAGCCTTACATAAACCATTGCAAGGGACTAGGAGATGTACAAGTGCTCTACTGGAGGCAGTGTGTAATGTAGTGGTTAAGGGTAATGAATTGCAAACCTGGAGACCTGGGTTTGAATCCTACCAGTCTCCATTTGCACACTGTGTGGCCCTGAGCAAGTCACATAAGTTCCAGGCATGTGCTTCTAGGTTGCACCTGAAAACAAGCTCCAGCTCAGTGTGCCTTTCCTGGTTAAACAGTTCCCCTTTCCCTTTCCCTTAGTTAGTGACCCGTGGGCCCTGCATGAAGAAAGAAGATCACATCTGCTGGTGTTTGCTGAGGGAATGGGGTGGGTATTAGGGTTGCCAACCCCATGGGAGACCCCCCTCACTGATTCACCAAGATTCCAGAGCCCCCAAACCCTAATTTTTTTCCTTTTGCTCACTCGGTAGTGGGAGTGGGGGGATAGGGTTGGAAACCCTAATGCCACATTTTCCTACTATTGTTGCATTAAGTCGAACCCTAACTTGTGCATTAAGAAAGTTTTTTTGCAAACAATTTCCTTTCTTTTTGAGATAGTGGAATTCTATCCTCATTCATGTAGATCCCGAATAGATGCAGTTGAGCAGGGCCCTTTGGTCCCTTCACCAATGGAAGACTCCATCTGCCTACAGAAGTGCCCTTCAGTTCTGTGCAGCAACGGATATCAATAATTCATGGGGCTGTCTGGTGGCTGTGGAAGTGCAGGGCCATCTGGCCCTGTCCTTCCATATGATTGCAGATACAGACATACAGGACAAAGAGGCCATCTGTCAGCCAATGCACAGGGTCCTCTGCCACCCCAGATGCAGAGGTGCAGGGTCCTATGCTAAGAAGACAGTTGCCTTCACTATATGGTTCCTGGGTCTGTGCAGACAACCCTGCAGTTTTAATTCCCTGGATGGGGGGAGGTTTATAAGAGCACCAGGCCCCCCCTACTCTCAGCCCATCCAAATGGGTCACTGAGCTCATTGCCAAACTCAGCTCACCGCACTTAATTATATATACTGTATGTATATACATATATATATATATATATACAGTGGTGTCCCCCAGGATGAAACGCACTTTAACCACACTTTGCAGTATGATGAAGCACACTTACCGAATAAAGCAATTTAATTTCAATGGCAATTAGCCCCTTTGTTGTGCAGAAAACTGTGGCATTCACTTTATTCTGGCAATGTCACATTTTCCTGAATGACAAAGGCACTAATTACCATTGAAATTACATTGTTTTATTCAGTAGGTCCTCTGCAGCATTCTGCAGAGTGCTGCAGAATTGTGTTTCATCCTGGGGGATGCAACTATATATATATATGCGTGTGTGTGTGTGTGTGAGCAATAGGCCTGGACCTAAATGCTGTGTGATAAATCTGTGTATTCGAGCTAATATGTGTATAAATGTGAACTCTCACATTAATATTCATAGTAGACACATCATCGTCTGGTCTTCCCCGCCACCATTTGCCGACTGGCACTACTACTCAGTAACTCCTCCCATCTGTCAGCACACAAAACAACAATCCCATGTTTCTAGAGTTCCCCTTGTACCTTCATACAGCTACTGTCACTGCTGTCCTCCAAAATCAAATAGCAGATTTATATTTTTCCCCAAGTCGTCTTCTGAGCCACGCACAAACAGCTGATCTGCAAGGCTAACACTCGCGTGCGCTCTACTGCTCCAACAGTGGGGGAAAAAACAGTACCTCAAGCACCCCTAGCTCTACACACACAATAGTCAATGTCTTCATGCACCTCGCCACACTCTAACCTCCACCCACAGGGCAATGAATACAGTCAGACAGAGAAAGACACACTCAGCTCTCGCCCTTATATCAACCGAAGATCTGCACTTCTGGAAGTTTTTGTATAATGTCAACTGAGCCAGGGATGGATTTAGGATTTCTTTGGGGATGGAGCCAGACAAAGCTAGGAAGCTTTGAAAACAGAAAACTTTACAACATTTTCATTTATATATACCAGGCACAAACGTATCGATTTTAATATGCTCTGCCCCAACAAGAATGACATTTTTTGAAACATTGTCCATCCATGCACCTGGGGTAAACAATACCCAGGCATGAATCTCTACCACCTCCATTTATATTTAGGAGGATCTATGCACCCCAGGAATGCCTATCTTAACCTTTCAAATGATATATTTTATTTTAGTTTATTTTTGTACCATACATGCTCCAAAACATTATTCTTAGGATTAAAGGGCATGTTGGGCAGGATAAGGATGGGAGTGCATGGATAGTAATGACTTACTTGGTCTATTGGGAAGAGTGTGGGACCCCTACACCTGCCAGTAATGACAACCATGACTCTGTGGATGGCCATTTTTTGAGTCTGGGCTGCAGTGGTGTCCAGGGAAAATACAGAGTTGGGTGATGGGGGTAGGGGAAGAGAGATCAGCTATGGTGAGGCTGGGATAAAACCCACCACCTGCAGGGCAGATCCTGTATACTTATTAGAATACTTATTTGGGGGGCAGTATAGCGCAGTGGTCTAAGGCTCTGAGCTGCAAATCTGGTGACATCCAGCAGACCAGACCTGGGTTTGAATCCCACAGCTTCCACTTGCATACTGTGTGACCCTGAGCAAGTCACTTAACCTCCTTGTGCTCCCAGGTTGCTCCTGTAAAAAAGCTTTCAGCTTAGTGTGCTATACCTGGTTAAACAACTAAATAAAATAAATAAATAAATAGAATATAGCCAGCAAAATCATCCTCTAGGCAGATAATGCAGTGGTACTCAGCAGCAGCGTCCACACTGAAACCCTGCAGGCTGAGCTGCAGTCTACCTTTCAACAACTGGAGGTCTGGTTCAGTTCTTGTAGGCTGTTACTCAATTACAAAAAAAAAAAATCCATGCTCCTTTCTAGCCCTCAGCTAAAGAGGAAGTACCTCCTACTAACAGTTACCAACAACAGGTCGGCTCCTCTAGAACAGGTTCATTCCTTTAAATACTTAAGAATGATAATAGATGATACTCTCTCATATGGCCAGCGTATTGACCAGGTTGTGAAGGCAGTAAGTACTAAACTCGAGGTACTTTATCAGCACAGGAAAAGCCTCACTATTAATGTTCTCAGGCTCTCCATAAACAGCTTTATTTTCTCTGTGGTTGACTGCGGCCTGGTGGCCTCTGAAGCAGCAACTGATACCGCCCTCAAGGGGGTAGGCACAGCTCTAAACAAGGCCTGCAGACTGTTACTAGATGCTGACCGGCTCATGCACACCTGTGTACTATATGAGAAAGCAAACATATTAAGCCTCAAGAATAGAATCTCATACCAGACATGCCTCCTTGGTAGGAAAGCCATGCTAGGCCTAACACCTCCCTGTATCACCGACCTGTTACCTTAACCAACTCCATGTACAGGACCAGGAAAAAAGAACTGCACCCATTCTGTGTCCCTTTTTGAAGGACAGCTCTTGGACAAAGATCCTTCTCCTACCATATCCTACTGTGGCTTAATGAGATCCCAGCTAACACTTTAAGTGTTGCTAACCCTAGAACCTTCAAAGCCAAACTTAAGCAGTTTCTACTACAAAAGAATGTCTGTGAGTGCCAAACTGTCCAGAGTGGGCCTCCAGAGCCTGTACCAATCCTGCCTACCAGCAACTACTCATGGACTCACTCACACGGGCCACCCCTTCCCACTCCCTTCCCCCAGACTCCGGCACCTCATGCTTTGTAGCTCTTATTCCGCTAGTGGTTGCGCTCCCTCATTTGTCTCATCGCCCCTTCTCTCTCACTCTCTCCTTCCCCTCCTCACCCCCCTCCCACCCCCTTTTCTCCATCAATCTCCACTCTCATGATACCTCCCTCCCCCTGCTTGGTCTCTCCCTCCTTCCCCTCTCTCCCCTTCCCTCTCTGTTCTCCCTCCACTCACTCTCTCTCTCTCTCTCTCTCTCTCTCTCTCACACCACCTTCTCCCACCTTACCACAAACTCTTACCTGCACTATCCCCAGTTCCTCAGCTCCAAAGCTGCAATGCAATGTGACAATGCTCTTCCTGGGCTGCTCTATCCCCACGCTCCATTCTCTGACCACTCTCTCTCCCTATACTACATTTTCCTCTCTCTCATATACTTCCTTATGCCATACAGCACTTAGCATTAAAGCCTTAATGAAACTCACAAGAAACTCTTATTTGTTTTCTATGTTTTTGCTACTTCCTGTACCAATAATTCAACTGTGTCTATATTTGTACTGTGAATTCATTTATGTCTGTATAAAGTGCACCCTTTGTAAAAGAGTTCTTACTCAAAGGTTGTTTCCAAAATTCCAATAAATAAATAAATGTTGTCACTGAAATGTTGAATACAAACACTCAAAATGTATGGAAATGAGATGTATTAGTCTTAATAATGTGGGAACAATAATCAGAAACATATAGACAAGTTCAGAACACTTAAATTAGTGATTTAACAGCACTCTACCCCTGACCGAAGCTTGGGCGCTAACTGAAAGCTCTAACAATGGAGTGATAATGACTCACGCTGAGTCTTTTGTGGGAACCAATAATTGCAACTGTTAAAGAGCTCTTAATCACAACAGGCCATCTGAAATACTGAGGGAGATTAGCATGAGGTGCAGCCTGCTGATGTGTGGATTTTTTAACCTCATTGACAGCCATGGAAAATCTGAACTAGTCAACATGAGCAAGTATTTATTTATTTTTATTTATTTATTAAGTACTAGGATTACAAATACCTTTGAACCAGGGGTTCTTTTGCAAAGATTCTGCATCAAATACAGATGAAGGTACAAGCATGAACAGCAAAGTCAAATACAACAAAGCAGTCATAAGCACACAAGAAAGGAAACACTAGACAACAGGAGGGCGACGGGTGGGAAACAGCAGTATAGAACCAAAAGAAAGAGGGGGGAGACACACAGAGAGGGATATGACTACAATGCAGATAGGGAATGTCTTTGTCAGTAGTTGCTAAGTGCTAGGATGAGTTAGGTGTGTATTTAGAGGGGTGGGGACAGGAGAGGAGGGGGACAAGGAGGGGTGAAGGGAGGGAGGGGTGAGGTAGGGTGAGAGAGGGAGAATGAGGGGGTGGAAGAGGTGTGAGGACGGAGAACAGAGGGGATTCCAGGTGGAAGGATCCATGAGAAGGACAAGGGCAGGAATGGTAGGACAAGGAGGTAGGGGGAAGGGATGAGGGATGTGGAGGGCTAGGGGATAGCAAAAGTGAGGAGGACGGGCCCATTAGGGCCCAAGTAGAGGATTAGCTGCACTAGTCCTGGTCAATGTACACTAAACCCAGACTAGTAAAACAATGATAAAATTGACCTCCTACATATAAACTGACCCATGTCAAGTTCACTGTGTTTATACATTTCCTTATCACTTTTTATATTTTTTCTATAAAATACAATCAATAAAATTCTGTGAGAATGTAACAGAAAGAATTACTGTTGGACTGCAGATGAATTTAGTGATCGGTAAATGAGTTTTTTTTTTTTTGGCCTGTTCTCCAGTCCTCCGACCCACCCAACGCTCCCCTGGTCTCCAGGCTCCCCCCCCCCAGATGGGGCCACTGGGTGGGTGGCCCCTCCATGGGAACATGGGTCATGAAACCCAGCTTGCACCCAGGATGGGGTCATAGGCAAAGGATCCCCCCTGTGGGCGTTGGTCAGATGAGGAAGCGGTGGCAGGGACGGGGCCATCATTTGTGGCTGGATTTTTACTTTGATTTTTCCCCCATGGGGGCAGGGATGTGCAATAGTGCCAGCATCTGCCCTGCCCTCTAAAACATATGGTGTCGTCCACGAGGGATCCTCAGCCTCCGCCAGGGGTCCTCATTACGTCGGACACTCTACCCCTCCCCCCCCGGAGAAGGAGTGCAGTCCATTGGATGCTCAATCCCTCTCTCTCTGACTGGCCCTCTGACTCCCAGGTCTATCTCCGAATCTGGGATGTTGGCACTGCAGACGGATACCTTGCCACTGCGCCGGTGGGCTGGCCTCCAGTAAATTTCTTTTTTTTATTTTTCAGTTTTTGGCCAGAAAAGACACACTAAGTCAAGACTTGTTTCCGGGTGCGTGATAGGAGCATAGGGACATTAAGTGGCTTGCTATGGTCACACTGTATGCAAATGATGGCTGTGGGATTCAAACCCAGCTCTCTAGATTTGCAGGTCAATGGTCTTAACTGCTACACTAAACTGTCCCTCATAAGATTAGAAACAAATGGTTTGATATATTTTATTGAAGCAGCATAGATGTTACAATCAGTTGTGCCTGTGCACGTCAGACCTAAGACTGTCTCTCCTCAGTGCCCATGTTACTCGAAGTAACAATAGACTCAGCCTCACCCCCCGCCAATGCAGTCGGCACCACAAGACTCCCCAGTCTCCAATCCTGCAACCTTATCCTCTGTACATTATCAGACTGTCCTATTCCCCAATGCATGCCTCTCCTCTTACCCACGCTATATCCCTCCCCCTATATCTGTCCCCACCCTCTTTCTCTCTTCCTCCTCTCCCTCTCCCTCTCACATTCTCTATTCAAGCTCTCTTTCCCACTCTTGTATCTCTAGCTCTTCCTAGTTCCCATTTCATGCCAAACCCCCATCTCTAATACCCCACAGACTGCTGACCATCTCTCCCTCTTCTTCTTCTTCTCTCTCCTGCTCTCACTTTTCACCCCGACTACCCCCCAAATTGTTTCCTAGACAAGGCCCTACTGGGACTGCTCACCTTCTTTATACCCTTATAAGCAGATAGCTGGAACATAAAACCCTTTCTGGCTCTGTTGTTGACCATCCACAAGGAAAGGAGGAACCATAAACAGGGAAAACTACAAAGGGATGAACAATAAGACCAAGGGAGGCATGACAAACAAAGTGACACAGCAAGAGTGGCCAGCACTATGTCTCAATGCACACAGTCTGGCTAACAAGATGACTGACCTCACTGCCACAATAGCTGAGGCAGGACTAGACTGGGTGGCCGTGACCGAAACATGGTTCACAAATAATCATGGTTGGAAGGTGACTATCCTGGGGTACAACTTGTTTAGGAGAGATAGAACTGGAAAAAAAGGGGAGGGTAGCACTTTATGTTAAGGATACCATCAATTCTACAGAAATGCAGCAGGCAGATTACTAGGGGAAACAAAGGATCTATGGATCACAATAGGGGCAAGTTGCCAGAAACCCATTCCGGCAGGAATAATTCTATAGACCCCCAAATCAGGAGGAAGCCAGGAATAAGTAAATCCTGGAAACCATCCTCCAGATGTCAGGCAAAGGGGACATGGTGCTGGTGGGGATTTCAGTCTGCCGGACATAGATTGGAATACTCACACAACGGCATCACAGAAGAGCAGGGAATTCCTAGTCACACTACAGGAAGCAGGCATAAGTTAACTAGTGACATCACCCACAAGGGGTAACGTGGTTCTAGATCTGATATTCACAAATAGTGATAGGGTTATAGGTGTTGAAGTAGGGAACCATCTGGGCAACAGTAATCATAACACGGTATGGTTCAGGGTAAAAAGGGCTGTAGACTCCATACACTCCAAACTGAAGGTCCTTGTCTTCAGAAGGGCAGACTTCACAAACATAAAAGCCTGCACAAGAGACAAACTTAGTAACTTGACAGAAGGGAGTGTTGATTCGATGCTTCTGGAGCCAGCCCTCAAGAAGAATCTGATGAAGACACCTGAAACTGGGACTGATGGCAGTAATGTTCTGTTTGTATTTTTCTCTCTCGAGACACTGGTACTTATTTAGTGATCTGCCTACTTAAGGGAATAGAGCTCCACTGCGTTGATCAGTCGGTTAACTGTGGAGTTTTATAGTTGAGTTGAAACAAATGTTATATATTTCTTACTCACAATTTTATATGGGGTTTAACTAATTTTAAGGAGGAGGATACTAGTTGTCCTGTTATTGGGTCACTAGTGTAAAGTTCTGGAACATGTGGGATAGAGCTTTTAAGTGCTACAAAATAGAGTTTACTGTTCAGGTTTGGGGTCATATCATCACTTCATGTTGTGACAAATTTATGGATTTAAACATTATGGGATTGACTACCAAAAGTCTTTGAGGGGTGCAGCTTATACTGGACTAAAATGTTTAATTGCATGCTCAGGGGCCAACCTTAACCTTTTTTTTGCACTAGCCAGCAGGGCAAGTTGATTCAAAATTGCACTAGCCTGCAGATGGTTGCACTAGCCCTTACTTACAATAGTAAATGTTGATCACTTATACAGGAAACAATGCAAGCAAAGGCAAGAAATACTCTGATTATTGCACATTTATCTTGCTCCCACATTGCTTCCAGCTCCACAGCAGAAAAAAAAGACTACAGTGCCATCACAGACAGTGAGCTCCCCCCCCCGCCCTTTATTTTGTACCATGGCCTCCTCTCTTCCTTTCTGCCTCCACGAAACAGAGAGGACATCACAACAGCAAATGTTCAAGCAAGCAGTCCTAGCTCTGTGCACACAATAACTGACAGCATCATGTACCTCACCACACTGTCACCACCACCCACAGGGCAATGAACAGAGTCAGGCAGAGAAAGGCACTCTCAGCCCCCACCCTATAGTCAACTGGAGACCTGCACTTCTGAAACTTTTTGTACGGTCTCAAGTGAGCCAGGAGCACATCTAAGGTTTCTTTGGGGTGGGGGCTAGACAACCCTAAGGGGCTTGGGAAATAGAAAACTATGATACATAGATACATAGATACATAGACAGTGTCGGCAGATAAGGGCCTATGGCCCACCCAGTCTGCCCATTTGAGCTTGTAAGTTCAGTTTGTATTCCTAGAAGTCTGTTGCACCTTACCCCTGACCTCCAGAATTCCTTTATGTCTATCCCATGCATTCTTAAATCCCGTGATTGTTTTAGCCCCCACCACTTCCTCTGGCAGGGTGTTCCACTTGTCCACCACCGTTCTGTGAAGAAATTCTTTCTCATGTTTCCTCTGAATCGTCCTCCCTCAACTTCATCCCATGCCCTCTAGTCCTGGAACATCTTTTTCGCTTAAAATAGTGTTTTCCTGCACCCTGTTCCACCCTGTAAGATACTTGTATGTCTCTATCATATCCCCTCTCTCCCTCCTCTCCTCCTGGGAGTACATGTTCAGTTCCTTCAACCTGTCTTCATAGGACTTGTGATGCAATCCATGCACCATCTTTGTTGCCCTCCTCTGAACCTTCTCTACCCTGTCTATGTCCTTACGTAGGTATGGTCTCCAGAACTGTACACTGTACTCTAGGTGGGGCCTCACTAGTGTCTTGTATAGCGGAATTATGACCTCCCTTTTCCTGCTGGTGATGCCCTTGCCTATACATCCCAGCATCCTATCTGCTTTACCTGCTGCCTTGTCACACTGTTTCCCTACCTTGAGGTCATCAGAGATGGTAACCCCAAGATCCCTTTCCTGCTTGGTGCATGCTATATCTCACCCCCAACTGATATATTGTGCCAGGGTTTTGTGCCTCATATGCATTATCTTACACTTCTTTGCATTGAATTTCAACTGCCAAACCCTGACCATTCTTCAAGTTTCTGCAGGTTGCTTCTCATTCTGTCTACACCCTCTGGTGTGTCTACTCTGTTACAGAGCTTTGTGTCATCAGCAAACAGTGAAATTCTGCCTTCTAGGTCCTGCGCCATGTCACTGATGAAGATGTTGAATAGGACTGGTCCCAGCACTGATCCCTGTGGTACCCCACTGGTCACTCTTCCCTCTGTGGAGCGATTTACCACCACCCTCTGTGTCCTGCCACCCAGCCAGTTACCTACCCACCACACTACTGTCCTACCCACAGCCATATTCCCCAGTTTGTGTGGTAGTCTTCTATGTGGCACAGTGTCAAAGGCCTTGCTGAAGTCCAGATAGGCCATGTCCACTGCCCTCCCCTGATCCACCTCCCTAGTCACCCAGTCAAAAAATTCAATGAGGTTGATCTGACATGACCTCCCCCTGGTGGAAACCATGCTGCCTTTGGGTCCTGTAGTCCACTGACAACCAGATGTTCTACCAATCTCTCCTTCAGTAGTGCTTCCATGATCTTCCCACTACGAGGTGAGGCTGACTGGTCTGTAGTTCCTGCTTCCTCTTTGTTCCCACTTTTGTATAAGGGGACTACATCTGCTGTCCTCCAGTCTTTGGGTACCTCCCTGTTTCCAGTGATCAGCTAAACAGGATAGCCAGAGGTTCAGCCACCACCTCTCTTAGTTCTTTAAGGACCCTGGGGTGCACCCCATCTGGCCCCATTGCTTTATCAACTCTTATTACTTCCAGTTCCTTCAGGACCCTTTCTCATGTAAAGGGACTTGTGTCCATTTCTGCACCATTCTCACCCCTTGTACTCCCTTCAGACCCATTACCCTATGACATTTTTATTTGTAAAAGTATTGATTTTAATATGCTCTGCCCCAACAATAACAAATTTTTCTTTAACATTGCCCTTTCATCAGCCCAGAGGAAACAGTACACAGGCATAATGCTATACTATCTCTGTTTCTGTATAGGATGATCTATGCACCCCAGGAATGCCTATTTCAAGGTTTTAAATTATGTATTTTATCAAGGTTTATTTTTGTGTCATATATGATCCAAAGTTTTGTTTTTAGGATGAAAGCACATGATGAGTGGGATACGGGTGGAATTGTATGGAGGGTGATGGCTGGCATGATCCATTTAGAAGAGCTGGGGACCCCCTACACTGGCCAGTAATGGCAGCTATGGATCTAGGGATGGTCACTTCAGAGTATGGTCTGCAGTGGTGTCCAGGGAAAGAACAGAATTAAGAGATTTGGAGGGGAGAGGGAAGTTATGGTGAGGCTGGAATAAAACCCACCACCTGCAGGGCCGATCCTGTATACCTCTTTGCTTTTTGTCACTGAAATGTTGGATACAAACACTCAAAATGTAGAGAAATGAGGGGCACTGGTCTTAATAATAGACAAATTGTTAGACATAGACACATTGAGAAAACTGGAACCTAGTGACTTAACAGCACTCTACCCTTGATCACACACCCTGGACACTAGCTGAAAGTCTTAGCAGTGGAGTGATAATGACTCACATTGAGTCTTTTGTAGGATTCCTCTCTTAAACTGCCAGATAATTGCAGCTCTTAATGAGCTGTTAATCACACCTGGCCATCTGGAACATTGAGAGAGATTAGCATTAGGATTAGAGAATGCTAAAGTACAGACTTTTTTAATTTCATTAACAGCAATGAAAATATGCACTAGTCAAGATGGGCAAATAGACAGTTAGCTGCACTAGCCCTGGTCAGTTTGCACTAGTGTTTGGGCTAGTAAAACAATGTTAAGATCGACCCCTGTTCATGCTTAATAGCAGGGTATACCCCCATTTCCTTAAACCAGATTGTATAGGCTGGCAAAATCTGTTACATTGGATGTATAAGTGAGATTAATGTTTTCTATGCCTTACATGAGTGTACTGTATGGTATTGCTTATGTTAATATGCAATAAACATAAAGTTCAAAAAAAGAGAAGGGAGCGTTGAGTAATATTGGACAAGGCTGAAGGATGCAATCACCATGGTCACATCACAGTGTGCCCATCAGGTTAGTAAGAACAAAAGGAGGAAAACACCACTGTGGTTTTCCAAGGAGGTGGCAACCATGGTGAGAGAAATGCACATAGCCTTCAGAAAGTACAAGGAGTTGGGGAACGAGGCAGACAAACTAGAATATAAACAGAAACTAAAAGAGACAGGGAAAGTGTTAAGAAATGCAAAGGCTCAAACAGAGGTTAGGATAGTTCAGGAAGTAAAAAAGGGTAACAAAACCTTCTACAGGTACATATATGAAAAAAGGAAGACCAAAGGGGGCATTGTTAAAATCACAAAAAAAGACAGACAAACCACAGAGCAAGACAGGGAGAAGGCAGAGGCACTCAGTGAGTACTTCTGCTCAGTCTTCACATGGGAAGCAGATGGTAACGGACCAACAATAGGCATAAAGAAGTGTCTGATTGAAGGAATAGACATGGGTCCCTTTACAGAGGAAAGGGTCCTGGAGGAAATAGACAAGTTAAAGGTAGATAAAGCTATGGGGCCAGATGGAATACACCCAAGAATACTGAAAGAAATGGGGAGGGAACGGGCAGCCCACTTAGCAGCACTCTTCAACAAATCATTAAGGAATGGGGAAGTGCCAGAGGATTGGAAGAGTGCAACAGAAGTACCACTCCACAAGAGTGGAAGCAAGGAACAGCCAGGTAACTACCATCCGGTTAGTCTAACGTCAGTCATGGGAAAACTGATAGAGTCCCTGTTGAAGGAAAGAATCATAGCTTTTTTGCAGCAAACTGGTCAACTCAACAAAAATCAACATGATTTCTCTGCAGGGAGGTCCTGCCAGACAAACCTGGTTGATTTTTTTCAATTCTGTCACCAAAACAGTGGATCAGGGTGGGGCAGTGGATGTGGTTTACCTAGACTTCAGCAAAGCTTTTGACTTTGTTACACACAGGAGACTAGTCAAAAAACTGGAGAACATGGGAATTGGTCCCAAGGTTACAAACTGGGTCAGAAACTGGTTACATGGGAGAACTCAGAGAGTATTAATAAATGGCACTCTATCTGTGGAGGGGAGGGTGAATGGCGGGGTCCCACAGGGCTCAGTTCTGGGGCCAGTCCTCTTCAACATATTCATCATTGACATTGCAGATGAACTGGAGGGAAAGGTGTGCCTGTTTGCAGATGACACCAAAATCGGCAACAGGGTAGACACAACAGAGGGACAGCAAAGCATGGAAGCTGATCTCCAAAAGCTAGAGGAGTGGCCCAAGACCTGGCAATTGAAATTCAGTGCCAAAAATGCAAGGTCATGCACCTGGGAAGCGTAACCCAGGGAAACTGTACTCAATGGGAGGGGAGCAGCTGGTGGCTACCAGGCAGGAGTGACAGGAGCAAGACCTAGGGGTGATCACATCAGATAACCTCAAGGTCAGTAGACAATTGAAAAGGCAGCACCAAAGGCTGGTGGTATCCTGGGATGCATAGGGAGGGGCATCACGAGCAGAGGGCATGCAGTAATCATGCCCCTGTATCGGTACCTGGTCAGGTCTCACCTGGAGTAGTGTGTCCAGTTCTGGAGGCCACACCTCAGGAAGGACATAGATAGGCTGGAGACAGTACAGAGAAGAGCAACAAAGATGGTGCAGGGCTTGCATCAGAAACTGTACGAGGCAAAACTGAATGACCTGAAATTATACTCCTTAGAACAACGCAGGAATCATGGGGACATGATAGAAACATTCAAATACCTTAAAGGCAAAAACAGGGTGGTCATGCAGAACCTCTTTCAGGTAAAGGACTACAGCAGGACTAGAGGGCATAACCTTTGACTTAAGGGAGGAAAGTTCAGAAGCAATACAAAGAAATTCTTCTTCACAGAGCGTGTTGTGGAACCATGGAATAGCCTGCTGGAGGGGGTGGTGGGAGCCAAGACAGTGGGGGAATTCAAATGGGCATGGGACAGACACTGTGGAATACACAAGCAGGCAGCTAAGTAGGGGGGGTAGGAAGCCAAGGGTAGACTTGATGGATTGTATGGTCCCCATCTGCTGACAACTTCTATGTTTCTATGTTTCTATACTATTATCCCCATTTCCTGCTAAAAATAACCTCATCTCCTCCTTTATTATAGTAGCAAAGCACTTAAAGCAGCAGTACTACGAAATCAGGAAGTGACCAATCAAAATTCTGTTTTTCAGCTGTAAGCATGCGGCCAAAGTTCCAGTTTCCATACTAGTAAATATTTTTTCCCAGTCGTCCTTAATTTTTTAGATATTTGCAATTTATTTGAAGTGTTGTAGTGCTACAACAAATATGGCGGCTGATTAATTTCAGCTGTGCTTTTTCTTCAGGTCGCATCACGTCTCTTGACAACAGCAGTGGGACCCTCTGCTGACCATTCCTGATGTCCCTGCAAGTCATTCAAATGTGCAGTTGGCAGTAGAGGGGGTTCCAGTGCAACATGCTGGGTGGCAGAAATGTAAACAAAAGCAGAGAATAACTGAGCAAATTACTCGGTGATAGTACAATGCCAACGAGAAAGAGTACCAGGTATATGATTAGCAGGGCACAGGGAATAAACTGACAAAAAAGCGCAAATTTTTTTTTCGTAGTACTGCTGCTTTAAGGGGAACCTATAAGCTGCAACAGCTATATCTTACCTAAAATCAGTTTTCTGTATTCTATGTTTGTTGTGTTGCATTATCTGTATTTGTTTTTTATATTGTATACTTGACATGGAACCTTTGCAAAAGAGTTCATACTCAAAGGTTGTTTCCGAATAATGAAATAAATAAATAAAATAAAAAAGAAAACATCTGTGTTGGTCTAATAAAAGATATTGAATCGTTTGCTTCTGGATCTATTCTTACAAGGACCAATATAGCAACTAATCTATTTCTGTGTAAGATAGAAAGTAAAATAGGATTGCACCTGCTTCTCGTCCTGGGAACTACACTTGCTTCTTGCCCCAGTTTAAAGTATATTTCTGACTTGATGCCTACTCCCTATTTAGGCAAGATGTAACCAGATTTGCTTTGATGTAGGTTGGCTCATTGACCCTTTTGGACCACTGCCAGCCAGTAGTTCTAGAGGTGAATTTGCACATTCCACCCAGAAAGACCTACTGCAGACATAAAGTTTCTCTTCTTAGAGACCCTAATCTCCTGAGCGAGCTTAAAGAAACTCTTCAAAAAGTTGTATGGGGCAAGGGTAAGCCAGAGGCAAGCCCGCAGATACTCTGGAATACTGACAAAACAGTGTTACCAGATAAATTAATTTCCATCGTGACACACAAGAAGCATGAATGACAGAAAAAGCTAATAGATCTTACTCAAAGCCTGCTAGATCTAGGGTCAAAACAACAACAGAAATGGGATGGGAAAACAGATGCAGACATGAAAGAACTACAACTCAAAATCCAAACTTTGCAAAGAGCAGAGATGGAGAAGGTGCTCCAGTACTTAAAACAAAAGTACTACGAGGAAAAGTCAGAGGTGAGGGGAAGTAATTTCCATCTGGCCATGTCTTGCTTAAGAGTATCAAATAATCCTTCCGAATTTTCTCGGAACCATTCACAGGTATCAGAAAGTGTTTTGTGGGGCCCAAGAAAATGGGTTGAACCATTTAAAACTGGGGGGGGGGCCCTCAAGACTGTGTTCTCCAATTCGGAGTGATTCATTTTGAAATTGGCCAGTGCTCCAAAGTGCCCTAGGATATCCAAGAGATACAGGAGGGAGTGGACCGGGTCTTCCAGAAAAAAAAGGAAATCATCAGCATATATTTTTTTTTCTATGTCCCCTGCCATCATAACCTCCCCCCAAATTGGTTCTAATTTTAATTGCCAACAGTTCTAGGCTGAGGGCAAACAATAATGGTGAAAGGGGGCATCCTTGCCTGATGCCCCTGTCTTAGGCAAATCTATGAGGTGTGGCCACTGACTCTCACCACTGCCTCTGGGTCTTGGTAGAGAGAGGAGGCTGCCCCTATAAATCCCTCCCCAAGGTTAAGGCTGTGAAACACTTACAACAGATTGGTCCAGTTGACCCTATTGAGGACCTTCTCAGCGCCCATGCTGATGGTAAGCTGGAAGGCTTTCTTACCCCTCTGAGGTGTGATAATGTTTAGGAGGTGACATATGCAGTATAGTCTTGGAGAAACCTACCCTGGACAAAGCCAGTTTGGTTGTGATAGACAAGACTTGGGATGTACTCCTGAAACCGAACCGTCAATATACCCATGAATATCTTTAAGTCTGTATTTAACATGGAGATCAGATGGTAAGAGCCACAGTCTTTGTCAGGCTTCCCAGGTTTAAGAATGACAGAAATTTGGACTTGTTCCCATGGCGGAGGTGTCTGTGCTTCCGTTAAAATAGAGTTCACCACAGCTGTTATATGTAAAGTTAATAGTTTGGGACACGCTTTATAAAATTCGGCCAAGTAGCCATCCAGTCTAGGGGACTTAAATTGTTAATTTTTGCCCAGATTTCTTAAGTAGAGATTGGGGTGTTGAGTCTTTACTACTTCTGATCTCTCAAGTGTGGGAAGGGGAGATTCCCTAAGTAAGTTTGAACTCTCTCAAGATAGACGGTCCCTCTCTCTCCCCCTCATATATGGTAGTATAATATACAACAATTTTTTAATAGCTCCCAGTGTTTTAAGAATTTATTTATTTATTTGCTATTCAGAAATACTGTTGAACCAGGGGCTTGTTTACAGAGGTTCCATGTCAATACAACAACAATAAACAAAGTTTACAGTGGTTCCGAGTCAGTACAACAACAAATACAAAGGAAACACGGTTACAATTATTTGTGGGAGGTACATAAGACAAATATTTACAATGAGGATTTTACAAAGAACCAAAAACAAGCAAGATATGGTACAAGCAATCAAATCTTTTGTCTAAGTGCCAGGAGAACAGATATGAAACACATTTTAGCCAGAATCAAGAGAGGAAAGAGTAACGGTGTGGGCACATATTGATAAAGGCAGAGGGAGAGACAGTTAAAGGGAAATAAGAAGGGGGTAGTGGTCACAGTGGGAGTGTGGGTAGGGATGGCTGTAG
This sequence comes from Neoceratodus forsteri, assembly GCA_016271365.2. NCBI lineage: Eukaryota > Metazoa > Chordata > Ceratodontiformes > Ceratodontidae > Neoceratodus > Neoceratodus forsteri. The sequence goes on along the minus strand of CM028131.1, from coordinate 1,652,867,138 downwards.
ACAATGAAGGGGGGGAGCTGGTTGAAGGTGAGGGGGTGAAGGGAGCATAATGTGATTCTGTTGCAAATAGTGGTAAGATCAAAAGTTCTTGTTACATTAGAAAAGGAGGAGTACTGGCCAGATTCCCTGTTCCTGTTCTCTTAATTTTCCGAACTGCTCTAGAAGCTGCCTGCTGCCTCAATTTACCTGACAAAAGTCTGCCTTCCCTATTGTTTTGCTCATCGAGTCTTTGTTTACAATAACTAAGGACTCCCTCTGTCCTATGCTCTAGCAGTTTGGTTAATTCCCTCTTTTTGTTTCCAGGTTGCTCTTTAACAGTTTGATTGACTGTCCTTTGTTGAAACTATAGGTCTGTGCTATCTCCCTCTCTAGGGCCAATCTGCTCTCTCACTTTTCAATTTAAAGGCGTATGGTATTATTTTACCTCTCAGGATTCCTTTAAGGACATCCCATTCTCAGTTTCTGACCCTCATTTCCATTCCTCCTCATCTACCTGTCCCAGTGGTCTACAGACCACCCCACGTGCGATGCCTTTCCTGATGATGTCATGAGCTGTATCCACAGTGATTTTGTCTTCCCATTTCCTCCTCTGATGGACCCATCTTCTACTGCGCCTGTGCCTTCCTTGACATAGAGGGCAACTCCACCTGTTTTAGCTTATCCTCCCTCTCTCTGATACGTGGTATACCCTGGTATCACTAGGTTGCATGTGTCACTCATGGTAGCCCATGTTTCAGTAATGGCTAGAATGTCTAATCCTGCCTCGACAGCATCATCCTGAGCTCACTGATTTTGTTTCATAGGCTTCTGGCTTTTAGGCAGACTGCCTTCCAACTTGTGCCTATGCTCTTCCCCCTCTTGTGATAGAGACATAGAACTTGATGGCAGATAAGGACCGCCAGGCCCATCCAGTCTGCTTATTTACCCTACCTGTTGAATGTGTCAGCTCCTCAATCACTGCCCCCCCACCCTTAACTTTCTGGCTTTCTTGCCCCCTACTTATTCTGGAACTCTGCTTCACTGCTTTCATCCACCCTACTCCCTGTCCTCATTTTTGGAGGAGACCTGGCAAGATTCCCTATTTGATCTCTGTTCTCTCGCGTTTCCCTCTGTTTGAGGCTTACTGCTCCGCAAGTTTTAATGTCCAGCTTTGTAGACATCAAAGTTCTACCCAAGTGCACTGGCACCCTCTCTTCTTGGATGAAGGGCTAAGGCCATATCTCTAGAAGAGCCTCCTGTTCCAGAAGCCCCTTCAGCTCCTCCTGACACCTTCCCTTTGACCACCCATTAAATTTCTTAATGTCCTCCTCCTTCCTTACCCTATCCTTCCCATTCCTCCTACCTCACACAGGAAGTCTGCAGGAATTAAAGTAGTTCTACTTCAGCTTTCAAGGAAGCTAGTAATCTCTGCTGCCAGTGACTTAGACATACTGTACCTTTATGACTTGGACTGTTATTATATCTGCTGCTTGTCTTTAATGGCTACCGAAACATATTGTATGTGTTATATACATTTATAACATGGGCAGGAACACTCTATTTATTTATTTTATTTATTTATGACTTTGTTTATTGGGTAGGTGCCCTGGTCCGAAGGACCATTTACAGGCACAACCAGGACCAGAAGGCACAAATACTTACAAGAATCACAGTGTAGGTACAGGTAGAATACAGTGCACCAAAACAGCAATAACAACTAGATGATAGTGCAATATAGTCAATGTACACAGAGCAGGTACAGGCATAGCACATTACAAATAACACAGCAGTTACATACAGCATTAGTAAAATAATGGGACAAAGCAGGTAAGGTAAACAGAAGAAAGGAAGGAAGTAGGTGAAAACACAGGAAACGGTTCCAGGTAGGGTAAGCAAACAACAATAACAACAGGCAGGAGTAGGTCAACATCAAGAGGATAGCTAGGGTAACACAAAACCCAAGACTCTAGCCCCCCCCCCCGATGAGCCCCAATTAGCCCATGACCCAACGTGGGAGACGGAGAGGAGGAGGTGGGTGAGGGAAGGGGGAGAGGTATAGGGAACAAACAAGGGGGGGGCTAGCAGTGAAAGCAAGTGCAGGTGTCATGGACAAGGATTCAGGATTTCAGATGCAGCTTAAAAGTATGATGCACACTGGTCAACCTAAGGGGTGCAGGAAATGTATTCCATAGTGATGGGGCTGCAACCGACAGGGCATTGGCACCTGATTTAGTTGAAGTTCTCAGAATCACCTGGGGTGGGACAGCAGAGGACCGAAGATATTTTGGTGAGGTGCGATGCTCACAAAAGGGGAAAAAGGGGGGAAGTGGGGTCACTACGAATGATAGTGTCAGTGAGGCAACCAAGGGTAAAATCAAATTGGCCTTGCAAGGGGAGCCAGTCAAGGGAACTTTATAGGTTGCAATGGTGCATGGAATAGGGGGCAGACAAGGCAAAACAGCATACACTGTTGTAGATGGCTGAGAGTCTGGCTCAGAGTAGAGAGGATGTACGGGAATACATAGGAGAGGTAACCCGTGAGGTGGGCACATGGGGAAGGGCGCCGTAAGTTACGGTGACACCTTCCCTGCATAATCCTCACGGCGACTGACAGAGTTGGAGGAGCGGATGAGGGGTGGGCGAACTAAGTGACAGGGATGTCATTATATCGACGCTGGAGGTGGGAGCAGCATGGTGAGCGTAATAGGAGGGGGGTGGAGAGGCTATAGGAGTGGCGCTGCAGTTGCTGGTCGAGCTGCATCATGGATTGGTTAATGGCTGGGGTTGCTGAGGTACCGGGTTTGGTCTGGGCGCTGGTGCGAATTTTATTGCACCCGGCCCGAACCTTTTTAATTTTACTACTTTCACCCACCCCGACAGGCACCATTGTGCTGGTGTGCCAGGGTTGTCAGAGTGCTGAAAATGTGTTCGGCACTCTGACTGAGCAATAATGGTGATCGCCTTTATGCGTTCGCTGTTATCACATAGACCCGATAGGAGAGCAGCAGTCCAGGATAGGGAGTAGGTTACCTAGAGCTGTGGCCATGCAAGCCTCAGCAGGTAAAGTTTGACATGATGGGCAGCACTGAGTTTCTGAATTATCCTCCCGACTACAAGATTAATGTGTTCGGTGGAGGAGAGGGTGGGATCAAGTATGACTCCCAGGAACTTGAAGGAAGGGACCACTTCCAGGGAGGGACCATCAGGCAGGAGGATGTGGATAGAGGAGCTAGCTTTCTGGATGTTGGCAAGGTAAGGTTTAGACCTGAACAGCATAGCCTTCATTTTCTTGGCATTAACCAGTATCAAGTTGGAAGAGAACCAGTTTTGGGCAGCACAGTAATTCTGCATGAGGACAGAGGAAATGTGTGGGATGGATTTGGCACTGTGGAAGATGGCTATGTCATCCACATAGAGGAGAGACACAGGATAGGCAGCCGGAGGCAAGGGTATTAACAAATATCGAAAAGCACAGGGGGCCCAAGATGGAGCATTGGGGAACCCCAGAGGAGACAGTCAGTTGGGGAGAAGTGGCAGAGCCAATGCATACTGACTGGGATCGATCAGACAGGTAGCTCTGGAACCAGTTAGTAGTCACCAAGGAGCATCTGATGGAGTGTAACTTTAAGAGGAGGAGGAGAGGGTGGTTAACAAGATCATAGGCCTTGGATAGGTCTACAAATACTGCACCAGTTGCTCTCTGATGGTCCATGTTCATGAGGATATGATTGGTGAACAGGGCTAGGGCAGTAGTGGTACTATGAAGCCAATGGAAGTCATGCTGTTGGTTACATAAGATATTGTGGTTGACAAAGTACTTGGATAGTTGCTTGTGAACAACCTGTTCAAGGAGCTTACTAAAGTGGGGGAGGATTGATATAGGGCGGTAGTTGTCAGATAGGAGGGGGGTTCCCAGATTTGAAGAAAGGAACCACCTTGGCAGATTTCCAGAAGAGGGGCATCTGGGAGGTAGGGTAAGGTTGAAGAAACAGAAAAGAGATTTGGCGATGACACAGGAGGCGAGTTTAAGAAAGATGGTGAAGAGACCATCAGATCCCAGACTACCACGATTAGGTAGGGCTCTCAGTAGCTTGTAGGCGTCCTTGGGGGAGATGGTCTTAAAGTAGAAACACGGCCAGGGGGGGCCTGTTGGAGGGAGGAGGAAAGAGAGGAGGAGGGCATTGGTGGGAAGCAGGGCCCCTGGTCAGGGGACTGACTAGGTGGGGGGGCTGGTGGTGTGAGTGGGAGGGAGGAGGGGTGAAGGGAAATGGGTGGTCTTGTCTAGGGAGGTTGCAGGGGGGAGGCTTGCTGAGGACGGCTGACAGATCAGAGAATTTGCTGTTTAGTGCCCTGGTGACCTCAGCAGGGTCCGATAGGATGCTAGAGGGAGAGTTTAGTTGGATGTTGCTGCCAGTGCGAGGAGTGAGAATAGAATTGATGGAATCCCAGAATTTTCTGGGATTACCAAAAATCTGATGTTGTAGGTTGGTGAAGTATTTTTGTGTTAGAGTTCTAGTCGAGATCTTGCAGTGGTTGCACAGCAGTCGATATTCATGCATAGGGAAGGTGAAGGGGTATGTTTATGGACATGCCACTTTCTGTCCGTCTCTTTCATAAGGGTTAGGAGTTCTTTAGAGATCCAATGGTTACAGCTCCCTCTGACACTCTCTGGGTGGTGGAAGGGAAATGGCGGTCCTGGATAGCCAGGAGAATGTCAATGAAATATGTGACTGCAAGGGATACATCAGTGAGGGTGCATAGGCCCCGTTAGTTTGTGGCCCTAAGGTTCTCGAGAAGAAGGGGGGTGTCCAGGTCATTAAAATTGCAGAAGGTTAGATATTGGGCAGGGGGGCCTTAGAGGACCAGATGGCAAAGGTAGGGGAGTGATCATTTAGGGAGTCGGATAGAGTGCCCACGTGGACAACATGGTCCGCACAATTGGTGATCATCCAGTCAATTAGGGAGTGAGTAGAGGTGCAAGGGTTAAGTCGAGTGGGGAGGGTGATCATTTGTGATGGGTTATGCTGCTTGAGCATGTTAGCATAGTCGGTTTCAAGGGTGTCCAACCAGATGAGGTTGAGATCTCCTAGGATGATAACTTCCCTAGAAGGGGAGAGAGACCCAAACCCAGAGAGTAGGCTTTGGAGGCCAGTGACACCCCCATTCAGCAGGATATAACAACTGCCCAGGAGCAGTTTCTTGGTTTTGCTCAGCATAATTTCAGCAACAAGCCATTCACTGGGGGTGTCACAGTTAGCGCAGAGGAAGGGAGGCAGAGGCGGAGAAGGGTTCCCTGATTACACTCTCAAACCCCCTCGTATGGACTCGGATCAAATGACCAAGCTCCTCTCTATATCCCTTGATGTAAAACTGCTATAGGTGCACATGTTTTCTCTTAACGCTGTCCCCAAGTATTGGAATTCTATCCCTCAAGCCATACGCTTAACATCTACCCATGTGGGTTTCAAGAACCTCCACCGTGAATATTTACAAGCATCAAATCCCTGCATATGCTTCCAGCCACCTTAAGTTTTTATATCTCCCCCAGCTCTTATCCTAGCTATACTACTCTCCACCTTCTACCCTTCCTCCTCCTCCTCCTCCTGCTTTCATCCTCCCCCTCCCATTTTGTTACCTCTCACCCTCACCCCCTTCCCCTCCCTCTCCCCTTCCTCCTCCTCCTACTACTCTCTACTCTCTCTAGGTACATAGTCCTTGCAACAGCCCTTACAGTAAGCAGTACTTTACAACCCTGTATTTCCTGCACTCGTTTTCGCTAATATCCCAATGTAATGTTTAAATATTGACCTGTTCCAATGATGTACTTCACTGATTCACTATTATATTTCTGACTCCTTCACTTTGTATTCACCTATGTTTTGTGCTGTGTCACACTGTTGCTGTTAATTGTATTCAACTTGTATCCTCCCGGGTCGCATCTGAAAATAGGCATCCTTATGCCTAGTGCACTCACCCAGTTACCAAAAACAAACAAATAAATAAGGATGGCAATGCCACCTCCTTTTTTTGCTTTGCCTGTCCTTGCACAGGATGGAGTAGTAAGAGGGTAAGAACATAGCATCAGGGATGTGCAGCTTAAACCAGGTCTCAGTGAGACACAGCACATGGGGTTGATAGAGGGAAAGCCATGCTTCAAGATCGGGGAATTCAGCAGGGAGGCTACATACGTTCAACATGGGCAATTTGTATTCCAGGAAAAGTGACCCATAAATTGCAGGTGGGTGTAGTGGCAGTGTTCAGAGGGCCAGGGTTGGATTCAATGTCACCACCCAGAAGGAGGAGTGAGAGAAGGCAGAGATAGGGGAGCGGAGTGCTTATTAGTGACAGGGTGAGGGAAAGGGAGTAAAGAAAGCTGCCTAAGAGGCGACACTCAAAGTTGGGGAGGAGAGCCAGAGCAGGTGAAGGATCAAGGGTGCTTGAGGTTTCAGTGAAATGGAGGAGGGAGGCCTGATCATTAGATAATATAGAGGCTGCAAGGTCAAATGTGCAGAGGGTACATAGCAGCGCAGAGCAAGAGAGAGGACTTCATGGTGGGCACAAACAGGCAAGACTGAGAGTTCAGCAGGACAGATCACTACCCTCAAAGTAGCGGTGGGAGAAGTCAGAGGCAGTGATGAGACAGCTAGGGCAGGATAACAGGAGTGAGTTGGGGAGAAGAGGAGCTTGCTCCTTTAAGGGAGAGGGCACCACGTAAGGGCCAATCGGTATCAAGGAGGGAGGGCAGGAAAGTGGGAGAAGCCGATTTAAAGAGTCCCGGGGGGTGGGGGATTGGGGACGGGTGAAAATGTCAGTTGGAAGGCGCTCACATGGAGCCCGGAAATTAAAATCAGCACAGCTGGAGCACAGAAAGGCAGTGGTGGTGCCTGAGCTTCAGACTTGGCGCCGGAGAGAACACCGGTCCAATCAGAAGCTCGGGCAGAGAAAGCAAGCCAATGAGAGCCTTGTCCTGGGAGGAGGCAGATAATCACAAAGCTGTGGCAGTCCCATCCAGGAGGAGCGTTACCTTACTTGTGGCTGCTGGCCGGCGGGTGTCCAAGGGTGGCTGAGAGAGAGCTGCTGCCACCTCCATGTAGGACAGCTGCGGTCTGGATGGGCCGTTGCACCCAGTCAGGGGCACTGAGGACAAGCTGTGGAGACAGGGAAACAAAAAGGAACAAGTTACTGGGGAAATCGATGGGCGGGATGAGGTTACAGTAAAGAAAGCCTTAGGTGTGGAGCAGGTGACGTTTTGCGGAGGGTAGTTTAAGAAGACAAAGAAAAAAGTAGCAGGAGAGAAATTGATGTATTTATATTTATATCAATAGTTCGGAAAACACCTTTGAGCAATGCTCTTTTACAAAGGTTCCATGTCTGTACAACAATATACAATCAAGATACAGGAATAGACAGAAAATACAACAAATGCTATACAATTAGTACAAATACAAATTGCATAACTCCTATAAATATTTTAACAATGCCTGGTGATTACAATATCAAATTAAGTAATGGTAAAAATACATTCTGCGCGAGTAGAAGAAAAAAACAAAAAACAACCAGTTACTGACATCCATCAGGAGATGAGCGTTAAGGGAGCACAGTGCAGAAAAAGGGATAGCAGCCTGGAGGCCAGGCTTAGTCAAAGGTCCTAGAAGGGGAAATGAGGTCATGACCATGTTAGTGGAGAGAAGGGCATGGGTCAAGGAAGCTGGTGCCGGGGGGGGGATAAATGCTTGATATGAGTGCTTGATTATTTAACAGAAATAGAGAAGTAAACGGAGGAGAGAATCGGAGGACGCTGAGCAGACAGAAATGGAGACAGTGGGGCCACGTTGGGGGCCTGAGCAGGGGGTGCAGATGAAAGTGTAATGTGGGAAGCTACAAATCCCCAACAAAAGCATGCACTGTTTAGAATTATACACAGTTGCTCATACACTGTTGCACAGGTACAGAATCAAAATAGGCTAGCACAGTAAGAAATAATTACAGCTATTTAGAAAAATTTCAGATGGAAGGAGCTCACACGGAGCCTGAAATTTAAAATCAGCACAGCAGAAACAAAGAAATCAGCAGGGGTGACTGAGCTTCAGACTCAACGCCGGAGAGAGCGCTGGTCCAATCAGAAGCTCGGGCAGAGAAAGCAAGTCAATGAGAGCCTTGTCCTGCGAGGAAGTGGCCAATCAGAAAGCCGTGGCAGTCCCATCCAAGAGGAGCATTACCTTGCTTGTGGCTGCAGACCAGCAGGTGTCCACGGGCAGCTGAGAGCTACTGCTGCTGCTGCCTCCATGTAGGAGAGCTGCGGTCTGGAGGGGCCATTGCACCCAGTCAGGGGCACTGAGGACATGCTTGTTTGTGGCTGCAGGCCGGTGGGTATCCAAGGGCAGCTGAGAGCTGCTGCTGCCACTTCCACGTAGGACAGCTATGATCTGGAGGGGCCATTGCACCCAGTCAGGGGCTCTGAGGACAAGCTTGCTTGTGGCTGTGAGCTGGCGGGTATCCAAGGGCGGCTGAGAGCTGCTGCCTCCACGTAGGACAGCTGCAGTCCAGAGGGGCTGTTGCACTCGGTCAGAGGCACTCTAGCCACCTGATTAATAAAAGACAAGTACAAGAGTGTAATTATAGTATTTGGCCATAATTACACTCCTGTACATGTTTAGCCCCTGCACCAGGTCTGGGTACAGTATCAGTATGCTTGAACTGGACATGTGCCTTTGTCATCTACTCATATTTTATACAGAAAATAGGGACCAGTGCACAAAGCTGAAAATCTGACACAAAGTACCTGCATCAATTGGACTGGACTCAAGGGGCACCTTGTGTCAAAAAAGTGCACCACTCGTGATTCGGGCAACACAGGCTGCAACAATCTCAGGATCCCCTGTGACAAACAGGGCCTGTGCCAGCCCTGTGGCCAATCCAGGAGTATGCCATGGTGGAAGGGGGCTTGCGGCAGATGCAGGCTATAGTATCCTCTTCAGTGGGATTCAGGCCCCCCCACAGGGTGTATGGACCATGACAGACCAATCTAGGGATGGTTTACCAGCCCTTGAGCCACTCTGGAGCCATTGTTGGGGGGGCGGCAACCTCTGCTACTGCTTGCCTGAAATATTCATGCCCCCACACAACCTGGAGCAATCAGTGGTGTGTCTCCTGTAGGGTCCCTCCTATGGTGCCAGGCATATGGTGGCTGCCCCCCCCATGGACAGCACAGGCACAGCAGCACTCTGTAATGCTTGCCACCCCCCTGCCACCGATCTGTGTCCTACCTACCCTTCTCTTCCCCCATCCTGTTCTGCATGAGCCTGCCAACCTCCAGGCTGGTCTACATCGCTGTGTGCTGATGCCACCCGACTGCAGCCTCTCCCATGTGCTGTGCCTTTAGCACATGGCAATATTTGCCACAAACTGTGGGGCTTTGGCACCAGAACCCCTTCCCCATTCATGAATTGGGTGCATCATCTCTAGAGCACCACTGATCGGCGCAAGCTGCTATTTGCCACAGCTTGTGCTGCTCTAAGTGGGACTTTGTGACTCAGGCCCAATATTTTATTTATTTGATAACTGGGTAGGTACATGGGTCCGAGGGACCATTTTCAGGAATGACCCAAGCCATCAAGATGGCACATACAAAACATGAGATTTATGAGATTCAACGTACAGGGCATAAGTAATAACCTACAGGTGGAGGTAATACATATAGTCTGACAAATTTATATAATAATCAGAATAGTAGAATCAACGTACAAGTGGAGGTGGTACTTCCAATTGGAGGCAATACACATTTTGTTATTAAAAATGATAAAAAAAATTTCAAAAAAAACTTTTTCAAGTAGAACCCATGTTATATGTGCAATAAGACACTTATAACATGGATTCACCTTGAAAACTTTTTTTTTTGAATGTGTAATTAGTTTCTAATCCCAGATTTTCTTCTTTCCCCCCTCACACAATGTAATAAACTGAGTGATACTGTCTGGAATCCTATTATAAGAATGTATAATGTGAGTGTCAATATTGCTCCATGTATTCACTGTGGATGTTATTTTAATGAATAGTGTCAACATTAATGAAAACAAAAATGCAAAAAATAATAATGTTTATTTATTTATTTAGGGTATCGAATTTACAGACCTTTGAGTCAAGGACTCATTTACAAAGACACCTCGTCACGGGAACAACACAACAACAATACAGTAAAACAGTTCATACAAAAAAAATGGCTTAGAGAGCATCCAGTGTTACAGACATTCACTGGTGGTACTAACATACTAAAATGCCAGCAGAATAGGCCTAATGGTCTTTCGTGTCTGCTCGTTTGGTCAGCCCCCACCCTTGGTGCTGACCTTGCTGTCTCCCTCGCCTTCTCTGGCTTCTCCCTTCCCAAGGGAAGGGTACAAGGGTAACAATAGTTAGGACACAGTAAACATATTATAGGTACACAAGTACCACGTCAGATGAAACCAAAAAGACAGTTTTATTACAGTAGACAGTAGCTGAGGTATTGACCACAGGACTCACAGCGAAACCCACACAATGCTCCCAGGAAGGCTACAGGAAGTCAGGGAGACCATGGCATGCCTAAGGGCGATTTGCCGGGGGGTTATGTGCAATTGCAGCAGTGGGAGTTAGTCAGGTGGCGTCTGACGGCAGCCTTGAAGGGACCTAGCTTGGTGGAGTCACCTATGCTGGCTGGGTGGGAACTGAATCAGGTGGGAGCTCTGTAGCTGAAGGATCTCTGGGCCATAGCGGTTCTTATCCTAGGGACAGTGACTGAAGTTTTCATCTCATGTGTTTAAAGACATTTGATGCAACTTAAGTACCTCCTGCCTAACACACTCAATGTGTGCAATTATTTTCCCATAATTTATGCACCCTGGTGCATCTTATTGCATATATTACATTGTACCTGCATGTGTTTTGTATGCCTTTGTAATTGAGTCTGGCTCAAGGGTTTTCTAATTCTCTGTGAATAAATTGAATGAAAAAAAAGTAGTCAAAATGTCTGTAGATAGTTGGTTGTAGTTCCAGTCAGTCAAGTATCAGTGATGTTTTGGGGAGGGGGTCTCTTTCTATATGTAAATATAGCAGAAGTTAAAGTTTTAAATTGTAAAAAAAATCTTACATAAATGGTCAGCAAAGGCAGATTCCAGGTGATCAAGAAGGGAGTGGTTGTCATACCTCAAGTTCTGAAGGTGCAGATGCATGCCCCACCCAAGGTATAAACAGGATGGGTCATCCCTTGTCTGTGCCATCAGCCTTTGTTCTCAAGATGATTGTTTAACAGCCTTATGAGCCAAGTGACTTGCCCTAGGACATTAGTTCTCACACTTTGTGATAGTGAGGCACCCCCAATCCATGAAAAAGATTTCAAGCCTCCCTCAAATTTGGAAAATATCTTGGCCCTCCCCACAGGAAAAAATAAATCCTACTTTGCACAGTACACCAGGAATAAAGTGAAACTAATAAAGTTAATTGAGTATATTCTCTTTTTATTCAACCTATTGCTCTCTACCCCTGACCCGGCAACCCAGGTTATACTTGTCACTCCACCTTTCTGACTCTTGGGAACCTTGTTACTCTGTTTCCTCTCTGTCTGGAACAACTAACCTAGACACTTCATCTCCCCCTTACCTTACAGTTAGGTAACTTCCTGTACCCTTATCTCAGGTCACACATGAAAACATGCATCGGATCACTGTGCCTTTCCAAGTCACTAATTTGCATATAAATACCTTTTGTAGAAACAAGCTTTGCTTGATTCAGCATGCCTCCCCCAGGCATGAATTTCCATATACATATCTATGAACAAGCTTTGACTCAATGGGGACATCCTGGTCACAAATTTGTGCATAAGTAAAGAATCTCACCTGCAATTATCCATATTTAATTTGTTTTATCCTTTCACACAAAACAGCCAAAACTCACAATTTTAATACTGTACATTCTCAGACTTGACTGGGCCTTCCCTGGAACAAGCCGGGGCCTCCTTTGGGAGGCTGTCCTCATCATTTGAGAACCACTGCCCAGAGAACCAGGCCAGATGAAATTGTTCGATTACAAGTAACAAGTTCTCAAATTTCTTCAGCTTGAGCTGTTTGGAAGGAATTTTAGCTTGTATGAGGCAGATGTTACAGTAGCCTTAATGATGCTTTAAGGATAAAAACAAATGTTAAATAAGCAATAGTTACTTAATTCCTGATCACATACGTCTAAGCAAACTACCTGTAAAACAATAATTAAAAAGAATTACTGAGTAATTTCTTTTCCCTGTTGTTTTGTATAATTTACTGTCATTGTTTCGTGATGCCTGTAACACTTGCCTGCCACACTCTGCTTTTATTTATTTATCTGTACTGATGTGTAGCATTTGAAAAAGAGTCCCCAACTTAAAGGGTTGTAATTCCTATACCTCAATAAAAAAAATAAAAAAATAAATAAATAAAGCTAAGTGTAGGCTCCCACTGATGTAACCCTTAGTCACAAGGCCCCTACAATTCTGGGCTGCAGAGTTTTGCGCAGAACTTGCACTCTACCGCAGAATATCTGAAGTGCCATAGAATCCACTGTTCTTGGTGATTCTCTGTTTAGTTTTTCCATAGCACCTAGCTCCCATCCCCTCCTCTCATATGCAAAATCCTTCTATGCTCAGCATATGAGGTTGTCAGTTACATCACATCACATCATACATTAGCTAATGGCAGGGCTGCATTCTGCCATAGAAATGAATAGTCATCTATCTACCACTGCTCCTGCCCTCCCCCCGAGGAAGTGGCACAGCGCATCAGATACTGTGTTAGTAGCTCAGCCCATATTACAGCCTAATAAAATGTTTAGTTCTTAAGTTATTACACTTGGACCAGCTTAATTAAACCAATACTTCACAATAGCATAGTACTGTTAACGGAATACCTTACTTTGTACAGATTATTTGTGCCTTTAAGGCACAGAGAATTCCTCTGAAATTGATTTATTATATTTATTTAAGTCTTTGATAACCAGGTGTGTGCACTGATCCAGGGGACCGTTTTCAGGCACAACCAGGGCAGAGACTTCGGCACAGGAGAAATTACATACAGTGAATATCAAAGGGGATACAATGGTATTTTAATCAGAAACAGTGAAAATACAGAGCAGTTTACAATATGTCAGAAGAAAATCAAACAGATGTGCAGTACTTCACAATGAGCTGGAAAGGTAACAACATAAATATACTGTAGAAATAAGTAAATGCACAATAGTTCCCAAATGAGTCGAGGAATTGTGACAGTGGCTCAGCAGGTAGCACACTCATCTCTGAGGCTGGGAGGTCAGAAGGCTGTGGGTTCTATAACCACACCAGGCACTTGGGTTAATATCCCAATACTGACACTGTAGTGCAGCATGAGGGGAGTACTGCACTCCTGAGGTGGCATCTTTCAGATGAGACGTTAAACCGAGGTCCCATCTGCCTGTTCAGGTGGATGTTAAAGATCCCATGGCACTTCTCGAAAAAGAGTAGGAGTATTTAGTTTTGATATGATAGAGACATACAAGTATCTTACAGGGAGGAACAGGGTGCAGGAAAACACTATTTTTAAGTGAAAAAGATGTTCCAGGACTAGAGGGCATGGGATGAAGTTGGAGGGAGGACGATTCAGAGGAAACATGAGAAAGAATTTCTTCACAGAACGGGTGGTGGACAAGTGGAACACCCTGCCAGAGGAAGTGGTGGGGGCTGAAACAATCACGGGATTTAAGAATACATGGGATAGACATAAAGGAATTCTAGAGGTCAGGGGTAAGGGGAAACGGACTTCTAGGAAAACAAACTGAACTTACAAGCTCAAATGGGCAGACTGGGTGGGCCATAGGCCCTTATCTGCCGACACTGTCTATGTATCTATGTATTATAACAAAGTATCCACTAGAGAATAGTACAAAGTGAGAAACAAAGAAAAGAGATAAACAGGAAACAGAGGGGGCGCTAGAGAGCCAAGCACGAGACCAGACGTGGGTTGCTACAGTTCCATTTAGAGTACCAGTTCTAGTTCGATTTTTATTTTAAATTTGCTTACTTGGGCTGGAAATATTTCTAGAATTGGTTTCCTGGGCCCAGGAGCCACAGTTTGATATATCATTTGGATATGGACCATCAAAAATGAGCGACTGGTGGACAATCGCAAAAGCCTGGGCAGCCTCCTCTCCAATCTACGCTACAGCAACGCCCCAGTCAGCTGCATGATAGTGAGGAGCAGCCGCCTTGGGACCGAGTGCACCAAGTGATTACTGATTTGGATAAGAAATTTGAGCATTTGGGCTCCCAAGATGCTAAAATTGAAGTGGCAATGGCTTCAGCGAAAGAAGCAGATGACTACTCCTTGAAGACGCAAGCCGCAGTGGCCCAATTAACCACCAGAAATGGGCATCTCCAGACTCACTTAGAAATGTTTGAAAATGGTGCAAGGGTGATGAATATACGTCTGATAGGCTTACCAGAAGGTACCGAGTGAGAGGATCTTCTTACATTTATATGATCCAGGTTTTCTGAGGCTATTCCTGAGGAATTTGGAGTGGAGATCCAAAATGTGGTGAGGGCCTAGTGGGTGAACTTTCGAACCCAGTGATTTGACTAACAGACCTCCTGTATTGTCCTTATCATCACTACTGGCATGGAGCCACGAGATAAAATCTTGTAGTGGGCTCCACAATATCACCCTTTGCAGCTGGAGGATAGTGAGGTGCGGCTTTTCTCCGACTGGTCTTCTGTGACGAGAAGTCGCAGAAAACAATTTGACCCATTGCGCCAGCAATTGAGAGCTCCTGGAGTTGTTCACTTGCTCTTGGCTCCAGCGAGGTTGCGGATTACCTATGGTGGTAAAACTTAGTTGTTCTCAGACCCTAAAGAAGCTAGGAAAAAAGTAGATAAAATTGCTACTGAGTTTCGTTCAGCTGCACCAGAGCGAGAGATGGAAGAGGGACCCTCCGATTTGGACACTTGGAACGGTCCCTTTTCTTTTAGTAGCAGAACTGTGAAGTAAAGGTGTTCTTATTTATATGGCACGTGGGTTGGGAGTTATGTCTTACTGTTGCTCATGGAGAATGTTATTTTTTGTATTGCTCCAGATGTATTAAATTCGCTGTGATTGGTATGTTCAATTTATAGAAGGGACTCATGGTAATGCCTTTTATCTGTTTTTGCAAATTTCCTCACATGGATGGTGGCTTTTATGATAGTGGTAGGACTAGAACATCGGATTCTCTATTTCAGAGACATTTTGCAGAACTGATTAATCCTTTTGACTACATTTTGGGGAATATAAAGTTTCTCTTTGATACATATGTCCAGTAATATGGGGGAGGAGGAAAGTTTGTTTCTTATTTTCCCTTCATCTCTCAGGGGAAGTTGTACTTGAAGGGACACTGTGGTATATTACCCACTTAATATTTTTTCTTACTGTAAAGTTTTGGATATTTTTTCGTGGGAATAGTGACAGCAGAGATAGTTATATTATTTATTTTATTTGCACTTATATTGTTTTATTTCCCCATGGGTCATGGCTTGGAGAGCATATGTGTAAACTTATGTTGATATGTTTTATTGATACTGGAGTCCCCCATAAATTGTACCATGTTTAATAATCTCTGTCACATCTGGGTACTAAAATGTGCCTATTAACAATTGTATAGTATGACTGGGAGAGTTATTATGGTTTTCTCATGTAGTTGGCTGGTTCACTACAAAGTTTTATAAAAATAAAGTAAAAAAAAAAACAGGAAACAGAGAGTGGGCACAGAGTGCTAAAGGGGTAGGACAGTCATAAGAGCCGAGTTGGCGGCAATGTAGGTGAGAGTGGTGGCAAGTAGACGGAGAGCACAGGCATTTGGTCTCATTCAGTAGCCAGGTTTTGAAATGGTGGTTGAGAATGCTGTGGGTGTCAGCGGACTGGAGGGGCATGGGGAGACTGTTCCACAGAGAGGGAGCAGCAACTGACAGTGCTTTGCCACCCATAACAGTAGAGACTTTGGGGATTTCCATGGGGGGGGGGACTGAATAACTTGTAAAATGAATTAACCTGTCTTTAAAAAAAATTATAAAAGAATTATGCACAGAAAGGTGGAATAGAATGATGTGTAGATCTGCTGACAGACAAACCTGTTAAATGAATACCTGTACTGTACACATTTTACCAGGGTTATTGATTACATGTTATTATGGGCTGATAGAATTACCAAAAGCTATGATGAAATATTGTTTGCAAGGCCAGCCGTTGGACCAGTGGGTTACATGTTGTGTTCCCATGCCGGAGACTCAAGTTTGGAGATGAGCTTGAAGAGCTGGCCGGGCATCACAAAGAAGGGAGGGCCAATGCTATCACACACCACTGCTCTGAGCGTGGGAAGGTATAGCTCAGTGTTCTGTCACAGGGGTGGCATCTTGTGATGGGCGGGGAAGCCTTCCCTCACAAGGGGTTCACATATGTGCCATAGCCTGATGGGGCAATGTAGCGTATCCGGAGAAAAGGATTGGCATGAAAAATGAGTCTTGCAATATCTCCACTGTTCTGTTTATTCCATTTCCAAAGGAACCTGTACGAATGAAGATACAACTTCATGAACACAACAGTGGGAATTTATTTTAAAAAAAAATACGTTACAGATTGCATTTAAATATATGTGATACACAGTGAAGACCTCATGAGTGGCGTAAGCAGCATGAGTATAGATTGTTTCTCACACAAGGTGCACTTTGGGTATTTCATTTATGCAATAGGATAGGACTTTAAGTAACACATTTTTTAAGCTTTTTTTAATATTATTTCTAAGGGTCTGTGGGTTTATTTTTGGGACTTGTGGTACTGTGCATTCCTCTGTCCCATTTGCCATAGCCATTGCCATGGATGTGGTGTCAGGATGACAAGCTGACACTGTGATGTGGCAGTTCACTGCCTGGTGCTGCAGAACTTCCACAGAAATCACAAACCACCACCACAGAAATTCTGTGACAAACAGCAGTCCTGCTGCAGAACCTGGTCCCAAAGTGCCGTAGAAAAATTGGGGCCTTCTCCTTAGAACTGAGTGGATATGACCTGGGGAACCTTCCGTGTGTATGGGTCTATCTTGCTTACCAGGAGTTCCCTTACATCCCTTCCAAATGCTGTTACTTTGCCCCTTACAGAATATTTATTTTATTTTTTTATTTTAAATTATGATGACTGGGTAAGCCCACTGAGTCCATAGATCCCTTTTGCAGGGGTGACCCGAGATTAGCTACACATATATGGTGTGGCACCCCTGGACTCGCTGCACACAAAGGACCCACAAATGCTAAATGTCTTTGAGCACATCCATCTTTTTACTGAATAACAAACTGGACATGTCCATAGTCATATATAGGATCCAAAGATCTTTTCAGACCCTTTCAGTTCCTGTTCCTCCTTTAGAACTACAGTATGCATTCCACCTCCCTTACAGAACAATGCTGAAGTTCCAGACCCTTGTTCAGAGTTAAGGTGGATTCCAGTTCCCCTTTCAGAGCTAAATGCAATTCTTTTTGTGTTTCCTAGGATCCTGGACGCACTCCTGACCCCAATAGTAAACTGATCTTGGCTAAGCCAATCTCCAAACACAGCCTCTTCCTGAGATGCATGGCCACATAGAAACATAGAAACTGTCAGCAGATGAGGATTGCTAGGCCCATCCAGTTTGCTCGTAGGCCCTATACATGTATGCATCCACTCACCCTAAGTGGTCAATGGCTTTTCATCATTCCCTTCCCGCCCAAGGTTTTCCTGTACTTGTCCCAGGCATGTTTAAACCCCTCCACTGTGCTTACCCCTGCCACCTCTTGTGGCAGACTATTCCAAGCGTTCACCACCCTCTCTGTGTACAAAAAACTTCCTCACGTTATCTCTTAATCTCCACCCCCTCCAATTTCATACCTAAAAGTTTCTATTATGTTGCCCCTTTCTCTCCTCTCCTCCAGTGAGTACATATTGAGGTCTCTTAGTCTGTCCTCATATGTTTTGTGGTACAAACCATGCACCATCTTTGTCATCCTCCTCTGGACAGCCTCCACCTTGTTTTTTTGTTTTTTTTTACGTATCTTTTTCCCTCTGGTTGCGGCCCCATGGAGCATCTCTCAGGCAGCCTGATCCTTGTCCTGCCCAGCCTGAAGCCTCTCCGAACTGTGCCTTCCTCTCTCCTCCACACCCCACTGCCAACACCCCCAATTTAACCTGCCTGGGATGGGTCGTCCTCTCCTCTTGGGTGTGCTTACTAGTCAGACTCCGGTCGCAGGGCTGGGCCCTGTGAAGGAGGACCTGAAGGTCGGTTGGAGCAGGCCCGGCAAGGGGCATGGGGGACAGGTGCCATCGCCTTTCCCTGGCGCCATTGTTTTCCCTTGTTCTGTGTAGGACCTCCCCCCTTCCTGCATGGTGCACAATGATGCAACTGGCACACGGCAACCCTGCAGGCATCGACCACGCTGGATTACGTGCAAGTCTGGGTTGCTGCAGTGCCCCCAGCCTCCGCCGGGGGACACTAGCACACTGAGACATCCCTCCCCCCTGTACCTGGGGAGGCAAGCACCACAGTGGCACTCATCCTCAACCCTCCCCAGCTGACCCCTGGTGGCCCAAGCTCGCTCCCGGACCCAGGTCACTGGCGTTATGCGAGGTGTGGCGTCCAGCGCCTCAACCCTCAGTGCCACCGGGCCGATGGTCCTCCACCTTGTTTATGTCCTTACGCATGTGTGTGGTTTCCAGTACTGCATGCAGTACTCCAGGTGAGGTCTTACCAGTGTTTTATACAACAGCATCACCACTTCCCACCTCCAACTAGTAATACCTTTGTCTATGCACCCCAGCATTCCACTGGCCCCCTCTGCAGCCTTTGTGCACTGATTTGATACCTTAAGGTCATCAGATATGATAACTCCTAGGTCCCACTCCTCTTTGGTGATGGTCAGCACCTCCCCCAATCCTGTAGCTCTCCCAGGGTTACCCCCTACCTAGGTGCATTATCTTGCACTTTTTCATATTGAACCTCAGTTATCACACCTCCGACCATCTTTCAAGCTTCTCCAAGTCCCTCTTCATTTTCTGCACCCCTTCTGGAGTATCCACCCAGTTGTAGATCTTGGAGTCATCTGCAAATAGGCAGACCTTTCCTTCCAGCCCCTCTGCAATGTCACTAATGAAGAACTTGAACAGGACTGGTCCCAGTACTGATCCTTGTGGCACTCCACTGCTCACCCCTCTCTCCCCAGATTGTATCCCATTTACCCCCACCCTCTGCCTTCTGTCCATCAGCTAGTTTCTAACCCACTGTATCACCTTGTGCCCCATGCCCAGACTACTCATCTTGTTAACCAGCCTTCTGTATGAGACAGTATCGAAGGCTTTGCTGAAATCCTGGTAGGCGACATCTACGGCCCCTCCATAACTCACTTCCTTAGTCATCCAATCAACAAAATCTATCAGATTCATTTGACAAGACCTTCCTGATGTAAATCCATGCTGCCTCAGATCCTGGGCACCAATGGATTCCAGGTGTGCCACTATCCTTTCTTTCAGCAGTGTCTCCATGATCTTCCCCACCACTGAAGTGAGGCTGACTGGCTTGTAGTTCCCTGCATGCACCCTACTACCACTGTTGTGCAGTGGGACTGCATGCATCCTCCTCCAGTGCTCTGGAACCATGCCTGTGTTAAGTGACTCTGAACAGGGTGGCCAGAGGTGCTGCTAGTTCTCTCCGCAGCTCCCTTAATATCCTCGGGTGTATGTCATCTGGCCCCATGACTTTATCCACCTTTAGCTTTGTGAGTTCCTCCCAAACTCTCTCCACTATAAATGGACTGGTGTCGACTTCTCCCCTTCCAATTGTCTTTGCTCCCCAACTGTGGTTCTTGACCCTCACCCTCCTCAGTGAATACTGGAACAGAAGTATTTGTTCAGTATTTCTGCCTTGTCTAGATCTCCCTCCTTGCACTCTCCCTCCTCGCCTTTGAGTCTCACAATCTCCCTGTTTTTTTTCTATCGCTGATGTACCTGTAGAATATCTTGTCCCCTTTTTTCACAATCCATGCTGAACTCTCTTCTGTCTGTACCTTGGCTTTCCTAACAGCCTTCCCTGCCTCTCCTAGACATTCAAGGTACACCTCCCTGTCCTCCTCTCTTTGGGTCCCCTTATACTTCCTGAAACTTGCTCTTTTTGCCCTTACTTTGTCTCCTACTTCTTTAGGGAACCAAAGTGGTTTCTTCTTTCTTTTCCCTTTGGCCACTATCCTAATGCATTGGTTAGTTACCTCCATGATGGTTCCTTTTAGTCTCTCTGGAAGAGTCTTACAGACCTTGATAAAAGTACTAATTTTAGCAGGCTCATCAGATAACCTAATAGTCTTCAGGTAAAACACCTCTGGCTGGAAGCTGCAACACTGGACTAAAGATTTGCAAGAAAGTGAGTTGTGCTCACAACAGAGGGAGGTGAATCTTACAATTTACAATTGTCTTTGGTTTGAAGCAGATTCCTTAGGAAAGTTAATATTCTTCAGGTGGAGGATACTTCTAACTGAAGGGTGAAATAAGGAACTTAGAATTATCAGAAAAGGCAGTCTTTCAATCAACAGAGGGAGGTGGAGCTTGCTTTACTTTTGTTACAATTGTTAAGATTTTCAGTGCAGGAAGAGTTTCAACCCACAGGGGCTTACTACTGTTTTCTGTGTCTGCCCTTCTATACAGCTGACGTGTTTTGGGGCTGACTGCTTTCAGAGCACAAGTCACCAGGCTGTTTTGGAGCTGGGGAGGTTTACCTGTGTCTGACTTGGATGTCTGGATTTTTCTCTGTTTGATTAGCAGGGTATTTTCTCTGTCAAATTATCGTGTAGGGCATCTTGCTGACAGGAAGGCACTCATCGCAGTGGTAGGTCAGAGCTTTTAGCTGATTGTTTCATGAGGGCACAGTTTAGACCCAAACCCCTCCACCCCTCACCCACCCCTGGAAATAGTTCCTTTATACCTGGGGTTCTGACATCATTTCCTCAAGAAGGCAAGGTGCATATCACTGTCATATCCTCTCTAGCACACTGCACTGACAATATAAGCATACACATTATATAAATACATATATTTCTGTAAAACACACCAATCTCACACACACACACACACACACAAAAAAAAACTAAACAAGGTAGACAGTTATGTGGGGAGTAGTGCAATGTAATGGCTGTGGGGCAGCAGTCTTCCGGGAGTCTTTCTGGAGGCTGAGATGCTGCCCTGTTTGCAGACAACTAACTGCCCTGAGGGAGGAAGTTGCCCGTCTTCAGGCCACATTGGACGGCAGCAAGGGAACCTCCCCCATCCAGGGAGCACCAGAGCCACCACCACCACTATCTCAGAAGTAGCGAAGAAAGCACAGCAGTTGGACCACAGTGGGCTCAGGGAGCTTAAGAGTGGTGGAACAGAGGCACACTGAGTCAGTTGTTCCACTCCACAATCCGTACACCATTCTGGGGGAGCATAGTTCCCCTATGGATGCACCCACAGAGGAGACTAAGGAGGGTGCAGACAACTGTCACAAGGGAGGCCCTCAGGAAGGAGGCAGAGGGCACCACAGGGAAAGGAAGCAGCTCCTGGTGGGGGACTCAATTATTAGGGGGATAGAACTGGGGGGAGCAGGGAAAACTGAAGCAAGGTGCCTGCCTAGTGCCATGGCTTGGAGGGACAGGAAGCACATCCTTAGGATCACGAGAACAGTTGCACGGGAGTCTGAGCTGGACGTCATTGTCCACCTAGGGACAAATGACTTGGCTCATCATGAGATCAGAGCAGTGCAGAAGGACTTTATAGAGTTGGGGAGGGGTTTAAGACAAGTAGCACACACAGTATCCTTCTCAGAGGTGCTGCCTGTCAGTGGCATGGGTGAGGCGGTACTTGCACCATGCAGTTTAAGAATAGTTGAAAAAATAGTGTGGAGCACAGGGTTTGGCTTCATTGGGGACTGGGGTTCCACCTGGAGGACACTAGCCTATACTGGCAGGATGGTCTGCATCTGTCCAGGAAGGGAACAAGTCTTTTGGGCAATCAGTTTAAATGCTTCATTAGCAAACTTTTAAACTAGTCAAGGGGGGAGGCACTGATAAGCAGCAGGAAAATCCCAGCCTTCCCCTACAAAACAGGGTACTAAATGAGAAAAAGACCAAGGTAGAAAGGTCAGTGGGGGATGCTGCTACAGAAGGTAAAGCCATCAAAAAATGGAGAGCAATGAGTACCAATGCCCATAATCTGGGTAACAAGCTTCCTGAATTAGTGGCCTTAATGGAGGAGGAACATCTGGATATTGTGGCAGTCACAGAAACATGGTACACACAGAACCATGACTGGGATGTAAACATACCAGGATACACTATCTACAGGAGGGACAGGGAGGGTAAAAGAGGAGGAGGAGTAGCTCTCTACATAAGAGAAGAAATCAAAGCAACAGAACAAAAGGGTAAAGGGAGGAGAAGAAGCACTGTGGGTCAATTTGAAGGCAGGCAATGGCACCACAATCCGCACAGGGGTTGTATACAGACCCCCCTCTCAAGGGGAGGAAATGGAGAAGGAAATGATAGAAAGTATACTTAAAATGGCAGATAAAGGGGAGATATTGCTGATGGGTGATCTGAATATGTCAGATGTTAACTGGAGTGCAGTTGCAGCAGCCACTTCCAAGAGTGGGGTTATTCTAGATGCCCTACAGGGGGCATGCCTTGGACAACTAGTATTGGAACCCACTCGAGAGGGAGCAATCTTAGACCTGGTTCTTTAAAATGGAGATGGAGAGAGGATCACAGATGTAGAAGTGGGTAGCCATCTGAGAACTAGCGACCATCGAACAGTATGGTTCACAATAAACACAGCAATAGAGTCAAGCCATACAAAAGCAAATGTACTGGACTTCAGGAGGGCTGACTTTGCCAAAATGGGTGAGTGCCTAAGGAATGCACTAGCAAATGGGCAGGAAGGAGGGGTGGAAGAACAATGGGGAATAATAAAAACTACCATCACAGAGGTAACAAGCCTTTGTGTGAAGCAAATAAACAAAACAAAACAATGTAAGAAACCTCTATGGTTCTCAAAGGAGGTGGCAGAGAAGGTTCAAGAGAGAAAAAGAAAGCATTCAGAAAGTACAAGGAATCACAGAAGGAGCAGGACAGAGAATTGTATCAGTTAAAGCAAAAGGAAGCTGGGAAGGCAGTCAGAACAGCAAAGGCCCGAACTGAGGAAAAGAAAGCCAACTCAGTAAAGAAGGAGGATAAAACCTTTTTTAGGTACATCAGGGAGCGAAGGAAGACTAAAGGAGGGATAGTGAGGCTTAATAAAGGGGAGGAGGGTGAGCAGAGGGTGACTGTGAAAAGGCAGAGGTACTAAACCAATATTTTTGCTCAATATTTACAAATGAAGAGGGGGAGGTACCTTAAAACAAACAATAGAAACACTCTGGATACAGAAGTTGATACCAGCCCATTTACAGAAGAAAGGGTTCTGAAAGAACTCTTAAAACTGAAGGTGGACAAAGCAATGGGGCCTGACAGGATTCATCCTAGAATTCTAAAAGAACTAAGGGTAGAACTAGTGACACCACTGACTACCCTCTTTAACAAATCATGGGAGGATCGGGTGGTACCTGAGGACTGGAGGAGGGCAGATGTGATTCCCCTTCACAAAAGTGGGAGCAGGGCAGAAGCAGGAAATTGCAGACCTGTTAGTTTAACCTCAGCGATAGGGAAAATGATGGAATCACTTCTGAAGGAAAGAATTGTCGAGTACCTAGAGGCCAGAGGGGCACAGGACCCAAGGCAGCATGGATTCACAGCAGGAAGGTCATGCCAGATGAATCTAATAGATTTCTTTGACTGGGTGACCAAAGTAGTAGATCAGGGAGGGGCTGTGGACATGGCCTACCTAGACTTTAGCAAGGCATTTGACTCAGTCTCACACAAAAGATTGATATACAAGTTAGCCAGCTTGGGAATGGGTCCCTAGATGGTAGCCTGGTAAAGAATTGGCTGGAGAATAGGACACAGAGAGTAATAGTAAATGGAGTCCACTCTGAAGAAAGGGGGGTTACTAGTGGGGTGCTGCAGGGTTCAGTATTAGGACCAGTCCTCTTCAATGTCTTTGTAAGCAACATTGCAGAGGGACTGGAAGGAAAAGTAGGTCTCTTTGCAGATGACACAAAGATCTGCAACAGAGTTGATGCACGAGGTAGGTGGAAAGGATGAGAAGGACTTGGCAAGGTTAGAGGAATGGTCAAATGTATGGCAGCTTAGATTTAATGCTAGAAGTGCAAGGTAATGCACCTGGGAAACAAAAACCCAGAGGAAGAGTACACAATGGGGGGTGAGATACTAACAACAACAAAAATGGAACGGGACCTGGGGGTAGTCATATCAGATGACTTAAAGGTGGGCAAGCAATGTGAGAGGGCAGTAAGGAGGGCTGGGAGGATACTGGGATGCATAGGGAGAGGCATCACCAGTATAAAACAGGAAGCTGTTATCCCTCTGTACAGACAGCTGGTGAGACCCCATCTGGAGTACTGTGTGCAGTTCTGGAGACCCAATTTCCACAAGGACATGGACAAGATGGAAGCTGTCCAGAGGAGGGCAACTAAAATGGTGCAGGGTCTGCACCGGAAGACATATGAAGAGAGACTAAAGGAGCTTAATATGTATAGCCTCGAGGAAAGGAGGGAAAGGGGGGACATGATAGAAACTTTCAAGTACCTCAAGGGAATCAGCAAAGTCCAAGAGGGTAGCATCTTTCAAAAGAAGAGGCATGCAAGAACAAGGAGGCACAATTTGAAGATGGGGGGGCAGCTCAGAGGTAATGTAAGGAAATATTTTTTCATAGAGAGGGTTGTGGATGCATGGAACGGCCTTCTGGAGGAGGTTGTGGAGTCGAAAACAGTGGTTAAATTCAAGCATGCATGGGACAGCCATAAGGCAATTCTAGGGGGTGGGGGTTGAAAGAAGTAGGCTGCTGGTCAACTAAGATCTGCAGCTTATCCATTAGGTAGGGAAATGGGTAGACTGGGTGGGCCAAGCGGTCCTTATCTGCCGTCAAATTCTATGTATCTATGTTTCTCTCCCACTGTTCCTTCATCCCCTCCATTGTCTCTACCTTCTTCAGGGCTGCTCTTAAACATCTACCCATTTCATTGAAATCCGCCCTCCTGAAATCTAATATTTTTGCCCTTGTGTGGCTTAATTGAGTTCCTGTCTCCATGTCAAACCACACCATGTGGTGGTCGCTGGATCCCAGCTGCCCCTCCATCTGGATTCTTTTGACTCTGTTCCCATTGGTCCATACCATATCTAGAATAAATTTGTCCCTGGTGGGCTTATGCACCAGCTGTCTGAGTCCAACCCCCTGCAGGGATTCCAGGATGGCTGTGCTTCTGGCACAAGTAGATGCCTGGGTGGTTTAATCCACATCTGGCATATTGAAATCTCCCATTGACAGGATTGCACCTTTAGCTATCATGTCATGAATTTCCTCCACTAGTACCATGTCCACTTCCTCTCTCTGTGCCGGAGGTCTGTATATCACCCCTGTACGTGTTGCTGTGCCATTTCCTGGTTCAAGGGTGACTCACATTGCCTCAGCCGCCCCCTGCCTTCCCAGTACTTCTGTAGCCTTTATGCCTTCTCTGATGTACAGGGCCCCCCCTCCCTTTTTATCTTCCCTGTCCCTTCTAAACAGTGTATAGCCCGGCACACTGATGTCCCAGCTGTGATTAGCAGAATACCATGTCTCTGTTATTGCTGCTATGTCAAGGTCTGCATCTGTCATCAAGGTTTCCAGGTCTGGAACTTTATTTCTCAGACTGCAGGCATTTGTGAACATTACCTTCCATGTTTTACTCCCTGCCCTCCCTCTGTTCCTGTTTTCTCTACTTTGCCTCTTCCTCCTGCTCCAGTATTCATGCTCATGTGCTCTTGCCCCCTTATCCCCCCTTATAAACATTTCCCCCTGCCTGCCCCTCACTGCTCGCTTCAGTTGTTCCTGTTGTCAACTTGTACTTTTGCATGTTCTCATGGTGGGAGGGTTCCTAAGCCTCCTGGCTCACCTGGCTCTCCCTCCTTGGCCAGTTTAAATGCTCTCTGCTGAAGCATTCCAACTTCTCTCTAAGGACTGAGGTCCCCTTTCTGGACAGATGCAGGCCATCCTCCTGATACAAGTTTGCATCTGCCCAGGTTGGGCCCTAGTCCCCTATGTAGCCAAATCCTTCCCTTCCACACCAATCCTTCAACTGGAAGTTGAAGGTTCAGATGTGGAGTGCCCTGGCCTCCCCCATGCCTTGGACAGGTCGCACCTCCGAGAATGAGACAGAATATGCTACCTGTTTCAGGTCCCCTCCCAGCTTCCTGAAATCCTCCTGGACTCTGGCTAACTCTACCCTCCTCCTTGCCAGGTCATTGGTCCCCAGGTGGACAGTGACATCCAGCTCCTCCCTCCTGGCTATCGACATAATGATCCTATGGATTCACTTCCCATCCCTCCATGCAGCGCTTCCTGGGAGGCACTTGACCTCCCTCTTCCCCCTGCTAGGTGTTCCTAATTTCACACCTGATACAAGAGAGTCCCCCACTAGGAGAAGCTTCCCCCTCCTCTGGGCTCCCTTGCCCCCCTTTCCTGGGACTCCGGCTTGGAGATCCCAAACATCCTCCCTGGTTCCAGCTGTGGGTGCCTGTGTGGGGCATTCCCATTCCCCCAAACAGCTTAAGAGTTATTAAGCTGGACCAGTTGGGGGATGTGCCTCTAACCCTTCTCCACTCTCCCTGAGTCCTTCTTCCTGAGCAACCTTTGAGGTCGATGTTGTAGACCCGGTGGTCTCTGGGTGAGGGTGGATGCTGCCTGTAACCTGGCCACCTCTGCATGGAGATAGGCAACCTCCTCCCTTAGCCCAGAGAGGTGCCTGCAGATATGGCATCATCACAGCCTGTAGAATGTATCCCTGAAGACTTTTGCTCCACAGCCACTGCACTGCACCACTCCTGTCATGTCTGATGAGATCTGACCTGCAATATAATCTAGGTACACCCTCTAGATAAATCCCTATGCTCCTCCCTGCCCTCAGGGTGGAACTGCCTGTGTGGTGTAGGAAGGTGTAACACTGTGGGCCCACACCCTATAAAAGGTGGACTAGCACAGGGGTGGGAGGGTTGAGGGGTGTGAGGGTGGGATTACCCACTGGCTGTGTCCAGAAACAATCAGATGAGGACTCCTTTATCCTATGTTCACAGAGGACAAGCCCCAATGATAAAAATAAATAAATAAATAAATAAATAAAAATAATAATAGTTCCCCAAATTCGTTGAAATATGAGACCTGCACTTAAAGTAACAGACTCAAACAAGTATAAACAGTTACAAGCTTACCAGCAACTAAATGATTCACTCCTGCCCCTCCAGAAACTTAGCAGCAACAGAAAGGTAAATCTACCTGAGCCAAACTAAGTCTGCTTCAGCCCTGCTGCTATGTGACAGAACTGATTGGTATTTATTTTATTTTTATTTTTATTTAGCTTTTGTTTACAGAGTAAGGTGCACTAGCCATAGAAATGACTATTTTCAGACATGACCCAGGAGGTTACCATAGAGCGTATATGATACGGAGAGAGACAGAATATTATGAAAGAGGTAGCTAAATACAATATCACTTGAATAAAATACAATATCACTTGATGACAGAGACAAAATATGATATACTGTCATAGACTTAGTTACACAAACTAGTACCTATAGAAGAAAAGAAAAATGCAGTCACATAAGGCATTTGAAAGTAGCATTTAGGGGTATGATATAAGGTAGTAACAAATAGTTGCAGGCAACAAAAGGGTGGGGTGTAAAGGGTAGACAGTCAGTTGGGTAAAATATAAAGGTAAGTGCAGACATAATAATGGACACAAAGGAAAGGGGGGAGTAGATTAACAGTGGAAGGGGAAAGCAATCAAGGGACAGACACTCAGTGGAGCGGAAACAAGTTAAGTGCAATCAAATAGAAAATGAGCAGAGAGAGATGAAGTGGGATGGGGGCCACTACTGGCATGATCAAATCAATGGAGAAACAAGCAAGGAGAGTAGCTCAGACAGGCAAGAGCTTGTTTGGGGAGGATAGGTAGGGGTAGGGTAATAGAAATAGGATAAGATGGGGAGGACTAGGTAGGATCAAAGCAAATTTAGTTAGGAACTTTCTCAGCTCCTTTGTAAATGCAGCATGAGTTACTGTAGAATGGATGGCAAGGGGAAAGGAGTTCCAGTGCACAGGGGCAATATGAGATTATACAATGGCAAGAAAGAATCCTGGTTTCTGATTGGTCAGTTGGCTATCACAGCAGGGATGTTATCCTGGCATAACATCCCTGCTGATTGTTTGGATGATTTCGATCCCCATCCCCTCCATGATCATCTCCTCTTTCTCTTAAGAAACAAAAATATGTTTACACACTAACAAAAACATTCTTTAAAATTATTTTTTTATTATAAAACAACAAGCCATTGTATAATAGGAATAATGCCCTCCAGGGTGGGAGTTATGCTGGGATAACATCCCTTCTCG
This sequence comes from Neoceratodus forsteri, assembly GCA_016271365.2. Classification (NCBI taxonomy): domain Eukaryota; kingdom Metazoa; phylum Chordata; order Ceratodontiformes; family Ceratodontidae; genus Neoceratodus; species Neoceratodus forsteri. The sequence goes on along the minus strand of CM028131.1, from coordinate 1,652,838,576 downwards.
GGTGTTGGACGCCCTCGGCCAGTGGCCTCGGGCCCAACCACCGAGTGGGATATCCCAACCACACCCTATCAAGGCGATATTCGCTAATAAGCTACCGGCACCCTTGGAGGTTTACATCTTGGGACATGTAGAGAGATAGATCAGCTGTGCATAGGCCATAGGAGGAGGATTGAGGGAGCAGTAAGGAGGCCAGAGATGAGGGTGTTTGCGATCTGATGACAACATCTGTCAGAGAGTCAAGGCAGAGGAGCCTGAGGGCAGAAGGGGAGAGCCAGTTAAGGCCTCATTAAACAGCTCCTCTCCAAGCTCAGACTCCACATGCTGACACCAAGCAGCAGTCTTCAGTGTTCCCTCAAAGTCATCATGACCAGCTCCAACAGGCTGCATAATTGCAATGAGTGCCACTAGGTCAGCCAGGGAGCTCTCCCCATGAGCGATGAAAGCCTTGTCCTGCAGGAATTTGTCCTCAGACTGCTTCAGGGATGTGTTGAGATCCTCCAGGGCTGCCTCCAACTTTTCTGTAGGGGCTGGAGGTCCTAAGATCATGGGGATCTTGGCCTTCAGCATGAAAACCTTACCAGCATGGATGGAGATAGCGGTGTGCTGCCAAGACAGAAACTCATCCACCTGAGCCCATTTCTGCAGGTCCAGTGGGTACATATGCCACTCTGGCAGAGTGTGGTTCCTCTATAGAGGCACCCGCAGTGGAGACCAAGGAGGATGTTGGGAACCTCCACAGAGGAGACCCTCAGGAGGGTGGCATGGGACCCCACAGGGGAAAGAAACAACTCCTGGTGGGGGACTCCATTGTTAGGAGGACAGAACTGGGGGAGGGAGGGGAGAGGGAGGTAAGGTGCCTGCCAGGTGCCATGGCATGGAGAGACTAGGAGCAAATCCTCAGGATCGTGGGAGCAGCTGCATGGGGGAGGGAGCTGGATGTCATTGTCCACCTAGGAACAAATGACCTGGCTGAAAAAGGGATCAGAACAGTGCAGGAAGAGTTTGTGGAGTTGGGGAGAGGCCTTAGACAAGTAGCACATACGGTAACCTTCTCGGAGGTGCTGCCTGTCCATGGCATGGGTGAGGCTAGGGTGCTCCACACCATGGGATTCAATCAGTGGTTGAAAAACTGGTGCAGAGTGCAGGGGTTTGGCTTCACTGGGCACTGGGGGTCCATCTGGAGTGATGCAGGCCTATACTGGTGCGATGGTCTGCATCTATCCAGGAGGGGAACCAGGATCCTAGGTGATAGGTTGAAATGCTTCATTGGCAATCATTTAAACTAGACAAGGGGGAGGCAGTGAAAAGGAGCAGAGAAATCCTAGCCCCCCCAAAAAAGATCAGGGTAGTTAGTGAGGTAAACACCAAGATAGAGACATTGATAGGGAGAAGGGCAGGGGTAAATGGAGAAAACAACAAAGGCAGTAAGGACAGAGATGGGGCAAAAAGGGGTAAGGCCATCAAGAAATGGAGGGTAATGAGCACCAATGCCCATAGTCTGGGCAACAAGCTCCCTGAACTGGTGGCTTTGATGGAAGAGGGATGCCTGGATATTGTGGCAGTCACAGAAACATGGTACACAGAGAACCATGACTGGGATGTTAACATACCAGGGTACACAACCTATAAGAGAGACAGGGAGGGTAGAAGAGTGGGAGGAGTAGCTCTCTATGTAAGGAAAGGGATAAAAGCAATGGAACAAAAGAGTGAACAGGGAGGAGAGGAGGCACTGTGGGTCACATTAGAGACTGGAAAAGGCACCACAGTCTGCACAGGGGTTGTATACAGACCCCCATTTCAGTGGGAAGGAATTGACCAGGTTATGATGAAAGGCATCCTAAGGTTGGCAGAAAAAGATCAGATATTGTTGATGGGGGACCTGAATACGCCAGATGTTAACTGGAGCACTTTTACTGTAGCCACATCCAAGAGCAGGGCCATTCTCAATGCATTACAGGTGCATGCTGCAGACAGCTAGTGTTGGAACCCACTTGGGAGGGAGCAATCTTACACCTCATACTCTCAAATGGGGACAGTGAGAGGATCTCAGTTCTAGAAGTGGATAGTCACAATACACTCAGCTGCAGAGTCAAGCCATACAAAAGTGAGGGTACTGGACTTCAGGAGAGCTGACTTTGTTAAAATGGGAGAGTGCCTTAGAAAAGCACTAGCAAACAGGCAAGAAGGAGGGGTGGAGCAACAATGGGAAAACATCAACAACTACCATCACAGAGGCAACAAGCCTTTGTGTGAAGCAAATAAATCAAAATGAAAGAAAAAGCCACTATGGTTCTCAAAAGAGGTGGCGGGGAAGGTTAGGGAGAAAAAGGTAGCATTTAGAAAGTATAAGGAAACACAGAAGGAGCAGGACAGAGAACTGTACCAGTTAAGGCAGAAGGAAGAGGGGAAGCCAATCAGAATAGCAAAGGACCAAACTGAGGAAAAGATAACCAACTCGGTTAAAAAGGGGGATAAAACCTTTTATAGGTACATTAGGGAGCGTAGAAAGATAAAGGGAGGGATAGTGAAGCTGAATAGAATGGACGGTTGTTGGGGAGAGAGGGACAATGAAAAAGCAAGGATACTGAATGAATACTTCTGCTCAGTATTCACAAAAGAGGCGGGGGGGGAGGTACCTAATACAATTAACAGAAGCACTCTGGATAGGAGGGTCGATCCCAGTCCTTTCACAGAAGAAAGGGTTCTGAAAGAACTCCTAAAACTGAAGGTGAACAAAGCAATGGGGCCTGACAGGATTCACCCCAGAATTCTAAAAGAATTAAGGGGAGAACTAGTGACACCACTGACTACCCTTTTTAATAAATCATGGAAGGATGGTGAGGTACCTGGGGACTGGAGGAGGGCAGATGTGATTCCCCTTCACAAAAGTGGGAGCAAGACAAAGGCAGGAAACTATAGACCTGTCAGTTTGACCTCTATGGTAGGGAAAATTATGGAATCACTTCTGAAGGAAAGAATTGTTGGGTACCTAGAGGCCAGTGGGGCACAGGACCCAAGGCAGCATGGATTCACAGCAGGAAGGTTCATGTCAGAGGAATCTAATCTATTTCTTTGACTGGGTGACCAAAGTAGTAGACCAGGGAGGGGCTGTGGACATGGCCTATCTAGACTTTAGCAAGGCATTTGACACAGTCACACACAAAAGATTAATAAACAAATTAGCCAGCCTGGGAGTGGGTCCCAGGGTGGTAGCCTGGGTAAAACATTGGCTGGACAACAGGACACAGAAGCTAATAGTAAACGGAGTCCACTCTGAAGAAAGGGGGGTTACTAGTGGGATACTGCAGGATTCAGTACTGGGTCCAGTCCTTTTTAATGTCTTTATAAGTGACATTGCAGAGGGACTGAAAGGAAAAGTATGCCTCTTTGCAGATGACACAAAGATCTGCAACATGGTTGATACACAAGCATGGGTGGAAAGGATGAGAAGGGACTTGGCAAGGGTGGAGGAATGGTCAGAAGTATGGCAGCTTGGATTCAATGCAAAGAAGAGCAAAACAATGCACCTGGGAAACAAAAACCCAGGGGAAGAGTACACAATGGGGGGGGGTAGTAACAACAACAAAAAAGGAAACAGATCTGGTGGTAATCATATCAGATGACCTTAAGGTTAGCAAGCAATGTGACAAGGCAGTAGGGAGAGCTGGGGGGATACTGGGATGTATAGGGAGAGGCATCACCAGCAGAAAACAGGAAGTTGTTATCCCTCTGAACAGACAGTTGGTGAGACCCCATCAGGAGTATTGCATCCAGTTCTGGAAACCCCATCTCTGCAAGGACATAGACAGGAGGAGGGCAACTAAAATGGTGCAGGATCTATAAGAGAAGCCATACGAGGAGAGACTAAAGGAGCTTAACATGTATACTCTTGAGCCGGGTTTCTCAAATGGCGAGGCCAGACTCCTAGGGGAGGCCCCAAACTGTTCCAAGGGAGGCTCAAGCAAGCCTTAAAATGTACTATATTTAAATGTCAAGTTTTGGGTGTTTTGTGTGAAAGGATGCAGCAAACTGAAAGCATGCAAATTTATGTACAAAATGGTTACCAGGAAAGACATGCTCAACAAACACTTGTTTCCTGGTATGACATGGGGGACAGCTGTATGGAGGAAATACAATTCTTAGAAATTGTGCAAAATAAAATGCAAATGAATAGGAACAAGGTAACAACAGCCCCATTACACCGGCTGCAGAAAAGCACAAATATAAAGGCTAAGCAGAGAGATACTAGGAGCAAGACCAGGAGGGAGCAAAATGGTCCCTGAGAAGGTGTGTAAGAGCAGGGTAAAACTGATAAAGAAAACAGTCTGACTCATGGAGGTGTTGCAACGAGGGATAAATAGGGTCCAAAAGTCAGAAGTGTGGAGCAAGTAGACTGACCTGGGGAGAGAGGTTATAGAAAGGGAGAATAAACTCAACGACTCAAATGCACTTCATTGGATTCTTCCTGTAATGTGCAAAGTATGATAGTTGTTCTAATTATGGGGAGGCCCAAAATGTTTTCTGTAGTAAGGGGAGACTCAAGATCTTTTCCAAGGCTTTGGGGAGGCTCACTATGACAAAGTGTGAGAACTCCTGCTCTTGAGGAAAGGAGGGAGATGGGCACATGATTGAAATTTTAAGTACCTCAGTGGAATCAATAAAGTCCAAGAGGGTAGCATCTTTCAGGAAAAGAGATGTGCAAGAACAAGGGGACACAATTTGAAGATAGAAGGGGGGATGACTCAGGGGCAATGTGAGGAAGTATTTTTTTCACAGAGAGGGTGGTGGAGACATGGAACTGCCTTCCTGAGGAGGTTGTGGGGTTTAAAACTGGGGGAGAATTCAAGAATGCATGGGACAGACATAAGGCAATTCTTGTGGGGGTAGAAAGAAACAGGCTGTTGGTTAACTAGGACCTGCAGCTTATCCATTAGGTAGGGAAATGGTCAGACTAGGTGGGCCAAGTGGTCCTTATCTGCCATCAAAGTCTATGTTTCTATGTTACCAGTGATCAGAGGTTTTGTACTTCTGAGCCAGGTACATAAGAATACTTTCGGCCATGGTCATCTCCATGGGCAGGAACTAGAAGGGAAAGAATCAGATTTGTTACCGTACAGTAGCTTCTTCTTGTTTTTACATTGTTTCTTGTGGATTTTACTTGGTAGAAGGTTATTTCTTTTCTTTCTTACTACTTCTAAGGGGCTAGCAGGGTATTGTTTTGGGGCTGTTGGAATTTTGAAAACTGTTTTGATGGCTATAAGTGGGCTTATTTGTTTGATGTTTCACTGTGTAGCAGGCTGCATTTGTAGAGGCCTGTTTCTTCTGATTTAAAACCTATTTGGTGTGATTTAACTGGGGCTGTTTCTTTGAATAAGAGACCTATATCTTCTAATTTCAAGCCTATTTTGATGTGTTGTTGGTGAAACTGTTTGAATTGGAGACCTGTTTCTTTTGGCAGCAAACCTATTTTGGGGGCTTTGAGTAGAATTGTGATTCATTTTTGCTGGCTTCACTAGCTGCAAAGGTTAGTGCATAGTGGGGGAAGGGTGCTAATGGTCTGACCAGGGGCCTCAGCTACCTGATTGTTTATGGAAGACTTGGGTTGGTCCCACCCCAACCCTCACCCACCCGCCCCTGGTCCATGATTTCCTTTATACCAGGGGTTCTGACATCACTTCCTCAAACGGGCAAAGGATATGCACCTGTCATAGCAGAAGCAGACATCCAGGAAAGGAACAGCAGCGAGTGAAGAGGTGACTGCTATCTCAGTGGAAGGGAAGTAACTGCAAATCTAGGAGCTTTCATTGTTACTTCTTTGCATTGCTATTGCATTGTGGAAAGGAGGAGTAGGAGTTTGAAGAAGGTTGTGCAATAGCTACTTAAAGTCTCTTTTTGAGTTTGGATAGGAAGGTTAGGAATATAAAAAGCAGTTGCTCAATCTATCTAAACATGTACAACAAAGGGGGTAAGGGAAATTAAGAAAAGAATGTTTTGCACTGATAGAGGGGAAGGGAGACCTGGGGGAGTGTTTGGTATCCTGCATCTGGAAGGGTGGGGGGTTGCTGGTGGGCAACAACAGCAATGGGTAGGGTGGTAGGCTGCAACAACTGCGGTGCACCAATCTTTCTAAAAATTGCCTGGAGTGTGGAAGGATGTTTAGTGTGCAACCACATAGAGAAACTCAGAAAGGAGATTGAGGTTCTGCAGGAGGAACTAAGATAGGCAAGGTAGACTGGGGATGGGTTTAGCCCAATACTGGAGGGAGGAAGAATGGGAGATGAGGGAGGGGGATTTAAGCCAACAGTGGTGAGGAGAGGGTCAGAAGAAGGGAAGCAGGGACAAGGGGGCCCAGGCCAGGAAGAACGATTGCCGGGGAAACCAGGTCAGGAGACAAAAGACAAATGGAAGGAGGAGATAGGGACTTGCGAGGGGAGGCGAAGAAGTGGCAAAAGTCATGGAGTGGAAAGGAGAGAACAGGTTACTATGAAGAGAGAGGGAGCGGGCATTTGTGAAGGGCCTTCAGAAAATAGTTGTGCACTGCTAGAGAGGAAGAAGGTGGAGGAGGGAAATGATGAAATTAGAGGAGTAATTGATAAATGCCTGGACCAAACCGGAGCAGGGAGACATTCTGCTGGAAGAATTGCAACAGGGGCAAAATGGGGAAATAATGTGCAGGAGGAAAAAGAGGATCCAGAAATGAGAGAGGGAGATGAATGGAAGTAAGCAGGGAGTAAGAGTGGTGGAATCTTAGTGCCTAGTGCTCAATACTAAGAGGAGTCAGGTGGGGTAGCAAGGGAGAGAGGCATAGTCGCATTTGGGTGGAGGCCATGCCAGGAATGACAGCAGAAAGGGTGGGACAATCTGTTCTGAAATATGCTAGAAGGGGTAGGGACAAGCCTCATTTAATTATACATCTTGGGACGAATGACCTGGCTGACAAGACAGTAGATATAGTCCAGACGAGGTTTGAGGAACTAGGACAAGTATGTGAGGGGGCAGGAAGATCAGTAACTTTTTCGGAGATACTTCCAGTGCCCAAAGCAAGCACAACAAGAAAGCTGATAATAGAGGAATTTAACGGATGGCTAAGAACCTGGTGTTATGCTAAAGGGTATGGGCTGTTGGGGGTGGGAGGGACCTGGGAGGACAGTAGTCTCTATGCCAAGGACAGACTACACTTGAGTGAGGAGGGAAAGAAAGTGTTGAAACAGAGGATGGAGGAGTACATAGAGGAAGTAGGGAATTTAAACTAGGAGCAGGGGTGGCAATTGGGTAAGAGACATGCAGAGACTACAGGTTGGGAAACCATATGAGCTTACCCCCATTACAGTGACAAAGGACAAATGGCAAGTACTATTGGTGATGCTAGTAAAGGAGGGCAGGATGGGGGGGGGAGGGTGGAAGGTGGTTACCCTTAATGCTAGGATTCTTGGGAGGAAAACTGCAGAGTTACAGGTGCTCATGGCAGAGGGAGAGGTGGACATTGCAGCCATCACAGAAACATGGGTCACCCAATACAATGACTGGGACCTGTCTGTACCAGGGTACAGGTTATTTCGTAGGGACAGGGTGATTGGGAAAGGAGGGGGTGTGGTACTATATGTGAAGGAAGGACTGAAGTGTATAAGGGAGGAAGGGGAGGAGGGTAGTACGGAGTCAATTTGGATGCAAATCCAGGATTCCAAGAATAGGATTCTTAGAATGGGAGTGGTGTACAGGCCACCATCTCAGATGGAGAAGTTAGACAGGGAACTAGCAGGACAGATCAGGAGGACCTGCGAGAAGGGTAGTGTGGTGATTGTGGGGAACTTCAACATGCCAGGAATGGACTGGAGTACCCCAACAACCAGGAACAGAAGGGAGCAGGTACTGCTGGATGCCTTCCAGGACAGCTTCCTGCTGCAAATGGTCAGTGAACCAACCAGGTTAGGGAATACCCTTGACCTTGTGCTGGCAAATGGGGACTTTGTGAGAGAAATTACAGTGGAGGAACCACTGTCAGGGAGTGACCACCACTCAGCATGGCTCACATTGGATATGGGCAAGGAAGGAGTGGAATCTGGCACAAGAGTGCTGGATTTCAGGAGGACCAACTTTGGGAGGATGGGGGAAGTGGTAAAAGGGTATCTGGACAGAATTCAATCTAGTATGGACACTAACCAGAGGTGGGAGCTCATAAAGCCGGGGATAGTGGAGGCAACCCAAACCTGCTGCAAGGCCCAGAGCAAGAAGGCTAGGGCTAAGAAACTGATCTGGTTGAGCATGGAGGTCATGGAAAAGGTCAGGAGGAAAAGAGCTGTTTTTAAGAAGTACAAGAAAACAGGGAGAGGGGAGGACAGGGAGGAGTACTTGACGGAATCGAAGGAGGTGAAAAAGGGCAGTAAGGGGAGGCAAGGCATCTACGGAACTCAGGCTGGCACAAGGCATTAAGAATGGGGAGAAGGACTTCTTTAGCTACATCAGGGAGAAAAGGAGCTGTAAGGACCACATAGTAAGGATTAGGAAGGAGGGTTGGGTGGAAGGAGGTGCGATAAGGCAGAAGCACTAAATGAGTACTTCTGCTCAGTATTTACTAAAGAGAAGAGGGGGGTGACACCCAAGGGGGAAGAAATGGCAGAAACGGGGGAAGGGGTGACAGATGGGGAAATCATGGAGGGCAGAGTTTGGGAGGGTTTGAAGGCACTGAGGGTGGATAAGGCGCCAGGCCCAGATGGCATCCACCCCAGGGTACTGAAGGAGCTGGCAGAGGTCCTTGCAGGACCTTTGGCAGACCTATTTAATGCCTCACTACATTCAGGGTGTGTACCTCAGGACTGGAGGATGGCTCATGTGGTGCCCCTCACAGAGTGGCCCAGGATGAACGGGAAGCTACAGACCAGTGAGCCTCACATCCATCATGGGTAAGCTAATGGAGATTATCCTGAAGGAAAGGCTGGTGACCCTCCTAGAAGCCAAAGGTCTACAGGACAGCAGACAGCATGGCTTCTTACGGGGCAGATCCTGCCAAACCAACCTGGTGGAGTTCTATGACTGGATAACTAGGCAACTGGACAGGGGCCATGCAGTGGATGTCCTGTATCTGGACTTCAGTAAGGCATTCGACTCAGTGCCGCATGGAAGGTTGGGAAGTAAGTTAGTAGGCACAGGGGCAGGTGCAAAGCTGGTGAGATGGGTAGGGAACTGGCCTCGGGAAGGCAACAGAGGGTGGTGGTGGGTGGGGAGCTCTCACACCCAAGGGTAGTGACGGCGGTGTTCCACAGGACTCGGTGTTGGGACCAGTGTTGTTTGGGATATTCATTGCAGACATATCATGGACATCAAGAGCAAGATCAGTCTGTTTGCTGATGATACCAATGTAGGAGCAGCGGTGGATGACCTAGGGGGATGGCAGGGGTTGCAGGATGATCTGGCAAAGCTTAAAACCTGGTCAGACACCTGGCAACTGGGGTTTAATGCCAAAAAGTGCAAGGTGCTGCATTTTGGGATGAAGAACCCAAGGAGGAGTTACCAGCTGGGGGGAGTGCAGCTAGCCCAGACAGAGGAGGAGAAGATCTGGGGGTGGTCATTACAGGGTCAATGAACAACTCGGCACAATGTAGGAAGGCAGCTGCAAAGGCCAATGAAATGCTGGGTTGTATTGCAAGGGGTATATCCTCGAGGAGGGAGGAGGTGATTCTGCCACTGTATAGGTCATTAGTTAAACCGCACCTGGAATACTACGTGCAGTACTGGCACCCGTATCTGAAGAGGGACACTAAGCTACTGGAAGGGGCACAGCACAGGGTGACAAAGATGATCAAGGGGTTGGGGGACTTATCATATGAGAGGAGGCTGAGGGAGTTGAACATGTACTCACTGGAGGAGAGGAAGGACAGGGGGACATGATTGAAACCTTTAAGTACATGAAAGGAATAAACAAGACAGGTACAGATGGGCTGTTCAAAGTAAGGGAGGGAAAGGACACCAGGGCCATGATATGAGACTGGAGGAGGAAGGTTCAGGAGGGAGATGAGGAGACACTTTTTACAGAGAGGGTGGTGGCTGGGTGGAATGCATTACCTGCAGAAGTGGTATCCAGTAGAACAGTGGACTGCTTCAAAAGGGGATGGGACAGGACAAGGGGGAGGGTCAAAGAAGGGGAAGGGTCGAAGGGAGGGGCAGCTGCAGAATAAGGGGTGCTAGCTGCACATTCGAGCAGACTTGATAGTCCTCTAGGCCTTTATCTGCTGGCAAATTTCGTGTATTCGTATGGTAAAGTCTCCATCTTTCAGTGCTGGGATTTTTCTCAGACAGTTCACCTTCCCAAACTCTTCAGAAAACTGCTCCCCCTTGCCGAGCACCACCTGTTTATTCTCGAACAGGATGTCGTTTTTCTTGGCGAAGATGTAGATGGAGCAGGAGGGAGGGGAGAGCAGGTCCATGTAGAACTCCAAACCCATGACAGTGGCAGCCTGCAGGAGCGAATAACAGGATGTTGTGACATGGTACAAATACGCTCGGCAAGGAGCATAACCTCGAGGCGTGAGACAGACAACACTGTAAAACACAATTAGCTGTAAATTGATCCTAGCTGAGGGGAAGACAGAAACTTCGAGAAGGTTGCTGTCAATGCCTGTTGAAATATGAATCTCAGACTCCCAATATAAATCACACACACAAAAAATAAACTGCATTAAACTCAGAAGCTACTGCACTTAAGGTAACAGACTCAAACAAGTACAAACAGTTACAAGTTTACCAGCAACTAAATCCTTCACTCCTACCCCTCCAGAAACTTAGCAGCAACAGAAAGGTAAATCTGCCTGAGCTAAACTAAATCTGCTTCAGCTCTTGTCTCATCCTGGTGATTTCTACTTTCCTTATGGTGCAATGAGCTACACCTTGCACTATGGTGCCTTGACTCTCCCTGCACTTTTCTTAGCTACTGGGGCAATTATCGTGATGGTTCCTGACCTTCAATTCTTCCTTCGTCAGCAATACCTTAGCTTGGCTTCAACCTCACACCATCCTAATAGGGGTCCTACATTTGATTAGTTTCTTGTTCAGTGCTTTAGTCTTTTCCCCATGTACTTTCAGGCCGAGGAGGTTGTGGGGTATAAAATTGTGGGAGAATTCAAGAATGCATGGAACAGACATAAGGCAATTCTTGTGGGGGGTAGGAAGAAATAGGCCGTTGGTTAACTAGGATCTGCAGCTTATCCTGTAGGTAGGGAAATGAGCAGACTAGGTAGGCCATGCGGTCCTTATCTGCCGTTAAAGTCTATGTTTCTATTTTCTAAGGCACGAGTCCTGATTCCCAGATTTTCACTTTACGGCTATTACAGTTTTGAGATTTAGGTCAAATAATGAAGGCCCCAGTGCTTGTCTGTGGAACATATGCACCAGAGTAAATCAATGAGGCTGGTGGGGGTGGGATTTAAGAGGGGCATCATAAAACATTGCTTGAATGGTTAGCCCCTGCATGTGATTAGTAAGAATAGAGACTTCATCGTGTAAGGCCATTCCTCTGTCCTGGACCCACAACCCAGGTGAGCCCACACCACTCCTTTCTGACTCACGATAGACTGGATAACCTAAACTCTTAACTGTTGGCACCAGCTGACCGCTGTCTGGAGCCTCTCCGGACGGGGGGGGGCATGGTTACTGCCCTGCCCCCCCCACCGACATAACTCTGAGTCACAACAGGTAATTAACTGACCCTTAACAGCATGATATATGACTTTCTATGTGCGAAATGTGTCATTCATGCCCCCCACGCTGTAAAGGGAGTAGAAATGAATTTAGATTAAAGAATCACAAACATGTATACTTTATCTGTTTAAAGAAGTGTGCTACTCCTGGTTAAACTGAAAAAAATTAAAAAAGAAGAACTTTGTAACACCATGTGTTAACCAATGTTAGAAGTATTTATTTTATACCTGTGAAAGAACAATGCAGACATGGAAAATGTTTTACTAAGAATATCTACAAAAAAAATTTAAACATTTCTTCAAGGAAGGAATGGTGGATGGGTGAAATAGGCTACCAAGGGAGGTCAGAGCAGGGGATTCCTCGTAAAGTGCTCCTTTTATTTTCTTAAATAGATTTTGAATTTCTAAGCAAAGGGTCTCTACTTTTAAAACAGCGATAGTTTCCCAATTCTTCTCTTGATAATAAGGGAATATGAAGGGGAAAGGGGGAATTGTTTAACTAGGAAAGGCACACTAAGCCAGAGCTTGTTTCCAGGTTACCTAGGAGCACACAGATAGTTAAATGACTTACTCCGGGTCACACAGTATGCAAGTGGGGGCTGATGGGCTTCAAACCCATGTCTCCAGGTTTGCAGCTCAGTGCCCTTAACCACTATGCTATACTGTCTCCTTAAAATAATCTCAGACTATGCCACTTACATCCCCCTTCCAGAATAGAATTCTATGTAATTCTTCCATTATTTCTAAGTTCTGAAAAGGGAAGTTCTGATCTATTCTTCACTGTCTGAGTAGAAGAAAGACACCAAAATATTATCAGGAAATGATCACTTTCAGATCTGACAGGAACATCTAAGCTATGTCACACCTGTAGTTGACCAGACCATAATACAAGATCTATTACTGAAGCACCCATAGATGTCAAATATGAGAAATTCCCCCCAAGGTTGCCCTTTAGTCTACCATTTAAGGGGTACAGATCAAAATCTTTGAGAATATTTATCAGGGCTAACTCTGCCTTGTTGGTCTTTCTGTCTGTAGTGCTTCTAGGAGGGATGGTTGGTAAAGAAATAACCAAGTATACAGTTATCAGTCAGCCTAACATATTCCCCTGTCCTAGCATTCATGTCTCCTGTGATTAAAACATCCCTGTCAGGAAACTTAAAATAAAAAGTCATAAAGTAAGGATCTAAGACATGCTCAGATATCCTGCTGGTAAAACTTTGAATTTACAGGGGGTACGTAGCTATTAATCAGTAATACATTTTGATCCACCTTGCTTAATAGCAAGACAATAACATTTACAAATACATGAAGTACCTGCAACTTTGTGCAGGCACCTGCAACTGGGTGCCCCAGGGGTCAGTGCTGGGACTCCTCCTTTTTAATATCTACATAAGCGATATAACGGAGGGGCTGAAGGGAAGGGTGTACATATTTGCTGATGATATGAAAATCTGCAATAGGGTGGACACAGCAGGGGGATGGAGGACATGAGGGAGGATCTGAAGACTCTGGAGGGATAGGCTGAATCTTGGCAACTGAAATTCAATGGCAAAAAGTGTGCTGCGATGCTTTGGGGTGAAGGAACCTGAGAGCAGGATACACCCTGGGGGGTGGGGGTGGAAGGACATCAAGGATACAGAGCAGGAAAGGGATCTAGGGATTATAGTATCATGTAACCTTAAGGTGGGAAACCAATGTAGCAGGGTGGTGGGGAAGGCAAATGGGATGTTGGCATGCATTAGTAGGGGCATCACCAGCTGAAGGGGAAAGGTACTGATACTTCTCTACAAAGCCATGGTAAGACCACACCTGGAGTACAGAGTTCAATTCTAGAGGCCACATCTATGAAAATACGTAAACAGTATGGAGAGGGTTCAGAGAAGGGCAACCAGGATGGTGCAAGGTATGCAGGGGAAGACATATGAACAGATATGTAAGGAATTGGATCTGTACATGTTGGAAACTAGAAGGGAGACAGGGGACATGACTGAGACTTTTAAGTATGTCAAAGGGATCAACAAAGTAAAGGGAGGGTGTCTACTTAAAAGGAAGGAAGGGCTAAAAACTAGAGGGCACAGCTTAAGACTCCAGGGAGGAAGATACAGACTCAATGTGAGGGGATGGTTCTTCACAGAGAGGGTGGTGGAGGCATGGAGCAGGCTTCCAGAGGAGGTGGTGGGGGTTGAAACAGTGGAGGGATTCAAGCGGGCATGGGACAGACATATGGGGTTGGGTAGGGGGAAGGGTGGGACAGCAAAAGTGAAGATGTGTAGGGGAGGGGGAGAAGGGCAGACTGGATGGGCCTGTATGGTCTTTTTCTGCTGTCAAATTCTGTGATTCTGTGTAATCTGTATAAAACCCCGTTTTTATGTAAATGGCTAATCCTCCTGAACACCAACCAAATGTTCACTCCCTTATGCTTGGGTGATGGACAAGTTCATACCCATTTAGTGATATTTCTCCACCCTTATGCCATGTTTCCTGGAGACAGATCACCTCACAGGTTGAAACAAACTTTACCCAGGCAGCATCTGAGAATGTGTGCTCATAACCTACAATCTTCCAAGAAGTAAGGAGAGATCCTTCCTGGGCTGTACTACTGGCAGAATTATCAGGTACACTGCACCTTCCATCCTCTGTACTGCCCTGCTTTAGATAACTTAGTCATAGAATCTTAGTATCTTGACAGCAGAAGAAGACCCTCAGAACCATTTAGTCTACCGTTTCCCAACCCTTTATATATTCTATCCCCTTCCGGTGGCCCCTTTCCCATTCCCCCTCAGCTCCTTATGTCTGTCCCATGCAATCTTGAACTCCGACACTGTTCCGGCCCCCACCATGGCCTCAGGAAGGTGGAGGTGGAAGATTAGGTTTGCTGGCAAAGGCACCTAGCTTCAGCTGAGCTCTTTCCTTCTAGGTTGCTTGTAAGGACAGAGCAAGGAACCTTATCAGAGCAAGGAAAAAAAGTAAGGCTTCTTTTGGCTAGGCAGATTTACTGTGTGTTATTTTCTTTTGCACTCACAGGGGTTGTTACTATTTGTTGCTAACATTTTACCACTTTATTTTTCTCTGATTCAAATTGTTGTTGCAGGGTATACTTTCAACTGCATTATTACAGGATGTGCCTACGGGTTTGTGCTTACAGATTACTGCTATAATCTTCTGAGTCAAATTATTTTTTGCAAGGTATATCTTCTGTTACTGCTTTATTTTTCTCTGTAACAAAGTGTTTTTACAGGGTATACCTTCTGTAAAATTATTACAGGTGGTACTTTACAGGTTTTACAGTTTTAGCTATCATTAGGCTAAGCTTTCAGGGTTACTGCATTTGTTGTTGGTTGATTGTTTCTGCTCTTACCTCCTTGTTTCTTTCGTCTGTGATTCTTCTTTTTTGGCAGGGGAAGGGCCCAGCCACCCAACCCCATCCCCAACCACTCCACGCTACACTCCTTTTATAGGGTAGCACAGTCGTGACATTTCCTGTATCAAAGCAGGAAAAGGAGGATCAGAGTAGTATCCACACAGTGACCTCATTTACAGGGGCACAAGTAATTTAACTTGTTATAACAAGTTATACAAAAACAAACAAAACACAAAATCAAACTTTTGTTTTCATTTTCTTCCTTCTAATTACTCTGACCAGGTTATAAACCCAGCAACTCATCTGGAATGGATATTATTAACTGCAGATACTGCAGGACACTTCTCAAAAGGGCAGTTATACAGGATTTAGGACACTGTCCTACATGCTGGACCATTGGAGATCTAAGGGCTCAGCTCCAGGCAGCATGGGCAGAGACTGCGCGTCTCAAATTGCATATTCAGGAGGAAATATATTGTAAGAACTGTCCGCCATTTCCCCAACATCCAACAGAAGCACCTCGACTGCAGAGTGTAGTTGGTCTGGGAGGCTGGCAGGTGGTTAGGAGGGGCCAATCGGGTGCCCCATCACTCAGTGATCTCCAACATATCACCTCCACAAACCATATAACAACTACAAACAGGTATCTGCCGCTATCTCCGAAATCAAACAAAGGGGCAGAGGACACTGCAAAGTATGACACTGCAGCACAGGAGCTAGCACAACAAAACTCGCCCAAAACAGGGACCAAAATAAAAAAGGCAAAAAGGAAATCCAAAACACTTCTGAACATAGGAGACTCCATGATTCAGGGAGTTGATACCTACCTCCAGCCGGGGGTAATGGTCAGATGTCTCCCAGGTACAACAGCGTGGCGAGACACTGACATCGTTGCTAAAATCATGCAGGAAGCAGGAGAAAACATCAATGTCCTGGTACACATAGGGACTAACAATCTCGCCAGCCGGTCAGTTGTGGAGACCAAGGAACACCTGACCAGGCTGGGTGACAAACTGCCATCCATTTTATCCGGTATCTCCTTCTCTGAGATCCTGACAGTCTGAGAGAGGGGGGCAGATAGATGGAAGGTCAGAGAAGGCAAGATAGGGGAGTTAAACATGTGGCTCAAGAGCTGGTGCCAGGAAAAAGGACACACATTTCTAGTTAACTGGCAACAGTTTTGGGAGCGAAATTTCTTTAAATTTGATGGACTGCATCTGACTAAGGAGGGAGTCAGTGCATTGGGGCAGAAGTTTGACGTCTTTGCAGAATATTTAAACTAGCAAACGGGGAGAGGGGTGCAGCATCCATACTTCGACCGGGAAAAACACCCCTCCCCCCTCATCTAGTGATCAAACAGGAGTTCAGCATGTTTGTAGTTCATTTGCATCACCAGGTAAGGGAAAAAGGTCCAGCTCCCCATATGACGCACAGAGGAAATGACAAACCTCACCCAACAACTAACACTGAAATCTGGCCAATGGAAAATCATGTACACAAATGCTCACAGGCTGGGAAACAAGATCCCAGACCTGCAGGCAACAATGACAGAGGCTAAACTGTACATAGTAGCCATTAGCGAGACATGGTTCACCAGTAACCACACTTGGAAGACTTCAGTACCCAGCTATGGACTGTTCAGAAGAAACCGAGGTTCTAGAAGGGGGGGGTGGAGTGGCCCTTTATGTCAATGAAAATATCAAAGCTACAGAAATTCAGAATACACATAAAGAGCTGGAAGAACTGTGGGTCACCCTGGAAACAGGAAATGGGACAGCCATACAAACTGGGGTTGTCTACAGGCCTCCAGACCAGGGGGAGGACACAGACACATTACTGTTAGAAGATATACAAAACATGACAGCTAAAGGGGAGGTTCTGATAATGGGAGACTTCAACATGCCAGATACAGGCTGGTCAATACCAGCAGGAACATCTGACAGAACTAGAAACATTGTGGATTCCCTGCAGGGGGAGGGCCTCAAACAACTGGTAGAACAACCCACAAGAGACAGGGCTATCCTAGATCTAATACTGACTAACAGGGAAAGGATCACAGATCTCCAGGTAGACGGTCACCTGGGGGCAAGTGATCATCACATGGTATGGTTCAATGTGGCCACTAGAACTAAATCATCCCATTCCAAGGCAAAAATATGGGACTTCAGAGGAACTGACTTTGATCAGATGGCCAACAGAGTTAAGCTAGCCCTGGCAAGAAGAAATACAGGTGAGGGGGTACAGGCAAAGTGGGCAAGCATTAAGGATGCAATACTTGAAGCAACATCCCATTGTGTTAGAGAGAAAAGCAAGAGCAAAAGAAGAAGAAGAAGGAAACCACTTTGGTTCAAGTCTGGCCTTCAGGAAATATGAGGAAACGCAGTTGAACAAAGATAGGGAGGCATACCAAACTTCCCTAAGGGAAGCAGGGAAGGCAGTAAGGCAGGCAAAGGCCCAAACTGAGGAAATACTAGCACAATCAGTTAAAGAAGGTGACAAGACTTTCTATAGATACATTAGTGAAAGGATAAAGTCCAGAAGGGGTATTGCTAAGATAAAAGGGGATAAGGGGGAGTGTGAGGAGGAGGACCAAGGAAAAGCATCTATCCTAAATAGATACTTCTGCTCAGTATTTACTGAGGAAAAGGTAGGGCAGGGCCCACAGCTCAACACCATTGACACAGTGGGGAGGGAGGTGTGCACTAGTCCCTTCACAAAAGAAAGGGCCCTACAAGAGCTCGCTAAGCTCAGGGTGAACAAGGCAATGGGACCTGATGCCATACATCCCAGGGTACTAAAGGAGCTAAGGGTGGACATGGCAGAGCCATTATCAGAACTGTTTAATGAGTCTCTGAGCAGCACAGGAGAGGTCCCAGAAGACTGGAGAACGGCTCAAATGATCCCGCTCCACAAGAGTGGTAGCAGGGAAGAGGCAGGGAGCTACAGACCAGTCACTCTTACCTCAGTAGTGGGCAAGATTATGGAGGCACTCCTTTAGGAAAGGATAGTGCAACACCTGGAATCCATAGGCGCACAGGATCCAAGACAGCATGGGTTTACAACAGGAAGGTTCTGTCAAACTAATCTCATAGATTTCTTTGACTAGGTAACCAGAGTGGTGGACCAAGGGGAAGCAGTTGATGTCGCCTACCTTGACTTCAGCAAAGTATTCAATACTGTTCCACATAGAAGATTGATTAATAAGCTGGGTAGGCTTGGGCTGGGTCAAAAGTTGGTCAACTGGGTGGCAAACTGGTTGGTGGGCAGAAAACAGATAGTAGTGGTAAACAGTATACAGTCAGAAGAAATGCAAGTCACAAGTGGGGTACCTCAGGGATCAGTCCTGGGGCCAGTCCTCTTCAATATTTTCATCAGTGACATTGCAGATGGAATGGAGGGTAAGGTTTGTCTGTTTGCAGATGACACCAAGGTCTGCAACAGAGTAGATGATCCAGATGGGGTGGGCAGAATGAGAAGAGATCTGTATAAACTGGCAAAATGGTCGGAAGAGTGGCAACTGGGGTTTAACGCAAAAAGTGCAAGATCATGCACATAGGGAAGAGAAACCCTGAAGCCACCTATAAGTCGGGAGGGGAGCTGCTGGCAATCACAAGGAAGAAAGAGACTTGGGCATCATCATCACAGATGACCTGAAATCATCCAAGCAGACCACTAAAGCAGTAGGTAAGGTCAGAGGGATGTTGGAGTGTATTAGTAGGGGTATCACAAGTCGTAATAGGGAGGTAATAATCCCTCTTTACAAGACACTGCTTAGGCCCCATCTGGAGTACTGCATGCAGTACTGGAGGCCGCACCTGCACAAGGACATTAACAAATTGGAGGCAGTCCAGAGAAGGGCAACCAAAATGGTGCAGGGACTGCATCAGAAAACATATGAGGACAGATTAACGGAGCTCAATATGTATACCCTAGAGCAAAGGAGGGAGAGAGGTGATATGATCGAAACATTCAAACATCTTAAGGACATTAACAAGGTAAAATAGTCTAACATATTTCAATATAAGAAAAATAGCAGGACAAGAGGACACAGCATGTGATTAGAGGGAGACCAATTAAGGGGGAATGTGAGGAAGTTCTTTTTCATAGAAAGAGTGCTGGATGCATGGAATGGCCTACCTCAGGAAGTGGTGGATATGAATACAGTGTAGGGCTTCAAGCAAGCGTGGGACAGGAATAAGGAAGCAATAAAGATTAGTATGACTAGATAGGCCATTGACAGGGTACAGGCCTATGACACATTCATAAGGTAGAAAAAATGGGTAGACTGGATGGGCCTTGTGGTCCTTATCTACCGTAGACTTCTATGTTTCTGTGTTCCATGCTTCCACCACCCACTCCATAAAGTACTGCCCCTTCACATTGCCTCTGAATTTCTCCCCCCGTAGTCTCAAACTATGCCCCCTAGTTACCGCCCCAACCTTCCTAAGAAATAGACTTCCTGCCTTCACCTTGTTGATTCACATGACATATTTGAAGGTTTCAATCATGTCCCCTCTTTCACTTCTAGTTTCCAAGGAGTATAGTCCCAATTCCCTGCATCTCTGCTCGTATGGTTTACCATGCATACCCTGCATCATCTTAGTAGCCCTTCTCTGAACCCCCTCTAACCAGTCCTTGTCCTTCTGCAGATGTGGCCTCCAGAACTGGACTCTGTTCTCCAGGTGTGGCTTCACCATGGCTTTGCAGAGGGGCATCAGTACCTCTCCTCATCTGCTAGTTAGTCCTTATATCCTGCTAATGCCTGGAATCTGTTTGTAAGTGGAATGGGGGCAGGCTGCTTATATTGGGTAATTTGGTTAGTATTATTTGCAGTAGTATTTCCTACTTTTATCCAACTGTTCCAATACTTCACCCTCAACCAAATAAAGCCCCAGTGTATCCAATTTATTACAGTTATCTAATATTCTTTCTGCCACTAATTTATTTTTCACTGTGATATCAATTTGTTCAACTCTAAGGTCACTCTCTCTCTCTCTCTCTCTCTCTCTCTCTCTCTCTCTCTTCAAATAGCTCCTATGACACCATCCTTTCCTAGGTGGATTTGTAAAAAATTGCAAAATAAATTTCACAGAGATCTGGTTAGTCTTAACCTATTTTCTCTGTCCATTAAAAGCATCCCAAAGAGACACAGAGTAACTGGATTACCAAAATTCTCCCTACTATCCCCACCAGTACCATTAAAAACAGCTCTGTTGGGGGAAAGTAATGTCAAGCCCCTCATATGATGCAGCAGAGGCATAATCTTGATGCAGCAGAGGCATTAATCCAGACGAAATTGGCAATTCTCGGTGAGATAAAATAGACATCAGTAGTACTATTAACCTTATTACAATCAACTTTTCGGACCTCTTTGATGTCTTCGGCAAATATTTCCAACTCCATGTCTGCCCTAATCAGGTGCACAATCAGTTTTCCTACAATAATCAGAGCAATCTACCATTTCTTGGAGTCGCTAAATCTTAAGTAAGGCCAAGCATGCATTTTATCAGTATTGCATAAACTTGGTTGCACTGTGTCTTCTTTTACCAAATTATTCACACCGAGCCTGTCAATTATATAATCCACTTTTGTGGGCATTTGTCCACAGTCCAGGGCCTTATGTTTCATACCTGTGCCCGCTGTTGAAACTTCCATTCGCCTATCAGGCTGCGTATCCAGAACAGAGAAATCATGTGTCTGTTCCTTATATTGTCTTTCAATAAATCTGCCTCTGTCTCCATTTTATCAAGGCAAGACATAAGATTACTAGTCTGTTGGTGGCACTGTATTTCTAAAGTCTCATAAACGCTATTGTTGGTTGGAGCTTTTGGTCTTCAGTTATGGGCATCCGGTATCTGGTTTTCCTTTTCTATATGACTTACTGCTACCCCTCCATTTGTCTTTTTTTATGGATACCTTTGGCCTTTTCAGCCTTTCAGTTTTGCTGTTTTGAACTTTAAGCTTAACTGGGGATTCAGGGATGAGGACACTACTAAATTCTGGTCTTGGGTTATTTAAGGTCTCTGAAGTTGTGTTTGGCAGACCTAAGGCAATAGAGGATATTAAGGTGCATGCTAAAGTGTGTAGGAACAAAAGAGGCAGTAAGCCCATAAGAGCTCTTGTCCATTCAGTCGTAATAAGAGAGCGTGTTTCCTTGTAAGATGTTGGAGTCCAGCTTGTTTTTGAAGTCTTGCTTATCCTTACTAATTATTATTTCTAATGGAAGTTTATTCCAAGGATTAACTATTCTCTTTGTATAAAACGCCTTTCTTCTGTTCGTATTGAATTTTTTGGGCCTTATTTGTAGTGGGTGGCCTCTAGGGCCCTGCAAATCATTTTTAAATTCAAGTCCCAATTCACTGAGAAGATAGTCATCATGTATGATATCGTAACACAACAATAAATCTCCTCACATTCTTCTGATCTCCAGGGACATTAAATCAACTGTTTTAAGTCGCTCACTGTAAATTAAAGTTTTAATGTCATAGATCAATTTTGTGGCCTGCCTTTGAACCCTCTAAATTTTCTTGATGTCTCTTTGATTAATTGGACCCCATACAGGGCTCCCATAGTCCAGGATTGTCTCCTTATTCACGAGTCACAATTTCTGCCAGTTTATTGAGTTCGTCATCTAATCTGGCTCCATTAAAGGGACACTGTCAACCCCATTAGGCCTTGGAAAGTCCCTAGTTTAAAAAACATATCTTATGACTGTTCACATTCTTTAGAGACTGCTAATGTAGCTGGCTGTTGGATTCTGGTTCTTTTTTTCTGTTAAACAATGAAAAACAGACTGCCCACCACATTGGTGTTATCACACCAAAACATGTTTGTTTACATTCCTTGATCAACTCCGACTGCATTGTTACTGGAGCTAGGGACACCCCCAACATGATCTAGCCACTCATTATGTAGTGGGAGTAGAGGAGACTATTGTATCTTAAGTGGCTGTGCTGTTTGGGGGGTATTTCTATTGTCCAGAAAGTATGCAATAAAAATACATCCTGGATTCAAAACAAAACAAAGTTGTTTATAACTATACACGAGTATGCATTTCAGTCCTACTAAGCAAAAAGGCAGATACAAAAAACAGGAACATCAATGGGTTTTAGAGTAGGTAAGCACTCATAAAATGTGGGGTTTAAACAAGAAATAATATGATGCAGAAAAGGTTGACAGTGTCCCTTTAATAGCACTGTCTTCCCTTGTACTTTCTATATCATTGCGAATAATCATCAGGTTAGAAATATATTTCAAACAACATGAAGTCTTGCTATATTATGACAATTGCAGTTTGACCGCAGGTTAGAACTGCTCCGGAGGTGAAATAGTTAACTTTCCATGCAGACATGGAACTTAGAGCGCGAGCTCGGTTGAAAACTCTGTCTGCTGTGCTTCAAACGCAAACTGTCAGATTCTTTACTCCGCCTCACTGAACAGTCGCTCCGGAGATTTCTCCTTCTGCTTGGTTCATTTTGTCAGTTTAAAAGTATTATTTTTCGGTTTTTAACCGAAATTAAACCGCAACTGGTCGGTTCAAGCTCTGTCTGTGGTAATGTAAGTGATAGGTTTTACATTTATTTTTTCTGTGTGGAACTTGTATTTAAAATCTACTAGTCCTTTTTTAGAGTGTGGTTCCCGGTTCTTATCGGTTCTAAAAAAAACGGATTTCATTACGGTTTTTTCCACGACCCGTAACACGGTTGGCAACCGATAAGGGTGTCTTGCTTGGTGGATTGCCATAAACGGGCAAGTTGGTTAGGCTGGCATTATGTCTGAGAAACCCAAAAGAAAAACCGGACCCACTGGGTTTCAACACTGTAGTGTTTGTGGGGAAGCTTTTGCTAAGGCTGACCCACACACCACATGTGTCTATTGTCTGGGGTTTGACCACCTCATTTCAGACTGCCAGATTTGTCACAATTCCCTGCTGCCACCATGAGATAAGAAGTTGGTAGGCTCGGGGAGAGGAGGCCAAAAAGTCCGCTTGTTGCGGATGACCAGCCGGTTCGGTGCCAACCCGAACCGGAGAATCCCCTCTGACCAGGGCGATACTTCCTCGGGCAAACGAAGAGCCGGTTCTGAGGAGCCGGTTCCAGCAAAAAGGACTAGAAAGTCAGCTAGTGTAGAGCCAAAAGTTCTCTCCCCAACTGCTGAGGAAATTGCTAAAGCAATTCAAATTGTCCAGTCTCTCTCTCCGGTTCCGACCGAACCGACACCTTCAGGTTCGGTTCGGCCGGTTCCACCGGTTCAAGATTATGATTTTGAGGATTTTTATGAACCGGGGGAGGGGGAAGAGGAATATGAGGAGAGTGAATATGGTTTTGAAGATCTGGATGTGCCCATTGATCCGGACATCTCTCCAGATAGACCCCTAGGGGTTTCTCCTCCAAGGCTTTCTGAGTCCCCTTCTCATTTCATGTTTTATAAAAAGTTGCTGAAACTCTCCAGCTCCCTGTTGAGGAAGCTGTGGATGACCAAGAGGAGCCAGACTATGTAGAAATGATGGATATTCCAGAGTCTAGGAGACTGTCTATTCCTTTGCATAAATCTTTTTGAAACAGACAGTAAAAGTTTTAAAACTCCTCACACTATACCTCCTGTGGATAAAAGGATGGACAAAAGGTATACCTTATCAGGCTCGACACTGATTTCCCACTCAACAATGCAGCCATGTGGGGTAGTGCAGGCTGCAGCCTGTGACAAGGCTAATATTCCCTAGCTTCACACCCCTGGAAAGGACTCCAGGAAGATTGATGCTATGGCAAAGAAACAGTACATGGCAGCATCTTTGGGACTCAGACAAGCAAATTATATGGCTTATGCTGCTAGGTACCAGAAATCCAGATGGGATACTGTGCTGGCCCTAGCGAAACAAGTCCCTGACCAGCTTGCCAGGGAGCTAGAACAGGTGGCTATGGATGGTATTGAGGTATCCAAGGTGCAATTTCATGCTGCAGTGGACTCTAATGATGTTTCATCAAGAGTCATGGCTACATCTGTGGCACTGCAGGATGGCTTGGCTCAGATGTACTACCCTGTCTCAGGATACCCAGTCTAAGGCCATGGATTTTCCTGTTGTGGGAAATTCTCTATTTGGGAGCAAACAGAGAATTACATGAAGAAAATGGATGAATATAGGACCACCTATAGTAGTGCACAGGCCAAGGAAAGGCAGGCCACTCCTAAAAGCAGCTTCCTAGAGGCAGGGGCAGGCCTTTTCATAGGCCTTTTACCAAGCCAAGCTTCCTCCTCCGCCTATGCTCAGAGGGGTTCTTTGAAGGAGGCAGGCCAGGGGTACAAGCAGGTCTGCTTCCACCCCTCAGCCCAAAGCCCCTGCCAAGCAGGCACCCTGATGGGATTGCCAGGGCCGATTCTCCTCTACCTGTAGGGGGCAGGCTGGCTTACTTTGTCCAGAACTGGAAGTCTTTAACATCAGACAAGTGGGTCCTGGAAGTAGTAAGCCAGGGACTGGTTCTCAGCTTCAAAAAATTTCCAAAGCTGAGAACCAGATCTTTTCCACCTGCAACTCCATCAGAGGCACTCGCCCTAGAGGCAGAGGTCTCTACCCTCCTGGCTCTCAGAGCTGTGGAAAGGGTTCTTCCCCTACACCAGGGCAAAGGTTTGTACTCCAGGTACTTCCTTACCCCAAAAAGACAGGAGAATGGCGGCCCATCCTGGATCTCAGATATTTAAACAAGCACCTTTTAAAGCCAAAGTTCAAAATGGTGACTCTGGGAATTATCCTACCCTCTCTAAGGCCAGGGGACTGGCTAGCTTCCCTGGACCTCAAGGATGCCTACTTCCATATTCCCATCAGAGCTCCCATCAAGTACCTCAGGTTCGAGCTGCCCTCAGGCCACTACCAGTTCAGAACAATGCCTTCGGCCTCACTTCTGCCCCAAGGGTATTCACCAAATGCCTGGCTGTAGCAGTTGCCTACCTAAGAAGGCAAAAGATTGCCATCTTTCCTTACCTGGACGATTGGCTCTTAGTAGGCCAGTCCCCAGACCAAGTCAATTTACACCTTCAGATAATGCAGCAACTGCTTACCTCTCTAGGTTTTCTTCTGAATCTCTCAAAGTCAGTTCTAGAGCCAGTCCAGCTTCTTACTTTCATAGGCGCAGAACTGAACACACAGGAAGCCAGGGCCTTCCTCCCCCTGGACAGGGCAAAGACCCTAGTCTCCCTGGCCTCCTCATTTATCCTGCAGATCTCCCAGCCAGCAAGGCATTTTCTGCAGCTCCTAGGACACATGGCTGCTTCCACAGCAGTTGTGCAAGGAGCAAGATTTCAGATGAGGGACATCCAGTTCCATTTGAGAGCTTTTGGTCTCAAAAGGATCCTCTTACCAAGCTGATCCCAGTAACTTGGACCCTGATCCAAGCCCTACAGTGGTGGCAGGATCAGAGCAACCTGAGACAAGGGTTCCTTTTGTCACTCAGTCTCATTCTCTAATCCTTACTACAGATGTGTCCCTCTTGGGCTGGGGAGCTCACATGGGCGACCTCACCACCAGAGTCTGTGGTCTCCCAGGAATCTCGGCTCCACATCAACCTGTTGGAGCTCAGAGTTTTCTAGCACTTCAAGCTTTTTCAAATCTGTTCAGAACAAGAATATTCAGGTCAGAACAGACAACACCACTACAATGTGGTACATCCAACAAACAAGGGGCACTCGGTCTCGGCCTTGTGCACGAAGCGATGAAGTTGTGGTCTCTGGCTTACTCCCTGAACACCTCCCTTATGGCAGTTCACCTCCCAGGCAAGGATAATGTCCTGGCAGATGCTCTCAGCAGGATTTCCCAGGGCCACCACGAATGGTCACTGGATCCCCTGGTCTTGGGAGTAGTATTTGCCAGATGGGGCACCCCGCAGATAGATCTTTTTGCAGCCCCAGACAATCACCAACTTCCTCTTTTTTGCTGCAGGCCCCCAGTGTTGGGCTCACTCCCATTGGATGCCTTAGCCCTCAGTTGGGAGGGGAAGTTTCTCTATGCCTTCCCTTCCTTTCCTCTCCTGTTCAAAGTGCTAGTCAAAATCAGATCCCAATCATGCAAAGTCATTCTGATAGCTCCGGATTGGGCCAGACAGCCCTGGTATCCACTCCTGCTGTCCTTAGCAGTCCATCCTCCCTGTCCCTTCCCAGGAATCACAATCTGTTAACCTGTGCCCAGGGAAGGGTCTGGTACCAAATCTCATCTCTCAATCTCAAGGCTTGGTTCTTGAAGAGTTAGAGGTTGCTGATTTACCTTTCCCAAGGTGTAATGGATATATTGAAGGCATAGGAAGCCTTCCACAGGGACTACCACAATTCCAAATGGAAAAGGTTTTCCATATGGTGCTCGGAAAAGCATATTTCCCCAGTCTCTGCTGATCTACCAATAGTCCTGGATTATATGGTCCACCTGAATTCTTTGGGGCTGAGACCAGCTACCCTGAAGGTGCACTTGGCAGCTGTGTCTGCTTTTATTTCAGCAGGTAAATCCTCTTCCCTTTCAGCTCATCCTGTATTTTCCAAGTTTTTAGGGGTTGTTTCACACAACCCTCCATTCAGGGATCCTGCCCTGCCTGGGATCTTAATGTTTGCATTGCTCAGCTTATGCAACCCCCCTTTGAGCCCTTGTCTTCAGCTGAGCTCAAGTACTTGACTTGGAAAACTGTGTTTTTGGTAGCCATCACCTCTGCCAGATGCATAAGTGAATTAAAAACGTTGTCAGTGGAGTAGGAGTTTATCTCTTTTCACAGAGATAAGGTGGTCCTTCGGACTAACAGAAAGTTCCTGCCTAAGGTGGTTTCAGATTTCCACCTTAATCAATCTATTTCACTTCAGTGTACTTCACTGACCACTCCTCCTCTGGGAGAGGATGCTGCACAGCCTAGATGTGAAGAGCCCTTAGTTACTACATAGGGCGTACCAAGGGTCATAGGTTTGACTCCCTCCAACTGTTCCTCACCTATGGCGAAGTTGGTAAGGAAGCCAGCCACTAAAAGATCCATTGCCAGGTGGATTGTCTCTTGTATCCAATTCTGCTATGAGAAGTTGGGTAAGTTCCCCCTCAGGCCTGAGGGCTCACTCTACCAGAGGTACAGCTGCTTCTCTGGCTGCTGCCAGAGACATTCCTATTCTAGAAATATGTCAAGCAGCTACCTGGAAACAGTTCACACTTTACCAAGCATTACTCCCTGGACATCCAGGCTGGGAGTGATGCTCAGTTTAGAACAACCGTGCTGAGCCTATTTCCTAGGTAGGTTCTGTCCCTCCTCCATGGGGTACTGCTGTGTAGTCTGCAATTGTCATAATATAGCAAGACTTCATGTTGTTTGAAGAAAAATTACTCACCTTAGTAATGTTGTTTCTTCTAATGGAGTCTTGCTATATTAACCTCCTCCTGCCCCTCTCAGAACCTCTGTTTTGGGGATGTGGATGGGCAGTACAGGGTTAGCACTTTGATGCCCACCTTGCTGTTTTCACCTACCTTTTGGGTGAATTGGTGTTGTGTTTTGCATTTTGGGTCTCCTGGCTCGAGTCTTTGTTTTAGGCCAAAAATGAGTGTTTATGTTAGTAGCCAGTTGGCTAGTGTAGGTTTACAGCTTCCACACAGAACCTTAGTGAGTTTTAGCTCGTAAAGATCTGACAGTTTGCGTTTGAAGCACAACAGACAGAGTTTTCAACCGAGCTCGCACTCTAAGTTCCATGCCTGCATGGAAAGTTAACTATTTCACCTCCGGAGCAGTTCTAACCTGCGGTCAAACTGCAATTGTCATAATATAGCAAGACTCCATTAGAAGAAACAACATTACTAAGGTGAGTAATTTTTTCTTGTTTTTCATTAGGCTTATCATTTCCTCACTAAGATAGGAGGGAAACTATTGCTGAGGATCACACTGTATAATTCCTTTCATCATTTCCTCACTCGTTGCGTGGATTGCTTTTGCTGAGTGACCGGCTGTTGGGCTTCCTCCATGTTTACTCTCTAGTTCCTTTAGATCAGTGATAGTTTATTGTAGGTCCTGCATGACCTCATTCAGTTTATTTTTGGAAACCATGAGACTATCCTCTTGTGAGGATTGGGGCAGGTTTTTTCTGATACCCTACAGTCATTTCTTCCCCTAGCAAGAACATAAAGCTATTTCCTGGGTTATTTTCATCCCAATTTAGTTTTGGGACTAGCCTCCCAGTCACCATTTTTGCCTATCTCAACACCTGATGCATTAATAAAATTTGTAGTACTGGGTGAAATTTTCACAGGTTTTTATTCATTCAGCTAGGTTAAAAATACTGTAGGCAGGGATTATTACAAAACATATTCGATTTAGGTGCCGATGTTCTTTTATTTGCTAACTCTGGTTGAGCTGATCTTTTATTTTTTTTTTGTTGAAATTTCTATTTATCCCCGCCTGCCGTCCCCACTGGAGCTGCACCATCGGGAGTCAACAATCAAGCCGGTCTCTGCCAATGCCTTACCTGCTAGTCCTGGTCCCTCCATCCTGCCTCGGATACCCCCCGGGTGGGGTCAGGATAGGGGCGGACTCCCGAATCTTGCATGTCTCAGGGTCAGAGCTGCAGGCAAGCACCATTGCATCTCGAGAACCCCAGGCTTAGTACTCTGTCTTCCGGCTCCAGTGAGGTGTTTTCATTTCTGAGGGATGTTGCTGGCCCATATGTCAAGGCGAAAGCGCCGACGTCAGAAACATCCCTCCCCCTCCTTCCTCGAAGGAGTAACCCCTGTGGCTGATTGGTCGCTGACCTACTCCCTCGACCAATCAAGCCCCTGGGACCCCAACTTGCCATCACACCCCCAGCCTCCGCCAGGGGTCACGCTTGCTGGGTTGAAGAACCTCCTCCCTCCCTCCCGGAGAAGGCGAGCTATAGTCGGTCACTCCAGCCAGTCTCCCCCCGGCCAACCCCCGGCTGCCTGAGTTTGCTCCCAAACCCAGGTTGCCGGCGTGAGCTGATCTTTTTGTAACTGTAAGACTTTCACTTAACGAAGGGGAGCAATCATTGTTATTCTTTCTCTGCTGCCTTATACTAACCATGTTTAGAGGCTAGCAGAGATTATCCCTAAAGGAAAACCCCAGCATTTTAGCCAATGACAACAAGCCTAGTGGAAACCAAAGATAAACTTTGTATAGCAACGAGATTATAATTATTATACACTATGTACAAAATGTGTAGCTAAGAATGCTCAATGGAACTCAAGTTCAAGTTCGGGTAAGCAGGACAATGTACTTAAATGTAAACAAACAAAATATCAGAATTCAGTCAGAAATCATACAGGAGAGAAAGTTCCAAATTCACAGCTTCAGCCCTGTAAATTCAACCGTATGTTAGATGCTGTGTACCATGACCATCAATTAAATTACCCACCAAGTATAAAAAATGTTTATAAGCCCGCTAACATCAAACTACAAAAGCAGACCTAAAAATGTCTAAAATAGAAGAAAAGTCCATGCAAGTATCTACTTGCTGATTTCAGCACAAGTTATAGCGCAGTGCAATTATGCTTATCAGTCTGTATGCTATTATAATATGGCTATAAAAAAATCCAGTAATCTGATTGGATGAGGAGCTCAGAACCCAGTGCTGATATCCCACGATGACAGCACTGCAAGAAAGTCCAGTAGCCTCTTCACAATAAAATCAACAGTACCAACCATTCCTGACTGCCATCACAAATGTGGCTGTCACCTTTACTCACTAAAAACCTTCAACTAGGCCCTAAGAATAAAACTGTCTTAAATTTATAAACACAAGAATTAAATGTCATTTGCCCTCATAATAACCTTGTTATACACACATACATAACTTAAAAAATGAAGTACTGAAATACTTAGAATTGTAATTTATGGTGTTTCTTTGCTGACCATGAAAAATCCCCCTCCTGTCTTCACCTGCTTACTAGGGAAATCTGTGTTGTTTAAGCTGTTACAGATAAAACAAAAGCCCTGGTTCCATCTGAGGCCTGTTGTGTGCTAGTGGAAGTAAACATTCTGCCAGCAGAACTGAGCTGAAGTTTGAATTCTTGCATTCTATCTGTAGTAAACATTCCATCTCCTGAATGTTGGCAAGACAGAAAATAAACAAGACAGAGAAAAGGGAAGGGATATTGTAAAGAAGAAGAAAGAAAGGTGAGGGAATGGGTAAAAGGGGCTGGGTTGTGGGAAACTAGAGGGTTTAAGAGCTAATTAAAAAAAACATGAATTTTGCAGTGCATAATATTTAAACTTGAGATGGCATATCAGTGCTGGGATGTGCTGGGACTGTTTTAAAAAAAAGTCATAAAAATGTTTCTTTTTAGATTTGGTGCATTTCTTTACCCCTCCCCCTCCAAAAAAAAAAACAATCTTGGACCCATGTTATAATCACAGTGACACTCCAGGGTGTACATTGTGGTGTGGTAACAGCACTTCTCGGGTGGTTGACGTAAAGGCACTCGGCGATGCCTCATGACACAGCGGAGGTGTGCTACTATCCAACCACAACACATACCCTGTCATGTCTTATTGCTTAATTGTTCTTTTTTCTGTTTGTTAGGACCATCTTCACTCCTGTTAAAAAAAAAAATAGGAAACACAGAAAATAACCATATGCTTCTGCCACAGCATGAGTCACCTCTATAGGGACACTAAATGGGACTGTCAATATTAGTGTGTTCAATTCTGCAAAGTGAAAAATGAGATAAAAGCAGGAGTATAAAAAATATTGGTAAGCTCAAAGTAATAAAATCGGATATAAAAAAGTCAGTGTAAGCAATATGGAGAGATGCAGTAAAGTTCTTAAAGGGACTATTTTATCTCTATTTTATGTCTAAATTAACTATAATAAAGTTATAATTTCTGATTTGTTTCTTATGCTTATTGCTTAATCATTAAAGTCTTGTCAGATTTTTTATAGCCATATTATAATCGTAATAAGGCACTCCAGGGTGTACGTTGTCACTATTAACATCACACTTAGGGTGGCAGACGCACTCAGCCTGTGGCCTTATGCTTCGACCCACCCTAGGTGTGATATTATTCAGCGACGACGTGCACCCTGTCATGCCTTATTGCTTAATTCGCAGATGTCCTTAGACCATTCTGCTCTCAGTAGGTCAGTCCTTAGATTAGTGCTGCTGCAGAGTATTCTCCACTTGGTTTTAATGCTTCCAGTTTGGAAATAACTCAGGCCAATTTTAGACTCTCTGGTCCTCATCAAATTTGCAAAAAGTAGCTTCTTGAAAGTGCACTTTCCTGGCCCTTTGAGTCTGATGACTTATCAGTGCGGAATCACGTACTAATAATATAAGCAACAACAAAAAAAGTAATAAAACTCAGATCTGGAATAGAATCTGATCAGAAAAAGATGAAAAATAGCACTAATCATCACATGCTACAACTAAATGGTAGCTTCTGTTCCTTAAAAGCAGGGAGTTAATAACATTGCTATTTATTATCCTCAATAAACACGGGTAAGAAATGTAGATTGTGAAGGCTTTAAGCGCTACTATACACAGTACACACATACCTTTCAAGTATCAAAAATATTTAAAACAATTAAAAACACTCACTCTGCTTGTGCATCCTTGTGATTTTGACTTATGATTTTACTCCTCGGTGAAGCATAACTTGCTTGACAGCATGAAGCTTAATAAAATGCTGGTAGCTGGTAGCTTAATATGCTGCTTAGTAAAAGGGAGCAGTTAAGTAGTAAATCAAAATCCACTGAGCCAGAGATAGAGCATCCGCATCCTTGTCAGCAAGCTCCCACAGTGATATCTGAGGATCTGAAACACCAGTGCATGAGCCCTTGTTTCAAGGCTCCGCCCCATGTGATCCACTGCTGTGAATTTCAAAAACTAGGAAATGCTTTAATTTATGACATTTATATGTGTTAATGTATGCTCCTGTGTCCACAAATCAATCACTTTAACTCAGCACCCCTCCTGCGAGACCGTCTGCTGGGCTCCACTATTCTTTGTTGGCTGAGCACATCAAAAAACAGACTAGATATCGAATAAAATAAGATGATAAAAAAGGTAGAACTTAAAAACAAAAAATAAGTTTACAGTTTAAAAAGTTTGTAAGTTCAGTATAATAGAAACCTTGGTTGATGTGAACAAGTTACGTTGCACCAGTGTATTACGTTTACAATACTCTCCTCAGTTTCCTCAGTTTTCATCAGTATGGGTGACTCTATCAGCTCTGACTGATGGCTTTCACTCCTGTGTGAGTGCAATCTGTGCGACCTTCATTCTGCAACCAGCACATCCAGCAAGCCCCTGAGGGGCTCCTCTGTTCACTCTGCCACTCCGGCACCCCCGCTGTCCAGACAGCCTTCCTCCTAATGACGAACACAGACACAAACAAGCAGTGCCACAAGCCAAAATGGCCACAAAAGGTGGACTGGAAAGGTTACAGGATCTTAAGACAATGGCAACGGTGGCATACCTGTTAAAATTAGATATTACACCTTCCTGTAACCCTGCCTCTGTAGTTTCTCCTCAGCGAACAGAGTGAACAGTAACCATTCCGCCAACTAGTCTGGTCCAATGGTTTGCTGTCCAGTTTCCACTGACCATGTAACAACAGTGCATGAGATCTGCAATGAGCAGACTTGAGAGGCCATTCGGGCCTTCCTCTGCTGACATTTTGTATGTTCGTATGTACATATGGGGCAAGATGTTTAAAAGTGCACCTGGCAATGACACAAGTGGTTGCTCCGTGCAACTGAATTGCGCTTGAGCAACAAAGGGATACATTCAAAAGAGATGTGCCATGGTGTATCTCGTCTGAATATATCAAAAAAATGCCTGCAATGCAAATACAATGTGCCGGTGCATCCCCCAGACAGGTCTGAATACCAAGAATGGGAAATGCACATCAGAGATACACCATGTGCAAATTCCTGATATTCAGACCCAAATATGCACATGGGGCCATAATGCATGCAAGGTGCAAATGAGGCCATCTGCATGTCATTATGGCCCCATTTGCATGAGTTGTGCAGGGCCGGACAGCGAAAGGCTCCTGGTTCCCTGCACAGCATGGAGTGCTGTCAGTGAAAAGTCTAGTGGTTCCCCCTCCCCATCCTGTAACTCTGATCACCATAATAAAGATTTAGTTAATTCCCTGGTGGTCCAGTGGTACCCTCTACAGCCCGTAATCCCGATCACCAGTAATGATGAAACATTAATTTCCCTGGTGGTCCAGTGGTACCCCCCTCCCCGCCCGTAACCCTGGTCACCTGAAATAAGGATTTATTTCATTCCCTGGTGGTCCAGTGGTATCCCTCTCCCCACCCATAACCCAGATCACCTGTAATGATGAAACATTAATTTCCCTGGTAGTCCAGTGGTATCCCCTTTCCATTCCATACCTCTGATTGCCACTAAAATGCATCCCCCACATCCATGGTACTGTAGTCTAGTGGTACCCCCAGCCCCCCACCACACAGGACCCCATCCTGCCTACTCCTCCCCCAGGTCATGGCGGGCAGCAGACTACTGCACACCTCCACAGCTGCCCGCAAATGACAGCTTACAGTATGTGCTGCAAGCTCATTGGTCCACACTGATAACCAATGGACTTGCAGTGCTTGCAGTGTGTACTGTACTAGTCATTCACGACTTTGTGAATAAAGTCTTTCACTCACAAAGCTGTGAATGACTAGTACAGTACACACTGCAAGCCAATGGTTCAGTGTGGACAATGAGCTTACAGCACATACTGTAAGCTGTCATTTGGCGGGCAGCCGTGGAGGTGTGTGGGTGGCCCATGACCTGGGGTGGGGTGGAATGGGGTCCCATGTGGGTGGGGGTTGAAGTACCACTAGACTACTATGGGTGTGGGATGCATTTACTGGCTAATCGGAGGTACAGGATGGGAGGGAGTACCACTGACTACTGGGAAATTAATATTTCATCATTGTCGGCGATCGGGGTTTATGGGTGGGAAAGGGCGTACCACTGGATCACCAGGGAATTAAACAAATCTTTATTTTGGGTGATTGGGGTTACGGGCGGGGGGGGTACCACTAGACTACTAGGGAATAATGTGGGTGCTTGTGTACGGTGTTCTGGGGGGGGTAGCAACCCACGGCTGGTGGCTGCTGTGTTGCACCTTGCAATGTGGCAGCTCGTTTGCAGGTGGCTGCCACATAAGCATGATTTATACATGCTCAACTTTGTGCCCATGCATGTGGCACATACAAACATATGAAGCTGTGAGCAGAAAAAGGCCATTTGATTTATCAAGTCTGCTCGATTTTGCAGCTAGCACTTCTACCCTGCAGCTGCCCCTCCCACTCTACCCCCTCCCATGACCCACCCTTTTGCCCTATCCCAGCCCCTCTTGAAGCATCCCACTGTTTTACAGGCCACCATCTCTGCCTATAGTGCATTCCACTCTGCTACCACCCTTTCAGTAAAGAAATGCCTCCTCATCTCCCCTCTAAACCTTCCACCCTCCAATCTAATGTCATGACCCCAAGTGTCTCTCCACACCCTCCCCTTGAACAGTCCCTCCGTGCCTGTCCTGTTTATTCCTCTCATGTACTTAAAAGTCTCAGTCATATCCCCTGTCCCTCTTCTCCTCCAGAGAGTACATGTTGAACTCCCTCAGTCTAACCTCATATGGTAACTCCCCCAGACCCATGATCATCTTTGTTGCTCTGCATTGCACCCCTTCCAGCAAACTAATGTCCTTTTTTAGATCAGGGTGGAAAAACTGAATGCAGTACTCCAGGTGGGGCCTGACCAGTGATCTGTATAACGGCAGAATCACCTCCCTCCTCCTAGAGGTTGTACCCCTTGCAATACAACCCAGTATCTTGTTGGCCACTGCTGCTGCTTTCCTACACTGTGCTGAGTTGTTCATTGCTCCCATAATGAGCATCTCCAGATCTTTCTCCTCCTCAGTCACATATAGCTGCAACCCCCCCACCACCCAGATGGTAGCTCCTCTTTGGATTCTTTGTCCCACAGTGTAGCACCTTGCATTTTTTCACATTGAAACCAAGTTGCCAGGTGTCAGACCATGTCTCCAGCCTTGTTAGATCTTCCTGCAATCCCTACCACCCCCCCTTGGTCACCTACCACTGCTCCCATCTTGGTGTCGTCCGCAAATTGACTGATCTTGCTATTTACGTCTATCGAGATGTCTACAATAAATACCACAAATAACATCGGCCCCAGCACTGACCCCATGGGACCCCGCTTGTCACTACCCTTGGGGATGATAATTCACCTCCCACCACCACCCTCTGTTGCCATCCCTCCTGCAGCCAGTTCTCCACCCATCCCACCAATTTTGTCCTCGCCCTGTGCCCCTTAGCTCACATGTTAGTCTCCCATGTGGCACTGAGTCGAATGCCTTACTGAAGTCCAGGTACAGGACATCCACGGCATGCCCTTTGTCCATTTCCCTAGTCACCTAGTCATAGTAGTCCACTAGATTAGTCTGGCAGGATCTGCCCTTGACAAAGCCATGCTGCCGACTGTCCTGCACCCCACTGCCCTCCAGCAGGGTCACTAGCCTCTCTTTCAGGATTGTTTTCATCAGTTTCCCCACTATGGGCGTGAGACTTGCTGGTCTATAGTTCCCCGGTTCATCTTTGGGACCACTGTTATGGAGTGGAACCACATGAGCCATCCTCCAATCCTGAGGTACACACCCTGAGTCCAGAGAGGCATTAAATAGGTCTGCCTATGGGCCTGCCAGGATCTCTGCCAACTCCTTTAGTACCCTGGGATGTATGCCATCTGGTCCTGATGCCTAGTCCACCCTCAGTTCCCTTAACCACTCTAGTACTCTACCTTCTGTGACTTCCCCATCTGTCACCCCTTCCTGGCTCCCCCTCTGATCCTATTCTTTCTCCAACCTTAGGTATTTCCCCCCTTTCTCTTTAGAAAAAAACGAGCTGAAGTAGTCGTTAAGTGCTTCTGCCTTTTCATCCCCTTTTTCCACCCATTCCCCCTCCTTCTTAATCCTTACTATTTGGTCCTTACAGACCCTATTCTCCCTGATGTACCTGAAGAAGTCTTTTTTCCCCCCTCTTAATTCCCTTCGCCAGCCTGAGCTCCCTTGATGCCTTTGCTGCCCTTACTTCCCTGGTCACCTCCTTTGCTTCCTTCAGGTACTCCTCCCTGTCCTCCCCTTCCCTGTTCTCCTGTTTCTCCTATAGGCAACTCTTTTCCCTCCTCACCCTGCCTACGACACCCTTGCTCATCCAGCTAGGTTTCTTTGCCCTAGCCTTTTTACTTTGGGCCTTGCTGCAGGAATTTGTTGCCTCCACTATCCCTAGCTTAATGAATTCCCACCTCTGTTTCATCTCTGGGATGTGCCGGCAGATGCACCACACATTTTGGCTGACTATCAAGATGTGCCACATAAGCATGAGCACTGTTGTATTTGGCGGCCAAAAATAAGTACCTTAAACACACGTGGGTCTTGGCAGTAAGAAAAACACGCCACACAGAAATCTAGGCCTTCTCGTTTTACTTCTATTCAGCAGCACATACAAGAGGAGACTGGTCCCAAAACACAGGCACACTTACAGGAAGTACACATTTCTCTTAAAGCTGTAATGTCTCTAACATTTCTTAAAGCTATACTACACATAACAATCCCTCCTGACTTAGCTAGGAAGTACTAAAATCAATAATTCAGAAGTAATATGAAACTATTACAGTTATTATTGCAATGTCCCTTTTAGTTAGTTTATGTCATTAAGCTATATCTCTACAAGTCCATTCTCTTTGGTGGACATCTTATATGTCCTGACCGATGTAGTAGGACTCGAGGCTGTTGCATTGGAATCTGATTAGCATCGGCCACATCTTGTCTCAAATGCTGTGGTTCCACTATCTCTTCCTGTTCTTGTTCTGGAACAAATAATGCAGGGTAACTACCCCAACTCTGGGTATCGCTTTTTTGTTCTTTTACATTTCTAGTGTGTAATTGGTCCACATGTTTTTTCACTCTCCTCTGGTTAGTCAGTTGAACATATAGACATTTCCAAACTTTTTTCCACCACGCTTTCTATCCATCTCTTCGGGCCTGTATACATGCTGACCCACACAAGATCATTGGGTTTGAAGGATCTGGTCTTAGAAAGCATTTCAGTTACTGACTTATAGCCTAGAGGGTGAAGAAGATCCAATTGAATTAGAATCTGATGTCCAAACAACAATTCTGCAGGGGATATTCCTGTGACACAATGTGGTGTTTTTCGATACATCACAAGAAAGTCCCAAAGGGCTATTTGCATTGCTGTTGGTGTAGTTGGATTAGCTTTGTCCATACTCTTTTTAAAAGTTTGAACCAGGCATTCTGCTTCATCATTTGAACTTGGATGGTAGGGAGGTGAGAAATATGGCGGATACCGCATTGCTGACAAAATGCTTGGAATTCAACAGACGTGAACTGTGATCCGTTATCCGAGACACTCACTTGCAGAAAACCATGGATAGCAAAGATAGATTTCAGCACTTTGATGGTACTCTCAGTAGCTGTCAAAGACATTTGATGAATTTCTGGCCATTTACTATAAGCATCAGTTAAGAGTAACCACATGGAATTTAAAGAGGGTCCCACAAAATCAATATGCAACCTTTGCCAGGGTTTTTCAGATCGTTCCCAATGGGGAACTGGAGCTCTTACTGGATTTTCCATTGATACAGCACAATCTCTGCATGTTTGCACAACCTGGTATATGTCTCTGTCAATGGAAGGCCACCATATGTGAAGTCTGGCCAGGGATTTCATTTTAGCAATGCCTGGATGGCCCGCATGCAAAAAAGTCAACACATTTGAGTGATAACATTGGGGTACTATGACATGCAATCCCCATAGAAGACACCCCTCAGCAATGGACAATTGCTGTCTCTTTGTATAGTAGGGTTGTAGTGCAGCTGAACAAGTAGTGCCTTGCAGCCAACCCTCAAGCGTATCATGATACACTTGTTTCAAAATTGCATCTTGACTAGTCACTTTTGCAATGTCCTTGGCTAGTACTGGAAGCCGATCTAACTGTTGTAGCTCCATTGCACACACAACAGTAGAATCCTCCATATCTTTGAATTGCACTAGAACACTATCTGACCCCACCTGGCATACTAATGGCTCCTTTTTAAGTCCCACATCGAACTCCATTTCTCTGGATATTGGTAACCTTGACAAGGCATCTGCATTTCCATGCTGGTCCATTGGTTGGTACGTAACCTCAAAATTATAGGCTAACAAAATGAATGCCCATCATTGAAGTCTGCTAGAGGCTATCTTTGGAATTCCTTTTCCTGGACTGAAAATTGTCACTAGTGGCTTGTGATCCATCTTCAGGTGAAACTTGCAACCTAATAAGTATTGCCAACATTTCTGGACTCCTAACACAATTGCTAATGCCTCTCTCCGAATCTGGGCATAATTCATTTCAGCTGCAGAGAGTTTGCATGAAGCATGGGCTATCGGCTTCTCCACTCCTCCTGGATCTGTATGGAAAAGGACAGCTCCTATACTCACAGGACTAGCATCACAGGCCAATGTGATAGGTAAGTTAGGATCATAATGAGTTAAATTATTCACATCAGTTAGAGAGAGATCTTGATGGCTTGAACTGCCAAACTGTGGCTTTTTGTCCACTTCCACGGATTACTCTTATGTAACAGTTAATTTAGGATAGCACATTTAGTGGCTAAGCCAGGTATGAAACGGTCATAGTAGTGCACCATACCCAAGAATGAGTGCAACTCTGAAACATTCTATAGTTCAGGCACGTGCACAATGGCTTCCACCTTTTCATCATTCAGACGAATTCTGTCTTTGTCAATAGTGTGACCTAAGTACATGACACTTGGTTGACAAAACTGGCATTTTTCTCTCCTAAGTCTGAATCCACTCTGTTGCAGTCTCTCCAAAGTCTTTTGTAAGTTAAGTGAATGTCCTGCTTCTGTCTTGCCCGTAACAATGGTGTCATCCAAATAACAAGCAGCATCTGGTATATCACCCACTATTTGCTCAATCACTTTTTGAAAAATAGTGGGTGCAGAACTAAGGCCAAAACATAACCATTTGTACTTATACAATCCTTGGTGTGTATTTTTTTTTTTGTAGACTCAATTTCTTACTGGATCCCCGAGGAACTCTTTCCAGTGACCTCTCAGCCCAGGCTCTACCTCCCTGTCTGAAGCTCACTGATCCAGGCCAACCCAGTCCGGCAGATCCCCTGGCCCTGAGCCCTCTGAGGTGGGACTGCCTTACACCCTGGTGCTCTACCTATAATCCAATGTGCTGGGCCGGAGTTGGGAGGCACACCCGGAGAGTGAGCCTGACAGCGGGAATGTGGCTGGTACTGGAGGTGCCTTCACCTGTCCCTGGGGCTGTGGATTTCTCTTAGGTTGCCCCGTAGGAGCGTGGGTGTGCAATGATGCCTGCACGGAGGAGCCATAGGCATCTGCCACGTTCCCCCCTTACGCACACCAGGCACAGGTAGTACCTCTGGTCTCCACTGGGGATCTCTACTGCACCAGGGAGCCCCAGAACCCACCCCAGGGAGAGGAGAGCTGTCCATCGGATGCTCAATCCTCTCTCTCCCCTGCCGACCCCTGACGGCCTGGGCTCTTTCCTGAACCCGGGTCGCCGGAATCGGGAAGCAAAGTCTACCATTAAAAGCAACTTGGTGCCTCAATTATGGCAATTGAAGTAACACATAGAAAGGAGGAACATCTTTAGTCTACATTTGTGGTGCAATGGAAACCATCGCACTGTCTGGGCTCTCCAAACCAACTACAGTGGTTCTCCTGCTCCTGCAAACCTTAGCAATATGCCCCTGACATTTACATGCATGATATCGAACTTCTCTGAATTTACTCTGGTCCTGCTATGCTGAGACGACCCACATGATGCACATTTGTACTGGCCATGCAGTTTGAGTGAAGTGGTTGAATTTTTCTTTGAAAACAGTAACTTAGACTTAGGTTTGAGCTGTTTCGATTTGGGGTTTACTGCTGCTACTTGTACTTCATTTTTAGTGTCCATCTTAGCATGTGCATAATTTTCTGCAGCCTCATACATTTGTGCCAAATGTAAAAGTTCCTCAGTAGACTTCTTGACACTTACAGAAAGTAACTGCTGAATACGATGTTCATTATTCAACCCCATAAAAAACTTGTCAGCTAGATTAGATTCAAGATGCTCCCTGCGCCACTCACACATGAGAGCTAAAAGTTTGATCTCAGCCAAATACAATTGTAATGACTGACCTGGTTTCTGGGGGTAATTGTAGAATTTATAACATTCAGACCTTTGGAAAGTTGTTAAACTGTATTGTGCATTCAATTTAGCCTTTAGCTCTTAATATGTCAAATCCTCCATCCAGTCTGGTGCACACAGACTACATAAAAGTTTGAAGGTTTCACTCCCCAAGAAAGTACAAAAAGCAGCTCGAATATGCTTATCCTGTTGCTCATCATTAGCAGCTTGTATGGCAGGATTAAGTAATAACCACTGATCAAACTGTCGGGACCATGTATCCCAGTCCGTTCCTGTAAAAAGTTCAAAGATGGCTGAAGTTGCCATGATATTGTGCAGTTCCAAATTGCTTGCTAGCCTCCAATGCAGAAAATCACAAAATGGCATAATTCAGTAAGCTGGAGCTATGAAAATATCCACCATCTGTCACCGCCAGTTTGTTGCCTTTGGAGGCCGAAAATAAGTACCTTAAACACACAAGGGTCTTGGTAGTAAGAAAAACACGCCACACATAAATCTAGGCCTTCTCTTTTTACTTCCATTCAGCAGCACATACAAGAGGTAGCCCCAAACACAGCCACACATACAGGAAGTGCACATTCCTTTAAAGCTGTATTGTCTCTAACATTTCTTAAAGCTATATACTACACATAGCAGGCGTAAGCCCGCAAGATCTTGCATACATTGTCTTTGCAGCGCAGTGCATAGGGAATTGCATTGTGCAATTCCTCTTTTGAATATGGCCCCCGGGGTGCATTTCTGGGGTTGCGCTGGTGCAACTCCATTGAATATCTAGGCCATGATATTCTGTATGAGGTCAAAGGGCACAACTGCCAGACAGTTGGTTTCAAAGCACTAATAGTGGCAGCTCTGATAGAAATTAGAGAATTCTGGGAAATAATGGCATCATCAACTGGCATGAAGAGACAGTCAATCCTGTGCTTGATACTGTGATACAGTTCCACTTATGTTGTGTCTGTCCCAATGGGGAACTGAGTTTCATGATTGGATGCACTTGATCAGCACCAGTGTGAGACACACTGCATTTGACTTGTAGGAGAGAGAAGCCAACTCCTGGAGCTGTGTACAAGTGAAAGTAGCCTTTGGCTTCTGGTCTGGCTTAGGCCAGACACTTAGCAGTGAAACTCCTAAACAGAGGGTGATTCTGCCAAACTAGGCACAGGTAATCATGACAGGCTACAGTCTGATATAACTGAGTTCCAGTCTGTGACCAGAATCTTCTGATCTCTGAGCCCGAGGTGAGGTCAAAAAGCTTGTAACAGAGCCTGCTGTTACACCTGCAAATTTATTTCTAGTGTCACTAAAATTCAAGGTTCCGCAAGTGTTTTTCACATTGCCAAGGAATTCTCATGCATGTCTAGCAATGTGATACATTGTATTCTTTACAGAAAGTGTGCAGCTATCTACATCAGAGTACCTGGCAGAAACCTGCCTGACCAGTTCGGGGAACATTATAGGGCAGTCAGGAATGGAGACGCTGATAAACCACTTAGGTGCCATTTTACCTTCAGGGACCATAATGTCAATGATCTTTCTGTTTGTGTCCTTCAGCAGGTTTTCCAGGATGCCTACCAAAGCAAAAACATAGAAACCAAGCTTACTATTTACCTAGGCTCCCAGTGGTCCTCTGGTTTAAAGGACAGACGTATTTTTACTAACATCTTTTAGCCACACTGCATACCTCTCAAGTGTCCCAAATCATGAGAAACAGTTTCTCATTTTACTTCACAAAATCCCTTTGTTCCACATTGAGAGGGTTTGTCTCACATTCAATTACAACATTTTAAAGCAAAAA
Organism: Neoceratodus forsteri; assembly: GCA_016271365.2. Lineage (NCBI taxonomy): Eukaryota > Metazoa > Chordata > Ceratodontiformes > Ceratodontidae > Neoceratodus > Neoceratodus forsteri. The sequence continues at coordinate 1,652,796,477 of CM028131.1, read as the reverse complement.
TCCATAACAATTAATGTGAAAAATGTATTATTTATTCAACAGCAAACTTTGTGAACATGAAGGCATACATGTCAACAGTATTCTGAGCTTCTAAGTTAAAGGGGCACTGTCAGCATTTTAAGCTGTTTCTAGTGCCTTTGTATTTTCGTGCCTAATATTTATTTTATTTATTTATTTTTATTTATTTATTGTGATCTCGGATTAATACCTTTGAGAACAAGCTCATTAGATAGGTTCCACGTCAGGGTAGAAAAGAAAAAGAAACAGTGGTGCAAATTACAGCACTACAGCAACAAATACTAATAAAGATATATAAATATAAGAATTAAGAAAGTATATATACATATGAAAATAATCATAAACAGAAACAACAACGAACCAGGCAGTATACCATGTATGCCATTATTGTCAGAAGTAACAGGGTGAGATAGTACAAACCAAAATCCAGGAAGAATTCTCAGGAAGTACTGTCACTAGTGATAGAAACCAGACAGGAGGCCCCATCTCATGAGAGATAGGCAGAGAGGAAACTAACACATGTAATAAGGAAACAGTTATAACCCACTGCAGAGATGATGGTGAGAAAATATTGAGGAAGATAAAAGGGAAAAATTGCTAGGACAGAAATAGACGGGAAGTGAGGAAATGGACCTGGTAAGTTGCTACAAGTAGGACAGGTAGTAGAGAAACCAGACAGTATGAGCTAGGGACCAGTTGAGGTAACGAAAGAAGGGGATGGGAGGGTGGGTGGGTGGGTGGAGAAGGTGAAACCACTACTGTGCCATGTGGTGAGTTAGCGGAAACAATCACAGCTGGCCAACGTGAATCTAAGTGTTCCCTGAACTGCTTAAAGGTGCCTAAGGTAGCAGCATCAGAGATGTTGGGAGGAAGTGAATTCATCCAAGAAGGGCACAGTGGGGAAAAGCTCTCTGACCTAATGAGGTGCGGCATCTGGGAATTTTAAAAATCATGTTTTCTGAGTTTCTGGTGCAGTGATTGTTTTCAAAGGGGGTGAGAAGCATCTGTACACCAGATGGCAACAGCCTGAGACTAGCTTTTTTGACCAATAGGCAGGTTTGGAACCTGAGTCTTACAGAGAACTGGAGTCAGTTTGCCTGTTCATACAAGTCACACATATGTGTGTGCCACCCAGACCCCGACAAAAGTTGGCAGGCTTTGTTTAAGGCTACCTTAATGTGATGGAGAGCCGTTTCTGTGGCAGAACCATAAATGACAAGACCATAGTCAATGAGCTAGATCACTGAACTAAGGGTAGCAAGATTTAGAGCCTCTGGAGTTAAACTTTGTCGATGTCTATACAGTAGATCAATGCGCACATGGATAGCCTTGGCAGTGTTGTCTATATTGTGCATATGACATAGTGCTGTCAAGCGTGACTCCCGGGTATTTAAAGTGCCGCACTTGATCCAGGGGAGTAACTTCCACATCAGTGATGGCAAGGGGGTGGGAGCAATGCCTATTAAGGGAGCTGGAGAACATCATTGTTTTAGTTTTTTTGTAGTTCATAATGAGTTTTTGCTCCCTGAACCACTGTTCAACATCCGTGAAACTTTGCTGTAACTTGCATTGCAGTAACTTTGGGTCAGCATCACTAGTGAACAGGACTGTGTCGTCTGCATATAGCAGAATCTGACTCTGACAGGAATAAGGGAGCTGGTTGAGAAATATACTAAATAAGAGTGGGCCCAATATGGACCCTTGAGGGACACCAGAGTGAACAGGTCTGCTTTCTGAGAGGTTGTTAGCTATTTTTACCTGTTGAGAGCAGTGACTGAGTGACTTGTTGCTCAGTGTGCCTTCCTGGTGAACCATTTCAATAAATAAATAACAGGTAAAGAGAGCTTTGCTCAGTATTTGCTCTGATTCTGGTTAAAATACATAATGCACCTTTTTAATGTGTATTTTTGATAAAAAAAAGACTGTCAGTCATCCTGACTGAAATTCCATGGTCCACTTCTTACCGTGTGCATTGAGATGGCACTGAATTGACACCAATTCATGCATGAATGAGTTTGGTGATTTTGGAGGTGTGTAAAAGAAAATGATTGCTTAATAATGCTGAATATACTGACTTTTGAAATGTCAGTGTTTTTCAGAACCAAGGGCCATTTTCTACATAATTGTTATTTGAAAAATTCCACCTGTCTTAATCTTAATGTCAAATCATAAAAAGGGTATTGGACATTTAGGATCAAATTTGTGGGATCCCACTTAAAAATAGATATTGCCTCTCAGCTGCCCTATCCTGGGTAATTACAATGTGTAAAAGCAGGACATCACTGAAAATGAGACACTGCATCTCATCTGCTCTATCTATCCTGGGTAAATATTGTAGATAGTAAAAATGTGTACAAGCAAGACCTGGTACAACAGCAATACCAGTGGTGAACATTCAGCATTGACAAATGTTTGTTTAACTGTAAGTTTTAATGTCAAAATGTCAAAATGCATCAGAAAAAATGTATCATTACACAGAAATGCTAATAAGGGGCATATACACTGACAGGAGAGTGCACGAAGGTAACAGGTGTTTTCCTTTAACAGCTTAGGCATTTTCTAATTTTTGCTCACACCCCCTTCATCTCCACAGTCCATCCTCGAACTCAAGGCAGGGGTTGGCCTGAACCCGGGCTCAGTCCTTGGCCCTCATCCTGCCTTGAATCACCCCTCAGGTGGGGAAGTGGGGAGGGGAGAGAACTTCCCAGCTTACTCCACATGTCGGGCCTCCGACTGACCCGGGCCATATCACATCCGGTTTGCTGTCGCCTGGTGATCCCTGGGCCACTTTCCATTTTTTCCCTAAATCCCCCTGAGGACGCCGGCTACCACGGGGTCCATGGAGACAGTACACATTGAGATGTGACACCGCTCCAGACCCCAGCCAATATTCTTCCTGCTCACATGGCTCTCCCAATTGCACGCCACACGTGTGCACCCAGCTGGTGGTGTTGCTGCAGGAATGGCATCTCTTCCTCCCTCCCCAGAGGAGGAGAGCACCCTTAGGCTGCTCAATCGTCCTCCCCCGGCTGACCCTCCAGCTCCCTGGGCTCACTCCTGAACCTGTGTCACCAGCACCGCAAGCGGTAATTCTACTGCTGCACTGGTGACCCAGCCATTAGGCATTTGCTTTACATGTTCTGTTCTATCTTATAGGCGTACTGAAAAAAAAAATGAAGAGAACATCTGTTTTGGAGATCATCAGGGAATCACTGAAACAAAGAGTTGCATAGCATGCAGAGAAAATGATTAAAAATGAAAGACTATGTTTATTTTGGAGACAGAGGGCTTGATTTTCAAAGTGCCCATAGATTGCCACAATTTGCACCACTCTATGGCAGTGGCAACCTCCGAGTGTGCCCTATTTTATAAAACAGGGGGTCCCTGTGCCAAAGGCCTGAGAGTTACTGCAGCTGCAGGGTTTGACAGGGGTATCCATCACCACCCCACCCAACCCAACTCTGGACAGCTCAAGGAGATTTGGGGGGTAACTATGCATGGGGTGGGGACTGGGGGATAATGTACCCTGGTGGTGCCATGGTGGGGTGGGAGAGTACTGTGGTGGTTGGAGGGGACATGGGGAGGCACCCAGCAGTGGTACCCTGTGGGGTGGCACACAGCAAATCAGGCTAGGTGGGAGGACATGGCCAGACCAGCATGACCCAAACCCCAGTTGACAGCAGCCTTTGCACCAGTCCCACAGGATACACAGTTCTTGGCAGTGTAGTCAGGCAGCTGCTGGCTGCCACATGGAGGGGGCTGTGTACCTGAAGAATGTTGCGGTGCCCAGGGCAGGTCCCCAACCAAGGGCACCCTGTGGGTTGTGCCCACTTCCATCCACCACATTTGGGGATGGTGGGCCCCGTGGGGCTGGTGTCAGGATGCTGCCAACTGGGGTCTGGGTCATGTTGGTCCAGCCATGCCCATGCACCTGGCCTAATCTGCTGTGTATCAGCTCGCAGGGTGGTGCCATCAGGTGTCTCCTCTTGTCCCCCCACTGCCACCATGCCCCCCATCCCCACTGCATTACCAGGGCTGCATCTGCTCCTGGTTCCCACCTTCTGGGTCCTCCCTGATCGCCACCCTACCAGGCACTGGTGCGGGGCCTGCGAACCACCTCCTAGCTTGTCTAAAGGCTGCCCCTCTTGTGACCATGGCAGGGCTTCTGGAATGGCAAAAAAGGGGATGGTGCAGCCCCACCATAGTGCAACCACCCTTGCAACCTGGCACATGGGTGCTTCTGCTGCAAGGGTGGTGCAGGGTGGCTTTGGCACACTGCATCCTGATTTCAACGCAGCCAGCATTCGAAAAATGGGATAGCCACAAACTTTGATGCTTGGTGCCATTTGAGTCATACCCATTTGGCCCAGGCACCTTGCATCAGTTTTCTCAGTTTGAAAATCATGCCCAGGAAATCAAAGCTGGGTTGCACAATGGTACAAATATTCAGATTTTCATATTTTTTTTTTATTTTGGTTATGACCATGTGATGTCTCAGAGACAGTAGCAGCAACTATGTGACTCTCTGCTCATATCACCTTAATTCTATAACTTTAATCTTAAACTGTGAGAATATATAACCATCTAAAGGCTTCTTTCAATCTTGAGAAGAAATGAACTTCAGTCATTCAAGAAGATATATTATACGAGGAGTTAGCTGCATTATGGATGCTGAAATGAAACTACCGCCTCCTAAACACACTCCTCCACCGACACCAGATAGAGCTTCAGGAGCGAAAAGATCAAAACAAAATATACCAAAGGCTCAAACTGCTCCTACTGCTTCAAATACTCTCACCGAGGACAAATTTCTATCCGCAATCTCACCAATTAAAGAAACTATGGACTCAATATTCCTGGAGCTTAAAAACCTGAGAACTAGTATGGAAGAACTTACCAGAAGGATGGGGCGATGCAGAAACCAGAATTTCTTTGACTGAAGACTGGCGTGCCCGTTCAGAGCCCGAATTTCCAGCAATACTGCAAAAAATGAAGAAAACTGAATCCAAATTAGAGGACCTCGAAGGAAGAAGCCAGAGAAATAATCTTGTAATTTTTGGCATTCCTGAGAAAGCAGAAGCTAACAATCCCATACATTTTGCGCAGGTAATTCTTGAAAACATGGTGGGTCCCTCTCCTAACGGCCAAGATTATGTCATAGAGTGAGCACATAGATCCTTGAGACCGATGCCATTAGAAAAGGGGAAGCCAAGACCTTTTATCATTAAGTTATTGAATTATTTGATAAATAACACGTTCTGATGAAAAACAAATCTAATCAACACCTATTTTGGAAAGGTCACAAGATAAGGATCACCCAAGATTTACCACAAGAGGTTCAACTTAGAAGCAAGCTTTCACATCGATTGTTAGCAAACTCATTGTTGCAGGTATAACATTTTAAATGATTTACCCTGCGAAGCTTACTATCAGCCATAATTCAGTGAATTATTCATTCGAAAGCCCGAATCAAGCGCTGTATGATCTTAGCAAAATATTTCCAGACTTATTCAAGAAATGAACATCCTGCTACTTAAATCTGAAACTGATTGATTCCCTTGCTGTCTTTACAAAATGACTTCACTGGCACAATATTTTAAAATCTGCAATTTCAGGATTTCGGGATCTTACATCAGATCTAAGTTTCCTCCCCAGAGTTTTAGTTTTGACTTAAAAAGGAAAAAAAATAAATAAAAGGGAGATGCAAGCACAAACTTTAGATCTTAACCCAACTGGATATCCATACGACTCATAGAATGCATATTCTGGACCAAATTCTGTATTTTCAGCATAATCGTGATCGATACTGTTCTATTTTGACTCTTCCAGCTAGATCTTTTCAATGCCTACATTCTGACAAACCTGATTTCAGTTATGAATCATCTAACAATGTTATTGTCTAGTATTCTTCAAGGTTTCCAATTTTATATCTTTGCACTCCAAGTGGATCAATGTTTGTTAATTTCGGGAGAAGTGTTCGAAGCCAGTAAGCTTTCTGAAAAGTGTCTGTAGGCTCTTTTGGTTAATGAAACACTTTAAATGTTTAAGTTTGTTAATCTGATTTGATGTTCAAGACTTAATGTGAAGGAAATCAATATGAAGTAAGACTCGTTACATTGCACGCAGAATTGCCACATAAAATCAGACTGGCTGCTCTCTGATGTTTTTCCCGACTGAAGTTTCAGAATATTCGGCAATCCTTGTTTTTTGATGGTGTGCTCCTGATAGAGGTTACAAGTTTAAACTGTATGGGCTACTTTTAAAAGGAACTCAAGCTGAACTTTAAGGTGCTCAATATAAGATGTAAATTACTGGACTTTTCCATTCGACAAGTTTCCTGTTTCCTAAATATTCGACGAGAAGCACAAAGTGACATTCTTAACTTTTAACTTTACTTATGCTTGTTGTTTAATTAAGTCTTCAATTTAGTTATTCTGCAGTTAATTAATGGCATAAAAGGTGGCTCCTTTGACCGGATTTTGACTTTGTGACTGATAGTAGTTAGAGGCTATATTGTTTTATCTAGCTAACTTTTAATTAAACATAATAATTAAATGTCTATGCAAGTTGACGCTTATAGCAGCCTTATATAATTAGTTTTGAATCAGTATTCAGGATCTATGTTCTATATCATATTCTAAAGACATCAGTTTTAGTTTATCTTCTATAGCTAATACTTAGATTTACTATTGAACACTTCGCTATCAGTTTTATAAGCTTTATTCAATTATTTTTTTATTTGATAGACTTGTATTAAGTATAGAAATATAGTTATTGTAAACATAGTACTTTGATAAAGAGGAAAATATACGTTTCTTTATGTGTGAAACAAGACACCCCCTTTGGTAAATAATTTGTTGTATTATAACTTTACCTAGGAGTTTTAAAATGTTTTTATGGGTGGCGATCCTTTAAAAGGGGATTACTGTGTTACAGTTTATTAGACACATTTTATATATAGAAACAGTTATATTTAGCAAATATAATTTTTTCTGATCTTAATATGTTCTAGGCATACATTATTCTAACTTCATTTGCCTGTAGGCCTAAATTAGAATAAGTTTAAATGATTACCTCCTAAGACATATGCGAAGAGAAACAGGCTGTAAGACTGAGCCTCACTATATAAATTTCTCTTTTTTTGGAGGTTAGGTATTAGGTAACGGGGAGTAGTTTATTTTTGTATTTTAGATTGTTGAGGGATTTCTTACTGGACATTTAATATGAGACCTTGCCTTTGTGAAAGATATTCAACTTTATTTAACTTACTCTTATTTAAATTCCAATATGTCTTTAAAACTTAATCTGATTACATGAAATATTAAGGGAGTTAGAGGAAAGACCAAGAGATGACAGCTACTAAAACACATGAGATTCCTTCAAGGCCAAATTATTTATTTTCATGAAACTCACTTATTACAACATGAAGTGTCTTTATTAACCAAAATAGGATTTACAAGCTACCAATAAAAGTGGGGTTGTAATTCTGATTGACCAAAAAGTGACATTTAAAAACAACTATATGATTCAAGATTCAGAGGGTAGATTTGTTTTTGTGGGGGGAGCAATTAGTAATAAAAGAATGATGTTGGGAAGTATTTATGGTCTGACTTATTATTCAAATGACTTCCTAGCTGAACTTACGAAGATCCTACTTCCCTATTCCGAATATGATTTTATTTTGTGGGGGACTGGAATATTATTCCAGCTAGAACTCTAGACACTACATCAGTATTTAAGACTAAAGATCTAGCAGTTATTAAGGCCTTGGAGGGATTTAAAAATCTGTTTAATTTATGTGATGCCTGGAGAACATTAAACCCAGGTTTGAAGCAATATTCCTACTATTCTCCCTCACATCAGGTTTTCTCTAGATTAGATCAGTAACACATTAATGCCTAACATTTTAACTTCCATCAACTATACAAAGAGTGATCTCAGATCATTCTCCCGTATAATTAATCTTAAATCTAGATGCATCTATTTATCCCAAAACCAGTTTATGGAAAATAAACAATCAATTGTTAAAAGATAGTTTTATAGTAGATTATATGAAAAAATAAATTACCCTTTTTTGGGCCCATAATTTTGGGTCTATAGATAAGTTAGACTATATTTGGGCCTCTTTTAAATGTGTTATTAGGGGTCACTTTATCAGATTGGCCTCCAAACATAAAAAACAATCTGAAGCTAAACTTAAAGAGGTTCTACAGAAAATAGATCAGTTGGAAACTAAAGGTGAGTCTAACCTGAATAATCATGAATTATTAAATCTACAGAACCTGAAAAATACATATGCTAATTTATCAAGAGAAAAAGATGAATATCTTCTCTTGAAAACTAAAGCATCATATCTGGATCAAGGTGATAAACCATCTAGATTGTTAGCAAATAAGCTCAATAATTTAGAATTCAATAGATATATTGCTTCTGTTATTTCTGAATATGACAGTCAGATTTAGACTAATTCAACACAAATTATGGCTGAATTTGAATCATTGTTCAATAATCTCTATAATCCTAAATCCAAACTATGTCTTTTGAATGATTTTAACAGTTACTTCAGTAAATTCAAAATCACTCAATTAACAACCCAAACTGCAGCTAACTTAGTTTCACCCATTTCCAAAGAAGAAATTCAAGCAGCTATTAACTCTCTGAAATTAGATAAATCACCAGGGCCCGACGGCCTTTCTTATAATTTTTATAAGATTTTCAAAGATGAGCTGATCCCTCTACTCTCAGAATTTTATAACTATATTCTAAATGAAGGGATAACTGATCATTCTCTGTTAGATTCAATCCTTATTTTGATCCCCAAACTGGGAAAACCTAAAGACAGGGTAACAAATTATAGACCCATCTCTTTAATTAACAGGGACATGAACATTTTAGCTAAAATCTTAGCTGACAGAATTAAATCAGTTTGGGATGCATTAATTTCCCCTGAATAGGTAGGTTTTATGCCTGGAAGATCATCATTAGATCATTTTAGGAAACTATCTCATATTTTCTCTGTGTCTAGGGTGTCCAGGACCCCTGCAGTCCTGATCTCCATTGATGCAGAGAAAACTTTTGATTGGGTTAATATCCTCTTTTTTTTCAAAACTTTATCTAAATTTGGCTTCCCTGTTAAATGTATTGACAGGTTAAGGATTTTATATTCTCATCCTACTGCAAGATTATTCATTAATGGTACTTTATCTTCTCCTATTCAGCTCTGCTTTGGAACAATACAGGGTTGTCTCCTTTCTGCAATATTTTTTAATTTCTATCTAGAACCCCTTCTTTTCTTTCTCAAAAATAATCGACATATAAAAGGTATTATGGTTAATTCACATACATTGACCTTATCGGCGTCTAATTCATAGGGTTAAATTCGCTTCCAACATCTGGCTCGGCTCCCTTCCTACCTTGTATCCTCCCTATCTTCCCCACCTACCCCCACTCACACCCTCAGGTCTACTGATGCTAGGCTATTATTCATCCCTCACCGAAGGACCACCGCCGGACAATCAGCATTCTCTTACCTCTTCCCTAAACTCTGTAATGGCCTGCTGGCCCAGATCCACCATTCTTCACCCAAACTCTTCCTATCCTCTGCCCTCTCTAACTTCCTTGCACCAAATTGCAACTGCCCCGACCACCCCCCCAATAGCTTCTCTTCCCCCGTTCCCCCCTGCACCTGACCAGCAGCCCGGCCATCACCTAATTGTCTGACTTATATACTGCCCTATGCACTTACACTCTCACTCTTCCTCACTCTTCTCACTCCTAATATCTCCCTTCTCCCCTTCCTAATCAACCTACGCTCCTCAGCCCCATTCCCTCTCACCTCACCTAACCTTCCCCCTACACACCTAACGTTTACTAGTCCCTCCTCCTCTACCCCCCCATCTTGCTCTCCAACTCCTCCTGTCAACTTGGTGCATCTCACTGCAGCTCAAGTTCTGCTACTGGCACTCAAGTTCTGTTACTGGCACCCTAGTTCTGATACTGGCACTTATGTAATTCATGCTTTGCCTCGATGTGTACCCATTATTTGTATACCCTGTCCTTGATGATCATGTTCTGTACTGTTCTCCTTATGTGACAAGTTCAAATGTAATCCCACCCAACTATGTACATTATGTGTATTGCTGTACTGCAAATTTCAACTACTGTATGTATACCTGCCTCCTCTGTAACCCCCACCCCCCAGGGTGCACCATGAGACGAGCATCTTTTTGCTCCATGTGCCTTTCCTGGTGAAACATTTTCAATAAATAAATAAATAAAATTATCAGCCTTTGCCGATGACATTTTACTTCATGTAAATTACCCTGAACAGTCAATACCTGCCATACCTGCAGGAATAATGCATAGCCATTTGGGAAGTGCATTGGGGAAATGGCCTTTAATTAGGAAAGGGGTGCTTCTTGGGAGGTTTATAGGTAAAAAGAGGACCCAAAATAGGTACTATATGCACAAGTATAGAAAAGGATATAAATGTTGCAAATTATTTATGTCACTAATTTTGATACTTAGTGGTGATGTCCAATTAAATCCTGGACCAAAAATTAAAGCTATCAAAAGTAATAAAGATATGACAGCTGACCTTTTAAAGACTCAAGGGTTAAAAGTAGTTCACATAAATATATGTAGTTTACTGCCCAAATTAGATTATTTAAAGGATTGGATTAACAAATATAAACCAGACATTATAGTAATTACTAAATCCTGGTTAAATAATAGAGTGTCAGATTAACAGATATGTATACAGGGCTTTAATTTATGGAGACATGATAGAACAAAAAGGGGGGAGGTATTCTTATTTATGCTAATAGTATTTTTGATGTCAATAGGAAAGCTGCAGACTTAGATTGGACTGGGGCAGAAGGGTTATAGCAAAACATTACTTTTATTGGGTCTGTATCGTCCACCAAAATCAAACTACATGGTTTTTGAACAAGTAGAGGTATTATTGGGAAACTACACAGCTAGTCATGAACTGATGCTGATTGGAGACCTTGATGTGAATTGGAAAGGGTGGATCAGTGTCCTGAACTGACTGATGTGATCATTACTCTTGGTTTAATACAGTTAATTCAGGACATTACACGGGTAAATAGTAAGCATCCAGAGGCCTCAGCAATATTAGATTTAATATTTGTTACTAGCCCTGAAAAGTACCTAAGTTGTGGGACTTTGCCAGATGCAATGTCTGATCATCGAATGATATGTTGTATTAAACAAACAATAAAACATGTAGTTCCTGGGAAATCTGTAATCATTAGAGATTATAAAACATTTAACTATGTGGAGTTCATGTTGGAATTAGAAAATGTAGACTGGGAAAGAGTAAAACTAATACCTGACGTGAATGACGTATGGGACTTTATATCTAAAGAGTTTATAGCAATATGTGATAGACATACCCCCCCCAAAAAAAAAATTTGGAGAATTAAAAAGAATAGCACTCCATAGTATACCACAAAACTATATAGGTTAAAAAGACAGAGGGATAAATTATGGAAAATTGTTAAACAGACTGCCAACTCTGAGAATTGTTTAAAATATAAGCAATCCAGAAACTTATATACAAAAGAACTGGGACAGGCTAGAAATGATTATTATAAAAACCAGCTTGCACAGAATATGACAAATAACCACTGTAAATTTTGGAAAACCATTAAGAATGTTCAGAGCTCATATAGCCCAGAGTTCCTGTTCAATAATGTAGATGTGTCATTAGGAATAGATGTGGCTGATGCATTTAATGAATTTTTTACATCTGTAGGATTAATTGCTCAAAGTACATCACCAAAAGTTATTCAAAAGAGAATCTTTGACCATTTCCCATTACAAAGACATACAGAGAAAACTGGGATGACATTAAATACATTTGAGTTTACACCCATTGCATCGTATGAAGTAATAGATGCATTAGGAAAGATAGATATACATAAGGCTGGAGGGGACGATGGTATACCAAATTTATTGTTAAAATATGCTGCTCCTGTGATTGCTTATCCCCTGACAGAGTTATATAATATGTCACTCATTCAATCAGAATTTCCAAGTGTGTGTAAAATTGCCAAAGTAGTCCCAATATACAAATCAGGTAAACAAGAGCAAATAGGAAACTATAGATTTATTTCCCTTCTTTCAGTGGTTGCAAAAATGTTTGAGGGTATGGTTGCTAAGCAGGTTCAAGGTTTTCTTGAGAAAGAGAAAATTTTGAATAAGTTTCAATCATGTTTTTGAGCTGTACATGGTTTGACATCTGCACTTTTGCAGGTTACTAATTCCCTATCCGGAAGCCTGGATGGAGTCTATCTTTGGGGGCCATATATGTAGATCTTTCAAAGGTGTTTGATACTCTAAACCATGATATTCTCCTGTACAGGCTTCAGCATTTGAGGCTATCAGACTGGACTCTTCTCCGGCAGAGACCACCCCCCTCCCCCGAGGAGACCGGAGTTCGCGAGGGCCTGCCCTGAAGCCCTCCCTGCCCGCAGAAGCCCAGACCCGAGACACACCAGAGACCACCCCTCCCCAGGGAGACGGGTCACGAGGGCCTGCCTGAAGCCCTCCCTGCCCACAGAAGCCCAGACCTGAGACACACCAGAGACCACCCTCCCCGAGGGAGACGGAGGTTGCGAGCCTGCCCTGAAACCCTCCCTGCCCACAGAAGCCCCAACCCGAGACACACCAGAGACCACCCCCTTCCCGAGGAGACCGGAGGTCACGAGGGCCTGCCCTGAAACCCTCCCTGCCCACAGAAGCCCCAAACCTGAGACACACCAGAGACCACCCCCTCCCCGAGGAGACTGGAGGTCACGAGGGCCTGCCCTGAAACTCTCCCTGCCCACAGAAGCCCCGAACCTGAGACACACCAGAGACCACCCCCCCCCGATTAGACCGGAGGTCGCGAGGCCCTGCCCTGAAGCCCTCCCTGCCCGCAGAAGCCCCGAACCTGAGACACACCAGAGACCACCCCCTCCCCAAGTAGACCCGGCAGTTGCGGCCTGCCCTGAAGCCCTCCCTGCCCGCAGAAACCCCAAACCGAGACACACCAGGTAATTTCTACCTTGATCCAGGCTGCTGCCACCACCGTTGGCCATCTGGCACCTTTTCTGAAACGGCCACAAGCTCCCCTGCTCAGCGCATGAATCCCGGCCAGAGTAGCACCTCGAGTTGCTGCCCAGGCTCAAACGGAGCAGAACTGTTACTTTTGTGCCTGATTTTGAAACTTTTAAAATGAACCAGCTAAAACTATTTGTATTTGCCTGTAACTGTATTTAAAAGCTTAGAGTCACTGCAAGCCCAGGACCTGTGTTCTATCTGAAATCCCCCCCCTGTGCAACTCTCACTGGGGACTGTTTGTTAATTTGTAAAGTGCATTCTCCATTAGCTCCTTATATTGTTTTGCCACTAGAGGGAGCCTGATTAAGTTCGAGCAATTTGCTCCCAATACCTCACTTGTCACATTTTACTGCTCTCTAGTAGCTGTTTTCACTTGGTGATTTATATTAAAGGAGCCCTCTGCTGCCTCTTTCCTCTCTACCTCACTCCTTTCTCTAGTCAAAAATGTCCCCTCCTCCCCTCCTAGTGCTCCTCATGGGAATACTTTGCCTTCCTATCCTCTTTGAGCTTTACTGCTTGAACACATCAACAGCTTCTGCCAATGCTTATACTCAGTTTGACTTCTACTACTCCATGCTTGCTACTGCCACTCCACTACCTCTACCCCTCTGCTCTCATCAGCAAGCGTGTGTGTGCCCAATAGTCAGATACCTTCACCTTCATCAACATACACCCTGCATCTCTATCAGGCTGCACCTCATCACCCTTATGGTTACTAACCCTATCTCTTATACTATCCGCGACATTGAGATCAACCCTGGTCCATCTCTGCCATTCCCACATAACCTTGCCCCCCCCCGGCCACCACTCTCCCTAAAACTGATGGACTAACTTTTGCCCACCTGAATACTAGGAGCCTTATGGCCAACCTTCCTGACCTCCAGGCTTGGATCTATACTAACATCCCGGACGTCCTCGCCATCACAGAAACCTGGCCTAAGCCCACAGTGCCTGACTCTCAGTGCCACTTTTCTGGATACAACATGCTTCGTATCGACCGTCCTGGCACTAAAAGGGGAGGTGGCCTTGCCCTCTACTTCAAAACTCACCTAAACATTACCCTTCTGCAGGACCCCCTCCTACCAAACTGTGAAATCCTACACTTCCTAATGCTTCTTGGGGGTGTAAAGAAACTCCATATTTTTTGTACTTATATCCCTCCAAAAAATGCTACACAAGGCATCACTGAACTCCTAGGGTTTCTGCCTACAGTTACAGGCAAGAATGACATTATCTGCCTTGGTGATTTTAACCTTGACTGGTCGAGAAAAACTCAGCTAACCTATCCTCCTTAGCTAGCAAGGCAAATCTATCCCAGCTCATACATGAACCCACAAGGGTCTCACATGGGGGCAACTGTGCCACCTTCCTTGACTGGATACTTACTAACAGGATGGAATATGTTGCCTCAGCCGGTGTGCTACCTGACACAATTAGTGACCACTATCCCATCTACTGTGTCTGGAACACTGTCATTCCTCCCCTCCCTGCTAAAACTGTAACCTTTCCCAATCTCTCCCGCCTAAGTCATGAGGACTTCTTAACTGACCTTAACCAGGTTGACTGGTTCCCTCTCTACCAAACAGAGGACATTAACATAGCCACAGAATATTTCAACTCCGTCCTCCTCTCTCTTCAAAACCTTCACATCCCGGTCACCACATGTAGGATGGCAGGGAAAGTAACCAAGTGGCTAACACGCCCCCTGCTTCAACTTCTCAAATCTAGGGACAAACTTTGGTCCAGGTGGAAGATCTCCCACCTCCATGCAGACTTTGAAGACTATCGTGCATTACGTAACAACTGCAAAAGATAAATTTGTATTGCCAAAAGCACCTACTATAGGAACCTACTAATAACATCCTCTACAAATCCACGCAGGTACTGGTCCAAAATTAAGGACATTCTCGGCAACGACAAGCAACAGAATCCAGCTGACATGAACATTCAAGATGTTCACTGCCAACCATGACACCATTGCCAATGCCTTCAATGCCCTTTTTTCTTCTCCACCAGTCGCTACTCTAACTAGCCCACAACCTGACTGTCCCTTTTCTCCTCCCTCACCTCCCCCCCTCCCTTTCATTCTGTCTCCAACCACATACCTTGAAGTTCGCAAGCTACTTAACTCCCTTCCGGCACGCAGGGGTCAAGGGCCTGAGGGCATCCATCCTTGCATACTTAAGCAGTATGCACCTTGGCTGACCAGACCTATCACCTGGCTTTTTAACCTCTTGATACGTATGTCTACTGTCCCATCCACCCGGAAAACTGCCAGAACCATCCCTATACACAAAAAGGGCGATGTCAAACTCATGTCCAACTACCGCCTATATCTCTTCTGCCCACTCTCAGTAAGCTGCTTGAAAAAAATAGTCCACCGCCAGCTTGCTGCTCACCTTGACATGTTTAATCTTCAAACCCCGTGCCAACATGGTTTCGGCCGGTCACAGCACCACCTCTGCACTTACACAACTTACAAATGACATCAGAAATAATATGGACCGTGGCTACTCACTGGGGCCGTCTTTATCGACCTGTCTAAAGCCTTCGACATGGTACACCATCCTCTCATGCTAAAAAGCTCCAATCCATTGGAGCATCTGACCAACCCTTTCCTGGTTCCATAGCTATCTTGACAATCGGACTCAGGCGGTAGCATTTCACAAGACCCTTTCCTCCCTAAACATCTCCCATGGAGTTCCCCAGGATCACTCTTGGACCTCTACTCTTCTCCCTCTTCCTAAATGATATTCCCACCATGTCCCGGCATAGCTGCACTCTTATGTCTGCAGATGACCTTGTTCTCTACTCTAGGTCAAAATCGGTTGCTGCTATCAACTCCATTCTCACTAATGACTTCCAATTCCTGCAGACCTGGCTCTCTAGCAACCACCAAGTCCTGAACCTAGAAAAAACCTGTGCTATGCTATTCGGATCCTCTAAGAAACTGTCTGCCCCTCAGAACAGGCTCGGGTTCAATGCCTTGATGGATCCCTCATCTCAAACAATGAGTCCTTCAAGTACCTTGGGGTCACTTTGGATCACACTTGACCTGTCTCAACATGTCAATATGGTGTGCCGTGCGTCAATGCTAAAATTGGTGGAGCTTATGCATCGCCACTCCCTCACTCCTTCTGCTAGACTTTCTGTTCAGAGGTATTCTCTACCCCAGCTCCAATATGCTCTGCCCCTCCTCTTTGCTGCAAACTCTGCTACACTCCACAAATGGGACACTGTCTACAACAACATCTGTAGATTCATTAACTGCCCACGTCTTACTCATCATTGTCTCCTTTCGTCGTGGCTTAAATTGGCTGTCACCTAAGGATATTCGAGCCTACTCCCTGGGCTGCTTTATCGACTCCCTGTCTAGACCTCCCTGCCCTGTCTATCTTGCCAACCTCCTGACTCCTGCCTCACACACCCGTACCCTCAGGTCTTCCTCTGTCCCCATGCTTTCCACTAGACCTTGCATGACAAAAATGGGTGAACAGGCATTTGCCCATTTTGCTCCCAAATTCTGGAACTCACTCGCCCTTATGGTGAAAACTTCAGCCTCCCATCGAGAATTCAAAAACTCGCTGTTCACCCACCTCTTAGCCTCTGGCCAATGCAAATGCTCTTAATTTGCTTTGTCCCACTGCAGGCTGTCGGGTCTGACCCTGAGTACTACACTAATGTTCTCCCATGCAATACGCTTGTCTAGGTGGCTATGAACCTTGATGTCTTTACTGTCCTCAGCTGTCTTATGGTTACCCTAATTGATTTATTTTACATCCTTATTATGATCTATGCCTAAAATGTACCCTTATGTAACTATTACTGTGCTACCCAATGTATATCTTGTTTTGCTCCTGTACACCTATATTATGTCTGTGCATTTCTGCATATTGTAACCAATGTCCTGTGCTCTCCCGGGTCGTGCCTGAAAATAGGCAGGTCTGTTGCCTAGCGCACTTACCCGGTTACCAAAAGCTAATAAATAAATAAATAAATTATATTTATTTGATAGAGGCCAGTTTGTAGTAATTGACCAATGAAAATCACAAATTTGTCAAATAAAAACGGGAGTTCCACAAGGCTCCCTATTGGGTCCATTGTTGTATAATGTATATGTAAACTCTATGGAGTTCTCAAATCCTGAAGTAAAATACCATTTATATGCTGAAGTACCGATAATTTATCTGTCTGGACAAACAGTTTTTGATGAATTACAGAGCTTTTTGGTCTTATCCAAACTTATCCTGAATTCAAAAAATCTCAAACTATGTATTTCCAAAGAAAGGTTGGTAGGGATCAGATCGAAGGGGTTTTGTGGATTAAGACTATTGATGGCCAAATTTTAGAACAGGTGTAATGTTATAGGTATCTGGGGGTTTACTTTGATTGTTTTTTAAAGTGGGATAAGCATATAGAACAACTGATAAAGACAATTAATAGACGTATGGGGGCTTTATATAGAATTAGACATTATGCAACACATGCAATTAGAAATCATCTGATAAATACCACAATGATTCCTTTATTAGATTATGGGGACTTAATATATATGGGGGCCAATTCAACATTATTGGGGAAACTAGAACTTGTGTATAATAAAATGGCATGCTATATTACAATGGCACCGAGAATGATGCATAGGGAGAATTTATATCATATTTTAGGATGGTATGCATTAGGGGAAAGGAGGTCTTTACATGTATTGTTATATATGGAAAAATGTTTTTCTGACAAAGTACCAGGATATATTACAGATTGTTTGCAGGAAAGAATGATAAAACCGAGTCTTAGGTCTGCAAAAGGAATAGAATATTTGCCATTAAAATATAATACTAATATGGGTAGAGGTAATTTTTTCCATCGAGAACCATCTCTTTGGAATTTATTACCAGTAGAGATTAGGATTAAAGATGGTAAAAGAAGGGCAGGACAGATTAAGAGTTGGTTTGGGACAAGGAAGGTAAATGTACCTTGATGAATAAAGGTATTATACTTGATTAGATGGAAGGGAGATAGTGCAATATTATATTGTATGTTATATGTATGTATACTTAATGTTTGTTTGTATGTTTTGTATATCTGAAGTATGTTGATTTTTCTTATTTAGACATTTATAATCTATGTGGACTTTGTCATTAATGAATGTGAAATTTTATGGATCTCACTGGAAATGAGTTTCGACTCAGTTGAATTACCAATTCATTATTTATAATGAATAACATTTCTACTACTACTACTACATTCTCAATACTATATACCAATTTAGCAAGGTCTCTAATTACAAAATCAACCTAGCCAAGATACCAGTTTTACCCCTTAATAAAAGAGTTATGAAAGAAAATATAATAAAACTTGGTCTCTCATGGTCCCCTTACCATTTAAAATACTTAGGGCCAGATATTCAAACAATTGCGCCCAGCGTAAAACCATAGCGCTGGAATAGTGCGAGGCTGCAGTATTCAGAAGCCCTAATAGCGCCAGCGCTGTGTGATAGCACCGACGCTAAAAGTAAATGTATGCTCGGGCGGGAGTGAAGGGAGTGGCCATGAATGCTGGCTGCATGGCATATTCAAATGTATAGCGCCGCACTACAGGCATTAGCGCGACCTGTAACGCGGCACTAAATATCACTGACAAAAAGCTGGTAGTAATGTAGCGGTGCCCCCCAGCATGATCCCCAAGCCCCATAGGCAGGGTATGTAGAGAATTTCCCTGGTGTTCTAGTGGCCCCCCCAACCCCAAGCATGCTCCTGAAGCTGCGATATTTATAGAATATCCCTGGTGTTCTAGTGGTCCTCCCACCCCCAAACACGATCCCGACCCAGTAGCCATGGTAATTAGAGATATTCCCTGGTGTTCTAGTGGTTCCCCCACCCCCAAACACGATCCCCGAAGCCGCAGTATTTATAGACTATCCCTGGTGTTCTAGTGGTCCCCTCACCCCCCAAGCATGATCCCCGACCCAGTAGCCATGGTATTTAGAGATATTCCCTGGTATTCTAGTGGTCTCCCCACACCCCCAAGCATGATCCCCGATGCCCGGTAGTCCCAAAAAGAGAGCAATACCTGGTGGTCTAGTGGTCCTCCGCCAGAAATGCACCACTCGTCGTCCCGGACACAGCCTAGATATAGTGCCAGCGACGCTCGCCCTCCTCTCACCACCACATGGCGCTGACTGCGACGGTATGCATGCGGCTACTCTGTTAGTAAGCGTTCATGCATACTGCAGTGATGGCTAACCATGTTGAGAGGGAAGAGAACTAATCGTCGCAATCTATCTGGGCTAATATCAGAGACGGCCTCTGGGGGACACTGGAGTGCTCTCTTTTCGAGACTAACGTGGGGATCATCCGGAAAATGAACCACCAAACACAGGGAATATCTCTATTACTAGCTACAGGTGAGACGTCTGCTGAAATGAAGAACCACTGGCTATCAGGCTGCTAAATGCAGCGGCACATGAGAATAGATGCTGAGAGGGTGGAAACCACTGGAGACGCAGGGAAAGTCACTAATACTGTGGCTGCTGGGTCGGGATCATGATGGGCGCGAGGGGACCACTAGAACACCAGGAAAGTCTGTATATACCGCGTTTCGGGGATCGTAGTATTGGGGGTGGAGTCCAGAATCTCAGGAAATTCGTTAAATACCACGTGCTACTGGGTCGGGATCATGCTTTAGTGGTGGGGGACCACTAGAACACCAGGGACAAATAGGTGTTTTACATGGACCGGGGGCCAGGATTCGTGTTTGGGGGGTTGGGGGACCACTGGACTACCAGGGAGTGGAGCCAACACAAGTGGGAACAGGGACCATGACGGCTGAGACGGGCTGCTTGGCCAAGCCTGTCTGCCCAGGTCCCCATAATTTGGATGGCTGCACTGCACAGCCCAGTGACCCTACAGCTGACATCCCCCCACACCCAGCAGATTTGCCTTATGCCTGCCCCATGCATACTTGTGTCCCCCAACTGTGTTCCACCCACACCTGCTGTGGGCCGGCTCTGTTGGTGTGGGGTGGGGGCATCATCCTGGGCACGTGTGGCCACAGGTAGTGTGTGTGTGTGTGTGTATATACAGTTATCTATCTATCTATATATATATATATATATATATATATATATTGTGTGTGTATATATATATATATATATATAAATATATATGCGTGTGTCTCTGTATCTATCTATATTTATAGATCGTTGCTGATCTACACACACACACACACACACACATATATATATACATATAGGAAGAAGAAGAATCAGCATTTATATAGCGCTTTTCATACACAGTATCCCAAAGCGCTTTACAAGCAATGCTAGACTGGTAGTGAAGTGACTGAATGTGTGGTTGCGGCCATATCGCACATCATCACCCACACACAGCCTGGATAATTGCATGAACCGGTTTATGGGAAGGGGAATGTTGGCCAGGACACTGGGAATGTTCCATGCTCTTTGCAAAGAGTGCCCTGGGTTCTTTTACTTCCACCTGGACACCCACCAGGACAACACCAGGATGGGTGGAAGGGACCTCGGTTTAACGTCTCATCTGAAGGACAGCACACCCCATCAGTACAGCACCCACCAATACTGCACTCGGATGCCAGCGATTTTTAGGTGCAAGTCCAATCCTGGTGTGGGACGAGAACCCACCACCTTCTGGTCCAGAGGTGGATGTGCTATATATATATATATATATATATATATATATATATATATATATATATAATTATGTACTGCTTGCAGTGCTGCATAGGTATGTTGTATGCATTGCTAGTACCTGCCAGCACATAGTTCCTGCTGCTTAATGCCTGTGATTCCATTCTGACCAACAAGGGATGCTGTGGGCATGCCTTGGCCTGCAGCATCCAGCCTGTACTGCCATTCCAACCAACAGGTGGAGCTGTGTGCCCCATGCAGTAGCACCGGGCAAACTGCATGGTAATGTATGCTAAGCAGCATATAATGAGATGCAAATGTGCCTGTTTGCCCATGGATTACCTAAGTAGGCTCATTTGCATGGGAGCTTTGACTATAGCTCCCGTTTGCCCCAGGCTAATGTGTTAGCACTGTGCAATCAGGTTATCCCCGGGCAAACCTCACTTCAGCATAGCACAGTTCTGCAGTGTGTGGCCTACATTGTTGTTTGTAGTCATACCTCTCAACTGACTCTGATTTTCAGGGATGTCCCTGATGTTACCTCAAAGGTTTACTCTGTCCCTCCTGAACATTGTGTTTCCATGACCAAACAGTGGGGGTTGTAAGCATAAAATAATGTCAGACATTAATGTTACAGATGTGTTCTTCCTTAGAAAATGCATGTTACACTAAACCACTTATTCTACGGATATCACCAATTTGTAAGATGTGTCCCTGCTTTTAAACCTTTGTCCCTGACTATTTTAAGCCTTGTCCCTGACTTATGAGGCAGGCAGTTGACAGGTGTGTTTGTAGTAGATGTGAGACATTTCTGTGCAATCACACACAATGTTCTCCACGTGCAACACTGGCTTGCTTCAGCGTCTAATGAGCTGCAGTTGCAGTTTGCACTTCCCTGTTGCTATATTCAGTGCTGTCTTATTCCTGGGCTATTTTTGCCCTGCACTTCTAGACCAGTTTGCCCGGCTTCCTTAGACTGCTATATTCAGCAGGATTAGCACCGGGCTATTTCCTTTTCAATATAGCTTGCTGTGTGCTCCGGGCTAAGTTTGCCCGCCGGGCATTGCTAATTTAGCCTCAGGGCAAAGTTTTGAATATCTGGCCCTTAGGCTTAAATCTCTCGGAAGACCCAAAACTAATGCTAGAGCTAAACTTCATGGCTTTACTAATCTGTATTAAGGAAGATTTAGCTAGATGGTCAAAACTTCCTTTATCTTCATTGGGTCATATAAGTATAATTACAATGAACGTTTTTCCCAGACTTTTTTTGGCCCTTACATAACTTAAATATGTTATTACCTACCACTTGGTTCAAAAATCTACACTCTATAATTAATAATTTTATATGGTCCAATAAACCCCCTGGAATAGCATACGACAAACTTACCCTTACTCGGAATTTTGGAGACCTTAAATTACCTGACTTTCACCTTTATTATTTAGCCAGTCATCTAGGTAAATTAATTAAGTGATTCCATACTCACAATAACTTAAACAATCATTACCCAATATGGCTTAGTATTGAGAGAGACATACTTCAGAAAAATAACATTTCACACAAGGCTTGTCCCTTCTTCTTGCCAAAAATGCTTCCTATTTATCTTAAAAACTCTGTGATAGACCTTTCAATTAGATACTTTAAACAGTTATGCAGTCTTTTTCAAACACCCCTTACAAAAGACATTAATCAGCTAATTCTTTATAACTGTAACCTTTGCATAAAGAAAAAAAAATCTTGACAATACCTAGTTTCCAAGTTAAAAACGTATTTGGTTAAAGATTTGTTAAGAGACGGCTGCTTAATGTCTCTTGAAGAGATAAGAAATAAATTTAACTTAAGTAAGGGTTATTACCAAAAGCTGTTTATCCTAAAATTAATACTTATTTCTCATTTTGGAACCCAACCCTGGCAGGAAGACCATAAATGGATAATAGAGGAGATTTTACCATTTTCTGATAAATATCATGGATTTCTAAATTATATCAATATTTTCTCAATATCAAGTCAGATTCAATAGCATGTATCTCTAGATACTGGACTGATAAACAGGTCTCCTCCAGTCTGGATTGGACCTCAGTCTGGGAAGGATTGCATAAATATATTCTCAACGACACATTGAAACTAATTCAAATTAAGATTCTTTACAATGCAAACTATTCTCCCTTAAAACTATTTAAATTCGGACTTTAATCTACCAAAGCTTGCTTTAAATGTGGCTCCAAGAGCGGTTCTCTCGTATACATCTTTTGGCATTGTTTCTTAATTGTTACCTTTTGGTCTGCTGTTAAGACTACATTTGGATGTAAACTAGGTTTAGTTAAATATTTTACCCCAACAATTTGTGTGCTGGGTGACTTCTCATCTGTTAGATGTCAGATTCACAAATACAACATATTAACGATTGCATTAACTGCTAAAAAAGTTATAATAAACCACTGGAAAGACAACCATACTCCATCCATTATGGAATGGAATGGAGGAATGAAATTCTCTCCTATTTTAGAGAAATATGAACTGGATATATTTAACCATAATTGGGGTAATTTACTAGAAACTATCTCTAACTGTTCTTAGTTCTGGCTCCCTGTTAAGTATAAGTATACCTTAATTTTCGATACTCAATATTTCTAATTTTTTATATTTATTAGATTTAGATCTCTTTATTGTTAAAATAAGCTATTGCTTTCCTTTTCCTAAGAGACTTTGCAGGCCTCATTATTTTATTTATTTTTATATCTGCTTTTTTTCATCAGCCCAGTAAGATAATAATTTAGTTTTGGGGGTTGGGAGGGGTGGGGATATTAATTTTATGTAATATTTAGTGTAAGGTGTGAATTGTTCAGTATTCATTTTATGATATGTTTTATTACCCCTTTTGTCTATATTTGTAATGTGTTTAGTGTTGCATGGTTGTATGATTGTTTCTTATACAAACTTAATAAAGAGTCTAAAATTAAAAAAATATATATATTTTTTAATATAATTTTTTTTATACTATTATTTTGATTGCTGTCTGACATGAACATTAATGGCATAATAAGAAGTAAATTTTGCAAAATACTAGGATATGAACATACAAAAATGCCAGCAGAAACAGGCCATTTTGGTCTATCTTGTCTACTCGAGATTGCAGCTCTTGGATGAAATTACAGAAGCTGTCCATCCTCCCCATTCCGTAAGGAAACTTCATCCTTCCCCTTCTTTTCTTCCCACCTGTTAAGACTTTCCCTTTCATTCTGTCCCAAGTTCCTAACCATTTTCAAAGCTGTCCATTGTTCTCAATGACACTACCTCCTCCGGCAGTTCATTCCACTTAGACACCACCCTTACCATGAAAAAGTGGCTTCTTATTTCCCTTTCGAATCTTCCTCTCACTAATTTAAGACTGTGCCCCCTAGTGAACCCATTGCTCCCGAGACTGAATATGCCTTCTATACTAACCTTAATACCCTTAAGGTACTTAAAGAGACACTGACACCTTGAGAAGAATTTTGAAAAACATATTTGGCCACAAAGCAGCTTATACTTCTCATTATGACCTGGATGCTATAATTGGAGAAAGCTGATTGGCTGAGAGCTCTTTGAAGCCATGATGATATGGGGCTACAGTCTCATGGCTTCAAAAAAGCTCTGGCCACCAGCCTCCTCGCTCCTAGTGCAATGTTCTCCATGTCCCACAGTCCAGAGCAAGTCAGACCTCCAGGTGACCACTATTTATAAAAAAAAATACACAAAATCCTCACAACTGTCCCCCTTACATGTCGCCCACAGCACACGCTCTCCAAAGAGAAAAAAACCTCTCACTCTGCTTCCTTTCAGAGCACCAGCTACTGCAGCATGGGCACTGCCCCCCCCTCTCACTGCCATCAACAAGCAATACTTTGTAATTTACTCCTGCAATCTGTATTTCATGCCATAACAATTTAAAAAAGAAACCAACATTTCCCCACAACATGCTGCCTTGCGCCAAATGGCAGTTAATGGAAATCTGCAACCTGCTCCTCGAGAATCTTCCCATTGAGACCACAGCTTTAAATATAAACTGCAATGCCTTACTGTCTCACTTCCCTCAAAAGCACGGCATGAGCATTGCAGCTAAAATACTTTAAATCTGGAATCTTAGCAACACAGACATCATAACAAAAAAAACTCTGTCGCCTTGAAGAGCCGCGGTGCACGTTGGTAGGCAGTTTACTGTCCACCCAGCTATGGCTTCTTTTCAGTTCACATCACAGTTTCAGCAGAAACAAACAAACAAAAAATGCCAAGAAACATCTTCACCTGCTCAAACAAACAAGAAAAGCCAAGAAGTATCTTTACCTGCTCCCATGGCAGGGAGAGCGGTCGAGTAAACTAAACTTCAAGTGGGGCAGCCACACTATGAGAATGAAGACTTTTTTAACAGAGATCCACATGCAATAGCACCACCTACTGTCCAAAACATGACATAGATTAACTTTTTTTAAAAATATGTACCTACACTCATATGGAAACAGTATAAAAATATTTAAAAGCTTGCTTTTTTTTTTTTTTACATTGAATGCATAAAATACGGATTGCTCCAGTTCATAATAGCAATAATGCACTCCAGGGTGTGGGATATCATGGGATATCATCACTTCTCAGGTGCATGAAGCATGAGGCTGCAACGCACCTGAGGCATGATGATATGTAAGCAATAAGACATGACAGGGTGTTGGTTGTTATGTGATAACCACATGCCTAGGTGCATGGTGAGGCATGAGGCCATAGGCCGAGTGTCCTTCTGCACCCAGGCATGCAGTTCTCACATCAACCAACACCCTGGAGTGTCTTATTGTGCTTATAAAATGGGTAACAAACATGAAACACAAACATATCAAGTTGGAAAGCATTATACTGATACAAATTTTGCATTTCAAAAGTGTGTTTTTTTTATTTAAATAGAGCATTATTCAAATATCTTTTAGGTAATGTACAGTAGCTGCAATAATTGTTCCTGTTATTGTGTTTATTTCCCTACAGCTTTCTCTGTCTTTTTGCATTCCTTGTATTGTACTGTGTATATTGATCCTTCATGCCTGACGTGGAACCTTTGTAAATGAGCTTGTAGCTCAAAGGTTGTAGTCCTAGATTTCAATAAATAAAAAAATAAAGAAAGAAAGAACAGACAAAATAGTCCCTGCTTCTTCCTCTTATTTAGGCACATTTTATTTACTTTCAAAATCATTTGTTTAGTTTTACAATATTTAAAATAGTTATCAGTTTGGCATAAATGCTGCTTTATTAGGTGATGCTTGTGTTTACTTAGATGTCTAGGAAACCTGATGTTTGCAACTGACAGAGCAAACAACAAGTTCAGCTGAAGCTGGATGCGATGTGCTGTCATGGTCATGGACACAGCACAAAACTGACTGAATAGCGCTGTTCACAAATGGTGCAACAAAATACAGTAACTGGATTAAAAAAAAAAGTTTCATGTCTTTTCTTTTTGTTTACTGTGGTGTGCCAGTGGACAGGCGAGGTGGGTGTGGGCAGGCATGTGGGGGGGGGAGTGGGAGGATGGGGTACTGGTGAAGCTCTGAGCGGCATAGAGTTCCATGCAGCGCAATGAAGTATGAATGAGAAAACCACAGAAAGAACCTGGCTGTTTCACAGTAATTTAATTTTTGGTGAGAGACCAATGTAAGAGTGAGAACAGGGACTGCACAAATAGATATTCGACAGTGGCAGTGAGTGAGTGAGTGAGTGAGTGAATGAGTGAGTGAGTGAGTGAGTGAATGAGTGAGTGAGTGAGTGAATGAGTGAGTGAGTGAATGAGTGAGTGAGTGAATGAGTGAGTGAGTGAGTGAGTGAGTGAGTGAGTGAGTGAGTGAGTGGGAAGAGAAGTGGCTGAGTGAGCAAGAGGTCAGGTAACGTCAGCACAGACTGCAGCAGTCAACCTGTCCCTCTGTACATTTTATACCCAGACTGAGTGCCGTGCGGCATTATTATGTTAATGCATTTACTGTAACAATCAGCTAGATAATTTCTGTTGTTTTTTTAATCTCCCAGCACATGCAAGACCCATAATTGTTCTCTTATTATCTCTCACTCCCTTTCTATTATCAATGACTGCCTCGCTCTTGGCGTCGTGCTCGCAAACACTTATGTCGCAGATTCATGAAGAAAATAGCCTTCATGAATTTGCAAACTGCCAGGCCTTCAGGAATGTGTGATCTAGCTGTTTGCTATGGGTCAAACAGTGGGGATGGTACATTCTTTACCACCACTATTTTTATACTACTGTATACTTATGTCTCTACAAACACTGTTCAGAGTGGGGATGGTTCCGATAAGATTCAAAGTTATTGTCTCCTCAACCAGACCATCCCGGTATTTCAAATGGAGTGCTAGATTTTTTGTTGTTGTATGTTTGCTTTGTTAACATACACAACAGCTTAAGGGTGATGACCGGATTGAACTGTGGTCTCAACATTAATGTTTTTGGTTCACTGACAATTTGTGTATTGGTGGCAGGGCAGGTGGCTGGCCTGCCATTTGGCTAGCTGCTATTGGAGATCACTTCTACACTTGGGATCTGCGGCCTCCTATTTTAAAATATTGTCAATATGGTTTTAAAAGGGTCAGTAGTACAACAAATGGGCATATATATATATATATATATATATATATATATATATAAAAATATATATATATATATATGGCAAAAACTCTATTTAATGCATCAGTTAGGGTTGTTGCACAGTGACAAAAGCAAGGAAATTCAGTGTTAGTGTTGCACCCCTTGCACCCCACCTACCCCATCCCCACCAACAGACATGGGGTGTGCGTTGGATATCGACTAACTCTCACCCCATTCCATGTGTAAATAAGCTGAGGTGGTACAGTATAGGAGAATGGGGTGAGAGTTAGGGCCGATTGCCCCAAAGCACACCCTGCTGCCTGTTGGTGGGGATGGGGTGGGCGTGGGGTGCAAGGGGTGGCAACCCTAACACTGAATTTCCTCGCTTTTGTCGCTGTGGAACAACCCTAACTGATGCATTAAATGCATTTGTTTTCCATGAATTTCCCCTTCTTTTTGAGAATGTGCACTATAAATAGTGATTAGAATGTGGTGGTGGGGCCCCACGCTCCCACCATGAGATTTTTTTGTCAGTTCGTTGCGCAAAAACTGTATGACCAACTGAAATGAAAATTGTTAAATGAAGGCATGTACCATGGCACACCATGTGTCCAGAATTGTGTGTACATCCATTCAATGGTCACACAGTGCCACAAGCAAACAACGTAACATGCACAATTCAGCAACCGAAGGGCCAGTGACCCACAAATTGGCACAGTGAAAGATGAATTATAAATCTTTGTACATTCCAAATGCCAGGCAAATTGGACACATGGTTCAGAAGTTATTGAACATAATTAACCAAATTTTCATTCGTCAGAGTGGCATAATTCCCCACCTGTTAATGTTTTACACACAAAACCACTGTAAGGCACCTCCATGCCACTAGGGCAACCTACACTATAAATTTAAAGGCAGTAGCACCATGCAGAATGCTATGTGCAAAATGTTAACTGCGTCATGCAGTATCTCTGCAGCAAATTATTTTTCAAACATGTAAACAGCATAATTCACATCTTCAGAACATCCACTCAACACCCTCCAAATTTCATGTGAAAAGATCAAACCATTCCAGAGATATTCAATTGTTATGTTTCTGTACCTTTAAGAAGTCTTTCACCACAAAATGGCAGAAATCATGGCTGAAAAATGCACTAAAATACCAGACCTGGCAGCCGAAACATCAGTAGCTGCGAGGCGGGCCAACTTCAAATGGCCATAACTCTGGAACGGAACAACGTTTTTTCACCAAACAAAAACTGCCATGTTCCTTGAACAGCAGTCGTTCTACCTGCCACATTTTAGACCAATCAACCACACACAGGCTGTGCTATGTGTCACAGAAGATAATGCAGAAGAAATAGCAAAAACATAATGTTTTGCACTGCACTACATAAACGCAAAAACACAAATGGTAATGTTAACGCAAACGGTGATGGAAACAGTGAGGTAAAATAAAATAGTAATGCTAACGGTAATGCGAATGCAAGCACAAACAGTAACGCACATGGCGACGCAAATGTAAATGATAACGTAAACGGTAAGAGAAACGCAAGCATAAAAGTTAATTAAAATAGAAATGGTAAATGCAAACAGTAACACAAACGCTAACGGCAACAGAAACGCAAATGTTAACAAAAACAGTAACGCAAACGGTAACGAAAATGCAAACTGTAACACAAATGCAAACAGAAATGCAAACGGTAATGGCAACGGCGACACAGAAGGAAACAGTAATGCAAACGACAATGGAAACGCTACCAAAAACGCAAACACTAAGGCCAACAGAAACACAAATGCAAATGGTGATGAACACACAAACAGTAACGGTAATGCAACTGGAAATGCAAACATTTATGGTAACAATAATGGTGACGCCATAGGGAACACTAACACAAACAGAAACGCAAGCGCGTATGCAAACACAAATAGTAATGTGCACGGTCACAGTAATGCAATTGGAAATGTAAACGTTTATGGTAACACCAACGATGACGCCAAAGGAAACACAAACACAAATGGAAATGCAAATGAAAGTGTGTACGCAAACGCAAATGGTAACGCACATGGTGACGCAAAAGGAAATGCAAACAAAAACAGTAATGGAAACGCAAATGGTAACAGTAACGCAAGTGAAAATGCAAACGGTAATGCACACGGTGACATAAACAGAAATGCTAATGCAAATGGTTATGGATACGCTAACTGTAACAGTAATGCAAACGCACACATTTTTTTCCCCAAAAAGGTGCATTTAGAAGCACAGTGAATACAAAGAATGTATGCATAATAATGGCCCTTGGAGCAGAAAATGAACACTTGGGCCCAGATATTCAAAAGGGTTGGGCATGGCACAACAGTGTTGCACCATGCGCGACCCACTGATGCGCCCCGGCACGGTATTCAAACGGGAATTGCGCCTGGCACAAATCCTGATGTGCCAGAGTGCATCAGTAATAGTGCAGGCACAGGTAGGGGGCGTCGGCATACTCTACACATCCCGACATTCAGCCCGGATGCTGGAACCATGCATGTAAACCCTACTTGCGCCACACAAAGTTGATCCAAAAAAAAGAATAACGGCTGGCCACTCCACATGAGGCTGCCATATTGCAGGGCACAACATGGCAGCTGCCAGCTGTGGGTGGCCACCGAGTTCCGGCTGCACCTCCGTAGTGGTGCCCCCCTATGCCCGATCGCGGGCATTGGTATGATAAAATTAGAATCCTATATCCCTGGTGGTCCAGTGGACCATTGTCAGCCTGATCGCGGGCTTCAGTAAAATAATAAAGATTCCTTTTCCCTGGTGGTCCAGTGGACTGCTTTCAGCCCGATCGCGGGCTTAAGTAAAAGTATAATGATTCCTAGATCTCTGGTGGTCCAGCGGACCACTGTCAGCCCGATCGCAGGCTTAAGTGAAAGTATAATGATTCCTAGGTCCCTGGTGGTCCAGCGGACCCCCCCATCCCACCTGCCCACTGATCCCCACTGCCCCTCTCCCCCCAGTCAGTGGCGGGTGGAAGCACCCACCCACCTGCCACCCCACCACCGCCGACTGACTCAGTAGCCAATGGGCGTGCAGCCCATACCGTACTATACATTCCAGATATGTGAATGGATCCATTCACATATAGATATAGAGGGAGATAAATGTAGAGAAGCAATGAAAAACCTGGTATCATCCAATGATGGGGAATCCACATTAATGAGCAACTGGATATTCTGAACCACCTGGTTTCAGAATTCCCTCCCCTTCAAGTTAAGCTGATGCTTTCTTACTAGTAGGTCAAATGTGACAAATGTATTGATATGGATTACATCTTTTACTTTTAAAATATTTTTCCCAATCCATTCTTGTTGTAAATCAGGTGGGCGTTGTACTTTAAAGTTAGGGTTATCCCATATTGGCTGCATCAGAGATTTATGTAATTCATATATAAAGGCCCATGCCACATCAGCAAAAATATGGGACTTCAGAGGAGCTGACTTTGATAAGATGGCCAAGAGAGTTAAGCTAGCCCTGACAAAAAGAAATACAGGTGAGGGGGTACAGGCAAAGTGGGCAAGCATTAAAGATGCAATACTTGAAGCAACATCCCATTGTGTTAGACAGAAAAGGAAGTACAAAAGAAGAAGGAAACCACTTTGGTTCTCAAATACAGTAGCAGAAAAGGTCAGAGCCAAAAGGCTGGCCTTCAGGAAATATAAGGGAACACAGCGGGATGAAGATAGGGAGGCATACCAAACTGCCCTAAGGGAAGCAGGGAAGGCAGTAAGGCAGGCAAAGGCCCAAACTGAGGAAACACTAGCACAAACAATAAAAGAAGGTGACAGACTTTCTATAGATACATTACTCATTATCTCCGCAAAGACATAGACAGGATGGAAGCTGTCCAGAGGAGGGCAACTAAAATGGTGCAGAGTCTGCACCAGAAGACATATGAAGAGAGACTTAAGGAGCTTAATATGTATAGCCTCGAGGAAAGGAGGGAGAGGGGGGACATGATAGAAACTTTCAAATACCTCAAGGGAATCAACAAAGTCCAAGAGGGTAGCATCTTTCAAAAAAAGAGGTGTGCAAGAACAAGGGGGCACAATTTGAAGATGGGGGGGGGCGGCTCAGAGGTAATTTAAGGAAGTATTTTTTCACAGAGAGGGTTGTGGATGCATGGAACGGCCTTCCGGAGAAACATATAACATAGAAACACAGAATTTGATGGCAGATAAGGACCGCTTGGGCCACCCAGTCTGCCCATGTCCCTACCTAATGGATAAGCTGCAGATCCTAGTTAACCAGCAGCCTACTTCTTCCTACCCCCATGCCCTAGAATTGCCTTATGACTGTCCCATGCATGCTTGAATTCCACCACTGTTTTTGACTCCACAACCTCCTCCGGAAGGCCGTTCCATGCATCCACAACCCTCTCTGTGAAAAATACTTCCTTAAGTTACCTCTGAGCTGCCCCCATCTTCAAATTGTGCCCTTGTTCTTGCACACCTCTTTTTGAAAGATGCTACCCTCTTGGACTTTGTTGATTCCTTGAGGTACTTGAAAGTTTCTATCATGTCCCCCTCTCCTCCTTTCCCTCGAGGCTATCACGTGATTAAGCTCTTTAAGTCTCTCTTCATATGTCTTCGGTGCAGACCCTGCACCATTTTAGTTGCCCTCCTCTGGACAGCTTCCATCTTGTCTATGTCTCTGGAGATTGGTCTCCAGAACTGCACGAGTACTCCAGATGGGGTCTGACCAGCTGTCTGTTCAGAGGCATAATAACTTCCTGTTTTCTACTGGTGATGCCTCTCCCTATGCATCCCAGTATCCCCCCAGCCCTCCTTGCTGCCCTCTCACATTGCTTGCCCACCTTTAGGTCATCTGATATGACTACCCCAGGTCCCTTTCCATTTTGTTGTTGTTAGTATCTCACCCCATTGTATACTCTTCCCTGGGTTTTGTTTCCCAGGTGCATTACCTGCACTTCTTAGCATTGAATCTAAGCTGCCATCCATTTGACCATTCCTCTAACCTTGCAAAGTCCTTCTCATCCTTTCCACCCACCTTGTGCATCAACTCTGTTGCAGATCTTTGTGTCATCTGCAAAGAGACATACTTTTCCTTCAGTCCCTCTGCAATGTAAGCTATAAAGACATTGAAGAGGACTGGTCTAATACTGAACCCTGCGGTACCCCACTAGTAACCCCTTTCTTCAGAGTGGACTCCATTTACTATTACTCTCTGTGTCCTATTCTCCAGCCAATTCTTTACCCAGGCTGCCATCTTGGGACCCACTCCCAGGCTGGCTAACTTGTATATTAATCTTTTGTGTGGGACTGTGTCAAATGCCTTGCTAAAGTCTAGGTAGGCCATGTCCACAGCCCCTCCCTGATCTACTACTTTGGTCACCCAGTCAAAGAAATCTATCAGATTCATCTGGCATGACCTTCCCGCTGTGAATCCATGCTGCCTTGGGTCCTGTGCCCCTCTGACCTCTAGATACTCGACAATTCTTTCCTTCAGAAGTGATTCCATCATTTTCCCTATCACTGAGGTTAAACTAACAGGTCTGTAGTTTCCTGCTTCTGCCTTGCTCCCACTTTTGTGAAGGGGAATCACATCTGCTCTCCTCCAGTCCTTGGGTACCACCCCATCCTCCCATGATTTGTTAAAGAGGGTAGTAGGAGGAGGTTGTGGAGTCAAAAACAGTGGTGGAATTCAAGCATGCATGGGACAGTCATATGGCAATTCTAGGGGTGGGGGTAGGAAGAAGTAGGCTGCTGGTTAACTAGGATCTGCAGCTTATCCATTAGGTAGGGAAATGGGCAGACTGGGTGGATTGAGCGGTCCTTATCTGCTGTCAAATTCTATGTTTCTATTTGTGAAAGGAGAAAGTCCAGAGTGGGTATTGCTAAGCTCAAAGGAGAAAAGGAGGCATGTGAGGAGGAGGACCCCGTAAAAGCATCTATCCTAAATAGATACTTTTGCTCAGTATTTACTGAAGAGAAGGTAGGGCAGGGCCCACAGCTCAGCACCGTGGACACAGGGGGGAGGGAGGTGAGCACTACTCCCTTCACAAAAGAAAGGGTCCTACAAGAGCTCGCTAAGCTCAGGGTGGACAAGCCAATGGGACCTGATGGCATACATCCCAGGGTACTTAAGGAGCTAAGGGTGGAACTAGCAGAGCCATTAGCAGAAATGTTTGAGTCTCTGAGCACAGCAGAGGTCCCAGAAGACTGGAGAAGGATCATGTGATCCCGCTCCACAAGAGTGGTAGCAGGAGGAGGCAGGGAACTACAGACCAGTCAGTCTTAACCTAGTAGTGGGCAAGATTATGGAGGCATTCCTTAAGGAAAGGATAGTGCAACACCTGGAATCCATAGGGCACAGGATCCAAGACAGCATGGGTTTACAAAGGAAGGTCCTGTCAAACTAATCTCATAGATTTCTTTGACTGGGTAACCAGAGTAGTGGACCAGGGGAGCAGTTGATGTTGCCTACTTTGACTTCAGCAAAGCTTTGACATTGTTCACATAGAAGATTGATAAATAAGCTGGGTAGGCTCGGGGTGGGTCAGAAGTTGGTCAACTGGGTGGCAAACTGGCTGACGGACAGAAAACAGAGAGTGGTGGTAAATGGTATACAGTCAGAAGAGATGCAAATCACAAGTGGGGTACCTCAGGGATCAGTCCTGGGGCCAGTCCTCTTCAATATCTTCATTAGTGACATTGCAGATGGACTAGAGGGTAAGGCTTGTCG
Source organism: Neoceratodus forsteri (assembly GCA_016271365.2). NCBI lineage: Eukaryota > Metazoa > Chordata > Ceratodontiformes > Ceratodontidae > Neoceratodus > Neoceratodus forsteri. The sequence continues at coordinate 1,652,762,312 of CM028131.1, read as the reverse complement.
GTTTGCAGATGACACCTAGATCTGCAACAGAGTAGATGATCCAGATGGGGTGGGCAGAATGAGAAGAGATCTGGATAAAATAGCAAAATGGTCAGAAGAGTGGCAACTGGGATTTAATGCAAAGAAGTGTAAGATCATGCACATAGGGAAGAGAAACCCTGAAGCCACCTATAGGCTGGGAGGGGAGTTGCTGGCAGTCACAAAGGAAGAAAGAGACTTGGGCATCATCATCACCGATGACCTGAAATCATCCAAGCAGACCTCTAAAGCAGTAGGTAAGGCTAGGGGGATGTTAGGGTGTATTAGTAGGGGTATCACAAGTCGAAGAGGGAGGTAATAATCCCTCTTTACAAGACACTGGTTAGGCCCCATTTGGAGTACTGCATGCAGTACTGGAGGCCACACCTTCACAAGGACATTAACCAAATTGAGGCAGTCCAGAGAAGGGCAACCAAAATGGTGTAGGGACTGCATCAGAAGACATATGAGGACAGATTAATGGAGCTCAATATGTATACCCTAGAGTAAAGGAAGGAGAGAGGTGATAAGATCAAAACATTCAAACACCTTAAGGGCATTAACAAGGTGAACGAGTCTAACATGTTTCAGTATAAGAAAAATAGCAGAACTAGAGGACACATCATGAGATTAGAGGGAGGCTGATTAAGGAGTAATGTGAGGAAGTTCTTTTTCACAGAAAGGGTGGTGGATGCATAGAATGGCTTACTTCCGGAAGTGGTGGCTATGAATCCAGTGCAGGGCTTCAAACAGGCATGGGATAGGCATAAGGGAGCAATACAGATGAGTATGAATAGATAGGCCACTGACAGAGCAAAGGCCAATGGCACATTTATAAGGTAGGAAAAGAAATGGGCAGACTGGATGGGCTTTGTGGTCCTTATCTGCTGTCAACTTCTGTGTTTCTATGTTTCTATATTACCAGATAGGGAAAATATACAGGTGGCAAAAAATCTGGATGAGATGATATTATTTAATATCCCAACATCTAATAAATATTAGACTCTTGTTACACAGACTGACTGACTGGATGCATCAAATTGGATGCATCCAGAAAGTCATTCTTCAAGAATAACATTAGTCTCATGGAATATTTCGGGTCTTATGAATAAATTGGCAGATCAGGATTGGATGGACTTTATTACAAAGTTTAATATCATATGTTTCCAAGAGAGCTGGCATAATAAAGATCAGGTTATATCATTAAATGGCTATACAACTTTTCAGACCCTAGGTGTGAAGGAAGCAAAAAGAGGAAGAGTGGCAGGTGGCCTTGTGACCTTAGTAAAAATAGATAAGGGCATCTCTGCAGATCTGTTGTACAGTAATAAGAATATAATTATACTTTATATTCAGTTTAAAGGGAAAAAAAATGCTTGGCTAATGTGTGTTTACCACCAACATATTCTAAGTGTTTTGATCTATCACCGTGGGAGCAGCTAGAAGAACTAATACACAAGAGCTGGGCTGTCACCACTTGTGAAGAATTTTTTATGCGGCTACTTTAATGCAAGAATTGGAACCTTTGATGGCTGTGCTGAAAATGATTACCATAACTGGCGCCATTCAGAAACATTTCACTATCCTAGAAAATCTAAAGATAGAAAAATGAATAAGATGGGTCCAAAATTAATAGAGATTCTGCTATTATATAATATGGCACCTATAAACAGCAGAATATGTGGAGATCAAGCTGGGAATTATACCCACTGTACTACAAAAAGCCCTTCAACTATAGATTATATTTTCTGGAATGGTGATATTACTTTTTGGGAAACTTTAAAACTTCCAATGAAAGGAGAAAGTGATCATTTCCCTTTGTTACTAAAATCAATAGAATTAGAAAAACACATTCATATTACACCACAACCATTACATTTGGAGATACGAAATAATAAAATGAAATGGCAGGATAATGCAATTGATTCTATTAGAGACTTCTTGACAGATACATTTATAAGGCAGAAAAAGAAATGGGCAGACTGGATGGGCCTGGCGGTCCTTATCTGCCGTCAACCTCTATGTTTCTATGTTTCTATGTATTTAATGATTCTATATGAATCAGCTAATACTTTATTAAAATGGAAGGATTTTTTTTTGGCAAAGGCAACTGAATATGCATTTATTTTCATAGAATGACAAATATTTCTCTCTGTTGCTAATCATTCAGAAATATATGCAGATTCAGGTGCTGATGAGAACCATTTAGAGATCTGTGAGATCCTTGCTGCCAAATAATAGAAGAAAAAATCTGGTGCTTTAAGGCCCTCATTCTTTCTATGTTTTGTCATCTTATGGTATGTTAATTTTACATTCTTGTATTCTCATATACATTTGGACACTTTAGAGTTAAAACCTTCTATCCACCTCTTGTTACTCCAACAATGTAGCATAATAAATATGTATAAAAGTTTGGGTAGTAGATTCATTTTAACTGCCTCTAGTCTCCCCCATGTCCCAAGTGACAATTTATGCCATCTTGTCACAGATTACAAAAAATGTGTCTTAGCCATAGCAAGATTCTTACTCATTGTTTTAGCAATGTTTTTGCATACTCTGATTCCCAAATAGTCTATGTATTCTGAAGCCCAGCATAACCCCGTGTCTGTGATTGCCTCACTATCACAACGTTTATTAAGTGATAAGAATTTTGTCTTGCTTAAATTTAGTTTGTATCCAGATATTTTACCAAATTCCATGATAATTTCCAAGATTCTTGGAATAGACTTATCCACCTTAGACAGGGAAAGCAATAAATAAACTGATGTACGAATTTCCTTGCCTGCTACACTAACGCCAGTCATTTGTTGGTCTATATTAATTGTCCTTACCAAGGGGTCAATAGTCAGATTAAAAAGAAGAGGAAAGAGAGGGCAGGCCTGCCATGTCCCTTTAGTTACTTTAAATGAATGAGAAATAATTCCATTTGTTATTACTGAAGATGAAGGGTTATGATACAGAACTTTAACTAACGTAATACATTTTTCAGGAAATTTATATTGATTAAGACGCTAGTCGATGGTGGTCAGAAGAACTGGAATTAAGAGCTGAAGATTGGAATTGGGGTAAGATTTGGTCTCTCTCTCTCTTAAAGCATTTAAAACTTTTAATTTGAGACTGCTTCATTTCAAAACTTTACACAACTTGTTTTTTACTCTGGTTCATATGTACAAAATGACATTTAAACAAGATCACACTTGTGGTAAATGCAGATCTGAAAGAGGTTCTCTTGCGCACATGTTCTGGTTCTGTCCTAATATTCATTCTCTCTGGAATGAGATTACAGAATTTTTTAATGACAGTGGTTTTCTGCAAAATAAAATAAACATTGAAACTTGTATAATTGGTAATTTTGACGAGGGGGAAACATGGACGCAAGAGCAAAAATATTCTCTTCTACTAATAGGAGCCTCAATGCGAAACACTGTTTTGAAATATTGGATTGAGGAAATAGTCCCTTCAAAAAGAGAATGTCATGCTCAAGCTCTAGAAAGTCTTAAAACTGAAAAGCTGGCACTCTACCTTCATGAACTATCTCACAAATTTGACTATAGGTATGGGGCTTTGGAAAGATTTATGAATGGGCAGATAGTACTCCAACAAAATACAGGTTAATCCTACTGATATATGTAAACATTATCTCTAAATATGAGGTGGTATTTGGGAAGAGGAAGTCCAATAACAATTTTCAAAATTGAAATTATTTTTAACTTGATATCTGTAATTATAGTATGAATGGTTTATCTGCTAATGGTTAAGAAGAATGTGATAGTTATATGTGATGATTTAAAATGTTTATATAGGAATGAATTGTTACTTCTTTTTCTGGCAGTTTATAATGTTTCATGAGCTCTGTATTAGTCTATAAGATACATGTATTGTATCATTGTGATTTTTTTCTTCAATAAAAATACTATTAATATAAAAAATAAAAGACATACAGCAAGGTGTTTTTAAAGTGCAATAAGTGACAGTGTTTAGTTCATAAAAAGAAACATCCTAAGATTCTGAAAGCAGCAGAATTACCTAACACATCAATTTAAAGATGTCTTAACTATACTATTCAATGCCTTATAGCTTAAATAATTACTCATTCAACAACTGCTGCATTGCAACTAATACGTTTAAAGCGTATTCTGGAAATATTAACTAGATATTTAGCTACAGCTCTAATTACAATTTTATCATTAGATGTAAAAAATAGGCTCAACAAGATATCTTGATCCTCCGACTGTATGGTACTACAAAGTGGACAAAGCCATTTAGCTCTAGGGGTGTTATACCATTCACAAACAAACATTACATGTTTCAGGTTTTCTAAAACAGTACCTGTACTGTACTGTACTGTACAGTACAGGTACATGAACAGAATCTAGATTGTTCTGAGGTTTCCCTCCTAAAAATAGCCTCCAGAATATTACTTGGGAATAATTCTAACTTGTACCTGGTAAAGAGCATTCTCTGGTTTACATCAGTAAGAATATCAAATACTGTCTATAACGGTGTACATGATCATTAACCCTGACCCAAGGTGATATCTTTAATTTTCTAATATAATCAAGATCCAAAGTTCTTTAATGCTCCTTAATTTTATTTGTGACATATATCTGGCATTTTGGGCTGATGGTGACACCCTTATCTCTATAATGTTTCAAATAACTTAGCCCTGTTTCCTGCAAAATTAGAAGAACTGACGCTAACCACTCAGATTTCAGGTGCCCAAGACTAAGCCAAGTATACTCCTCCCTTAAACAAAAATATGTATATCTGTTCTGTTTATGCTGAAGTAGCTTAATCCAATAATTTACCATCCTGGCAGCAAAATATGCTCTAAGGCAGGAAGTCCCTAATTCTGCCCTTAATCAAGAAGCCTGGACAGAATTATTGAGTCCTAGACTTACTCTAAGAAGTTTATTTAGTGGAACTTCTAGTTGATCCTGATTCCGATGTTACCAGATTTCCCCCTTATAGAGTGCCTGGGCATTATAGTTGGCTTGTACTGCAGTCAAAAGTGATTTAATAGAATTCCCACCAAACTTTTTATTAAACATCTGCAGAGAATTAGCTGTTCTTTAATTCAGTGAGTGTCATTTCCAGATGCTTAAACCGTTTACCATTCTTCATTAACAATAAACCTAAATAAACATAGCTATCCACAGCAGAAATCTTTTTCGTCCCTATTTTCCAAGATTTACTACTTCTTTTATTTGTTCCGAAAACAAGAACCTGACTTTTTTGATCATTCACTCTTAAGTTATATTTAAGTGCATATCTGTCTAATATATTTAGCTTAGCCTGCAGGCCTGATTGAGGTAAGGAAAACAGGACCAAATCATCAGCATATGCTAGGACACCACAGTGCTTGGAAGTTGTCCACAATCTTTGGAGAATCAGTATGAACAAAATTCAGTTCATGTTAAAGTCTGTCAATATAGACACAGAATGAAAGCGGTGCAAGGATGTAGCCCTGTCTCACTCCCATGTTAGTTGGGAAAGTAGAGGAGAGTTGTCCCCTAGCACCCAGTTTAACCTGAGCCCAAGTAGAAGTGTATAGTTCTCTAATTATTACTATTAGTTCCATCAAAATCCTTTTTCCACCATTAAATCTCATAGCTTATTACTAGAAATATCAAAAGCTGTACTGAAATCTATAAAGGCAGCATATAATTTCTGTTTGCGTAAAACATCATATTTTTCATGTAGATGCCTTATTACATAACAATTATCTATGTTGCAGTATCCAGATCTAAAACCTGCTTGTGCCTCAGACAGATCCCCCAATTGTACAAGCTACTCCCTAAGTCTGTTCAGTATATGTTTTGCAAAAATGTTCCCCATATTATCTAATAATGATATTGGCCTGTACATAGTTGGATCAGACTTGTCTCCTTTTTTATGTATTGAGATTATTGCACCTTTCCAGGAAGATGGAAAAACTAATCTTTGGCAGCAACAATTAAAATATTCTGTCAGTAAAGTAGTCCAGAGAGATGGTGCACTCAGATACACTTCAGAGGGTATAAGATCTGGGCCAGGAGCCTTCTTAGCTTTTAAAGAAGCTATAGCACAGTATACTTCAGCACATGATAGAGGAGGGAATAGTAACATATTAGAGTCTAGAGATGCGGATGTATTTTTGACATCAGGAGAAAAAAATTTAGAAGAATAATATAAAGTCCAAGGCCTGGATATTCAGAAATGCACCAAATCACAGCGCAGTGCCAGCACAGCACAAAACTGATGCACCATGGCTAAACAGGGGTGATATTGAAACAGTGTGCCATGGCACAACTGATCCTGCACCACCACGCAAGTTGGCTGAATATCGCATCGATGCGTCACAGTGCAAGCAGACATGCGCCTGGTGAAAGCAGGAATGCACCATGGTGCAAGCACACATGCGTAAGGGAGCAGCCACAGCAGGCCCACAGCACACATGGCTCACACAGGGCCACAGTGGAAGGCAAAAGGCACACAAACAGAGGGACAGACACTGGTGGGGGCACAGCAGCACAATAAAAGGCAGGGGGTGGACACAGGATGATAGGGCAAAGGGCAGGGAAGCAGAGTGGTAGGCCAGAAATGCACACCACCTGCAGGACACACACTGGCACCCAGCCCTGCCACCCAGGAACACACCAGTGGCATGCAGAGCATGGAACAGGTGCCAATGGACCAGTGATGGCCAGCAGTGGAGCACCCCAGCCACGTCTGCAGTGCCCCCACCCGCCCAAGCCCTGCAGCACACAATCAGACACAGGCAGGCAGGGGCACACAAGCCAGACAGTCACCCCCCAGCCACCACATGGCAGATCCACCGGCCAGGGGATGTCACAACAGTATGCAGGCACACCCAGCAACACAGCCACACAACAGAGACACACACCCTGGTACTTCAGCCTGACCCCAGTGGCCAGCTGCAAAGCAAACATGACACAGGCAGCTCAAATATAAATATATATTGATAAACAGCAATAACAACATCAGTACAAAACTGGAGGGGGGAAGGAGTAAGATAGGGAGGGAAGGGGACAGGTAACAGGGACTGTAAATGGGAAGGGGGACGGGTGGGTGAGGTATGGGTAGGGGAACAGGGGAAGGTAGCACACTCAACGGAGGATGCCATGCGCTGCAGCCAGCCTCCAGGCATCCCGCTGGATATCATGAACCATCTGCTGGACCTGGACCACAGCCTCCATAGCAGTTGAGAATATTGAGACTATCCGCCGCAACAGGTGGCAGAACACCGGTAGCCTGGGACGTCTCCTGGCATCTAGGAAAGGGAACAGAACAGAGGTTCAGTGCAACTGCCCAAAGAGCAGAGACAGCCCAGTGCACAGAGCTAGCAGGGGGTGCAGACCCAACAGAGGGGCACAGAGCCCACCTGGAGGGGTGTGTGCCAATGCCCGAAAGCGGATGGCAAGCCATGACAGCACCCAGCAGAGGTGACCTGCACATTGTCCACCAACCACAGCATAGCGATCATATTGCACAGTGCCCTCCGTACACCACAGCACAGTTCATGGCAGCCGTGTACCCACCCACCCCACTGGCGGTGGGCAGTGGTGTGGATGGCCACGCCACAGTGGTAGGACACACCCACAGTGCCAGACAGGCTGCCACCACACCACACAGACTCCACAGCTGAACAAACCCAACAACAGCAGAGAGGTACAGCATGCACAGAACCTACCTGGATGCCTGCACCCCACAGGAGGTGGATGCAGAGGAGGTGGTGGTGGTGGTGGTGCTGCCACCACGTGCTGTCCCCGTGCTCCTGCACCTCCTCCAGGCTGCTGTCTGGCGGCCTGGCGGACAGCCAGTGCTGCTCTCCTGCGGTCCTCATGCACTGTGAATGGTACAGAGACAGAAACACATCACAACACAGTCGACACAGCATGCCCACACCCAAACGCCCATCCCCGGGTCCATGGCAAAGCACCCCCACCCCACCTGACATGTCCCACAGGAATGTTGCGCAGGCCAGGGCACACATGTGTGGAGCACAACACCCTGCAGGACACACCTTGTAACTGCACATGGACACATAACCATGGATGGTACACTCACTTGGCTGTGGTACAGCCCCACACCTTGGCCGAGACACCATGTGCCTGAGCTGGTCAGGGTCCCACCTGCGGAGGTCACCATAGTGGTGCCTGCACTGCTGGCCAGTGCGCACAATCCCCGTGCACCTGGAGACATCCTGGGCAATATCTGCCCACACTGCCACCTATGGGCAGTGCAGTGGGGCCTGCCTGAACAGTTGTTGCTCATATGGCCCTACACAGGCCACAAGGTTTACAACCTCGAGCTGTGACCAATTGGCTGCATGTCCTCAGCAATGCTGCGCTATTCCAGTAGAGCTGATAACAAAATGGTGGTTGTCCAGCACGTAGAACATGCTATCGCGGGTTATGCAGTCATGCACAATTGCACTGTACAGGTCAATGATGCAGTTATGGTGATGCACAGGGAGGACGTGGACTGTCTGTGCCAAAGGTCAAGAGTCGGGGGTCACTGTTGAGGCACCCTCGCACAGCACGCAACTGCACCATAGGACCTGTCTAGTGAGTGCGCTATCAGGGCCTGGGCAGTAGCTGCGCTGATTGCGCTATTGCCAGCTGTTACAGGGTAAGCGCATGCGTGCAGCACTATCCCCCATCGCGCATGCGTTGGAAGTGTGCTAGGGGTTGCTCCAGCCCAGTTCCATTGCTCATCAGCATATGTGGTGGCGCACTGTGCACGTTAGCATGCCATTACGACTGCGCCACTGCTCATTTGCATACCATGCGGTATATGTGTGCCAGCACAGTGCAATACGCCATGGACCGGCATTGAGGTCCATAGCGGTATGTTGAGCATGTAGCAGGCAGCGACCGATAGGCAGGGGGGTCGATGTGGCAAATGCTGACAGACATGCTTATGTCCACAAGTAGCAGAATGTCGGCACAAGAGGGAGCGGAGGAGCCTGGGCCTGCACGGAAACGCAGGCCCAATTTCACAAGAGCCAATTCAGAAGCCCTGTTCGAGGCCTACCTGGACAGGGAGCCAGTGCTTAGTGGTGCCACTGGAAAGCCACAGGCCAGGGCTGCAGCTTGGGCAGAAGTGGCAGAGTGTGTCAACCAGCAGGGCAGTCACCAGCGCTCTGTGCAGGAGTGCCGCAAAAAGGTGGGCACTGACAAGCAGCGAATTAAGGAGAGGGTGGCAGCGATACACGCTGCCCAGACAGCCACAGGGGAGAGGCTCACACCACAGGAAGAGATTGGGGTGGCCACACTGCGCCGCTGCATGGTGGAGGGTATGCCGGGAGGCGGCTTCCAGATGGGTGGCATCCCGTCACTGCATGGTACGTATGGAGGGATGGGGGTGTGTGGGCAGGCCTATGGTGGGTACAGCACTGACATATCTGTCTCCCCTTCACAGATCCAGCAAGCCTACATGCGGTGGTGGTGACTGTGGGTGCAGCTGTGGAGGGTGGACCGGCCTGAAGGCACAGCCATCCACATCCACAGGCATTCGGGGGCCTATCTGGAAGCAGTACAGCATCACTGTGCGACCAGAGGACCCAGCCATGGGAGTGGATGAGGCCCTTGCAGGGTTCGAGCACACCACTCATGGCATCCTGTGCACTGAAACCCAGCTCGGGTCAGGGTCCGGGTCTGAAGATGATGAGACCATGCACATGGACAGTAGTGTTGCCGTTGAGGGGGAGGTGCCCATACCAATGACTGCCCTGGATGGTGTGGACACTGTCCAATCAACCATGGTACTGCAGGACCACACCATGGCTGTCACTGTCATGCCTGCCACCATGATGGTGCCCTGTGTTGGTGGACCAGCTGACCTGCCACTGGGCAGCGTGGCAGGGCCGGAGGGGCGGCAGCAGCAGCGGTCGGCAGAGGGCAGGGTGCTGGCAGATGCTGCGTCCGGTGATGGAGAGCCTATCCTGGCCCACACACATGCAGCACCCACTGTGCAGTGTCCACCAGAGCAGTGGGCTGCCCAGCGCATCTGCACACCCCCAGCTGGTCGTGGAAAAGGTCAGGTGCCCCTGGGGCAGGACATTATGGACGTGCACACCCGATTGCTGCAGACATCTGTAGAGCAACAAGAGCTGCTTGTGGCAGAGGTGCATGCACTGCACGCTGAGGTGCAGCAGGCTTCTGAGGTGCATGAGAGGGGCACATCACAGATCCTTGAGAACCTGCAGTGCCAGCGGGAGGACGTGACTGCATCCCAGGACCGCATCGCCAGTGTAATCAGGGATGGATTTGCACTGCTGGGCACTACCTGGCATGGTGTACCACCTGATGCACAGCGTGGTGCACCTTCTACCCCAATGACCAGGCGTTGTGCATCCCCCTCCCTGTCGATGCCTGGTTCTGCAGCTGGCATCCCCAGCACACCTGGAGCGGGCCTGTTTGGGAGCCTAGCAACCCCTGTGCGTTCCCAGACGCGATCGCGCAGTGACACCCTGGGGGGGCTGGGGCATGTACCCCCAGCAGCCATCGTGCAGCCTGTGGCTGCTGATCAGCCATGGTGCAGCCACCCACATGCCCATGGTGGCCATGGTACTGTGCATCAGACCAGATGAGCCTGCAGCCTGCCCAGTCATCAGCTGCTGCCACCAGTGTGCGCATGGGCATTGTGCGTGTGCAGTGCACGACTGTGCCGCACTGTACATTGTGTCACGCATTGCCTGTGCCAGCACATGCCTGGCCACTGGCATCCATGGCATGGAGATGATAATGCCCTGAATATGCCGGCTGTGCCTGTGCTCTGGCTCACTGCGTCTGATCCATGTCATGTGCCACTGCCTGGGCGCGTTCAGGTGTGTGTGTGTGTGTGTTACTGTGTGTGTGTGTTTGTGTGTGTGTGTGCATGTGTTCCAGTGTCAATGTGTGTGGTGCCTATCCCTGCATCATGCCACTGTGTCTGGATTTGTGACATATGCCCATTGGTCTTGCAGCACACCCTGTCCTATGCATTCCCCGTGCCATGTATGCCACCACCTGCCAGCAAGCCCAGTGTGTCCAGTGCGTGTGACCGTCTGTTGTTTCCTACCTGTGGCCACTGTAGTCCTCCTGGATGATGGTGTCCCTGTGCTGGTGGGCCATCTCAGGAGCCGGGGTCCCTCCACCCAGGGGGTGGCAACCCAACCCCTTCTGGTCCATCATCCCCTTTGTCTGCACTGCTGTCCCCCTTCTCTGCCTCCACAGCGATGCCACAGTCTATGGCCATGTTGTGCAGTATACAGCAGGCCAGGATTATACCACAGGCTTCGGAGGGGCTGTACTGTTGAGCTCCGCCGGATCTGTCCAGGCAATGGAACTGTGCCTTCAGCATCCTGAACACACGCTCAATGATGTTACGTGTGCTGGCGTGTGCCCTATTGTATCTCTCCTCAGCTGGGATTGATGGGCGCCGGTAGGGGGTGAGCAGCCATGGCCTCAGTGGGTATCCGCTGTCACCTGTGGGAGATGCACATGGTTAGTCCACACTCCTGTGTTCCACTGCCCCTCCCTGGCATGCTTACCACCTGTTCACCCTCCCCACCCATGTCCCTTGTCATGCCTGGTCCCTCATCCATTGCATACTCACCCACTAGGTGGCCTGTGGGGATGTCCCCATGCTCGAACCTCTTGCACAAGACACGGCTGGACCAGATGAAGGTGTCATGTGCACTCCCAGGGTGTGTGGCACGGACATTGGTGATACGACCCCTGGCATTGCACACCACCTGGCAGTTGATGCTCAGCATCCCTTTTCTGTTTATATATGCCATCCCCTCCGGGCCAAGTGGCATGCGGATGCCAATGTGGGTGCAATCAATGGCTCCTAGCATGCCAGGCATGTGTGCTACCTAGTGGAATCCCTGCATTGTTGCTGTACGCTCTGCCTGTGTGCTTGGGAAGTGGATGCATTCAGAAGCATGGGGCAGCAGTGCATTGAGGAATTGTGTGAGGAGCCTAGATGCGGCTGACTAGATTATGCCTGTCGTATCCTGTTTGTCTCTGGAAGGTGCCCGTGGCAAGCATGCACATGACTGCTGTCATCTTAGTCTCCACCAACATGGCATGGCTTTGTCTGGTGGGTGCCTGTATCTCATCATTGCACAGCTCACAGAGCTGTCTCAGCATTGCCTGGTCCAGGTGGTACCGGGCCACAATCTCCACATCACTGAAGGTGTCGAAGGTTGCCTGGGCCTGGTAGTGCCTATGCCATGCATACTGCCGACGGGCCCTCCCACAGCTGCGCCACTGTTCCTCCTGCCTCCTCACACCCCTCATTATGGTCTCCATCAGGAATGGGAAACTGGCCATGCCCCCACTGTCTTGGCATCCCCTGGGCGGTCCACTGCTGTCCACTCCCCATGCCCTGGCATTGCACCTGCTGACCTGTTGACCTGCCTTCCTGCTCTGGTCTGTCACTCCTCCCCTGTTGTACCTTCAAGCTCCAGCTGCCCTGTGGCTGCCTGTGTGGTGCTCCACCACCACGTGTCCTCTGACACCCCTGCTTTCCTGTGTCCCTAGGCCTGCACCTACTGTGGTCCTCTCTCTTCCACCACCCTGACTCTCTCTGCCTGTGCCTCTGACCTTCTGTCTTGCTCTCTCGCTCTGTCACTGGCTCACTCCTACTCCTCCTCCTGGCCCCTAGTGCATCTGTTGTTCCACCACTTGCACCCTGTTTTTATAGGCTCAACTTTGCTCCCTGTGATGGGCTGTTGCTCCACACTTGCGCTTCTGCTCCACCGTTCAGTATGGCACTGTGCTGCATATTCAGGGCCTTGCCCCCCGGCCTTACGCATGCTGTCATTTGCATTGAGCTGTTGCGCACTAGGTTTTGTGCCGCGCCATGCTTCCCATTGAATTTCGCTCTGTGGCGCAATTGCACTGTTGTGCCGGTGCAAGTCATTTGCGCTGTGCGCAACTGCTTTGAATATCCGGGCCCAAGTGTCCAAAGTTATATATGTATCAAGTTCATATTTAATGCTATCAGTTCCCTTTGCTACCAGCTACCAATATGTTTGATAATCATGATCATTTATGTCTCTAAGCATATTATTCCACTGCTTTTGCTGATATTCTCTCTGTTTCAGCATGAGAAAGTTCTTATATTCTTCCCTACTTTTATTGAGTTTGATAAAAATGGTGACAGACTTTTGATCATTTGCCTTTCTTATCTTACTTTTAAAGCAGCAGTACTACCAAATCAGGAAGTGATCTATCAAAATTCTGCTTTTTGGCTGTAAGCATGTGGCCAAAGTTTCAGTTTCCATACCTGTAAATATTTTTTTTCAGTCATCTTTAGTTTTTTAGATATTTGCAATTTATTTAAATTGTTGCTGTGCTACAATAAATATGGCAGCTGACTAATTTTCAGCTGCGCTTTTCCTTCAGGTCACATCACGTCTTTTGACTACAGCAGTGGGACCCTCTGCTGACCATTCCTGATTTCACTGCAAGTCATACACATGTGCAGTTGGCAGCAGAGGGGGTTCCAGTGCAACATGATTGGTGGCAGAAATGTAAAAAAAAGCAGAGGATAACTGAGCAAATTACTTAGCGATAGTACAATGCCGGTGGTGAAGAGTACCGGGTATATAATCAGCAGAGCACAGGGAATAAACTGTCAAAAAAGTGCACATTTTTTTCGTAGTACTGCTGCTTTAAGTTTCGTCTTTGCTTTTCAGCACTCCTCATCAAACCAGGTTCCATTTTTTTCTTAGCACTTTTGTTGTTATATGTCACTGTGAGGGAAGCTCTAATTTTCTCAAGACACATCAAAACACCCTGATGCAGTGCCATAAAATCCCTATGTCTATGAGAAACTTCTATGACGGTATCTGTCAAGAAGTCTCTAATAGAATCAATTGCATTATCCTGCCATTTCATTTTATTATTTCGTATCTCCAAATGTAATGGTTGTGGTGTAATATGAATGTGTTTTTCTAATTCTATTGATTTTAGTAACAAAGGGAAATGATCACTTTCTCCTCTCATTGGAATTTTTAAAGTTTCCCAAAAAGTAATATCACCATTCCAGAAAATATAATCTATAGTTGAAGGGCTTTTTGTAGTACAGTGGGTATAATTCCCAGCTTGATCTCCACATATTCTGCTGTTTATAGGTGCCATATTATATAATAGCAGAATCTCTATTAATTTTGGACCCATCTTATTCATTTTTCTATCTTTAGATTTTCTAGGATAGTGAAATGTTTCTGAATGGCACCAGTTATGGTAATCATTTCCAGCATAGCCATCAAAGGTTCCAATTCTTGCATTAAAGTCGCCACATAAAAGAAATTCTTCACAAGTGGTGACAGCCCAGCTGTTACGTATTACTTCTTCTAGCTGCTCCCAAGGTGATAGATCAAAACACTTAGAATATGTTAGTGGTAAATACACATTAGTCAAGCATATTTTTTCCCTTTAAACTGAATATAAAGTATAATTATATTCTTATTACTGTACAACAGATCTGCAGAGATGCCCTTATCTATTTTTACTAAGGTCACAAGGCCACCTGCCACTCTTCCTCTTTTTGCTTCCTTCACACCTAGGGTCTGAAAAGTTGTATAGCCATTTAATGATATAACCTGATCTTTATTATGCCAGCTCTCTTGGAAACATACAATATTAAACTTTGTAATAAAGTCCATCCAATCCTGATCTGCCAGTTTATTCATAAGACTCGAAATATTCCATGAGACTAATGTTATTCTTGAAGAATGACTTTCTGGATGCATCCAATTTGATGCATCCAGTCAGTCAGTCTGCATAACAAGAGTCTCATATTTATTAGATGTTGGGATATTAAATAATATCATCTCATCCAGATTTTTTGCCACCTGTATATTTTCCCTATCTGGTAACATAGAAACATAGAAGTTGACAGCAGATGAGGACCGCAAGGCCCATCCAGTCTGCCCATTTCTTTTTCTACCTTATAAATGTGCCATTGGCCTTTGCTCTGTCAGTGGCCTATCTATTCATACTCATCTGTATTGCTCCCTTATGCCTATCCCATGCCTGTTTGAAGCCCTGCACTGGATTCATAGCCACCACTTCCGGAAGTAAGCCATTCTATGCATCCACTACCCTTTCTGTGAAAAAGAACTTCCTCACATTACTCCTTAATCGGCCTCCCTCTAATCTCATGATGTGTCCTCTTGTTCTGCTATTTTTCTTATACTGAAACATGTTAGACTCGTTCACCTTGTTAATGCCCTTAAGGTGTTTGAATGTTTTGATCTTATCACCTCTCTCCTTCCTTTACTCTAGGGTATACATATTGAGCTCCGTTAATCTGTCCTCATATGTCTTCTGATGCAGTCCCTACACCATTTTGGTTGCCCTTCTCTGGACTGCCTCAGCTTGGTTAATGTCCTTGTGAAGGTGTGGCCTCCAGTACTGCATGCAGTACTCCAAATGGGGGCCTAACCAGTGTCTTGTAAAGAGGGATTATTACCTCCCTCTTACGACTTGTGATACCCCTACTAATACACCCTAACATCCCTCTAGCCTTACCTACTGCTTTAGAGGTCTGCTTGGATGATTTCAGGTCATTGGTGATGATGATACCCAAGTCTCTTTCTTCCTTTGTGACTGCCAGCAACTCCCCTCCCAGCCTATAGGTGGCTTCAGGGTTTCTCTTCCTCATGTGCATGATCTTGCACTTCTTTGCATTAAATCCCAGTTGTCACTCTTCTGACCATTTTGCCAATTTATCCAGATCTCTTCTCATTCTGCCCACCCCATCTGGATCATGTACTCTGTTGCAGATCTTGATGTCATCTGCAAACAGACAAGCCTTACCCTCTAGTCCATCTGCAATGTCACTAATGAAGATATTGAAGAGGACTGGCCCCAGGACTGATCCCTGAGGTACCCACTTGTGATTTGCAACTCTTCTGACTGTATACCATTTACCACCCTCTCTGTTTTCTGCCCGTCAGCCAGTTTGCCACCCAGTTGACCAACTTCTGACCCACCCCGAGCCTACCCAGCTTATTTATCAATCTTCTATGCGGAACAACGTCGAAAGCTTTGCTGAAGTCAAGGTAGGCAACATCAACTGCTCCCCTGGTCCACCACTCTGGTTACCCAGTCAAAGAAATCTATGAGATTAGTTTGACAGGACCTTCCTTTTGTAAACCCATGCTGTCTTGGATCCTGTGCCCCTATGGATTCCAGGTGTTGCACTATCCTTTCCTTAAGGAATGCCTCCATAATCTTGCCCACTACTAAGGTAAGACTGACTGGTCTGTAGTTCCCTGCCTCCTCCCTGCTACCACTCTTGTGGAGCGGGATCACATGAGCCCTTCTCCAGTCTTCTGGGACTTCTCCTGTGCTCAGAGACTAAACATTTCTGCTAATGGCTCTGCTAGTTCCACTCTTAGCTCCTTTAGTACCCTGGGATGTATGCCATCAGGTCCCATTGCCTTGTCCATCCCGAGCTTAGCGAGCTCTTGTAGGACCCTTTTATTTTGTGAAGGGAGTAGTGCTTACCTCCCTCCCCCCTGTGTCCATGTTGCAGAGCTGTGGGCCCTGCCCTACCTTCTCTTCAGTAAATACTGAGCAAAAGTATCTATTTAGGATAGATGCTTTTACAGGGTCCTCCTCCTCACATGCCCCCTTTTCTCCTTTAAGCTTAGCAATACCCTCTCTGGACTTTCTCCTTTCACTAATGTATCTATAGAAAGTCTTGTCACCTTCTTTACTGTTCATACTAGTGTTTCCTCAGTTTGGGACTTTGCCTGCCTTACTGCCTTCCTGCTTCCCTTAGGGCAGTTTGATATGCCTCCTATCTTCATCCCTGTGTTCCCTTATATTTCCTGAAGGCCAGCCTTTTGGCTCTGACCTTTTCTGCTACTGTATTTGAGAACCAGAGTGGTTTCTTTCTTCTTTTGCACTTCCTTTTCTCTCTAACACAATGGGATGTTGCTTCAAGTATTGCATCCTTAATGCTTGCCCACTTTGCCTGTTCCCCCTCACCTGTGTTTCTTTTTGCCAGTGCTAGCTTAACTCTGTTGGCCATCTTATCAAATTCAGCTCCTCTGAAGTGCTATATTTTTGCCTTGGAATGGGATGATTTAGTTGTAGTGGCCAAATTGAACCATACCATGTGATGGTCACTGACCTGGAGATCTGTGATCCCTTCCCTGTTAGTCAGTACTAGATCTAGGATAGCCCTGTCTCTTGTGGGTTGTTGTACCAGTTGTTTGAGGCCCTCCCCCCTGCAGGGAATCCACCATGTGTCTAGTTCTGGCAGATGTTCCTGCTGGTATTGACCAGTCTGTATCCGGCATGTTGAAGTCTCCTATTATCAGAACCTCCCCTTTTGCTGTCACGTTTTGTATATCTTCTAACAGTAATGTGTCTATGTCCTCCCCCTGGTCTCTGGGGGCCTGTAGACAACCCCAATTCTTATGGATGTCCCATTTTCTGTTTCCAGGGTGACCTACAGTTCTTCTGGCTCCTTATGTGTATTCTGAATTTCTGTAGCTTTGATATTTTCATTGATAAACAGGGCCACTCCACCCCACCTTTTTGCACCTCGGTCTCTTCTGAACAGTACATAGCCAGGTACTGAAGTCTCCCAAGTGTGGTTACTGGTAAACCACGTCTCACTAATTGCTACTATGTCCAGTTTAGCCTCTGATATTATTGTCTGCAGGTCTGGGATCTTATTTCCCAGGCTGTGAGCATTTGTGTACATGATTTTCCATTGGCCAGATTTTGGTGTGTTAGTTGTTGGGTGAGGTAACTTAGGTTCTGCATCATTCTGTCAGTAGTAGCTGTCTTCTGGGACTATATATAGGCCCATCACATCCAGTAGGTCCATATTACCAACTATTTTTTTATATAAGCTTAAGAAACACAAACATAGAAACATAGAATCTGATGGCAGATAAGGACTGCTTGGTCCACCTAGTCTGCCCATTTCCCTACCTAATGGATAAGCTGCAGATCCTAGTTAACCAACAGCCTATTTCTTCCTACCCACCACAAGAATTGCCTTATGTCTGTCCCATGCATTCTTGAATTCTCCCACAGTTTTAGACCCCACAGCCTCCTCAGGAAGGCTGTTCCATGCATCTACAACCCTCTCTGTGTAGAAATACTTCCTCACATTACTTCTGAGCCATCCCCCTATCTTCAAATTGTGCCCCCTTGTTCTTGCACATGTCTTTTTCTGAAAGATGCTACCCTCTTGGACTTTGTTGATTCCCTTGAGGCATCTGAAAGTTTCCATCATGTCTCCCCTCTCCCTCCTTTCCTTGAGGCTATACATATTAATCTCCTTTAGTCTTTCTTCGTATGTCTTCTGGTGCAGACCCTGTACCATTTTGGTTGCCCTCCTCTGGACAGCCTCTGCCCTGTCTATGTCTTTGCAGAGATGGGGTCTCCAGAACTGTACACAGTACTCCAGATGTGGTCTTACTAACTGTCTGTACAGAGGGCCAACAACTTCTTGTTTTCTACTGGTGATGCCTCCTATGCATCACAGTATCCTCCAGCCCTTCTTACTGCCTTCTCACATTGTTGGCCCACCTTAGGTCATCTGATATGACTACCCCAGGTCCCTTTCCATTTTGTTGTTGTCAGTATCTCGCCCCCATTGAGTACTCTTCCCTGGGTTTTTGTTTCCCAGGTGCATTACTTTGCACTTCTTTGCATTAAATCTAAGCTGCCATACATTTGACCATTCATCCAACTCCCAAGTCCTTTTCATCCCTTTCCACCTCACCTTGCATATCAACCCTGTTGCAGATCTTTGTGTCATCTGCAAAGAGACATACTTTTCCTTCCAGTCCCTCTGCAATGTCACTTATAAAGACATTAAAAAGGACTGGCCCCAGTACTGAACCCTGCGGTACCCCACTAGTAACCCCCCTTTCTTCACTGTGGACTCCATTTACTATTACCCTCTGTGTCCTGTTGTCCAGCCAGTGTGTTCCCCACCTTAATGTAGACCAAATCACAGTCAGGGTCAGATCTTTGCCTGTTGACATAAATTGCATCAGGACTTTCTATGGATACATTCAGTAGTTGTTCTAAAAGATCCAGAACTGTAGCTCTAAGTTTATCATTATTCTCATTTTTTGTTCTACCCAGGCCATAACGATACTGCATTTTGGAAATGTTATCTTCAGCTACTTCATGTTCATTTGATTTAGTCTTGTAGCTGTTCTTTCTTTCTTTCCAGAATTACACTGTCAACTATATGCACCCCTACCTCATCTAATAGTGTAGCTTTATCTGATATAATCTTTGCTACTTCTGGATTTTGCACCAATACATCCACTCAACCCTTTTTGGTGTCATTTTTCCATCTAAAAACCTTCATGATACCAAAATCCCTGCCAGGGATCTTTAGTGCATATGTAAATAAATTTACTAGTGTGGCTTTCAATTTGCCTGAAGTCTCATTTGGAGAAGACTTTAATCCAAATATACTAAGCTGATAGGGCTGATTCTTTACCAGTAAATTTCCATTATTTACTGTCTTCCTGTTTAGGTAATCAACAGTACACCCAAATATTTTGAAAGCCTCATTAGTGATCCATATCTGATTTGCTATATGGGGTCCAGTACAGAATATGAACAAGCAGTCTACTCCATTAACATCCTTGTCTCTCCATATTTGTGGAATATCTGAACTTAATATGTCTGCCCTTGTTGCAACCCTTATCAGGTGCACAATCTTGTCCCTTAAAACATTAAAAGACCAATCATAGACCTCAGTGTAACCAAACATGGTCAAAATAGCACACTCACAAATATCTATAGTTTTCTTGACACTGTATTCTTCAGAGAGATTAATTTGTGGTTCTTTGGCATTTATGTAAAACCCTAGTTCTGTTCCTGATAAGCCCTTTGGCATTTATGCAAAACCTTAGTTCTGTTCCTGATAAGCCCTCGTTATCTGCAAATGCCTTATTCCAAATGTCCTTATCATTTCTAAGCTGTTCAAAGTTTTGTTCAAGCTTATTTAATTGAACAGTTATATTTTCTATTAAAGGTGCCCCTATTTGCAGAAGGGGTCTGCAAGGCTTTCCTCCTGTTCAGGAGTATTTATTCTCTGCTGTAAATTAACAGTATTATTACTGGGGAACACTGTCTCATTTGCTCCCTGTATAATAACAGAGTCAGAAAGACTGTTCTCAATGGGGGTAACCCTAGTAATTTTTCTGTCTTTTTTATTCTTCTTCTTGATTTTCCCTGTCTTTTTCTGACCCTTTTCCCTTCTTTTTAGCAGGTGATTCAGGGATAACTACAGAGGGAAAGTCAGGACAAAGCTGTGAAGCAGCCTCCACAATATATGAGGGTGAACCTTCTTGTGGGGCAATTTTGTTTAACTTCTGTATCACATCATCCATTCTGGACTCATTTATTGCAATATTGTCCTTTATAGTGTCTAATTCATGTTTCAGGTTTATTAAATGATCTAGGATCATCAGATGGGCAGTATGGGGGTTACTTACAGCTTTCCAAAGATCTTTACTTAGGACCAAAGGATAATTTACTTCTGCTTCAGGTAATGGCTGTTCTGTTACACTATTTACTCCTGGCTGACAGAAGCCTGTGAACTGCTTGAGGCCATTTACGGTCTCCTGCAGCTCACCTGCTATGTTTCTTAAGTCACAGTGCCAAGAGGATTTGGCATTGGATTCATGAAAATATTCTTGAGAAACTTCCAATGAATCTGTAATACAAACAGAAGTATCAGAGATCAAGCTATCTGAAGCTTCAATCCTAATATGAGTTCCTATCTCCTCCTTACTGTTTTTATTGGAAGAGCTTTGCCTTTGTTCTCCTTTTTCTATTTGACCTCCTTCACATATTATACTGATTTCGCCATCTACAATTTCTGCTTCTTCCAGGATTTTAGTTGACTTATCCCTAAATGTTGATCGGTTTAAGTAGTAGTTAGGGGACCAAAGTCATCCTTTATATTAGATTGCTTAATTTTTCCCCTTTTGTGTCCTTTTCATGTAATATAGGGGCCACTACATTCTTTACTTTCTCACACCTATTTTTTGTTGTTTCCCTACAGTCAAATTCTTATTTTTGCTTTTATTTTTGGCTCTGCCAATTTTCCTTTTATCATCTCTTTGATTAGAACATGATGTCACAGCTTTGTCTTATTCAATTAATTATTAAAGAGGTTATCTTGGAACAGACTGAACTGATGGAGACATTAAAGGTTAAAGAGGTACTTTTTAATAAATTTTCAAAACTGTCCTGAGTATGCTGTACTTAAAGAAAAATTAAATAAGTCAATAGAGAATTTGGACAAAAAGTTGAGAATACAAAAGCAAAAGAAGTTTTTACGTGACAAAAGAGATTATCTACAAAATTGTGTTTTTAATTGGAATAAACAGTCTCAGCAATTAAAATTGATTTTGAAATGAACACAGGAAGGGGATTTACAAAAATCAGGTAGTGACTCTGATGCAGCTTCATCTGTTTTTTTAGAGAGCAGCCTCGAGGAAGAGACAGAGCAACAGGATCAATCATTGGGGTTGACAGTCTATGCAACATCATCTCAGATGCAGCCCCAGAGTAGCTTTTCAAGTCCCCATAGGAAACAAACCAGGAGAGGAAGATGCCGAAGATGGAGACCAACAGTCATGTTATCGGGGACATTATCAGAGTCGGGGACAGTACAGGGGGAGACAATTTCTGTGGAGGAGAGGGAGACGAGGGAAGAAGAGGGGGAGATACTAATGGACAATGATGTGAATGTCATTAATTTGTCTGATCATTTGCTTACAGAACTTGAAATCAGTGTACTTAATAAAGGTTTAAAATGTGTTCCAACACACACATTTAATGCTTTTGACTTATATATAGACTTACAGAAATTTGTTAGGAAACTTAATTTGAAGTGGGTTTTTTTTGCACAGAATATAAGAGATGTTAATTTAACACAAGTGCAAATTGTGTCAGTGGCTCAGTAGGTAGCACACTCGCCTCTGAGGCCGGGAGATCAGAGGGCTGTGGGTTCAGTTCCTACATCTGGCACTTGGGTTAATATCCCAGTACTGACACTGTAGTGCAGCATGAGAGGGGTGCTGCACTTCTGAGGTGCCGTCTTTCGGATGAGATGTTAAACCGAGGTCCCATCTGCCTGGATTGGTGGCAGTTCAGGTGGATGTTAAAGATCCCATGGCACTTATCGAAAGAGCAGGGAATTTCCCGGTGTCCTGGCCAAATTCCCTCATTCACTAAAAATACCACCAACAGCTTAATCTGGTTCAAAGTCAGTTGGCATTCATCTGTATCCCCCTCCCCCGGGTCGTGCCTGAAAATAGGCAGGATTTATCTAGTGCTCTTACCTGGTCAACAAAAACTAAAATAAATAAAAAAAAAAATTAATTCTAATGAGTCGGTTAATGAGTCAATTGATGAAGTGTGTGGGACACAGTTTAAGGATTGTCATATGCGATTTAAGCCCCAATCAACTTTTTTGCCACCTCGGAATCATGTGGTACAGGTGTTTATGAAAGCCTGTGAAAGGGAATTTAAACAATTAGAGAACACTAGGAAACAGCCGAGATTTGTCAATATGAGTAAGGCAGAAATGGAAGCCCTAAAGGGGTTAGAAAATAATCAGTTGATTACAATAAAACAGGCTGATAAAGGGGGTAGTGTAGTAGTGTTAAACCAACTGATTATGTCAGAGAAGTTGAGCGACAATTAGCCTTCAAACAATATTATAAACCTTTGAGTGGTGATCCGACATTAGCTATTAAGAAATAAATTGACACTTTATTGGATTTGTCCCGACAACAGGAGGTAATTGATGACGATGTACATCAATTTTTAACAGTTAAGAATCCTATACAACCCTCAATCTATCTTCTCCCCAAGGTACATAAGAATGCTAAAGTCCCCCCAGGGCGCCCGATAGTTGCGGGCATTGGATCACTAACAGAACCATTGAGCCAATATGTTGATGCTCACATTAAACAGTTTGTGCCACAGTTAAGGTCTTTCATTAAAGATACAAAACATGCATTAGGAATTTTTGAAGAGCTCTGCATCGAGAGTTCAGACTTTTTAGTCACTCTCAACGTTGAGTCTCTTTATACTAATATTCCACATCAGGATGGCCTTTTGAAATTAAGTTATTTTTTAGATAAGGGCACTCTTAGTTTAGAACATACACATTTTATTTTAGATTTGGCACAACATGTTTTGGAAAAGAATGTTTTTTTTGTTTCAAAAGGATTATTTTCTTCAAATAAGTGGGACAGCTATGGGGGCAACTTTTGCCCCTAATTTTGCGAACTTATATATGGGTAAATGGGAAGAACAGTTCATATATGATTCGGATGTTAATCCTTTTTTTCGGTACATTTCTATTTATAAACGTTATTTTGACTATTGTTTTTTGATTTGGCAGGGCTCAGAGAGTGAACTGATGTCACTTGTGGATTATTTGCAATCCACAAATAAAATTTTGAGATTTACTGTCAATATGAATTTGGCATGTATACCATTTTTGGATATCTTAATTTCTAAGGATATAGTGGGCAGTTTGAGTACTACATTGTTTCGGAAGCCAACAGATAAAAACACAATACTTTTGGCTAGTTCCTGTCATCCTAAGCACATTGTCAGATCCATACCGAGAGGACAGTTTATACGTGCATGAAGGAACTGTACCACTGAGGCGGGATTCGAACAATGGGCTGATGATATGGAGCAGAGGTTTTTAAAATGGGGGTTATGCAGCAAGTGAAGTAACAATAGCCAGAGAGCATGCCACTGGACTGCAAAGACAACAATTATTGGAGATAAACTGTTCCTCTGATATTTTGGGAATTGAGAATGAAAGTGAGAGACTTAATTTCGTTACTACATATTTTATACAGTCTAAAGAAATCAAAACTATCATTAGACGGACTTGACATATTTTGTATAATGAGCCAAAAATATCATCATTTGTTAAGATGCCTCCACGAATGGTATACAAAAAAACTAGTAATTTAGGTGACAGGTTAACGAGTACTTACCAGCCTGCAAGTTCCCTGAGAATGACTAGTAAAACGAATGTAGATTCACAGTCCTCTATGAATAATACAGCACAAAGTAAATTAAGAGACCCAGTGTGTAAAAATTGGTTGCCGCTGTTACCGTTAGGCTGTTTTAAATGCCAAAGATGTAAATTTTGTAAGTACATTCAGGCTGTTAAAAGCTTTAAAAGTCCAGTAGATGGTACAGAGATTGAAATTCAAACATTTATTAATTGTGATTCCTGTTTTGTTATTTATTTTGCTTTTTGCCAATGTGGAGCTTATTATGTTGGGCGGACTAAAAGGAAATTAAAAGAAAGGGTGAGTGAGTATGTTAGAGTGGTTGCAAATAAAAATTTGGATTATGCTACCGCCTTTCATACACATGGCAGTTTGGAACCAACACAACATAATTGGACTTTTTTAGGGATTGATAGAGTTAAATTAGGACCTCATGGGGGTGATGTGAATAATGTTCCAGCACGCAAGGAAAACTACTGGATTTTTAAATTACAAGCCTTGTCTATGCCTGGTTTACAGTAAATGATAAAACTGAATTACAACATCATTTATAAATTGTTCTGAATTTATTTGTGTATTAATTATGGCATTATATGATGTCATCTGAATGTACTTTTCTTCATATTGGATGCACTTTAATAATTTAAACGTGAATGCTGATTAGTATTCTCATTGTTCCTTTTTTGCCTTTTTTCCCTTCCCCCCTTCCTCCCCATTTTCTGATTAGTGTGTTTTATATATGTTGTTTAGTCATTTAATATGTAACACCTGAGGGTGTACTATAAAGACTGTATGGTTGTTTAGCAACTCATTCTCATGACAAAGCGCAGGTGCGGCTGCGTGAAACGTTGAGGTTTTTACCCGTGTGTTTGCTGTGAGGGTTAGCTGTATTTAAATAAAAGACAATTTGCTTTTATGCATCTGTCTTGGTGTCAGTATGTGCCAAAGTTTATGTTTTCTTGTATTTCTTTTGTACTTTATGCACTACATACCGAGCAATGGCTCTTTTTTGTTGTTTTGAATGATGTCGCAGGTGTTGAGTGTGCACTAAGGGGAGTATGACTAATTGCCGAAACTTGGAATCCCGACATTCCGGATCCTGAGTTAGGCTGCCCGACACACACCTGCCCAACAGAAGGAAGCTGGTGTCAACAGGGGTAAGGTAGCAGATGTGACAAACCACTACCCTGCCTCTAGCCATGCACCACAAGAGTGGGGAAAATCCAAGGGTTGGCCGAGCTGCTCCCGTGGCATGGAGGGCTAAGCCACTAGCAGCTTGGTCACCATCGCACTCAGACCCAGGTTCTATTCTGGGGCATCAACTTTTGCATGGTGCTGTTTTGGCCCTCGTAAATTGTTTTAATGTACTCCAGGGTCCATTCCCCCTCAGAGCTGGTTATTTTAGTTACAGGGGTGCAGGCTGCGGAGGGGGCTTGCCCCCCTTATTGCACTAAGACCATGTCAGTCTTCCAACAGTTGGTGTCCTAAACTCAGGTTTATGGAGTTCGGGAGACTGACTGTCAGGATTTCGTACTAGAGCCGCACTAAGTGCTACATGCATTAAATCAGTTTGTACATTATCGTTAGAATAAAACTCCATATTAAATGCATTTTCTCTATTGCTTTGAGAGCCTAAAATACCTAAGGTATTCGGGGAAAGATTTATAACTCCTTCTCCGATTTCCAGGGCTTACTTTCTGGTATATATCATGTTAAAACATATGAGGGAGTTTTATTTTTTTTTAACGTTATTACTGTTCTCTTAAGCCAGCTGTCCTCTGGAGGGACTCCCCAGCCCCCTCCCCCAGTGTCCACCATCCGGCACTAACCCATACTCCCAGAGCCTGCCCCCCAGCAGGGCCAGTGGGGTTCCCAAACCCCCACCAGAGACCAGATTCAGTGGGTCAGCACCATGGCTGCCCAGGAGCGAAGCCTGTGAGGCGCCCTCCACCATTGTGCTGTGGCTTCTTCTTTTTCCTGGTTTCTCCCCAGGAGTTGGGGCATGCAATGATGCCCACCTCCAAGCATCTGCCCCAACTCCTCCTCCTTCTTCAGCATGGCACCCTGTCCCCCAGCCTCTACTAGGGAGCAGGCAAGTGCCAACCGGTGAGGAACCCCTCCCCAGAGAAGGAGAGCAGTCTGTCAGATGCTCAATCCTTCTCCTCCCCTACCAACCCCTGGCAGTCCATGCTTGTTCCCAAACATGAATCGCCGGCATAGTGTGAGGTAAGGTGTCCAGCGCCTCAGCCCTCCATGCCACTGTGCCGGCATTGAGGGAGCTTTTAAACAGACAGACGCACTCTAAAAGCACTCTAAGAACAGCTAAATGACAGGTAGCAGCAAGCAATGTTAAACAAAAATAAAAAAATAAAATAAAAAAAAATGCCCAGTAATGTGCAAAAGAAGTGCAAATGTGTCAATGATCAGTAATCCACAGTGCACAATATCAATATCCATTCAGCAAATGCTCAGTAAATTGCTGTGCAAGTTACTGTGCAAAAACTGTCCTCCTCTTTCCAGCACTAAGAACCCAAAAGGAACCATGCCAGCAGTCAGCACTTTAGTGTTTCAACAGATCAAGATCCAAGATCCAGGACTCAGTTCAAATACAGTTCAAGGGAAGTTCAAGAGCAATTCAGATAGGAATAGGGTCTCGGTCCGCTGTACTTTCTCAACTGCAACATTGCCCAAATGAAATCTTGCCTAAAATGTTTGGAACTCCAGCCCTTGCCACAGAACCAGGCCCCCCACTCTTCCCTCCATGTAGGACACTACAGGAGAAAAAAGGAAAACGTAAGACAATTGCCCTGTGGATTCAAATTGTTCATCTGCTGCTTAGTTTATTTCTGTAATAAGAACTATATGCATATTTTAGTTAAATGCTGTAATTATTATATTAGAAATATTAATATGCTAATCGACTATAAAATATGCAGTCTCCTTCCTGAAGTTCTACCACTCCTACACAGGCAAGGCATATACGAAAAAGGTGCAACAACAATGCAGAAATACAACTTTCAAAAAAAAATTTGAACTTACTTGCTTTAGAGAAAGAAACAAGGATTTCAGTTCCTGAGTAGCCACTGAATCTGTATATCTGCGTCAGCTTGTTTTTTTTTTTTAGCCATAATAAAACCGACATCTTATAAAAAAACCTGTGGAATACTTTTAGATTTTAAATATATTGTTTCTGTGCTCACTTCTCCATGGCTGCAATCAGCAAAAATCGCCAAAGTAGCTGAAATTGCTTACGCTATGTCTCATGATAAATATATCGCTTTAACACAGAAAACTGCATGCTGAAACTATGCCGAACTAACTTGTCAGCAACACCTGCAGTATCACTATGAAACAATAGAAGTAGCATTGGTAATGGCTTCTGGGAAGTACTGAACACTAGACCCTGAACATAAGCAGTTTTAAAACGAGAAATCACATGGTTAAATTACCAAAACTGCGCAAAAATGAAAATGAATTAAAAAACAAAATACATGAGAAATAAAAACTATATCATTATTTGCTTAACCCCAGAAAAAAAAAAGGTTAAAAAAGACATCCCCGTAGGATCTCATAAAAACTATTGTGCACTTAAAGCAACAACATATTTTCTAAACACTCATAAACTCTATAATAAAGCTGGGTAAATCTAAACTGCAAATGCAAAGCACAAAATTCAAACAAGTTAAGAGCTGGAATACACTCCTTGTAAGTGGAAGTTTGGGCTCCTGCAGCACAGCACTGTGTGTGTCTAGTGTCCTCTTTCACCTTCTGACCAGTGTCTCCGTCAAGCCCCAGGATCCCTAAGCCCCACTGCACTCCGCATCGCTTGGAACACCTCAACTACTGCCTAGTTGATTCATGTGGGCAAACAGAGATCAGGGGACCTCCCAAACCAGCCAGGATGTGCGGGCAATAAGATTTTCTGGTAAGGATACACTCACTGAGGCAACAATGTCATACCTGTTGTAAAATTAAAACTTGCTGTGTAACCCTGCTTTCTGAGACTACTCCCCAGGATCAGAAAAGCGTAGCAATGAATGTTCTTCAGCTCCAACTTTTTCCTCCCCTTGTACATTCATGTGTATCTACTGTGTTTAAAAGCATTCTGACATCACTGCTAATGATACCTCCAACTATTATGTTTTTCAAAGTTTTCCCAAAGGTGTTCTTTAAAGGTTTCAATCATAACTCCTCTTTCCTCTAGGGAATACATGTTAAGCACATGCTGGATAGGAAAAGTCATATTGCAAAAACAAATAAATAAATAAATGAAAATGATTTTCAGTAATTTAATTTTAACAGCAGCAGTGGTTATAAAGCCATAAGATCAGTCAAAACTCCAAGCGACAAGTGCTACAACATCCAACATCATTATTCCAGAATCTTTGTCAGTAAAATCAAGGGAAGAGATCAAAAGCCATAAGTATAAGGGTTAATTCAGTATTCAGAGTTGGCAGGCAGTGACAGCACATTGTCAGTCTGACTAGTACACATTATTGACTTAAAAGAATCAAACAGATGCATATTGAGTGTAATAAAAAGAAACTGCTGCACATATTCAAGCTGCAAACTGGAGCGATGTGGCTGAACTATATCTCCTCCTGCAGTGCTGAAGAGGTGCTCAGAGGGTGTGGGGGGGGGTACTCAAGATATTTACATGCTTCCTGGGACAAAGTAGGGCAATGATTGCTTTTTGGTGTTTTAGTACCCAAGAGGGTCAACATCAAAGACCACAGTCCGCTCATGCAAAATAATTAGTGAGCATCGACTCGGCAAAATGTGGCAGCAAACCTGTCCTCTGCCTCTGCTTGTTCAGCAGAGAACTCGTGAGCAGTGGCCAATCATAATGATCTGCTTTTGTAACCTGAGGCACAGTGTCATGGGCCTGTGTTGCTGACTCAGTCTGTCTTCCTGCATCAGCAGGCTACCTCGTTGTCAGTGGCATGCCAACACCCACGCCACTGTCACTTGGGCTGTCAGTGCCACTCACTCCAGTTACTCCTGAACTGTCTTCCCCCTCCCCAACATCCTCTGAATGGAGCAGGTCCATCTCCCTCATGACTCCCTCAAGTTCACTATATAGTTGCTGCTGGTACTCACTCACTCTGTGACACTGCATGGACAGACACGGTGCCTCACATTTGAATCTTGGGTCTAACATGGTTGTGAACACGTAGCTAGTATTGTCATGTACAATTGCAAGCCATGAACTTAACTCCCTAGTAAGTCCTTCATTGAGTTGTTTGATGGGTTCCGGAAACATGTCCATAGTGCTGTGCTCCTGGAAACTCTCCATGATTGACATAAAGAGATGGACAGCTGGAATGACCTGTATTTGAGCTTAGATCATGAGTGCGTTTCTCAAAATGAGACAGAACCTGGGCCATGCCCTCAATAATGCTCCTGTCCTGGTGTAGCAGTACCCCACCAATATCCTGCTTGATGGACAACTCATGTAGGACAGGCTTCTGTTCCAGCAAGTGCTGCAGCATAAAATGTGCTGTTCCATCATGTACTGACATCTTGGATTAGCCAGTGGTTTAGTAGACCATGTTGGTCCTGAATGGTATGCAGCTCTTTGGCTGCCTTAGGAGAACAACAAAAATGACTACAGATGTCTCTTGAAGTATCAACAATATGAGATGCACCCACACTGCTCTGGAGAGCACCAGTGACCATAACTTTCAGTGTATAATCAAAGCAGTGGATTCCTTGAAAGTGGCTACCACAAACTGCTTTTACCATGTTCTTCCTATTATCTGTAATAAAGAACCCAACGTGCAAACCTGTTGTGCTAATCCAAGGGTCAAGAATGTCTTGCAAAGACATACAAATGTTAACACAGGTATGTTTGCTTGGAAGGACTGCAAAGCTAAGGAAAGCAGACAACCAGAGGGATGGGGTATTTCTATAGCCAAGGCCAGAAGAAGAGAAGGAGAAGTCAACAGCAGTTGTGCCACCATGTGCTAGTGGTGTAGGGGAATACCGGTGTGCTGTGAGTGAGAGGTATGCATGTAGTGAGTTTGTACTGGTCCATACATTAGATGTACAATGTAAAACCCTGCCCACAGCCTAGTTCAGCAATTTCTCCATCTGACACCGGCACGCCTCATAGATATTTGGCATGACTGTATGAGAAAAAGTAGTTCATGTTGGTATGTGGTATTGAGGTTGCACAAGATGTAGAAGTAACAAACTGCACATCTGCTGTCTCATCAGAACCGATTTGTGAAGGACTTGTGCCGTACCTGTCAGAGTACTTGGGCAAGGACTGAAAACAAAGATTTTGCTGGTATCTGGTCATTTGCTGACTGCCTCTGCCTCTGCCACCATCAACAGAATCAGAAACTGGTTTCACTTTTTTAAAATGCAGCACAGAGTGGTGGAAAGAGACAACTCCAGCGAGGACTTTATACAAGTTACCCACCTCAGGATGTTTTTTCAGAAGGTTATTCCAAAGACATGCTGTGCTCATTTTATCAACATTTTTACTACAGCAGAGACTCTGGCCACAGTGCAAACACACAACTCTCCATTAATCATCCTCCTGCTCAGTAAAATATGTCCAGATATCACTGGAACTTGAACTTGTACCTGATCTCAACCCTCTTATATGCTGCTTGTGCCCACAACCACCAAATTCAGTTTGGAATGGTGTAGAAGATTGCTGTGAACTGACACCAGATGCAGTATCAGAACCACCGGGACAAGCAAAAATTAGGATGGACTGTTCAATTTTTGTAGCAGGAGGTTGATGTGAAGGATGAGGAAGAACAGTGGCAGATGTTTAGTACCTGCCTTTAGCAGCTGATTTTTTGGATCACTTTTGACCCATGTGCTTCCTTGTGGAATGAAGTCAGGACTCAGTTTCAGCATCCTCAGATGCACTCAGGTCACTGTTCCTAGAGGATGTATCATGGAACACGTCTTCAAATCTTTTTAAATCTTCTGGGGTAGGAGCATATTCTGACCCAGAAGACACTGCCTCACTGTCCTCATTATGCTCAGAAGAACTGCTTGGATTTAACTGCTAAGGCTATGGCTGAGTACTTCTATCATGAACTGTGGTCATGGTGGTACTGGTGGATTTGGTGGTGGTATTGATTGTGTCAGCAGAGGCAGTAGTGGAGGTGGTGGTGATGGTTGTAGTACAGGTACTGGAGGTAGTGCTGATGGTGGTACTATCAGCAGCAGTGGAGGTGGTGGTGATGGAGGTGGTAGCAGTATCAGAGGTAGTGCTTATGGTGGCACTGGCAGCAGCAGCAGCAGTGGAGGTGGTGGTGATCATGGCAGTAGCAGTACCGGGGGCAGTGCTGATGGTGGTACTATCAGAAGCAGTGGAGGTGGTGGTGATGGAGATAGTAGCAGTATTAGAGGTAGAGCTGATGGTGGCACTGGCAGCAGCAGTGGAGGTGGTGGTGGTGATGGTGGTAGTAGCAGTATCAGAGGTAGAGCTGATGGTGGTACTGGAAGCAGCAGTGGTGGAGGTGTTGGTGGTGGTGGTAGAAGCAGTATCAGATGTAGTGCTGATGGCATTGGCAGCAGCAGCAGTGGAAGTGGTAGTGATGAAGGTAGTAGCAGTATCAGAGGGAGTGCTGATGGTGGCACTGGCAGCAGCAGTGGAGGTGGTGGTGATGGTGGTAGTAGCAGTATCAGAGGTAGTGCTGATGGTAGCACTGGCAGCAGCAGTGGAGGTGGTGGTGATGAAGGTAGTAGCAGTATCAGGGGTAGTGCTGATGGTGGCACTGGCAGCAGCAGTGGAGGTGGTGGTGATGGAGGTAGTAGCAGTATCAGAGGTAGTGCTGATGGTGGCACTGGCAGCAGCAGCAGTGGAGGTGGTGGTGATGGAGGTAGTAGCAGTATCAGAGGTAGTGCTGATAGTGGCACTGGCAGCAGCAGTGGAGGTGGTGGTGATGGAGGTAGTAGCAGTATCAGAGGTAGTGCTGATGGTGGCACTGGCAGCAGCAATGGAGGTGGTGGTGATGGAGGTAGTAGCAGTATCAGAGGTAGTGCTGATGGTAACATTGGCAGCAGCAGTGGAGGAGGTGGTGGTGATGGAGGTAGTAGCAGTATCAGGGGTAGTGCTGATGGTGGCACTGGCAGCAGCAGTGGAGGTGGTGGTGGTGATGGTGGTAGTAGCAGTATCAGGGGTAGTGCTGATGGTGGTACTGGAAGCAGCAGTGGTGGAGGTGTTGGTGGTGGTGGTAGAAGCAGTATCAGATGTAGTGCTGATGGTGGCACTGGCAGCAGCAGCAGTGGAAGTGGTGGTGATGAAGGTAGTAGCAGTATCAGAGGTAGTGCTGATGGTAGCACTGGCAGCAGCAGTGGAGGTGGTGGTGATGGAGGTAGTAGCAGTATCAGGGGTAGTGCTGATGGTGGCACTGGCAGCAGCAGTGGAGGTGGTGGTGATGGTGGTAGTAGCAGTATCAGCAGTAGTGCTGATGGTGGCACTGGCAGCAGCAGTGGAGGTGTTGGTGATGGAGGTAGTAGCAGTATCAGAGGTAGTGCTGATGGTGGCACTGGCAGCAGCAGTGGAGGTGGTGGTGATGGAGGTAATGGCAGTATCAGAGGTGGTGCTGATGGTGGCACTGGCAGCAGCAGTGGAGGTGTTGGTGAAGGAGGTGTAGCGTATCAGGTAGTGCTGATGGTAACACTGGCAGGAGCAGTGGAGGTGGTGGTGATGGAGGTAGTAGCAGTATCAGAGGTAGTGCTGATGGTGGCACTGGCAGCAGCAGTGGAGGTGGTGGTGATGGTGGTAGTAGCAGTATCAGAGGTAGTGCTGATGGTGGCACTGGCAGCAGCAGTGGAGGTGGTGGTGATGGAGGTAGGTAGCAGTATCAGAGGTAGTGCTGATGGTAGCACTGGCAGCAGCAGTGGAGGTGGTGGTGATGGAGGTGGTAGCAGTATCAGAGGAAGTGCTGATGGTGGCACTGGCAGCAGCAGCAGTGGAGGTGGTGGTGATGGAGGTAGTAGCAGTATCAGAGGGAGTGCAGATGGTGGCACTGGCAGCAGCAGTGGAAGTGGTGGTGATGAAGGTAGTTGCAGTATCAGGGGTAGTGCTGATGGTGGCACTGGCAGCAGCAGCAGTGGAGGTGGTGGTGATGGAGGTAGTAGCAGTATCAGAGGTAGTGCTGATGGTGGCACTGGCAGCAGCAGCAGTGGAGGTGGTGGTGATGGAGGTAGTAGCAGTATCAGAGGTAGTGTTGATGGTGGCACTGGCAGCAGCAGTGGAGGTGGTGGTGATGGAAGTAGTTGCAGTATCAGGGGTAGTGTTGATGGTAGCACTGGCAGCAGCAGTGGAGGTGGTGGTGATGGAGGTAGTAGCAGTATCAGAGGTAGTGCTGATGGTGGCACTGGCAGCAGCAGTGGAGGTGGTGGTGATGGAGGTAGTAGCAGTATCAGAGGCAGTGCTGATGGTGGCACTGGCAGCAGCAGTGGTGGTGGCGATGGAGGTAGTAGCAGTATTGGGGTAGTGCTGATGGTGGCACTGGCAGCAGCAGTGGAGGTGGTGGTGATGGAGGTAGTAGCAGTATCGGGGTAGTGCTGATGGTGGCACTGGTAGCAACAGTGGAGGTGGTGGTGATGGAGGTAGTAGCAGTATCGGGGTAGTGCTGATGGTGGCACTGGCAGCAGCAGTGGAGGTGGTGGTGATAGAGGTAGTAGCAGTATCAGAGGTAGTGCTGATGGTGGCACTGGCAGCAGCAGTGGAGGTGATGGCGATGGTGGTAGTAGCAGTTTCAGAGGTAGTGCTGATGGTGGCACTGGCAGCAGCAGTGGAGGTGGTGGTGATGGAGGTAGTAGCAGTATCAGAGGGAGTGCTGATGGTGGCACTGGCAGCAGCAGTGGAGGTGTTGGTGAAGGAGGTAGTAGCAGTATCAGAGGTAGTGCTGATGGTAACACTGGCAGGAGCAGTGGAGGTGGTGGTGATGGAGGTAGTAGCAGTATCAGAGGTAGTGCTGATGGTGGCACTGGCAGCAGCAGTGGAGGTGGTGGTGATGGTGGTAGTAGCAGTATCAGAGGTAGTGCTGATGGTGGCACTGGCAGCAGCAGTGGAGGTGGTGGTGATGGTGGTAGTAGCAGTATCAGCGGTAGTGCTGATGGTGGCACTGGCTGCAGCAGTGGAGGTGGTGGTGATAGAGGTAGTAGCAGTATCAGAGGTAGTGCTGATGGTGGCACTGGCTGCAGCAGTGGAGGTGGTGGTGATGGAGGTAGTAGCAGTGTTAGAGGTAGTGCTGATGGTGGCACTGGCAGCAGCAGTGGAGGTGGTGGTGATGGTGGTAGTAGCAGTATCAGGGGTAGTGCTGATAGTGGCACTGGTAGCCGCAGTGGAGGTGATGGCGATGGTGGTAGTAGCAGTTTCAGAGGTAGTGCTGATGGTGGCACTGGCAGCAGCAGTGGAGGTGGTGGTGATGGAGGTAGTAGCAGTATCAGAGGGAGTGCTGATGGTGGCACTGGCAGCAGCAGTGGAGGTGTTGGTGAAGGAGGTAGTAGCAGTATCAGAGGTAGTGCTGATGGTAACACTGGCAGGAGCAGCGGAGGTGGTGGTGATGGAGGTAGTAGCAGTATCAGAGGTAGTGCTGATGGTGGCACTGGCAGCAGCAGTGGAGGTGTTGGTGAAGGAGGTAGTAGCAGTATCAGAGGTAGTGCTGATGGTAACACTGGCAGGAGCAGTGGAGGTGGTGGTGATGGAGGTAGTAGCAGTATCAGAGGTAGTGCTGATGGTGGCACTGGCAGCAGCAGTGGAGGTGGTGGTGATGGTGGTAGTAGCAGTATCAGAGGTAGTGCTGATGGTGGCACTGGCAGCAGCAGTGGAGGTGGTGGTGATGGTGGTAGTAGCAGTATCAGCGGTAGTGCTGATGGTGGCACTGGCTGCAGCAGTGGAGGTGGTGGCGATGGAGGTAGTAGCAGTATCAGGTGTAGTGCTGATGGTGGCACTGGCAGCAGCAGTGGAGGTGGTGGCGATGGAGGTAGTAGCAGTATCAGGGGTAGTGCTGATAGTGGCACTGATAGCCACAGTGGAGGTGATGGCGATGGTGTTAGTAGTATCAGAGGTAGTGCTGATGGTGGCACTGGCAGCAGCAGTAGAGGTGGTGGTGATGGAGGTACTAGCAGTATCAGGGGTAGTGCTGATGGTGGCACTGGCAGCAGCAGTGGAGGTGTTGGTGATGGAGGTAGTAGCAGTATCAGAGGTAATGCTGATGGTGGCACTGGCAGCAGCAGTGGAGGTGGTGGCGGTGATGGAGGTAGTAGCAGTGTCAGAGGTAGTGCTGATGGTGGCACTGGCAGCAGCAGTGGAGGTGGTGGTGATGATGGTAGTAGCAGTATCAGAGGTAGTGCTGATGGTGGCACTGGCAGCCGCTGTGGAGGTGGTGGTGATGGTGGTAGCCAATATAGCAACAACATCAGTCACTACAGTGGCTGAATCTTGCACTGAAAAAGTGGCGGTGGCAGTGGTACTAACAGTGCTAGCACTGGTTGAAGTAGCAACTGCTCTGTTTGAAGTGAAGGGGACAGCAGGACAGCGAACATATGTTGAAAACTGACCAATGTCTGAATCCCTTTTGGATGGGCTGGTCCACAGACGTTTTTTGACTGTACTTAGCTGCTTATGTGACATTTTCACTCATTAAATAAATTACGAAGAAAGTGGAATGTTTTAAAATATTATTTTTCTGATGCTATAATTAATTTTTATGTTGTCTTGTGCACATGCAAGCAACATATTGGGGTAACTTGGAATAGCAGGTTTTGGAGGCACAGTTGTGCTGTGGCCAGTGCTGCCACAGCTTTTTCAGGCTGTGTTCCATGGCAGGAATTAGATTGCATGCTGTCTATGAGAGTAGTGCAAAAGCATGCCACCAACTTGAAATGATTTTGCCACTGCAGTAAGATAGCTCCCCCTCATTGCAGGGCATGCCTTGCCTGGTGTAACATTTCCATAAAAGATGGTGATGGCTGTCGCTGTCCGCCTCACAGTCCCAATCAAGCTGACATCAGGGGTGCCCAATCCCCCTTTTAGCATGCCCCCTTCCCAGTTCAGTTTTCCAATAGGGAGCCCAATCCCCATTGGCATAATGGCCCCCTTATCATTTAATTTGTGTGGCGGGGGGTGCCCAATCCCGCTCGTCATCATGTGCCCCTGACACATTTCTGTGCTGACGGTGGGCCGAATCCCTGTCAGCTTTGGTCCCCCTTCCCCAAAATACAGGTGACATACTGGGAGCCCACCCCAGTGTGCCAAAACACACCTGCAAAAATAAGAAAACCGACCCACACTGTCTTTGTGTTTTTTTTTTTACCTGAAAAATGAGAAAATGGTCCCTCGACATGTCCGGTGCCCTTCTCCCAACCTGCACCCACCCTCTGCGTACCCCACCTCCCTACATCCCCCCTCACCCCATACTTACCTCTGGAGCCTGGTGCAACAATCTTCGGTGGACCAGGAACACGTCTGCACTCTTCAAAGCCGACTGCGAACTGAAGAAATGCGTTAAGCTGTATAATGGCATAAATGTTTTTTTTTCAACTTTGGTGCATACGTCGGCCATTTTTGTGAATTGTAGCACCAAATTTTCAACATGGGGTTCTTGGGACCCCACTTCATGAATTCAGTCACTATCATCTCGTTATTCAGTCTCAGAAGGTGATTTCATGGTCACTGCACGGAATCACCTTTCAGGACTGATTAATGAAACAAGTGTCACTGTTCATGAGGTGGGCTAACAAAAAGCCTATGTTGCAAATTTGGTGAAAAAATTCCAAAAAAATGACTGTATTACAAGCGTGCGTTGCACAGTTTCCACGCACGCTTGTAACTTCAAGAATTTTTACTATTTTTACTCCACATTTTCAACATTGCCATTTTTTCACACCGTCTTACGAACAGTATAGCTGTCATTTTCCACATCCTTCTCGAAATGTGTTGTCATACATCTGGAGCACAATGGCGCAGTGGCTGTAGGAAAACAATGTTTGGGACAGAGTAAGAAAATCACAGTAACACTGTTCATGAGCAGAGGTCCCAAAATACCTATGTTGAAAATTTAGTGACAAAATTCCACAAAATTACTACATTACGAGCATACATTGCACAGTTTCCACGCACAGTCGTAACTTCGAGACTTTTTAATATTTTTACTTCAGATTTTGAACATTGCCATTTTTGCATACCTCCTTATGAACAGTACAGCTGTCATTTTTCACATCCTGCTTGAAATGTGGTTTTGCACATCTGGCACACAATGGCTCAGTCGCAGTGAGAAATCAATGTTCGGGACAAATTAAGAAAATCATAGTGCCACTGTTCATGAGCAGAGGTCTCAAAATGCCTATGTTAAAAATTTGGTGAAGAATTCCAAAAAATGACTGTGTTACAAGCGTGGGTTGCGTGGTTTTCATGCACGCTTGTAACTTCAAGAATGTTTAATATTTACACTACAGATTTTCAAAATTGTCATCTCTTTGCACCTCCTTATAAATGGTGCAGCTGTCATTTTTCACATCCTGCCCGAACTGTGTTTTCACATGTGGTGCAGATTGGCACGGTCGCTGTGGAAATCAACATTCCGGACAGATTAACAAAATCACAGCGCCACTCTTCATGAACAGAGGTCCCAACTGTTTTCATGAGGTGGGGTCATAAAAAGGCCATGTTGAAAATTTGGAGTGCAAATACCAACAAATGCCCAGGGCGTTAGGGTTTCTAACTGTAACATCCCACACTGTACAGACTAACAGGCGTCAGGGGAGTGCCTTTGGATTGTCAGTTGTGATGTTCACGCCATTGCACCCCCACTCCCACCCTGCAGCCACTGACAGGCATTAAGATGTGCCTTGGACTCTTTGGCCCCAAAGTTCACCCCATTCTCCTGTACTGCATCCCGATCCATCACAACATACTTCTTTATGGAACGGGGTGGGCATAAGGCCCAATCACCCCAAGGCACAATGCGACACATATCAGAGTCTGCAGAATAGGGTGAGGTGAAATGGCATGAGCATTATGGCCGACGACCCAAAGGCCCACCTCATTGCCTGTCACTCTCTGCGGGTGGGGTGGGGTGGGGTTGACGTCAGTTCCATACTTCACTGCCATTCCTATTATGCATTTCTCTAACTCCTGCACTACCAATGCCAATGCCAGCAAGACAACATTCAGCATTGACAAATGCTTGTTTTTAATGCAATTGTATATGCAAAAATTTTTTTTTTCCAGGAACCAGATAGAAGACAGGAAGAATTACTGTCTTGACTTTGCTTATCCAACAGTGTCAGTCAGCAAATGTAACTGATGGCTCAGACAGTTTCTGTAGCGTTTGAACTCTGGCGACAAGAGGACTTCAACATTTTTTTTAATATGGTAATTTGTAACTTTTTACTGTTTTAACAACAGTCAGAAACACAGAAAGCTAATACTGAACCTGAAGGGTGCACCCCTGGCCCCTGCCTACCTAAAGAGGACAGATAATATCTGTGGTATCTGGAGACAAAAAGACTTCAACAATTTATTTTAGATTGCTGTTTGTAAGTTTTTTACTCACCAATCACAAAGCTAATACTGAGTACTGGCAGCAAGGGTGCCCCCCTGGACTCCTACCTACCATAGGGCGCAGACAAAGTCTATGGTGAGACAAAATGACTTAAACTATTTTGTTTTTACTTAAGTGTTTTAAGAAATGACAGCTCAGCTAACTACAAGTACAGGTGCAACGCAAAGCAAAGAAGGCGGTGTGCTTCCCTCCTGCAGTCAATACATTGACTAGTGATGGTGGCAGGCAGCAAATGCCTAAGTGCACAACCAAAACAAAGACTGCAGCGTCAGGAGAAAAAAAAATGTTCAAAGATTGCAGCATCAGGAGAAAAAAACAAGATTTTTTTTCATAACAATTTAAATAATTAAACTACAGAAAGGAAACAACAACAAAGCTGCCAGCTTCAGAACACAGCGTAGTAAGCTCAGCACACACTACAATGTTTGCCTTCCCCCCACTCAAACGGATACAGTAGTATTTTATTTACTGCAAAATGAAAAAATATATATTTTTCTCAGCACTGTAAAGAACTAAGAAGTCATAGGAACAGGCCCCTTTTTGGCCAGTGAGCAAATAAGAGCTAGCCTAGCCTGCAATTGCAGACAGAACCCCCCCCCCCGACTTAGCCTGAGGAATAAAGAATGACGATTACAACACAATTTGTTCTGTTGTGAAAAAATACTTTTAGCAATCAGTCAGTCAAGTGGAGCACCACAGTCTCTCTCCACTGAAGAAGAAAACAGAGAAGTAAAAAAAAAAGTCTGTAAAGATTATTTTTTTTCCCTAAATCTGATTCAGAAAACGACAACCCTTTCACAGAGAGAAAGAGCTTCCTCTCAGTTCAAGTGTCTCCATGCCCTGCCAAGGTCACATGGTAAAGCTTTGGAAAGCTCTCTGAGCATCCTGAGGATTGGATGAGGAGCTCTCACGAGATCATGAAATATGTAACTGTTGAATACCTCGAATACACTCCAATATTTGGGTTATTTGTCAAATACACATACCTCTTGTATTACAAATTTTTTCTTTGTTGTTCTACATTTTATATCTCCTATGTAATTGCGAACTGTATGTGCAGTGCCTCAGGACCTCCTTGTGAATGAGCTTGCTCAACTGAGTGTTTCCTGCAATAAACTTGAACTTGAACACATGGTATTTGAAGTATCTGACAGCTGATCTGAATTTGACGCACACCCCAAATGAACTTTATCAACCTTTCTCTCTGTCAGGCTGGCAATATAGCCTAGAGGTTAGAATAACAAGCTGCAAATGAGCTCAGTACATCCAGCAGACCTGGGTTTCATTCCCCCAAACTCCACTTGCATACTGTATAACTCTGAACAAGTCACTTAACCTCCCTAGTGCTCCTGGGTCGCCCCAGAAAACATGCACTTGCACCTAGTAGCCTTAGCTGGTTTACCAAAGAACTAAAAAAAATGCTGTACTGTCCACTTCACAACAGGATTGACTTTTTATGCCACTTACAGTTTACTTAAACTGCAAGTGACTTAAAAAGTCAAGCCTGTTGTGAAATAGCAGCGCAGAATTTTGACTTGCTCAGAGTCACACAGTATGCAAGTGGAGGGACTAATACAAATATCGGCCCTAGTACACATTATTTTTAATTGCATGCATAGACAGGATTACTGAATGCACTTGGAACTGGAAACAGTACATCCAGCAGACATGGGTTTAACTCCCATACCCTCCACTTGCATATAGTATGACTCTGAGCAAGTCACTTAACCTCTCCAGTGCTCCCTGGTCGCCACTGAAAACATGCACTTGTGCCTAGTGGGCCCTACCCGGTTTACCAAAGAATTCAAAAAAATGCTGCACTAATACTTCACAAAGGGATTGACTTTTTACGCCACTTGCAAAGCAGCATACGTTTTTGACTGACACAAATATTGCTTCTAGTGCACATTATTTTCAATCGTATGCATAAACTTGGAACTGGAAACAGGATATTTGTTTTAAGAAGGCAATCAGATATTCAGGAATCTGTTGTTTTTCATGCCAAAATGGCAACCGCACTTGGATAGGGTAAAGAAGCTTACAGTTAGTTGACACCACAATATGCATCACCTTGCTACAGTACACTTCCGATTTCACATGCACCTGATACACAACACAAAATTGCAACCTGGCAGCATTTTAGGAAAGTTTTGAAAATTGACTTCATTTTTATGTTTGCCTTGTGCCTACGAAAGTGAACATGTTGGTAAGATAGTCAATTTTGAGAGGTGTGTCACTGTTGGTCTAATGCAAGGCAATCTGCATGGGGCTCGACAGTGACTGTCAGACCAAACATTAGCCAGGGTGATCATGACACTCTTCTGGGATTTCTGGGGGAAACTGCATGAAGGTCAAAGAAAAGAGCTGCCTGAAGCATAGGGTGGCACTTTCCTTTGATCTATATAACAGCGCCCAGAAAACACAGCTGATCAGTGTCACGATCAGCCTGCTGTTGTCCTCCTCCCAACGTAAAACAATCCCTCCCACCCTCTGTCAAGTATCCTTCCCACTTCCCATTGCTTCCCCCTTCCTTCCTAATTTTCCAGCACCAAGGTGCCCAGTCCTTGGTGCCAGCTAGTGCCCCCAGCCCCCCCCATTTTAACTGTGTGGCCCCAGGGTGGGCTCCCTGGTGTTGCCAAATACAACACTGACACTGGGTTGTCCAAACCCCAGTGTTGGTACCGGACATTAAGAAAACTGGCCCTTGTAGTCTTTTTTAAATTTGCTTTAATTCCTGCGATTCTACCTTCTGCCAAGTGTTCCTCCCACCTCCCTGTCACTTCCCATGTGTGTAGAGGTTAAACCAACACTGGGGTGCCCAATCCCCAGTGTCAGTTCCTGAAATAAAGAAAACTGTCCCTCATAGTCTTGTCTGATTTTTATACACCCTGTAAAAAAGAAAATAATCTATCAATGTCTGTAGCTGCCACTGCCCCCCTGCTGCCGTTACCCTACCCCACCAAGCCCCCCCCCCAGCAGCTCCCCCACCCCTTACTTACCTACTGGGGGTCCAATGTTGTAATTCTTTCTGGATCAGGGCCATGTCTTCACTCTTCAACATTGAACTGGGAACTGAAGAAATCAGGTATATAGTTCAATGTATTTCAATGTCTTTTGAACGTGTTTATTTTTGACATTTGGCTTCTTATATTGAACAGATTCACATAAAGAAACAATTTGTCTTGGTTCTCCAAGCACTAAAGTCAGCATGCGTATTTAACTTTACCGTACTTTGCATTTTGTAACTCGGAGCTTTAACTAAGTTTTTGTTTGGTAGTGCATTGCTTATATAGTGTATAGTGAGGGTTTGAGCTGCATGGATTTGCATGCCAGCTGAAACCTTACTGTACCACAGTTCAAAGGTCATGGAATGTGGTTGTACCATTCTGTGGTACAACAAGATTCCAGCTGATCAGAAATCATCGAGGCAGCTGGTATTTTTCACAGTGCTGCTGCGCACACAGTAATCAGTTCAAGTTCTGAACTAAAACTACCTATTTGTCATGGGAGCACAGTGGAAACACTTGTTTGTGTTTTAAACAAAAACTATAAAAAGAAAACAATACATTATAAAAAAATGCAGGTTGAGCAGCTGCCACCTCAGGTTTCTGATTACATTGGACCTCTCGATCATTACTCTCAAGGTCTGTTGTAACCGGAACCCCTTTGTGGTAGCACAGACTGGTTGTGCATGGTTGCCTAACCAGTATTGTCTATATTTACTTACCTGTGAGGTCTTAGTTCTTACTCAATAATCATTGCTGTTTGCCAACGATATTTACTGGTTTGATTTTTTTTTGTTTCCTCCAGTGTGACTTAATAATAAATTAGCTTTATTTGGAATATGATTTTTTTTTTAGTGCTACTTCCATGCACAGAGAAACAATTTGAGATTGGTTTCAGTTCTATACTGTGATTCACATTTCTACATAGTTTACAAAAGACGTTCCATTCCTGCTACACTGCTGTAATTGGTTTGGCCACTTCCATACATAGTCATTACCTATATTCAGGTAACATAAAACTCTCCCATTTTTCTGTTTCATTTGGTAGCTGCAGATGTCAGCTTTAGAGAACACTGTTCTGTTTTTAACCCATACCCCCTCTAATATGTGCAAGCTCATGTAACTCCCCCCCCCAATGTTTTGGGGCTTATCTTGCTGCCTTCTGGAGCCCCTGTTCTGCTGGTCCCAGTCCTCGTCAGCCTTCCTAGTGTACTCCTGCTGGTTCCAGTCTTGAAAATCCAGTTGAGGGACTGGAGGAGCAAGATCCAAAGTGAAACTGTCCACTCAGCAGTTCATCGAATACCACACAGCAAAGTGCATGAGCGTTTGAGCAGAACACCTGTTGGAACGTAAGAGATGGTGGGTGTCTCACCTACTCTGAAGAAGGCTACGGTGCTCAGTGCTAAAAGCCACTCTGTTGATTCTGGCATTAGTCCCTTCTTGTGCTCTGACCAGCACAAACTTAGTTTAAGCGCTTAAAAGCATTATACATTTAAGAGCAGCGGAGGCTGCAACTGTATGATGCCCTGCCTAGTGACCGGGAAGGGAAGTCCCTTCTAAGCCCCACTCTGCCACTGGATAACAAGGCAGAGGGGCATCTACTGCACCATGGAGACCATTAATGTTAGAACAACACAGGAGCCCTACAAAATAACCTTAAAGCTGGGACACTAAACTTCCTGTTCTGCAGTAGCCATCTTTGTTACCCTTAACCAAGGCCCCTGGAATTCTGCGGTTCTGCGGTTGCGGAATTTGCCGCAGAATTTGCATCATGCCACAGAATATATACAGCGCTGCAGAATTCATTGTTTTTAGTGAATTTTCATATAAATATACTGTATTTCCATAGTGTCAGGCTTTCTTTCCCACCTCGTTTATCCTGAATCCCCTCCTCTATGCTCAGCATATGATGTCATCGATGACATCACATCATATTTAGCCAATGACAAGACTGCATTCTGCCAGAGAAATGAATAAATCATGCTGCAGAAATCAGAAAATGCTGCTGCAGAAGTCAAGGAGCCCTGCCGCAGAAATCAGAAAATTCTGCCGCAGAACACCAGGGGCCCTGTCCTTGACCTTCTACTCGGCCAATAAGAGGTTGAGGAACCCAGAGGACTTCAACAATGGCTCCTAGGAAAAAGGAGAGGACTGTGTCCTTGACACCTTTTCGTCCAACCAATCAGGCATTGAATGAACATTCTACATACTAATTTTGTGGACTGAGAGCCTGTTTAACCAGTGGGATGCTGTCCTGATTTAGACCCCAATGGCAGATCCAGCTTGGGACTTTCTGCTTGAAGCTCTCAGACAGTACGGAGGACTCAGACTGTGTTGTGTTCCTGTAAAAGGTTGAAGGTCTGCCTGGAGCTTCCACAGCCACCAGCCCAGGAGGTGCCCTATTTTGCATTCCAACATCTGGAAGAATCTGAGAAAGGATTGAAGTGCAGTTTGCTGAATTTGCTCATGGATCCAATTGGACCAGAGATGAA
Organism: Neoceratodus forsteri; assembly: GCA_016271365.2. Classification (NCBI taxonomy): domain Eukaryota; kingdom Metazoa; phylum Chordata; order Ceratodontiformes; family Ceratodontidae; genus Neoceratodus; species Neoceratodus forsteri. The sequence goes on along the minus strand of CM028131.1, from coordinate 1,652,718,190 downwards.
CCAATAGATACTGTGTTTGCCTACAGATGGACTTTGTGCCACAGCTGCTATCCTGCAGTGTGGATGAAGACTGTGTTCTAGAAATCCAAGAAGAATTCTCAAGCCTGGGATGGTCTGGGAAACACCCAGTCAGTACCACTGCTAGGTGCTAGCTATTGCTTTATCCTAAAGGCCGGATGCCAGGACGGGTGGGTGAGGCATGTGGCCCTGGTCCCTAAGACTTTTCCAGTTGTCTGCAAAAGAAGCATAAGACATGTCAAGTCTGCAAAGACAGCCTGCTATCAGTTCTGCCTTTGAGTCCTGCAGCCTTGTTCGGAGCATCCCAGACCTGCAGCTTAAAAGACCTACAGCCTGAAAAGACTCAAAGATTGGTATCTCCAGAACCATGAATAACTTTAGGGCTTGCCTTCAACCAGGAGTGTTGAAAATAGTTTTCTCTAAGGCTACTGCTTTGGCCATTGGGCCAGGAGTTACGACTGTTTAATTCAAAAAGCCATTTTCGCAATTGCATGGCCTGTGGGGTTTGGGATTTACTGTTTTTTTTGAAGTGCACCAATGCCAACCAACCAGCTGCACTGACACTGGGCCTGTACCGTTTCACTGGCTGGGTACCCAGTGAAGATAATGGGAGCTCCCAATTTAGTTAACTAGGGGAAACTGGTATCAGTTGATAGTCTCTGTAAAGAGTATTATCTGTATTGCCTTGTACATACCTGTGTTGACCTGTATATACAATTGTTCATGCTCCACCCAGGTCCATCTTGCAAATGAGCTTCTGCTCAACGATGAACGCCTGGTTAAATAAAGACTTGATTGATTGATTGATTGAGTGGGTAATGCCCCCAGTACAGATGAACTGTGAGATTGGGAACCGTACTATTGCAAATGCTGGTGGCGGGTGGTCACTATTTCTGTTAATCATATTTACAGTTAAAGTTGATGCCCTTTGTTTTTTAGGTGGAGCCTGGATGGGCAACTAATTTCGTCCTGAGGGTTATTGCTTTCTGCTTGTTCTTGCAACTCATTGCACAGTTGTGTTCTCTGCATCCCTTCCCCCCGTACCTTCCCTTGTAAATAAAAAGTTTGTTGTCCATTTTAAAACTGGCTCATCACTCTTTTGCATCATGAATGCAAGTAGTACAGTCCCCATTTTATTTTGACACATCAAATATAAACATATCTTTCCAGTAAGTCAGGCTCATAGCAGCAGGGAACAAGGGGAATGATGGGCTTTCCTATCCTTAAAATATCTAGGCTACCTTTGATTAGGCACTATTAAATGATGGGTGTGCACATCATTATGCATGTCATATAATAGTGCCTAATCATAGGTGGCTTAGAACTTATATGGGTAGGTAAGCCTATTTTTCCAGTTGTGCCATGCTGCTATTAGCCTGGCTTACTAGAAGATCATGTTTATTATTAATATGTAAATATAACACGGGAGACTGTACTAAACACATTCATGATGCGGAAGGGTAGTGAACTCACCAGTTTTAGGTGTAGGGAGCAGGTGAGAAGAATGAATGCCAGAGAGGGACTGAAGAGGCCATTCCAGCAGGGTACCGCTATATTCAGGTTAGATGAAGACATGAAGGAGGACGCTGAGCAGATCACTGTGAGATCTGAAATGTGGGGCTGCCAGCATCGTGATCACTACCTGACTGTGGATGTGAGTAGCCAGCGATGACAAATACTCAGAGTGGCAGGGCTGCACCTAAACTGTTACTTGAATTCAGTGTAGGGAGATTACCCTCGGGTGGGGGGTGGGGGTGTTGATGTTTGTTAGGACAGTATTGAGGGAGTTGTGTATAGCTCTTGGAAGGGTGGTAGCCAATCAACTCACATTATGGAGCAGAGCACAGAAAAGTACTGGAGAAGAATTGCTGGGAACTATCTTGTGGGGTTCTGCAGATTACAAGAAAAGGAGTAGACTGGCACTGGAAGTCAGGTGGATTCACTCAGGGTATTAGTTTGCCTCTCCTGCTGATAATATTGTTATTCACTGTAAGTGCAGCCCTATAAGGGCATGAACCGCAGTTTTTCTGGTGGGTTATGATGCTTATTGCTTGGCCCTCCAGGAAGACCTACTTGTTAATGAGGTGGGAAAAAAACACAACAGGAAACTGTACATACTATCTTCACTGTGCAGAAGGGTAGTGATCCATTCACTGTTTGCTGTGGGAGCAGAAGTCAGACACTGAGAATGTGTTCTGGAGAGTGATTTGGGAGGCATTTTTTAACAGTGCCAGTTGATGATGCATATCAGATTAGGTGTGCACAACTCTCTGAGGTACAAGATTACAATCTGAGGTGTGATAATTCGCTTCATGAGACTGCAGGCAATTCTAAGGACAGGGTATGGATGGTGTGGTGTGCAACAGAAGGCAGGCTAGGTCGGGGTTCACATGGAAAAAGAAAGCCTTATTTGCGGATTAACAAGACAGCATGAGCTCTGGAACTGAACAAGACCGTTACTTTGCTGTGTGACCCTGAGCAAGGCACTAAACTTCCTTGTGCTAACAGGCCACACCTGTAAACAAGCTTTCAGTTTAGTGTGTCTCTCCCGGTTAACAAAAAGCAAAATTCAGTGCATCATATAATCACTAGATCATTAGGTATTTGAAATATTGTACTGTAATGCCGTTTGCCAAAGAAAAAGTCATCTGGATTGCAAAACATTTTCCGCTAGTTAAAGTAAACAAAATGAACAAAATCATAGCCTAACATGCGTACTTGATCAAAATAATCCACGCGTTAATACATGATGTTGATCATTCTGGTACAACAATTCAAAATAAAGAGGGAAAGAAGAACTAGTTAGCACTATAGGAATATATGTGGATCTCTGTCTCTAGCTCCGATGATGTCATCATGACTCATCACTTAACACACTTGGCAGACATCTTAGGGAGAAGCCAAAGCTGTTTTTTGAAAGTGAAAAGCTGATGTTTACATTTTTCAAAAGCTATGAAACTGCATTTATGTTATTTACATAAATGCAATTTTAGCATAAATGTAAACGGCAGTCTTTACTTTACCTTGCTAATAAGCCAGATTTTGGAGTTTGCAATTTTAAAAAACTGCTTGTTTAGGTACCCTTTAAGAAAAGCAACTTCTTTGTGAATGCAGCAGTCATGCTACAAAACATTTTGAATTTGTGAGGGTATTTTTAGTAGCTAACTTGAGAACATGGCCATTGGGGGCTTTGCCCCTGACCCCCACCAAAGATTTTACAAACCCAGCTCCTATGCTTACAGGGAATGACAAGGGTGCCGGAAGATGGTAAAAGCTGAGAGAGCTGAGAATCAAAAGGGCACTTTTGAGGGTACAAAGGGCACTTATTCTATACTAGTTTTTGCCATGCAGAAATAAAAAGTGGAGTGGCTACCGCCCCTTTCACCCCCCTGGTTCTGGCACCTATGGGGAATGATCAGTCCTCCCTTGGATGCGCACTTCTTGTACTGATGGAGGGTTGTGCATTTTCAGAGAGGACGGACATAGAGTTAGGCATGAGCCCCAGCAAGGATTTTGTTGCTAGCAGGCAGGCCTGGTATTGGAATCTGAGATGGAGGGGGAGCCAGCCTGTTTCCATGTATACGACACAGGAATGTGTCTGCTTGTGAACACCCAGGACCAGTCAGCAGGCCTTGTTTAGAAGTGTTTTGACCCTCCTTAGCACTGTGTTGGAACCAGGCCCGTAGATGATGAGACCGTAGTCTACTGAGGAGAGTACTGAGTAGCATGTGACAAGTTTTAGGGCATCTGGTGTCATGGGAGTTTGGTGTTGGTAAAGAATACCAAGTTTCATATTAGTGGATTTTATTAGTTGCTTGATGTGAACGGAGAAGGTGAGGGTGTCATCTATGTGAATCCTAAGGTATTTAAATGTGCCAACTTGATCAAGTGTTTCTCCTTTGCCGCAAAGTATTCTCAGGGGTGACCCTCTTATCTTACTCTGTGATGTGCTGAATAGCATGCACCTGGTCTTTTTATAATTGAGCAGCAGTCTATTATGGGAGAACCAAGATTCCAATGCTCGGAAGTTATCCTGTAATTCAGAGTTAATAGCTGACATGTCTTTGCCTGGGACGGAGATGGCAGCATCATCTGCATAAAGCCCAGTATGTGCAGGGCAGGCCGTGGGCAGGGTGTTTATGAAAAGACCAAAAAGGAGAGGGCCTAGGATAGACCCCTGTGGGACGCCAAGGTTCACCTCCCTAGGCTCAGAGATAGTACTACCTATCCTAACACACTGTGTCCTGTGAGACAGGTAGCTGTTAAACCAGGCAACAGTGTCAGTTGACAGACCTGTGGAGAGGAGACTTTGCACAAGTAGTTGGTGACTGACAGTGTCAAATGCCTTAGTGAGGTCTATAAAGATAGACCCCACTGCCATCCCTTTATACAGGGCACCATAGAGCTGGGTGGTGTATTCGACTAGGGAGGTGATGGTGGAGTGACTTTGCCAGAAGCCATGTTGTTGCATGCAGAGAAGATTATACTTTTCAAGATACTCAGTAAGTTGTTGGGAGACCACCCTTTCAAGGGCTTTGGAAAGGGTGGGTAGTATCAAGATAGGCCAGAAGTTGGCCTGATTAGTTCTATCCTTGATTTGAATACAGGTGTGACGAGTGCTGCCTTCCACCTGTCAGGGAACACTCCTGATCTAAGGGATGCATTGAAGATCTTAGTGAGTGGCACCACTATTTCATTTAAAGTAAGAGCAACCATCTTCATGTCTATCTGGTCACTTTCCATCCTGGTCTTACTGAGGACCCATTTGATATATTTGATAGCCTCTGTCATAGAAATGTGCCTGAAATAGAAAGGAGGTGGGTCATTAGAGGACAAAGCAAAGGTCACTGAACTCACCCAGCTCACAAAAACTCCTGTCCACACATCCAATAAGTGTAAAATAATCAGCTCAGTTTAGTAAAGGAGCAAGGAGGGAAAAAGCTGAGTTCCTCCTCAGCTGAGGATGCCCAAACAGACTGACATTTCAACCCGTAGGTCTTTGTCAAAGCCTATCTTGGGTCATTATTTATTTATTGTTTTATTTATTGAGATATTCAGAAAGACCTTTGAGTCAAAGACTCATTTACAAAGGTTCCATGTCATACATAGAAGGTATAGGGACAATATTTTTTACAGATTGCTGGACATTACATTACATAACATTGGTTACACATTTGTTCAGTGAGTGACTACCATTCCAAGATAACATGATTTACAATGGTTCGCACAGCCATAAGGTAGCAGAGAGGTTCTGAAGGAGGTTGTTTGTCAAATAATTAGCTCATAGAGATCGCAGGGAGTCAGAGTTCAGTTTGTGAGGCTGACCAGGTGGGGTATGATTCAGATAATCAAAGGACAGCATGTTGCTTAGGACTGTAAATGCTACATTAACAGTGTTGGCAATATCCTTAGGGTCTTGCAGGGTACATGAGGAGGTTTCTATGAGGTCCAGGGGTGCTCTGAATGCTCTTCCCATGAGTGCTTTCACTGAGTCCCAAAACTCCCTACTGCAACCCCAAGTCCTACCTAGTAGGTCATTGTAGTATGCTGCCTTTGCAAGACAAATGAGTTTAGTGCAGGTATTCCTGGCTGTCTTATATGCTAGGATGTCAACCAGCACCCCAGTTGCTTTGGTCCTATGCCACAGGTGGTCTCTGAGGTGCATGTGCTCAATCAGAGAGCCTGATAGCCAAGGATTAGTGTCTCCTCTGACTTTCTTTGTTTTGTAGGGGGCAAAGATGTCACAGGCTTTAGTGAAGACTCTACAGAAGTAGTCTAGGGCTTGGTTCCCATCATTGGCGCTGTCCAGTGGGGACCAGTCAACCTCCTTTAGGTAATGTCTGAAGGTATCCAGTTGTCCAGTTCTCAGGGATCAGCTCCTGGTGGTCTTAGGCCTGCACTCGGTGAACTTGTTTGTCCAAATGAATAGAACCGGTGAATGATCGCTGATGGAGTCAGGTAAGACTGTTACCTCGGTGATGTGTTCTGGACAGCAGAAGAGTAGCCAGTCAATGAGGGAGTAGGTGCCTGTACAATAGTTTTGCCTGGTGGCTTGTGTAACCAACTGGGTTAGGTAGAGGCCTGATATTTGGTCTCTTGCTGTGGCAGCATCCTGAGACTGCCAATTAGTGTTGAAATCCCCTGTGATAACTTGTTCCTAGTTTAGCTTGCTTTGCTCGAGATTACTGACGAACTGTTGGAAGCCAGTGGATCGTAAGCTGGGGGCAGGTACACAGTGGTAAGTATTAGTGCTTTGTTTTGTTGGTTTATGTTGAGATTTAGTGTTAGGACTTGTGCGTCCTTGGTACGAAAGCTACAGGGCAGTATTGGCCCTTTGATGTCACACCTGAGGTAAACCAGGCAGCCACCCCCTCTTTTAGTCATTCGATCCTGTCAGAAAACGTAATATCCAGCCAGGGCAACAGTTTCATCAGGGATCTTTGGAGATAGCCATGTTTCTTTTACTGAGATAACATCTGGATTAATTTCTGCCACCCAAGCCTGGAATTGTGACAGCTTGGAGAGAAGGCTACTTATATTCAGGGAGATAATTTTAAGATGGCCCACGCTCAAGGTGTTGTTGGGGAGGTAGGGCCAGGGTTAGGGTGCACGGTCCCAGATAGTAGGAGCATTAGTAGTATGATCCTTCTTAGGAAGCAAGACCAGATTGCCTTGCTGGAGCCATTGAACTTGGACTCATCACCTTTTTTGATGTGATGGGTGTAGTCAAGTAGCCGTCCAATCAGCAAGTCAGCTACTGGTATTGTGTGAGGCTGCAAGGGTTTGTGGTGCGGAGGTTGACGTTTTAGAGCAGTGGGTTTGTTGGGGTCATGGGATGTCCACCTTTCACTGTACAACAGGGGCAGGATAGAGACAGTGAGGGTAAGAGATTCTAACACAGGTGGAAGAGTCCCTTTATCTAAGGGGACAAAGGAACAGAGCTAATACTAGCACAATTTTAGTGTGAGCCTGCATACTGACTATTGTTTAGAGGGAGTTGTTAGGTATGAGGGGTAGAGGAGGCTGATGCTGGAGGTTGGCTCCCGAAGGCATGAAACAAGGATAAATGAATGGTCAGGCTGGGGAAACGAGTGGCCAAAGGGAGATGGGGAGGGAGGAGCTTAGGTGGATTTAATAGAGGCCGGTGTCGAGGTGGGAGAAAATATGAAGCTCTAAGAGTCACTCCCCAGAAGAATTATACAAATGTAAAAAAAAAGCTGTAGAAGGTGCCAAAATGCTGTTGCTATGTGGCTTGGTGCACTGTGTCCAATCCCTGGAGAAGCCACAAGGCAGCAACCAGTTGGGCACAAGCAAAAAACATACCGACCAATCAGATCCCCAAGATATGGTCCTGGTTCACCAGGCAGGCTTACCCAGTTAAGGAACATTTTCAGCGGGGTACAGAAGGAGAGTGGCTGGCTAGCTTGCCCAGCCATGGTCGCTGGAAAGCGAAGAGCTATCTGCCCAGCCAAGGGCTCCTAGGGGAGAGACAAAAGGAGGGAGGTTAGTTAAAGTGAAAGATTCAAGCCAAGGTCTAAATTGGGGAGGGGGGTAGGGAATTAAAACAAAAGGCAGGAATTAGCTAGGAGGGAAAGGGGTGGGCAGCCAGACACAGAGTAAATGGCTGGATGGGTCAGGTGCCACCAGTGAGGGATGATGGAAAAGAGAAAAAGAGAAGAGAAACCAAGGGTGGCGGGCAGGGGCATAGTTTGTTATTTTTACAGTGGGGACAAAGTCACAAAAAAGTCCTGATTTTCACGTATCACGACAGTGAAGAGGGCAGGTGGCTTGTGTAATGCAAACAAATTAACCGGCATCAAATAATGCCCAAAAAACATTTAAGATTACAGCTGAATAACTCCTGGGAGGGACCAGTCCAGGCCAAGTCAGAGCACTTCCCCACCCCACCAGTTTTACTGCAGCCTGCTCTGGGCCCAACTCCTCCTGAGACCAGAGTCGAAAAAGTGACCGAGATCTGTTTTGTATTCAGTTCTTCATTCTTCTGCCTTGGGAGTGAGGACTTACTTGTAAAGTTGAAAATATGTAAGGAACTTAACTTCCTTCTCAAGAGGACAGGACCTCACCTCAGCTTCAATTCAATTCAGTTTTGACATAATTTTGCGCCCACCTGAACCTCCAGGTGGATAGCTCACTAGTCTCTCACCCCCCTTTGCTGCTTACATAACCCTTCCAAGTCCAGCCCTTACAGTGGATCCTGAACTTCTTGAAATGTCTGCTTGAGCTAGCCCTCCCACCCTTGAGGAGTGCAAAAAGCATGTTTCAAGGAAGTGCAGCAAACGGCTGTGCCACCTCAGTGTACCTATAAACATGGATGGTATGGGAAACATCCCAGCATGTGCATCCTCACAGCATGAGCCCTTATTTACAAAGATTACATAAAAAAATGCGATTACTCAATGACAAGAATGAATGCTGGCCTCTGATTGGTCAGTCTTAGGCTAGACCCATGATGTTATCCCAGTACATCCAATTCATCACAGGTCTAGTCTCAGCCTCTCCGTGAAACTCTTGATGATTGTTAGCATTAGTGTGGTTTTTTATACCGTCTCTAAAAAATATTTTTCCACACCAAATAAAACATCTTTAAAATCATTTTTTTTAATTCTGTATAACAACACGCATTAGATGTTAGCATTAATGCTTACCCAGGGTGTAGTATGGTAGGATAACGTCATGCCTTATGTATTGGATGCACCGTGCCCAACCACCTGAGGCGTGACGTTATCCCAGCATGATACACGCCTGTCGGGCATTATTGCTTACTTGCACCCAGTGTTAACACTTTTCTTGTTATAACCAAGTTAATTCATTAGTCTCCCATCCCATCCCATATTATTCAATGTCACATGCCTGAATCTGGTTAGGTAAGGTGTTTAAGAGGATAATGTTCTCCTCAAGCAAGCAAGCATTGCATACATAAGCATGGGACTTGCTGATATCCCTCAGGCGGTGCTCTTAACAAGCATGCTGATGTACCAGGGACAGTGCAACAGAACAATGTAAATCCCCTAATTGTTCAAGATGATCATGGGTATGGTGTGGTTACACCACAACCCTACCACTCTCCTCCCCGTGGGCTCCTAAGGAATATGCATCTCTGTCCATACCCAGGGTTACACAACCCCATCCAAGCAAACACGGACTGCCCTGGCACAAAAGCGGTCGCATCACATAACCTAAGAGAACAGACGCCACAGGAAGTTTGCTGGAACAACGACTCCAGATAGCTGTGCACAGCCTCGCGAGGACCCACCCTGAAAGGTCAGGTACTTGGTTGGTGGTTTTTATTAGATTGCCTATGACAGTGTGTGTGGTGGGTCAGTTGTGGTAGCCCAGGTTGCCGTGATGCTCCCCCACAGACTACTTCAAAATCGTCTCATCTGACAGTTTTGAATGGCACAAATGAAACATGGTTGCTTCAGTTTGATGTGGTTTAATACAGCTTTTTTTTTGTCCGAGCATGTGCCTCTATTCATCTACACACAGACACACACACCACCAAAAAATAAACTTTTTTTATACCATGTTTACATTCAGGATAGAGACAGGGTAAAGCAGGTCCAGGCAGTACAACACAGTAAATGATACAATGCATTTTACAATGCCCAACAAACCACCAAAAGACCACAAAACAATGGACCTTCCCCCTGCCCTGTGGGGGGATGACTAGGTCACAGGTCAGGGTGCTAAATGAGGAGGAGAGACCACAGAACATCTTCTCGAACCACACAGTAAGGTGAAACTACACAAACGTGCACAATTGTTATACTGTAGGATTTCATACTTTCCAACAGTTCCTAATTTTGACACAGAAACTTATCTTTAGCACTCAGAAGCCCCTTGTACGAGGGAGGTAAGCATGGCATGGACCCAGCAGACTGGCATACATGTTGAAAAAAATATTTCTGTGCCAGTATACCCGTCCACCCCTTCCTCCTCCATCACCAGTGGCCAGAACCATTTTTTTTTCAGCATGTGTACCAGTCCGCCCTAGTCAGCACAGCAACACAAAGCTGGCAGGGCAGCAGAAGGCATAGCAAGCAACAGTGAATTAAATGTCCATGCAAAAAGCTACAGCCCACTCTCCCCACCCCAGACCTGCAAGGCCACTATCTCCACCCAGACTGGCCAGCTCAGCTACTCTTTGCACCTGATGGACCTGCACAGCCACTCTCCGCACTCTGAGTCCACCCCACCAGCACAGCCACTATCCCCACCACACCAGCACAGCCACTCTCCCCACCCCACCCAACCAACACCATTTCCAGCTCCATTTATCTGGTATCCGCTCCTGGCATCCAGATCTGTGCCTCCCCATCACAGGCACACAAAAATAAATAAAACCACATTTTATACTGCATTTTGTTTATGTTTCTTTCTTTGTCTGGAAAGAGAGATGTTGAGCTACTGGTCAGCACAGTTTGCCTGGTATACTATTACAACCCTGCCCCACCAACACAATGCCAGTGCCTCCACCCACCCACACAACAGTGCCCCCACCACACCCACACAATGCCTGTATCCCCAACCCCACCCACACAAATGACCAGTGACCGCAACACCACACACACACACACACACACACATGACCAGCAGTGTCCCCAACCCCACACAAACACGATCAGCAGTGTCCCCAACCACACACACACACACACACACACACACACACAACTAGCAGTGTCCACAACCCCACCCACACACATGACCAGTGTTCCAACCCCCCCAAAAAAAATCACAGCCAGTCAGTAGTCGTTATAACAATAGCCAGGTAGTAGTATAATCATTTCTTTAGGGTGCATGTTTTAGTGCAAGATTTTTTTTGCTAGTCTTGTAACACTGTACGGGAGAAGAACACAGAAAGCTACACCTTTGGTTGTGTTTGCCAGGCAATGAAGACAGAGACAGTAAAGCCAAGGAATCTGTCTGTTTCACCCCTCCACAGTGGACGATCGGAGAAATCAAAAAAGTGAAAGATTACTTTTACAGCCAGGTAAAGGATTAGGAGGAAATAATGTTTCAACATTTACTAATGTTCGTATGCTAGCTGTGGACACAGGTCAGTGAGATACATCCCTTGACAGGTAAAGGATGAGGTGGAAATTACGTTTTAACATTTACTTATGTTTATATGCTAACACCCAGTCAGCAACAAAGAATGTCCCCCCTCCTAACCAACACGGACAGTCCACCAGAAACCCAGTCAGCAAACATGGACAGTCCCCCCCTTCACCCCACCTACAAGGACAGTCCCCCAAACACCCGAACAGTTCCCCTCCCCACCAGACACCAGGCCAGCAAGCATAGAATGCCCCTCTTCCAACCAACAAGGACAGTCCCAGTGTCCCACCAGACACCCAGGCAGCCAGCAAACATGGACAGTCCCCCATATCCCACCAAGGACAGTCCCCACCCCCGACACACAGCTAGCAAACACAGAATTTCCCCTGCCTCACCAACATGAACAATCCCCAAACACCTGGTTAGCAAACACGGAGAGTTCCCTCCCAACAACATTGATAGTCCCGCCCTAGACACCTGATCAGCAATCACCGACATTCACCCCCATAAGCCAACATGGAAAGATCCCCCAGACACCCAACCAGCAAATAGTCCCCCCACAAGACACCCGCAGGCAAACATGGACAGTCCCCCTTTTCCACCATTATGGAAAGTCCCCCAGACAAATGACCAGCCAAGTCCACCAAACAGTGGCTACTATCACCACCCCACCATCACAGCCAGTGTCCCCACATCACCATGGCTTGTGTCTCCACCCCACCAGACCCCAAAATAGAAAACAGACTGTCCCCCCCAGCCCCACCAAACACTGACCACCCTCACAGTCCCAAACACTAACCACCCCAGCCCCAAACACTGATCGTCCCCCCCAGCCCCACCAAATGCAGGCCCTCCCCCAGCACCAAACACTGACCATCCTCTCAGTGAGTCAGCCCCAAAACACACAGACTGTCTCCCCGACCCCAACCCCACAAAACAGACCATCCCCCAGCCCCACCAAACACAGACCGTCCAGTGAGTTTCCCCAACAAACCCCATCACACCAGTAGCACAGTAACTGAGTGTCCCCACCCCACCAACATGACCAGTGTCCACACCATACCAAACAAATAGGCCCCCCACCCACCACACCAACATGGACAGCCTCAACAGCCAGCAAATCCCTCCCACCCAAAAGAAACACAAGCTGACAGAAAACCTTCCACCCACCCCTAGACACATGGCCATAGCCAAGACAACCCCCAAAAAAACACGTTTCTGGGATGTGAATGGTATTAATTTCCAACAACCAGCTTGCAGCACAGTTACTCACCTAATCAGTAAGGGCACAGACAGGGCAGCATGCAGCAGGGCACAGCAAGGCCAAGAAGGCAGGTCAGGTAGCCGAGTCTCTCCCAACAGTCCCGTTCCTCTCCCGATTAATCCCCCGACGAGACAGTAACTAATTTTTTCTGACACCAGATGAACATGTTGCATTATGGGTCTGCTATAGCCTGCATGACCGCCGGCTTCTTCACTGTTCTGGGCCTGGCTGTTCACTGGCCTGAATAATCCCTCTCGGTGGACCGTGGAACTGGTGGGCAACGGGCGTGGTGTGGGACTCGCCGACAACACGGTAAATCTTTTTCTGGCCTGCTGGACACAGGAGCTGGGTGTGTAGGCAAGCCTGGCCGTGCCTCAGACTCACTGTAATTGTACTACTTGCTCCTCCGCCTGGTCTGTCCGGTGGTAGAGGCCTTGTGGCCACAGGCCTCCTAGGCTCTCGGGGATGGGAGGCTCAGGTGGCAGCGAGAGAGCCCAGAGCACAGCTGACTGCACTGAGAAAGAGAGGGTAGGTAGTCAGAAGGCTCGGGTGAGGTATATTTAAACTGGGCTGTTCAGGACAGGAGGAGGGTGGGAACACTAGACTGACTGAGACACTGGTGACACATGACAGACAACCAACGACTGCTGCTTGACATCCTCGAATAGCTATCTCTCCTCAGCCCTACACTATATGGATACTGCTGCTGCTCCTTCATGGAAGGCACACAGACAACTAAATGGCGCCACTAACGGAGTACTGTTCACGTAATGGTGCCAGCTTGCAGCACTCTCTGATTGGCTGTAACATGCAGGATACTATGGTTGCAGGCTTGCAGCCAATTGAAAAGGGATAGTTTTTGTTTAAGAGACACCGCATGCCACCCCCCACCCCACCCCGGAAAGGTGCAGGCAGTCCTGGCACAGCCCTGAGCCCATTCAATATTCAAAAAAAAAAAAAAAATGATAACCAGAGAACAGTGGCTGTGCTCCTAAAAAAGTCCTGGTCTAATTTCTCAGGGGGGCAGCTTGCCCCTCTGCCACCCCACAATCTATGCCTGTGGTGGTGGGAGGGGGTGGTGGGCTAGAGGAATCGAGAGAAGTTAGCAGCAACAGCGTGAGCAGAGATGCAGGGATATTCAATTTCAAGTTCAAACACTGCCCTCACTATCTACAGGTATAAGCAAGTAATTTCAAACAATCCCCTCACTAAATGCAGTTACTTTTCCCTTTTAGGCAGGTAAAATATTGCAATCAGCAAAATATGCAGCCCCAAAATATACAAATATAGATCTCTAAGAGTCACTCCCCAGAAGAATTACAGTATATAAATGTAAAAAAAAAAGTCGTAGAAGGCTCCAAAAAGCCATTGATATCTGGCTTGGTGTGCTGTGTCCAATCCCTGGAGGAGCCACAAGGCAGCAACCAATCGGGCGTGAGCTACAAAACGCACCAAACAATCAGGGCCCCAAGATGTGGTCCTAGCTCATCAGGCAGGCTTACCTGGTTAAGGAGCACTTTCAGTGGTACAGGGATGGAGCGTGGTCGGCTAGCTTGCCCAGACGCGGTCGCTGGAAAGTGAGGAGCTGTCCGCCTGGCCAAGGGCTCCTGGTCAAGCAGCGTCTTCAGTGGGGTAGGGATGATTTTCTATTGAGTATAATTTGACAAACAGCCATACCTTTGTAACATGTATGTGGCCTGTGCAGGGAGACTCAGATACAGCACATCTGTTCAGTAGCCATCTTTATTTCAACTCAGAGATAGTGATCGCACACCACTGGACATAGACATAAATCATGTCATCACCTTCAGCAACAACATAGATTCTTGACCACAGCAGCAAAGGCAGCTCAGCAGCAGCCTCTAGTAGCACTACAGAACAATTGCTGCACATACTGAAACCCCTTTGAAATTAAACAAAGAGTTTGTTTTTTGTGTGGATCCTGCAGCTTCAGAGCAACCTGCCAAAAACATGATAGGAATTGGCAGAGTACCAGAATTTGAGGAATCAAAAGCAGACTTTGATTCTTACTTGGAACGCTCTGAACACTGGTTGGAGGCAAATTAATTTCCTGATGCAAAAAAGGCAAAGGTTTTCCTAGCAGTATTGGGACCTACAGTGTACCAGCTCCCCAAAAATCTGACTACACCTGCCAAAGTGGTAGATACTTATCACTGCATTTCAAGCCCAAGCCAATTCTCATTGCAGAGTGCTTCAGATTTTATCATCGGAACCAAGAGAAGGGGGAAGCTCTTGTCGACTACATCATTAGTTTGAAGCATCTGGCAAGCACCTGTGACTTTGGCCAGATTCTGGAGGATGCCCTCTGGGATCGCTTTGTCTGCAGTCTGAGAGAAGAAACCTATCAAAATGCCTGTGATCAGAAAAGGACTCATCCTTCAAAAAAGCCTGTGTGACTGCCCTCGCTGTGGAGCTTGCTCGGAAGAATACCAGGGAGTTAGTGGGACATTCTGAACCCCAAAGAAGTGGAGTTTACAAGATCACCCATACTCCAGAACCCAAGGGACATTCCACACTATGAAGTGGTCCACCATCTGTTTATCAACAACCCCAAACATTTTGGAAATCAGCACCACAGGACACTTCTGCAAAGTCAAAACCATGTTACAGATGTGGAGGTAACCACCAGCAAAGCACATGCTGATTTCGACATGAGAAATACCGCAGCTGCAGAAAAGTGGGTCACATACTGAGAGTATGCAAAAGTACATCACAGACTGCTACTGCACAGTATGTCACAGACTGCACTGCAGCCACTGAATCAGAAGATGAGGCATTGCGCCTGTTCATGGTTTATGCAACATGGGCAAATGCAGCAGAAATTTACCTCAAATTCATCTAGCAGGAAACCCGGTTAGCATGCAGCTTGACACTGGAGCCTCAGTATCTCTTGTGCTAGAGCACATCCACAGAGTAAAACTTCAGCAGTGCCCATTGCAACCATCGTATATTCAGCTCTCATCTTACTCTGGAGACCCAGTCCCTGTGCTAAGGAAGACTGAAGTATCAGTCACCTGCGAGGGAGGAACATGGACCTTGCCTCTGGTGGTGGTACAAGGAGAAAGACTTGCATTACTAGGCACAGACTGGCTCACACAGATCAGATTAAACTGGGAAAAGATCTTCTGTTCAAATACTGTGACCAAAGCACTGCAAGATGTACTAAAGAAAGTATCGGGCAAACATGGTCTTATTTTCCAGGACAGCTACAGCACGTTCCAGAATTTCAAGGTGAAGATCCAAGTGCAATCAGGAGCTGCTCCAGTTTTCCACAAGCCTCGACCAGTACCTTATGCTTTAAAGGAAGCTGTACAGAAGGAACTCCACCATCTCAAAAGCCATGGTATCATCTCACGAGTAGAGAAGAGTGACTGGGGTGCCCTTATCCTTGTGGTACCAAAATAAGACAAATCAGTGAAGTTATGTGGTGACTACAAGGTTACAGTAAACTGTTGTATATGGCAAGAACCATACTCATTACCCAATGCAGAGGACTTGTTTGCCACACTCACAGGGGACAAGTTCTTCAGCAAATTGGACTTATCTTTTGCATACCAGCAGTTGGAACTGGAATCAGAGTCAGAATCCTATCTAACCATCAACACCCACAAATAATTTTCCTGGTATTATCACTTGGCATAAGGAGTTTCCAAAGCACCAACAATTTTTCAGAATACAATTGACCAGATACTGCTCAGACTGGACCATGCAGTCTGCTGTATGGACAATATCTGGGTAACAGCACCCACAGTGGAAGAGCATCTGACAATCCTAGAACAAGTTCTGGCCAGACTGCAGCAGTATGGACTGAGAGTAAAGCTAGCCAAATGCCAATTTCTGCAAAATTCTGTTGAGTACCTGGGTTACAGGATTGATGCCCAAGGCCTGCACCCATCAGAGAGCAAGGTGGATGCTATGGTTAAGGCATCTGCACCAACAAATGTGACAGAATTAAGATAATTTTTAGGACTCTTGAACTACTATGGATGGTTTCTAGCCCAGCTGTCCACATTGTTGCTACCACTCCATGACTTGCTACAGAAAGAAGCTCAGTGGAATTGGTCACCACAGTGTGAGGAAGTATTCTAGGCTTGCAAGAAACGTCTTCTAAGCAGCAAATGGTTAGTGCACTATGACCCCGCCAAATCTCTGAGGCTAGCATGCGATACATCACCACATGGAATGGGGGTCATCATCTCTCATGTGCTACCTTCTGGGGAGGAACACCTGATCGCTTTTGCTTCCAGGACCTTGTCCTCAAGTGAAAGAAACTGCTCAGATCAAGAAAGAAGCTTTGAGCATAATTTTCGGTGTCAAGAAGTTCCATAAGTACTAGTATGGATGGAAATTCACTCTGCCAACAGATCACAGGCCTCTACTGGCAATTCTGGGGCCAAAAGCCACAATACCAGCTCTTGCAGCACTCAGGATGCAGTAATGGGCTCTGATTTTGTTGGAATATGACTATGACATTGAATACAGAAATTCTCAAGATCACGCAAATAAAGATGCATTATCAAGACTGCCATGCAAAACTGCTACAGAGAAGGAAGACGATGGGGCAGTATTCCATCTTTCACATCTTGAAGAATTACCCATTGTTTCACAAGTTGTTGCAGCAGAGATATGGCAAGATCCTGTTCTCTCTAAAGTCCTAGATTTCACCCTAAATGATTGGCCCAACTTCACGAGAGACCAGGGGTTAAATTGAGCAGGAGCCCACAGGAACTCTGTTCCACCACCTTTTAAAAAATTATATGACAGCTCCACCACCTCTGTCATCTTTCTCCGTTGACTACTATAGGAGAGCTCCACCACGTAGAAATGACAGTTCCACCACGTTCCCCCATTTAAACATTTCCAATTTAATCACTGCGAGAGACCCAACTCTCCGACCTTTCTTAGGCAATGATCAGTTGTCCACAGAGCAGGGCGGTGTTTTGTGTGGAGCTTGAGTTGTGATACCTCCGAAGTTCCACAAGAGATTATTTTCTGACTTACATGACAGTCATCCTGGAATCTCTTGAATGAAGGCATTGGCCAGAGGATACCTCTGGTGGCTAGGACTTGATCAAGATATCCAACATCCTGTCAACCAATGTGCGCCATGTACAGCTGTCTGTAATCAACCTTCAACCGCACCTCTGCATCCATGGTCCTGGGCTACCACACCGTGGGACTGCATCCATGGCGACAATGCCGAATTGGACAAACAACATTTCTTAGTAGTAATTAACATCCACTCCAAATGGCTGGAAGTGTTGCCCACACAAGTCATGACTACTGAAGAGACTGTAAACCTTCTGAGACAATCCTCATATAGTATAACACGGGAGTCAGTGTTGGACAATGGTCCCCAATTTTCTTCCCATGACTTTAAACTGTTCTTAAAGCAAGATGGCATCCGACATATTTTGACTCTGCCTTACCATCCAGCATCTAATGGCGCAGCCGAACAACCTGTACAGACATTCAAAAATGCTTGAAATAAACCAGATTCACAGCAAGTCCCTACAGCTCAAAGGTTGGCTCATTTCCTTTTCACTTACAATAACACTCACCACACAGTCACTGAATGAACACGTCCTGAACTGTTTCTCAGATGTCAACCTCGTACCTGTTTGTCACTGCTCAAGCCAGACTTGGCTGACACTGTCATAAAACATCAACTACAACAGCAAAAGGCTCATGACAAGTCAACCAAGTCAGTATGAATTTTCCATCCTGGGGAGAGGGTGATGGTTCAAGACTGTAGACATCCCAAGATTTCTTGGATTCCTGGGGTGGTGATTGAAACATGTGGACCTTTGACCTATGCAGTTCGTGTGGGACATCAACTTGTTCATGTACATGTGGATCACCTGCTGCATTCCAAGGTTTCAGCAAATGTGGCAGAAAATGTCACTCCAGATGAGGACAGTGACACAGAAGACTTTGTTCCTGCCCGTGAAGCTCCACTGGGCCTGGTGCCAAATAATAAGGCACCACTTGTTTCACCAGCAGCAGTTGTTCCAGCCCACAGATATCCCATGAGGCACTGCAGACCACCACAAAGGCTTGACCTTTAAGTCATGTACTGAATTTTTCTTTCCAGCAGAGACATGCCTCACAGTCTATCAGGTCTGCTCGAATACGTAGATAGCACCCCTATATTGTAGCTGCCCCTCTCCCCATCCCCCTCTCACCCTTGGAAACTGCTCAGCGTTGTTTACCCAGACCCCTCCCTTTGCTGTCCCATGCTCTTTTGAAACTGCCCACCATCCTGCATGCCACCACCTCCTCTGGTACAGCATTCCATTTTGACACCACCCTCTCAGTGAAATAATGCCTCCTCATCTCCCTCCGGAATCTGCTACTCTCCAGTCTTAGTCCATGCCCCCTCATGTCCCTTTGCTTATTCAGCTTTAGCAACCCCTCTGTGCCAGATCTGTTGATCCTCCTCAAGTATTTGAAAGTTTCACTCATACCCACCCCCCGATCCCTTCTCTCCTCCACAGCGTACAAACTCAAGTGTCTCAGCCTTTTCTTATAGGTTCTGCCTTCCATCCCCTATATTATTTTTGTTGCCCTACACTGTACCACCTCAAGCAACCTAATATCCTTCATCAGATATGAATGCCAGTACTACATGCAGTACTCCAAATGCAGCCTGACCAAGGACCTGTACAGGGGCAGTATCACATCCTTGTGTCTGGATGAAAACTCCCGCGCAATGCACACCAGCATCCTATTGGCCTTAGTTGCAGCCTTCCTGCATTGAGCAGAGTTGTTCATGCTCCCCCATTACTATGACCCCTAGATCTTTCTCTTCCTCAGTGACACCCAACCACACCCCACCCAACCAATAGTCCCTCCTCAGGTTCTTCACCCGAAGTGCATAACTTTGGACTTCTTTGCATTAAAACCCAATTGCCACCTTGCCAACCACACCTCAAGTCTGGTTAGGTCACCCTGTAGCTTCTGTCATCCCCTGTATGTCATCCATAACAGTCCTCATCTTGGTATCATCAGCGAACAAACTGATCTTGCTCCCAGCTTCATGTGGAATATCTGATATGAGCAGACCAAACAACGCCAGCCCCTGCACAGAGCCCTGTGGCACACTGCTGGTCACTGGCCTAGGAGATGAGAGTCCCCCCCCACAACCACCTGTTGCAGTCTATCTTCTAGTCAATTCTTGATCTAGTTAGGCATCTTAGTCCCCACCCCTACGTATTTCATATTTGTCCTCAGTCACCCGTGAGGGACCGAATCAAAGGCCTTGCTGATATCCAAATATAGGACATCCATTGCATGGCCCTTGTCCAACTCCCTTGTGACCCAGTTGTAGTATTCTATTAGGTTGGTCTGGCATGATATCCTTGAGATTAACCCATGCTGCTGCCCACCCTAGAGCTCGCAGACCTCCAGGAAGGTTACCAGTCTCTCCTTCAAGATTGTTTCCATAAGTTTACCCACTATGGAGGTGAGACTGACAGGTCCGTAATTCCCCGGCTCATCCTTTGGGCTGCTCATGGATAGGCACCACATGCGCCAACCTTCAGTCCTGTGGCATGCACCCCATGTCCAGGGAGGTGCTGAACAGGTCAGCCAGCAGCCCGGCCAACACCTCCGCCATCTCCCTCAGCACCCTAGGTTGAATGCCATCTGGACCTGGTGCCTTATCCACTCTAAGTGCCTTCAGACCTTTCATACTTGCTTTCCAGAATCACCCCATCAGTCACCTCCTCCCCGTCCCCACCCTCCCAGTCCATGGATGTAGCGGATCTCCCTCATGAACACAGAGTAGAAGTATTCATTCAGTAATTCTGCCTGTTCCTCTTCCTTTTCCACCCACCCCACATCCTTCTTGATCCAGACTATCTGGTCTCTGCAGTTCATTTTCTCCCTTACCTATCAATAAAATTCCTTCTCCCCCTTCCTGATGCCCCGAGCCAGCCTCAGCTCCTTGGAGGCCTTGGCCTCTCTTACTAACTTGGTTACCTCCTTGGACCTCCTCGGGTACATTTCCTGTCCTCCTCCCTCCCAGTTCTTTTCAGTCTCCTAAAAGCCGCTGTCATGGCCCTCACCCCCTCCAACACATTACTGGTCATCCAGCATGGCACCTTAGCCCTGGCCTTCTTGCTCAGAGTCCTGGTGCATGCTTCACTAGCCTCCCTCATCCCAGACTTTATGATATCCCATTTCTGTTGTGCATCCATCTCTGACCTAATCCCCTCAAGGCGCCCCCTCAGTATTTCTCTTATCCTCCCAAAGTCCACCTGTCTGAAGTCCACGACCCTTGTTGCTGACTCCACAGCCTTCCTGCTCATGCTGAGCATGAACCACACTGAAAGGTGGTCACTCTCAGCTAGTGGCTGTTCCACCCGTAGGTCCCTCATTGTCTCCCCTTTTGATAATACCAGGTCCAATGTATTACCTAGCTGGGTTGGTTTGTCAACCAGCTGCACCAGATGGCTATCCTGGAATGCATCCAGAAGTACCTGTTCCCTGGCACTAGAAGTGGGTTGGGTTTCCCAATCCACCCCAGGTAAACTTGTAGCTCTGTGCAACTTAACTCTTACTTGCACTGTTACTTAGTTAGTAACAAGCTCTACCCAAGGAGCAGAATAATCCCCTGAACTTGTTTCTGGGTACTGAATAATCTACTTCAGTTTGGAAGTTAGGACACGTCACTGTTAAAGTATTTAGATGAGTTTCTAAAGTTTCTGTCTAAGGGGGAATAGTGTAGTATATACATTGATATATGTATATATAGTAGTATATGCATGGATCTATATATATATATATATATATATATATATATATATATATGGGATACATGATGATCAGGAATGTGATATGGAAAATATTCCCACTCGGCACGAGTGAGATATCAATGCCTCACGATGCAGGAGTGGGAATATTTTCCATATCACACTCCTGATCATCATGTATGCGATTTATACAGTAGGGGTGAGGTGATACACAGTGAAATAAAACTGTGAGAAATTATTTACTTGCGATGATTTTCTGGTGCAGTTGTTTGTTTCTCTTGCTGTGTCTTGTGTGCTTTGCTGTGCTGATTGGTAGTTGTGATATGGCGGTTGATTGGTTATGTTGTGTGCTCTGTGTAGTGGTTGGCTGTTATTACGAGTCCTGTTCTATTGGTTTAAATGTGGGATATTGACATTTCATTGGTCACTAGTTATGGAATTGCTGTATGAATGGGTATTTGTGTGCTGTGTAATGATTGGTTGTTGCTGCGTTATGTGGGCTGTGATTGGTTGTGCTGTATGTGTGGACGGGAATATGTAGCTGTGTCAGTTAGCAAGGTAGTATGTGTGTGCAAGTTTGGTGGACGTGGGTCACTATCGAAACTTTATTGCTTCTTTTGCCACTGTTGGAGAAATATTTTTTATATGTTTTGGGTGTACAATATTTTCTTTATTCATATAAAATGGTATGTAATGCTTTTGTATACTTTCGTCCAGGTTCGTGTCCCGAACTGTGTTACAATGAAATGATGCATCATTTTTACTTTGCTGCACTTCGTGGAGACTTTCAGAAGGCGCTTCTCTTTAGGTGAGTCAACAAAACATGTGAGATGGTCGCAGCAATCGCTCAGTAGCTAGTTTATTCGGAATCTGTGTCAGACTCGAGTACTCTTACTCTTTTTCTGCAGTGGCTCTCATACTCGTGACCTGTGGGAAGAAAGCAGAAGTGTTACAAATGGATTATGCTGTGTTTCAAACGTTTATTTATAGTGTGCCACATTTGCAGTTTAGCCTACCTTGCACAATATTGAACGTTATATTTGTAGCATTAATGGTAGGATTGTTAAAGCATGCAGACATTATGTCTGGCCAGGTTGCAATGCATTCTTTTTCGGGTTCTGCAGGAGTACAACTTTTGGAGGTTCCAGGATCACTATCTGTTGAGCTTAGTATGTGGGAAATCTGCTGATGTTTCTCCTCATTCAATTTTGAGTAATCATTGAGAGACTGTAATTTCTTGTGGCCAGAAACTTGGATTATATCATTGGGGGACACGTTGGAATCTATAAGTTTTTGTACTAAATGCTTGAGGATTGAATGGTTTGTCAGGCATTTGTCAGTGCAGATTTTGGCTTTGTCGACCATATTTTTCACTATTTTGCTCAGTGAATTTATACCAAGTGGCTGATTTTTGTACTAACCAGTAGGAGATTGTGCTGTTGGTGTATAATTTATAGCTAAAAAAAAGGTGCATCCGGGTGGTTTGCTTTGTCTGGTCATTTATGATGGTATAGTTTGTGGTTCAGTACAGGGCATTTGTTGCTATCTTTTGTTTCATGTGCTCTAGGTTTTACTGCTCTGGTGTCTTTAGGACTAATTCCACTTCTTGTTTTGGTTTGTCACTCCTTTGTATATTCTAAGTACTGATTGTTCTGTTCATCTTTTTTAAGTTGGATATCTCCCCATTTTAGGTTTCGTGTTTCTGTATTTCCTCTAATGCCAAAATACAAGGTCACAGTAAACCACATAATGTTTAGAAGGGCTTGAGGGCCATCATGTCCCAGTTGTTTCTGTGCATAGAGCTGGTCAATTATGTTATCTGTTAACTCGTCTGCAGCTTGAGGTCGATTGCCTTTCCCTATCTCCTTGAGCAACTTCTGTTTGGATAGTAATACTTGTCTGGTTTTTAAAAATGTGTTAGAAGTGCTAATAGATTCTGGGTAATTGTAATCCTTCACATCGCAGTGTTAAAGGCTCATAGTCTGTACCATCTTGTCATTTGGAAGTGATGAAGTAATGGCATAGTATTTTGTCAAGGTATATGCTGAATGGATGTCTCAATGTGCAGGGTGTCCTTCATGAATTTTTATAAGGCATTTACATCTATACTCATTTTGCAGGTGGTATTTTCATTTCCGGTACTTTTAATAAACTGCTCAATTTCTTCGGTGTCCATTCCAGTAGTATTCATAGTGCCATCAGCTGAATGTTTGGTATCAATACTGCTGTCTGTGTGCTCGTTTGGGTCTAGTAACGGCTCTGCATCTTGTTCAAATTGAGTACAGCTAAGGATGACCTCTTCAGGAATATTCATTATTTTTTTTTTCCGTTTTAGAGATAATTTATTCTCGGTCGGGTGTTCCACGGTTCTGGGAAGTGAGATATTAGTGTTTGCCATTAACAGCTTGGAAAACATTGCAATTCCGGTTAATGATTTTAGCGCTGCAGTTTAGATGCGATGATGCTGCTCGGATGTGCGAGATGCTGAACTGAAAGTGATAGCAGAAATGCAGTGTACTCCCTCGTGCTGCTACTAAGCTGAATCTCATTATTCTATGATTAATTGGCTACACGTTCTTGTATTGGGAAGGAACTTGTAGTGCTTGCTGACGTCTGCAACTACTTTGTATTAGCAGTCTGACGTATGCACTGTTTGTATATTTCTAAGGGAATGCCTCTGTGCATACGTCAGCAATCGTTTATTCAATGGGGGTGAGAATACACAGTTTTATTTCACTGTGTATCACCTCACCCCTATTGTATAAATGTGTATATATATATATATATATAGTAGGAAGTATAAGGAATGCCATTAGGGCTGTAGTTTATGCCTATGGTTAATTGTAGTCCTATCTATGTGTAGTTTCCTGTCATGCTCAGTGGATCTGGAGGCAGGACCGGTTTAGCTAGGTGCAAACTGTACCCCTGCATCTTGGGGGCCCATACTTTTTTCTTGAGGAAGCAAAGGTAATTTAAAACATTTAAAAATGCCACCATTTGTTATAGATGAAAATGTTTACCAGCAAATCAAAGTGGAGGACAACTGGCTCTGCTACTATTACAAAAAGTGGGGGCAACTTTGCTGCAGTGGAAAAGATTAGGCTAAGCAAGTGCTAAGCTAGTGGCCATACTTCACACCTCCCAGGCTGATTGCTTTCACAAAAAAAGGGCTATATTGACAAGAGAACTTGTTTGTAACCTGGACATGTAGCTGAAACAATGAATGATATGACAAAATCTGTTTCAAAAGTATGTGAGCACTCAAACTCAGGGGTCGATCGTAACATTATTTTACTAGCCCAAAAACTAGTGCAAATTGTCCAGGGCTAATGCAGCTAATTCTCTACTTGTCTGTCTTGACTAGAGCAGGTTTTCATGGCTGTTAATGAAGTTAAAAAAGTCTACTTTAGCAGGTTCTAGTCCTCATGCTAATCTCACTCAGTGTTCCAGATGGCCTGGTGTGGTTAACAGCTCAATAAGAGCTGCAGTGGGCTCAGGAAGGGTGAGGATGGTGGAATGGAGGCACACCGAGTCAGTTGTTCCACTCCACAATCCATACACCATTCTGGGGGAGCATAGCTCCCCTATGGATGCACCCACAGAGGAGACTAAGGAGGCTGAGGACAGCTGTCACAAGGGAGGCCCACAGGAAGGAGGCAGAGGACAGCACAAGGAAAGGAAGCAGCTCCTGGTGGGGACTCCTATTAGGGGATAGAACTGGGAGGAGCTGGGAAAACTGAAGCAAGGTGCCTGTCTGGTGCCATGCCTTGAGGACAGGAAGCGATCCTCAGGATCACGACAACAACTGCAAGGGATTCTGAGCTGGACGTAATTGTCCACCTAGGGACAAATGACTTGGCTCATTATGAGATTAGAGCAGTGCAGGAGGACATTGCAGAGTTGGGGAGGGGCCTAAGACAAGTAGCACACACAGTATCCTTCTCAGAGGTGCTGCCTGTCAAAGGCATGGGGGAGGCGAGGGTAATTAGCACCATGCAGTTTAATGAATGGTTGAAAAATGGTGCAGAGCACAGGGTTTACTTCATTGGGGACTGGGGTCCACCTGGAGGGACACCAGCCTATACTGGCAGGATGGTCTGCATCTGTCCAGGAAGGAACAAGTCTTTTGAGCAATCGGTTTAAATGCTTCATTGGCAAGCTTTTAAACTAGTCAAAGGGGGAGGCACTGACAAGCAGCAGAAAAATCCCAGCCTCTCCCTACAAAACAGGGTACTAAATGAGAAAAAAAGACCAAGGTAGAACGGTCAGTGGGGGATGCTGCAACAGAAGGTAAAGCCATCAAAAAATGGAGAGCAATGAGTACCAATGCCCGTAGTCTAGGTAACAAGCTTCCTGAATTAGTGGCCTTGATGGAGGAGGAACATCTGGACATCATGGCAGTCACAGAAACATGGTACACACAAAACCATGACTGGGACGTAAACATACCAGGATACACTATCTACAGGAGGGACAGGGAGGGTAAAAGAGGAGGAGGAGTAGTGCTCTTTACATAAGGGAAGGAATAAAAGCAACAGAACAAAAGGGTAAACAGGGAGGAGAAGAAGCACTGTGGGTAAATTTGGAGACAGGCAATGGCACCACAATCCGCACAGGGGTTGTATACAGACCCTCTTCTCAGGGGGAGGAAATGGACAAGGAAATGATAGAAAGTATACTTAGAATGGCAGAAAAAGGGGAGATATTGCTGATGGGTGATCTGAATATGCCAGATGTTAACTGGAGTGCAGTTGAAGCTGCCACTTCGAAGAGTGCAGTTATTCTGGATGCCCTACAAGGCATGCCTCATACAACTAGTACTGGAGCCCACCGAGAAGGAGCAATATTAGACTTGATACTCTCAAATGGAGATGGAGAGAGGATCACAGATGTAGAAGTGGGTAGCCATCTGGGAACTAGCGACCATCGAACAGTATGGTTCACAATAAACACAGCAATAGAGTCAGTCACACAAAGACAAAAGTACTGGACTTTAGGAGTGCTGACTTTGCCAAAATGGGTGAGTGCCTAAGGAATGCACTAGCAAATGGGCAGGAAGGAGGGTGGAAGAACAATGGGGAATAATAAAAACTGCCATCACAGAGGTAATGAGCCTTGTGTGAAGCAAATAAACAAAACAAGACGATGTAAGAAACCACTATGGTTCTCAAAGGAAGTGGCAGTGAAGGTTCAAGAGAAAAAGAAAGCATTCAGGAAGTACAAGGAATCGCAGAAGAAGCAGGACCGAGAATTGTATCAGTTAAAGCAAAAGGAAGCTGGGAAGGCAGTCAGAACAGCAAAGGCCCAAACCGAGGAAAAGATAGCCAACTCAGTTAAGAGGGATAAAACCTTTATAGGTACATCAGGAGCGAAGGAAGACCAAGGGAGGGAGGGATAGTGAGGCTTAATAAAGGGAGGAGGGTGGGCAGAGGAGACTGTGAAAAGGCAGAGTTACTAAACAAATATTTTTGCTCAGTATTTACAAAGGAAGAGGAGGAGGTACATAAAACAAACAGTAGTAACACTCTGGATACAGAAGTTGATACCGCCCATTTACAGAAGAAAGGGTTCTGAAAGAACTCTTAAAACTGAAGGTGGACAAAGCAATGGGACCTGATGGGATTCATCCCAGAATTCTAAAAGAACTAAGGGTAGAACTAGTGACACCACTGACTACCTTTTTTAACAAATCATGGGAGGATGGGGTGGTACCCGAGGACTGAAGGAGGGCAGATGTGATTCCCCTTCACAAAAGTGGGAGCAAGGCAGAAGCAGGAAACCAGGACCTGTTAGTTTAACGTCAGTGATAGGGAAAATGATGGAATCACTTCTAAAGGAAAGAATTGTCGAAAGTATCTAGAGGCCAGAGGGGCACAGGACCCTAGGCAGCATGGATTCACAGCGGGAAGGTCATGCCAGACGAATCTGATAGATTTCTTTGACTGGGTGACCAAAGTAGTAGATCAGGGAGGGCTGTGGACATGGCCTACCTAGACCTTAGCAAGGCATTTGACACAGTCCCACACAAAGATTAATATACAAGTTAGCCAGCCTGGGAGTGGGTCCCAAGATGACAGCCTGGGTAAAGAATTGGCTGGAGAATAGGACACAGAGAGTAATAGTAAATGGAGTCCACTCAGAAGAAAGGAGGGTTACTAGTGGGGTACCGCAGGGTTCAGTATTAGGACTGGTCCTCTTCAATGTCTTTTATAAGCGACATTGCAGAAGGACTGGAAGGAAAAGTATGTCTCTTTGCAGATGACACTAAGATCTGCAACAGAGTTGATGCACAGGGTGGGGTGGAAAGGATGAGAAGGGACTTGGCAAGGTTAGAGGAATGTTCAAATGTATGGCAGCTTAGATTCAATGCTAAGAAGTGCAAGGTAATGCACCTGGGAAACAAAACCCAGCAGAAGAGTACACAATGGGGGTGAGATACTAACAACAACAAAAATGGAAAGGGACCTGGGGGTAGTCATATCAGATGACCTAAAGATGGGCAAGCAATGTGAGAGGGCAGCAAGGAGGGTTGGGGAATACTGGTATGTAGGGATAGGCATCACCAGTAGAAACAGGGAAGTTATTATCCTCTGTACAGACAGCTGGTGAGACCCCATCTGGAGTACTGTGTGCAGTTCTGGAGACCCAATCTCTGCAAAGACATAGACAGGATGGAAGCTGTCCAGAGGAGGGTATCTAAAATGGTGCAGGGTCTGCACCGAAGACATATGAAGAGAGACTTAAGGAGCTTGATATGTATAGCCTCGAGGAAAGGAGGGAGGGGGACATGATAAACTTTCAAGTACCTCAAGGGAATCAACAAAGTCCAAGAGGTAGTATCTTTCAAAAAAGAGGTGTGCAAGAACAAGAGGGCACAATTTGGAAGATGGGGCAGCTCAGAGGTAATTTAAGGAAGTATTTTTCACAGAGAGGGTTGTGGATGCATGGAACGGCCTTCCGGAGGAGGTTGTGGAGTCGAAATCAGTGGTGGAATTCAAGCATGCATGGGATAGTCATAAGGCAATTCTGGGGGGTTGGGGTAGGAAGAAGTAGTCTGCTGGTTAACTAGGATCTGCAGCTTATCCAGTAGGTAGGGAAATGGGCAGACTGGGTGGGCCAAGCGGTCCTTATCTGCCATCAAATTCTATGTTTCTATGTTTCTATGCAATTATCTAGCAGTTCAAGAGGTGGATCCCACAAAAGACTCAATGTGAGTCATTATCACTCTACTGTTAGGACTTTCAGCTAATGTCCAGGGTGTGATCAAGGGTAGAGTGATGTTAAGTCACTAGCTTCCAGTTTTCTCAATGTGTTTCTGTCTAAAAATGTGTCCCATATTATTAAGACCAGTGCCCCTCATTTTCCTACATTTTGAGTGTCTGTATCTAATATTTCAGTGACAAAATGCGAAGAGGTATACAGGGTCAGCACTGCTGGTGTTGGTTTTATCCCAGCCTCGCCATAACTTCCCTCTCCTTTCCAAATCTCTTAACTCTGTTCATTCCCTGGGCACCACTTCAAACCAGACTCTGAAATGACCATCCACAGATCCATAGCTGCCATTACTGGCAAATGTAGGGGGTCCCCAGCTCTTCTAAATGGACCATGCCAGCCATCACTATCCATACAATTCCACCCTTATCCCACGCAGCATGTCCTTTCATCCTAAAAGTTCACCCTTTATCAGTGTCAGTGGCTCAGGAGGTAGCACACTCGCCTCTGAGGTTGGGAGATCAGAAGGCTGTGGGTTCAGTTCCCACATCTGACACTTGGGTTAATATCCCAGTACTGACACTGTAGTGCAGCATGAGAGTGGTGCCGCACTTCTGAGGTGCCGTCTTTCGGATGAGACGTTAAACCGAGGTCCCATCTGCCTGGATTGGTGGTAGTTCAGGTGGATGTTAAAGATCTCATGGCACTTATCGAAAAGAGTAGGGGAATTTTTTATTAAGACTGAAAAGCAAACTAAATACACAAGGTGTTACAGCACACCAAATCATAATACAAAATTAAACAAGTAATATAAAAGGTAATACAGCATCCAAATGAACAAAAACAAATATCAACATTTTTAAAGTACAAAAAAAAAAGAAGAAATAACCAAAGCTAAACAAAACTCCCCTAAAACAAAAATATGAGAACATTATATATACAAAAGTATTACTGCATACTAAATTATAATGCAAATAATAAATGGAAATATGTATTTCATCATACATGCAATGGAAAAAATGAAAAACTCTGTCATTAGAGTCCTAAAACCCAAGTAGTAAATGCTGAAAGTCCTCCCCCCTTACTTAAAGAAGCCAGGGATTCTATGAGAGAACCAAAATACCAAAAATTGTATGACAACATACAAAATAAAAAAACAAAGAAAATAAGATACAGCATACTTTTCGTCCCTTGTAAACCTAAAGGGAGAAAAAAAAATTGTGAAAATAAGATGAAAAACATAAACACAACATTATCCCATTCATAGTAAGCTGAAATACCCCCCCATACATGCACACTACTATATGGCAGTATGTTTTCCCAACTCAAAGCACCTCTTATAAAATTAACTGGTATCCACAACATACACTTCCATAATATATGGATTCTTCATATTCCTATATATATATATATATATATATATATATATATATATATTTTTTATTTTAAATTAAACCATACTCAAAATCAAGAATACTCCTCACCAGAAAATAATTCATTTCTACCAGAAACTGCCACTTCTCATTAATTAAGACCAGAAGAAAATAACAGTGAAATTACAAAGAAAACACTAGTACCACATATTACTAGTCATAAGCAAAAGTGGAATTATGCAATGACTGAAATGTATCTCAAAATATACCCTACCAACTCATAGCCAATCTATACTGTACCACCAAGACTGGAAGATTTCATATGGCACTGACTTCCTTTCAGTATTTCTATGACTAAGAATTGTAGTAGTAATCATATGAAATAATTGCTCCTCTGTATATTCTAATTGTTGCAGTGTCAGTCTACACCGCACATGCCATATATAGAATTTAAAACACACCAAAAATAACCAAAGTGTAACCCAATCATGTTTAGTCCATTTGAATGGAAGAATACCCAAGTATAAAATCTCAGGGGTTAAATCGCAAAAGGGTGATGTAGGCCATTTACCCCGTAAAAAATTCCAAAACTGTTTTACAAAAGGACACAGAAAGAACAAATGGTCCATGGATTCCACCACCTCAACACGTCTCCCTAGGGCAGTAATGATGTTCTATACTTTTATGTTTTAGGTTTCCTTTGACATTGAGTTTCCCATGTAGGGAAAGCCACATAACATCCACATATAAACCGTATACGGGTAGATGTCAACATTTTCCCAATCAATATTTTATCTGAAATAGGTTTAAAGTCAAAACAGGCTGTATCGTGAAAAAAAGTAGATAGAAGATGTGCATATAGTGTTTTCCGGTCATGTTGTGAAAAGTGTTCTGGTACTAAACACCAAAGTTTTATTTTCCCAAAACATACCCTTAAAGTTTCTGGAATATTATACAAAGAACGCTGTTTTGGGATGCATGAATGAGGAAGCCAGAAGGAGAGTATCCCTGCCAAGGAATCCAAAACCCATGGGATCCAAATACCCTCAGATTTCAATAATAATGGTCTCAAGTTTACATTAGCAAAAATTGTAAAAAAGAAAACAATGGGATTAATCATTTTAATACCCCCCAATTTTTTCTCTCTAAACAGTAAACACCATTTAATGGGATTCAGTCCACTACCCCAAATGCCTAAAAAAAAACAACCATACATCCGTGTCTCCAGCTTAGGGGGTAGACTAAAACTGCAGCTAAATACAAAAAAATTGGGAGTAAGAAGGTCTTAATCATATATACCCTTTTAATTTGGACAATCTCCACTTATTCCACAGTAAAATTTTCCATATGCAATGTCCAATTTGGAGGACCAATTTAAAGGCCAAATCCCGGTACCAAAAGAAGTCCAAAATTGTACAGGTCCCTGTCACAACAGGGATCCCAATGACGGTAGATTCTAAAAACGTTCTAATCCAAAGGGAAGGCATTTACTTGTCCTATAGTTAACTCTGGCTCCCGTGTATTCGGAAAATTCCCAAAGTATTTGTCCCACTAAACAGGTCGAAGGTAAATCCCCCACAAGAAAGCAGATGTCATCTGCATATGCAATACTTTTAATTTCTTCTGAAGTACTAGAAAAAGAACCCCCCTGAATAGCAATATTATCATTAACACAACGAATTAAGGGGCCAGTGTAAAAAGATAGAGAAGGGGACTCAGGGAACATCCCTGTCTAACTCCCCGGGTAACCATGCATGCCTTCCCCATCCATCCATTACAGTATGCTAAAGCTTTAGCATTAGAATAACAAGATTTTATCCAAAAAATAAAAGTACCTGGAATCCCATAACTAGCCAAACAGTCCCAAAGATATTCATGGTTTACCCTGTCGAAGGCCTTTTCCTGATCTAAACTAAGAATGAAACCAGTTAATTCTCCAGTCTTCCCCCGGGACAAAATTTCTCTTAATAAAATTAACCCATCCGTTATACTCCGGTCAGGAATAGTACAAGTCTGAGAAGAATGTATCAAAGTAGATGCACAAAGCAACAACCTGTTATTCAACAATTTGGTATACAATTTAAAGTCAGTATTTAATAATGTGATGGGCTGCAGTTTGAAAGGTCAGTCCTGTCCTAGATTTATACAAAACCACCAACCCATTACCCATTGAATCAGGCAAATTCCTGAAACCATCATATCCTGAAATAACTCTAGGATTCAGGTAACAAACTTGCAGAATCACACTGTACAATTCATATGGAATTCCATCTGTTCAGGTGCAGAATTCTTTTTAATCATTCAAAAGTGGTCATTATTTCCAGATTGAGTAGTGGTGACACCAGTACCCGTTGATCGGATGACAAAACTGTGGTAAAATACATTTTCCAACCAAACCTTATGACCATCCTGGGAGGATTCCTGATGACTAAATAAAGACTGCACATGCTCTCTATGCCTGTCATAATTTCATACCTTTTGGAACAAAGACACCCTTAGCATCCTGAATTAAAGACATCTGCTTTTGATATTGTAGCTTGAGCACAGAATTGAAATGGATTCATAAAACCTGTGAACCCTGGGTTCCAAATTTCCATTCCTGTTCTAAAGATCTAAGTCTATTATATTGTAGATCATTCATTTTTCGTCTGGTTTCTGCTAATTCTGCAAGAATCGTTTTATCTCCTTGGGAAGCTTGAAACACTAAATTCTGAAACTGTGTTTTGTAAATACAATATTGGTCCTCTTAAATTTCCCATTTAATCTTCCTATGTGTTGAAAGTATCTTTTAATATCTAGCTTTGCATCCTCCACCATTCTTGTGAAGTATCATATAACATTTTAACCGATTTACGTGTTTCTAATAAGGAAATAAAACCATCCTTAACAGTTGGAAGAGACAACAGTTCCAAGTTCAACCTCCAATACCCAGGACCTTGTTGCATACCATCATAATTAGAGACCGTCAGTTCTATGATGGTGTGGTCAGATGGAGCAACAGGACGGGTCCTGGTATTTTTAATCTCCAAGGCAGGAGATATAAACCAGAAACTGATCCTAGTAGCTAGGTTACCTCTGAAATAGGTCTTATCTGGCCTGCCAAAAAAACCACAAGCATCGACCAAACCAGTTTGTGAAATCAAAGCAGCCAGGCAATTGGTATCACAATATAATTTTTGGGTTTGAGGACCCCTGTCCTTTAAATACAACCCACAATTGAAATCTCCTCCCAAGAAAACATAACGAGATGTAAACAAATAAGGCTGTATAGTGTTAAAAAGCTCAATTCTAGCTGTCTTTGTTTGTGGGGCATATACATTAATAAACCGACAGTGCAATTTATTTAACGTGACATCTAATAACAAAGCACGGCCCGGGGCTATGTCCACTACCTGTATGGATTGTGCCAAAGGAATTTAAACAAATTCCAACCCCACAACAAGATCCTCTCAATAGACCAATAAGTCACTCCCCATTTCCATCCCACAGAGGCTCTATCCATCTCTTGTCTGCTATGTAATCTAGTGTTTTGAAAGAATACCACATCATAAAAAGGAATCAAATAAAGCATATACCAAAAGTTGTTTATCTGACTGAATACTGTTAGTATTTAAAGAGGCCAATAATACTAAATAACATATCCATTGGATATAAAAACAAAAACAAACCCACTAAGTGTTTAACTAAAGGAGAACTAATTAATCCTGAAAAAATTGAAAAACATTAGGATTTCTTCCTGACCCATTTACGGAACCCATCCTAGATTTATTTTTTGGAGGATAGTGAAATCTTTGTAGAAGCGCTCAGTGTCTGATCCTCCATCCGCTGAGAAGAGTGAACCTGAAACTGAGTCTGATTCTGTACCTACATCAGGTTCTTCAACCTGCAAGGTGGAAAAGGTGTTTTGCACTGGGAGATGGAAGACTTCTGAAACAGATGCTGCAGTTTTCTTCCGTTAACTCCTTCTTCGATTATTAACTACAGTGAAGGCACCTTCTGGTGGAAGGGAGAGCATAGAACCTGCATCACCAGATACCTCTAGTACTAACAGTTCTGCCTCAGATGGCGGCATGTGAAACCAAAACAAAGTGGATAAGGCCTCCGAAGAGGGATTAATAGGCCTTTCAGGAGGTGCCCTCTTAGGTGGGGGCCCATATTGTTTCAAAGCCGATTTTAATGCAATATTCAAATAAAAATTCTGAGTGGTATAATCCTTGTCTGCAGTATTATGGGCTGCCCAAGGACAATCCATAAAGAATGTTGTTCCTCACAAAGACTACACTTGGGAGGATGATGACGTCAGTCAGTCATATGCCCCACTTCCCACATTGAGACATTTCATTGTATCACAGGTTCGACTCAAATGTCTACTGGAACCGCATTTATAACAATGGGCGTGGCTGTCCAGGAGAAAAATGAAACCCTTGTCAGACCAGGTAAAAACAACTTGGTAGATGTTGAAGTCCATCCTCCGTTGTGGTAAAGTCACCTTATACTCCACCCTCCATTCCAAAACCTTCAGAATCTAAAATTGGTTCCGGTTCCTTGTATTTGACAACGTTTCTCCAGCCAGTATGAAATGTCCATAATATTCACCCCTTCATTCTGAATAAGACAGTGATCACTTTAAAAGTTTGTTTTGTTAAAGGTATAGCTTGAAAGTGGGTCCAAGCTGGGTTCACTTTAAACAGGGCATACTTCATCCAGAAACGATTCAGGATGTCAGGGGAACGAAAACTTATGTCATATGTAGATTCTCCCGGAGTATGAATCAAAGCATACACTTCCGAGGGAGAAAATCCCAGCATCTGCTTGAATAGAACTTTCCCCACAGAAAAGTGGTCTGGCATCGTATCCGCTGGTCCTAAAAACCGCAGCCGAACTGCATTCCTGTGTTTAGCTAAAGAAACAGGTTTTTGAAATAAACTAGCGAAAGTGGGAGCTGTCAGGGCTGGGGTTACTGACTCATTGTCAAGAGGTACTATAGGAATAGATCCCAGTGCTTCTTCCGACTGGGGGGAATCACTAGCCACAATAATGTTTTCCATAGGCCCCTGCTGTGCTGGAGACTGTACAGGGGAGAAGGAAATGGAATCTGCTTGTGAAATGGGCAAGTCCATCGTAACCATCTCTGCATCTGTATTAGCAGATAAAGTGTGCCCTGAAACAGGGTCTAAGGCTAGCACATATGGTTTAGTAAACAGAACTGTATTACTCCTGTGCATATTGTGTAGGAGGCCATCCACAGTTCCCCCCAGTACCCCGGACACTCCCGAACCCGAGGCGGAATATCGGGATCCGCAACCCCACTGACCTGTTTCTGTTTGGATCCACCAGCTCGTTCCAGTGCCCTGTTCGGAGACCATGCCAAATCATGCTGTGAGTGATTTTCCAATCCTGTGTCTTTGCCTGATGTAGTATCCTCTATTAGAGAGCCGCTGCAAAACTTTTGCTGTAGATGCCGTGAGCGATGGTGAACCTTGAATTGAACGTTTCCTTTTTTTTTCTTCAGCATGCAGTTTAGCTGCTCTGTAATCAGCCTCAGCCTGTAATAAGAGGTCCTGTTTCACACGGACCACTGCGTCTGTATCTTCATTGCCCTCCACAGGTATGGGGCCTGCTCCGGGACTTCCTGTAACACCTAGTGTCATCATCGTAGAGGAGTGTAGCAAAACTCCATTTTCGGTGGATCCTCCACCCATTGCTATCACAGCAAGCAGCGGGGGCTGAGGTATGATATGCTGGCCACCCTGAGAGTGCATTCCAGCTGCATCATGTTCCCCGCTGAGCCTTGCTAACTCACCAGCCACAGCATGTCCTCCTCCACTGTCCTCCTCCTCCGCCATCTTGGTCCCACCAGAAAATGGGTCCCCTGCTCACAGGAAGCAGGAAGTAGAGAATTTCCTGGTGTCCTGGCCAAACTTCCCTCATTCACTAAAAATACCACCAACAGCTTAATCTGGTTCAAGATCAGTTGGCATTCATCTGTATCTCCCTCCCCCGGGTCGTGCCTGAAAATAGGCAGGATTTGTCTAGTGCACTTACCCAGTCAACAAAAACTAAAAAAAAAACCAAAAAACTTTGGATCACGTATGGTACGAAAATAAACTTTAATAAAATACATAATTTGAAAACTTAAAATAGGCATTCCTGGGGTACATAGATCATCCTATACAACATTAGTTCTCACACTTTCTGATAGTGATCCTCCCTCAAGCCATGAAAAAGTTTTCGAGCCTTCCTCAAATTTGGAAAAAATCTTGGGCCTCCCCACAGAAAAAAATAACTCCTACTTTGCACAGTACACCAGGAATAAAGTGAAACTAATAAAGTTGACTGAGGATATTTTTTTTATTTACCTTTTTGCTCTCCACCCTGACCTGGTACCCCAGGTTATACTTGTCACTCCTTTTTTCTGACTCTTGGACACTTATTATTCTGTTTCCTCTCTATCTGGAACAGCCAAACCTAGCCACTTCATCTCTCTCTCCCTTACCCTGTTGTTAAGCAACTTTCTGTACCCTTACCTCAGGTCACACCTGAAACATGCATCAGATTTCTGTGCATTTCCCAGTCACTAATTTACGTATAAATACCTACCATAGAAATGAACCTTGACTCAGTATGTCTGCAAGTTACTAATCTGCATATAAATACCTATTGTAGAAACACGCCTTGACTTGGCATGCCTTCCCCAGGCATTAAGTTACATATGCACACCTATAAACAAGCTTTGACTCAATGGGGGCTTCCTGGTTAAATATTTGTCCATAATTAAAGAGATTCACCTGCAACTATCCAGATTTAATTTGTTTTATCCTTTCACACAAAACAGCCAAAACTTAAAACTTCAATACTGTACATTCTCGGACTTGACTGGGCCTCCCCTGGAACAATTTGGGGACTCCCTTGGGAGGCTGGCCTCACCCTTTGAGAGCCACTGCTATATAGAAATAGAGATAGTATAGCATTATGCCTGTGTACTGTTTCCCTGCACTGATGAAACGACAGTGTTAAAGAAAAATCTGTTATTGTTGGTGCAGAGCATATTAAAATCAATGTTTTTAAAAATTAAAGTACCATAGTTTTCTATTTTCCAAGCCCCTTTGGTTTGTTTAGCCCCCACCCCAAAGAAATCTTAGATGTTCTCCTGGCTCACTTGAGACAGTACAAAAACTTCCAGAAATGCAGGTCTCCAGTTGACTATAGGGTGGGGGCTGAGAGAGTATTTCTCTGCCTGACTCTGTTCATTGCCCTGTGGGTGGTGGTGACAGTGCGGTGAGGTGCATGATGATGTCAGCCGTTGTGTGTGTGCAGAGCTAGGACTGCTTGATTGAACATTTGTTGTTGTGATATCCACAGGTTTGGTGTGTGTGCGTGTTTGTGTATGTGTGTGTGCAGAAAGAGAAGAGGAAGAGAGGAGGCCGTGGTACAATACGGTGGGGTGGGGTGGGGGCTCACTGTGTATGATGGAGCTGCAGTCTTTTTTTCTGCTGGGGAGCTGGAAGCAATGTAGGAGCAGGATAAATGTGCAATCAAAGTATTTCTTGGCTTGCATTGTTTTCTGTATACATGATCAAAATTTACCATTATAATTGAGGGCTAGTGCAACCATCTGTGGGCTAGTACAATTTTGAATTGACTTGCATTGTTGGCTAATGCAAAAAAAAAAAAAAATAAGGTTGACCCCTGCTCACAATGGCTCGAAAACCTGACCAGCACAGAGCAAAATCAGATTTCCAAGTAGGGACCCTGAAAACCTGATCACCAGGTAAAAAACCTGACAGGTGGCAACCTGATCACCAGGTAAAAAATCTGACAGGTGGCAACCTTACATGTGTCCCATGATTTTATTTTTTTACCAGGAGAGACACACTAAGTTGAAAGCTTGTTTACAGGTGCAATCTGGGAAGCACAAGGAAGTTAAGTGACTTACTCAAGGTCACACAGTATGCAAGTGGGGGCTGTGGGATTCAAACCGAGTTCTCCAGGTTTGCAGCTCAGAACCTTAAACCACTGCATTATACTGCCTCCTATGATAAGCCTCTTTATTCTCTCTCACTCCTCCAGAAAAGTTAAATTGTTGAACTTGCTTGCAAATCAGAGTAACTGAGGTGTGAGAGTCCAGTGATGATGTCCCTGTGCTTACAGAAATGAATACGGCAGTAGTACTGTACTTACTGAAGTTCTGGCTCCAGGCTCAGTCAGGTTCATTTCCATTGGTGAAGTCAAATAATTCAGTGCAGTCAATAGCACTAATTAAAAGATACTGGTTAAACTAGTAGAACTGCTACTGCTTTATTAATACAGGACAGGAGGGATAGTTAGGTGTAAATGTTGGCTGTGTAGGCAGGGGTCCACAGGGAATGGAGTAGGGGGGCCTGGCAGGGGGCTGCACATGGGCCCAGAATGATTAAAGCCGGCCCTGTCTGGAGGATGCAGACTAGTCTCCCCCCCCCCATGTCATTAGCTGAAATTTTGATCCAATCTTTGACTTTGGGTGTGGAATGCCAATAGATGTCAGCTTCACAACTGTGGGTTTACATCACAAATCCAAGTGATCCTATGCCACGATATGGCATACAAAATACCATTACAGTAGTCACAAACACTAAAGAATGAGCAGCACTTAAACAGGAGGATGTTTAAACCACTTGTTGTATTTTTGCCTCAAAACATCAGCAGTTGATGTGCTAGCATTACTGAGAGCATTAGTGCTCAGTTTTCATGAACATGTTGTATGAGGTTGAATTTGAAGCACAAAGAAATCGACACTGTCAGCAAAAATAAAATCCTGCAGCTCATTAAGTCTACCTATTGTTGTTTGTGAGAGCTGTAGTGGCCTTTTACTCCCTCTCCTCCTTTTGCTGACATCCCAACTAGTCTCATGTGTCTGTCCCTCCCACGTTAGAAGACCCCCACTGACTGGGCGTAGACAACATTCCTTGTTGTAAC
Organism: Neoceratodus forsteri; assembly: GCA_016271365.2. Lineage (NCBI taxonomy): Eukaryota > Metazoa > Chordata > Ceratodontiformes > Ceratodontidae > Neoceratodus > Neoceratodus forsteri. Next base: position 1,652,679,512 of record CM028131.1, on the reverse strand, counting down.
ATGGAGAAGAAAAAGGGTTGCGCAGTATTGGTCCAACAGCCTCAGGTGACCATTGATTAATTTTCAAGTAATCCATGGTTGCTTGAGAATTAATCGATGGTAAAGGGCACCCACATTTCTGATCCCCATGTTAGTTTCCTGTTCCAAAACAGTCTTAGACTACAATTCACAGTCGACCAACAGATGGCTGTCAAACAATAACAGATATGCTTAAAGGGGCACTGTCAGCTTTACCCCTCCATTTTTAGTAATCTCTGTGCAGTGTGCCTTTTAGCACACACCTAATTAATTATCACAGCAGAATAAGCTCATGAACTTTGAAATGCAGCACAAATACCTTAAATATAAATATTTCTCAAAGTTAGTCTTTCCCTCGGGTTGTCCAAAACTCAAGTGACACCGGAAGCATAATCCCATTGAGAATGCGCACCAGGACCGAGTGCGGTCACAAAGCGGCATTTTATGCCAAGCCGACTTTAAGAGCATGCTGCCCATATAAACGGGTATGTCGCGAACTGCTTCTGCAAATTTAAAATTAAATCGAAGTTTCAGATGGTCAGCATTTCATTTTCTTTTAAAACCGATGCGAAATCCCACGATGCTTGGAACACAGATGTGTTGCAATCCCGTGCATGCGCAAGAACGTGCCACCCTTGCGCATGTGCAGGATTTCAGCATCGGTTTTAAAAAGTAAATTGTGAGCCATGCAGCTAACTCCTTAGTATCTGTTGTTGTGTGCCAAAATATTTGGTGTATCCATATGACATGAGAAAACAAAACCTTCTTTGTTTACAGTCCACACTACTCTCCCACTGCATTCTTTCTACATATTACTCCACCACCACGGCTCCCATACGATAAAAGACAATGTCCACTGCTGGCACAAGTTAAAAATGCTGACTGACCTAACCACACTTGTTTTACTTGTATTTAGTCTTTTTCCAGTTCTCTCATCACACATTATTCAATTTAGGAATGATTGCTAGCAATACGAATTCCACACATTATTGCAGTCAACGTCTCGCACAACATGAGGAATCGCTAGTCTAGTAAGTAGGCTAGCAGTTCATTCTGTTGACGGAGAAGCTGACTGTATTAGTCTGTGGAATTGTTAGGAAGTGTGAAGAGGGAAGTGGCAAAGACTATATACAAACAAAACAGAAAAAACCAAAGTAGGGTAGCCAGTATTTTCACAGTTCATTACAACAATGCATAGGCTGGGTGGATGTCATTGTTGGTAAGCCAGCTGCTTTAAGGCCATTGAGTCTTCTGCAGAAACACCTGATTCGAGGAGTAAAAATAATTGGTTCCCTCGAGTCTGGGATGGGAAAGATGTATCAAAAGTGTATTTTATCTTCAATAAAAGCCCCAAAACTCACCACAGAGCATCTAAACCCCCAGACCCCCAGCTTTAATACTTGCCCCCACTCTGTGAAACACAGAAGTGTGCCTATTTTGACTAATGAAATGTTGGAGGATCTGCTCGTATTATTCAAATGTGTGCAACCAATATGCTTTGTCTAACTTTTTTTGTAATGTCTGCAACCTGTATGTTTGACTAATTGTTTTGTGTATGACCGGGAACCTTTATAAACGAGTCCCAGGACTCAAAGGTATTAATCCTAAACTGCAATGAATAAATAAATAAATAATATTTTGAAATGTTGATCACATCTGCATGTAATCAGTAATTGTTCACCATTGCAGTCACAATATAAAAAAAGTTAAGCATGTGTTTCTCCAGTAAGGAGCAACATCCTTTCTCTTCCCCATGGTAGGAACCTTAATATCCTCCCGGAACCTTCGCAATTTTGCACTTTAAAATTACTTTTACACAAATGTAACATGAGAAAGAGAAACATATAAAAAGAGCGCTGAACACTTTCCCTTCCCAATGTTACAAGAGGATTAACCCACTCCTGAGTGTGGGTGTCTCAGGGATTAATTTTATTAATAAGGGATTAATAAGCAAGTTAGTCTTTTGCCTGTGCTGCATATTTAATCCCCCCTCTCTCTTCATTCTCCCGCAGAGACCACCCCCCTCCCCTGAGGAGACTGGAGGTCGCGAGGGCCTGCTCTGAAGCCCTCCCTGCCCGCAGAAGCCCCAAACCCGAGACACACCAGGTAATTTCTACCTTGATCCAGGCTGCTGCCATCGGTGAGCCATCTGGCGCTTTTCTGAAACGGCCACAAGCTCCCCTGCTCAGCTATGAATCCAGCCAGAGTAGCACCTCGAGTTGCTGCCCAGGCTCAAACGGAGCAGAACTGTTACTTTTGTGCCTGATTTTGAAACTTTTAAAACGAACCAGCTAAAACTATTTGCATTTGCCTGTAACTGTATTTAAAAGCTTAGAGTCACTGCACACGAGACACACCAGGTAATTTCTACTTCTCCATTAGCTCCTTATATTGTTTTGCCACTAGAGGGAGCCTGATTAAGTTTGAACAATTTGCTCCCAATACCTCACTTGTCACATTTTACTGCTCTCTAGTAGCTGTTTTCACTTGGTGATCACCCCTTCATCACTCCCTCATCACCCCCTCTCCAATCGTCGAAAGCTATCCCACCATTGTGCACTCCCCAGATCAGCCCTCCTCCTCCTGCTCCTGTCAGGCAATGTCCACCCCAATCCCGGGCCTGGCAGCACTGGTCCTCCCCCTGAAATCTCCTGGGCTGCGCATTGCTTCTATGAACATCTGTAGCCTCCTGAAAAAACTGGACTCTCTACACTGCTGGGTGACGCTTCATAAACCTGATGTTGTTGCCCTGGTTGAAACCTAGCTGTCTCCCTCCACTCCTAACTCTCATGTCTCTCTCCCGGCTACACTCTCCACCCGGTTGGACCGTGTCGGCAGGAGAGGTGGGGCAGTGTCTCTATTTTGAAGGATTCTCTCATGGGGCTACCACTCCCCCGCCTGACTCGACCATAAGGCCCAGGCACTTACTCTAAAGCTGTCCCCTGACCCAGCTAGAGGCCCATTATTCCTAACCGTAGCCTACATACCCCCCAAGAACCAATCCCAGGCCCTGGGCCCACTAATTGACTACTTCACCTCCCTACCCAACTCGTCGGACCAAATCTTGGTGGGCGACTTGAATATAAACTGGCTCTGCCCCTCATCCTCCTCCCACCGTGAGGCTTTTGATTCAATTGACCTAACTCAACTGGTCACACAGCCTACTAGAAAAAACCCTAGGGGGGGACAAGCACCCTCCTGGATGTGGTCCTCACCAACAGGCCAATCTGCATCCACAACATCCAAATCCTCTCTGACTGCCTCAGTGACCACTCCCCTGTGCTTTTCAACTGGGAAACCCCGGCCCTCATCCCCGGTCAAACCACCCTCAAAGGCGGCTTAGGCCTGGGGGACTCATAGGCCTTAAGCGCCCTTGCCCACACTGATTGGTCCTCTGACGAGGGCGACCAACATTGACTTGGCCTGGCCTTCTTTGTAAGCACTTTCAACTTGCCTGTGATATCTTTGTCTCCATAACTACTAGAGGTCCAAAGTGAAACATGCCCTTGGATCACCCCTGCCCTACTGTGGCAACTTAAGCAACGTGACAATCTTTGGCACCTTGCTGTTGCTACTGGCGTTCAGCTGACAGGCAGTCCCATGCTGCCGCCGCAACCAGTGCACCTGGACCATCCGCAAAGCAAAGGCGGAATACTACCAAGGCTCTTTACCTCCTCCTGGGGAACCCCAGGTGCTTCTGGACAACGTCAAGCAACTGAATGGTCACTCCCAGTCCCTCTCTCTCTTCTCAACATCAATGGTACCGTCTCCTCTGACCCTGCCCTCATTGCCACCACCTCAATAACTCCTTTACCAACCTTAGCTCAGTACTTCCTGGTAACTTTTCAGTCCACCTCCTCCATCTGTACCACCACCCATTGCCCGCCCCTCTTTCCACCTGCGTCATGTCACCATGCAAGAAGCTAGGCCTTACTTGCTAAAAGCTCTAAAAGGTAACTCCATCGGTAATGACTCACTTGATCCCTGCCTTTTATGTCAGGTCCTGGATCAGGTCCTCTCACCTATTACGTGCATTTTCAACAAATCACTCTGTCTCGGACAATTCCCCTCTGCCTGGAAGATTGCCACAGTTACCCCTGTCCATAAAGGTGGTGATAGGACTCTTCCGGGTAACTACCGACCCATCTCAATCCTCTCCCCCCTCTCTAAGGCGTTAGAGAAAATTGTGGCGTCCCAAGTCTCTGACTACCTCTGTAAGTACAATGTTCTCTGCCCTGAACAACACGGGTTCAGAGTAGGTCATAGTACCAATACAGCACTCCTGGAATTTTCCAACTTCCTCCATGCCTCCTTGGACTCTGGTGCCCTGGCTGGTGCTATATTCATTGACCTGTCTAAAGCATTCGATACTGTTTCGCATCCTCTTTGGTCTCCACCCTTGACCTAATAGGCTTTGCCTCAGGACCTGTTTCCTGGTGCACCAGCTATCTCTCCGCCTGCTCCCAATGTGTGAAAGTCAACAGTACTCTCTCTGAAACATGCCCCATTCACTCTGGGTGCTTCAGGGCTCAATTCTGGACCCCTACTATTCTCACTCTTTCTCAACTCCTACCCAGCAGTTGTACGGGTAAGATGCTTCTCATGCTGATGATGCTGTTCTCGCTGCTCCCACAATGACCCCATGCTGCTACAGAACTCCCTCCAACTAGTCTTTGACTCTGCAGCTACCTGGTTCACTGAGCACCGACTTGTTATCAACCTTAAGAAAACAAAAACGATGCTCTTCTCCCACCCCCAAAATAAGTACAGCAAGTTTCCCTTAGCTGTCCACTCCACACCTAATCTCGTCATTGACCAGGTGCAGTCCTATAAATATCTTGTATAACCTTTGACCCTGCACTTTCATTCCATGGACATATATCTGCCCTAAATTCTGTTGCCAACTCACGGTTAGGGCATTCTCACTGCACAAGAAATGCCTCCTCCTGATGCACTCCGCCTGGCTGTCACCTCCTCTGTCATGTCTCTCTCATTGACTATGGCCTCCGGTCTATGGCTCAGCAGATCAGACTGCCCTCAACAAGGTTCGCCTCACAGTTAATAAGGCCTGCAGACTTATCACTGGTGCTCCCAGACCTCCACATGTGAGCTGTACACCCTGGCTACCCTATCACTCAACCTGGAAGAGCGACTCATGTATCATACATGCCAGCTCACCTTTAAAGCCCTGTGTGGCCTATCCCCATAGGCCTATCCAACCCATTCACCGCATTGCACCGACCCTGATCACGCTCAGCTTGTCAAGAGCTACCCTAGTTATTCCAGAGCCAGAACCTCTCAAGGTCAGAGGGCATTCCCCTCACCGCAGGCGCCCACTGGTATAACTCCTCCTGCCAGTGTCTCAAACTCACTAACCTTAGCTTGCTTTAAGCCCAGGCTCAGAAATTCCTGCTTAGCTCTCGTAAATGCAACTGCCCAGCCTAGTGTAAAAAAAATATATACTCTGTTTGACAATGCTCACTGGTGCCCCTCTCCTTTCCTACCAATTCCTCCTCCCCTATCTCCTCCCTTCTACCCCACCAGCTCTCCCACGACTATAAGTTTTGCACCTTGTTATCTTTTTGCTTCATTGGAGATTGTATTCTATTGTAACAAAATTGTAATTGAACTGTAACTTTTTTGTTTGTAAGTACTGTGTCCCTTGTACTACTGTTCTGATGTCCTCTTTGTGACGAGGTACTTTTGTAAATGAGCCTCTGGCTCAAAGGTTTCTAAACTGACGTTTAACTAAATAAATAAATAAATTAATAATGTATGGCTGGGTGGTTGGAACCACTCAGCCTTCTGTCTTGTGGTCCACCCCCCCCCCCCAGCCATACATTAATCCCTGAGAGACCCATGCACTATCATGGGTTAATCCTTACATAGTCTGTGCAACTCATCCACCACCCTCTTTGTGAAGAAATACTTCCTTATATCCCTCCAAAATCTCACTGCCAGCTTCACTGACTTCCCAATAGTGACAGTTTTCCCAATTCTTTAACATCTACTTTATTCCATGGAAGTATTGATATGTTTCAATCATACCCCCCCCCTTGCCTCCAGTGTGTGCATTTTGAGATCCTCCAACCTCTCAGTGTAAGGCCTTCCTTGCTGTCCCTAACTCATTTTGGTTACCCTCTCTCTGCACCACCTCCATTCTTTCCATGTCCTTCCTTTACTGAGTGCTCCACTCCAGAACTGCACACTGTACTCCAGGTGAGGACACACTTGGTGGCTGCTCTGCTCTATCCTCAGATCTCACGGCAGCGGTGCTGTCCCTTACTGTCTCCTCTCTCTCCTCTCGATTGGCTCCAAAATTAGAAGGGGACCCAGCATTCTGTTTACTTTAGCTGCTGTCTTACGGCACTATGCTAAGTGTTTTATGTCACCCCTTACCATAACCCCCCGGTTCTTCTCCTCTTTTGATACTGTCACCTGAACTCCACCTAGCCAGCAACTTACATTTTTTAGCATTAAAACCCAACTGTCAGATGCCAGACCATTTCTCCAGCTTTGCCAGGCCCTCCTTTAGATCCTGTCTCCCTTCCTCTGTATCCACCCTCTCACAGAGCTTAGTATCATCTGTAAACAGACAGGTTTAGCTCTTGACCCCCTCTGCTATGTTGCCAATAAATGCATTGAACAACACAGGTCCCAGTACCAAGCCCTGTGGGACACCACTGGTCACAGGCCTAGGTTCGGACAGTTCACCCCCTACCACTACTCTCTGGTTCCTATCTATCAGTGAGCTCTTTACCCACCTCAGCAGTTTGTCCCCAACCATTAGGTCCCCCAGTTTGCTGAGCAACCTGCCATGGGACACTGAGTCAAATGCCATGCTGAAGTCCAGATATACAGTACATCCAGGGGTGTGGGCAGGTATACGCACTGTACTCAGCAGAGTATAGTAAAAAAAATCAGGCAGGGGCAACAAAAAGAGGAAAGCAAGGACATTGTGAGTCACATTGTGTCTGTGTCACGCTAAGCCCATTTGCCTTTGTTGTTTGCTATGGGGCATTGATGCCACCAGCATACCTCTCAACTGTCCCTGATTTTCAGGGACGTCCCTGATTTTGCCTCAAATTGTTCCTCTGTCCCTCATAAAATGTGTGTTCTGGTGACAGAACAGTGGTGACTAAAAGCATAAAACAATGTCAAACATTAAAGTAACAGACTTGTTATCTTCAGAAAATGCATCTTAACACAAATCCCCCCTTATTCTGTCAGCTTTCTGAGTGAATAGTACCAGATTTTAAGATGTGTCCCTGATTTGGGGTCTTGGTCCCTGATATTTTTTAAGCCTTGTAGAGAAATTAAGGTGCTGATTCAGTCATACTCCAAGGTATTTATAGGCCTGTACCATTTCTAGGGAAGAGTTGTCCTGGGGGTGAAATACAGGCAGCGACCAGAGCCTTGAGAGCTTCTGTACTGAGACGAATGTCACTGAGACCATCTTCTTCTGGTTTACCTTGAGATCGCTGGCTTTAAACCAAGCCAAGACATTGATAAAATCTTGGAGGAATGGCTGTACTTCTTTTGTGGAGGGACCTGAGGTGAAGATGATGGTGTCATCTCCATATATATGGATCAGGGAGAGGGAGCAGGTGGAGGGGAGATTGTTAGTAAAAACAGAGAACAGTACTTGGCCGAGTATCGACCCTTGGGGGACTCCTGTTGAGATGGGTAGATAGAGGGAGGAGAAGTTGCCAATTTATACTGCTTGCTGCCTACCAATTACATAGGAGGTAAACCAAAGGATGGAGGGGGGGTGCTAGACCAATGGAGTGAAGTTTGTTCAGGAGAACTGTGTGCAAGACAGAATTGAAGGCCTTAGCAAGGTCTATATAAATGGCTGTAGTAATATGGCCTGCATCCATGGCTGAGTGGATTGCATTAGTGACACGCAGTAGGGAAGAGACTGTGGAATGGTGTTTTCCAAACCTTGACTGGTAAGGGGAGAGAGTGTTTGTAGAGGTGATGAAATCTAGTAGTCTGGAGTATATTAGTGACTCCTGTACTTAGGCAAGTAAGGGGAGGAGGGAGGTGGGGTAGCAGTTTCCAGGTGACGATGGGTCACCTCCCTTGTGGCGAGGAATCACATAGACTGCTTTACACAAGATGGGAACAGAACTGGTGGAGGCAGAGAGGTTCAAAATGTGTGCAAGTGGTGCAGCAATAGCTGCTGCCAACAGATGGAGCAGTTTAGGATGTAGTATGTCTGGGCTTGATTTGTTGGGGTTTAAAGAATGAAAGGCATCGAAAACTTCCTGGGTGAAGATTAGGGGAAGCAGTAACCATTGTTCGAAGGTGAAGAGGAAGCCGGGGGTGGGGTGGGAGAGGGGATGGTTAGGCAGGGCACAGGTTGTGAAGAATCGGTTGAATATTTCAGTCACTGAAGACTTATTAGAGATGGAAGTACTATCTACCTTGAAGGAAGGGGGGAAGCCGTTTGGACTGATAAGAGAGTGTACAGTATAGTGTAGAGGTTTAAGGCTGTGAGTTGCAAACCTGGAGACCTGGGTTTGAATTCCACAGCCCCCACTTGCATACTGTGTGACTCTAAGCAAGTCACTTAACTTCCTTGTGCTCCCAGGTCACACCTGAAAATAAGCTTCGACTTAGCGTGCCTCTACTAGTTAAACAATTTCCCCTTCCCCTTTCCCCTTTCCCTTACAGTCTTCCTGAAGGAGAAAGGGTTGCTGGAATCTTTGTGTAACTGTTTTTTAAAATAAGTGGATTTGGCAAGGTGCGTGACCTTAGTGGAACTATTTGTGATGGTTCTATAGGCAAGAAGGTCAATTTGTGATTGAGAGGACTTATATCAAGCCCAGGCCTGGTCATAGGATTTGCATAGGGTAAGTAGTTGTGGTGAAATCCAAGGGTGATGGGATTTCTTGACTCAAATTTTTTTTTCATTGGAGCATGGAGGTCCCAGGCTTGGTGAAATGTAGTCAGGAAATGATTAAGGGGGGTGTCTGTGTCGGAAGTGGAGTAGACGGGGGACCAGTTGGCAAGGGTGAGGTCGTGTAGAAGGGACATTTGTGTCGAGGGATCAGATTGGAAGGATACTGATGTATTTTGGGGCAGAGCGGGGGATTTTTCTGATTCAGTAGGTTATGCAGTGGTCACTTAGTGCATCTGGAAGGACACCAGTGACTGATATACAGTGAGGGCGAGAAGTGAGGATCCTATCTAGAAGCGAATGGTTGTGGGAGTGGGGGTTGAATTTGATGGGGTCCTTTATTAGCTGTGATAGGTTTAGGGATTTGATATTTTGGATGGAGGGCTTGGAAGAAGGAGCAAGCTAGTCCAGGTTGAAATCACCCATCAGTATACTTTCACCAACACTTGTGAGGGAGGTAATAGAAGTGGTGCACTTTATAAGTGCTTCTGTGGTAATTTGGGGTGTGGCATAGATGACTGTAAAATGAACGGGAAGGGAGATGGGGAAGGTAAGGTGTGAGGTTAAAATACTCAGGGGTGTCAGGGTTGGATTTTTGTCAGGTGGTGGAGCTGGTGATGGAATTGTAGATGTACATGGTGACACCACCACCATGCCTTCCACAGTCCTGGTGATGTAGCATGAAATCAGGGATGACAAGTGCCAAGTCCGGTATCCTGGATGACAGCCAGGTTTCTGACATGAAAAAAAATGAGGAGAGTGTTGGGACATCCAGACTTTAAGACTATCAAGTTTCTGGAGCAGACTTCTGGCATTTAGGTGGAAAATGTGGAGACCCTTGGGAAGGGGGAAGGGGCATTGTAGAATGGGGCAGGGTTAACTTCCACATTGCCTGATAGGAGCAGGATCAGAAAGAGGCAAAAGGATGTAGCAGGGTATTTCTGTCGCTTAGGATGGCGGATTGAGAGGTAGGGAGATCAACGTACGTGGGAGCAGATAGTGCGGTAGAGGAATGGTCTGATGAGAGTAATGTGGAGGGGGGAGTTAGGTGGCCACGGAAAGTGTGGCACAGCAGACAAGCAGAAGGATGAGGTGAGAGTGAAGGAGGGTACAGAGGGCAAGATAGAGGGAGACAGGCAAGAGTGATAGGAAGGGAAGGAGGATGACGGAAGATCTGAGGGCATGAAGAAGAGAGGAAGGATGAAGGTGAGAGTGAGGAGAATTTTGGGGGTGGCGTTTGGTAGGGCGGGACAATTGGGGGAGCAGAATGGTGTGGAGGAAGTGAGGATTTATTTTTAGTTTATTTATATATCTATTTATTTAGGTGGGGAGGGAATTGTGTGGAATTACAAGCTAAGCCTGGGCAGTCTGCTAATTAATACCCTTAGCAGAGAGCCAACAATGCCTGCTTAGAGTGAAATGAGACATGCTTATACCAAGAAGTCTTAGTGCAGTGGGGTAGGGTGGAGCAAACTAACTTATGAGATTCACAGAAAGAGTGGTGGACGCCTGGAACAATCTGCCCCAAGAGGTTGTGGGGGTCAACACTGTAGGGGGATTCAAGAATGCATGGGATAGACACAAGGGAGCCCTGACTACAAATGGCAATTAGAATTTACATCTAGTGATCTTGTGACCATCCCCACTAAAGTATCTTGGATGGCTGACATCACCAAAAAGAATCAGCCACAGGCCATTAAATTGCTGTACATACTGTATGCCTTGGAGCTTAGAAATGCCCCAGTATTTATTTATTGATTTATTTCAAAAGTTTCACCAGGAAAGATATACTGAGCTGACATCAGCTTGTTACCAGATGTGCCCTTGGGGAGGGGTAATTGGGACAAGAGAACAATCATAAAATTACATGCCAGGAGAAAGAGCAAGTAACAAATACTAAGCTACAATTAAACAAGTAAATTAAACAATTTATACAATGTTTGTGTAGTATAACCACGGATGTGGAGAAGGTTGAACCCAGAGGGTATCAAGCAGGAGTAAATAAAGTGTAGGGTGCAGTCAGAGGGATAAGGAGAGACAGCTATCATTAGCAATGAAGAGGGACTGAAGCATGATGACAGGGTAGCCCAGAAATAGCAGAAAATGGATAAGACAAGAGTAGGAGGGGGGGGATAGCTGGTGGGGAGTAGAGGGAACATAGACAACTCTCAGGAGCAATTGCAGGTGTGGGTGGAGACGCCATGGAGTGCTGGTGACGAATGAGCGCAGGAAAGGGGCAAAGCAGACGTTTGGGGGGGGGAGAGTTCCATAGTTTGTGGAAATGGTAAGAGAAAGCAACCTGGCCAGCAGATTTTCTAAGAAGGAGTGCAAGGGAGCAACATTCAGAGTTACGGAGAGAGTAAAAGGAGGGTGGGGGGGGAGTGGAGAGAGGTGAAGTAGGAGGGGAGGGAACCAATCCAGAATTTAAAGATAAAGGAGGTGCAGTGAGCAAAGCATCTGGCTTCAAGGGAGGGGAAGGAAAGGGAGGAATAGAGGGAGCAATGGTGGCTGCAAGGCAGACAGTCCAAAGCAAAGCGGCAGAAGGAGTGAAATAGGTGGTCCAGTCTGGCTAAAGTGGTCTTAAGGGCAACACTGTAGATGATGTCACCATAATCGAAGATGGGGAGGATCATTTTCTGGGCAGTATCCCAGCGAGCAGGAAGAGAGATGTGACCTCTATTCCTGTATAATGCATTGAGTTTATGATGATGTTTTTGTGGATGGCATCCACATGACCAGAAAAGTCAAGGTGATGGCCGAGCCAGACTCCTAAGTACTTAAATGGGGGGACATCATCGATTAGGGTCCTATCCATTGTGTGGAAGGGCAGTAAGCTTTTAGAGCTTCTGTCTGGTGCCAAAGGTCATGGAGACCATTTTCTTGGCATTAAGTGATAACTGGTTAGACCAGTACCACTGCTGGATGTTGTCGAAGTCCAGCTGGAGTCTGGTCATCAGCTCAAAGATGTGGATCCAGAGGTAAATATTACCATGTCATCTGCATAAATGTGGATGGATGCAGAGTTGCAGAAAGATGGGAGGTCATTGAGGAAGACTGAGAAGAGTGTCGGACCAAGGATGGACTCTTGAGGGACACCGGTTATAGGGAGTGGGGGAATAGGGAATCTTCAGTTCTAACTAATTGAGTCCTACCTTCAAGATAGGAGTGGAACCAATTAATTGAGGAGTGAAAGAGCCTTGCTGCCTTAAGCTTGTCAAGGAGGAGGGGGATGAGTTACGGTGCTGAAAGATTCGGCCAAGTCGACAAAAATGGCTGAGATGAGAAGGTCTGATCCATTGCAGAGAGAATGGAGTCAATCATCTGGAGAAGGGAGGTGGTAGTGGAGTGGAATTTATGGAAACCAGACTGGAAGGGGGCAAAGAAAGAGGTGGAGTCAAGGAAGGAGGAGAGCTGAGCAAACACAAGGTGTTCTTGTAGTTTAGCTAAGGTAGGGAGCAGGGAGATGGGGCAGTAGTTACTAGGAAGGGTGGAGTTACCTCCTTTGGGGAGGGATATAACAGTGGCCTGTTTCCAGGTGTTGGGGACAGAGGAAAGGGAGAAAGTGAGGTTAAGAAGGGAGGAAATAGGCGGGACAATGGCAGGGGCAGAGAGGAGGAGAAGGAGTTTAGTGTCGAGACCATCAGGGCTCTTACTCTTGAGAGGATTTATAGCCAGGAGAGCATTGAGGGTGTCACTAGTGGAGACAGGAGAGAAGAAGAGAGAGAAACTGGGAGGTAGGCCGGGGGGAGGGGAGAGGAGGAGGAGGATGGAGAGAAGAGAAGAGGCACAGGAGGTGAAGAAAGAGTTCAACTCAGAAGCAACAGATGGGGTCAATAATTGGGGTGTTACCCACCTTAAGGACTGGGGTGGAGGACTGACTTGTGGGAGAGAAGAGAGCATGGATGACCTTCTAGAACTTGAAGGGGTTGTTAAGGTTGTTCCGGAAGGTGGAGGCAAAGCACTGAGCTTTGGCAAGCCTAGTGGCTCTGGTACAGGCATTGCAAAGGGCACAGCAAGTCAGTAGGGGATGCGGAGGACTTGTCAACCTTCCAGGCGAGATCATGTGTGCATAGGCAAGCCAGTAACTGTAGAAATCCAAGGGAGGTGGGAATCTCAGACCCTAGATTTCCTTAGGGGGACATGCCGATCCCAAACTGTGAGAAAATTCGTATTGAAGTAGGTAAGGGCAGAGTTAATGGAGCTGGCAGAAGAGTTAGGTGACCAGTTAGTAGCTACCAAGTCTGCATGAAGGGAGGTCAGGTACAGTGACTGGAAGGACCGGATCTAGAAGAGTTTGGGAGGGGCTTTGGGATGTGAATTTTGTGTACACAGTCGACCATGTGATGGTCACTAATGGCATCCGGTAGGATGTTGGCATCAGTGATGCGGTAGAGGTGAGAGCCCAGTCCAACAGTGAGAGGTTGAGGGATTTAGGATTGTGACGGATTGGGTCAGAGATTAATTGGGTAAGAGTAAGGGAATGAATATTATGGCAGACTTTAGATTGTGAGGGGCAGAGCCAGTTGACTTCAACTGGGTTACAAGGCAGGTGGTGGATGTACAGGGGCGTAGCCGGAGATTTTAAACTTGTACTCAAAACAGATGCACTGTTGCCCCCACCCCCGTTATGTAAACATAAACCAAAACATGCGCTCATTGCACTGCCATGCCACACCGACAATACCTCTACCCCCTGGTTGCCATGTCGGAATTCAAGTAATCAGTTTCTTCCTGTAATCCTCCTTCCTTTGTTTTTCTGCCTGCCTGGTAACTTGTTCTTGTTTGTGTATTTGACTGGTGGCCATACCTCTCAACCTCTTGCCTCATGAATCAGGGACAAGGCTTAAATTGACACCCTAGTCTCCAAGCTCTGACCTAAACTGGGCTTCCTCTATTGAAATAAGGACTCTCTCTCTCTCTCTCCTTGTTTGGCACAAGCTTATCTCTAAGTTGATTCTACCATTTATTGACTATGCTGACATCATTTACTGCACTGCCCCTGCTGCATCCCTCTTGAAACTAGACACAACATTGAACTCCTTCTGCAGATTTACCTCCAATTCTCCACCTCAGGTGCAGCACTGCTCCCTGTACTCCTCTCTCTCTCTCTCTCTCTCTCTCTCTCTCTCTATGGCCCCCCTCTCATACAGGAGGTACATTCACGCAATGACCTTCATAGCCAAATTTTGGTTCAACCTCCCCCCACCTCTCTTTCTGCCTCAGCCCTGCACCTTCCCCTTTATACTCTCTTCACTCCTGGGATCCCTGCTCCTTCTCTGTTCCCCAACCCTGAACTACGGCAGGTCAGAATGCCTTCTCCTATTCCCTTTCCCTATCATGGAATAATCTCTCCCCTGTACTCCAAAACTCCTCAACCTACCAGTCCCTCAAAAACTTTTAAGCCTGCTCCCATCACTTCCCTGCACCTCTTTCCCCTCCACCCAAGGGTGATAACTCCCCTTCCTATATCCCATCCATGGTATACTCGTTCCTTGACAGTTAAACATAGAAACATAGAAACATAGACTTTGACGGCAGATAAGGACCGCTTGGCCCACCCAGTCTGCCCATTTCCCTACCTACTGGATAAGCTGCAGATCCTAGTTAACCAGCAGCCTACTTCTTCCTACCCCCAACCCCCAGAATTGCCTTATGACTATCCCATGCATGCTTGAATTCCCCACTGATTTTGACTCCACAACCTCCTCGGAAGGCCGTTCCATGCATCCACAACCCTCTCTGTGAAAAAATACTTCTCTAAATTCACTCTCTGAGCGCCTCTATCTTCAAATTGTGCCCTCTTGTTCTTGCATACACCTCTTTTTTTGGAAAGATGCTACCCTCTTGGACTTTGTTGATTCCTTGAGGTACTTGAAAATTTCTATCATGTCCCCCTCTCCCCCCATTCCTTGAGGCTATACATATTAAGCTCTTAAGTCTCTCTTCATACTTCCGGTGCAGACCCTGCACCATTTTAGTTGCCCTCCTCTGGACAGCTTCCATCCTGTCTATGTCTTTTGGAGATTGGGTCTCAGAACTGCACACAGTACTCAGATGGGGTCTCACCAGCTGTCTGTACAGAGGATAATAACTTCCTGTTTTCTACTGGTGATGCCTCTCCCTATGCATCCCAGTATCCCCCCAGCCCTCCTTGCTGCCCTCTCACATTGCTTGCCCACCTTTAGGTCATCTGATATGACTACCCCCAGGTCCGTTTCCATTTTTGTTGTTGTTAGTATCTCACTCCCCATTGTGTACTCTTCCCCTGGGTTTTTGTTTCCCAGGTGCATTACCTTGCACTTCTTAGCATTGAATCTAAGCTGCCATACATTTGACCATTCCTCTAACCTTGCCAAGTCCCTTCTCATCCTTTCCACCCCACCCTGTGCTATCAACTCTGTTGCAGATCTTAGTGTCATCTGCAAAGAGACATACTTTTCCTTCCAGTCCTTCTGCAATGTCGCTTATAAAGACATTGGAAGAGGACCGGGTCCTAATACTGGAACCTCATGGTACCCCACTAGTAACCCTCCTTTCTTCTGAGTGGACTCCATTTACTATAACTCTCTGTGTCCTATTCTCCAGCCAATTCTTTACCCAGGCTGTCATCTTGGGACCCACTCCCAGGCTGGCTAACTTGTATATTAATCTTTTGTGGGACTGTGTCAAATGCCTTGCTAAAGTCTAGGTAGGCCATGTTCACAGCCCCTCCCTGATCTACTACTTTGGTCACCCAGTCAAAGAAATCTATCAGAGTCGTCTGGCATGACCTTCCCACTGTGAATCCATGCTGCCTAGGGTCCTGTGCCTCTCTGGCCTCTAGATACTCGACAATTCTTTCCTTTAGAAGTGATTCCATCATTTTCCCTATCACTGACGTTAAACTAACAGGTCTATAGTTTCCTGCTTCTGCCTTGCTCCCATTTTTGTGAAGGGGAATCACATCTGCCCTCCTCCAGTCCTCGGGTACCACCCCATCCTCCCATGATTTGTTAAAAAGGGTAGTCAGTGGTGTCACTAGTTCTACCCATAGTTCTTTTAGAATTCTGGGATGAATCCCATCAGGCCCCATTGCTTTGTCCACCTTCAGTTTTAAGAGCTCTTTCAGACCCCTTTCTTCTGTAAATGGGCTGATATCAACTTCTGTATCCAGAGTGTTACTACTGTTTTGTTTATGTATCTCCCTCTTCCTTCGTAAATACTGAGCAAAAATATTTGTTTAGTATCTCTGCCTTTTCACAGTCTCCCTCTGCCCACCCTCCCTCCCTTTATTAAGCCTCACTATCCCTCCCTTGGTCTTCCTTGCTCCTGATGTACCTATAAAGGTTTTATCCCCCTTCTTAACTGAGTTGGCTATCTTTTCCTCGGGTTTGGGCCTTTGCTGTTCTGACTGCCTTCCCAGCCTCCTTTGCTTTAACTGATACAGTTCTCTGTCCTGCTCCTTCTGCGATTCCTTGTACTTCCCGAATGCTTTCTTTTTCTCTTGAACCTTCACTGCCACTTCCTTTGAGAACCATAGTGGTTTCTTACATTGTCTTATTTTGTTTATTTGCTTCACACAAAGGCTTGTTACCTCTGTGATGGCAGTTTTTATTATTCCCCATTGTTCTTCCACCCCTCCTTCCTGCCCATTTGCTATTGCATTCCTTAGGCACTCACGCATATGGCAAAGTCAGCCTCCTAAAGTCCAGTACTTTTGTCTTTGTATGGCTTGACTCTATTACTGTGTTTATTGTGAACCATACTGTTCGATGGTCGCTAGTTCCCAGATGGCTACCCACTTCTACATCTGTGATCCTCTCTCCATCTCCATTTGAGAGTACCAAGTCTAATATTGCTCCCTCTCGAGTGGGCTCCAGTACTAGTTGTCTAAGGCATGCCCCCTGTAGGGCATCTAGAATAACTGCACTCTTCGAAGTGGCAGCTGCAACTGCACTCCAGTTAACATCTGGCATATTCAGATCACCCATCAGCAGTATCTCCCCTTTTTCTGCCATTCTAAGTATACTTTCTATCATTTCCTTGTCCATTTCCTCCCCCTGAGAAGGGGGTCTGTATATAACCCCTGTGCGGATTGTGGTGCCATTGCCTGTCTCCAAATTTACCCACAGTGCTTCTTCTCCTCCCTGTTTACCCTTTTGTTCTGTTGCTTTTATTCCTTCCTTCCTTTGATGGAGAAGTAGCTCAAGCCTTGACTCAATAAGGAGAGAAGATACTGCAAAACTGAGTTTACTGGACAAGTAAGAGGGTCTAAGTGACGGGAAGAAGCCCAAAGGCAAAAACTCTTCCACCTAATAGCGTAAGTGGACCTACAGTAGTAGAGGGCTTTCTTGCAGAGACGAGTATGTCCGCCACCTTCTGAGAGACCCCATACCTGGACTTGACTATGTCTACAGGAGTCCTGCATGAAGGTGCAGGGACTTGAGATCCGGATGGACCAATGTGCCCATATCTTGTGATAACAGGTGCAAGCTCCAATGCAGCTGAATCGGAGGTTCCATTGCTAGCTGCTGAAGTAGTGGGAACCAAATTTGCTGAGGCCACAGCGGGGCGACGTGAATCATGCGCGCCCCCTCGGCCTAAAGCTTCAAGTGAACCCTAGCGGGAAGGCATACAGAAACCTCCCTGTCCAACAGAGGGACAATGCATCTGGCGAGAAAACTCCAGGCGCATGCTCTCGCGAGCAGAAATTTGGCAGTTTAGCATTGCGTTTAGACGTAAAGAGGTCAGGCTCAGGAAGATCCCATGTGTCGAACAGCTGGTCCGCTACTGATTGGAGTAGCTCCCACTCGTGTGCCTTGGACCTTCACCGGCACCTGGAACATGCACAGCGGCTAGACTGATCTGATGTTCCAGGGCCCAATACCAGACTCTCATCGCCTCCCTGCACAGGGGGTATGAATGTGTGCCCCCTTGCTTGTTGATATAGAACACAATGGTGGTGTTGTCTGTCTGGATAGGAAGAGAGCCTGGCACTAGGTCTTCTTGAAAAGCCCATAGGGCACTGAGGACTGCACGCATCTCTAGGATGTTGATACGGAGTCTGCACTCGTCTGGAGACCACATGCCCTGGGTCTGGCTGTCTCCTAGATGCGCCCCCAACCGAGCTCGGAGGCATCGATGGTTAGGATCCGGCTCAGGGGCTCCTGCTGGAAAGAAACCTCTTTTTCCAGGTTGGAGGGGTTCAGCCACCAAGACAGGGTCTTCCCGACTGTGTCCGAGATCTGGACCAATTGGTCTAGACCGTCAGATCTTTAGTCCCACTGCACCCTGAGCATCCACTGAGGGACCCTCATGTGGAGGCGAGCCAAGGGAACTATACAGATGGCCGCAGCCATATGCCCCAGAAGTCTAAGGAAAGTCCTAGCCAGGACTTGACAGATCATGGAAACCGCTCAGGCCACTTCCTGCAGACGATCCCCCTGTCCTGCAGGAGGAAGGCCATGCCTTGGACCATGTCCAGAACAGCCCCTATAAAAGAGAGTCATTGGCTAGGCTCTGGGGATGACTTGGAAAGAGTCAGGGCGATCCCCAGCTCTCAGAAGAGAGTATAGGCAGGGTATGAAATTCGTGAAAAAAAGTACATGCCTACTTGGCATGTATGTTGGGAACAATGTGCTTTTCCAAGAAACTATTTACATGCCGCCCCTTAGTATTTAGATTTTAGGCAGTCCACAAAGTAAGTTGAATGTATGCCATGTTTACTGCCAATGTTGATATGTATATACTGGTTTACCTAGAGTGCATCTCATATGTTCCTACCATATCCTGTTATGTTTAAACAATTTCTGTTCTTGATTTCTGTATATAAGTGTTTTAATTATTCATGTACATATACCAATTATTGAACCTTGATTACTGTATATAAGTATATACGTGTTTTAAATCTTCCTATACATGTACCAATTATTGAACCTTGACCTTATCAGGTCCATCTTGCAAATGAGCTGTGCTCAATGATGTTCACCTGAATAAATAAAGATTTTATTGATTGATTGATTGATTAACTTGTAAAATATTATTTATTCCTAATTTAGTTTCTAGTAGGTAGTTTAGAACACACAGGTGATGGTTTGCAGTTACTTATCTAGTTAAGTAAAATAGCTTTTTTGAGAAATTTCTCAGTCTCCAGCAGTGCCAGCAACTTCTACACTGCTGCAGCCTTCAAACTCTGAGAATGGCACCCTCAACCTTTATTTAGGTAGGTGCTATTAATGTACAATAGCTGAAGTAGCTGAGCTTTGTCTTCAAGCCTTTTTAAAAGAATACTAGTTCTGCTTCCAGCTTTTTTTTATTTGATGGCTGGCTTAGTTAGCGTCCAATACACTGCTTAGTGCTTTTTATTGACGGGGCACAAAAAAAAGGAGACAGAAATTTTTCTTTGAAATTCAGTTCCACTTCCCAGCAATTTCAGTAAGCAGCTGAATACATGCAAAAAAGACCACTTTAGCCTGAAAGGTGCCTGAGAATGGCCCCAGAGACCCTCTCTGTTGAAGTCTAGCTGCTTTTTAGTAGTACTGTCTCTGCCTGTTGCAGTACAATCCACAAAATGCTATGAAATAAAATATCTTAGGCAGCAGTACTTTTAGTGAACGTAATTAGTTGCAGTAAAGAAAGTGCTTGCACTCAATGATTCCCACAAGTCTCTCTCACCCTAATCCCTCCTGTAACAGTCACCACCAGTCAGCTACTTCTTGACTACTTTTTTCCCTATGGAACTCAATTAAAGTAACTGATATGTGTTGTTGCACTTTTTTTCACCAAAGTCTGATCCAGATTTTTTCTGTTGCCGATTTCCTGGATAGGAGAGTTCTTTCCTCCCTTCTGCCAGCCAGAGACCTTTGCAGTTTCACTTCTACCCTCCTTTCCCACCTAAGTCCCCTACCTCGTTTGTAGAACAACTCTGAAATACTATACAATTAGCTCTTAAAAGAGCTTTTTTTTTTTTTTACCTGATTGCGACTGGGGATCCCGACTGCTGTGGCTACTCCAACGTTCACAGTATACTCCTGTTTATGTCGAAAGATGCTGCACTTGTAACCCCAGTTACACACTTTTTTTGTATGCAGTCACAAGATGTCAGTGTTTGTTCTGCTGCTATAACTTGTTAACCATATGATTTTGTCACATTTCAATTTCTGTATCTGCCTTGTTCCTGTTCCTGTTTCTGTATTGATGTTTTGTGCTATGCACCAAGGTCACACCTGGAAATGAGCCTCGTCTCAGTGTGCTTTTCCGGTCACAAAAAGTTTAAATAAAAAAATAAAAAAATCTCTCAGGGCATCATCAGGCACATTAATCTTAATTTTTACTGCCAGCATTTAAGGAAGGGAAGGGATCATATTTGGGAACCATGGAACTAGCGGTGGGATCTCTTCCACTTACCTGAGAGACAGACCTACTTCTGTGCACGGCACCATGAATGATGCCCTAACCTGTGGTAAGGAAAGAGAAGATGTATACTTGGATAGTGAGCTGGCAGCAATCACAAATCACGCACTGCTCAAGCCTGTACTGTAGACACTTCAGTGTGCAGTCATTATCCTAAGTCATTGATGACTTGTTGCTCCCTAGGTATCGGGTGTTGCAAAACAACAGGCTCGTGGCATGGTCAAGGAAGAAGACAGTGGTCTTGGTTCCTGCTGAAGTTTGAAAGGGTACTTAATACTGTACCTGACAGGTTTAAAGGTTGAAAAGTGTATAATAGTGTATGGGGGGCTAGCTCCCCCCCCCCAATCCTAGCATTTGGACACCCATGAAGGCTGTTAGTCCTGCAAAACTGTGTAGGAGACTGCATTCCTTCTGTGGAAACAGAAAAGAATTGTGACACTCTGTCTCCACCTCCTGTTCAGAGCAGTCCTCTCTAAAGACTGCAGCAAATGAAACAGACACAAAGAGGCCCCCGTGGGACACTTTAAAAAGTGATCATAATTAAATCTCTAGTTTTCTTTAATGTATTTTCTATAAGTTTCTTCCCATTTGTTATAAAGGGCATTTTTGTTTAAATAGGAGAACTCTCCCTCTCAACTCACCTACCCCTTCAGCTGGATCATTTAACAAAGTCAGCCTTTTTTTTTAATTTTAGTGAAATAGATTTTGTGGTTTCCAGTAAGAAATTTGCAGCTGGCATCAGCAGAATTCAGTTATAGTCGGGGTCACTGGAAAACTGAGGAAAAGGTTTCTTATCCTGTGTCCTCATTCAAGGAGATTATTACAAAATTACACATTCCACCATAATGCAAAGAGTCATGGGATGTATATGCAAATCACCATGACATTTCAGGCTGGTTCAGCTTTAAGCAAGAATGCATGGTGCCGAGGAGAGTATGTAGTTACTCGAGAAAAGGAAGGCGAGCAGGGACATGACTGAAACTTTCAAGTACCTTAAAGGTATAAACAAGGTGAATATCAGGGACAAGGGAGGTTGGTACTGGAAAGAAGCCGGATGGTGGACAGTGGGGTGCTATGGTGGTTGATGGGGAGAGCCATATTGGGGTGGTGAGGACCAGATGGAACCCTGGGGCAAAACTAGACCTAGGGAGAGGCCAGACCTGTTTGGTCCCCATACCCAGGGTTCTCACTGGCCCAAGTAGGGAGGTAGCCAATGGGGAAGTAACCTCTGCCAGTACCCTTCAGTGGGATGTGTGGGGTTTGTTGGCCCAGTATTCACTAAAATCTTCTAGTGTTCACTTTCAGTGGGGTTATTCCCTAGTGTTTTGAGAGATGCACTGGTGAAGCCTCTCCTGAATAAACCATCTCCCAACCCTGACATCATGGCAAATGATAGATCTATCTCTAATCTCTAAAAAGAAAGCAGCTTGGCCAGCACACGGCTTTGCAGGACTGCCATCCTTCATGGGTGTTCGATTACCTTCAGGGTGGGCCTTCTCACCTATAAAGCCCTATATGAACCGGGTCCTGGTTACCTGAGTAACCTCCTGACTCCTCACTGCTCTCAGTACTCTCTTTCTGTTCTTCCAAGGGGGGCCTCCTAGTGATCCTCAGGGCCTGGCTTAAAACATCAGGGAACTGCTTGTTCGAGATGGCAGGACTGGCCCTGTGGAATTTGCTCAAGCCCTCAAGGGAGGCCCCATCACTGGGGGATTTTAAGCAGGGCCTGAAGGCACATCTATTGCAGGAGGCCTGCGGGACTTGGCATTCCTCCCAATTTTAGTTCCCCTAGCTGCTGTCCTATGCTGTTTTAATTAAACTGTTTATTTATGTGTTTTATATTTGTTATTCTGTATAATTATTTAATTGCCACTGTCTGCATCCTGTACAACGCCCTGAGCCTCACAGATAGGATGCTTTATAAATACACTTTTACTTACTTTTTTGGTTTAGTGACAACAATACCTCAAGGGGGCACAGTTACAAACTGGTGGTAGTAAGTTTCAAGAAGCGGGTCAGGAGATAACTTCTTTACAGAGCCAGTGGTGCCAGGGTGGAAAGAGCTTCCTTCTGAGGTTGTCAATCAGAAGAAAGTGGGGTGTTCAAGAGAGAGAGAGGGTGGGACAGGGTGAATGGGAGGGTTAGAGCAGGTGGAGCGCAGCGGGGCCTGCTGTGATCCCTAGATCAGGGGCTCTGCAACTGAACAAACTTGATAGACCAAACAACCTTCTTCTGTTCACATACAAGGGAAAAGTACAGTAGCAGTGCAAACTCACCAGATACATTTTACAAGATATTTGTTGAAGTATCTATAATTAAACACTCATTTTCTGATGTTTCATGACTGCCTTTAGTTACTTCTTCAGAGAAAGTAGTCCTAAATTAACAATCTATATATACATTTAAATTATAACTTGTCAGAAAAGTAAACAGTGAAATCAGTTAATTTGATAGTTCTGTAACTAACCACTAGATGGTGTCATACGTCAGGATGTATAATTAACAGTTCTAAGAAAACACGCATTTGTCAATGCTGAGAGTTCGCTGTTTGTATTGCTCTAGTACGTCTCCCATATGTTTCTCTGTATATTCCTCTGTCTTGCATTTTAAGGGTGGGCGTTACGGTTGGAAACCCTAATGCCCCGGGCGTTTGTTGGTATTTTTGCTCCAAATTTTCAACATGGGCTTTTTGGGACATCACTTCATGAACAGTGCCAGTATCATTTTGTTGCTCAATCCCAAAAGGTGATTTCACACAGCGAGTGTGCCAGTTGGCACCACAGGCGCAAAAACACATTTCGGGCAGGATGTGAAAAATGACTTTCTTCTGATTGACAACCTCATACACCATTCTAGGGGAGCCCATACACCATTCTGGGGGAGCATAGCTCCCCTATGGATGCATCCGCAGGGGACACTAAGGAGGCTGAGGACAACTGTCACAAGGGAGGCCCACAGGAAGGAGGCAGAGGACACCACAAGGAAAGGAAGCAGCTTCTGGTGGGGACTCAGTTATTAGGGGGATAGAACTGAGGGGAGCAGGGAAAACTGAAGTAAGGTGCCTGCCTGTGCCATGGCTTGGAGAGACAGGAAGCGCATCCTCAGGATCATGAGAACAGCTGCACAGGAGTGTGAGCTGGACGTCATTGTCCACCTAGGGACAAATTACTTGGCTAATCATGAGATTAGAGCAATGCAGAAGGACTTTGTAGAATTGGGGAGGGGCCTAAGACAAGTAGCACACACAATAGCCTTCTCTGAGGTGCTGCCTGTCAATGGCATGAGTGAGGCGAGGGTACTTTGCACCATGCAGTTTAATGAATGGTTGAAAAAATGGTGTGGAGCGCAAGGTTTGGCTTCATTGGGGACTGGGGTTCCACCTGGAGGGACACCAGCCTATACTGGCAGGATGGTCTGCATCTGTCCAGGAAGGGAACAAGTCTTTTGAGCAATCGGTTTAAATGCTTCATTGGCAAGCTTTTAAACTAGTCGGTGGGGGGCACTGATAAGCAGCAGGAAAATCCCAGCCTCTCCCTACAAAACAGGGTACTAAATGAGAAAAAGACCGAGCTAGACAGGTCAGTGGGGGATGCTGCAAAAGAAGGTAAAGCCATCAAAAAATGGAGAGCAATGAGTACCAATGCCCGTAGTTTGAGTAACAAGCTTTCTGAATTAGTGGCCTTGATGGAGGAGGAACATCTGGATATCGTGGCAGTCACAGAAACATGGTACACACAAAACCATGACTGGGACATAAACATACCAGGATACACTACCTACAGGAGGGACAGGGAGGGTAAAAGAGGAGGAGGAGGAAGAGTAGCTCTTTACATACGGGAAGGAATCAAAACAACAGAACAAAACGGAAAACAGGGAGGAGAAGAAGCACTGTGGGTAAATTTGGAGACCGGCAATGGCACCACAATCCGCACAGGGGTTGTATACAGACCCCCTTCTCAGTGAAGGAAATGGACAAGGAAATGATAGAAAGAATACTTAGAATGGCAGAAAAAAGGGGAGATATTGCTGATGGGTGATCTGAATATGCCAGATGTTAACTGGAGTGCAGTTGCAGCAGCCACTTCAAAGAGTGGGGTTATTCTAGATGCCCTACAAGGGGCATGCCTTAGACAGCTAGTATTGGAGCCCACTTGAGAGGGAGCAATCTTAGACCTGGTTCTCTCAAATGGAGATGAAGAAAGGATCACAGATGTAGAAGTGGGTAGCCATCTGGGAACTAGCGACCATCGAACAGTATGGTTCACATAAACACAGCAATAGAGTCAAGCATATAAAGGCAAATGTACTGGACTTTAGGAGGGCTGACTCTTGCTAAAATGGGTGAGTGCCTAAGGAATGCACTAGCAAATGGGTAGGAAGGAGGGGTGGAAGAACAATGGGGAATAATAAAAACTGCCATCACAGAGGTAACAAGCCTTTGTGTGAAGCAAATTAACAAAATGAAATGATGTAAGAAACCACTATGGTTCTCAAAGGAAGTGGCAGTGAAGGTTCAAGAGAAAAAGAAAGCATTCAGGAAGTACAATAAATCACAGAAGGAGCAGGACATGGAACTATATCAGTTAAAGCAAAAGGAAGCTGGGAAGGCAGTCAGAACAGCAAAGGCCCAAACCAAGGAAAAGATAGCCAACTCAGTTAAGAAGGGGGATAAAACCTTTTATAGGTACATCAGGGAGCGAAGGAAGACCAAGGGAGGGATAGTGAGGCTTAATAAAGAGGAGGGAGGGTGGGCAGGGGTGACTGTGAAAGGCAGATATACTAAACAAATATTTTTGCTCAGTATTTACAAAGGAAGTGGGGAGGTACCTAAAACAAACAGTAGAAACACTCTGGATACAGAAGTTGATACCTGCCCATTTA
Organism: Neoceratodus forsteri; assembly: GCA_016271365.2. NCBI lineage: Eukaryota > Metazoa > Chordata > Ceratodontiformes > Ceratodontidae > Neoceratodus > Neoceratodus forsteri. The sequence goes on along the minus strand of CM028131.1, from coordinate 1,652,654,317 downwards.
CAGAAGAAAGGGTTCTGAAGAACTCTTAAAACTGAAGGTGACAAAGCAATGGGGCCTGATGGGATCTTCCCAGAATTCTAAAAGAACTAAGGGTAGAACTAGTGACACCACTGACTACCCCTTTAACAAATCATGGAGGATGGGTTGGTCACCAGGACTGAGAAGAGCAGATGTGATTCCCTTCACAAAAGTGGGAGCAAGGCAGAAGCCGAAAACTACAGACCTGTTAGTTTAACCTCAGTGGTAGGAAAATGATGGAATCACTTCTGAAGGAAAGAATTGTTGAGTATCTAGAGGCCAGAGGGGCTCAGGACCCAAGGCAGCATGGATTCACAGCGGGAAGGTCATGCCAGACAAATCTGATAGATTTCTATGACTGGGTGACCAAAGTAGTAGATCAGGGAGGGGCTGTGGACATGGCCTACCTAGACTTTAGCAAGGCATTTGACACAGTCCCACACAAAAGATTAATATACAAGTTAGCCAGTCTGGGAGTGGGTCCCAAGATGACAGCCTGGGTAAAGAATTGGCTGGAGAATAGGACACACAGAGTAATAGTAAATGGAGTCCACTCAAGAAAGGGGGTTACTAGTGGGGTACCGAGGGTTCAGTATTAGATCTGGTCCCTTCAATGTCTTTATGTTTACATTGCAGAGGGACTGAAGGAAAGTATGTCTCTTTGCAGATGACACAAAGATCTGCAGCAGAGTTGATGCACAAGGTGGGCTGGAAAGGATGAGAAGGGACTTGGCAAGGTTAGAGGAATGGTCAAATGATGGCAGCTTAGATTCAATGCTAAGAAGTGCAAGGTAATGCACCTGGGAAACAAAAACCCAGAGGAAGAGTACACAATGGGGGGTGAGATACTAACAACAACAAAAATGGAAAGGGACCTGGGGGTAGTCATATCAGATGATCTAAAGGTGGGCAAGCAATGCCAGAGGGCAGCAAGGAGGGCTGGGGGGATACTGGGATGCACAGGGAGAGGCATCACCAGTAGAAAACAGGAAGTTATTATCCCTCTGTACAGACAGTTGGTGAGACCCCATCTGGAGTACTGCGTGCAGTTCTGGAGACCCAATCTCCGCAAGGACATAGACAGGATGAAGGCTGTCCAGAGGGCAACTAAAATGGTGCAGGGTCTGCACCGGAAGGCATATGAAGAGAGACTTAAGGAGCTGAATATGTATAGCCTCAAGGAAAGGAGAGAGAGGGGGGACATGATAGAAACTTTCGAGTATCTCAAGGGAATCAACAAAGTCCAAGAGGGTAGCATCTTTCAAAAAAAGAGGTGTGCAAGAACAAGGGGGCACAATTTGAAGATAGAAGGGGGGCGACTCAGAGGTAATTTAAGGAAGTATTTTTTCACAGAGAGGGTTGTGGATGCATGGAATGGCCTTCTGGAGGAGGTTGTGGAGTCAAAAACAGTGGTGGAATTCAAGCATGCATGGGACAGTCATAAGGCAATTCTAGGGGGTTGGGGTAGGAGGAAGTAGGCTGCTGGTTAACTAGGATCTGCAGCTTATCCAATAGGTAGGGAAATAGGCAGACTGGGTGGGCCAAGCGGTCCTTATCTGCCGTCAAAATCTATGTTTCTATGTTTCTACAGCAGGAGTCAGAGCTGCAAACGTAGTGTTGCAACTGTAGGGGAAACAGAGGAGCAAACCAACAGAGCAGCCCATTCCACCAGTGCAGCGCAGCAGGGGTGTACAGTAGGCACCAGGACCAGGGCTGGAAGAGAAGTGAGCAGTGTAGCTGCACATGTGACCAAGGGCAGAGGAAGCAGGAGACCCAGGGACACTGCTGACCCAGGACTGACATTCAAACATCCCAGTGTGTCCAGTATGTCATGCACACGTAGGTCACAAAGGGTGGCAGCTGCCCTGCAATGGCAGCGGTCATCTGCCAAGTGACAGAAAACCACTCAGAAGGACCTGTAACCATATTGCAACCAGCATGGCAATTGCACAGACATGCACGCTGCACAGCCACACAACACCGCTGCCACATACTGCAGTACATACTGTACACTATATACCATGCCCTTCCCATCCAGCCAAAATATGTGTAAGGCCAAACGCCCCACGGTTCATGTTATGTGGACATGGATGAGGCAAGAATGCACTAGTAGCAATGGCATGTAAAGCTGCAGATAGACAACTGGTACAGAGAGGATACCTGACCATACATGCAATCCCCTGCAATGCACAGTCAGGTGCTGACTGTCAATTCTCCCACAAAAAGCTATAGAGAGGCATTGCATAGGTGTAAGAGGCCCCTCCAGGATGTGCATCACAGGATGGCACTGCAATTCCCAGGGGTGTAAGGACACTCGGCCTTCAACCACGTGCCACAGTACAACCCTGGGTCGTGCATTACATTCCCATATCATACACCCTTGAGGATCCTATTACGTACATACCCAGTATCCCTGGCCATGGACGTCAGTGGTGCTGGCCACCACATGTGCACGCAGACATGGGTGTCTGTGTATCACCATCCTGCTGGACACCACGCCATGTGTGCATGCTGAATTATTCAGTGCAAAAGCAATAAAGTGCATGGATGCCATGTACATGGCACAATAGCTGACACATCACAGTGATGACAACACCACCTTTCAACTGAAATAAACAGTATACATTATAATGGTGATACCAATATGTATAATACAACAATAAAACATGTGGAAAAGGAAAAGACAACAAAGAAACAATGAAAATGACAAAACTACAAATGGAAACATAGCAGTTAAACAGCAGTGCACAAGTTGAAGAATGGTCTATTGTTCAACCAAATGAGTAAGAAAAGACACTATAAAGGTAGCACTGCACTCACAGGTGGCAGCAACCTACTTGACATCTAACTTCCCAAGTGTGTCCAGCACAGCCAGTACAGATGTTTGTAGGGCACTAAGTTATCCAGCTGTGTCCTGAAGCTGCTGGCAGACAGTGCTCAGCACCCTCTTCACACCATCTCTCTGCCCAGGCATCCCACGACCTTGCACATCACACAGTGACTGTGGCCCATCACCTGCAGGTGTGTCTGGCACTGTGGGGTGAGCCAAACCTGTCCCTGTGTCTCCATTGTCCTGTGCCACAGGTGGCTCTGGCATACCATCATCCACCACAGCGTCGGTGTCAACCCCCACAATTTGTGGCCCTGGTGGAGGCACATCAGGTGACGAGGACATCTGCTCCACTGGGCGATTGCGCACTACACCCTGAGGACCTTATGGCTGCTGGTCCGCTTGTCTCGCCTCGTGTGGGGTACCCTGCACCACCTGAACCTCATGTAATGGTGTGCCTCCTCCTGCTTCAGCACCCTAATGACCCACTGCAGGGTTCACAACCTCATGGATTTCTGCTCTCCATCACATCCTGCATGGTGTCCTTCCCTTGCAACAACATATGGAGAGCAGTATCAGTGAATTTGCTCCACAGGACATATAAGCCACCTTAACAGTGCACGTAAGTGATCCCCTGTCAGTGGACTGACATCCATATGCCATGCTGTTCAAGGGCATAGTGGACATGTAGTCATTGTGTCAGACACATGGGTAGCACGTGTACGCCATGCATGTGGCACTGTGTGTGCACACATGTGATGTGTGGACCACTGTATGTCCCCCATGCATGTGGCACATAGACATGTGGCCCCATGTACTCCATTATGTCAACATAGGAGGCAGTATAGCACAGAGGTTTAAGGCTCTGAGCTGCAAATCTGGAGACCTGGGTGTGAATCCCAATACCCCCACTTGCACACTGTGTGACCCTGAGCAAGTCACTTACCTTTCCTGTGCTCCCAGGTCGCACCTGTAAACAAGCTTTCAGCTTAGTGTGTCTCTCCTGGTTAAACAATTGGGGGAAAAAAAAACATACTCATAGTGACTCTGTGGGAGTACATCACTGTGAACCATGATACATGTGTCTCCCTGCCACCTGTGGGTGCTATGTGCATTCACACTGTGCCTTGGACTTCGCCGGTTCTGGGTCCTAGCAATAATAAACGTGCTACCGTATGCATGTGTGCACCATTTGCATATGTGCATCCCATGTGCATGTGTGTGTGCCATTGTTGGCACACTGGGCCATTGTCCATGAGTGTGTGCCTGACATCTGTGCACACACCATGCGCACCACCCAGTGGTACCATACAGGCAACACACTGTGACACGTACCAGTCCAGTAGCCAGATCACACCCAAGAGGTCCACCACAAAACCCTCCAGTGCATGTGTCCATCGGGCAATGTCTCAGTATGGCCAGTAACATATTCTACATATGTCACCCAAACTACCACTACGGTGGCATCAGGACCTGTACCCAAACACAAATATAACATAAAGAGCAACACGTATGGAAATCACTGGTAGGGTAGGATGCATAACATCTGCTCTCTGTGGGCACTGGGGAGATGCCGATACCCAAGGGGGGGTCTACAGTGTGGGGCAGGGTGTGGATGAGTGGGCTGGTGACCCAAGGAGATAGAGGTCTTCCCAACTGCATGCTGCCTAAGCTACGTGGCAGTGTATTTCCCATACAGGGGCTATGTATCAGTGACACATGACCTGGACCACTGATGTGGACTGCCGTGTGCATAAGACCAATGGCATTTCCTTATTTCCTTGACCCCTATGTGCCCTGCCATGTGTGGTCTGCACATGTACATTACATGACACATATCAGCATCTTAGGGAGGGTCCCTGTGCCTATGGGCCTTGTGTTGCCAAACCACTGTCAATGAGGCACACCGCCTGCATGTGGACCGCTGATGGAGGTTTTGAGTCTGGCATGTATGTGAGCCTTGTGAGGTCTACAGGCATCCTCTATGCAGATATGTGTAGGGGCCATGGTGCACACCACATGCGTGCACACCCATGTCCTCTCATGTGATATGTGATATGCCATGTGGCATGCACCCTACCCATGCCTCTCATGATATGAAACAGTGCCCAATTCACTTACTTTGATGGCTCATACCAGGGCCATCTCCACCTTTGCCAGGTGACCTCTCCTCATATTGAGCACATCCCTGGTCATCTACAGACTGACCCGGTGGCGCATCTGTGGAGACAGTAATGTAGCATATGTTACCCATTGCACAGGTATGTACGTACGTACGGTGCAGCGTTTCAGCGACATACATTGCATCCCTGTTGAGCACCACTCACCTGTCTGACGTCAATGTCCTCCACACATGGTGATGTCAGCCTCCTTGGCCTGCTCACAGAGGCTCCTCAGGATCTCTGGCTCCCTGAGGGATATATCATTTATTTTATGCTTGAGCTGTCGGATGCTCCACTTTACACCTGACAGCCCACGCAATTTGGTGGCAATAGCATGCCACATCCTGTCCCTGTCCCCCACTTTGTGCCTGGCAGAGCCTGGGGGCAACAACAACCATGTTCATTTCTGAACACAGCTCACCAGCAGGACAGCTTCCTCATCTGTGAAATTTGGGACCCTGGACCGCAGGGTTGCCATTGTCCCTATTCCAGCCCAAATACAATGCACCAGTCCTGCAGCAACTGTAATGCACCAAACGTGTTTGCCGACAGATATATGTGATGCATGCTTCGTCACAGCATGCCTGTGATGCACAGTGCAGTGGCAGTCTGAAGCTGCATCAGCATGTCCTAACGTCTCGCAAGGTGCCGCACTGTCAATATCTGATGCAAGCTGCATCATGACACGCATGCCAGATGTGTCAAAAGGGCGCTGCCTGTGTGGGCCGCTATTTCATGACGCATTCTGCGTCACTCTGACTGCCTGGTATCGCCATAATATGATGAAGGCTGTATCAGTGACACATGAGGCCTACTTCTGTATACTGGACAGGCTGGCCTTTGACGCATCCAGCATCTTGTGTCACATATAATGATGCACTCTTAAAACGGGATGTGCAACCACCCTATAACAAATGTTTGGGCCCCAAATATTTGAGTATTCCTTCCTTGGTAGTCTCTTTAGGTTGAGAGGAGGGCACTGAAACAAATAAATTGTTACATTCCACCCATCTTCCTCCCCAGTCTGTGTAACAACAGCCAAGGCTCCCCCCATCCCCCCCACTCTCCTTCTGCAAATCAGTTCCACCCCCCAACCAGCAGCCACACTGCATAGGTACCACCACGATGGGCGACTGTCACAGCCCACCCTCCTCCATAGCCATTCGCCAATCCAGTAGGCGAAGTTTATGCTTTGAAATACCCCTGACCCCAACACCCACCAACCCCTGCTGGCAGCAGCCTGTCCTTTCCCCCAAGCACCACTTAATCACATTTCTGGTGGTGTCACTGTCCCCACCCCATATCCTCGATCTTCTCCACACCTATTTACACATCTCTCCCTGGTGGTCTGAGTGTACCCCCCTTCCCCAATCTCCCCATATCTAATTACACATCTCTCCCTGGTGGTCTAGAGACTCCCTCCACCCCAATCTCCCCCATATATGACACCTCTCTCCCTGGTGGACTAGAGGCCCTCTCCACCCCGATCACCCCATACATATTGACACAGCTCTCTCTGGTGGTCTAGTGGATCCCCCCACCTCAGCAGGTTATGCCCCACACCCTGCTACCCCCCTCCACCCAAGCTGGTGACTGGCACAGCTCTCCGCTCACCACCACAGTCAACCACTGACTGAGCTCTCAATGAGCCAATACTGTATTGTATAAAGATGTATAATGGGGGGGCACTAGCCCACCAAGGAGAGATGTGAGTCATGTAAGGGTGATCAGGGGCAGAGGGGCTGCACCACCAGGGGAGAGAAGTGCAATTATGTATGGGAGATATCAGGGGGGGGGTCCGATAAACACCTTGCTGCTTGGCTGTCACAAATCTAGTCCGTGTGGCAACCAGCCTTCTATGTCATGCAATGCCACCTTAGCTAGGTCACTGGTCCTGGTTACATGCAGTCTTCCATGTGGAATGTGTTGTGTAGGCTGGGATTGGATGCTGCCATGGGATATCTCTCATGCAATGTACATGATTCCAGATACACCAATGAACACTGTGTGATTGGCACCCCCCCATGGAACTGCGTCATTGTCCTCAGTGTTTGTTGTGCCATATGTGTCCCATGGAGTACCATTGGTGGGTGTGTGTTGGTGGATGATATTCTCCACTCAGATGTATGGTGCCACTGGCCTCTTTTTGACACTGTGCAACATATGGGCCATGTGTACCACATGTCACATGTTTCGTGTCACAGGGTGCATCCTACTCAGGCCGTTTGACTACACCACTGACGACGCGGCTCTGCAACCATGTGTCACAGACATTGGTGGCTGCCCAATGGCAGTCCCCCTGGGGTGTACATCACACATGCATATTTCATCCCACCACCTACTTCAGCCTACAGTGATGTCTCAGTTGGCAGGGTGGGGTGCTATGGATACAGTACTGTTGTGATATTCCCAGATGGAGCCACGGTCACAGTGTGCTGGTGCAGACACAATTTATTCCGCTCTGTAGTGTGCATGTAGCATATGATGAAAAACATCACTACCATTGTCCACCATCCATCCATTCTGCTGGGTCCATGTGTGTTTGAGCGCTGCCTGGGACTGCAGATAGGACACAGGCACAGGACTGTCTACAGTGCTGCCATGTCCTGTTGGCAGCATCAGGCAGTCACACCTCCACTGTTGCTGTTTCTGTCCAACAGCCATCTTGCTGATGGGGGTGTCTGTCTGCATGTTGTTGTTTCACACATGTCCCCATGAGTGCCTGTGACAAATTCCTCTGATGTACGTGCTCCGCACGCACTGTGTTCGCAGGTGTGCCATGCTGGACTGTCTCAGGGTGTGCTGCCTGGTGTTGATCTGAGCTCTTCAGATGAAGTGGTTATTAGTCACTGCAACCCTGGCCTGTTGTCCTGCAGCCACAGTTTGTGGTCTTCTGGCCATGGGCATGGGTCTCATAGCCTGTTCTCTAGTGTCTCCCTCCTCATCATTTCTACCCTGTGCAACATCCACCTGTGTCATGGCTATGCTGTGTGCCAGGGCAATGTTGTGTAGTGCACAGCCTGCTACAAAGATCTTACATGCCATGGCTGGTATGTATTGCAGGGATCCCCTGATTTGTCCAGACAGTGGAAATGTGTTTTTAGGAGGCCGCAGATCCTTTCTCTGGATGCTCATGCAATGGCGAGTGCTTCATTATATCTCATCTAGGCCTCTGTCTGTGGATGGCATAGTGGAGTCATTAGCCATGGCATCTGTGGATACCTGCTGTCCCCTGTGGTTTTAAAACAATTAGGTTGTATCACTGCCTCTATCAGGCTAAATATGGAAAGATTCCTGGAAATCTGGAAACCATGGCACCGGGGCCGGGCCCGGGGGAGGGGGAAGGAAACTGAAGAGTCGGCCTTAGCCAAAACTAAAATTAACTACATCCATGGGTTGAGGTGGAAAAAGTGTATTTGACCAGGCAAATAACCTAACCCCCACCCTTCTTAGCCTTTTTACCTGGTACCAGTTGATGTTTTTTTCCTTTCTACTTGTCCCTTAAAGAAGACAGGAACTCATTTCTTATTGACTGTTGTTTATAAAGTTCATATTCTCAGAAATTATATGCATTCCCCTAAATTATCCATATTTAACTGTACCTGAATAAAAAGTGATGTGAAAAACTGTATTTTGCATTGTTTTCTGTTTATGGGCAGCATTCTGTAACAGTTCTCATCGTAGAACCAATAATTTGGAGTTTTCACGATGTCACAGTTCGTGCACAGAACTCTGAACATAGTTCTGATAGGACAATAGCTGATAATTAGCATTCTGTACACAAACCTTGATGTAGCAAAAACTCCAAGTTACTGGTTCCATGAAGAGAACTGTAACAGAATGCTACCCATAAAAACAAAACAATGCAAAATACAGTTTTTCACATCACTTTTTATTCAGGTACAGTTAAATATGAATAATTTAGAAAATTGCATATAATTTCTAAGAATAAGAACTTTATAAACAACTGTCAACCTTCAGACTAAATGGTTGCAACTCACTGGATTATAAAAGAAACACACTGCACAGTTCTTTGCATTTTTGCTTTTCTGACTTTCAGAATTGCAACTTTATTTCCAGATAATGGAAATAACTCTTATCTGTTTTCTATCCCAGCAATGTTTTTGTTTGTTTTTGTCTGTTAAAGTTGATAAATTGTAGTTTACCAATAATTTACTTTTAAAATATGTTTACATCGCACAGAACAAATCACTGAACTTTTAACTGTTTAGTAATGTACTCTATCTCTCCCCTCTCTGTATCTTTTATTTTCTTTCTGTGTTGTATGTTGTATCCCAGAAGAGTTATCTTTATTCTTTCATCCCTCCTTGTATAGATTTTATTTACATGTTACTGAACTTTAGAAATGTTTACTTTACGAATATGATATACAACTCTGTACAGCTATACCGGTTTTATCTCTCAGAGCTTTTCATCAAACTTTTATGTATAACTAACATACTAGTTATTTCAAAACATAATATTAAGTTTGTTGGGTTTCTATATAAGCTAGGTGTTAAAAAGAAGATAGGCATACTATTCTGTTGTCTGTAAAGCATAATGCTCTTGTATTCTTTTTTTGTAGAAGTATTTGGCATATGCTTTTATGTTATTTTTTTCTTTTGAGAAGTATTTATACAAAGATGATATTGCCTTGTACTGTTTTTAAACTATAATGTCTTGGTTTCTTTCAGCAGTAATGGCATTAAGGAATATGGAACACTTCTTCAATTCATGGACTTTCTTTTCTTTTTTTAATTGGGGACTCTGGCCATAACATGGCCCCACTGTTGTTCCTTTTCCATTCGTCTTCTATTCATAGTTCACCTGAGGAAAAAAGGGGAGAGACATGCTCTTAAGAGTAATTTTGCCTATTGTACTATGCATGTATAACATTGTTCGTGCTTTAATAAAATATCAGTTATAAAAAAAAAGCAGTTAGGTTACAGTTCATGTTCTGCGTGTTCCCACCCATCCCTGACAGTGTGCACTGGGACATGGGCAGCAGCATGGCATGCCTGCGGCCTGTTGGTGCTGACTGGGCCTATGCTTTGCCTATCTCACACACCCATGGCTACACATGTGCCACACCCTCCACTGCCACGTCACGCAGTATGGCTTTTGTCCATCAGCACCGGAAGAATGTGTGTTGTGTGGCCACACTGCCCACAGGCCATAACCCCATGTGACCATGGCATGTCACAGTTTGCTATTACACACAGTGTCAATGTGGTCAGGTGCTGCCACATTCTGTGGCACACCATCTGCACACGTCATGTGCGTTCATCCCTCTGACATGGACAGAATGGCACATATACTGTATGGCTGTGTGGCACAGGCCTACCTATCAGCCATCCTCCAGTTATGTCTTCACGTTCAAAGGCTTCACGAAGCCCACTGTTGCAGAAGATGTATGCATCATGGCAGGGTACTGGGTGACCATGTCAAGTACATGGCAGTGGCTGTCACACACCATCTGCATATTCATGGCGTGGAAGCCTTTACAGTTGATATATGCCTCCTCTGTGTGTACAGTCAATGGTGCCCAATACCCATGGGAATCATGAAGTGGTGTAGAACCCCAGCTTCACTGCGCACTGGTCATGGACATCCCTGGGGAAGCTGATGTACCTGTGGGCACAGCATACCAGTGAATCAAGGAATTGACTGAGGCACCTGGACAATGACGCCTGTGAAATGCCTACAGTGTCACCGGTTGGGGTCTGAAAGCTTCCATTTGCAAGGGAGCACAGTGCTGCACTTAGCTTGACTTCCACTGGTATTGGGCACACTCTTTGTGTGGTGCTCTCTAGGTCACCTCTGAGCTCCTGGCACAGCTCTGTAATGGTGGCCTTACTGAGGCAATAGCATGCCTGGCATTGTTCCTCGGTTAGGTCCTGAAAGGACAGCCTTCTCTGGAACACGTGTTCAACATGCCCTATGATGTTTCTGCACTGTCTACATGGTGCACTGTTCCCCTGGATCCTGCCAGCCTGTTGGCTGGCATGTCTTCACCACCTCTCTCCCTTGCCAACATGATAACCAGTATTGCCATAGGACCACTCATGTTGCACTGTCACTCCTGCCTCCTGTATAGCAGCCTATGGAAGTCAGCCCTTCTAAAGTCAAGGACTTCAGTTCTCAATTGTGGCTTGCCGGCTCCTAGGGCCAATTCAAACCAAACAGAGTTATGGTCGCTGCTCCCCAGCAGCTCCCCTATTCCTATCACTTCCACCATCTCTGAGTTGATGAATATCACATCAAGGATTGCGGTCTGCCTGGTGGACTCCTTAACTAGCTGCACCAGTAGACAGTTATGGAAGGCATCCAGCAAGGCTTGACTCCTGGCACTTTTGGCCACTGGAACCTCACAACTGATGTCTGGCAGGTTCAGGTCTCCTAACACCACTACTTCTGCCTTTGCTACCCCTCTTTCAAGTTCCTCTATGAGTTCTCTGCCCCTTTCTTCCCCTTGCCCTAGAGGCCTATATGTCACCTCCAAGCGTACTTTCCTGCTGAGACTGCTGTGAGTTGCACCCATACTGACTCAACCTCACCATTGCTATCCCAATGCACCCATCTTCTACCACCTCTATGCCTTCCTTGACAAAAAGGGCAACTTCTCCCCCTCTACCAGTTCCTCTATCTCTCCTGAACAGTGAATATCCAAGGACCATCATCTCCCAGTCATTATTATTTAAGACCTTTGTTTTGATATATAGATTGTGCCTTAAATCCAAATATTGAGGGAGTTATGTCTTACTGAAGTTCAAATGTGGGGGAAAAAGTGAAGTCCAAATTCTTTTTTTGTATGAAGTCATCCTTTTTCATATGGACCAATTCTTTTTTCCTATGCCCATACGTAAAAAGAAAATCAGCTCTTGAAAAAGGATTTTTAAATGTTAAAAAAACATTTCTAGGTCATTTTTCCAGAAACTAAGAGCAGAATCCACCTAACAGGGTCCAGATGAGCAAGATACATGAGTTGCTGTGTGTGTGCAGGATATCATTTTTGTGGGTTTTTAAATTTTTGTTTGAAAAACACAGAAGCTAGATGGTGGCCATTAGGGTTACCACCTGTCCTGATTTTCACAGGACAGTCCTGATTTGAGCAGCTGTGTCCTGCAAAAAAACATGAAAAATACTAAATGTCCTGATTTTATAGTAGAAAAAAAAATTTCTGAATTTCCACTAAATGTTGCAGAAAACTATAATACCTTAATTAAAACACCTTACAATGATAAGAAACAATGGAAGCAACTAGGAAACTACTGCACTTAACCTTAATTCTGATTATATAGAGAAAACAAGTCTGTTGTATTGGTCGAGGTTACGTACTGTCCTGCGTAAAATCATGTTTCAGTAAGAAATGTCCCACTTTGGGCTTCTTAAAAGGTGGTAACCCTAGTGGCCATATGAAAAAAGATTTTTTCCTCACAAAAAAGGATTACCCATATGAAAACAGATAATTTTTCTTATGGAACAAAGTCTTTTTTCATTCCAAGCAGCTATCCAAAAGACTGTACTGAGCATGCTCAGAACCAACATTTTTAAATTTAATAACTTTGGAACAGATAATTTTTTTTCACCAAACCAGTGAAAGACACATCTGTGTGCCAAATCCTTTCCACCCTAAAAATTCAGACCAAAATTCCAAACTGTCTGGGCACTAGGCAATGTAAAAAAAAAAACAGCAAAAAACAGCAACGTTTGAACTTTTTTTGCTGTATGGATCTCAGAATCTGCATATCCAACCAGAACAAAACTTGGCAAGTCAAGAGAATTACCCCCCAAAACAACACATGCAAAATGTCATGCAAATCCATTGAACAGTTGCAAAAATATTAAAGTGGAAAGTCTGAGGTTTAACATAGAAACCCCTGCTCAACCCTAACTATAGTCGTGTGTATATTCATTGCAAAAAACTTAAATAATGCACTAATTAGGGTTAAACTGACAAAAGTAGGGAAATTTGGCATTAGAGCTTTAAATCCTAACAGCCCACCCCCACCCTGTAGGCAGCAACAGGAAAAAACATTACAGTTTGACCTCTCCTGCATCTTCACAACCAGGTGTGGGGTGTGCCTTGGGTTGCCAACCCTAATACTCACCCCATTCTATCATTAAAGAAGCTGAGATGTGTAAAGTACATGAGAATGCAGTTTGTGTTAGGGTTGACAACCCTGAAGCACACCCCACAACTGATTTACAAAGATGCAGGAGAGGTGAAACTATAATGGTTTTTCCTGTTGCTGCTTGCAGGGTGGAGGTGGGAGGTTAGAGCTGGAAACCCTAATGCCATAGTTCCCTACATTTTCCGATTTAACCCTAACTAGTGCATTAACAAAGTTTTTTGCAATCCATTTCTTTACTTTTTGAGATAGTATAATTGTATCCTCATTTGCCTGTGGGAGCACAGGGCCCTCCAGTCCCTGCACTCCCATCCCACCATAGATTTGTACATGTATGTTGCTGTGGAAGTGCAGGGCCCTCAGAGTCCTGCATTTCCATTTTTGTCAAAACAGTAATTTCTTACCTTCACTGTGTGTCTTGTAAAACTTTTAATTTTATCCTATGGGAAATTGCATTTTTTAATTTTTATATTGTCCCTAAATGATTGTGGGGGGGGGTATGAGTTATCCTTGCAGTACTCTTTAAGACCTTTGTTTTGATATATACATTGTCCCTTAAGTCCAAATATTGAGGGAGCTACGGTGTCTTAAAGTTCCAATGTTATCCTATGGGAATTTGCATTTTTAATTTTTTCTGCCTTTTAATGTGGCCCCTAGATTGGAAAGGGGTTATGTGTTATACTTGCAGGACTCATTAAGACCTCTGTTTTGATATATATATAGATTGTCCCTTAAGTCCAAATATTGAAGGAGTTATGGCTTCTTAAACTTCCAATGTTATCCTAGGGGAATTTGCATTTTTAATGTTTGTGTTTTTTTATATGGCCCCTAGATATTTTGGGGGAGCTTATGTGTTATTCTTGCAGTACTAATTAAGACCTTAGGTTTGATATATAGAATATTGAGAGAGTTATAACTTGTAGAAGTTGAAATGTGTAAATAAATAAAGTCCAAAATCATTTTTCATGTCAAGGAATCCTTTTCGTATGAAACAAAAAATCCATACAAAAAAGATGCTGTCATACGAAAAAAGAATAGGAAAAAAACTAAGTTCAAATTCTTTTTCATATGAGGGCATCCTTTTATGTATGAACAAAGAAAAGCATATGAAAAAGAATCCAGAAAAAATGGTATCACGTCAAGATCGTGCTGCCAGTACAGCATGGTTGAAAACCATGCTGTCATCTAAGTGCACAGAGAAACTGTGAAGTTTTATTTATACCTACACAGTTTTGGACTGGGCGGACATTGTGCTTTTTCCCTGTGTGGAGTTTGTAATCGCTATCTTGACATGGAACCAAAAAAACTAAGTCCAAATTTTTTTTTGGATGAAGGGATGCTTTTTCATGTAAACGAAAAAAGCATATGAAAAAGGATCCCTTAGTATCAAAAAAGAATCAGAGAAAAAAAAACTAAGTCCCAATTTTTTTTCATGAACTTTCTCATTCTCTAGAAAATGATTTTGGCGATGTTTGCTCCTGGCTCACTTCTAATGTTATGGTTTTGAATTTAGCCAAAACAAAAGTCATGTTATACACAATCTATGCTGGTGGACACCCCAGAAATGAAGATATCTGAGTTTCATGGTGGTCTGCTTGAACAAGTGTCTCAATTTCAATATTTGGGCGCACTTTTGGATCCCAGCTTGACTTTCTTGCCTCAGGTTCAGTCAATGGTTAAGAAAATAAACCAGAGATTAGGGGTATTATATAAATTCAAGTCACTTTTCTCACAAGAAACTCGATTAGCAATTGCTACTGGATCCCTTCTCCCACATTTTGATTATAGTTCTTGCCTATACTATAACATAGGTGCAAAAGAAATGCAAGCACTATCTGTGGTCTATAATAATATTTGCAGATTTATTTTAGGAACCCCCAATAGGACACATCAGTGTAATCTTTATTCTTGGCTGGGGTGGTTCTCCCCTAGTTGTAGAATAGAATATTTTGTCGGTTGCCTGATGTACAAATGTTCTCACTTTGGTTCCCTTTTTCCTCTTTCTGATCTTGTTGAAAGGAGACAACTGCTTCCTAGCCTGAGGTCAGCTGATGGCCCCTTATATATTGTTCCCAAGCACCGACTTCAAGTTCAAGTTCAAGTTTAAAAATCTAGTTCCAGAGCTTTTTCTATAGCAGCACCACTTCACTGGAATTCACTCCCTCTCGATGTTAGGATTGCTCAGTTTCAACTTTTAAATTTAGGTTAAAAAATTATTTATTACTTAGATCTGTTTGCAATTGTAATTTGTAATTTTGTATTGTTGTTTTGTTATTGTTGTTTGATTGTATTTGTATATCTTGTATGTTTTTTTGTCCGGGTCGGGCCTTAAAAGGGACCTTCGGTTCAGTGCCTTTACCCAGTTACCAAAGAATAAATGAAAATGAAATGAAATATGAAGGGATCCTTTTTAGGGCATTATGTCAAGTCTTCATGGACAAAGGATTGTAGTCAAGTGAGCGTGGTCAAAATGTCAAAAGACAGAAGAGCGCGGTGTACATAGCAGCGAGGTGCCTTACCCATGCAATTGTCCAGTACCTCAAA
This sequence comes from Neoceratodus forsteri, assembly GCA_016271365.2. NCBI lineage: Eukaryota > Metazoa > Chordata > Ceratodontiformes > Ceratodontidae > Neoceratodus > Neoceratodus forsteri. The sequence continues at coordinate 1,652,638,631 of CM028131.1, read as the reverse complement.
TTTCACTGGAGTCATGATCTGTGGTGGCATGGTGTGGTAATAGTAAATCTGCATTGTCCCCCTGAAGTGCACTGGCGTGGTGAACCATGGCAATGTGGTGTGGTATTAGTAAATCTGGCACTCTCCCAAAATTTCCACTGTTTTGGGTTTAGCTGATTTTCCTATGTATTGCTTTGTAATGTTTTGTCCACTCTGTTTTGTGCTGCAGTATTTTGTATTCCACTTAGTTGACAATGGCCAAATTCTTTATTTGTATGGTCATATGAAAAAAGCAGAAGCCAGTCATGAAAAAGGGTGTAAGAATGCTAATGGGGTGGAATACATGTTATTCTTGTAGTACTCATTAATAGCTTTATTTTGATATATGGATGGTCCTTTAATTCCAAATATTGAGGGAGTTATGGGTTCTTGAAGTTCCAATGTTATCTTATGGGAATTATCATTTTTATAATTTTTTTTATATTGCCCATAAATGTTTAAGGGGAAATATGTACTATTCTTACAGTACACATTAAAACCTTTGTTTTGATATACAGATTGTCCCTTAAGTCCAAATATTGAGGGAGTTATGGATTGTTAATGTTCTAATGTTATGCTATGAGAATTTTCATTTTATAATTTTCATGTTTTTTTTTCAGTGGGCCCTAAATTGTTATAGGGGAACTATCTATTATTCTTGTAGTACTCATTAAGACCTTTGTTTTGATATATAGATTGTCCTTAAGTCCAAATATTGAGGGAGTTATAGCTTATTGAAGTTCAAATGTGGGGGAAAAAATGAGGCCCAAAATCGTTTTTTTGTATGAGGGTATCCTTTTTTGTATGAATGAAAAAAGCATACGAAAAACTAAGCCTTCACATGAAAAACAATTTGGACTTAGTTTTTTTCCCCATTCTTTTTTCATGTGAAGGCATCCTTTAAATGTATGCTTTTTTTGTTCATACGAAAACAGAACGCCTTCATACGAAAAAAGAATCAGAAAAAAACTAAGTCCAGATTCTTTTTTCATATGAAGTCACCCTTTTTCATATGGCCCAATTCTTTCTTTGTATGCCCCTACAAAAAAAGAAAATCGACTCATGAAAAAGATTTTTAAATATTAAAAAAACACATTTCTGGGTCATTTTCCCATTCCTAATCGCATCGGATCGCATTCCTAATTCGTTTAGCTGATAATGGTGTTATGACACTCATCACCTGTAACGTGACTGTGACTTATTGTTAAACTATGTTGCTGACTGTCTCGCTTTGCCTGCAACTTGCCTGTGCCTTATTGCTGTACTGTATTTCTGATTGTCTCATGCATGTATGTTCTGTCTTCCTTATGACAACGTACCTTTGTAAATGAGCCTCTGGCTCAAAGGTTTTTAAACTGATGTTAAAATAAATAAATAAATGTTTCAGAAACCAAGTACATAATCCATCTAACAGAGTCCTGATTAGCAACATACATGTGTTGGTGTGTGTGCAGGATGTAATTTTTGTGGGTTTCGAAATTTTTGTTTGAAAAATTTAGAAACTAGATGGCAACCATGCGAAAAAAATATTTTTTTCCTCACAAAAAAGGATTACCCCATATGAAAAAAGGTTCCTTTTACCTGTTTCTTTATTCAGCACTGCCACTGACTGTCCAGCTCAAAGACTGGAAGGACTTAAGAAAAAATTTGTCAAACTTTGGGCTGGGAAGAAACCAAGAATCTGCTGGTTATTATTAACTGAATCTAAAAACAATGGTGAGTGGGGACTTCCTAATTTTCAAAACTATTACAAAACAGTGCAGTTGCTGCCTTTGATTAAAATGATAGCTCCAAGGAAAAAGGGTGAGGGCCTGCTCTGGAGGAATTCACCATTCCAAATTTTCCCCTCCATGCCCTTCCCTGAGTGGTTTTATCTCAAGATCTTCACTATATAACAAACCAATGGACCAGATATACCCTAGTTGGTTAAATGTAAGACAATAGTGGGAAATACCTACTGCGGTTTGACAATACATCTCTTTGCAATACTTGTCTCACCTTAAGGCAGCAAGATGGGATAACTGCTTTTTAAGGTGGGATGAATGTGGTTTAAAATATTTATTATAGATGATTTATGGGGATGCAATTACTAAAAACTTTACAATTTTACAGCAGGAGTTTCATCTACCAACATCAGATTTTTACAAATTCCTCCAGTGCAGACACTGTATTCTTTACAACCCAGGGTCTTTGGCCTCAACACAGCTGCTTCTCCCTGGTATAGAACTTTTCTGGAAGAAAGGTCATTCCACAGAAAGTAAAAACTTTATTTCACAAATTTATGTACTACTGCTAGAGGGAGATGGTTAACCAGCGTTACATAAAATCCAAGGTAACTGAAACAAGGAACTAGAACATAGTATTTCTGATAAAAATGGTCAGAGATGTGGCAGGGAATACATAGAACAATGGGATCTCCATCATGGAGAAAATTCCACTGGAAAGTACGCATATGGTACTTAATTACAGTTGTTATCTCAAAACACTATGTAACCTACCCTTCTGATCTCTGTTGGAGAAACTGCAGAGGTATATGTACACATTATATTTTTTGGAGCTGTCTGGAGCTTACTAGGTATTGGGATGAAGTCAAAGAGTCAATAAGAGCTATATTCAATTAACATATTACCCCAACATTTGAAAGTCTGGTTTTGGGTCTCAGAGCACTGGAGGTTTGTACAGCGGCAGCTAAATATATTTTCTATGTATTGATAGCTGCAGCACTTAAACTAAGCTCCTGTTTGTTTTATACTGTAATTCCCTATTTGGACATTTGCCTTTGTCCTACATCCAAGTTCTACTAACCCCTTACTTTGCAGCTCCAATTGCAATGCCATGTGTCAGTGCAGCCCTGGAGGTCAGCCACAAGCTCTGGAGGTCAAGTAAGTGGTTTATGGTGTTTTGTTTGGGGGGCCCTTCCCTGAACAACCTTGCCACCTGTAATACCCCTAAACCAGGGATGGTGACCTTACACGTATGAGTGTTCTCAGCAGCAGTATTAATGTACTACTGATTGAGATTGATCAATAATATTTTTCAATTAAAAAAAAACTGCCCAGAATGTGCCCATTTACAGGGCAGTGACATGTGAGATACCTTTCAAAAAATAAGAGTGTCTCACATGCAGAGGAATGGAAAACTCCGACTGGCCACGAGTGCCCCCTCAGTCTACATTCCTCTATACAGCACATGCTTCACTGTTGATGTGCACTGAAATCCATACACTTCCAGATACTGTTGTACCACAGCAGTAATGTCAGAATGTTGCACTAGCTATGTTGCTACTGTACAGCAGCCTAGAATCTTGCATTTATCCAGATTTCTCATGCTTCCCTGCAGATTCCTCATAATACGATATCAGCAAGACTGAACTAAGTGAACTGCCTGTGAAGATGAACTACAAGAAAAGTATTCACTTCTTGTAGCTGTTACTTGAATCACAGTAAATGTTTTTAAGCTTATCTTTGTTTTTATTGAGAGTTTAAGATTGTTTTACAAAGGCATATTATTTATTTATTGAAAAGTTTTACTAGGAGAATAACACTGAGCAACAAGATACTCGTTTCACGGTATGTCCTGGAGGAAGGGGGAAAGGGAGCATTTACATAGTACATCAGTATACAGCACATAGGAAAAAAATTGCTGCGATAAAATATCATAAGATAAATACATTTCCTTTAAGGAAAACATAAAACAAGGAAAAAAGCAGAACAGGAACACTTTCTCTTACAATTATGCATAAACATTTTACTATAGCCAAATATATAACTATATTTAAAAAAGAAAGAATCTGTTATATATATATATATTCTCAACCACAAAGTCACTAAATTTAAATCTTAATGGGGGATGACATAACAAGTGGTTATTAAACTGATTATTTTATCTCTTACTCTTGCCTGTAATGTGATTATTACTTTTTTGTTAAACAAAGGGTGCATTTAACTTATTAAGTCCTCTTATTAATGGGTGGAATGAGGCCCAGATTCAATCGAATTGCTCTTTATTGTTGCTTTCAGAGTACTGATTGTTTTCTAGTTGCATAATGTCCAGCACATAATTTACCCAAGTCTCATATTTAGGTGGTGAGGACTCTTTCCATTTAAGTAGGATGCTTTTTTTTTGGTATAAGAATAATAGCTATGATGATTAAAGACATTTTATCTTTCTACGGGTTAAATATATAGTCTAGAATCCCCAGTAATGTAAGCAATGGTGTAAAAGTTAAGTTGCTGCTGAGTGCTTTTGATAGCGTGTTAATTATCTTTGTCTATAAATTAGCAACATATGGGCATGATTGTATACTATGTATAAGTGTTCCTGTAGAATGTGTGCATCTCAGACAAAGCAGTGGTACAGTATTATTCATCTTATTAAGTTGTGTGGGGGTACAGTATCTTCTGTGCAGACAGTTCAACTCAATTTGTTGCAATTTATAAGCTTTGATCCTTTGTGATGGTGTCTGAACTATCTCTTGCCACAGATTGTCTGATATGGTTGTTGCTAGATCATTGCTCCATTTTCCCTTAAGCTGGTAACCTCCTTTTGGTTTTGCTCAATGAGGCATTTGTATAATTTTTCTTTTTTGGTTTAGATTCTCAAAACAGAGACCAGTAGAGATCATCACAAATGCTTCTCAGGAGGTCAGTCTGTGTTATTATCATCATTACCATAGGGTCTTTGGAATTTTCCTAGCTGCCCTGAATCCTGCTATTTTATTATATTAATCATGTCGGAATTGCTGCTTGGAAAGGGGTCCATATATGTTCCAATTTAGCAGTGTCAAGCATCATACTAACCCATGGTTCATAACTCGGTTGGGCAGAATCCTTCCATTTAAGTAAAATGCATTTATTTGCAATAATAGATACTATGATCAATAACTTCTGTTTATATGTATTCAAGTATTCCTTAGTGTCCCATGTATCCCCAAGAGTGTAATAATGGGAGTTAAGACTATCTTTTTATTAAATCCAGATGTAAGTACATTACCTACAATATCTTACTCCAAAAATTAGATAAATAAGGACATGAATATATTAAGTGAATCAAAATTCCTGCGATATTTGTACATCTAGGGCATTTATCTGTTATATTATTACTGAATTGATGCAATTTCATGGGTGTATAGTAAGTCCTATGTGTAGTGTTCATCTGTATTTGTTGCAGCTTGGTTGATTGTACATTATTAGTATATGCATTATTTTTTGCCATAATTCATCAGAAAGATTTAATCCTAAATCTTTTCCCCCATCTATTTTTTAATTTACTTAAGTTAATATTATTATTATTCATTATCAGTCAGCCCGCCGGCGCAGTGGTAGTGTTACCGCTAGTGACACCAGCGACCTTGGTTTGGGAACGAGCCCCAGTGCTAGAGGGCTGGCCAGGGAGGGGAAGCTTGAGCATCCAATGGACAGCTTGCTTCTCCTGGGAGGGAGGGGGCAGCAAGCTGGTGCTGGTCTGACCTCTGGCGGAGGTCGGAGATGCAGCAGCCCGATGCTTCATGTGGGTGGGGGGAGCATGGTAGGACGTTGGTGTACATGCCTTGACATCTGGGAGCAACCATGACTCTGGGGAGAAAAAGGGGAAAATGGAGTTGACTGAAGCTCCTCCAGCAGAAGTGGTGCCCTTCACCACTCAACTTGCGAGGCCACAATGGGGGGCTCGATAAAACAAGAAGGATTTGGGTGTCCCTCCACCCCAACCCCACCTGGGGCGATGGCCTAGGGTACATGGGAGCGCCTGTTTAGTGGATTGCAGTTGAGGTGGGTCAAGGGAAGCTGGTCAGACCCAGGGGGTATAAAAAAATGCTAATTATTATTCATTATCAGTTGATAAATTGCTGATAGAAACATAGAAACATAGAATTTGACGGCAGATAAGGACCGCTTGACACACCTAGTCTGCCCATTTCCCTACCTAACGGATAAGCTGCCGATCCTAGTTAACCAACAGTATACTTCCTCCTACCCCCCACTAGAATTGCCTTATGTCTGTCCCATGCATTCTTGAATTCCCCCACTGTTTTTGATTCTACGTCCTCCTCAGGAAGGCTGTTCCATGTATCCACAACCCTCTCTGTGAAGAAATACTTCCTCACATTACCTCTGAGCCGTCCCCCCCTCTATCTTCAAATTGTGCCCCCTTGTTTTTGCACATCTCTTTTTCTGAAAGGTGTTACCCCCTTGGACTTTGTTGATTCCCTTGAGGTATTTGAAAGTTTCTGTCATGTCCCCCCCTCCCTCCTTTCCTCGAGGCTATACATCTTTAGTTCCTTTAGTCTTTCTTCATATGTCTTCTGATGCACACCCTGCATCATTTTGGTTGCCCTCCTCTGGACCTCTTGTTTTCAATTCTTATTTTCATTTAATAGTTTTATCATTGCTGGGGGGCTGTTAACGTAATCTTAGATTTATTTATTTTAAGAAAGTTCTTTAGTTGGTTATATTGAAAACTGTGTGAGTTTGGTAGGCCATATTGTGTTTGGAGCTGCAAAAACATTTTAATATCAAGGCCCCTATATACTGTATATTATCAATTTGATTTATACCCTTGTCTTGCCATATCTTAAAATTATTACTAATTATTACTAATAATGGAAGGCAACTATTTATAATGTTTATGTACGAGAGAGAATTCTCAAATAATGTTGTGTTCACCTATCAGTGCTTGTACTTTTTGCCAACAGTGGTATGTAGTATCTGTAGTAATGAAAATTTGTACATTGGATTTTTTTGTATAATGATGCAGAATATAATAAATTCATGAGATGCTTATATAGTTGAGCCTCTTTCTCTGAAATCAAATAAAGAGGCAGAAGACACTGCAGAGCAGGACACTGCGGGCACAGGAGCTAGCACAACAAAACTCACCCAAATCAGGAACCAAAACAAAACAAGCACAAAGGAAATCCAAAAAACTTCTGATCATAGGAGACTCCATGATTCGGGGAGTTGATACCCATCTCCAGCCAGGGGTGATGGTCAGATGTCTCCCAGGTACATCAGCATGGAGAGACACTGACCGCATTGCTAAAATTGTTCACAAAGCAGGTGAAAACATTGATATCCTAGTACACATAGGGACTAATGATCTTGCCAGCCGGTCAGTTGTGGAGACCAAGGAACACCTGACTATGCTGGGTGACAAACTATCATCTATTTCATCCGGCATCTCCTTCTCTGAGATCCTGCCAGTCTGGGAGAGGGGGAGCAGATGGTCGGAAGGTCAGAGAAGGGGAGATAGGGGAGCTAAACACGTGGCTCAAGGGCTGGTGCCAGGAAAAAGGACACAGATTTGTAGGGAACTGGCAACAGTTCTGGGAGCGAAAGTTCTTTAAATTTGATGGACTGCATCTGACTAAAGAGGGAGTCAGTGCATTGGGGCAGAAGTTTGACGTCTTTGCAGAATATTTAAACTAGAAAATGGGGAGAGTGGTGCAGCACCCCATCGTTGAATAGGAAGAACACCCTCCCCCTCAGCTAGTGGTCAAACAGGAATTCAACATGTTTGCCGTTCATTTGCATCACCAGGTAAGAAAAAAGGTTTGTCTCCCCATACGACAACAGGGTAAGGCCAAACTTCACCCAACAACTAACACACCAAAATCTGGCCAATGGAAAATCATGTACACAAATGCTCACAGCCTGGGAAATAAGATCCCAGACCTGCAGGCAATAATGTCAGAGGCCTAAACTGGACATAGTAGCAATTAGTGAGACGTGGTTTACCAATGGCCACTTGGGAGACTTCAGTACCTGGCTATGTATTGTTCAGAAGAGACCGAGGTGCAAAAGGGGAGGAGTGGCCCTGTATGTTAATGAAAATATCAAAGCTACAGAAATTCAGAATACACATAAGGAGCCAGAAGAACTGTGGGTCACCCTGGAAACAGGAAATGGGACAGCCATAAGAACTGGGGTTGTCTACAGGCCCCCAGACCAGAGGAAAGACATAGACACATTACTGTTAGAAGATATACAAAACATGACAGCTAAAGGGGAGGTTCTGATAATGGGAGACTTCAACATGCTGGATACAGATTGGTCAATACCAGCAGAAACATCTGCCAGAACTAGACTCATAGTGGATTCCTGCAGGGGGAGGGCCTCAAACAACTGGTACAGCAACCCACAAGAGACAGGGCTATCCTAGATCTAGTACTGACTAACAAAGAAGGGATCACAGATCTCCAGGTAGAAGGTCACCTGGGGGCCAGTGACCATCACATGGTATGGTTCAATTTGGCTACTACATCTAAATCATCCCATTCCAAGGCAAAAATATGGGACTTCAGAGGAGCTGACTTTGATAAGATGGCCAACAGAGTTAAGCTAGCCCTGGCAAAAAGAAACACAGTTGAGGGGGTACAGGCAAAGTGGGCAAGCATTAAGGATGCAATACTTGAAGCAACATCCCATTGTGTTAGACAGAAAAGGAAGTGCAAAGAAGAAGGAAACCACTTTGGTTCTCAAATACAGTAGCAGAAAGGTCAGAGCCAAAAGGCTGGCCTTCAGGAAATATAAGGGAACACAATGGGATGAAGATAGGGAGGCATACCAAACTGCCTAAGGAAGCAGGTAAGGCAGTAAGGCAGGCAAAGTCCCAAACTGAGGAAACACTAGCACCTGAACAGTAAAAGAAGGTGACAAGACTTTCTATAGATACATTAGTGAAAGGAGAAAGTCCAGAGGGGTATTGCTAAGCTTAATGGAGAAAAGGGAGCATGTGAGGAGGAGGACCCTGTAAAGGCATCTATCCTAAATAGATACTTTTGCTCAGTATTTACTGAAGAGAAGGTAGGGCAGGGCCACAGCTCAGCATCATGGACACAGGGGAGGGAGGTGAGCACTACTCCCTTCACAAAGAAAGGGTCCCACAAGAGCCTATAAGCTCAGGGTGGATAAGGCAATGGGACCCGATGGCATACATCCCAGGGTACTTAAGAGCTAAAGGAGGAATTAGCAGAGCCATTAGCAGAATTTTTAGTAAGTCTCTGAGCACAGGCGAGGTCCCAGAAGACTGGAGAAGGGCTCATGTGATCCCACTCCACAAGAGTGGTAGCAGGGAGGAGGCGGAGAACTACAGACCGGTCAGTCTTACCTCAGTAGTGGGCAAGATTATGGGAGACACTCCTTAAGGAAAGGATAGTGCAACACCTGGAACCATAGGGCACAGTATCCAAGACAGCATGGGTTACAAAGGAAGGTCCTGTCAAACTAATCTCATAGATTTCTTTGACTGGGTAACCAGAGTGGTGGACCAAGGGAGCAGTTGATGTCGCCTACCTTGACTTCAGCAAAGCTTTTGACACTGTTCCACATAGAAGATTGATAAATAAGCTGGGTAGGCTCAGGGTGGGTCAGAAGTTGGTCAGCTGGGTGGCAAACTGGTTGATGGGCAGAAAACAGAGAGTGGTGGTAAATGGTATACAGTCAGAAGAGATGCAAGTCACAAGTGGGGTACCTCAGGGATCAGTCCTGGGGCCAGTCCTCTTCAACATCTTCATTAGTGACCTTGCAGATGGACTAGAGGGTAAGGCTTGTCTGTTTGCAGATGACACCAAGATCTGCAACAGAGTAGATGATCCAGATGGGTGGGCAGAATGAGAAGAGATCTGGATAAACTAGCAGAATGGTCAGAAGAGTGGCAACTGGGATTTAATGCAAAGAAGTGCAAAATCATGCACATAGGGAAGAGAAACCCCGAAGCCACCTATAGGCTGGGAGGGCAGTTGCTAGCAGTCACAAAGGAAGAAAGAGACTTGGGCATCATCATCACTGATGACCTAAAATCATCCAAGCAGACCTCTAAAGCAGTAGGTAAGGCTAGGGGTGTTAGGGTGTATTAGTAGGGGTATCACAAGTCGTAAGAGGGAGGTAATAATCCCTCTGTACAAGACACTGGTTAGCCCCATCTGGAGTACTGCATGCAGGCTGGAGGCCACACCTTCACAAGGACATTAACCAAATTGAGGCAGTCCAGAGAAGGGCAACCAAAATGGTGCAGGGACTGCATCAGAAGACATATGAGGACAGATTAACGGAGCTCAATATGTATACCCTTGAGCAAAGGAGGAGAGAGGTGATATGATCGGGCATTCAAACACCTTAAGGGCATAAACAAGGTGAAAGAGTCTAACATGTTTAAATATAAGAAAATAGCAGGACAAGAGGACACAGCATGAGATTAGAGGAGGCCGATTAAGGGGAATGTGAGGAAATTTTTTTCACAGAAAGGGTGGTGGATGCATGGAATGGCTTACCACAAGAAGTGGTGGCTATGAATACAGTGCAGGGGCTTCAAACAGGCATGGGATAGGCCAGGGAGCAATACAAATGACTATGAATAGATAGGCCACTGACAGAGCAAAGGCCGATGGCACATTTATAAGGTAGAAAAAGAAATGGGCAGACTGGATGGGCCTTGCGGTCCTTATCTGCCGTCAACTTCTATGTTTCTATGTTTTTCAATTTGCTTAGACGTAAGTACCAGTTTAGTTTTTTGAATCCAGTGCCAGACTTGCGCTGTCTGTGCCACTATGTAAAAGTCAAGCAAAGCTTTCCCCCTTTTCTTTGGGGAATGTCAATGTGGACCATGCTATTCTTACTTTTGAGTGCTTCCACAGAAATTTAGAAACAGTAGATTTCAAACTGCTAAAAAACGTCTGAGGAACAGGTATAGACAGAGACTGAAATAAAACTAGGACTCTAGGCAGCATCTTCATTTTTATTAAATTAATTTTCCCTATCAGGATTAACATTAGTGTATTATATTTATTTAGGTCTTTTTCTATCTCTTTTAATAGTTCTTGATAATTATTTTTGTAAATGTTTTCTGTATTAGCAGATATATTAACTCCTAAGTATTTTATATATGTTGAAGAGACTTGCATATCATATTCATCTGGAAATGTGATGATTAGATTTTTATTTAATTTCAGCATGATTATTTTGGTCCAGTTTATGCTGTATTCTGAAATAGCACCAAATTTTGCTGCTAATTCTATAAATTCTGGAATAGAACTTTCAGGTTTAGTCAAATACAGTAAGGCATTGTCTGCAAAGAGATCTATATTTTCTATTTTGTTGTTTATTTTGATACCTTGTATTTTATTGTTGCTTCTAACAGCTATCACTCAGGGCTCCATTATCAGTGCAAAAAATAAAGAGGACAATGAGCAGCCCTGTCTAGTTCCTCTATAAGGTCTAAATTTTCTGAAATATTGTTAGTCCTTATGACAGCCATAGGTGAGTTATACAGGAGTCTGATCCATCCGCTGAACTGTGTTCCGACCCCCATCTTCTGAATTGTTGCTAAAATATAAGGCCTTTCTATCCTATCAAGCACTTTTTCAGCATTGATAGCCATTAAAATGGCATCTTCAGCTTTATTTAAGGATATTATGTTCATGGTGCATTTGATATTTTCCGTAAGTGACCTGTCTTTAATAAATCCATATTGGTCCTGATGGATAATAGATGGTGATATTGTTTCTAATCCAGTGGATAATATTTTAGTGAAAATTTTGTAGTCTGAGTTTAAGAGGGAGATGCAATGGTACGAAGCACAGTTCAGGAGATCCTTTCCTTTTTTTAAAACAAACTGGATTATTGTTTGTTTAAATGACTCAGGTCAAAGACTTCAACATGCCAGATACAAATTGGTCAATACCAGCAGGGACATCTGAAAGAACTAGACACATGGTGGATTCCCTGCAGGGGGAGGGTCTCAACTAGTACAACAACCCACTAGAAACAGGGCTATCCTAGATCTAGTACTGACTAAGAGGGAAAAGATCACAGATCTCCAGGTAGAAGGTCACCTGGGGGCCAGTGACCATCACATGGTAGGGTTCAATTTGGCCACTAGAACAAAATCATCCCAATCCAAGGCAAAAATATGTGACTTCAGAGGAGCTGACTTTGATAAGATGACCAACAGAGTTAAGCTAGCCCTGGCAAAAAGAAACACAGGTGAGGGGGTACAGGCAAAGTGGTAAAGCATTAAAGATGCAATAAATTGAAGCAACATCCCATTGTGTTAGTGAAAAAAGGAAGTGCAAAAGAAGAAGGAAACCACTTTGGTTCTCAAACACAGTAGCAGAAAAGGTCAGAGCCAAAAGGCTGGCCTTCAGGAAATATAAGGGAATGCAGCAGGATGAAGATAAGGAGGCATACCAAACTTCCCTAAGGGAAGCAGGGAAGGCAGTAAGGCAGGCAAATGCCCAAACGGAGGAAACACTAGCACGAACAGTAAAAGAAGGTGACAAGACTTTCTATAGATACATTAGTGAAAGGAGAAAGTCCAGAGGGAGCATTGCTAAGATCAAAGGGGATAAGGGGGCATGTGAGGAGGAGGACCATGTAAAAGCATCTATCCTAAATAGATACTTCTGCTCAGCATTTACTGAAGAGAAGGTAGGGCAGGGCCCACAGCTCTGCACCATGGACATGGGGGGGGGGAGGTGTGCACTGGTACCTTCACAAAAGAAAGGGTCCTACAAGAGCTCGATAAGCTCAGGGTGGACAAGGCAATGGGACCTGATGGCATACATCCCAGGGTACTAAAGGAGCTAAGGGTGGAACTAGCAGAGCCATTAGCAGAACTGTTTAGTGAGTCTCTGAGCACAGGAGAGGTCCCAGAAGACTGCAGAAGGGCTCATGTGATCGTGCTCCACAAGAGTGGTAACAGGGAGGAGGCAGGGAACTATAGACCAGTCAGTCTTTCCTCAGTAGTGGGCAAGAATATTTATTTAGTTATTTAACCAGGTGAGACACACTAAGCTGAAAGCTTTTTTACAGGTGCAACCTGGGACACAGGGAAGTTAAGTGACTTGCTCAGGGTCACACAGTATGCCAGTGGAAGCTGTGGGATTCAAACCCAGGTCTGGTCTGCTGGATGTCACCAGATTTAAATAAATAAATAAAAAAAGTAGTGGGCAAGAATATGGAGACACTCCTTAAGGAAAGGATAGTGCAACACCTGGACTCTGTAGGAGCACAGAATCCAAGACAGCATGGGTTTACAAAAGGAAGGTCCTGTCAAACTAATCTCATAGATTTCTTTGACTGGATAACCAGAGTGGTGGACCAAGGGGGAGCAGTTGATGTTGCCTACCTTGACTTCAGTCAAGCTTTCGATACTGTTCCACATAGAAGATTGATTAATAAGCTGGGTAGGCTCGGGGTGGGTCAGACGTTGGTCAACTGGGTGGCAAACTGGTTGATGGGCAGAAAACAGAGAGTGGTGGTAAATGGTAAGCAGTCAGAAGAGATGCAAGTCACAAGTGGGGTACCTCAGGGATTAGTCCTGGGGCCAGTCCTCTTCAATATCTTCATCAGTGACATTGCAGATGGATTGGAGGGTAAGGTTTGTCTGTTTGCAGATGACACCAAGATCTGCAACAGAGTAGATGATCCAGATGGTGTGATCAGAATGAGAAGAGACCTGGATAAGCTAGCAAAATGGTCAGAAGAGTAGCAACTGGGGTTTAACGCAAAGAAGTGCAAGATCATGCACATAGGGAAGAGAAACCCTGAAGCCACCTATGGGCTGGGAGGGGAGTTGCTGACAGTCACAAGAGAAGAAAGAGACTTGGGCATCATCATCACTGATGACCTCAAATCATCCAAGCAGACCTCTAAAGCAGTAGGTAAGGCTAGAGGGATGTTGGGGTGTATTAATAGGGGTATCACAAGTCGGAAGAGGGAGGTAATAATCCCTCTTTACAAGACACTGGTTAGGCCCTATCTGGAGTACTGCATGCAGTACTGGAGGCCACACCTTCACAAGGACATTAATCAAATTGAGGCAGTCCAGAGAAGGGCAACCAAAATGGTGCAGGGACTGCATCAGAAAACATATGAAGACAGATTAACTGAACTCAATATGTATACCCTAGAGCAAAGGAGGAAGAGGTGATATATGAAACAGTCAAACACCTTAAGGGCATTAACAAGGTGAAAGAGTCTAACATTTTCAATATAAGAAAAATAGCAGGACAAGAGGACACAGCATGAGATTAGGGGAGTCCGATTAAGGGGTAATGTGAGAAGTTCTTTTCACAGAAAGGGTGGTGTATGCAAGGAACGGCCTACCTCAGGAAGTGGTGGATATGAATACAGTGCAGGGCTTCAAACATGCATGGGATAGGCATAAGGGAGCAACACAGATGAGTATGAATAGATAGGCCATTGACAGAGCAAAGGCCTATGGCACATTCATAAGGTAGAAAAAGAAATGGACAGACTGGATGGGCCTTGCGGTCCTTATCTGCCATTAACTTCTATGTTTCTGTGTTCTGAAGTCTGTTAAAGGAATTGAACAGGTTTACTACAGGGTTAACAACATGGTCCACATATTTTTTGTGAAAATCGACGCCTAGCCTATCTGGGCCAGGTGTCTTATTGGTAGGCAAATCTTGAATTGCTTTAATTGTTTAAATGAAATACAAAAACAGTACGGGGATTCAAAAGTGCATGGGATAAGCATAAAGGCACCCTGCTGTACAGCAGAGTGAGGGAAAGGCAGTCCAGATAAGAGTAGGGATTGCCAAACCAAGTAGGGAAATGGGCAGACTAGGTGGGCTGTATGGTCCTTATCTGCTGAGAGATTCTGTTTCTATATCTTCGTTATTGGGCTATCTAACAGCTCACTGGTTTGTTGTGTAATCACTGGGAGCTGGATATAATCCAAATATTTCATTGGTCCTTGTGGGTCCATGGGTAGCTCTGAGGTGTACACTTTTTTATAGTATTCTACAAAACATTCATTTACTTCTGCTGGTTTAAGTACTTTGCCTTGATGGTTTTTAATCTCAATTATTGTATTTTAATTCTGCATTTTTTAGTTTGCCATGCTAGTAATTTTAACAGTGTATCTGCAAGAATATAATAATTAGATCTGTGTTTAGAATTTGTTTTTCTGCTTTCTCCAGAATTAGCTGATTATATTTGAGGCTTGTCCGATAGTATTGGAAAGAACATATTCCTGACATTCTTCATGCATTTTCTTTCCCAGTACTGGTTTAAATGGAAAACAAAATTAAAAAAGATAGATAATTTGGGGTTTTGCATTTCCCATCTCGTTTAACTGACAATGGTGTTATGACACTCATCACCTGCAATGTGACTTTGCCTATTGTTAATTTGTGTTGCTGACTGTCTCGCCTTGCCTGCTATTTGCCGGTGTCTTATTACTGTACAGTATTTTTGGATTGCTTCATGTATGTATGTTCTGTCTTCCTTTCGACGAGGTACCTTTGTAAATGAGCCTCTGGCTCAAAGGCTTTTAAACTGATGTTAAAATAAAATAAAATAAAAAATATTGGTCTCTTTTTTTGTGTCAACCTATTAAACATGGTAGGATCAAAGGATGTACTGTGCAATTCTGTGAGGGAATACATTTCTTTTTGTAATTTTTTAATAGTTTTTTCTCTGGTTTGTTTACCCCTGTAGTTACATTAAGATGCCCCTTATATATATATTTTAAAAGATTCCCAGATATTTATATTTGAGGCTTGTCCGATAGTATTGAAAAGAACATATTCCTGACATTCTTCATGCATTTTCTTTCCCAGTACTGGTTTAAATAATATTGACTGGCCCATTCTCCATAATCTTCGAATTTCTTTTTCTTCTGAGGTTTTTATAGTTAGTATACAGGGAGAATGATTCAAAATTGTTATGCCAGGGTATTTGATATCCTTAATAGAGAACAATAATGATTTTGATATAAGAAAGAAATCAATTCTCCATTAACTCTGATGAACTGTTGAAAAAAAAATATACTTTTTTTATCCTCATACATTTCTCTCTATGGGTCCACAAGAACAAGGTCTGCAACAAAATTTCGTATTACTACATGAGAAGAGTGATGCATCTTCTTTAACCCCATAGTTGCATCACTCTGGTATAAAGCGACTGTATTTTGAAGTTGCCCCCAATAATATATGGTACCTCAAAAGTTGAGAGGGACAGGAAGAACTCAATAAAGAATTTAGGCTCACTGACATTTGTTGCACATAGAGAGGCATATGTGTACTTAAAATTAAATAACTGTATTTGTATAATTACATATCTTCCCCGTGTGTCTGTTATATGTTTTACAATATGAGGTGATACTTTTTTTATGCACTACTACCACTACCCCACGTGAACTGCTTGTGTAGTCTGAGCTGAAGGTTTTGCCCCGATTTGCGAACCAACTGGCTTCAGTTGAAGTTAAATGAGTTTCTTGTAACATAATCATGTTAGTATTCTTTTTTTCCAAATAATGTATTATCTTAACTATTTTAGATCTGTTTTGAAGCCCCTTAACATTCCAAGTAGCTATTTTAAATACTTCTTCCATGATTTATTACGATATTCAATCTAAGCAACATATTTATAAAAATAGGAGAATACTAACTAATTTTTAGATTCCTGGACTCCTTTGCAAATTCATGTTTATAGCTATGAAAAAATTCTTTTTTCCTTTTATCTTTTTGTGAATAGAAAAATACTAAAGGTCTCTGTTTATATTTAGAAGTCAAACTGCTATAACCATCTCTTCTATATATACTTGGACTGAAAATCCATCCAGTCCCCCAACAGACAAGATGGTTGGGATTCCATCTCCATACACCGATACTAGCACCCTAGTAAGGAGCTGGAGTCCCCCCTCCCACTACTTCACACAGCTATAAATTTGTCAGTTTATCAGTGGCAGACCCTTTCCTCCTTGATGGTAAAGAGGGGTGAGTATAAAAGCACCTATGTCCCACTTGCCTGCAGGATCACCTAATAAGCCATCCTATCTTACTCTCATATTCTATAGCTACCTAATAGCAATGAGAGAAAGGATTTAATCAAGTATAATAAAAATGTCAGGTTGTACAAGTTGCTGGTTAATATATCAGTGAAAGAAAGAGGTATATATATAACTACACACTTATTGATAGAATCCCCCCCTTCTGCATTCATTTTCCTCTTATTTTTCTGATATTTAATATGGCAGATTGGACAGTGCACTGATTCTGAGTGGTTTGCTGTTCCCCCTTTTCATGTGGTGTAGCAGCTGCAGCTGGTGATGCACCATGGGGGGTGGAGGTAAGGGTTTGCATTTGCTCTATAGGCACTTTGGGAACCTGATTCCTGTTAGCTTTGGTTTTCATACATTAATTTATAAGCTTCCATGGCTTCTTCTGCTAAATCAAATGTCTGTAGTTTGCCATTTATGACAAATCGAATCTTCGCCAGATAAAGTATGGAGAATCGTATACCTTTCTTGTACAGAAATTGTTTTAGGGGATTAAATAACTTTCTTCTCTCTGTCATACCTGAAGATAGATCAGGGTAGGCACTGAAATGTATATGTTCAAATGAAAGGCCTTTTGACATTCTAACCTTTTGTTAAATGGCCTCTCTGTCCTGAAATGTTAGTGGTTTGATGAAAACCGTGCGAGGGTAGTTTGAATTGCCACTAAATCTAGATCCTGCGTGGTGAGCCCAGTCAAGAATTATTTTCTCTTCTGGAAATTTTCTGTTTAGTGCCTCAGTAATCATTTTTTCAAAGTATAGAATCGGGTCCCCTGTACCCTCCACTCCCTCTGAGATTTTACACAGTTTCACATTTGCCCTTCTTGCTCGGTCTTCTTGTTCTGCAACTTTAGATTATAAGGCTTGCATCTGTCTTTTCAGCAGAAGAATTTTTGTGGGAGTTCTGTTAGTAACATCTTCTACTTTTGAGAGATGAGTTTCCAATTCATCTGTTCAAAGATTTAGCTTTTCTATTTTGGCATTCAGTTCTACCAATGGCCCAGTAACACTGGATAATGATCCTTTAATATCTCCTAGAGCGCTCCTGCTGTTCGTTTGATTTGCATGATTTGCTGCAATATGTAGCTGCTTTCTTGCACTTTTGCACATAAAAATCTTTTTAACTACAACTGTTGCCTGGTGCCATTTTGTTTTGCTGTCCGAGATGCTTTATTTAAATCAGGCACAGGCTTGAGAGTGGAGCATTCAAGTGCTGCTGTTCTCAATATGTAATGTGGCTAAAGTATGTTTGTTTGAATATTTTAATCCACACTGAGTCATCAGATTTGGTGACTGGTGAAGTTTATATAATGTCAGTAAATCCCCTCTCCGACTCCTGTTTTGGAGTGAAAACAGGCCGGTTTCCCTCAATCTTGTGGAGTAATCTTTTAAAGACAACCGTGGGACCATTTTGATTATTTGCCTCTGGACATGTTCAAGTAGTGCAAGTCAAGATCTTGGTAGTGGATGCCAAGGTCTTCTTCCCACAGTTCATTCACTCTATTGGTAGGAGCTGTGGAGAATGAAGAGAATGTTAGAACCTTGTAAAGGATTCCTGCATTTTTCTGGAGGGTGCCTAGCTTAAAGATCTCATCCCATTCTTTTTTTTTTGTTTAGTTTCTTTAGTTGCCTACCTCCTTGGCTGGGGTAGTCCTAAGGTTCACCATTCAGGTCCACTGGTGGCTTCTGCATCGGGCGACGTGCCCGAGCTTCAACCTCCTTTCTTCGCCCTCTCTAAGGCCATGTTGAGGACCCCATCACGGAATACCAAGGGGTTAGGGCCAGAGGGAGCTCCTGGAGCATCCGGTGCAGTGCTGCAGGCAGACCCTCATAGGAACCAGAAGATTCAGCTAGTTTTTGTCCCCTGAGTTTCCCCCCATGGCACAGGCATGCAAGGACACCAAGGATGCTGCAGCATGCACTCCCACATGTCACACATCAGACATCCACCCATACTGACCCTTCCACTGCTCCATAAAATGCACTACCCCCTACCCACCACTAGGAGCCAGCACCTTTCGTGGGAGTCTCTCCCCACCTTCCACAGAGGAGGACAGCAGTCCCAGGGATGCTCAATCCTCCTCCTCCCGGCTGACCCACAGCGACCCGGGTCGCCGGTGTGGCACAAGGTGTGGTGTCCAGCACCTCAACCTTCAGTGCTACTGGGCTGACAGGATCTGATCTCATTCTAATTTTTTTTTCAGCAGTAGTCATGGGTTTGCATTTGCCTGTTGAGTAAGTCTCTTAACTGGAGATACTGGTAAAAGTGAGATTTATGCATCTTAAACTTATCCTGAATTTCAGTGAAGGAGAGTAGTGTGCCAGTATTTGGATTAGTACATGTTGAGCTCCCTCCGCCTATCCTCATAGGCCATTTGATGCAGACCCCAAATCATTTCTGTGGCTCTGCTCTGCACTGTCTCAATCCTATCGATGTCTTTCCTAAGGTGCAGCCTCCAGAACTGTACACAGTACTCCAGGTGGGGGCACACCAGCGCCCTGTAAAGTGGCAGCACCACCTCCCTTCTGCAACTCATGATTCCCCTCCCTATGCAGCCCAGTATACCACTGGCCTTTAGCACTGCCTTTTCACACTGCTTCCCCACCTTTAAGTCATCTATATAATGACTCCTAGGTCTCATTCCTAGTTGGAGCAACAAAGGTGGTGGCCCCATAAGTTCCCATAGCTGTGAGACACCATGGGAAAGGTGGTCAGAGGTTGGGTCCAGTTTGCCTGCAAACTTCAGCCTATTAGAGAGCAGTTCATGCTGGAGGCATTCTGCCTGTGAACTGGACTGGCCAATTAGGCATCGAGTTTCAGTCTGCATAAAAGGGACCGTTTTCCAAGGTTCATGGCAGTTGAGTCAGCCCTCAGGGAGAGAACTGTGTGTCAAGGCGTTGGCCGGTGTGACACAGTCTGTCCAGGCTTAGTCTGCATTGCACACTTATAAGTATTGAGATCACAGTGCGAAGTGTGAGAGCGAAGAAAAAAAGAAGTATTCATCAAAACTTTTATTTAAAAGTCAAGTTGGAGCTGGGGTTTCCCTGTCTTTCCACAGACTTTCCCCTCAGGAGGATCAGCTCCTACGGTGTCTTCACTCCAGGAAGGCATCTGCCTTCATCCAGGTCCCAAGCCTTAGTAAGACAGGCAGAGAAAGAAGTGAAGTGGAGAAAAACCACCAGCCAGTCTGGGGAAGCCAGTGTCCCAGCTGGAAGTACCGCATCCAGTCAGCCTGTTCTAGCAGCCTGTACCAGAAGCAGCATTTGAGGCATCACAACCAAGAGTAAAACCCAGGGTTTGACCCTGCAACTGGGGAAAGAGGTTAGTGTGTCAGGAGTATAATTTATGGACACAGCAGCAGGCTCAATCAGAGCAGTTGCACCTCTTGTGCCTACCTCATCAATGCCCACCATGGGTATAATTTTTGAAAACAGCAGCAGGCTCAATCAGAGCAGCTGTGTCTCTTGTGCCTGCATCATAAATAACAGGTCTCAGGGGACCTAACAAACAGTGTAATAGTGTAAGTCACCCTAATGGACTTACCTCCTGCTCCCCGTGGGGGTTTTTTATGTGGGTGTTCCGGAGGGGGGCTCACACCCTGTGGCTTTGTGCTGCCTCACGGCTCTGACCACTAAGTTTTGGTGTCTCGGCCCTGTTTTGGGCAGGGGGGCTAAGTGCCATGATGTTTCTGCACCTCCAGGTGCTCATGGAGGTGGTTTCAGTCCTGTGGGTGGCTGAGTTCATTCAGGACCGAAACTGTAAACAGTCATGGCGGGCCATGCTCTGGAGCATGTGCAGCTGACCTTAGGAAAATTTGAAGGAGCTGCAGCTCGTATTCAGGGGTAGTTTGGTGCCATATTCTAAGTGAAAGTGCCCATTGTAATTATTGATTCGGGACTCCATGTCCTGTGAGTCTTGAAGGAAAGTGGGGTTTTTGGCATCTTAGGCAGGGACATATAAGGGGGTAGAGTATGGGAAAGGGGAGATTTGGGGAGAGAGAGAGGTGGATAAAGGACTGAGTGGGGTGAAGTGCTTGCTTGGCCAGTAGGTCTACAGTTGTTTTTTTTTTTTGGTGGCAGTCGTACTAGAGGGCTGAGTATGTGGTGGTACTGGCAGTCAGTCGTTGTTGTGGCTGTGGGGTGGTTTCCGTCTTGTTTTTTTTTATCTATCTACCCCTCATGCCATCTAGCGAGTGCAACCCCCTTGTTCCCAAGGGTTACTAGAATCCCACTTAGAATCAGTGGCAGGCAGGGAGAAGCAGTTAGTGAAATGCCAGTTAAATGGATTTCACAGTGTCCTACTCTGTTTTTAAGTCTCAGCTGAGCTGGAGTGATGATGTCACTTTAGAACTGTCACAGCAGCATAAGCCACATTGGAATGCTAGCTGGGGAGCGTGAGATAGAATGTTGAGTTAGAGTTCAGTAGTCTGTAGAGTGGAGTGCCAGGAGGAGGCTGCAGCTAGGCAGCTCCTCAGTTTTTAGCTCTGTCAGAGAGCTACCACTGCAGTTTGTTCTCACCCTAGAAGAAGAACATAGAAAACAGAAAGTGAAGTAGTGGAAACCGTCCCAAGTGGGTTTTCCAGTGCCCCATCCCCAAAGGGATGGGGGGGGGGAGATTCCAGGATTCAGAGGCAATCCCCTTGTCCAGCCTGGACTGTGTTGAAGCTGCCTGAGATTCAGCTGCTCTGTGAGTACCTGTGACATTTGTGTGGAAAAAGCCTGGGGAACCTGCATTCCTGTGACGAGTTTTTCTCTGACAAAGGGACTCTGTCACCTAGACTGTTTTCTGTTTAAAAGTGTCTACCTACTATGGGGTATAGAGAGAGACTTGCCAAGTACAGAACTTTTAGCCATGTCTGATTTAAAAGTGCCTGCTAGAGTTGGGGTCTAGTGAAAAGACATTGCCAATAACAGCACTTTTAACTTCATGACACCTCAGAGGTGTGTAATGTAGTATGTTAAATTTGAAAGACATTTCAAGATAGCATCTACAAGTTTTCTGTGAGGGTGTTATTAACCAGATGAATGGCTGAGTATAAATTTGGAAGCAAAAGGTGGGAGACCCCCATCTGGAGTAACCATATTTACCTCTCTGGGTTCAGTTTGGGCACCTTTGTTTTCTTTCAGTGCATTTGGCCAGTGCCTGAAGAAAATAGTTTACCCAGACGTGGGTTTGGATTTTCTGTGAGACTGTATGTGCTCTGCCGAGGGTGCCTAGTCAAGGGAAGTATACCAGTTCTGGCTGTGTGTGCCAATCTCCATTTTCAGAACCAGAGAGTGTTTGCTGTTTCCATTTTCGGAACCTGAGGGTTCACTGTGTATGTTCTCTGTACCTCAGTAATCTGCATTACCAGTAGGAGTAGCCCTGTGGGGGTCCCTCTTTGCTTTGTGATTATTCTCTGTGTATGTGAATAAAAGCCACACTCTAGAATTCCAACCTGGTTTGGACACTACTGTTATTACTTCCACTGTGTCTTGATTTACTTGGGTGCCCCGACCAGAAGGACAAACCTAGCATAATTGAGAGCAAACATTTTCTCCCAGGGACCCAGGTTGAAGGCCATGGTAAATGGTCCCCCCTAGGTGTGAGCCAGGTAGTTGCCACACTTGGTTTGCCTGTCTGAGGATGGCAGGCTCCAAAGTAGATGTACTGGTAAACTGAACTGCTGTAGTGACAACCCCCATCCCTCTCGTTGGCGCCATGTGTGAAAGAAGCAGCCCTGCTAGTTGAACAAGGGGGGGCTGATGGGGGTGGGTTACAAAATGGAGGCACCGCTGAGGATGTGTTTTGAATTTGGGAGAAAACAAGAGATGTTTGCTCAGGTTGTGGCTAGCATTTTGTCTGTCTGGCAGTTGGTAGCCCAAAAAAAAATGGAAGCTTTGCGCATAAGGGGTTTGCCCAGAGTAGTGCCATCCATATATTGCGTTGTGTGCCTGCTGTTCATGTGCTGCTGTGATTGTGCCAACACTTACCAAGGAGCTGTAAAGCCAGATTGTGTGTGCCCCTTGTCCTGCATCAAAAAGAATGTTTGCCAGCTTTAATTTTCAAGTTGTGACAGGAAAAAGTATTGTGAACTGTAGGAAACAAAGAGACAATTGTGTCCTGAAAGTTTCAAATGCTTGCTGTGTGAACTGGGGGAGTTGCTAGAGAAATTGCCATGAAAAATGGTTTAAAATGGTGCTCCTACCGTGAAGTTACAGTTGAAAGGAAAAAAAGTTGTTTTGCAGTTTAAATTTTGCCTGTTCGGTGATCGTCGTGAAGGAGAAGAGCACGAGAAAAGAGAGAAGCTCATTTGCATGGCATCGAGTGATTGGTGAGACTGCAATCAGTCCCGCCCCCAAGCCGGCTTCAGAGTGCTACCCAGTGTTCGAGAGGGAGAGAGCGAGTGGTGTGTGAGATGGCTAGCCAAGAGGATCATCACAGCGACTGCAAACATTCTAAAAGTTATAACAACAGACTTTTTTGTGCAAAATCGGGCTTAACCCGTATTCCAATCGACTGGGGAGAAAGTTTGGTGTTCGTAGGGACTATCGGTGGGATCACTAGGCTGTTTCAACCCAAAGGCCTTCCAGGATCAGCTGTAGACCGAGAATTTACATCAAAAAGCCAGCTACTGATCCAGCGAGTACCATTCAGCAAAACTGAGCTCAAACTGTGTGTGATTTTTCAAAAGCCAGCTGGATCTTTGTGTAAACAGTGTGATTGTTTTGCAAAGAAGGACTGTGTAAAGTAATCAAACCGAAGCAAGAATTCTGAGCATTAGACTGTGAGCATGTATTATGGATTCAGCAACAGTGTAATTTTCTGAGCAAACAGAGAGACTGTGAGTTGTGTGAGAGGCTGCAACAAACAGGCACTCCTGTTCAAGAAATACTGTGGCTTTAGTGACTTTAAGCAAGTAAAACTGATTGAAAGCTAATGGTAAAGTCCTAGAAAATCATATAGATGTGCTGAGGAAGCAAAGCAGTGCAGTCTGTGCAGTTTGAGTAAAATTTATCAGTATGCAGTAAATTGGATGCGTAGTGGCTTGAGTCAGATGCCTATTGTTGATGCGCCAGGAGTGCTGTCTCTGCCATTACAGGGTGGGGCAGTAAAGTAAACACAGCAGCAGGGAGCCATTTTGTGAGACTGTTCCAAGTAGAGTGAACTCAGTGATAACAGTGAACTTTTGTGTGTTTTTCTACAATCATGGCTTCGGGATCATCCTGCTACCCGGATCATGCCTGGGCTATGATAGTTGAAGAGGTCACCAAGCTGAAAGAAATACAGAAATGTTTCTACGGTGGAAGTTTGCCTCCTCATGTTGCAATTCTCAGATACCCTGTGAAAGTATGCATAATGTGCCTCAAGGCTGGAAGAGACGTTTCCATGATTCCTCACTGTTCAGGGTGCTTAGAGAAGCAAGGTCTAACTAGTGCACCTAAGATTCTTTTGGCTCCCACATGGACAATGCTTCAAGATACTGCAAGCAGCAGCATACAGCACCAGGTTGAACCTGTTGGGGAGGCCCAGCAGAGTGTGGCACAAAGGAACAGGGTGTAGATGTACTGGCAGAGCAGAGTCCTTGTGATGTCTCCATGCCTGTGTCGCAGATGGACAGTGCGGAGGGAGAATCAGTGGATCCATGAGAGAGGGTCCTAGTCCTAGCCTTGCTGGAGAAGATGAAGTTCAAGGAACCCTAGATTGGGAGGTGTCTACCTCCATGCCCAGTGAAGAGTGGACTGTCTTGGGAGTGAGGACGACTGCTCAATCCTGGGCCTAGGTCCTAAGCAGGGCCCCGATTTTTCTGCGGCACATTGGAGCAAAGTTCTGCGACAGGGTTCTCATTTGCCACAGAACTTCTGCGGCACTCAACACCAATTTCTGCGGCAATTCTGCGGCACATTTTTACCCTTAATTTTTTTCCTTTTTTTTTTTTGCCATATCTGACACAGTGCACGCTCGTAACACAGTCATTTTATGGGTGTTTGTCACCAAATTTTCAACATAGCCAGTTTAAGACCTCTGCTCATGAACAGTATCACTGTGATTTTATTAATCTGTCCGGAACATTGATTTCACATACCGACTGCGCCATTCTGCACTACAAGGGTGGAAATACATTTTGGGTGAGATGTGAAAAATGACAGCTGTACTACTCATAAGACAGTGTGGTGAAATGGCAATGTTGAAACTCTGGAATGAAAATATTGAAATTTCGCGAACTTACGAGCCTGCGTAGGAACTGCGCAACGCACACTCGTTAAACAGTCATTTTATGGAATTTTTTCACCAAATTTTCAACATGGCCATTTCAAGACCTCTGCTCATGAACAGTGTCACTGTGATTTTCTTAATTTGTCCCATACATTGATTTCGCACACCGACTGCGCCATTCTGCGCTACAAGGGTGGAAACACATTTTGGGTGAGATGTGAAAAATGACAGCTGTACTACTCATAAGACAGTGTGGTGAAATGGCAATGTTGAAACTCTGAGTGAAAATATTGAAATTTCGCGAACTTACGAGCCTCTTGGGAACACTGCTAGCAACGCTCGTTAAACAGTCATTTTTGGAATTTTGGCACCAAATTTTCAACATGGGGTTTTGGGCCCCTTCTAGAATGATGTCACTGTCATGGCGTGTACGGTCCCGGACGGGTGATTTCTCGATACCGCGCAGTCACTGCGTTAAATCACCCTTCGAGCCCGAATAACGCCATGACAATGACATCATTCATGAGAAGGGGTCCAAAACCCCATGTTGAAAATTTGGTGCAAAAATTCCCAAAAATGCCTGAGATATGCAATAAAGTTGAACCCCTCCTATCTAGCCCATTATACAGCTTACCGGCATTTCCTCAGTTCGCGGTCGCCTTTGAAGAGTGCAGACGTGTTCCCGGTCCACCGAAGATCGTCGCGCCAGAGTCCGGAGGTAAGTATGGGGTTGGAGGGGTGTGGGGAGGCTGGGTGCGCAGTGGGTGGGTGCGGGATGTGGGAGGGGGCTCGGGAGGCACGCCGTGGGACAGTTTTTGTTTTACAGGAAAAAAAAAAACGTCGCAGGGACCGCTTGCCATGCTGGTGTGGCTCCCAGCGTGGCACAATGACTTTGGGGGCGTTCAGCCGACGGGGATTGGGCACCCTGTCGGCAAAAAATATATTGGAACGCTTGCCACGCTGGGGTGGGCTCCCAGCGTGGCACAAGGACCTGGGGCGCCCAGCCGATGGGGATTGGGCACCTCAAATCGAGTTGATTACCACGCTGGGGTGGGCTCAGCGCAGACGTAAGCATTGGGAGGGATAGTGAAGCCGACGGGGATTGGGCACCCTGGCCGGCAAATGAAGCGGACGTTGTTCCGCTGGCGGCCAATTCGCGGGTGATGGCAAATTCCGCGGATATTTCCACGGTTTGCCGCATCCCGGAATTGCGGAAAACTCGGGGCCCTGGTCCTAAGTGAGAAAGAGGAGGAGGAGGAAGAGGGAGCTATGTATCTTTATGATAAAGGTTCTAGTCCACAACCTCAGGCTCTTGCCTCGGAGGAACCAGAAGAAGTTGGTGACTCCACAGCCCTGCCCCAGAAGGAGGAGTCAAGGACCAGTTCTACGTAGCTTTAAGTATGCAACACTGGCAGAACCAGGACTGGCCGCCCCCAAGCCAGGCCAGGGGTCACAGACTGATGAAGAGTAGTAAAGAGGAAAGACTGGTTCATAGGAAGGCAGATGAGATCTATGGAATGTCCTTTCCTACCTTTCCTTGGAGAGTCTGGGGGGAGACTGAGAAAAACAGGAGAGCCTGGCTAGTGGAAGAGGCAACCAAAGACCTGCATCCAGGTGCAACTCGATATGTTAGAGACAAAGTGATACAAGACAATCTCAAGTTTTGGAAGGTGGGCAGGACACTGTTCACATACATTGTACGTTTTGTGGATGATAAGGGAAACAAGATCTACTATAATGTGAATTATGAGCGCCCAGACGAGGTAATAATGCTTGCACCTGACCCACTGTGATACTACTCTCAATGTAACCAGCATCCTGTGAATGTGCCCATGCCTACCAAGTGGAAAGTAGAGCAGTGGTAGCCAGTGTTGCCATCCAGTCATTGCCGTAATCATGTTGATCCACCGGTCTGGTATTCCAGGATCCAAAGGTGTGTCCAGATTCATCAGCCTTGCAGTGTGCCTTTCCAGTTCCATTGCCTGGCCTTCATAGATGATGTCAGCCAGAGATTACATCAGCCCAGCAGTTTCCAGACGTCCATCCTGTCATTTCAGGAAGATTTCCACCCAGTTGTATCCGAAAAATGCTGACAGGGAGAGTCTTCAACTGGAGATTCAGGTGCTGTTCCATTTTTCATTCTTCAAGGGACTGGTAAGTCCAGACTTTTCTTACCTTATTGACATTGCAATACACATCCTACACCTGGCAGACTACAGACTGTTGAACTGTCCAGAAAGGCTCTCCCCTTTGGACTACAGTATGTCAAAAACTGTGCTTCACCAGGCTCCAGCCCAAGAGAGACTCTTTCATGGACCTTGCCTTCGGGCACTGTTTGTCACTAGTTGGGACATTTAGGGCTTTCCATCCCCAAAAGGTGTATTGTACATAATGCTGATGTTTTCTACTTTTCTACTTTTTCTAAAAAAAAATGTTGGGGATTCTCCAGTGTTTTGATGGTAAGGGTTATGGTCGTGTACTGTGTTTGCAGATTTGGGGTGTGTTTTTGTCTCTTTTCTCTTTCAGGTGGATCCTGATGAAGATAGAAAAGAAGACAAGAAGAGGATTGGAGGGACTCATCAGAGTTCCTCTGCTTTAAAGTGTTTTTTAAAGTACAGTGTAGTTGTTAACATGTGTTAACCTCTTTTCCTTCCACAGGTGTAGTTGTGGGGGAGTGTGGGAGTGTAATGCTGGTGTATAGTGTTAGCTCCGGGGTGTTTGGTTTGCAGGTGTCCAGGGATGGGGGGAGGTTCCCCTTGTTTGGGTAGGTTTTTGGTCAGATAGGTTTTCCCTAGAGGGCTAGGGGGGGTAGACAAGCGGTGGTCCTGACTGGCTGTAGGGGCTGCAGTACTGGTCTACTAGGGCTTTGCTCTGGACAGTTCTTCCATGGTCACTGGTTTCCATAGTAAGATCATAGTGTAGGGGGCCAATGCATCAGCCAATAGCCTCTGGGCCCTTAGTGTTGCCCGCCTGTGCCTGGCACATGGTAGGAGAGGGCCTGATCACCCCTCTATGTAGGTACCACATAGGGTAGGATGGCCTAGTGCCGGGTAGGCAATGACTGGGGAGAGTCATTTTCCTGGCTGAGGGTGGGTGTATAACCCCCTTGTTCCCAGGAGTTACTAGAATCACACTTAGAATCAGTTGCAGGAAGGGAGAGGCAGCTAGTGTAATGCCAATTAAATGGATTTCACAGTGTCCCACTCTGTTTTTCAGTCTCAACTGAGCTGGAGTGATGATGTCACTTTAGAACTGTCACAGCAGCATAAGCCACATTGGAATGCTAGCTGGGGAGAGTGGGATAGAATGTTGAGTTAGAGTTCAGTAGTCTGTAGAGTGGAGTGCCAGGAGGAGGCTGCAGCTAGGCAGCTCCTCAGTTTTTAGCTCTGTCAGAGAGCTACCACTGTAGTTTGTTCTCACCCTAGAAGAATAACATAGAAGACAGAGAGCAAAGTGGTGGAAACCGTCCCAAGTGGGTTTTCCAGTGCCCCATCCCCAGAGGGATGGGGGGTGGGAATTACAGGATTCAAGGGCAATCCTCTGGTCCAGCTTGGACTGTGTTGCAGCTGCCTGAGATTCAACTGCTCTGTGAGTATCTGTGACATTTGTGTGGAAAAAGTCTGGGGCACCTGCATTCCTGTGGTGAGTTTTTCTCTGACAAAGGGACTCTGTCACCTAGACTGTTTTCTGTTTAAAAGTGTCTGCCTGCTATGGGGTCCAGAGAGACTTGCCAAGTACAGAACTTTTAGCCATGTCTGATTTAAAAGTGCTTGCTAAAGTTGGGGTCTAGTGAAAAGACATTGCCTATTACAGAACTTTTAACTTTATGACACCTCAGAGATGTGCAATGTAGTTTTCTGTGAGGGTGTTATTAACCAGATGAATGGCTGAGTATAAATTTGGAAGCAAAAGGTGGGAGACCCCCCACTGGAGTAACCATGTTTACCTCTCCAGGTTCAGTTTGGGCACCTTTGTTTTCTTTCAGTGCATTTGGCCAGAACCTGAAGAAAACAGTTTACCCAGACGTGGGTTTGAATTTTCTGTGAGCCTGTATGTGCTGTTTGGTCATCGAGGGTGCCACCAGTAATTCCTCATGAAATATGGGAAAGTCTCCTAGTACTGGCCGAGGGTGCCTAGTCAAGGGAAGTGTATCAGTTCTGGCTGTGTGTGCCAGTCTCCATTTTCAGAACCAGAGAGTGTTTGCTGTTTCCATTTTCAGAACCTGAGGGATTACTGTGTTTGTTATCTGTACCTCAGTAATCTGCATTACCAGTAGGAGTAGCCCTGTGGGGGTCCATATTCGCATTGTGATTATTCTCTGTGTATTTGAATAAAAGCCACACTCTAGAATCCCAAACTGGTTTGGACAGTACTGTTATTGCTTCCACTGTGTCTGGATTTACTTGGGTGCCCCAGACCAGAAGTACAAACCTAGCATAATTGTGAGCAAATGTTTTCTCCCAGGGACCCAGGTTGATGACCACGGTAAATTGTCCCCCCAGGTGCGAGCCAGGTAGTTGCCACACTTGGTTTGCCTGTCTCAGGATGGCAGGCTCCGAAGTAGATGAATTGGTAAACTGAACTGCTGTAGTGACAACCCCATTCCTCTTGTTGGTGCCATGTGTGAGAGGAGCAGCCCTGCTAGTTGAACAAGGGGGGTCGGTGGGGGTGGGTTACATGAGTAAGTCCCGTCCCAACAGCTAGAAGGCTGGTGACCTAAAGGGTGAGCCGAAGTGATGGTGGCTAGAAAGATGGAGGGCTGGAGAATGGTGCCCTAAGATAAACTGCAGCCTTTGAGTGAGAAAGAAGGAGGCCTATGGAGAGAAGCAGGAGCCAGAAGGAAAACAGGGGAACAGGATATTTGGAGCAGAAAATGCCAGCCTGGCATCATCAGCTCCAGGGGTATGGTGGGGATGCTTGCCTGAGCTCCTAGGGGTGAGGTCACTTGTCATGGCCACAGCTCCTAGTAGGACTTAGGTCTTGCTAGGTGAGAGAGATGGATGAGTATGCCCCATTTACAGGTTGCCCGGAGAGCCCCAGACCGGTATGGAGTCGAGCACCGACTCGAAAAAAGGGAGAGGTGAATTTTTCTTTTCTGCTGCCTACATTTTTAAGGTCTGCTTCAGCCACAGTTACGCCCTGAGCGTTGGCTTCCTAGTTTGAAACAACCACCTGGAATCGACAAACTTCTGATGTGTCCTTCACAGTCCAGAGCACCAAGTTTTTGATGTGACCTTCACGGTCCAGGGCTGGTTCCATCTAGGTGCTCCTACAGTGACTGTTTCTGTTCCATGGAGTGACTGTTCCTTTTTTCCTTTTGTAACCCCTAGGTGGCACTATCACAAGGGATACTACTTCTGCCTACATGACTAGGCACAGGTTGTGGGGCCTGAGCTTGGTGAACGGGTGCCTCCACCCGGAGGAATGGTTCTGGGGTAGCGTAACTGCTGTGGGTATAGTCCTCCGGGACACTATAACCCCCCACTAACCCTTCTAGTGGTCCAAACAGATAAAACAATTACATATACCATATAATATCAGTCTTGAACCCACACTCAGTGCATGTACCACCAGGACTGGATCAGCAGCAAAAGCCCTGGAGACCCCCTGTAAAATGAGACCTGCAATATAACAGTTCAATGACAATGCAATGTCACCCTCCACAAATGTACACACTAGCCAAGTTAAATGCAGAAAGAACAAAATCTGATTTATTTGGGGAATTACTCAGGGGTGGGGCAGTAAATCTAGCATGTGATTATTTGATCTAATTGGTTCAGGCTGATATGGCATGCACTAAGAGTCCTTCAGTCACAGTCACACACTCTGGGTACCCAGCTGTTATACAGGCTAGCCTGAAGCATTGCCCGGGGTAGGCCAGCATTGCAGCTGTTGTTGGGGCCCTAAGGAAAGAAAACAATTAACATGCACATCAACCCAGAATTTGTATTCTGGAGCTGGATGGCTCAGTTCGTTGTGATAAACCCAAATAATTAAATCAGATGACACACAATGCAGCTTTGTTGCAGGGAGCCACCCTGTTTGGTACTCACACTACCCAGACCAGGAGGCAAGACTGACGAGAAGAAGACCTCTGGATGTCATTGTGGCTTGCCAAGGGAAGCAGGGCCCACATGACTTACAGTGGTGGCTGATGCCTGTTCAATGGTGTTGAGCAGGGAGCCGAATCCCTGAGCAGGTCTTTCATTGGATAGGTCTCTATGGTGGGAGCAGCAGTCTAGGCTGAGGTGGTAGGGCCCAGACCAGAGCAGACAGCTCGGATTTAGTCCATTTACATGCTGGAGCAGCTTCCAGCTAGCATAACACATTTGAGGGTGGGGAACCAAATCGCAACCCACACAACACATTCAACAAACTTATGAGTAATAAAGCTATGTGCCACAGATCGGATGCTGAAGCTCTCTCCGGTACCTGACAGGCTAATCGTTTCTGGAGCAAGTCTTCTGTCCACACTCAGGCAAAATTCACTCTTTTCCAATTCAGGATTCAGGTCTCAAAAAAAATATTTGGATGCAGTCCGATTTTATTTGCACAAACTTCTTCACACTGGAAGATGGTAGCAGGCAGGCCAGACACAGCCTTCCCACCAAATCCCCGTGTTACCATGCAGCAGCAGCTGCTCGAATGGCTCGAGCTGTTCACTCTCCAAACTCCAAGCAAGCAGCTCTGGGATTTCTCAGTGATCTAAAAGGTTCGGTTGGTTGATGAATCTGTCTGTCACAGAAAGGGCTCACCCTCCAGGTACATTATGGCGCCAAACAATAAAAACTACAATTCCTACATAAATTCAATCCCACCAGACCTCTGGGGGCAGTCTCTATTTTAGATCTCCAAGGTTCTGATTGGTCCAACTCTGGCAGTCCAGAACCAAAATGGTGGCTCTAAGCAGAAAGTCCATGCTGCAAAGGAAGGCAGGTTAGTCAAACTCCTATATTATAATTATTAAAGCAGATAAACAGCAAACAGTCACAGATCCCAAAAGGGCTCCCTCTGCGCATATAGCGATGGCAGAATGGAGCAAAAATACCACTGAGCGGATCATGAGCCTTAAACCACTCGGTCCCAACCCAGACTAATTATCCCATATAAAATAGATACCTCTTAAAGAAACAGGCATGGAGGCTAACAGGTCACTCACATGCAGGCAATTAAAACCACTGCAGACACAGAACACCACTCTGGCAGTGGGCATTAGGCAAGCCCAGGAAAACATTTTCAATTCAATTCAATTATTTATTTATATGGCACTTTTCAACTACCAAGGTGCCTAACAAAACAATTAAAACAACTATAGCATAAAATCACATATATTATAGATATTATAAAACTGACAAACACTGTTTGAGTCATTCCCCAAATGCTTCAATCCATAAAAAAGGTTTGAGATCCTGTTTAAATCCCTCCACAGTCATGCAGTCCCGTAGCTGTCAGGGTAGAGAATTCCAAAGTGTAGGGGCCGCACGCATAAATGCACGGGCCCCGGAAGATTTTAAGCAAACCCTTAAAATCACTAGCAACCCCTCATCAGCCGAGCAGAGCAATCGCCAGGGCAGTAAGGGACTAGAAGCTCTTTCAGGTAGTCTGGACCCTGTCCATGTATGGCTTTATAAGTCAGAAGTCTGGAGAAGCTTGGCAGAAGACACCAGGAGGAAGGAGTGCTGTGTGACTGGACTTCTCTACTGGGACTAAAGAAGTAGAACTCTTCTACTGGGACCTTTAATTTAGGGTAAAAAACAAACAAAGAAAAAAAATAGTGTGTTTGTCTGAGTTAGTTTAGTGAATGGTTGTCTGAACAGTTATCTAGGTGTAAATCTCAGGTGGCTGAAGGGGCTTGATAGCCGTGCAATTTAATTACTTGTACAAAGATCTAGTAAGTAGGGGAAGTGGCTTAGCTAGAAGGAAGCTAGATATAAACGCTGCCTTAGAAAGATTCTGCCAGAAGCTTGGCAGAAGACACCAGGAAGAAGGAGTGCTGTGTGACTGGACTTCTCTACTGGGACTATATTGCCCTCCTTTCCTCCTCTCCACCCCCCAGCCAAAGCTAGTTCTACTTTTATAGGCACAGGATTTGACTGACAACAGGAACTTCCTGTTTGGGAGCAGGAAGTGAGTGATCACAGAGCCACCAAAGATGCACCATCCTAAAAGGGCAAGAGTGGCTCTCCAGCCCCCTCTAGCTGCTGGAGGTCTGCCTCTGAGCAAGTAAGGGGTCTACTGAGAAATATAGGATCTTCTTGTCTCAGAACTGGACAATCAGGAGTTTGAAAGGCACAGTAACAGTAAGTAAGTAGAGAGAGAGAAGGAAGGAAAAAACAAAACAAAACAAAAAAACAGGGGAAAGAGTAAGAATTCCAAACAATAGTGAAGGGGCCAGAAATAAGACATGATGGGAGTGGTGCAGTGCAGTGGCTGTGGAGCAGCAGTCTTCCGGGAGACATTCTGGAGGATGCGGTGTTGTCCCAACTGCAGGCACCTCTCTGGGCTGAGGGAGGAGGTTGCTCATCTCCAGGCTGATTTGGCCAGGATTTGTGGGACCTTCTCTTCCATTCAGGGACCACCAGGGCCACTGCCAGTGCCTCAGAGGTTGCCAAGAAAGAGGAGAGGTTGGACCAAAGTGGGCTCAGGGAGGGTGAGAGTGGTGGAACAGAGGCGCATCCCTCCAGCTGTACCTCTCCACAATTCCTATGCCATTCTGGTAAAGTGTGGTTCCTCTATGGAGGCACCGGCAGTGGAGACCAAAGAGAATGCTGGGAACCTCCACAAAGGAGACCCACAGGAGGGTGGCATGGGACCCCACAGGGGAAGGAAACAACTCCTGGTGGGGGACTCCATTGTTAGGAAGGTAGAACTGGGGGAGGAAGGAGAGAGGGAGGTAAGGTGCCTGCCTGGAGCCATGGGTTGGAGGGACAGGGAGTGAATCCTCAGGATTGCCGGAGTAGCTGCACAGGGGAGGGAGGGAGCTGGATGTCATTGTCCACCTAGGGACAAATGACCTGGCTAGGAAAGGGATCAGAGTAGTGCAGAAAGAGTTTGTGGAATTGGGGAGGGGCCTTAGACAATTAGCATGCATGGTAACCTTCTCGGAGGTGCTGCCTGTCTATGGCGTAGGAGAAGCTAGGGTGCTCCACACAATGGGATTCAATCAGTGGTTGAAAAACTGGTGCAGAGCTCAGGGATTTGGCTTCATTGGGGACTGGGGGTCCACCTGGAGTGATGCAAGCCTATACTGCATGATGGGCTGCATCTGTCCAGAAGGGGAACCAGGATCCTAGGTGATAAGTTTAAATGCTTCATTGGTAAGCATTTATACTAGCCAAGGGAGGGGGCACTGGAAAGGAACAGGGAAATCCTCACCCCCCAAAAAAGGTCACGGTAGTAAGTGTGGTAAACTCCAACATAGAAATGTCGATAGGGAGAAGGAAAGGGGTAAATGGAGAAAGTGGCAAGAAGGACAGGGATGGGGCAAAAGGAGTAAGACCATCAGGAAATGGAGGGTAATGAGTACCAATGCCCGTAGTCTGGGCAACAAGCTCCCTGAGCTGGTGGCATTGATGGAAAAGGGATGCCTGGATATCATAGCAGTCACAGAAACATGGTACACAGAGAACCATGACTGGGATGTTAACATACCAGGGTACATAACCTACAGGAGAGACAGGGAGGGGAGAAGAGGGGGAGGAGTAGCTCTCTATGTAAAGGAAGGGATAAAAGCAACTGAACAAAAGGGTAAACAGGGAGGAGAGCAGGCACTGTGGGTCACCTTGGAGACTGGAAATGGCACCAATCCGCACAGGGTTGGTACAGACCCCTCATGTCAGGGGAGGGAAAGGACAAGGATATGATAGAAGGCATTCTTAGGATGGCAGAGAAAGGGGAAATACTCTTGATGGGAGACCTGAATATGCCAGATGTTAACTGGAGCACATTTGCTGCAGCCACATCCAAGAGCAGGGCCATTCTGGATGCCCTACAGGTGGCATGCCTCAGACAGCTAGTTTTGGAACCCACTCATGAGGGAGCAATCTTAGACCTCATACTCTCAAATGGGGACAGTGAGAGAATCTCAGATCTGGAAGTGGGTTGCCATCTAGGAACAAGTGACCATCAAACAATGTGGTTCACGTTAAACTCAGCTACAGAGTCAAGTCATACAAAAGTGAGGGTAGTGGACTTCAGGAGGGCTGACTTTGGCAAGATGGTAGAGTGCCCCAGAAAAGCACTAGCAAACCAGCCAGAAGGAGGGGTGGAGCAACAATGGGGAATCATCAAAACTGCCATCACAGAGGCAACAAGCCTTTGTGTGAAGCAAATAAACAAATCAAAATGAAAGAAAAAGCTACTGTGGTTCTCAAAAGAGGTGGCGGGGAAAGTCAGGGAGAAAAAGATAGCATTCAGGAAGTATAAGAAAACACAGAAGGAGCAGGACAGAGAGCTGTACCAGTTAAGGCAGAAGGAAGCAGGGAAGGAAGTCAGAATAGCAAAGGCCCAAACTGAGCAAAAGATAGCCAACTCGGTTAAGAAGGGGGATACAACATTTTATTATGTAATCAGAGAGCGTAGAAAGACAAAGGGAGGGATAGTGAGGCTGAATACAATGAACGGTGGGTGGGCAGAGGGGGACAGTGAAAAAGCAGGGATACTGAATGAATATTTCTGTTCAGTATTCACAAAAGAGGAGGGGGAGGTGCCAAATCCAATTAACAGAAGCAGTCTTGATGGAGGGGTTGATCCCAGTCCTTTCACAGAAGAAAGGGTTCCGGAAGAACTCCTAAAACTGAAGGTGGACAAAGCACTGGGGCCTGATGGAGTTCACCCCAGAATTCTAAAAGAATTAAGGGGAGAACTAGTGAAACCACTGACTACCCTTTTTAACAAATCATGGGAGGATGGTGTGGTACCTGAGGACTGGAGGAAGGCAGATGTGATTCCCCTTCACAAAAGTGGGACCAAGACAGAGGCAGGAAACTACAGACCTGCCAGTTTAACCTCTGTGGTAGGGAAAGTGATGGAATCACTTCTGAAGGAAAGAACTGTTGAGTACCTAGAGGTCAGTGGGGCACAGGACTCAAAGCAACACGGGTTCATGGTGGGAAGGTCATGTCAGACAAATCTAATTGATTTCTTTGATTGGGTGACCAAAGTAGTAGACCAGGGAGGGGCTGTGGACATGGCCTACCTAGACTTTAGCAAGGCATTTGACACAGTCCCACACAAAAGATTAATAGTCAAATTAACCAGCCTGGGAGTGGGGCCCAGGGTGGTAGACTGGGTTAAACATTGGCTGGACAACAGGACACAGAAGGTAATTGTAAATGGAGTCCACTCTGAAGAAAGAGGGGTTACTAGTGGGGTACTGCAGGGTTCAGTACTGGGTCCAGTCCTTTTTAATGTCTTTATAAGTGACATTGCAGAGGGACTGGAAGGAAAAGTGTGCCTCTTTGCAGATGACACAAAGATCTGCAACAGGGTTGATACACAAGGAGGCGTGAAAAGGATGAGAAGGGACTTGGCAAGGTTCGAGGAATGGTCGGAAGTATGGCAGCCAGGATTCAATACAAAGAAGTGCAAAATAATGCACCTGGGAAACAAGAACCCAGGGGAAGATTACACAATGGGGGGAGGTAGTAACAACAACAAAAAAGGAAAGGGACCTGGGGGTAATCATATCAGATGACCTTAAGGTTAACAAGCAATGTAAGAAGGCAGTAGGGAGGGCTGGGGGTATACTGGGATGCATAGGGAGAGGCATCACCAGCATAAAACATGAAGTTGTTATCCCTTTGTACAGACAGTTGGTGAGACCCCATCTGGAGTACTGCGTCCAGTTCTGGAGATCTCATCTCTGCAAGGACATAGACAAGATAGAGGCAGTCCAGAGGAGGAGAACTAAAATGATGCAGTGTCTGCAAGAGAAGCCATGTGAGGAGAGACTAAAGGAGCTTAATATGTATACCCTTGAGGAAAGGAGGGAGAGGGGGGACGTGATAGAAACTTTTAAGTACCTCAGTGGAATTAATAAAGTCAAGAGGTAGCATCTTTCAGAAAAAGAGATGTGCAAGAACAAGAGGACACAATTTAAAATAGAAGGGGTCAGTTCAGGGCAATGTGAGAAGTAGTTTTCACAGAGAGGGCAGTGAATGCATGGAACAGCCTTCCTGAGGAGGTTGTGGGTCTAAAACTGTGGAGAATCAAGAATGCATGGACAGACATAAGGCAATTCTTGTAGGGGTAGGAAGAAGTAGGCTGTTGGTTAAGTAGGATCTGCGGCTTATCCTGTAGGTAGGGAAATGGGCAGACTAGGTGGGCCAAGCGGTCCTTATCTGCCATCAAAGTCTATGTTTCTATGTCCGACTTTGAAGGTGATTCACCACTGTACCGGCAGCCAAGCAGTTCATACAGCACCGGAGAGATATGACAGGACCGAGAGGGTTCCTGTCAATAACTGGGCCACAGCATTCTGCACCAGCTGTAAGCAGCGAATATCCACCCCCAGTAGCCCTAGGTATAGGACATTGCAATAATCCAGGTGTGAGGACACAACGGCATGGACCAGCGTGGGAAGGTAACCAGAAGGAACAAAATGCTTAACTCTGGAGATATTCCTCAGATGGTAAAAAGAGGATTTGATGACAGCCGACACCTACGAATGTAGTGTCAGCCCTTCATCAAAGATTACCCCTAGGTTTTGCACCTGTTCAGAGGTTGGGAGTGGTAAACTCCCAAGAAAAAGTCCTATGGGTAAACCCACCCCAAACCCCCTATCCGGCAACCCAGGTCCACCACCAGCACCTCAGCCTTTTCCGAGTTCAACCTCAACCAGCTCAAATTCATCCACTCCTGGATTTCTGAGAGGCAGTTATTAAATACTGAGAGAGCTCTATCCTGGTCAGGTGCAAAAGAAAGGTAGAGCTGGGTATCATCAGCATAGCTGTGAAACCTCAGCCCATACCTTCTTACAATGTCTCCGAGGGGTAGCATGTACACTGTGAACAACATGGGGGATAACACTGATCCCTGAGGAACCCCACGATAATAAAACTGGGTCAGAAGAATAAATCCCCAACACCAACCTCTGAGTTGTTCTGGTAAGGAAAGATGTAAACCACCTGAGGACCGTACCTGACAGGCCACAGGTGAACCCAAGGCGACCAAGCAGAACCCCATGGTCCACAGTGTGAAATGCTGAAGAGAGATCTAGAAGAACCAAGATGGAACGGTTCTTCTTTTGCCTTCAGGAGATCATTGAGCACCCAAACCAGTGCCATCTCAATACTATGCCTCTTTTGAAAACTGGACTGGGGAGAGGTTCATAGATATCATGAATGGCCAAATGGTTCTCCAGTTGTATGGCCACTACTTTCTCGATCACCTTCCCCAAAAAGGGGAGGTTCGAGATTGGTCTGTTGTTCGTATAGCAATCTGGGTCCAACTAAGCTTTCTTCAGGAAGGGTGTCACCACTGCCTCCTTCAGGGAGCTAGGAAACTCACCTGTTTCCATTGAGCACCAGACTATCTGTGCTAGGACCGGACCAACGATGCCACTGCGACCCAAAATCAGGATGGTTGGTCCTGGGTCCAAACTAGAGCACGTAGGGTGCATACTCTGGACAATCTGCATGGTATCCACAAACTCCAGCCAGTTGAAGGTACTCCAGGAAGGTCGAGGGGCAGTGACCGAACACCGATTCAAAGC
Source organism: Neoceratodus forsteri (assembly GCA_016271365.2). NCBI lineage: Eukaryota > Metazoa > Chordata > Ceratodontiformes > Ceratodontidae > Neoceratodus > Neoceratodus forsteri. Next base: position 1,652,599,900 of record CM028131.1, on the reverse strand, counting down.
AACATCCATAGAGTGTGCCGGTTGGAGTTCTGCCCTGATGTCAACCACCTTAGCCGCAAAGAATAGAGCAAGCTCGTTGCACTCAACTTGCGAAAACATTTTTCTAGCCTGTAGACAGGCTGAGTTGCACAGTCTAGCCATGGTTCGAAAATGCTGAGCTGGTCAGGTCTGAGTGGCCGCAATCTCCCCTGACAGGAACTCTGCCTTCTAATGGGTGATTGCAAATTGATAGGCTTGATAATGGTCCATCAGTCTAAGGTGATTGACATCTAGGGCGGATCTCCACCAGCAACGCTCTAACCTTCATACTAGTCGCCGCATCTCCCTCAAGGACCCATCAAACCAAGGGGACCGAGGGCGAGGGGAGAGAGGATGAACTCGGACAGGAGCAACGACATTCAGGGCCGTAGAAATGGCCTTGTGTAGGCCATCACTAGGGCTTCTGGGTCATCGTTTGCCGATGGAAGGACCGATAGGTCAAGCACCGCCGCCAGGCCTTCAGCGCTTACATCTGGGGGGGGGGTGTTACACTTTTATGAATTACTGGGGGGGGGGTTACACTTTTATTAAGTGTTCATTAAATGGGATCCCTAGTTCCTGCCATTCTGGATTCAGCCTCATTTGTTTGGATGAACTGGTTTTGGCTAATAAAATTTTGCCTCCATAGCCCAGCACCCTAGGATAGAGGGCACTCCAGTTCCAGCAAGACCTGGGGAATCAGGCCGAACAGGTATGTGTCTTATTCTGCTGTATGCCCTATTGCCCCCCAACTTTCAGCATCATACCCCTAGACACAGGGGGAGGGGGGCTACAATAGTGTACAGCTAGCCTACACTCAAAAACAGCTTCACATTTTTGTTACACTCAGGGTAGGGTAGCAGAATCGGGTAGTATTTCCCGACCCAGCTACCCGTTTTTCACTAGGTTATTTTTAGAGTAATTTCAGGTAGTCTACAGGTACCCGCGGGTACCATTTCTGGTCGGCATACCTCTCAACCGTCCCTGATTTTGCCTCAAAATGTTACTCTGTCCCTCCTACAAATTGTGTTTCCGTGACCAAACAGTTGGGGTTGTAAGTACAAAATAATGTCAAACATTAATGTTACAGAGTTGTTCTTCCTTAGAAAATGCATTTTACACTAAGCCTCTTATTCTACCAGCTTTCAGAATGGATATCCCTAATTTTGAAGATGTGTCCCTGATTTTGGTACCTTGTCCCTGATTATTTTAAGTGTTGTCCCCGATTTATGAGGCAGGAGGTTGAGAGGTATGCTGGTCGGGTATTTCAGTACCCGCCCATGCCTACTCCAAACCTTGTGGAAACAATTGCCTTGTTGCCTTATACAAGTTTAGTTTTGATTTGACAGCGTAGAATATTATGCATTTCTGCTTTAAAGTCCAAATTTGTAGCACCTTCTCTGTGTGTGCAGCACTTGTTTTTTCATGAGGGTCACAGCAATTGTGACTGGTAAAACGAGGGACGTCCCTGGCAATCAGGGACAGCTGAGAGGCATGGTCGATGACGTCGCGTCTGCCTTTCAAGTCATTCATTGTGACCCAGCAAGCCAAACAACATGACATTTGCGTAACAATACCTCTGCGGCTGGGCACGACCGAGTCTACCACTCGCTGGAGCCTGGATCGTTCAGAAGAACGCTACCCCGCGTCTCTCGCTTTGCCCCGGATTGGTGGCGGAGCCACAAACGCGGTGGCATGGGAACGGATGATACATGTCATTAGCCACAGATGAAATGGGAGCTCGCTAGCCATTTTGCACCGCCCACAGCCATTTCTAGGGAAAATGCAAGCAGATGGCTCGTCTTGAGGCCACTTTGCCGCCTCGATTCTTGACTAGGATAGGGCAGCCGGCACACATTGAGCAGGGCTGGGCTCATTTGACCCCCATACGGAACAGCACTGCGATCGAGCCCCGCTGCTGCAGCTCCTGACCCTTTACCCATCTCAATCGAGTTGCTGCTTGCTTACTGTTGCAGGAAGTGTGGTGGGTGTGGGTGGTCCCAGTGCAGCTCAGCTGATCCGTGATGGGAGGCGGAAGTAGTAGCTCAGCTAGATCTGCTGTGCCTCTTGCCGCCAGTCTGTTGCATACAGTTCTCCATCCCACTCGTCTGTTACAGGAGTAGGGAGCGCCTGGAACGGGGAGCCGGTGGCACAAACTTTGGGTTGTAAAGCGAGGACGGAGTGTGTTTCTAGGGCGGTGCAGCCTGGCGGACGGAGCACGGCTGATGCCCACCCTTCATGCCGGAGTGAGATGAGCTCAGCCTGGGAACGATGGCAGCGAAGAGTTTGAGCCGGGCGGCAGGAGAAAGAGAGGAGGAGAGCGAGGAGCTGGACCGGTCCTTACAGCTGATGCTGCAGGCCATCGGGGAGGAGAGGAACCGGATTAGCATCAGGCAGGAGATCAGTGGGCTGGGTGAGTAAGGAGGGGAGAAAAAAAATTGGGAAGGGAGGATGTGCAAACAATGCCAACACATTGCACTAAAGTGTCTCGGAAATTTAAAGGGCCACGCAGCACACTGAGAAGGTTTTGAATGCCGCCTTACCCTGCTGGTGATCCTCAAAATGCGGTCTGAACATAAGGTTTATGGTAGCAGTGCTAAAATAATCCTATTACTGCCAGTTATAATATAAGAGGTTTATTTCCTGTGTGTGGGTTTGTTCCGATGTACATGAGAACTGCCAGAGGCAGCATGCCCAGTAGACAAGACCTGTTTCTTTTTCTAGTAATCTGTTGCAGCTAGCTGAGCTTTCAGTGTAGAGTAATTAAAACAGTGAGGTGGATATGCAGTTGAATTTGAGTGCAATTGGAACTCAGAGATGGGCCTTGCATTGGACAGCACCTAATAAAAGCCCCAGAATGTAGACTGACCTCTGTCTCCTGGCTCTAATTGCAGCAAAGCTTGGGCAGACTTGTGCTTTGTCTCAGTCTTTCTGTGTCACATTCTTCTACCTGCACTGCTGATTCAAGCAGACACTGATATACATCTCTGTTAAGCGAGAGCCTTGCTCCTCAATGGCACTGAAGTGCTCCAATGATTTTCTGCACCATGTTCATATTAGTAGTCCAGTAGAAGTGTTGGGGCATGACTGTTAGAACTCCCACCACCGAACTTCCACTTCTCAAGAGGATAACAGTATTCCTTACATGTGATAACAATAATACAGTTGTTGTTTGACACTACAGACCAAGGCACTTGGAAAAATATCATTTTTTCCTTTATGTCAGAGCCTCCAACATTCCTGAGTTGAGGTGTCTGGATTCAGCTATAAGCCGAGATGTTGTTTGATGCATGTTGATTATCCTGAAGTGTTTGGGTTACCACCTGTCCTGATCTTGTCAGGGCACTCCTAATTTAGGTGACTGTGTCCTACCAAAAACAGGAAAAATGCTCAATGTCCTGATTTTGAACTAGGAAAAAAAGTGTTTTCTCACTTGCCTTGAGAAGTTGTAGAAAACTACAGTACAATAAATAAAGTACCTCAGAATGACGGGAAACGATGTGAACAACGCAACGAAAACACTTTGTCTTAATTATGGTTACAACATGAGTCTGAAGTGGCCGAACTTACATTTTGTCCTGTGAAAAAATAATGTTTCAGTATGAAATGTCCAGATTTGGGCTTCTTAAAAGGTGGAAACCCTAACATTGTGGTTGTTTTCAGTTATCATACAAATATCAGAATTCCTATCTTAAGTGCGTTAATAGTCAGGAAGGAGATCAGTAAGGCTGGCAAATGCACCTGATGTAAGCATCCTGAATTTAGTTTTTTTTTTTTTTTTGTGGCAGCTGCTGTTGTTGTAACTTTTTCCCATGTGGGAGGAAGCAGTAATTCATGTCACGGTTGCATACTTCAAATCTGGCAATACCAGTAGTTGAAAAGAAAGATCTTTTTCTGAGATGCTGGATTACTGATTCTTTTTTTGGCCTGTCAGATGGCGTATGGAATAAAATGCATGTAATGTGTGCTGTCTTATTGTGGTATTTTTTTAACTACTGTTAGTGGCTCAATATCTTGTCTTTTGATTCTGGTGCCTAAAGAAATGACCTAGATTCTCATCCTCCACCAGGAACATGGGCTACTAACCCAGTACTGACACTGTAGTGCAACCGTAGGGGGTGCTGGACTGTTGAGGTGCTGTCCTTTTAAATGAGACCTTGACCCGAGGTCCCTTATGCTCTTTTTTTTTTTTTTTGCTTTATTAGTAAACAAGGTTAAACAATGAGAATCAGAAAAGGAAAAACATATTAAACCAAAAACATTAGTCTGATGCATGGGAAACAAAAATAAAATTTATGAAAGCAAAAAAAGAATATAGGCAAGCTAAACAGGTACATTTCAGAAAAAAAAAAATTTGTATATTTATACGTATAAGGGGCTCTGTAGAGTGATAATGGATTATTGAGCATATTAAAATCCTGAGAGAAACCTGATAAATGGTGCCCAGATTGCCTCAAATTTGGTCGCCTAATACTTGTAGTAATAGTGAATCTTTTCTAGTTTATAAAGATTTATCATAAAATTTAGCCATATATTAACTTAGAAACATAGAAGCTGTCAGCAGAATAGGACCTTCTGGCCCACCCAATTGGCCTAAGGTCCCTACCTACTGTGCTGCCGTAGACCCGAATTAATAATGTGGGGGATTATTATCTTTCTAGGTCAGAAAAATACACTTTTTTGCCATAACAATCCCCAATGAAAGCAGTTTTCTTTGTTTTTGAACTACGAAGATCTCTACGATTCCACCCCATAAGATAGGAAGGGGGTTCGAAAACCAGTTTGATTGTAGTGGCCTGTTCAAGATTCCTTATGCTCCTCTCTGGTTGCTGTCCTGGTGGAAGTTAAAGAGATCTCATGATTTCCAGCACTGAAAGCACAGTGGTCTTAAATAGAACTCATTTTCACAAAATTCCCTCCAAATGTGAATTTCAGGTTTCATTAAAATGTGAGCTTTCTCAGTTAGACTTGATCTGCTCACGTTGCGTATTTGTGCCATGAAGTCATACTCCTGTCATTATGACATCACATCCGGTTGCACTGAAAATTATTCTGATGTCCCAAACAGAAAATTATGATTTTAGCTGGCCCGTCAGTGTAGCAGTAATGTGACCGCTCGTGACGCCAGAGACCTGGGTTCAGGAACGAGCCTTGGTCATCGGAGGGCTGACTGAGGGGAGGAGGAGTGAGCATCCCACAGGACGCTGTCCTCCTCCAGGGAGGGAGGGTAGATCACTGCTGCCACATAACCACCACCTGGGTGACCACAGGGTGGCAGTGCAGGCGCAGGCAGGGGTGCATTTCTGGGGCTGGGGGCTCCTGATTGGCTAGACAGATGTACACGCTCATCATGATCATCTGCTTTGGCCAAGCACCCCCACAGCAGGAAAAGGAAAAAGCAGCTGAGCCCTGTAACAGCTCCAGGCTGTCCATAGACCCTGCACCCCACTGACCTAGGGACACTCCATGGGCACCAAAGTATGCTTACTGAGGGACCTGGTCCAGCCTGAAGTCCTCCATCGTGGGGATGGGATACCACGGGACTACACCAATGTAGCCAGGTAAGCCTTAGGAGATGGCAGGGGAGACAGGGTTGGGGCCACCTGAGATGGACTGATACCAACTGGGGGAGCATAAACAGAATGTATTACAAAAAAAAAAAGATAATGATTTTAGGACAGGAAAAACAGCTGCAACAAATGAAGTCTAAGGGGCAAAGTTCCTGGTTGTATGTAAAAGTCTTTATTAATACAGAATGAAATGTCCTCAGATTAAATTCTGGAGCTACCTGTCCTCAAGAATCCAGTGCGTAAGAATTAGTGGAGTCATTTCCTACCCAAGAGACATAACACTGGGAGTCTCCCAAGGGTAAATTCTCAGTCCTCTGCTGTTCAGTGTAACCATAAACTCCCTCCCCTCCGCATGCCAAGCAAAAATACTGCTATATGCTGACAATGCAGTCATCACTGTGTCAGGTAGTCAGCAATCTGCAGTAACACAGGGCCTACAGGATAGTTTTATAAACCTTGAAAACTGGTTTTCCCATAACAAACCCCTACTCAATTATAAAAAAAAACAAAGACTATGAATTTCTCACTGCCTATTAATAAAAAAAAGTCCGGCCTCCTGATCATTCGTACCAAAAAAGGTGACACTCTAGAATAAGTCCGGTACTTCAAATACCTAGGCGTTCACCTAGATGATACATTATCCTTCTCAGTCCACATTTGATCACATAATCAAATCAGCAAACATCAAGCTCGGACTCCTATACCACAACAGGCAGGCTGTGACCCCTGAGGCCCTGAGCATAGTGACTAGAAACTTGGTGCTCTCCTCCATTGACTATGGCCTGGTTATCTACAGTGCTGGGAGTGACACGGCCTTAAAGAGCTACTGACACCACAATGAAAACTTTAAAAAACATGATAATTATGTACAATTCTACTTGCATTCCATTTATGTGCCTTAGATTTCCCCTCCACACTATTTATTACTTTGGAAATTTGCATGAATATGTGATCTTTATCCCTTAGAGTTCCTTTAGAGTTGATCTGCCTCTACAGCTGACTCCCTACTTCAAGTTATAATCCTCTATTGTGACATCACAGTCAGTTGCCAGGAGAGTAACTGTGATGTCACAAGTAGTGCATTATGACATCAGGTAGGGAGAAAGCAACAGGAAAAGATAAACTCTTCAGGAGCAAAGAGCCTATTTTCCTGCAAGTGACCTCAATAATAAATAATGGAGAAGAGAAATACGGCCTTAATGTGAAAAACAAGGTAAACTGTGTCTAAATATTATGGTTTGTTAAAGTTCTCCCGAAGGTGTCAGCTGCTGTTTTAAAAAGAGTTAAAGTGCTCATGAACAAAGCTTGCAGACTCGTCCTGGGAACGCCCAACTTGACGCATACCTGTAGACTTTACTCAGATACAGGATGGCTCCCCCTGCACCTAAGAGTAAAATATCAGGTGTGCCTAATTGGGGGGAAAAAAGCCCTGCTAGGTCTCATCCCTGTCTCCACGACTGGCATATTCCAATGCACACTCTCTAACAAATCAACAAGAAGCACTGCAAAGGGTGTTCTCCATGTCCCCTTCAAACGTACCTCTTTTGCACAGTGCTCGCTATCCTATAGGGGGCCTCAGTGGCTGAATGAACTCCCAGCCCCTCTCATGAAGACCGCCCTTCAAGACTTCCACCCACCTCCTCACCTCCCCCACATCCATTCACTCCAGACAAAGTCTAATCTTGTCTGCTCTTCTCTAACTGTGCTGCACTCAGTAACCTACCCCACCTCCCCTTCTTACCCCACCCGCTTTCCCAACTGACAAAGTCCAACTAGACTGCTATTTCCCCCTTTCTTTGCACTTAGTAACAAACTGTTCATGTTGTAAAAACATTGTGTAATTGACTCTAATGTGTTTGTCCCCACTGTTATTCGTGCAACAGTTTCTGTATCATCACATTGTACTACTGTATAAGAATGTCAAGAATGTCATGTATTGTTAACCTCCTTGTGCATTATGTCTTGTTTATTTAGTTTTTGTTGACCGGGTAAGTGCACTAGACAAATTCTTCCTATTTTCAGGCACGACCCGGGGAGGGGGATACAGATGAATGCCAACTGACCTTGAACCAGATTAAGCTGTTGGTGGTATTTTTAGTGAATGAGGGAAATTTGGCCAGGACACTGGGGAAATTCCCCTACTCTTTTCGATAAGTGCCATGGGATCTTTAACATCCACCTGAACTACCACCAATCCAGGCAGATGGGACCTCGGTTTAACATCTCATCCTAAAGACGGCACCTCAGAAGTGCAGTACTCCTCTCATGCTGCACTACAGTGTCAGTACTGGGATAGTAACCCAAGTGCCAGATGTGGGAACTGAACCCACAGCCCTCTGAGCTCCCGGCCTCAGAGGCGAGTGTGCTACCTACTGAGCCACTGCCACTTCGATGCTTCTTGTACTGCGTTACGATTGTCTTGGAACCTTTGTAAAATAGCCTTACAGCTAAAAGGTATTAATCTGAAACTTAAATAAATAAATTTTATTATGGAATGTAATGAGAATTGGGTCCTGACAGTGGGTACTATAATTGTTTTGTAGATACTTGGCAAACCACTTAAGAGATCCCATGGCATTTACAAGAGAAGGGGATCTTCCTCTGTGTCCTGGGCAACATTCTCCACATCAAAAAAGAAGGCCCACCTGGAAATGACAAACGCCCAAGGAGTGGTTGCACTCGAGGTATGACGCGTCAGTTACATAGTTTAAAAATACAAAAAACAACAAAAAAAGCAGCACAAGTGGCTGAAAAGATTGACTGCAACAAAAGTTTATTACTGGGCTAGTAGTTGGAGTCAGTGGCACAAAACCTCCAGCGCTTCAGGACTGTAGTGGGTCCCTTGACACGGGGCCTGGTTAAACTGCATCTGACATGCCATACCTCGAGTCAACTACTCCTTGTTTGTTTGCTGGCTCCAGTCTTTTGTTCCCGCACCCACTGAGTCGATGTGAGTGTGCGGCACCTGTGCAATCCCACCTGGAAATGAGCTTATCACATCTTGGTGTGCCTTTCAGATCAAAACTTACAAATAAATAAATACAAATAGTAACCAGGAAAAGAACTCATTAAGGTACTGTAAAAGAACCTCTTACAAGAGAGCCCTTGGCAGCAACAGTATGATGTATAAAGGCACAAAATGTAATAGCTGTTCACAAATGCTTACTGTACTGCCAAGGTAAACAGAATTTCTTTGAACTTTCCTGGTGAGTTAGCCAAACTTAAGAAACACTGCTCCCCTACTGCAAGACATCATGGGAAATATTTGCAAGTCACCATGAAATAATTTTTCTGGCCGTGCTCAAGACTCATTGGATTAAGTAGCAAATTCGTATTCCACGTGAGATCTAAGATGCTAGCTAGAAAAAAAGCTGGTTGCTACTGTTAGGTTTGACTTTAGAAATCTTAAAAGTGTTGCAAAACTTGTTAAATATCTCAGAACTTTTTTTTTTTAACTTCTTATTCAGCTGTTACAGTGTTGCAGAAAACACCTTTCTGTTTTTAATTCCACGTGTCTATCCTAGGTTTTGCTGACTTATTCCTGCAGTGTGTACAGATGCCTTCAGCAGGATTTTCTGACTTCCTCGTGCACTTATTTATTTAGTTTTTATTTACCAGGTAGGAGAGCACTAGTCAAAACATTTACCTATTTTCAGGCATGACCCAGGAGGTTACAACATCGGGTCATCACAACGTATATCAATAGCAAGAGAGCAGGATTCAGTACATATTGTCAAGCAGTAGTACAGAGAAATAAACAGAGCAAGTGAAACAATATACAAGCCACAGTATGTGGAGGGCATTTTGCAAGCATGGTGCCTGTCACAGAATTTTGAGAGGTCAATTGGGGACAGTCATGTGTTCTGTAAAGAAACAGCAAAATTAGTCACTTCTTAATGTGAGATATTTAGATGAGTGCTTAAGGAACAAAACCAAAGCATAGAATATATGCAATAAACATAATGTTTTTGAACATTTTATTTCAGCAAATCCCTGTGCTTTAATGCTGCTAACTTCCTCTAGTTATTCTAATAAGCACTGTTCTTGGGATGTAATTAAAACTAATCATCACATGATGCGCGTTACAGCAGATGGAAACAAATGATTCAGGAAATTATCTTTTGGAATAATTTTATGTTGTAAAAAAAGATTGGCCTAACAGGGTATCAGGCTTGCTGGATGTGTATTTTCATAAAAAAAGCAGCAGAGGTCAAGTGATTATCTTAGGTAGTTTTCATGCTACATCTGTTACCTGGAATTAATTGACCCAAGTCTGCACGTTACCTGAAATTTACTGACGAAGTGTACATCTTATTCAAGTAATCGGAAAATTACTGCATGCTGCGGCTGTTACCTGAAATTAACCAACCAAGTCTGCATGTTATGCATGGCAAGTAGAATTTACTGACCAAGGATACATGTTGTGCACCTTACCTGAAACTGAATGCACGTTAACTGAGACTAATCAAACAAGTCAAATTAGTCGACTGGGTGTGTTGCATGTTATGCACGTTGCGTGAAATATACTGACCGATCACCAGAAATTTTAATGCTCTTAAAAACTGCCCCAGACTTACATGATTACTCTTACAATTGAGGAACCAGGTTTGCAAAAGAACTGCCACATTTACAATGGTTCTGGCCACTTCACGATTGTTTGTAGGGGGAAATATTTTCCAGAACTAGCCAAATACTAGTGCATATGGTGGATTTAAAAATGTTTTCCATCTGAAAATGCTGCAGAATGTTGTGCGTTCTGGCCCCCAAGTGAGGTGCAGTTTAATTTTGCTTTAGAATGAGTCTTTGAAAATCTATACCCAAAACTACTGTACATGTTGTGCTTCCACCCAACTACTTACTGACCTGGGGACCTGATTTCTAACATAAGGCCCACAACACGAGCAGCAGTGCTGTTTATGCACATACAGTGTACTGCTGCTGGCCACCAGAGCTAAACACAACTTGTTCTGTGCTTGAGACAGATTGCAAGTTTGGCAATAACTGTACTCCAACAAAGCCACTAATTTTGTGGGAGCGCAGGGTGGTCATGCTTGGGTATTCTCGCACTAGCCTAGTCCAAAAGCAGGAGGCTATGCTAGAAAGTTTCGGGGGGCACACAAACTGAATCTAGGAGTGCACTAAATTACACTTTCCCAGCTCTTCCTTCATTCAAAAAGCAATAGTTTCATGGGAATTTGGGGGGGGCACATGCTCCTCCCAGCCTTTATGGGCATGACAGCACTGCTAAAGGGGGGGGGATTGTATGGCCCTGTAAGTCTGTATAGCACTTGTGCTCACTCCTATCTGTACAAGACCACAGAGCGGGACCAATACAGGCCGTTATGAGTCAGTAGGGCAACAAGCACGAAGTCCACAAAACCCCATCTCCCCCACATCCTTCTCGTTTGCCTGATGGTGATACAGTGGTTGCAGGGGTGTAGCTGTCTACATTATGTGTGCCTCCCCAATCTGCGTGATGTTGCCAGGCCCCCCTTTCCGCTTGTAGTTACATGACCAGGTTAACAGTGCGACTCTGGAAATACCGGGGTGCTAGGAAAAGGGCAGCCAGCCCTATAAGAGCAAGTCCTTTTTATAATTCAAAGTTTATTGGCTTTTCAATTTAAAGGGACACTGTCAACCCCCTTAGGTCTCAAAGTGTCCCTAGTTTAAAAAAACATATTTTATGACTACCAAACTTCTGTAAAGATTGCTGATGTAGCTGGTAGTTTGATTCTGACTCTTATTTCCTTTAAAAAAGTAAAAAACAGACTGCCCAATATGCTGGTGTTATCACACCAAAACAGGTTTGTTTACATTCCTTGATCAACTCCAAATGCATCTTTCCTGGACTTGGGAACATCCACAAAACAGTCTAGCCCCTCATGATGCAGTGGGAGCTCAGGAGGCTACTGCCTTATGAGTGACTGCACTGTTTGGGTATATTTCTAATGCTCAGGAAGTATGCAGTAAGAACAGAACCAGGATTGTAAACAAAAACAAGGTTGTTTATAAATATACATTGCCGTGCATTTCAGTTCTACTAAGCAAGGAGACAGCAAAATAAACAGCAACGTCAGTGAAATTTAGAGAGGGGAAGCAATCATAAAATGTGGAGTTTCAACCAGAAATAATATAACAACAAACAGGTTGACAGTGTCCCTTTTTAAGACAACAGATTTTAAAAATACAGTTGATGTAAATGAAGTCAAAACAAACAAAACACTACAGCGTGATGAAAACAGGATCAAATTACCAAAAATACAACCAATATACAATAACACATCTAGTATCATTACATAGATGTATTCAAATTGTTCTTATAAACTAATATAGAAAGAACCTTCATGAGTGGGATAAGGATATTAAGTTAATAACTCAAGAATGTTATACATTGTGAGCACCAACATCCAATTAAATTAAACGTTATTTAAGAAAGGTTCCCATAACACTAGAAATCTGTCAAGCCTATGAATGTTCATATAAGCAATTCTTTCATAACTAGCTCTAATATATGTCTTGTAACCATTCCTTCACTGTCGGTACCTCCATTCTTGACCTATGTCTCAATATGATATTTTTAGCTGTGATGAATACAGCATGTAACCATAATTTCTGAGGAACGGTGAGATGTGTGAGTTTTGAGCTAATCCCAAGAACCCCAAACTTAGCTGTGCATTCTATTTTGTAGTTTGTGTCTCTTCCACATATTTGTTGGATATTCTTCCATAACTGAGCAATAAGAGGACATGACCATAAGGTATGAGTTAAAGTACCCTTGTCTGATTTGCATCTCTAGCAGGTCTCATCTTGAGCGAGGCCCAGTCTGACCAATTTGCAAGGAGTGCAGTGCCATCTATGTACTATCTTATACTGTGTGAGCCTTCCTTAAGCCTTCCTGCATGTCTTTAGAGTCAAGCTCCATATATCTTTCCATTCCTGTGCAGAGATATTGAGTTACAGTTCTTGCTGCCACGAGTCTTGTACAGCTAACAATGGGTCCAATTTGGAGTCTAATACCAGAGTATATAGCTTCTTGTGGCCATTGTTTGTTGAGCATATTTTGTCTAGAACATGAGCCGGAGGAAAAGAGATGTCCGCATTTATTTGTTGTCTAAGAATGTCACGTAATTGCAAGTACTTATGAAATTCAGTACGAGAAAGATTATATTTGTTAGCTGTTTGGAAAAAGACACACAACTAGCTGTGGATGGGTCTGCAATATCATCCAGGAATGTTATGCCTTTGGATTTCCAAAGAGGCCAATCCAGATTTTTTGTTGTTGATTTGTATAATATGATTACCCATAGTGGATAGTAAGGGGAAGTACCTGGGTTCCATTCTAAGGATGAGGCCATTATTTTCCAGGCCTTATGTGCCTGATTTAAATAGAATTAGCATTGAAAGGTTTGATAGTGTCAGTAAACAAAACTGCTCTAGGATGGCTTCTTTTTAACAGTGTTTTTTCTACCTGAACCCACCCTGGTGCATCACCTTCTTTGTTCAGCCATAATGAGTTTACGCATTGCGCTGCGATGAATATGTTGTGTCTAAGTTTAAAGCCAGGAAGACCAAAACCCCCATTCTTTCATGATTGTTGTAGTTTCAGCATAGAGATATGCGGTGATTTATTATCCCATAAAAATTTCCTAATTAAGCCTTAGAGTTTGTCATAATAATGAGGTGGAGTAGGAAAGGGTAGATCTAACAAATAATACAATTTTGGAGCTATTAACACATTAATTGCTTGAATTTTTCCCCAGAACGTCAATAACATTGTTTTCCATCTTGTGAAATCCGATTCCAACTTTTCCAAGAGTTTTGTAAAGTTCTTACTTATAATTTGAGATAAATTTCTTGGTATCGTAGTAACCCAACATATAATACCCTGTGACACAATATTAATGTTATTTTTAGTGAAGATGGTCTTATCTACCTCTTCTTTTAAGAATAGAATCTCTGATTTATCAAAATTAACTTTGAAGCCAGATATTGTAGAGAAATCCTGTATCACTGTAAGCAGAGCCGGAACCAAAGATTGTGGACTCGTAATAGAGAGGACTGTATCATCTGCGTGGGCAGAAATTTTCAGTTGACTACCAATTTTGGCTCCCATAATTAATTTATCTGACCTTATTTTAATCAGGAGTGGTTCCAAAGCCAATAGAAACAATAAGGGTGAAAGAGGGCAGCCCTGTTTTGTACCCCTAATAATCTGAAATTTGTCTGAGGAAAACCCATTGACTTTGACTCTTGCATATATTTCAGAGTATAGAATTTTAACCAAATTGCAAAAAAAGTCTCCTGGATTGAATTTATTTAGGATAAAAGTAAGATAGAATATCAAACTCCTTATTGGCATCTAGAGAGAGAAGAACCGGCTGTGATGGGTTAGCTTTGGCTACATGTATGACATGTAACAGTTTCTGGAATAAGTCAGAATTCCGCCTCCCTTGAGCAAAGCCCACCTGATCAGGGTGGACCAGTTTCTGTATAACAAGGTTATGCCTGTTTGCCATTACTTTGGTCAGACTTTTGCAGTCGACATTAATTAAGGAAATCGGCTTATAATTCTCACAGCGTGAGGTGTCTTTATCCTTTTTAGGCAGAACCATTATTGTGGCTTCACGCATAGTTGGAGGTACAGCATTTACGGAGGTAGAATTTTCATAAACTCTGAAGAGTGGGAACTAATAGTAGGGTAGTAGCCTTACATAATTCTCCAGGGTCTCTTTTTAGAGCAAGTCCAAAGAACACAGAAAGCCAGCACTCTGAGGAATTCAATCACAGGCTAGTTACAGAGAGAGCATTTATTACAAGCAAAAACAAGTGACCTGGAGGAACAGGGGTAGCCAAATCCAGTGGCCTTAGTCAGGGGGCCCCTTTCCACTTGGTCTGAGTGACCCATGTTGCCTTCACTGAATAGGGGCAGACAGCCCCTTTGGTTCTGGCTTGTTCGCACCAGCTTGTATTGCCTTACATGTGCTTAGCTGTTGTATTCTAGTTATGCTTCTTAAGTTTGCATATTATATGGTTATCTTAAATTTTGTCTTATTTTTTTCAATTATTTTTATTCCTAGATAATCTAGTTTGCTTTTTTTTTTATTTAGTTGTTTAACCAGGTATAGCACACTAAGCTGAAAGCTTTTTTACAGGAGCGACCTGGGAGCACAAGGAGGTTAAGTGACTTGCTCAGGGTCACACAGTATGCAAGTAGAAGCTGTGGGATTCAAACCCATGTCTGGGCTGCTGGATGTCACCAGATTTGCAGCTCAGAGCCTTAGACCACTGCGCTATACTGCCTCCTCCATCTTCTCTTCTTTTCTAGCTCTGCTGTGTAAATCTAATGTCTCAATCAACATGTCAACTCTCCTTTTGCTCTGACATTTATTTAATACATTGCTCAGCTTCAGTATACTGTCTGGGTTTGTCTTGTAATACCATTTCTACTGATTGTCACATTGTATACCGTACTGTTTTGTATTAATGGAATCTTCTGTTTTGTAAAACATGTATGTAATCTCCCAGGTAATACCTGAAAATAGGCATTTTATTGCCTAGTGCACCTACCTGGTTAATAAAAATGGAATAAATGTCTCCCTTTAATATCTCTGTCCCCATAATTGCAATCAGTTCCAGCACTGCGGTACACTTCCTGCAGCAGGGACGGGGGCGAGCGGCTGGTTCGATAGCCAAAGCCAGTACTGCATCTTGGTCCATCAGCATGGGGTGTGAGAATGACGGGTGCCCTTCCCTTCCTGGATCTGCGCCCCTCACCTCCTGTTACCTGTAGATACTGACCAGCTCTCAAAAACATTTGCACATGTAATATGACGGCTCCAGCACATTTTAAAACACTTTTTTGGGGTTGAAGCATGAAAGAATTTCAAGGGCCGTCACCAGAAGAGTTCTACACTCTAAAATCCCAGCCTCTCCCTACAAAACAGGGTACTAAATGAGAAAAAGACTGAGGTAGAACGGTCAGTGGGGGGATGCTGCAACAGAAGGTAAAGCCATCAAAAATGGAGAGCAATGAGTACCAATGCCCGTAGTCTGGGTAACAAGCTTCCTGAATTAGTGGCCTTGATGGAGGAGGAACATCTGGATATCGTGGCAGTCACAGAAACATGGTACACACAAAACCATGACTGGGACATAAACATACCAGGATACACTGTCTACAGGAGGGACAGGGAGGGTAAAGAGGAGGAGGAGTAGTTCTTTACATAAGGGAAGGAATAAAAGCAACAGAACAAAAGGGTAAACAGGGAGGAGAAGAAGCACTGTGGGTAAATTTGGAGACAGGCAGTGGCACCACAAGACGCACAGGGGTTGTAGACAGACCCCCTTCTCAGGGGGAGGAAATGGACAGGGAAATGATAGAAAGTATACTTAGAATGGCAGAAAAAGGGGAGATATTGCTGATGGGTGATCTGAATATGCCAGATGTTAACTGAGTGCAGTTGCAGCTGCCACTTGAAGAGTGCAGTTATTCTAGATGCCCTACAGGGGCATGCCTTAGACAACTAGTACTGGAGCCCACTGAGAGGAGCAATATTAGACTTGATTCTCTCAAATGGAGATGGAGAGAGGATTACAGATGTAGAAGTGGGTAGCCATCTGGGAACTAGCGACCATCGAACAGTATGGTTCACAATAAACACAGCAATAGAGTCAAGCCATGATACAAAGACAAAAGTACTGGACTTTAGGAGGGCTGACTTTGCCAAAATGGGTGAGTGCCTAAGGAATGCACTAGCAAATGGGCAGGAAGGAGGGGTGGAAGAACAATGGGGAATAATAAAAACTGCTATCACAGAGGTAACGAGCCTTTGTGTGAAGCAAATAAACAAAACAAGATGATGTAAGAAACCACTATGGTTCTCAAAGGAAGTGGCAGTGAAGGTTCAAGAGAAAAAAGCATTCAGGAAGTACAAGGAATCGTAGAAGGAGCAGGACAGAGAACTGTATCAGTTAAAGCAAAAGGAGGCTGGGAAGGCAGTCAGAACAGCAAAGGCCCAAACCAAGGAAAAGATAGCCAACTCAGTTAAGAAGGGGATAAAACCTTTATAGGTACATCAGGGAGCCAAGGAAGACCAAGGAGGATAGTGAGGCTTAATAAAGGGAGGGAGGGTGGGCAGAGGAGACTGTGAAAAGGCAGAGATACTAAACAAATATTTTTGCTCAGTATTTACAAAGGAAGAGGGGAGGTACATAAAACAAAACAGTAGTAACACGCTGGATACAGAAGTTGATACCAGCCCATTTACAGAAGAAAGGGTTCTGAAAGAACTCTTAAAACTGAAGGTGGACAAAGCAATGGGGCCTGATGGGATTCATCCCAGAATTCTAAAAGAACTAAGGGTAGAACTAGTGACACCACTGACTACCCTTTTAACAAATCATAGGAGGATGGGGTGGTACCCGAGGACTGGAGGAGGGCAGATGTGATTCCCCTTCACAAAAGTGGGAGCAAGGCAGAAGCAGGAAACTATAGACCTGTTAGTTTAACCTCAGTGATAGGGAAAATGATGGAATCACTTCTAAAGGAAAGAATTGTCGAGTATCTAGAGGCCAGAGGGGCACAGGACCCTAGGCAGCATGGATTCACAGCGGGAAGGTCATGCCAGACGAATCTTATAGATTTCTTTGACTGGGTGACCAAAGTAGTAGATCAGGGAGGGGCTGTGGACATGGCCTACCTAGACTTTAGCAAGGCATTTGACACAGTCCCACACAAAAGATTAATATACAAGTTAGCCAGCCTGGGAGTGGGTCCCAAGATGACAGCCTGGGTAAAGAATTGGCTGGAGAATAGGACACAGAGAGTAATAGTAAATGGAGTCCACTCAGAAGAAAGGAGGGTTACTAGTGGGGTACCGCAGGGTTCAGTATTAGGACCGGTCCTCTTCAATGTCTTTATGTTTACATTGCAGAAGGACTGAAGGAAAAGTATGTCTCTTTGCAGATGACACAAAGATCTGCAACAGAGTTGATGTACAGGGTGGGGTGGAAAGGATGAGAAGGGACTTGGCAAGGTTAGAGGAATGGTCAAATGTATGGCAGCTTAGATTCAGTGCTAAGAAGTTCAAGGTAGTGCACCTGGGAAACAAAAACCCAGGGGAAGAGTACACAATGGGGGTGAGATACTAACAACAACAAAAATGGAGAGGGACCTGGGGGGTAGTCATATCAGATGACCTAAAGATGGGCAAGCAATGTGAGAGGGCAGCAAGGAGGGCTGGGGGGATACTGGGATGCATAGGGAGAGGCATCACCAGTAGAAAACAGGAAGTTATTATCCCTCTGTACAGACAGCTGGTGAGACCCCATCTGGAGTACTGTGTGCAGTTCTGGAGACCCAATCTCCGCAAAGACATAGACAGGATGGAAGCTGTCCAGAGGAGGGCAACTAAAATGGTGCAGGGTCTGCACCGGAAGACATATGAAGAGAGACTTAAGGAGCTTAATATGTATAGCCTCGAGGAAAGGAGGGAGAGGGGGGACATGATAGACACTTTCAAGTACCTCAAGGGAATCAACAAAGTCCAAGAGGGTAGCATCTTTCAAAAAAAGAGGTGTGCAAGAACAAGAGGGCACAATTTGAAGATAGAGGGGGGCTCAGAGGTAATTTAAGGAAGTATTTTTTCACAGAGAGGGTTGTGGATGCATGGAACGGCCTTCCGGAGGAGGTTGTGGAGTCAAAATCAGTGGTGGAATTCAAACATGCATGGGATAGTCATAAGGCAGTTCTGGGGGGTGGGGGTAGGAAGAAGTAGGCTGCTGGTTAACTAGGATCTGCAGCTTATCCAGTAGGTAGGGAAATGGGCAGACTGGGTGGGCCAAGCGGTCCTTATCTGCCGTCAAATTCTATGTTTCTATAGTGATGTGCCTGAGAACGCAGGACAGCCATGTCACTGCCATTAGTATGTGTTTAACAATTTTTGCTGGAACAGACAAATTGTGTATGCAAAACTTTTAATATCTGACCCCCAGTGTATGTTTTAAAATGAATATCTTACCCCAAGTCTGTATTTTAAAAGGGAAATGATGAAAATTAACCCAGGGAGTTCAAATACTGAAAGTCTGCAACCCTTACCTTCCGTATTAATACTGAACATTTTATCAAGCTCTCTATTTGCTTTACTTGTCCTTGTGTTAGTCTTTAAGACCACAGTGTAAGTCACTCCTGTGCTCTTTTACTTTCATAAGGACAGCCCTTCTCTGCCTTGGTTATCAGTAAGGCAGTCTCTTGGTATGTATGTGTGTATGTATGTATGTATTTATTTTTAATTCATTGTTTATGCTGCTTTGTTGGTGTGGCCTTCCATCTCCAAGATCAAGACCGGCTCCCTCTCCCTGCATCACTGGCTCTTACCATCCTTCCTCTAACCCCCCATGGGCTTACAACCCGTGAAAGTGCCATGTCAGACTCAAACCTCCCATCTCCGATGGGAGCACGGAGGCAAGAGAATCTGGGGTAGGGAGGGCAGCCAGTGGTGGGAGGTGGAGCCCGATCTACCTCTGAACCATCCTGCTCACTTCCTGGTATTTCCATTTTCGGTCCCACGGCAGCAGGATATTGACTTGCTAGGGGTTCCAAGCGTGAGAATTCAAGTGTGCCGCATAAAGCCCAGCCAACATCTCCTCCACCATCACCAATGACCTCGCTGCACTACTGCCTGCGGTCACTCAGGTGGCAGTGTTGCAGTGGGGGATCATATATCCCCCCCAAAAGGAGGAGAGCATCCCTTAGGATGCTTCTTCTTTCTTCCCCTGTCTGGTCCCCAGAGATTCAAGTTTGTTCCTGAACTCGGCTCACTGGTGTTGCAATTGGTAGTGCAACTGCTACATCAACAAAGGCTGTCTCTTTGTTTTTAGAATTTTCTTTTCTTTCGATAGTAATGCGCACAACTGGTTGTGACCTGGACTGAATTTGTACTTGACTATGTTAGTAAGATGTTAGCAGCGGCCTTGTTCATTTCAACTCATTTGTAATGTAAATTTAAAGTATGATATGTAAGAGAAATTACAGTAAAGACAGAACTGGAGCAGTTGGTACAGTAGCTTATAACTGTTAAATGTTTTTACCGAATATCAGCAGTAAGTCTCAGTCTTGGAGTCTCACAGAGTTCTAGGGGTTGTAGTCTTTTGCTGCACATTTCATTGCTATTCTATATGTTTTGAGCTACAGAAAATGACTACGAATCCCAGACACCAAACCAGCAAGCAGACACATGCTCTGTAAAACCACTTGTGTGTGTGTGTGTGTGTGTGTGTGTATGTGGGGGCGGGGAGGATGATGTCATTCTTATCGTAGCAGGCTGTGAGAAAAAGAAGCGTCACTTTATTGCACCACAATTCTGCAAAGTGCGCATTGCAAAATTGTCCGTAGTGTAGCAGAAATTGTAGCAAAGGAGTGAGACACTAACAAAGAGCTTCTTTTTAGGGAGAAAATGACATTGTGTACACCAACCAGTGGAGCAGTGGGTGGCCTCATATAAACGGTTATTAAGCCACTTCAGTGTCTGTTCCTTTATTCTTTCTGTTTCATAGCAAAAATCCATGGCTGTAGTCCATTTCTAGCACACCAACCTCTTGTTATAAATATTTTGTTTTCAACTTCTTCTGTCACAGGTGGCAGAACTTGAGTCTTTTTGCTTTTAAAAGGAAATCTCACTTAACCTCAGGTTTATTGTGCACAAATAATGCATGTTGCAAGTTGCATATTTTGAACGTTATGCTTATTTTTATTTATTTAATTTATTTATTATTGATTCGGATTACAAGTACCTTTGAGCTGGGAGCTCTTTTACAAAGGTTCCAGGTCAGAGGGTAATGAAGACAAATTCAGACAAAATGTTAAAAGGAGGACAGGGCAGAAATTACAGTAGGAGGGAATTACATCATTTTGAATTACAATAGGAAGGAGCTATATCATTTAGACTGCACGTTGTACAAGAAAACATAGTACAAATATTGAGGCAAAATCACTCAGAGTAATAATACACAGTCCACTGGTGTCCAAAAGGCAAGTAAGTTTCAATGTGTACAAGATACTTGGCATGAAGCCTGCGGGCAGAGCAGGTCAGCCAAAGGAGGCGTCATTAAGTAAAGGGGGGTAAGGAGGGTAGTAGGGCAAGAAAGTTATAACCAAAAAGTCCCTAATTATATTGCAGATTACTTATTGCAAAGACCGATATAAGACAGGTTGAAGTCTTCACATGGGGGTGAATATAATTTCATTCGCAGTAAAACTGTTATGGGTTAGTCATCCTTAGCTTACGTTAGTCCTACGGTTTGGAACTCTGTTCCTGCTAGTCTTGCACCTAAGTCAGGACTTATTTCATTGGTTCTCTGTACAAGCGATGAAGCCCCGATCATGCTTTCTGATATATGGAGTTGGTTGAAAGCAATCTGAGGATGCTGTATGTGGTTAAAGGTGGTTAATATTAGAGGGGGCAAGCCAGAGCATGCTTGAGCAAGGCTCAAGCTTTGTGCCAGGCTCGGTTCGACTTGATTTCTGTAAACAACTGAGAGCCAAGGTGAAGCTGAGCCAGTTATGGTCAAAGTGAGCATTTTCGACAGCCTGAGCAGTTAGTGCAGTGTTTGAAATGATCAACTCCTTTTCAGGGAACAGTCTGTAGTAGCCAGGGCTCAGCTCAAGTTTTGTCTCGCAGAGTCAAGCCAGACCCCTGATGCGGCTCTGGCTTGGCTCTAGGTGAAAAATTCCTGACATGCACACCTCTAGTTAATATGACATTGCATGGTGATCAATTTGTGAATTATTTGATGTCTAATTGTAATTTATATGTTTCTGTATTTTTGTTCATGTGGATCATTATTTATTGTCAGCAAGTCTGTATATGAATCTAGGAACCTGTTGCAAATGAGCTGCAGCTCAACGAGGTAAATTCTTTTCGATGTTTTGCGACTTGTTGTACATCCTTGAAAAATTGTGTTTTTTTTTTTTTGTATTTTGCTTGTACTGAAAACCCAGGTCCACCTCAAAAATGAGTACTGCTCAGCGATGATCACCTGGTTAAATAAAGATTTTGATTGATTGATTGATTGATTGTAACTAGACTTACTGCTACTAATGTTTAAAATTGTCAATGGAGTTTGGACTGGAGCATCTGGATCCTTCCTTACTGGATAACAGTGATACTGTATAGCAGGTATACATGGAATAAGATAGTTGGCCCAAATGATTTCACATCAGATGTGAAGCAAGTAATTACCTAGAACTAAACCTCGTTTGACCATTTCTGTTTTCGTGGAAAGCGGCATTAAATTTGCAACGAATAGAGAATTTCTGACCTAGCCTGCTGCTTGCCCTTATGGAGTTACCACATAGCTTTTTCTATGTTCAGCATGCACAGTGTTTTTACTTAAGGCCGGGTTTAGGGTTTTTGGGGCCTCCAGCAAGATACTGTAAGCCACGGGGCCTCTCACCCAGTTAACTTTGGCCATGTCTTTTACTCTGTACTATATGCACATTTTATTTTCAATACGACCTGTGACAACTTTAGTTTTGTTTTAGAGGGAGGTAACAGTGTTAGTCCTTGGCACCCCCTACTCATCCAGTTCACGTTTGTTTTATCTGCCTCTAATTGGCAGGGCCATACTTCGAGAAGTAATTTCATGTTATTAAGAAGTCACATCAGAAGGCTTAGCAAGCCTAGTGATGCCCATTGTTGCAGTTCATACATTAGCGCTAACCACCTCAAACTTCACCCCAAACTGGGTGTGTGCTGTGTAGAAATAAAGCCGGGATTCCTTTCCTGCCTGCAGGAAGCTAGTCACAGAGATTACCCTTCCTATATTTGACTACAGCAACACTGTCAACGGCACCGCTGTCAAGTCCAGCCTTGCAAGACTGGACCCCCTCTTTCACTCTTTCTGCTGTTTTGCCTTGGACTGCACTCCTTGTACATACGACTGCTCTCTCTCTACTCCTCCCTGTCCCTTCCTTTGCTCAGTGCCAGAGCCCTCACACACTGTGTCACCTTCACTTCCAAATTCTGGTTTGGCTCGCTCCACTCCTACCTTTTGTCCCTTCCTCCCTTCCTTCGATGCCCTCTGGAACACTACTTCCCATTCCCTCTACCTTCTCCCAGGAAAATGTCTGTGGGCCAAGCTGCCTTCTCTTATTGTTTTCCTAAGCTCTAGTCCATTCTCCTTTGGTCTATCCACTCAACCTTGTCCTTCTCTTCCCTCAAATCCATTCTTTGTGATCTTGCCACCTCATCCTGCAGCTGTACCTGAACTCTCACCTTATATCCCTCCTCCCCTGTTTTTGATGGCCCCCGCTAACTGTGCCTAATCAGTTAATCATATCTGGGAATAGTCTTCTCCTGAACCTATCTCCTGCACTGGCTTTGATAGCTTGCACCTTAGCAGTCTGGGTGCTAGGCCTCTTCTACTGTCCAGCATTGCTCCAAGTACTGTGTAGCACTTGGATCTCAATTTGTGCCATTAATCCTCTTTGTGTTGCCCTTACTATTTTGCCTGTAAACCATGACTGCTCACTGTTATGCATTTTTACTTTTATTTTATTATTTTTTTTTAATTTTTTATTTTATTTTATTTTTTATTACTACTGCACTTTACATTGTATAATTTCACTTGCATATTCTGTATCGTGTTTTCCCTTTCTCCCGTTCCCCCCCAGAACACATATGGAAACAAGTTGTTACTTTCTCAGTATGTCTTTCCTGGTGAAATTTTTAAAATCAATAAAATTTTAAGAAAACAGTAATTAAAAAAGTGACCAGTTTAATACCTGTGATTTTGCTGTTAAGAATTCACACTGTCCTATCACTATTCTGTTGTTGCTGGAGTCCTGAATTTGTTCGATTTCCCCCTTTGCTTTCAGGAGCCGGCCCTGTTTTGCAGCGTGGGAAGGTTCAGAGGTATGCCGGGGAAATTTCCACAAGCCCATCTTTCAGCCTTTCATCACCGCAGTGTGGGTGCTGTGTAGGAAAGACTGGCAAAATATGGGATCATCATATCATGGAGCTTGAAGCTTAGAACGCAGTGGGAATAAGTGCTTTTGTGTTTATAAAGGCTGCTGTCAGCTGAGTAATGCAGTGCAACACTGATTCATCTAAACTTCAGTTTTTTTTGTTTTTTTTTTTTTTAGTAATATTTTATTGTCTTTTTTAGGTTATAGTACTGATTGCAGAATTCATCATATAGATACAGCACATCACGACATACCTGGCTGGAGGGAGCCATATTCAAACTGCTCCTTGGATTGCAGACTAAAGTCCTGTTTACACGGTCACATTTGCACTGGAGTAACCCATGCACTTGGGTTGCTCCAGTGCAATTGTGACCGTGTGGACACATACCCGATTGGGGTAAGCCACTTGCTAAGACGTTCCCAGATTCTCTGCCAAGCTGGGAATGTCCAGAGGAGTGAGCGGCTTACAGTGGCTTATGTGGCAGTGCGGACTGCCTGGGCCGCATTAACCTGTCCTCAGTGGCCAAATGTCCGGCTTCCCCGTGATGCATGGCCCCTCACCAGCACAGATTGGAGTGGCGTAGAGAGGGGCCGCGTAGACAGGCAGACCACAGGTGGCGAGTGGTCGGGTCCACACTGTTGCAGTCTCATATTTGCCCTGCTACTGCCGTGTAAACATGGCTTAGGTTACTGTACTTCCTGCTATCACTTGGTCCCTGCTGAACCCTGCTGCTGACTTATTTCTTTTCCACAAATCACTGTCAGGATAGTATCATTAAACAAGACATTTAGAAAATCCTCATTACAGGCAAATTATATTGCAGTTCATAACAAGAACCCAGCTACAGAAATGTACACATCACATTAAAACAAATACAGACTGGCTCTTGATATACTACATACTAAAACATACTAACATACTAAAATGCCAGCAGAATAGGCCTAACAGTCTTTCAAGTCTGCTTGATTGGTCAGCCCCCACCCTGGGTGCTGACCTTGCTGCCCCCCTCGCCTTCTCTGGCTTCTCCCTTCCCAGTTCCGGATATTCTTGCTGCATTGGATTTTGCTTCCAGAACCCTTCCCCTGTACCTGTCCCAGCCCCTCTTGAACCCTCCACCGTCTTGCCTCCACCAGCCCCTAGGCAGTGCATTCCATGGCTCCACCACCCTCTCAGTGAAGTAGCACCTCCTCCTTTCTCCCCTAAATCTTCCCCCCCTCCAGCTTCCACCCATGTCCTCTAGTGGCCCCCTCCTCCTTCCTTTGAAGCACCCTGACTGTTCCTCCCCTATTTACCCTCTTCATGTACTTGAAGACCTTTGTCAAGTCCCCCCGGTCCCTTCTCTCTTCCAATGTGTACATATTTAGCTCTTTGAGCCTCTCCTGTCCCCCAAGCCCCAAATCATTTTGGTTGCCCTCCTCTGGACCCTCTCCAGGAGTTTAATGTCCCTCTTTAAGTGTGGCCTCCAAACTGCACGCAGTACTCAAGGTGTGGCCTCACCAAGAGTTATACAGAGGAGCATCACTTCCTCCTTCTGGAGGTGATCCCCTAGCGATGCATCCAAGCATCCTGTTGGCCTTGGCTGCTGCCCTCCTACAAGTCTCCGAGTTGTTCATCTTGACATCCACCACCACCCCCAGGTCTCTCTCAGCCATCAAGACTTGTTGCATTCCCCCAGGGTGTACACTTGGCCCGGGTTTCTGGCCCCCAGGTGGAGTACCTTGCATTTCCCTGCATTGAACCTCAGCTTCCACTTTCTAGACCATCTTTCCAGAGCCTCCAAGTCCGCCTGTAGGGCCACCCTTCCCTCCTCCCCATCCACCACCGCCCCCAGTTTTGAATCATCCACAAAGAGACTTATCTCACTCCTGATTCCTGTCCTTATGTCAGAGACGTAGGCGTTGAACAGGAGGGGCCCAAGGACTGATCCCTGTGGGACCCCACTAATGACCCTCCTTGGGGATGAGACTATCCCGCCAACTACGACCCTCTGGGTCCGGTCCTGGAGCCAATTGCCTATCCATCTGATCATCTGGTTCCCCACCCCCATTTCTCCCAGCTTATCCAACAGGCCCACATGAGGAACAGAGTCAAATGCCTTACTGAAGTCTAGAAGAGGGCGTCAACGGCTGCCAGGTCCAAGGCACTCGTCTCACCCAGTCATAGAACTCCACAAGGTTTGTCTGACACGATTTCCCGAGACGAATCCATGCTGTCTATCGTCCAGGCACCCTGACTTTTCCAGGTCCCCCTAGCCTCTCCTTGACAATGCCCTCCATCACCTTGCCCACCACCGATATCAGGCTGACAGGCCTGTAGTTCCCTGCCACCTCCCTTGATTCCCCCCCTTGTGGATAGGCACTATATGCGCCACCTTCCAGTCCTGGGGCACCCACCCTGTCCTCAGAGAGATGGTGAAAAGCTCCGCCAGGGGTTTCGCCAGGACATCCACAAGTTCCTTCAGCACTCTGGGATGTAATTTATCCAGCCTCGGTGCTTTCTCCGTCTTAAGGGAGCTGAGGGCTTCCTCACTCTCTCTGCTGTGATTTCCACTCCAGTACCTCTTCCCTGCTTAGCCTCCCTCCTACCAGTGATGCCTCCCTCTCCCCAGACCCACCCGATCGGTAAGGGTCCCCCTCCCTCAGTATCTCTGTCTCCTCCCATGTATGATGCAGCACCCCCATTTTCCTTGGTGAAAACTGAGGTGAAGTACTCATTTAGTACCTCAGCCTGCTCCCCCGGGTCTTGTGCCCATCTCTCCCTGATTTAATCCTGCTAATCTGCCCCTTCACCCTTCGTTTTTCCCCAATGTATCTAAAGAACCCCTTGTTCCCTCTCCAATTTCCCTGGCCAGGTTCTGCTCCTTCCTGCCTTAGCCACCCTCACCACCCTAGTGGCCCTTCCAGCCATCAGCTCATACTCCCCTCGATCCCTTTCACTCCTTGAGCACTTGAATTGCCTATAGGCTGCCTTCTTTCCCCGCACCACCTCCTGGACCTCCCTGGTTCACCGGCAGGGTTTTCCGGCCCTACCGCATTTTTGTCTTACTCTTGCACAGGTGCTGGTAGCATCTTGCACCCCTCTCCTGATGATTTCCCACCTACTATATTGTGCCAAGTCCTTCTAATGGACTCCGGGTTACCTTCTGATGCCTCTTGTGTTGGTGAGAGATTTGGGTGGGGTGCATGAGTGGCTGCTAATGTTTCCCCTCCCCCTTGCTCAAGGAGAGGATGGAGCAGCTCTTCGTTTAGAACTTTAGATGCATCTCTAGAGGTTGAAGTGTGGTGTGATAACATAGGTGAGGGTGTGGGTATTAGGGTGGTTTGTTTAAGAATGGTTCCTGTACATCTCTGAATGTGGAAAGCTTGTTTTTAGCTAGGAGATGGCCTTTCATAGCTTGCTAATTTATATATGCCATCCTCCCATCCCTTTAGCGTGGGGATGGTTGGTGATCTCCATTTTCTTAACAGCAGTCTTTTAGCTTGTGTGGTTACTGCCATTAGCCAATTGGCCTGTGGTGAACCATGGCAAGGCATCTTTCTCGTGTTTCCAGACAAGAACAGAAAAGCATCCCTAGGTTGTCTCTACCCCAGCGTGGTTTGTGTAACAGAGATTATTGTGTTCCACCAGGCAATGATTCTGGAGCGTAATGACAGTATGTGCTATAGGTCCTCTCCCCCGACTCTCGCACTTCTGACATGTGGAAGTTTGTATGAAATTCATGCTCTTGAGTGCTGTTTATGCTGTGTACCATAAGTGTTGGGTTTTTGAGCTGCATTAACCTGCTGGCAGTGTCTCTGCAAGCTCCATATGCATTGGCCCAGCAGGTCTCCCATTCCTCCTGAGAGCTGTTGAACGTTCTGCACTCCTGGTGTGCATTCTTGCAACAAGATTCTATATATCTTCCTTAGCCTAGGTACTCCCCCTTGCGTGTGTTGCCCCCCAAACTGTCTGACTAAATTGTCCTATAGTCCCCTTGCTGGTGATTTGAGTTGTTGCCCCAGGTGGGTCTGTAACAAATGTTTTCGTTGGTAATATTTCCATCATTGGAGACAGGTCTTGCCTACAGTTGCCTGAATTTGTTCCAAGTAGGATTCCTGTTGTTGTATCACATACATCCCTGACCCTATGTATGCCTGCTTATTGCCATTCCTTCTAGTTTACCACCTGGTCTCCTGTTTTTAATTTGGCGTTTCTCCACAGGGACCACCAGGCAACCAGTATATTCAGTGTTCCTTTTAAATGTCTGCATGCTTCTTTCCAGGTGTCCCACAAGTAGAAAGTAACTGGATTGTTTTCCACACCCCTTTTTTTTGGGGGGGGGGAGGGACTATTCCCTCTAGGGGCTTCCTACCTGCCAGATAATGTTAAATGTGTTGGCAGGTAGTTCGTGATTAGTCACCACCTCCTTTAGTGATTTATACAATTGTCATAGGCCACAGGTTATGTAATAACCCTTGGACCATGGGGCCTTGAAATCTCCCTTTGCCCAGGGTTCTACCATGCACATTGCTGAAAACCTCTTCCTTCCCACAGAAATTGGTTGACTGTTTTTCCCAGCTGTACCCAGTATTCTCCAGGGATTCTGACAAGGATGTACTTGAGTATACTGTATATATCACCGTGGGCAGGACTATCATAGTTAGTGTTTGGACTTTACCTCATAGTGGTAGCCTAACCATTTCCTATCTTTGGATGTCTTCTCTCAGGCCTACCATAAGTGGGTCCAGATTGCCCTGAACCCAGGTTGACCATTTGGACTATAGTTCAATGTGAAGGAAGCACCAACAAACCAACGTAGTACCAAAATAGGTTTTATTCAAGCAGGATGCAAGTCCAGCATTACACACGCCTGCTGCAGAGTGAAAACCCAAACTGAAATGCCCCAACTGGTTTTGCGCATACCATGACCATTTGGATGAAATGTCAGCTCTGAGGTATTTATTGCCTTCCGTTGCCTGTAACACCAGCTACCCTGTGTAAGGCCTATCCCCACATTGTGAATTCATTGCAGTCACCTCCGTTTTGCCCCAGCTGTTACGTAGGCCAGATATTGGTGAGCATTTCTTCAGCAACTCTATGAGTGCCGGTGAGGCTTGCTGGACTTTGGTAACTGTTGTCAGTATGCGCTCTACAAACAACATCGGCTTGTATTGTATGTGACGGGGTGGAATAGGACCTTGTCCCAGTTGTTATGGAAAGAGTTTGAATGCAGGGATCTGTTCTGTCTTTTCCTTTCCTGTCTCTTGTCCGTCTGGTTGCACAACCAAATTTTCCTGTGAGACCTAGGATTTGATCACCCTGACAGTCTCTCAATTATTTGCTTCTCGCTGTCTCTCAGTCTTCCCTTGCTGTTTGTCTTTTCCTCCCTTGCATATTTGTTGATATAAAAATATATGCAAATTATTATGTGGAAATGTAACTGATATTGGGATCCCTTTGTTTAGAAAATATATAGTGTTAATTTTTGAAATGTATATAATTATAGTTTGAGATTGCAAAAAGCTATTGGAAACTCAAGAGGTTACCTGAGTGTAATTTTTAAGCCTTTTGCAAAAAGCTGTGGAGATGGGGCCTCGCTCAGGCACACTGTGTTCCTGCCAACACCTGCCTAAAACATACAAGAACACTTTAGAAAAAAAAAGAGGATGTTTGTTAAGAAGGGGGGTTGGAAGGACTTATAAGACAGAGCTACAATTGCTTGCAAAAAGGGACACAGAGATTAAAGGAAAACTCAGATGGACATTTTCTGTTTCTTTGGCCTTGTAAATAGTTATTCTGAACAATTTTATTTTTAATGTTACTGCTAGTACAAATAAATACTCTTGTTGTGAATTTTACAGCTGCTCCTGGTTTTTCCTATGCTTCCTGACCTGTGCCTCAACGACATTGTTCTCCCACTTCTATGCATTGGATGGCTACATCACCCCTCAATGTTTGGGCCAGTAGCTCTATAGCCAGTACAAAGAGACCTGGGGAGAGAGGGCATCCCCTGATGAGTATCCCATCCTAACACAAAGGGCTGAGATAATCAACCATTTATAAGCAGTGCTGTCTGGTGGCCTGAGTAAATGACCGGGACCCAATTTATAAATCTCACCCACAACCCAAATGTTTTGAGGACCTTCCACAGGTAGGGCCATCGGACAGACTTGAATGCCTTCTCTATGTCTAGGGTGATCACTGCAGCAGAGTCCTACAAGGATTCTGCTACCCTCATCAGGTTGACCAGTCTCTTGATGTGATCTGCCCTATCCCTTCCTGCCACAAACCTGACTTGGTCTGGGTGGACTAGGTGTGGTAGTATTCCGTTGAGTCGATTTTTATCAACATTTTGTACAAAATGTTGTAGTCCACATTAAGGATAGAGAGGGGGTGGGAGCTAGTACATGCTAAGACAAATATGGTGGCTTCCTGCATGGTCTGCAGGAGTGCCTGCTTCTCCCAGGCCTCCTGTAGTACCTCTGGGTATGTGTATGTCTGTGTTATATACCTTATTACTCTGTATCTCTCCAAGAGAAGCCCATCTGGGCCCAGTGCTTCTCCCTTGCATCTTTGCCACTGTCTCTCTCACTATTTCTTCTGATATGGGTTGGTCCAGAATTGCTCTGCCTTCTGTACTGACCTGTGGTAGGTTGAGTTTGTTCAGGAACTGATCTATCTGATTTTCATGCTCCTTCTTCTACTCTAAATTTTTGGTGAGTGGAGCTCTATATAATACTTTCAGAACTCCTCATTGACCTTCTCTGGGCCTGTAATTAGTGTATCCCCACATTGACCACCAGTACTTTTGTATCTGCTGATGTTTTCTTTAGGCGGTGGGTCTGTAGACGTCCCACCTTCTCTCCCACCAACCCCAGTGTGCCTGCCTGGTTCAGTACAGCCTGAACTCTACCTTCTGGGTGTTCAGCGTACTACTGTCATACCTGGTAGACCTCGTGTTATGCAGACGTGTAGGCTAGTGTTCCTATTTTTGTGTTTGTTTCCTAGTTCCCAATGGGTTTTCAGTAGATGAGTTAGTTCTGCCTCCCTCTGTTTTTCCTTGGTGGGGAATATGCTATAACCCTTCCTCTGAGATGGACTTTAAGCCCTTCCCGTTCACCTATGTGCTAGAAACCCTGTTGACTGCCATGTACTTTTTAGTCTTATATTGTAACCACATCTGAAAGATCAGACCTCCTGATAGTGAGACATTGCATCTCCATCTTTTCAGATCCTTGTTTGGTTCCCCTATTTGGTACGTGTACATTACAGGCATGTGGTCCGATATGGTCAGAGGGTGTCCTCCAGAGGCTCCATCACCAAACCCCCTGATGGTTCCCCTATTTGGCACATATACATTATAGACGTGTGGCCTGAAATGGTCAGAGGGTGTTCTCCAGAGGTTCCATCACCAAAACCCTTGATGGTTCCCCTATTTGGCACATATTCATTACAGGTGTGTGGTCCGAAATGGTCAGAGTGTCCTCCAGAGGCTTTATCACCAAACACCCTGATGGTTCCCCTATGTGGCACATATATATATTACAGGTGTGTGGTCTGGAATGGTCAGAGGGTGTCCTCCAGAGGTTCCATCACCAAACCCCCTGATGCCAGTCCGGTCATTTATTTATTTATTAGATTATCGGTTTACAGACCTTTGAGTCATAGACTCATTTACAAAGGCACCTTGTCAAGAGAGCAATACATCACTACAAACAAAACATTACAGTACATAACGCTTAGATTAAAAAAGCAACCAGTGTTACAGGCATTCACTGGTGGTACACGCTTGGTAATAGGTAGATCACAGTAGTCATAATATAGGTACATGAGTACCACGTCAGGTAGCAACCAGAGATATTTTATTACATTAGTCAGCAGATGTTGCATGAGACCCCAGGTATATACAGCAAAAGTAGACAGGGCAGACCCAGCCTAGGGGTGAAGGTAAGGGGCAGGTGGGGGATTATGTGCAGTTGCAGCAGCGAGTGCTTGTCAGATGGCTTCTGTGGGAGACCTTGAAAGGACCAAGCTTAGTGGAGTCAGCTATATTGGCTGGGAGGGAATTGAACCAGGAGGGAGCCCAATAGCAAAAGGATCTCTGGGCCATAGAGGTCCTTACCCTGGGTACCATAAGGGAGGTTTTGACAGTGCTGCAGGTGGAGACTGAGGGGGAGGCACGCTGCAGGGAGGTGGCAACCGGGGGGGAGAGCCCTAGCAGGGTCTTTTTTACAATAAGGCAGGTTTGGAAGCGGAGTCTTTCTTCAGTGTTGAGCATGTTGGTGGTGGAGTACAGCAGGCATCTATGGGTGCACCTAGGGTCTCCCAGCATTAGCCTGCAGGCCTTGTTTATAGAGAGCTGGATTCTTGCAAGCGCAGTGTTGTCAGCTGCAGCGTAGATGGGCAACCTATAGTCGATTAGCGACAGGACAGAGGGGGTGATTGCCAATCTAAGGGCCTCTTGTGGTAGGCAGTCCCTATGGCGGTATAACAGTTCAATCCTGACATTGTGGCAGCATAAAGGGCATTGATATGGGAATAGGAGAGTGCCAATTCAAAGGTAATGCCCAGATACTTGTAGGAGGAAACCTGCTCAGTGGGGTTTAGTGTGCTAGGCAGTATCACGAGAGGGGCACCACTGGCTTTACTTTGGCGATGCGAGAAGAGCATAGCTTTGATCTTTTTTAGGTTCAGAACTAGCCTTCGTGATGTGAACCAGTGCTCAGCTCTATCAAAAGCTTGTTGGAGGGTGGCCTGGAGTGTGTTGGTTGGGGTCAGTGGCAAAGAGCACAGCGTCATCTGCGTAGAGGAGGAGGATCTTACTTGGGCAGGCGAAGGGGAGGGAGTTGAGGTAGAGACTGAAGAGGAGAGGGCCTAAAATGGAGCCCTGGGGAACCCCAAAGTGGACAGGTCGTGTGTCAGATAGGGTGCTATTGATTTTTACACACTGAGTTCTGGCAGAGAGGTAGCTGGTGAACCATGCAAGGGGGTCGGGGGAGAAACCAAGGCATCTGAGGGAGTCAGGCAGGAGAGGATGGCAAACCGCATCAAAGGCCTTGGAGAGGTCAATGAGCACGGCACCGATGGGACTTCCGGCATCAAGAGCAGAGTGTAGAAAGTTGGAGAATTGAAGTAGTGCGGTTGTGGTGCTGTGACCAGCATGAAAGCAATGCTGTTCAGGGCACAGGATATTGTGCATGGCCAGGTATTTGGCAAGCTGGTTTGCAGCTACTTTTTCAAGGGTCTTAGAGAGTGGGGGGAGGATGGAGATAGGTCGATAGTTTCCCTAGGTTGCTCGATTGCCGCTGTTTAGGATGGGAGTGATGATGGTGGTTTTCCATGTGCTGGGGTACTGCCCCAGGCACAGAGAGTGATTGAGCAGCTCGGTAAGAGGGACCAGGATAGCATCCAGTGTCAGACGAAGTAGCCTAGTGTCCAGTAGGTCGGTGCTGGGGTTGTTACTACTAACGGCTTTTTGCAGAAGGGGTCTAGCCTCCAACAGGGAAATGGTACATAGGTAGAAAGGAGGTCTCTGGAGAGTGGGCAGGGGTGTTACTGGGATGGGGTCAAAGAAGTTACTGGGCAGGACTGAACTCGGGTCTGAGAAAGTGTGGTTTAGGCAGTCTGCAAGTGCCAAGGGGGTCAGAGCAGACAGTTCCATTGAAGGAGAGTTGAGAGGGGGGTGGGGAGTGGGATTTCCCATTCAGCTCCTTTACATTATCCCAAAAGTTTCTGGCCAACCCCCAGGAGGAGACAAGAGTGGATTGGAAGTACTGGGCTTTGGCCTGTCGAATGGCCCAAGTACACTTATTGCGCTCGGTGTTGTATGCTTGCCTATCAGCTGGCTTGCCAGATTCCTTGGCAATGTGCCATAGGTTGTCTCTCATTTTAAGTTTGTGAAGGAGGGAGGGGGTAACCCAGGGCATGTTTTGCTTTTTGGTGCGATTTCTAGCAAAGGGGGCATAGAGGTCACAGGCAGTGTTAACAGTGCGAGTAAAAAAATTCAATGTCTCGTCTATGGACTGTGCAAGCCTGATTGGGGACCAATCCAGTTGTGAGAGGTACAGTTTAAGGCAACGCAGGCCGCCTGGGAGTAGGCAACGTCGCTGGGTGGTTTGTGGTGCAGGTTTGCTGTTGGCAGCAGACCAAAAGAATATAACTGGGGAGTGGTCACTAAGTGAGTTGGGAAGTACACGGATATCGAGCATCCTCTGGGGGCGGTTGGTAATGGTGATATCCAGAAGGGTGCTGGAGCCAGTAGAGGGGTTGAATCTAGTTGGGGTGGTGACAAGCTGGGACATGTCAATGGCGGCAAAGATATCTCTGGTTTGGGAGGCCTTGGCAGAGAGCCAGTTGACATTCAGGTCACCAACAATTATCTGGGCCATTTTGGGCGGTAGGCCAGAGAGGTAGTCAGCAAGTGCCTGAATAGCGAGGTCTTGCTTTCTGGGAGGAATATAGGCAACGGTGAGAAAGAGTGGGCCCTTACCAGGGTTGGGGGAGATTTTTAGTGTGAGGGCTTGCGCCCCGTTATCAAGCTTGGGTGGTGGAAGTGCATGTCCAAGGAGGGGTACACACATATAGACAGCACAACCACCTCCACGCTTACCCACCTGATCTTCTCTGAAAAGAGTGTAACCAGGGAAGGAGATGAAGGAGTCAGGAGTGGATTTGGATAACCAGGTTTCGACGAGTGCAGCAATGTCCGTGGTGCTGAGTAACCCAGCATTGGAATGCAGCAGTCTTCTTAAGAAGGCTGCAAATATTCATAGGTGCTATGCGGAGTCCTTGAGCCTGGGCAGGCTTGTTCATAAGGTTGGGTACGGGGCCAGGGTTTTGATGAATGTTACCTGATAGAAGCAACAGGAGGGTGATTAGGCACACCAAAGCATGGTAGTGATTGTGGCATCTCTCCTTGCGACTGGACACGGGGCCGGGTGCTGAGGTGCAAGGGGTGGGTATAGTACGAAGGGTGGGAAAGGCATTGAGGAGAAGAGACCAAGGTATGAGTGGGAAGTAAGGGGTAGTAGGGGTGGAAGTGTGAGGGTACCGAGGGGGTAGGTGATCGGGGGGGCAGGGTCTGGTAGAGATGTTGCATTGAGGGTGATGGTCCTAAATAAGGTGGGGCTGGTGTAGGAAGTAGGAGGAGGACCATAGTCAATGTCAGTGCACTTGATCCCGGATCCATTGAGGATGATAAGTTATTTGAACACGAGAGAGTATCACCCCTTTAAGAAGTTATAGAAAGGAGAGCCCCTTAAGGAGTTGCTGTAATTGACTAGTGTGAGGCCTCAGGGGGCCGGGATTACTGGGGAAGTGTACTTAATAAAGGAGGGGGTGGAGGGGTGAGAAAAAATTATCCAGAGAGCAGTACAGCAAGGCAGTGGGCGAGCTGTGTTTTGAAAAAGGTGCCTTGTATGCTTTCTTTCTTTCTCAATGGGGATCTGCAGCATCCAATCGGGAAGCAGCCAGAGTCCCCAGGAGCCAGTCCAATTATGGGGATTGAAGCCTGACAGTTCCGAGCTAGGAGCTGACCAAACGTACCTGCTTTCCTTGGTCAGGGGGTAGCGGGCTGGGTGCAGAGGTCCAGCTGCTGGCAGGTAGCAGCGCCAGGGCCACTCTGCTGAAGTGGAGAGCCTGGTTTGGGCTTGTGGCTAAAACAGATCAGAAAAAAGATGGTCCGTTAGTTAAAAAGTCAAAGACAAAGGTCAAGTAAATTGGTGGGAGGGCCCTGGGCAATTTAGTGCTCAGGGCAGAAGTAGGTGCAAATAGTGGGAGAGAAAAGGTTTCTGCAGAGAGGTCTGGTCAAAGGTGCCAGGTGGGAATTTAGCAAGACAAAAGACTGATTCAGGAGGTGGGGGGCCTGAATGAGACCAGGGAGAGCTGGGAAGGAGGCGTGTGGTGGAGAGGACACAGGGTAGACTGGAATGGGTAGAGAAGATAGCCCAAAATGCCAGGCATTATTTACAGAATGTGCTGATTTAGGGGGGTGTCAGGAGAGGGAATCGGGGGTCCAGTAGATGGCAGAGAAACATTGTGGGGAATAGAGAGAAAGAAATACAAAAGGGGGAAAAAAGCAAGAGAAAGCAGGAAGCAAAGAAGGCAGTCTGAGGATCAATGAGAGGAACTGTGATGGGAAAAGAGTGTGGCAGAACAAACAGCAGGCAATAGTCGGTTCTAGCTATTCTACAATATTGGGCAGTTAGCAGAAAAAATTCAGTAGTGCAAGCAGTAAGCTATATAGACGTCAAGCAGTCAAAGTTCGCTACAACTCTGCTAGGCAATTCCTACATATACAGCGCAATAGTTTAAAGGTAAAATGTTTAGGCAGTAGAAATATTCAGCAGTGCAAGACATAAGTCATATAGAAGTCAGGCGTAGTTAATACAGCAGGCTAAACAGTAGAAAATTCCAAAAGAAGAGAAAAAATGTATATATTTCCACATGAGCAGTAAATTCAGCACAAAAAAATTGTCCAGAGATCAGTACAGCAAGGCAGTGGCTGAGCTGTGTTTTGAAAAAGGTGCCTTGTATGCTTTCTTTCACAATGGGAATCTGCAGCATCCAATTGGGAAGCAGCCACAGTCCCCAGGAGCCAGTCCAGTTACGGGGACTGAAGCCTGACAGCTCCGAGCTAGGAGCTCACCAAACGTCAAGTGTAATCTCTGGAGTTTGGGTTCCCCAGCCTCCATACATTTTCCAGTCCACATTCTGTAGGGAGGCTTCCTGGTGCCTTTGCCTCTTTGGTGCTCCCCCACCATGACATATCTAGCAGTGGATCCAGCAGGACACTGGCATTCCTCCAGCAGGATCTCGCCTTCCCCCAGGTCCTGTATAGCTTGCAATAGGACACAGAAAAAAAATCTGGCTCATATTCATTTGGTCCATACAGGCCCTCCAGAATCATGGGCTTCCACTCCATTTTCCCCTTGATCACACTCACTTTCCCTCATTGTCCCTTTTCATTTCCTGAGATATCTGATTTAGGTTGTTCTTAAACATAATAACGACCCTTTTATTCTTTGTAGTGTGGTTACTTTTGAAAACTTGCCCTCACCATATTTTTATCCAATTTTTCTGCTTCTCGTCTCAGTATATGAGTCTCCTGCAAGAATATGACACTTCCTTCCCAGCTTTTTGATATGATTTAACACACATACACTTACAGTATGTCTAATGTGGCTAGTCAAGCCTTTGACCTTCCAGATGAGTGCTTCAATAGTCATTTAGCATCCTTTAACGTTCCAGCCTCTCCCCCGTCCCCTCAGTACGTCTCCTTCCTAGCCTGCCAGAGCAAATAAATGACAACAGGGTGATTATTAAAAGGAGAACAGACAAAAAAATGGTTAACAATACTAACATTTTTTCCTATTTTGTTTTTGTTCTTACAGTAGTGATCTTGCGTTTAACTATATTCCCAAGGCTTGGCTGAGACGACCAGCAGCAGACTGTTTAGCAGCGTGAAGTCCTGTGCTGCTACCACCAAGGGTCCCATTCCCACCTAAACTGATTCAAATCCCCTCTCGGCGTCCAGTAGTAAAGTTGTGACCTGATGATCTCTTTTGTACTTCTCTTTCTTATCGAAACTTAATATCTCCCTGTAAGTAATTTGCAACACAGTATGCATTGTCTGATGTTTAGTGTTTGACCACTTTTCCTGACTGTTTCTCAGTTTCCTCACCTTGAGCTTTATAGTCATGGTGTGGTGTCAATGGGAGTAGAGCCCTCAACTTCCTGTTAGTTCCATATTAAATCACTTATCTTATGTGTGCCATCTGTGGTGGGGGCAAAGCCCAACTGCTGAATGGCACTAAAAGGGGCACAGGCACTGAGCCCCGGTCCCAGCTCTACAGCCCCCCTTGCAGTTCCCGACCCTTGTTCTGATCAGCTTTCCCCAAGTAAGAGGTCTCTGGTTGGGGTTATGAGATGAGGTGGAATAGTTCCCTGTATGTTCTTTGGTCTTTCCTGCCCCTTCCTCCACTCACGGGCAGCCTCACCAACAGTATGTGCAAATTCCTAGCACTTCCATGCTCTGCGCTAGATTTACATACCCTCCAGCTAATGAGGAAAAGTGAAGAAATTTGTGAGAGAGCTCAATAATAACCAAACATTTCTTACAAATTTCAACTTTGTGATGAGTTTTTGAGGCATGGCAGTCAGCACCGCGGGATCTAGCTAGTCTACTGACCATTTCAGCTGTCATAATACATATAGCTGCATGAAAGGATACCAATTTGGAAAAAAATGTCCCTTCAGCCCTTCGGGCCCTGCTGCTCTTCACCCCCCATTACCTACATTCTCTGCTCCATCTCCGTCCCGTCAGTGATGCCCAGCTTGCCGAACATTACAAATTCAGTTCCTTTGTCTCTGGTGACTGCCTGCTGCTTCTGTTGCTGTTCCTGTGGCAGGGGATCTTGTCTTCTGGTGACCAGTGCTGGATGCTGTGCTTTCTGGCTTCTAGGTGCAGTCTTCTGCAGGATAAACTCTCAGGCCTTCTTTGGGTCAATGAATGTATGCAGCCAGCTATGGTAACTCACAGTACTGCCAAGGGCCTAGTGAACATTTGAGTCTGTTTTCTTTGATCAGGTCACATACTCTTTCAAAGGATTTTCTACTTTCTATCACTCTGCAGGGAAAGTAGAGTTGTACTGAAATTCTTGCCCCTTTCCTGCTCAATTTCTTTATGGCATGGGCTTTATTAAGAATCAGCTCCTGATCTTGATACCCCAGAAGCTGCAGGATCAGTGGCCTCGGTTTTGCATTTTGCTGGTTCAGCACCATGTGCTGTGGGATGTAATATGTGTGATCTTTTTATACTGGAGTGTCCCAGTAGTAACAAATTGCTTTTGGGATAATTCTGCCAATGACCAAGTAGGGTCAGCGACCACTGATGCAGGCAGGAAAGCCGGGCAGACTGGGTGGGCCTAGCGGTCTTATCTGCCATCAAATACTATGTTACTATGTATTCTTTGCAAAAAGTCTATGGCATCTGATCCTCGACGCATTCTGGCAGGCCAAATATTTAATATTATTGCATCGTTGTGCATCTCCTGGTCCTCAGGTTTTTCCCACAGGGCTCTGACCTCCACCTGTGCCGCTCTTATAGTGTGTTCTGTGGGCCCAGACCATCCTCCAAGTGACCATCTCGATCCTCAGTCTCCGTTACTCCAGAGTCCAGATTATCTCCTGACCTTTTCATGTGGTATATGCATCTCTGAATCTGACGAGTTCAGCTGTGATATTGCTCATGAAACTTATTTCCAGGAGTTAGCTAAGGATCCTTTCCACCTCCGATTCTGGGCAGGTGTTAGCCATCTTGGTTTCTAGGGAGGCCTCGCTAGCCAAGGACAGAGCCAGTTTGTGCTTTTTTCAGGGGTAGATTTTCTGTTGGCAATTTGTCATCAATGTTCTTGTTGTGTTGCTACACTTTTTAAGGTACTTTGATCACTTCTGGATGCCTGTAGGGAGAAAGATTGCAGTAGAATTATGCCAACCCCAGCAGAACTTCATGGCAGTGCGGTTCTCAGTGCAACCAGAGTCTGCTTTAAAGGACAACTGGGGGTTTCCGCTTAATTAAATTTTTATTGGTTACTAATCTTATTAAATATTCATTATTAATATGCTTTTATTATTAGCAATTTTATTTATTCACATTTTTAAAATTATTAAAATAATAAAATAATGTATTACTGTATGATGGTCTCTGTCTATGCTAATTAGTGCTGACAACCTCTGCATTTATTTGGCAGTGCAAATTAACATAATTGAGTGCATAGGAAACTGGCTAATACGTGTGAGATGGCTGTAGACGCATCTTTAGATTGGACATTATGGCACAATAGGCATATCCTATGAAAACATACTGTAAGGTAATAAAAACAAAAAAAATTAATTATTTGGGATAACCCTAATTTGGGCATACCTAGCAGTGCCGGGGGGGATTTCTTTTTGTGCAGCAGAAATATAGCACAGAGGGTTTCTGAGTAGCAAAGTGAGGGACACGTGAGGGACAGCTGAGAGGTATACCCAGAAAAGCAGTAGGCAACAAACGGGGGAAATTACCAGCACATTCCAGAGGTACGTGTGCAAAACCTTTTATAAATAGACCATTTTTTGTAGCTACAGATAGTGAGAAACATTTGGTTTGCTAACACCCAGTCATCTTTACCATTCTGCAGAGGCTGGACTCAGTCCTCTAAAAACTGCTGATATGCATGGTCCCTTCGTAACCTTTTCAAAAGCCCAGGAGATAAAACGGATGAACCATTTAACACTTCCAAATGAATGGTTAACATTTTCTTTCAGTACTAATGGTACCAGGTGGCCTTAAGAAATAAAATATACAAATGGTACCAGGTGGCCCACTCTCTCTCTCCACATACACACACACACACACACACACACCCCCACCCCCCAAACTGGCCTCCCTAGCCACCCTTAGCCCTGTAGTCATCTGACTGGGGCTTTCACCCTTTCATGTCCATCACTTATGTGGTAAGTCTTTACCCTGCTTCTACCAGCAAATCTCTTCCAGTATGTTATTGCTACGCCTGACTACACTTTCACCCAGCCACTAACCATGAAGCCTGCAGTATTGGTGCGCAAGTGCTGGGTAGCCTAATAGCACCTTCTGAGTGGGCTACCTTTGTGAGGCAGTTTGGCCACTGCCTCTCCAATGTGAAAGGTCCACAATCAGAACACGAACTGAGGTTTCCAGTATGCAAGAAAATAAAGCTGCTTTACCACTGAGCGGATTGTACTGTTGGGTGTTATCAACCTGTGTAACTGGGATCAGTGTTGGTTGCAGTCGTGTGTAGTCAGAAATGAGAGGTGGTAAAGTGATGCAGAGCTGATGCACTCACTTGGAAAAGCAAATGATTTCCCCACAGACCTCTGAAAACCTGACTAGTCAAAGTACTTTCTGGTGTATTGGTGTGA
Organism: Neoceratodus forsteri; assembly: GCA_016271365.2. NCBI lineage: Eukaryota > Metazoa > Chordata > Ceratodontiformes > Ceratodontidae > Neoceratodus > Neoceratodus forsteri. The sequence continues at coordinate 1,652,559,429 of CM028131.1, read as the reverse complement.
TACTATGTTAGAAAGTATAATACAGCACTTTAATCATCTTTAATTACTGGTCCTCATTTTTATACACGGATTATCAGACTTCTAAATCATGTTACAACCACCCAGTTGATATTTTTGCATTACAACCGGATGGTTGTAATCGGTGCCTGTCAATGTAGCTCGCACTACAGACAGCGCAAGCTAAAGCAGCTACGCCCAATTATGCAAATGCATTCCCTCACAGAGAAATCAGTCAGTCACTCATAACCTCATGGAATTACAGTGAAAAAGGCGCACAGCAGTGTCATCGTTCCTGACAGAAAATAAAAAAAATGAAATTGAGATTTGACATCTCAGACCTGTCAAACCGCCAAGACTTCCCCACAGAGCAGGAAAATAGAAACATGAATCAGAAAACGGCAAGTGACCTTAAAGCTATTCAAAGGTTTCCTCATAGAAACAGGATAGTCAACAAACTTGGAAACGTTTCCCATGTCTTGTGTCAAAATGTAATGAAAGCTTAAAAAATGCATGAAGCTGCAAAGAAAAACCTTTCTAATACCATTTACATCACTTTTCCACTCTTTCTCTGTTATTTCAAAAACCCAATTTTATTAAAAAATGAGGACCAGTAATTAAATAAAATAAACCATGAGAACCAGTAATTAAATAAAATAAACCATGGGTGGGGGTGTGTAACTAGAATTTCACACACACCCTTGGTGTGGGATGCTTTTATAGACCTCTCAAGCTTCGCTGTCTGGGTTTATATAACATCCCACACCTCGGGTGTGTCTAAAATTCTGGTTACACACACCCAGGCATATATTATTCTATATATAGTATATGGTTAGCCTTTGTTCTGTATGAAAGTCAGCCTGCTCAGATTCCTTGTAGTGCACATTCTAAACTGTTGTGCGAATTCTGAAGTGTTGCTGTACACATTCTGAACGGTTGTTCAGCACAGTTAAAGATCATAAAATGTTAAATTCCTCATTTACCCCAAACCCAGTGGCTTATTGACCACCCTGTGCCCAAACTTGAACCTTTTAACTTGTAACCTGTTGGAGAAGGTCCAGAGGAGGGCTACAAAGATGATAGCTGGTCAGCAGGGTAAGGCATACGAGGAGAGGTTGAGGGCATTGAACATATACTCCCTTGGAAGACAGGAGAGAGAGAGAGAGAGAGAGAGAGAGAGAGAACAAGATTTGGACCTTCAAGTACTTGAAAGGGATAAATAAGGTTGATAAGGAGAGTCTCTTTAAACTGAGTGGCAACCATAACACGAGGGGGCACAGTCTTAAGCTGGAGGGTGGGAGGTTTAGGAGGGAGGTCAGGAAGCACTTCTTCACAGAGAGGGTGGTGGACACTTGGAATGCGCTGCCAGAAGAGGTAATCTCACTGAAGACAGTGGGCAGCTTTAAGAGAGGCTGGGACAGGTATGGGGGAGGGTAAGGGTCATGGGTAGGGAGGATGGGAGGAGTGGGGAGAGGGGGCAGGGACAGTAACTCAAGCTGTGGACCCTGCAACACGAGCAGACTTGATAGATCGAATGGCCTTCTTCTGCTGGCTTCTTCGTATGTAGGCTTAGAGAAGAAAAAACAAAAACTGAAAAACAAAGCACTAGGGGAAGGTAAAAATGATTGTTGAAATGGTTTAGATACATTTTAGATCGAAGAAGCACTCCCAACCAATTGGAGCACTCCTGTCCTCTGCTCATGAGTCATAACTCGTATTCTATCAGTAGTGTGTCATTCGTAGCTGCCCTGGAAATGGGCATGTTTGGGTAAGTTTTTTAAATATTTAATATGTTATTGATCATGCTTGATCAGTAATATACTGTATTAATACCGCCAACAAGACCACTCTTACGGCTGTAAGCAGGGCCTCACTTATAGTCTTAGAGTATCAGAACTGCTCCCATTTGGTTTGTGGTTCTCATACCCTAAGAATGTGTGTGAGATCATGCTTACAACTAAGAGTGGTCTTGTTGGCTGTATAACATACGGAAAAGACAACCACAGAAATCTGCGGTGCCACTTACTTGGAGGCTACCTTATCGATAAGGATGAGGGAATAGCAGAATGTTTAAATTATTATTTTATATAGTTTTTTTTTTCACAAATAAGAGGGCTGGATAAATTAGTGATCTACTAGAGTGCAGTAAAGTGTTTTGTTCAGCAGCTGTCAAATGCACCAGCTTGCTAACGCGCACTTGAAATCACTGCTAGTGTGGTAAGTCCTCACTCGTGTTTCACAGAAGTGTCCAATGAAAAATCTATATACTACCTAGGAAATTACTACTGGTTTGTGTTTAGTGTTTCATTGGGAGGCTAACTAATACAGCGTAAAAGAGTGACAAGAAAGAGCGACTTGAAGCAGCAGTGCATGTAAAAAAAACAACTTTTCTTTAGAACTTTGTTCTGCTTGCCTTTTCAACCCCCATATTGATCCCAGCAGTTTATTCTTGCTTTCAAATTCATTTATATAAGGTCACATTTTGTGTTATGTTCACAGTGTTAGCAGGGGCAGGTCTTTTGGGGCTCCCCGCAGGATTAATGAAGCCATGGGCCCGCTACTTGATCTACCGTTACCTCATGTGGTTTGATTGTAGCCCATTTGCACAACCATTTGTTTTCAGGACAACCAGTGGCATGTTTATAAGTTTTTTGTTTTTTTTTTCCTTTGGGGTGGAGGTGGGGGTGGGAGAGGGGCAACAGTAGTTTTAATTCTTTGGGCTCATCTTTCCATCCCATTCATTTCTGACCTTTTGTCTGTTATTGACTGGGTGAAAGCTTGGGAATTCCATGACATTATGATTGTGCATCAGGAGGCGCTAAACTGTCTTTTATTGCTGCTTTAAGAAGATAAAATTAAAAACTAGTATGGTAACTACTGAGGGTGGCGGCCCTCCATGTGAAAGGCTGGTGCCTAAAACTGGCTACGCATGATGCTAGAGCTTTATGTTCTGGGATCAGGAATTAGTACTGATGTTTCCTGGTACCAGTATGTGTTGCACTCTAGTACAGCCAGTGATTTTTTTCCATTTTCAAAAATGGGCAATTCCATTTGGCAAAATCATAAAATCCGTTTTGACTAAACTTTGTGTAGGGGTTAAGGAGGAGGGCTACTGGACCACCAGGGGAGATCAGTGAGGGACTAAAATGCTATTTGAATTGCATTCCTCAAGCAGGCCAAAAGGTAGCGGTCAGGTGGAGAGGCAGATTAGGCAGTACCACTATGCCACTAGCGTCTGTGGATGGCAGAGTGCCATACGACTGGTGCTGTGCCAGCCAGAGAAGCCAGAGGGTGTCTTTAATCCCTTATGGCACTAAGAGTGCCGGAATACGGCGCTGGGCAATCGGGTGCCAAATGCGATACCTCCTCGAGGTCCGCCCCACCCCGAGTAGGAATCTGTCAGTAGGGCACAGCTCCCCACAAGGCCCCCTGCAAAACATGATCACGCACATTGACGCATTGGTGCCATAATTGCCCGATGTCGATCGCAGGCATGTTCCGTTGGTGGAACCATCTTTTAATCGGGCGTTCGCAATCACAAAACATGTCTGTGTGCACTAACATCTGTAATGTCTATGTAACCCTGGCGCCTTTCATCTGAAGGGCTATACTACCCTTGCCTGGGTTACTATTTAACTTTAAACCAGTGCTTTCCTAAGATAACATGATTGCGCAGTGCCTCCACCCAGAGTATATTTATGTGGGCTAGAATAAAACCTGGTACAACCCTCTAGGATGCTGTACCCACCCACAATACCATAGTGCCATCCCAAGCATGACCCAGTAAACAGTTCCCCACATTTCATACACTTTGAATTATTGACTTTCTCTAATAATATGCTCACGGGACAGATATATGCAAAAACATCAAACAATTTATTTCCCTGGGTTGAGGGTTAGGATGGGTAAAGGGATGCAGAGTTTAAGCTGTTTACAACTGATTAATGTGATTAGGTTGGTTTGGTTCAAATAATCATTTTCATTTAGATTTGGACAGTAATCACAGTGGCACCCACCAGCCTCTGAGGTATTCAGCTTGTTTGCTATCTAGCTAGCTGCAGTAATGGCAGAAACATATTTACAAAATGCCCATACAATACCAATCCTCGAATTGTATTAGGACTCCACAGTCCCAAAGCCATTATCTGGGTACTCAGTACTTAAAGTTCTTAAAGGTGCAGGCCTGTTATATGGTGCGGCTGTTGTTGGGGCCCTTGAAAGAAAAAATCAAGTTACAATCTCTCCAGATGATTATCTTTAAATTAATTCTATAGGAACAGTTACTCCCATGCTTAGTTAGCTAGGGCCTTGCTTTTAAACTTGAAGGAACTTGGAATAACTATTTATAATCCCCTTTTTGTGGACAGAACAGAGTCTGGTTTCTCACTGTTTGAAGTCATCATAGGCAAAGTCACATTCAGGCTGTACAAGGAAGAACTAGGGTGACTGCAGCAGGTGGACTCTGACACCGGAGACTAGGATGCCGGGCAAAGGCTTACAGCCAGGCACCCCATTTCTGGCTGCAGGATCTTCTAGCATTTGCAGATGGAAAAAACATCTTTAGCTTCTTTTGTTAGTGCCCCTCTCTGGGCTGAACTCGCTCATTGGACAGACCAGGCCGGGACCGGGGCTGGCACGCTTCAGACCCCACATCTAGGCTGTACTTCTCAGGGGAAGCGCATATGGCAGTACCCTATGTGGCACATTACCAGGCTCTGTCCCAGGCCAGTCTGTGATGGATGCGTTGCATTCAGCATATTTATTAATAGCACATTTACTCTTGCTGGTTGCAGTCACTTTCACCATGGGCCAGTGTGCCCGGCATGGTTCTTTTAGCATTCAGATACAGACTTTCACCAGGTGGGTGCTTGCTACCTAAGGCTAGGGTGATCAGACTGCTTACAGTCCATGCAAGACCAATTTGTTTCCATAATGCACTTTAACACAGAACACAGCCTGAGGCACGGCTCCCCACCAATTATGTTACTTTGACTTGGTAGTTCAGATAATTACTATAGCATCTCGCAAGCACTAATCACACAGTCATAGTCCTTTGTGGCTTTGCTGGTGTTAGCAGCTCCAACTGGATGATTAAACGCATCAAAAATATCCCTCTTGGCTACGCTGGTGTTAGCAGCTCCAGATGGACAGGTACTGTCCTCACAGGCAATGTCAGGAAGAGCCACGCTCTCTGGGTACTCCCCTTCCAGTCCTGTAGACACTTGCAAAACAGTCACATTCACATTCTCAAATACTGGATCCTTCTCTGGTCACTTGCAGCATATGCCCACCCTTTCTCAGCGTTAGACAGACGTAAGGTGCAGACAGATAGTCACTCTCTAAACTTTCTGGGCTTCGCTGCCCCTTATCGATCTCTCACAACTTGTACTGATAAGCAGAGGTTTACTCACTCAGAAGGATTTTCAATACTTTCCTTTTCTGGAAGTTACAGGCAATCTTCAGCACTCTCACTGCTGAGACAGAAGCATTTCTTGTAGCTCTCTCAGAACTGCAGGCAGTTGCTGGCTTCTTCCCCACATTTTCCCAACGTGGAAGGGACAAGTCTAGCCCTGGAGTACAATTTCTGGCAACCCCCAGGCTAGCGACTGTTTCTGCTGGCAGCCACTTGTCTCTTTGGCAGAAGTAGATCCCCTCTCCCTTGTGGAGGGACTCACGCAGAACTGTAGGCCTGTTTTGTTAGCTGAGGGCCTGAGCTGACCTCCCTGTGGAGGGGCTCCTGCCCGAACACACCCTCAGCCTGGAAAACACTAGGTTTTATGGAGTCCTTCTGGGGCTCCTGATTGACAGAGTCCACTTGTGTGTCCCAAATGATTGGCTGAATTCCCTTGTCAGTCCACAAAGTGAATATTCATTAGCCTCACTTGATGCTCAGTAGGCTCCCTGTTTTGGCGCCTGAATTAGATCTCTGCATTTTCCCCACAAGCACTTGGCAAAATCCCAAGAGTCTCTTTCACTGCCCCAGCAATCCTTGCTTAAAATCCTGGCTTTCCAATTGGCTGCTGCTGCACAAACATGGCTGCTAGAAATTACAGTCCCCTTGCAGTTTACCAGAGTCCCAGTATTAAAGTTCTGGTGCAGCCAGGATAATTACTTTATTTTTTTGCCTGCCCCTTGATTCTGTAGTCCCTTTAGTGCCCATTTAGATGCTGTTACTCTTAAGCACTTGGCTCCAGTCTCTAGCCTGTCGCTGCTGCCGAAATACAGTGCCCCTATGCAGCAGACAGGCTCTATAGAATCCCATCACTTACAAGCCAGGGCAGCCAGAAATCATTTTAGTTTAACTATTCTCCCTTTTGGCTGTTAAGTATTCTGATATCTATTGCTTTCACTGTACACCTATTTACACTTTATAACCCCAGCAGTTGCCCGAAACTCTCAGACCCCTGTCACAGAACGGTCCTGTTCATGAATATTAATGTCCTGCTCATTAATATTCATTGAGCCGAGCCAGAACTTCCAGCGTGTATGGCGCTTTTCATTTTAAAATATACAGCGGCTCCTCTGGACCAACAGAGCCACCAGCCCCCTATGTCAGCCTGTTCAGGGGCCGGGATCACTGGAGAAGCCATCCTGTTTGGTTGCAGTTGCGGTCCGAACATGGGGCGTGTGTCCGCGCATGCGCGAGCTTGCCGGCCAGCCATGAAGAAAAACGGGAAACAGCCAGTGGCTGCGACGTGCCCAGCTTGCCCAAACATGGGCAAAATGATGAAAGGGGCTCTTGAGGACAAACAGGCCCCAGAGAACCTGGAGCTGTGGCGGTGAAAAACTGGGGATAATACGGGAGAAACCCCCCGGCAGATAGGAGGCGCTCTATGGATGGGAGCAACCGGGAGAACGGGAGACAAACAGGCCATTAAGGTAAGCCCCCATGGGGGGGGGGCACTACATCTAATTTGAATTATAACTTCGTCATGGAGGGATTCCTGCCCTCAATGACTGAGTCAGTCCTTTGTGCACAGTTGCTAGGTTTTTTGGTTGCACTGGGGCACCAGTTCACACCCTGTTTTTCGACTCCACAGCTAGTGACTGTGTAGCTGACCCCGAGGGTTCAGAAATAGCTAAGACCATTGATGACGGGCAGTCGTGTTTATTTTTGGAGCTCTACTTTTAACATTTTCAAATCTAAAGGCTACTAATTCAGACTCCTAAGTGTGTGGAAAAAGATATCTTACAACACGGCAAAGAAGTGGCAGTCTATAGAGTACTAAAGAGGTAGATATACAAACGTTCCTCATGAACTGCTACGTATTATGCTCATTTTTAAATAGTCCCTCAAAGCCCCTAATGGTAGCATGCATAAACAGGACAAAAACAGTCCACTTTGCTGAGTTTTGTATATTCCTTGTTTTTGGAGGGAAAGGAACTGTAAATTGCTAGGCCGCCCGATCCCTTCCCTTTTCTGGTGCCGATTTTTAGAATGATCTGTCCCATTTGATAAGGGCAGTCCAGCATCTTTTTTTTTTTTTTTTTAGATTCACAGGAAAAAACTGAGGTTAAAATAAACTATTTTTGTAACACCGGCGTTCCAACAGTATGTTAATGTTGATCTTGTAACTTGAATGTTTAATGTCTCATTCCTATTGTACCCCTCCCCCCCAGGTCGCACCGGGAGACGAGCAACTTGTTGCTCAGTGTGCCTTCCTAGTGGAACATTTCAATAAATAAATAAGTAAATGTTACCTTAGTTTTAGCTTGTAGTAGCTGGATTCAGTAAGGGACTCTTGTTGCTCACTTAGAAAATCGAAAACGCTGCTGCAGTACCCCCCCCGGCCCAAATAAATGTTTCCTGTCTTAAAGTTGGCATTCTCATAATCTTGGTGCACTTAGTCCTGAACCGCAGGACTCTAGTACATCCAGCAGTGTAGCGAAGTAGCACCCACTATCCCCATTGGCCAGAAAACAGTAGTTGTTATAGAGTAATTTGAGCTTTGAAAGGGAACATTTTTCATTTTTAGGGAAAGTACTATTCCCTTAACAAAACTGCTACCCTCTTGAAAGTATTCTAAATGTACCCCTGCCAGGGGATGTCCTTATAGTGAGTCCTGTGGACCGATATCCTGTTGAGATCTATTTGCTGGATATAAATATACTTTCTGAGGATCCATTGTCCGTCCTCCCCCTTCCTGCAACTTCCTCTTAGTTGTTATGTAAAAGGGACTTTCTGGTATTAGGTAAAATTCGGACACAGTTCAGCCTGTAGTTCATGACTTTTCTGTGTTTAGCTCTCTCAAGTTATTGCTACTGAGGACATTTTATAGATACTTTATCCTCCTTCTGCCCTGGCTGCCCCCTTCAGACTGCCCCCCCCCAGCCCGTCACCTTGGCATCACCAGGACTTACCCCTGCCCAGTCTCCGGGTGCACAGCCTGCAGGAAGTCGGAAGTCATCTTGCAGCCAGAGGTGTTTTTCCTCTTTTTCTCCCTTCCCCATTGCTGGAGCGCACACGCAGGACATGCGCACGTAGAGGCACGTGCGCAGAAGTCCCACAGCATCCTTCCTGTGTTTGGCCCCTCTGACCTGCACTACTCTCAGGCCTCCACCTGGGGGTAGTCATTCGGCGGGAGTGCCAGTCCTCCCTCCCCAGGAGAGAACAGTCCTCTGGACACTTGATCCTCTCCCTCCCCTACTGACCCCTGACAGCCGGTGCTCATTCCCAAACATGGGTTGCCGTCGTGGCGCGAGGTGTGGTGTCCAGCTCCTTAACCCTCAGCGCCACCGGGCTGGCTAATACTGAGGACATTTGAATGAAAACTAAGTCTTTGTGTCTCAGACTTCCCCTCACCCTTCTGCCTTTCTCCCTCCTTGTGCTGGTCACAGGGCTTTTGGACCACTGGGATCTTCCCTCTTAGGCTTCCGTAGAGGCACGAAGTTGACTTGCAGTACACGGGAGATCAGACCCAGCTCCAGTGGATTGTGTCAGTCTTCTTTTTCCTGCCTTCACAAAAGGGAAAGGGGAAATTGTTTCACCAGGAAAGGCACGCTAAGCCGGAGCTTGTTTCCAGGTGCAACCTGGGAGCACAAGAAAGTTAAGTGACTTGCTCAGGGTCACACAGTACGCAAGTGGAAACTGTGGGATTCAAACTCAGGTCTGGTCTGCTGGATGTCACCAAATTTGCAGCTCAGAGCCTTAGACCACTGTGCTATACTGCCTCCTATACAAAAGCAGGCAGCTTGCAGTGCAGCTCTGGCACTTTATGACAGGGACGCAGGATTTCTCTTCAACTTTTAATTTGTTTTGTTTTTCCTATCCTCACTTAGTGCTTCACTACACTATACCCTATTGTGCCAGTGAGGTTTCACCTTGATTGGCGCCACCATGCACTAGTGTTGGATGCCTTCCAGCTGGGGATAACCAGATACCAGCCTAGTAGCATAGTCTGGTAACCCCACCCCCAATGTGCCACAGTTCCTGATCCAGCAGTCAATAGTTCCAGCTGCCCCAGACCACCCATGAGGAGCTTCGCACATATGACTGACATTGGAACTACCCAAGAAGGCAGAGTGGCTTGCCACCGACACTGGGATCACCTAAGAAAACTGCACAACTTTTCCTTCTGAGAGGGGGGCGTCTGCAGTTACACATGGGAGTCTCTCTGTAGTTTCAGTACCTCGGCAGCGTCTCTGTTTTTCCAGACACAGGTGAGTACTGTTTCGGGAGGGGGGGGGCAGCAGCGAGCCACCATCTTTGTCAGTTCAATCAAAGATGTGGGCATTCCCGGTGGCTATTTCCGCCTCTGCCGACATAGTCAGCAACTCAAGCGGGTGGCACAAACATCTTTTGCAGTGGGGTGTACTGTTTCTGGCAGAGACCTGTTTTAACTGTTTAACCAAATAAGAGTTGGAATAATTTCTGGCAGAAGGTTTGCAGCATGGGGCACAGTTTTGTCAGAGTCCTGTCTTTATTCGCTCATCATCAAGGCTTGAGAATAATTCTGGCAGACATTTTTCTTTTTCTGCAGCTGAACTGTTACCATCTAAGGGCCTGATTGTATCCCTGTCAGACCTCTACCCCACAGCATTAGTCGCAGTCTGTAAGAATTCAGCGGAGCTCACTCTTAACTAGGAGCTGATTACAGCAATACCAGCATCCTAGGCCCCACAGCATTAGACTTTATCTGGGGGCCTTCATTTCTGTCTGGGCGTTTGTCTGGTGCCATGTTTTGCAAGAGTGCCAGCCTTCTCTGCTCCATAGCTGCAGACTCCTTTGCCTAGCAAGGAACTGTACTTGACTGGGCAGTGGTGTCTTCAGAAAAGTCTGGAAGCAAGTCCTCAGACAAATTCTCCAGGGGGAGAAAATACACAAAATGCAAGTCAACACTGTTAGCAACCTTCACTGGCTCCCTTTGTCTCAAATGTGAGGTGGCAACCTCCTCCATTGCTACTCACACAGTGGGGAACCACACCACATCCAGTCATATGCAGGAGGGGGAGGAGGAGCAGCCACAGTGTCTGCTGGTCCCAGACTTCATCACGAAACTGAACAGAGCATTTTCATTAGGTCCAGTGGGCTTCGATCTGCAGCCCCCCTGCCTATCCTCAAGGACCTACACACAAGAAAGCATCCAGAAAGAGAATACCTTCACCTTCCTCAGATGAAGAGGACTGTTGGGCACATTGCTGCAACAAAAAAAAGAGAAAAGTGTTAGCTCTCCACATTGTATAGCCAATGAGAACAACCACTCCCATCAACACAAGAGGTGAAAAAAGGCGAGCAAGATCTCCTCCATCTTCTGTCTCAGATTCATCGTCTATTGAGGATGGAGAACTTCACAGTACATCGAGTGCAGAGCTGGAGTCTGACAGACACTTTGATAGGATGATCTCAACTTCTTTATCAAAAAAGTTCTGTCGGGGATACACCTCAACCCTGCAACATCCACATCAGAAGAGGACAAACCATCTTTCAAGTTATCCAGATTGACTGACTAAACTGACAGTCTCATTCCCTGTCCCACTAGCCATAGAGAATCTGCTTGAGGAGTGTCAAGGCCCAGAAAAGATGTACCACGCCGAGTCAACAAACTGTTGAGGTTAAACAAGAAACAATCAGACAACTGGCTTAACCTTCCTAAGTTCAAATCCATGATCTCGTCATTCTGGCAGACAGCAGTGCCGCCTTCTGGGACACAGTACCCAAGCATTGACCAAACCCTAGACTATCTAATTCATGACTTCAATAGTGTAGTCAGTAGATACGCTTCTCTAAGAAAATGTAGGGCAAAAGGCCTATGTGCCAAATGAATCACCAGTGACCTCAGGAAACAAATGAGGCTTCGCGATAATGCCTGGGAGAAGTTCAAAACATCTGAGCAGGTAGCAGACTGGCCTAGGTATCAGAATCTAAGGAACAGTTGCAAGAATGGCCTCAGGAGTGCCAAAAGAAAATATCTGAAGGTAATACAAACCTCTAACTTGTACAACGCTAAGACCTTCTGGGCCCAGATCAATTGACTCTTAAAGAGTAGTCCAAATGTCTCCACGGGGGAACTGTCCGACAATGGACAGATCACCTCAGATCCCACAGCCTTCACAGAATGCTTCAGTGATTTCTTCACACACCAGGAGAAATACACAGCCCCCCCAAGCCCCTCACACCTACAGCTCAACTTGTCCTCAGCCTTCATCTTGTCCTCTGCCTCAACCAAATTTCAACCTCAAACTGGTTACCAGGAGTGAAGTCCTTAAAAAAAAAAACAAAACTCCAGAACCTAAGAGCTGATGGTACTTCAGGCTTTGATGGAATAGGACCCAAGTTCCTCAAACTAACTGCATCTGCTATGACCAACCCCCTAGTACACCTCATCAATAAGTCATTCATCCTAGGGATTGTCCCGGAGAAATGGAAAGTAGCAGTTGTAATCCCAGTTCACAGGGGAGGCTGTAATGAATTACCTAAAAATTACTGGTCGATCTCCCTACTTAGTATTCTTGGTAAACTTCAGGAAAGACCGGTCTTTGACCAACTTCAGGAATATCTCAATTGGAACAACTCCCTAACACATTCTCAACACGGTTTTCGGAAGAATGACGGCACTAACACTGCCCTGCTACTGGTCTTCACAGACATCCTTGCTGGAATGGTGATGGGCAGTTTTTGCAGACCTGACAAAGGCATTCGATCTAGTCAGTCACAACCTTCTCCTAGCAAAATTGTGAAATTTCAGGCTAGATAATCTCTCCTGCTGATGGTTTACAAACTATTTAATAAAGAGGAAACAATGTGTACGGTGGTTAGGTACAACCTTTGCCCTCAAACAGACCACAGTGGGGGTACCCCAAGGTTCCATTTTAGGATCCCTACTCTTCTCCCTCTTTATAAACAACTTACCCCTCAACTGTGGCAATGCCTCCATACAGCTGTTTGCTGATGATGCTATTCTTTACAGATCCAGTGCTTACATCACTTGGCTTAACCACTAATTAGGTAATGACCTCAAACTCCTTGAAGGCTGGTTCACAGAAAATAAATTAATACTCAGTGCAAAAAAAAGCAAGGTCGTGCTTTTCGGTAGTAAGAAACGGGGGCCGTGAAGAGACCACTTCCTCAAACTTTCAACCAATTCAGGCATTAACTTGAAAGTAGTGCAGTCATTCAGATATCTAGATTTGGTACTGGACCAAGACATGTCCTTAGAACCACATGTAGACACCCGCTAAAACTCTAAACCAAAGCTCAGCCTACTGTACAGACTCACCCCCTACCTCTCTGCTCCTGTGCGGCTTGAAATAACTAAAAGCACATTACTACCTACTCTCTTTTATGCGGCCCCAATTGTACAATCTGCTCGAGATTCTGTTCTGTCTAAATTAAGGACTCTCTACAACAAAACAGCATGCTTTGCTGCGGCTGCCCATCCAAGAGATCAACACCGTGATGTCCTTACCTCACTAGGATGGCCCTCCTGGGAGGTAAGACTACAGTTCTCGCTGTATTGTCTGGCCTATAAACTACTGCAACCTTCTGCTCCTCCCAGTCTCTCCACCCTACTTCAATATAGGTGGCCTGCCAAATCACTGAGATCACTTGCTAACTTGCTTCTAGACACTCATAAGGGCCAGTCAGTTGCCAGCAGTAGATCCTTCACTGCAGCTGCTCCATCACTATGGAACTCCCTACCCCTGGAAGCACAAGCTCAACCTTCTTGCAATTCAAAAGGAGGCTCAAAACAATCCTCTGGGCCCCAGCATGTTGTCAAGGTTATCTTCAACCCTGAAGTTATCTAGCCCGTAACCGACTTGATCTGACTGTTTTCCCCCTATTCTAAGCAGGGACAAAATACACTCAAAATGAAAATATTTAGGTGTCTCCATAGTCAGTTGTGCGTAAATGGTTATAACTAATTACTATAGTGGTTGGTAATATAACTGATTCTTGTTCATTGTCTTTATCTACTGAGTGATATTGGCTTTTGCGTTTGTCCTTACCAAACGTCTCAATTTCTGTCCTGTACTGTCACATGCAATGTACTATCATTGTTAAGTTGCTTTGGCATGTAACTAACCCAGGGTCGACCCTGAAAAAGAGACTCCATTCTCTCAGTGGGATTTACCTGATTAACACAATTCAAATAAAAAATAAAAAATGTATCCCGGAAGTAGGCTCCTCCTTTAAAAAAGGCATTCCAAGCCTCTGCATCTTCCATGAAGATGGCAACAGCTATGCTGTTTCTGGCCAGGGCTGTCTGTCCTGGGATACTGACTTGACATTCAGGCAGGTGGAGGATTCTGAGAAGAACAAGAATCTGATTAAACAACTGCAACTCTGGGACCTCGCTTCAGCTTACTCAGCAGATGTCTCTGAAGATACTGTCTGCTGAGTCACTAGAACAGTGTTCTACCAAACCTCAGCGAGATAAACTCACTGGTTACAGGCTGGCAGGCAGAGGCTTCATCTATAATCCACCTAATCACTGCTCCATATGAAGGAGGCCTTTTTCTTGGCATTGTCCTTATGGAAGCAGTAAAGGACCCGGTAGACAACTAAAGTCTGCATGCTGTAGTTGAAATCTAGAGACACTGATGGTTTGGTCACTCCCGGAAGCCTTTTCATGGCCAGTCATCTTACAACAGATCAGGCAAGTAAAACGGGGGTTTCAATAACAAATGACCCTCGTTCACTTCCCAGAACCAACACAGCAACTGGGGCAGAGGCAGCAGCAACTGTGACTCCAGAAACTCAAACAAATTTTTTTTTATAGTGAGACAGTCCAGGCCCATCCCCAAATTGGTGGCATATTTTCCACTTTTCTTGGGGAATGGGTCCATTCAACAGCGGATAGATGGGCTCTGGACATTGTGAGCAAGGGTTACCTCTTTGAGTTCGACTTAGAGCCTCCATGTCCTCATGTTGTTCCGTCACCACTGTCTTCTGACACTACCAAGCAACTTGTGACACTTCAAACTGTAAAAGACTTGCTTCAGAAGTCGGCCATAGAACCAGTACCCCTCCCAGAATTCAGCAGAGGCGTATGCTCCCTGTTCATTATCATTGAAAACACGCAGGGTTTCAGACCAGTATTGGACTTAAAGTTCCTGAATCTCTTTATCTGCAACAGGTCTTTCAAGATGGAGACCCTTTCATCCATCATCAGGTAAATTCAGTGAGGAGACTTTCTGGCCTCCATGGACTTACAGGACAGTAACTCGCAAATTCTCATTCAAGAGTCTCACAGGCAGTATCTGAGGTTCAAAGTACAGGACCATCACTTTCATTTCAAAACAATCCCTTCTGGGCTTTCATCAGCCCCATAGTCTTCTCAAAGGGGCTAGTAACTGTGATTGTACACCTCAGGCATCAAAGGATTGAGCTGTTCTCCTGCTTAGATGACATCATGATTTTAGCTCCACAGCGCGAGTCAGCTCAACAAGCAGTTGCCTCAGTCATCCAGTGCCTAACCAGCTGCGGTTTTGTCATCAACCATCACAGAAGTTCCCTGATACCAGTTCAAACATTGAGTCCTCTAGTGGTGGACTTCTGAACTTGCCAGGGCAAGGACTTCCCATTGGGACAAAATTTCTGGACTTACAAACACTTCTTCAAAAATTTCAACATGCCACTCAACTATCAGCCCAGTTGTTCATGCAACTCATAGAGATGATGGTTTTGCTAACAGGCACAGTACCATGGGCCATGATTCACATGCAAACACCTCAAGCAACTCTCCTCAAACAGTGGTCCCCCCACCGGGGGACAGCAGGCACCACAAAGTGACAGTCTCGAAACATATGAAAGACTGTTTCAGTTGGTGGACTGTGAAGTCGAATATAATGAAGGGACACATAGTGGTCCATCCACAACAGGTACAGGTACGAATCACCATCGATGCCAGTCTGAGAGTGGAGTGCCCACATGAATCAACTCTTTGTGCAAGGCAAGTGGTTGCTATGGGAGTTGTGCCTCAGCATCAGTGTGCTGGAAATCCGAGTGGTACACCTAGCTCTACAGAGGTTCCAAGATGCCATTCTCAGCCAAGATATCCTGATCCTCACAGACAACAGGACTACAATGGTGTACATCAATCAGCAGGGGGAACCAGAAACAACTGCATGCTTCAGGAACCTCTGCAACTTCTCCACTAGGCTGAGACTCACCACTCAGGCCTGTCTGCCATTTACATACCAGGAAAGAGCAACTTCATGATGAACTGCCTCAGTTGCAAAGACATTCTACCGGGAGAATGGAAACTGAAAGATGGCGCCTTCCAACTATTAACTTGATGTTGGGGAACCTCCAGGTTGATCTGTTTTCCTCCAGACAAAACACCAAGTCCAGCTGTTCCATTCTCTCACAAGGGATGGTCAAACATTAGCAAGAAACACCTTCTCCCTCCACTGTGGTCAATACAAACTTCTGTACGCTTTTTCTGTCATTCCCATTCTGCCCAGAGTGTTACATAAAGCATTGCAGGCAAAGCGGAGCTGATCTTGATCTACCCATACTGGCCATGCCAACCATGGTTCACACATCTAATCCGCATGGCAAAGGATCTGCTACTCCGATTTCGAATCTTTCTGGACCTTCTTCACCAAGGACCCATAACTCATCCAGATCTCCACAATCTGTCCCTCTCGGCCTGGAGATTGAGTAGGAAACTCTAGAAAACATAGGATACTCCCCTGAGGTAATTGAGATGATGATGATGCACTCCAGACATCAGTCAACCTCAAAGGTGTATTACAGAATTTGGCGGAAGTTTTTATTCTGGCTCCAATTTACAAATGCAGGCAATTAGACTATCTCCTTACCAATTGTCTTTAATTCCTCAAGGAAGGTTTCGATAAATGGCTTCACCCAGCAACCTTGAGGGTTCAAGTTAACTCTGCCACTAATGGAATCCAGAGAGTTGCTCGGATCACACCCTTACATCAGATGATTGTTGCAGGTGGTGATCCCAAAATGTCCTCCAGTAAAGTCTGTTGTATCTCCATTGTGCCTCAGTCTGGTTCTTCAGGCTCTGACAGAAGCCTTGTTTGAGCCTCTGGGGCAGGAATCCTTTCTCCATTGAATAATAAAGGTCATCTTCCTCAGTGTTATGACCTCGGCTAGAAGAATCGGTGAGATTGGTGCACGCTCCTCAAAAGAGCCTTTTACTGTATTTCATCAGGACTCTGTAGTGTTACATACATACCTATGTTTCTTTCCAAAAGTGACTTTTGCCTTCCATTGCAGTCAGGAACGTGTCCTGCCATCCATGTGACCTAAGGCCAAGAATGACAAGGAAAACTAATTGCGTACTCTGGATCCTAGACGTGCCTTAATGAACTACTTCAAAAGAACAGAGTCACTGCACAAGACTATGAGTCTTCTGGTCCTCATGTGTGGTCAAAATCAGGGCAAGAAGTCATCAAAGGACTCTATCGCCAGGTAGATTCAATCAATGATCATCCTCTTGTATGTAGAGAAGCCAGAGTTCAGCTACCAGGTCCAGTAAAAGCACATTTCACTTGGGCCATGGCCACTTCATGGGCAGAACTCAGGGATGTATCAGTGGCTGACATTTGCAGAGCTGCCTCCGAGTCCTCTCTGCATACAGATACAAAGTTCTACGAGCTGGATGTAGCCGCTTCGTCAGTGGCCCCATTTAGCCATGGAGTCTTATAGGCTGTTATGGATGTTTAGCATTCTGGCTATGTTTATCCCACCCTGGGGTGCATTAGTCTTGCTGCTGTTATATATCCTAGTGGTCCTAAAGCCCTGCGATCAGTACAAGGAGGGAGAGATTGAAATTTAAATACCTGTAAATTTTCTTTTTCCAACTGCTGGTTGCAAGCCATCAAGCCAAAACTTGTTACAAGTTACATAGTTGGCTATTGAGCCTTCATGTTTTTCTTGTCTGCTGTCTAACATCATACTTCTAGTTTTACTTGTTGGTTTGGTTGTCAGCCTGTTTTCTTTTTGCTTTGGAACTGACTGGCACGGTCCACTGGAGGTGGGTTTTTATCTTCTTTGTGTTCTAAGTCAACTTTCTGCCGCTATGGAAGCCGAAGAGGGAACATCCCCTTGGTCCTAAAGCCCAGTGATCAGCAGTCAGATAAAGAAAATTTACAGATACAGTATTTAAATTGAAATTTTCCTGCACTGAAGTCCTGATAATTTCCTCAACAACTACTCCCAAGACCGGCCCGGTGGTGCTGAGGGTTGAGGCGCTGGCTGCCACACCTCGCGCCACGCTGGCAACCCGAGTTCGGGAGCGAGCTCGGGTGCTGGGGTTGGCAGGGAGGGACGGATTGAGTGCCGCTGGGCTGCATTCCTGTCGGGGAGGTACTAGGGGAGCTTGGCACTCCGGCCGTGGTGGAGACTGTAGTAGTCTTGAGGGCTGCACGTGTCGGCGGCCTGACACTGGCAGGGCTGCCGTGCGCCATAGTGTCAGGGGGTGCATACGCAGGGATAGGAGTGGGTGAAACAGAACATAGGAAAACCCCGGTTCCAGGGGTAGGCAACGGCACCAATCCTCATGTCCACGACCAGGTCCAACTTGGCAGACCTTCACAGACCCTCTGCCCAGAGGCCCACGTCCACTGCTGGAGTCTACAAATTGAAGAGCGTCCAAGGTAGGAGGGGTTAAGCTGGGTGTGCCAGCTGTGAGGTGGGGGCGGAGGAGAGGAAGGTTCAGTCGGGGGGACTTCATGCAGGACAGGACAAAGGTTGGATGCCTGAGAGGCTCCTGGATCCCTGACCAGAGGGAAAAGAATTGGGGGACTACCCAGAATGAAGCCTGAATTTGTAGAAAGGCCTTTGCATTCGCAGCAGCTGACACCGGGAAAGAACTCCCTCTCCAGCTGAGGAATGCTTCTAGCTTGCATGTGTTCAAGATCAGTCTTTCCAACCACCTTAAGACCCCTTGTATTTGTTTCAGTCAAGCATCCCCCTCTTCCTTGACCATGATCAAGTAGCATAACATTGTTCATGCTCTTCGTTTGCTGCAACTCCATTTCTTTTTAAGCTTGCTTTGATTACTGGTTGGATGTACTATATCGTTTTTTTTTTTCTTGTGTACATCTTAGCCTGTATGTAACTATTTCTTCTGGACTATGTTAACCTGTTGACTACTGCTGTCCTTCCTGGGACCTGTTTAAAAATGAGATGATGCATCTCATTCGGTTATCCCAGTTGAAGGAATTTCAAATGAATAAACCAAATAGATTGTGATGTCACAACCAGAAGAGTAGGACTTTAGTGTTAGGAAAATTTGAGAGTCTGAGGCACAAAGATTTTCTTTTTATATTCATACAGACAGGGCCGGTGTTAGGCACCCACAAAACCTGCAGCTGCGGGGGCCCCCGCCTTTTTGTATGCCGTCTTGCAGAGTTAAACTACTACTAATGCTGCCTGCGGCCTGCGTCATCGAAACAAACTGAAACTCATAAGATGGGAGGGGGGTGTCGCATCACACAGAGCCTGACTAGTTCTGCAACTTACACAGACTCTGCAGTCCCCTCTCCAGTGGCCCCTTCCACTCTTCTGTGGCGCCATCAGTCTGTGTGGGTATAGCACCTTGCCAGTTGGGCAGTTCCCTCCTCTTACCTTGGATACACAAATGGGGAAATCCAACTCCTGTCATGTTTTGCTACATCCATGTCTGCTCCAAGTCCTCATCTAATTGGCTGATTGTGTGTTGGGATAATGGGATTAGTGCTGGGTGTGTGGTAAGCGCTGGCAGCGGGCTGTTCAAAAATCAGTTCTAAGACTAGGATGCTTCTTAATTCAAGGGCTGCCTGGAGGAGTGAGTCTATACTACGGCAGTGTTAAGTGAACATGGTGGCTATGACCTGATTGAGAGTTAAGATCTGACCAGGCAGTGGTGTGGAGTGGTTGGTGACTTCTGTTTCAGTATATGGAGTTGAGAGACTAGTAGGGAGAAGTGGGAGCAGCCAGGAACAGTGAACAAAGCCAGAGCTGCAAGTAATGCCAGTTGAACGTGCCCCTTTATCGGTGAGGTGAGCACTGGACTGCAGCTACTGTTAATGTTGATGAGCCTCGGCCTGCCGCCACCCGATTCCCAAAGCTGGTGTTGCCTGATTGAGACTCAGAGTGAAATCTGGCACTGATTGGTTACTTAATGTATTGCTATGCTCGTGTGTTGCATTTATTATTTTTTGTGTTTGTTTTACTATGTTGCTTCACCTGCTCTCCGCCTACTGGCCAAGTCCCGTTCCCTAACCTGGCCGTCCATTTCTTTCATTTGGGTTTGTTGACCTCCTGCCTAAACAAGAACTAGTTGTTTAGTTTACCCTTATACCATGGCTGTTTCTGATCTTGGTCTCTTATCTGACTTCCAGGAGAGTTAGGAATGGGAGTGATTTGGATAGGTTGGACTTGGGTCACCTTTGGTTGTGGTTCCCTTAGAACTGAGCCCCCACCCTTCCCCGGCATTTGCTCTCCTAGGCATTTTCTCCAGTTCTCATCCATTCATTCATTCCTTGGAAATCCTGGCTCTCTCCACCTGGAACAGAGGTCAGGAGCTGTGAGACTGCAGCAAGCAGCTGAAAGGTCCCCCCTTCCCCGCCCGATTCCTGGTTTTAAATTTTTTTTATCACCCACCCTTGCTGAGCAAAACATAAAATGTACTGATGTACTGTATCTGCAACTGAAACCAAAAGGCTGCCCACTTTAGCATGAAAATGGAAAACCATGAAAGGGTTGGTTTTAAGTGTGTGTGTGTGTGTGTGTGTGTGTGTATATGTGGTACTTAGACGAACTTGGGAGTAGCCGATCAAGATAAGCCTGTTATATTTTGGACCCCTACTTCTTTATCTGTTTTGGACCCACCCCAGTACCCAGTAATCCAGTTTGGGATTTTAATAAGTTTAGTGCCACATGATGTTCTTGAGCCTCCAGGCCCATAAGGCAAAAATTGAGTATTCTCACCCCCAGTAACACACACAGCACTACTTAGATGAGAATGCCAGCAGTTGGGGCTGGAGCATCAAAATCATCACGTGGTGTTGGCTCTATTAAAACTGTAAACTTGGTGACTGGCTGGGGAGTTTAGGCTGAGATAGCTTTGGGGGCGGGGGCTCAACCTCACCTCACTATGGTCATGGAAGATGACTGCAAACTAAGAGGGAGGACAGCATACATTACAGTGGGTGAGCTGAGATATGTGGGTGTATTGGCTGGTCAGGCAATCACGGACTATGTTTTAAGGCTGGAGAGACATATTGTGTGGGAGAGGAAGATCTGTACAAGTGAGGATGGATGTGGTCCTTATATAAATAGGTGTCAGCATGACTCAGTGGATAGCACATTCACATCTTGGGACAGAAAGTCATCATGTGTTCTAGTCCCGCACCTGGATTGTACTCATACCATACCATAATTGCCAGCACACAAATTCAGTACTAAGGGGATGCTGTTGTAACCCCTAGGTAGCGCTATCCCAAGGGCTACTACCCCTGCCTGCTTGGCTAGTAGCAGGTTAAGGGGCCTGAGTTCAGAAACGGGTGCCTCCCCTGGAGGTCAGTGTTGGTAGTGGTCAAGCTAACCTGGGCACAGCCCTCCGGGACACTGTAACCCCCTCTTTCCTTACTAGTGGCCGGAACAATACACAGTAATCACTTTCATAATTCCCCTGATACACCACACAAGTGCCCACACTGTTTGAACTTACCACCAGGGCTTTCCTCTGGCCTGACCTTGGGGGGAACCCCTGTAAAACAAGGCAGTACACAGCAAATAACAGCAGTACATTACTCTTGTTCAAACTGGAACCACAGTCAGGGTAAATGCAAAAAAGAGTTAGATCTGATTTATTTAAGGGACTTGAACAAGGGAGGGGTGTAATCGGGTTAATTTGCTTAAAGGCTGTATCAATCAAACAGTTATGCATGCACTTCAAGGTCCATAAACAGTCACACACTCTGGGTACCCAGATGGAGAATGGTGGGCTAGCCAGGAATGTTGCAGCTGGTTGGGGCCCTGTAATGGAAGAAAACAACATGCACAACACACACTATTTGTAATCCGGAGCCGGAGGGCTCAGTTCGTAAAAAGAAAACAAGAAGACAATCAGATGACACACTTTTAGATTAGGCTGTTGTTGCAGGGGAGCTACCCTGATGATTACTCACGATACCCAAGACTGGACATAGGCTGGACGAAAATCGAGACAGCAGGTGGTTAATTGGGAGTGCCAGGAGAAGCAGGGCCCACACGAATCGCCGAGGTGTTGTTAATGTTCAAGCGTGGAGCAGGGGGGCTGATCCCCAGGCAGGTCTCTCGTCGATGGCTTTCTCTGTGCAGCAGGTAGTCTGGATGGGCCAGTGTGGCAAGGCCCAGGCCAAATGGAGACAATTCGGATGCAGCTTCCAGCAAGCAGAACACAGTTCACACAGTGGGGGGCCAAATCACGACCCATTTTCAATACACAGCACATTTACATGTAAGGAAGTTCTGTACCAGGCAAACCGCTCTCTGGTCACGATTGCAAAGTCTCTGCACAAACCGGTGATTCAAAAGCAGCTGGAAATCCTGACAGGCCGATTGCATTCAGCAAAATCTTTGGTCTTCTTCAGGTATGAACCTGGTAAAAAATCAGTGGCTTACTTCATTCTCACAAACTTGGATTTAGTCCAAAATAATTCTCTTCTGTCCCTCTCAGGGGCAGCAGACAGACATGCAGGCCAAAACTCAGCCCTTCTCATTTCACTTCCCAGCTCAGAACTGACTAAAACAGCGGGCAGCTTGGGGATTTCCCCTCAGATCCAAAAGATTCAGCTGGCTGATCTTTCTGTCATTCACAACAAAGGCTCCCCCTGCAGGTGCAAAAAGGCGCCAAAAGCCCAAAACTACAATTCCTACAGATTTTGACTCCAGAGAGCTCCTGTAATCCTGCTCCATTTTAGGTCCAACCAGACTGATTGGTCCAATTCAGCAGTTCCGGGCCAAAATGGTGGGGATAAGCAAAACAGTCCTTGCTGCAAAGAAGGGTAGAATGCGTTACCTGCAGAAGTGGTATGCAGTAGAACAATGGACTGCTTCAAAAGGGGATGGGACAGGACAAGGGGGAGGGTTAATGAAGGGGAAGGGTGGAAGGGAGGGGCAGCTGCAGAATAAGGGGTGCTAGCTACACTTTTGAGCAGACTTGATAGACCTCTAGGCCTTTATCTGCTGGCAAATTTTGTATGTTCGTATGTTTGTAAGGCAGGTTAGACAAACTACATTATTATCACTACTCTAATGAATGATCAGCAAACAGTTACATCTATTAACAGGGCTCCCTCTGCGCAATTAGCGATGACAGAAATGGAGCGATTACCTGGCAGCCTGGGAGGGACTCGAGCATGACAACACTCAGCCCCCTCCCAGATTAATTAATTATTACTGCAATCTAGGCAGCTCTTAAAGCGACAGTACATAGAGGCTACATAGGCACTCTCTGGCAATAACGATTATCTGCTAAATGCAGGACGCCAGCCTGGCAGTGAGCATTTAGGCAAGCTCATGGAAGACTTTACGGGAACCCCCATTTGTAGGGGGGTTACACCATACTGTTGGGGTGTGCTGTCCTTCAGATAAGTATTAAACTGCGGTCATGTCTGCCTTTTCTGGTGATTATTCCAGTGGATGTTAAATATCTAATTTAAAAAGAGTTGGCAAATTTCACTGCACTGGTGTCCTGGCCAGATTTCCCCCATTCAATAGCATACCACCAACCGCTTTGTCTGGTTTGATTTCAGATGGCTTGCATCTGTATCCTGGCAACAAACACATGGTCTGAAGTAGGCCTCCTACACAAAGAATCCACCCACCACCACAACACACACGCACTTTCAGCTATAAAACATTAAGCTACAAAGAATAAGTCATTGTGCTGATTATTTAGTTTTTGTTGACTGGGACAGGAGGGATAGGCAATTATGCAATTTTCAGCCTCATCTCGGGATACAGATGGAAACCAACTGAAATTGAACCAGATTTAGATTTAGCTGTTGGTGGTATTTTTAGTGAATGGGGAATTTGGCCAAGGCACCAGGGAAATTCCTCTTCTCTTTTTGAGACGTATAATGGGATCTTTAATGTCCACCTGCACAATGAACAATCACCAAAACAGGCAGACAGGACCTCTGTTTAATGTCTCAACTGAAAAACAGCACATCAGAAGTACAGCATCCCCCTCATGCTGAACTACAGTGTCAGTATTGTTGTTTTTTGTTATTTTTTTTACCTCAAGTTCCTGGTGTGGGGCTAGAACTAACAGCCCTCCGATCTTCTGGCCTCTGAAGCAAGTGTGCAACCTGCTGAGCCATTAACACTAAAAACTGTTAAAGTTTACTACTACAATAAGTGTTAAACTCTTTAGTAAGACAGTGTTTGTATTTTTTTAACATCCTTTCTTATCCAAACTTTACCTTCCAAATTTCTTTTTTTACACTTCAAACACACTGACTCTTAGCCATGCTGGTCCAACAGCAACCCTCGCTCGACCACACACACACACAGTGCCCCAGGCTCAAAACACACAGTCCTAGCACAGCTACAAGCAAAGTGTCCACACACAGGCTACAGGCGCATGGTACGATGTAGGCCTCATACATAAACAAAGAATCCACCCCCTCCCCACCACCGACACACAAGCTTAGCCCTATGTGTTTGTGGTGTAGGGTGGAGATTGTGGGACCCCGGGGTGGGGGGTGGGGGGGATGAGGTGTGTGGATCTTTTGTTTGTTAGCAATTTAAAAATGCATGTTTGTCGACTTTTGTATAGGAGCCCTATGATTGTGTGCTTGTAGCCTCTTTGCGTGCATATCTGTGTGTGCGTGAGAACAATTATTTAACACAGCCTGATACTATTTCCTTTATCAAAGGGAATGTTTCTAGGCTTAAAAATGAGATTTGGCTCCTACATGTGCACTAGTATTTAAATTTCAAAATATTTGAGTAAAACATGGGCCACTAGTAAAAAGATAATTGGGGGGGGGGCTATCATTAATTTCATTAGGGGCCCCCCGAAATCCTAAACCTGGCCCTGCATACAGATGCCCTCCCTAGTAAAGAATGATGGTAGAATAATGCAGACAAATTATTTAACTATAAACTGAGTAGTATCTGAATATTTCTGTGATAAAATGTTTTCCATGAACACTGTAAACTTACTTTAAATATTGATAATTGGAATTGACATTACAGTATGGTGAGCATGGTGGAAGCTGTTGGTGTAAAAGGTAGTTTTGTATGAAGCCCGTTTTGGCACTGCTGCTGCTGGGAAGTTAGCTGACTTTCAGATGAATGATGCCCTCATGCATGTGCGCCGCCCCCACCCCCCCTTCCCCAAGTTATGTCTCTGGCTTAGTCATCCAGATAATAATGGAATAGCTCATGTTGTTCTGATGATCTATGAGGGTGTCATTTCACTGGGATTGTAGAGAATATCACCATGATGCACAATGTGCCCCCCCGTGACAGGATCTTAAGATTGGCCAGCAGATTTGTCCTAACAGCCTAGGAATTTTTTAATTTTTACATCATCTCAAAGGCAGATCTCAAGTTAACCCCATTGTGGAAGTATTTGACTTCCAAAAATAAGGGGAAAAACTTCCCAAACAAAGAGGGAGTAAGTCATTGTCTTCCATATGGGACAAATGAAGTGTAGATTACTTCCAAATTAAGCGAAGACATTTTTGATATGCCTGAAATCATAGTGACTTTCAACATAGAGGATCCGAGAAGTAGTTTGCCTGCTCAATATTAAAATGACTTCAAAATTCAGACTTTTTTTTTCCCCCCAATTCTTTTTTCACCTCCGGTCACTGCTTGTAGGGACTCTCTCAGGCATCCTGCCCACCTGAGATCCCCCCAGCCTGAGTCTCCCCCGCGGTACTTCTACCCCTTGCACCTACCTTGCAGCTGGACACCCCTGGCTTGTACCCCCCCAAGGTGGGGCTGCCACTCCATCTTCGGCGCTTCTTGAAGTCTAGAATCTGCTGCAGGCAGGGCTTGGGAAGGAGAGAATTAGGAGACCGGGTTGGCAGGATCTGGCAGAGGGCATGGGGGTCAGGTGCCGTCGCTCACCCTACTGAGCAGGATTTTTCCTTGTTCGAGATTGTCTCCCGAGGCGCAGATGTACAATGACATCCAGCCGAGCGGGCGTCTCCCACATCCGTCTGCAGGTCGTCCGCCGACCCCTCTCCCCAATCCTTTGTGGGCAATCCTAGGTTGCGCACCCAGCTTCTGCTGGTATGCTAGTACCGGGAACGCCTCGCCTCCCCCAGGAGAGGAGACCTATCATCGGATGCTTAATCTTCTCCTTCCTGCCAACCCCCGCGACCTGAGCTTGCCCTAAACCCGGTCGCTGCATAGCACCAGGTATTATGCCCAGCGCCTGCAGCCCTTACGCCACTGGCTGGCCTCAAAATTCAGACTTGTGGATTTTAACTGAAACCCTGCTCAAAGGAATGTGCTCTACCCTACTCCCACAGCAAATACTGCATATGCTGAAATTTTCCTCATTTGCAAAGGCAACTTCCCCTTTTATGAAGTATTGCCTGATTGTTCCAGTCCATGGCTTGTGCTAGATTTCTTGAAGATATCAGTTCTGTGCTCTGGGGAAGGGCAGAACTGAGACTTGGAGTGAGATTGGGCTTAAAAATGTATATTAAAAACCTAGTAACTGCGGAGAATTGAGTTAGCTACACAGGGTAATATTGTCACAGGGAGCCTGATGTAGTAAGGACCTATGGCCGTGGCTGTATACTGTTCATGAGTATGACCAGAGGTGAAACAGATCCCTTTTGTTGCACAACATTTTCTGCTTTTTCCGCCTAAGGCCTTACTCTTGAAACTAAATGCTAAAATTATCTAGATGACTTTGAAAATAGGGTTTTCACGGCCTTTATAGCGTTACCCTGTTGAAGAATAACGTTCTGCATATCTACCTGCTTACAAAAAGGAACGGGTCCAAGATGCATAGTGCCCTTCCTGAGCAACTAGAAAAACAATGCAGTACAGAGAAGCAATCTTCACGGAGCAACCCACAGTCTGAGATATTACAAAGGCTCCACTCCTGGTTGTGTTAAAAAATCATCCCATTTAATCATCCTCGCGAGCGAGGACCAATATTTCAGAGCCTTGTGCCACTTCATGAAGGGGATGGTGATAACTCTGTATATACACATAACATAAAAGATATAACAGATTTTGCCTTTGTGACCTCACGCCTTGACTACTGCAACTCCCCTGTACCTGGGGCTTCCTGGGGTTGATATCCGCCACTTGCAGCTAGTGCAGAACGCTGCTGCAAGGTTGTTGACAGGGGCATCTAGAAGGACACATATTACCCCTGTGTTGCGTGATCTGCACTGGCTGCCTATACAGTGGCGAATCACCCTTAAAGTAGGTCTTTTGACCTTCAAAGCCCTGCATGGGCTTGGCCCCGACTAATTGAAAGAGCTTCTGATTCCTTACTGCCCTGTACGACAGCTCCGTTCAGCTGACGAGGGGTTGCTAGAGGTTCCAAGGGTTACATTGAAGTCTTCTGGGGCCAGGGCTTTTGTGTTTGTGGCACCAACCCTTTGGAATTCTCTGCCTCGTTGGCTTAGGGAATGCACGACCGTGGAGTCCTTTAAGCGGGATTTTAAGACACTTTTGTGGAGTAAGGCTTTTATGAATTGATGTTGCTGAGATTACTGATTTTATATGCGTTTTCCTTGATTTTATCATTCATTTGTACAGCGCCTTGGTGCTTGAAAGGCGCTTAATAAAGTTTATTTCAAACGTTTCACCAGGAAAGACATACTGAGCTGATAACAGCTCATTTCCAGATGCGTCCTGGGGGAAAGGGGTAGTGGAAGAATCATAGACAATATAATTTAACAGAGGCAAAAAAATAACAGTATAAAGATATGCACATCAGAACAAAAATTGAGACTTGGTGACAAGGTTAATAAATAACAAATAATGAACAGTGTAATAAAAAACCCAAACTGTCAGGGGTGGGGGGTATAAAGAGCAATATAGAGGAGAGGGCCAAAGACAGTTGCAAGAGGGAGGAAAAAAGTCTAGAGGAAGAGACTTTAAAGAGAAAGTAGAAGAAGCAGAGCGAATTGACAGGGGAAGAGAGGACCAGAGTTTAGGGAAACGATAAGAAAAAGCAGACTGACCTGAGTAGTTTTCTAGTAGGACGAAGAAGGGAATGAGAAGTACTACTGCAGAGAGGATAGCTGGAAACAGGAGGAGAGGAGAGGATACGAGGGAAGTAAGGTAGGATGGAAGAGTACCAAACCAGAATTTAGAAATAAAGGAAACACAATGGAAAGGCACCTGGCATCAAGAGAGGGGACAGAAAGGGCAGAGTAGAGTGAACAATGGGGGGAGCAGTCTAAAGCAGAGCGACAGAAAGAGTGGAAAAGAGGGTCCAGTCTTTTTTTCTAGTCTAGTCTAGTATTTAGTGTAGAGAAAGATGACAGAGTTGCGGGAACTCTCGTTCAGTTTTCTAAGAGGTGGTGAAACAGTTCCTGTGGGCTCCTGCCCAGTTGACTCCCTGAAAATACCTGTAAATGAATGTAGAACAGGCAGTCATCTGACTACAAGGCATACTTTTCAACTATCCATAATCCTTATCTTATCCCCTAGTGAAGGCTGGAAACAAATCCCATGAATGGCACTGCTGTAAAAAAACAAGATCACTATAGCATGCAAGTATTACTCATACCTGTTGTGACTTTCTATTTAAGTTAATACAAAAATATATATTGGCACTTTTTACGCTAAATAAAAATGCGATCTCTGTCAAAGAACACCAACTAGCTAGAGACTTTTTTATTTTATTTTTTTTACTATTTCTTTTTTCCCCCTCTGTCACCGTGACCAATCCCTCTTTCCAGACATCCCAATGCACCCCTCAGTTGTGCACCATGAGGACCAGGAGGATGCTCCTATAAGTGCCCCTGCTCCTGTACATTCTAGAGACCCGGTTGACCCCCCGGGATGGGGCGGAGGAGTCACTCTACCTCCTCTGATACCTCAGTGGAGCATGCAACTGAAGCTCCTCCCAGTTCTTCCATGGTCACATTGGTGCAGGAGCCCTTCGCCTGGATTGGTTGCAGGTTTTTCCTTTTTTCTGGTCCACCCCCTCTGATGTCGGCGCACGAGGAGGACCAGTGAGATGGATGCGCGCTGAGACGTGCATCCGTTTCGGTCCTCGGCCGACGTCAGACCCTCCCTGTCTACTTCCCTGTCCACACCAGCACTGCTTGTGGTCACCCAGGCAGTGGCGGTATGGCAAGCAACCCACCCCTCCCTGGAGAAGAAGAGCAAGGCGTCAGGTGCTCAGTCCTTCTCCCCCTGGTGACCCGAATCCATCACCAAACCCGGGTCGCTGATGTGGCGCGAGGTGTGGCGTCCAGTGCCTCAACCCTCAGTGCCACCAGGCCGGCCTAACTAGATAATTTTTTTTTATTGACACAATAGGGTATGTCACAAAATTTATCTAGCTGGGTATGTCACAATACGCATTTCATTCTAATACTTGTGGCCTGCGGTTTCTACAGCCATGCATTCCTGCCGACATGAGCTACATCAATCAGTGCATCATTGTAACTTGGGAACATATCAATGATGGCTTCACTCAGAATTCTAAATATAGACTACAAAGAAGGTAAACTTTTGCATTTTATTCAGAGGTCACTAGGAAAAAACACTAATGTATATTGTATAAACCACACATGTGATGTGCGTTCATGAAATTGGTATTTATCTTCATTCATGGTCAGTGACTTCTTTTGACCTCACTCATGGCTTCACCACTCGTGAAGGTCAAGAGGTCACTGACCAGTACCATATCTCATGAAAGCCCATCACGTATGCCCTAGTTACATGTTTTCAGATAACTGGCCAGATAAAAGGTGATATCTTTCTGAACATGGAAAGATATCAATGTCTTTTCTTGATGCATTATGTCACAGTGATATCTTTCCTTTTTTTTTTTTTTATCTGTTCTCCCCCCCCCCCAATTTTCGCCTACCCTTCCTCGGGCACACACGCGCCATTTCTGAGGCACCTTCCTGACTTGCCCCCATCCCACCTGCGCTGCCACCGGACGTCACCCGGTGGCCGTGGAACTACATGGGGGGGTGACAACTATCCCAGGAGAGGAGAGCTACCATTAGGTTGCTTGATCCTGTTTCGCCTCCCCTTCCCGGTGCTGGCACCCCGACAACCCAAGGTTGTTCCCGAACCCAGGTCGCCGATGTGGTGTCCAGCGCCTCAACCCTCAGCGCCAATGGTCCGGCGATATCTTTCCTTTTATAAAATTGGTCGGGAGTTTTCTGCATCCTGATTGGCAAAGAGGTTCCTTTGGCCATGTCCTTATCAGGGCATATTGTGCCAGCTGGTACTACTTTAGCCAAACAGGATGCAGTGCAGCCGAAGATCCATGCCTGCCACAACCTTTAATTCCATTTTTCCTGAAGCATAGACACTCCAGCTGGTAACGCTGCTCCCCCCCCCACCCAACCACTTGGACGAATCCATGCTGCAGTCCAACAAATCAACTTTATAATTCAACTTAAAATGTTCCCCTGTCACATGCGAGCAGCCCCATTTATGACAGGCGGCAATTGGAAACCACTCGGAGATGCGCAGCGCTGCTGAAAACCTCTCACATTCTCTGTGGTGGCTTCTTTGGGACACAATCTCACGGGAATTCACTACTTGATGATGACTGAGTTACAATCACTGGCAAAAAAAAATTTCCAAATTCAAGTCTGACCAGCGCTGCAAAAGACGACCGCAATCAAGCAACTGATGCGGTTTTCAGATCACAATACAGTACAGACCCAACCACCATTAGCGGCAATGCGAGCATAGCATGTGTGCTGCCGAGAGGCAGCTTTCAAATGAAAACCCTGACCCACTCATCCATTGCTGCATGTATACATTCTTTCTAAAATAAAAAAAAGCATGAATAAAAATTGCATGTCGTGTTATTGGACAGTGAACAGCCGCATAAGTACAACGGCTGCTGTGGGACACGCTCGCACTCAGTAACACACACTCACAGGCAAATGACTGCACTGAGCGCTTCATCTTTTTCGTTTTTTTTTTTTTTTACCAGATCAGAATGTCCGAGAGTGTGTGTGAGGGTGGGGGGTCGAATGCTAGTAAAAGCAGCAGTGAAAGGAGGTAACCTGAGGAGTATATGGGTGGCCCTCTACTGGCAATGAAACACTTGTGAAACTACTTTAACAGGGGGACTGTTTTCACTATTACAGCCCTTAAAAACTCATTTTCTCTTTTTTGGACTTTCTTCTTTTTTTTTTTTTTTTTAAATAATTACCTTTCGTCCCTCTCGTTGGCAAGCAGTGACTCAGAGACCCTCGTGATGGCCTATAATTCATCCGTCTCGGCGGCTCTGGATTCCATTGCACCAGTCCGTGTTCATCCTCTCTCCCTTTGCCCTCGATCCCCATGGTTTGATGGGACCTTGGAGAGAGACGCTGAGACTAAGACAAAGGTTAGAGCGTTGCTGGCGGAAGTCCGCCCTTGATACCAACTGCCTTAGATTGATGGACCATTATCAAGCCTATCAATCTGTAATCACCCATAAGAAGGAAGAATTCCTGTCCGGGGAGATTGCAGCTGCTTAGAATCGACCAGCTCAGCTTTTCCGAACTGTGGACAGACTGTGCAACCCAGCTTGTCTACAAGTCCAGAAAGCCTTTTCGCAATTAGAGTGCGACGAACTTGCTCGATTCTTTGCTACTAAGGTGGCTGACAGGGTGGAACTCCAGCCGGCACACTCTATGGACGTTGTGTCTGATCAGTACGAGGTCACTGCGCCTCGGTTTTCCTGGAGTACCTTCAGCCGACCGGAGTTCATGGATGTCATGCGGATCATCCAGGGTGTGCGCCCTACATGCTGTAGTTTGGACCCTGGACCAACTTCCCTAATTTTGGGTTATATTGATGTCATCGGTCCATTCCTAGCATGGATAGTCTGGTGCTCCTTGGAATCTGGAGAGTTTCCTAGCTCCCTGAAAGAGGCGGTGGTGACACCACTCTTGAAGAAAGCTACCTTGGACCCAGACTGCCACGCAAACTACAGACCAATCGCTAACCTTCCCTTTTTAAGGAAAGTGATTGAGAAGGTAGTGGCAACACAACTGGAGGACCATTTGACCATCCATGACATCTATGAACTGCTCCAGTCCGGTTTTCGGAAGATACATAGTACTGAGACAGCACTGGTTCGGGTACTCCATGATCTCCTGATGGCTAGAGATCGGAAGAGCTGCTCCATCTTGGTTCTTCTGGATCTCTCATCAGCGTTTGACACCGTGGACCATGGGGTGCTGCTTGGTCGCCTGAGGCACATCTGTGGACTGTCGGGAACAGTCCTCGGGTGGTTTACATCGTTCCTCATGGGAAGAACAGAGAGTGGTGTCTGGGGTCTTTTCCTCAGGCCCTATTTCTCTGTTGTATGGGGTTCCTCAGGGTTCAGTGCTGTCACCCATGTTGTTCGCAGTGTACATGCTACCCCTCGCAGACACTGTAAGAAGGTATGGGCTGAGGTTTCACTGCTATGCTGATGATACCCAGCTCTACCTTTCTTTTGCACCTGACCAGGATGGAGCTCTCTTGGTCTTTAATAACTGTCTGAAAGAAATCCAGGAGTGGATGGATTCCAGCTGGCTGAAGTTGAACCCGGAAAAAACTGAGGTGCTGGTTGTGGACCCAGGTTGCTGGATAGAGGGGTTGGGGGTTGGTGTGCCCTCTGTACTTTTTCTTGGTGGCGTTTCGCTCCTGACCTCTGAATGGGTGCGTAACCTGGGGTAATTTTTGACGAAGGGCTGACCCTGCATTCGCAGATGTCGGCTGTTGTCAAATCTTCCTTTTATCATCTTAGGAATATCGCCAGGATTAAGCATCTGGTTCCGTCTGGTGACCTTCTTACTATGGTCCACACCTTTGTGTCCTCACGCTTGGATTATTGCAACTCCCTCTACTTAGGGCTTCCTGGGGTGGAAATCCGCCACCTGCAGCTGGTGCAGAACGCGGTAGCCCGGCTTTTGATGGGATCTGCTCGGTCCTGTCATATTTCGCCGGTCCTGCATGAACCGCACTGGCTGCCAGTACAGTGGTGGATCACCTTCAAAGTCGGTTTGCTGACTTTTAAAGCCCTACACGGACTGGGCCCGGATTACCTGAAAGAGCTCCTGGTTCCTTACTGCCCTGGACGATCACTCCACTCAGCCGATGAGGGGTTGCTGGAGATTCCAAGGGTGTGTTTGAAATCATCAGTGGCAAGAGCTTTTATGTATGTAGCCCCTACCCTTTGGAATTCTCTACCCCTTTGGTTACGGGAGTGCACAACTGTGGAGGGATTCAAGCAAGCTTTAAAAGCTTTTTTGTGGCAACAGGCATTCAGTGACTGATCTTCCTTTTGATGAATAGTATGCTGCTATTTTATTGTTAATGTATTGATGTTTGGTCTGTTTTTAAAATTGTTAGGCATCTTATAAATAAAATTTATTATTGTTATTAATTGTTTGGGGGATCCACTTTATAAGCAGAATAAGACACTCCGAGGTGTGGTTTATGGGCTGATAAGAGCACTTCCCAGGTACTAAAGGCACCTGGCACAAACACCTTGTGCCTCACTATGCACCTGGGGCATGCTCTTATCAGCCCATAAACCACACCTTGTTGCGTCTTATTCCTTACCTACCCCTGTGTCATATACTGCAGTCTTAACTCATTCAGGTTTAGAATGTTCAGCCTCAGTAGCAGTACTAAGCATATTCAAATGCGAATAACTTTCAAATGAAAAGTAATAGAATGGTACTGTGAGTACAAAAGTTATTCTGCACAAAAATATCTACAAAATGAGTTGTGTTTCATTTAGAGATACCTTTTACATTTGTTAATAATCAGCAAGAAATGGCAGAAACATTCATTTTTTCTTCACTTTTTCGACGAACAAATGCAAATAACTTTAAAGCAACGATAGCATGGTACTGTGAGCACAAAAGTTGTTCAGTGCAAAAATAACTACAAAATGAGTGGTGTTTATAGATACCTATTAAATTTTTCAATAATATGCAAAAAAAAGCAGAAAATTCATTATTTTTTTTTTCACTTTTTCAACAAATGCTCTGAAAAAAGCAAAAACCAAAGAATTGTACATAAAACTTTTTCATTATGTACTGGCCATAATGTAAAGCTTTCGGGTTCAGTGAGTTAAATAAAAGTAGTAGTAAATCTTGTAAACCACTCCCGAACAAGTACTGCAACTGTAAAAAAAACGAAAGTTAGTTACACATTTCAAAGTCACAAACACTTTTTTACACATTCCCGATCAAGTTTATCCCAAAACATATG
This sequence comes from Neoceratodus forsteri, assembly GCA_016271365.2. NCBI lineage: Eukaryota > Metazoa > Chordata > Ceratodontiformes > Ceratodontidae > Neoceratodus > Neoceratodus forsteri. The sequence goes on along the minus strand of CM028131.1, from coordinate 1,652,525,594 downwards.
TCTGTATAAACAGAACATGATATGGCCTGACTGACGATATCATGTTTATCTTCATTCGAGACCAGTGATTTACCTCAGTCAGGGCTTTGCCACTTGTGAGATAACATAACATCATTAGCCTCTCATGAAGGTTTATTTATTTCATCATTCGGATTACACCTTTGAGCACAAGTGCTCATTTGCAAAGGTTTCATGTCTGAGTCATGAAGATGATACATAAAACAGTAATCTTGGGTTCATTACAGTTAGTAATACAGTAACAGCAGCTCACGTGGAGCGTAGTCAGCAGAGCAAACCAGCAGCTCAAGTAGAGCATTGTCAGCAGAAAATAAGAAAAGATTTGGGGAATTCCAGTAACTAGAAAACAGTAGCTTCAGGGGAGCATAATCAGCAGTAAGCATTGAAAGCCCTAGGTATCTCTGTGAATACAAAATAGTTTGTAAACCCCCTCTAAAATGAGGGGGCTTACCTTAAGTGTCTCCCTGGGCTCCAGTAATGCCCACTGTCTGGCTGACATCCAGTAAAGAAGTTAAATCCATGTACAGTGTGTAGTTCTGCTGTTCCTGCGTGAGTGCGCACTGTCATGCCACCGCACTGTCCCTTTAAGAGTTCAGCCTGTTGTGTAGTGTACATAGCCTGGGCTGGGTCCGAGTGAAATGAAGCTCGCGACCAACCAGGCAGAACCCTGATAGCCTCCACTCTGCAGTCAATTAATAAGGAAGAGAGAGCCTTCTCATGATCAGTAAATATTTATTTGTGGAACACTGCTGTTGTCTTTTAAAATGAATTTAAATGTGGACTGTTTACTTCCTCAGCATGGGAGCTGCTATGTTTGGACCAGGACATTGCTTTTGGACCAGTCAGAACCAAGGGGTCCTCATGGGGTCCACATTACAGTGCTTTATGGGAGAAACTGTGAACCTTACTGCTTGGCACCTATTTTAAGCAGTCGGAGCTCCGGGACAGTGATTGACAGTATGGGCAGTGAACCGGAATACAGGAATCCTGGACTTAGTGTGGGACTGTGTTTGAACAGAGAGATCAGCTCGAGCTCTCATAGAGGTGGGAGCCTGTGTATCTAGCTGAGAGAAACGCAGGGAAAAGGCCATTTCTAGGGACATGGATATGTTGTTCATCCACACTTATTGGCAGGTTCCTTGCCGCTTTAAATCTTGCCGGAAGGTCTTCAAGCTAGCTCCTCCCACCCACCCGGGTGGTAAAACTCTCGGCTCCGCCCCATGACGCCAGATCTTCCTTACCGCTTGGAAGCTCAGGTTCCCTCCTTAACGCTCTGCGATTAAGTTTTGGGCCTAAAATCCTTCGGTTTAAAAAAGAGAAAAAAAAAAAAATTTTATATCTTTCTCGGTCTTCTTCCTTCGCGGCTGCGATGGACAAATCGACTCCCGGATTTCGGAGATGTCCCTGTGGGCAGAAGATGTCTCGGACGGACCCGCACTCCACGTGCGTTTATTGCCTTGGCCAGGAGCACGACCCGCAGGCTTGCGACCTGTGTTCCTCCTTCTCGGTCGTCCTCGAGACTGCGCTGCCAGCTTACTTCTGGGCGTCCCGAAAGATTTCCTCGGTCAAATCCGAGAGGCCCGACTGGCGGTTTCGGCGGCTGCGGGATCCGCGAACAACTAGAAGGTTGGTCGCACGAAGAGCAGGCGGCTCAGGCCGCGCTTCCTCGCCTGAGGCCTTTGTCCTCTATCGCCGGGACCTCATATTCAGCTTCCTTTAAGGAGCTTTGCTTGACCCTCTCAACTAAAGGCGAGGTCCTACTTCTTCGAGTCCGTTTCATCGATTCGAGGAAGTCTAAAATGAAGTCTCATCGTCGACGCCTTGGGAGGGAAAGATCCCCTCCCTCGGTCGACAATCGGCTTTGGTCGAATTTCGGCTCGCCACTGGCTTACAGTGCCCCCGTCAGGCCAGGTGACTGAGACTCCCGCCGACGAGGTCGAGATTTTTCTCGACCCGTTAGACGGGTTGTCGGCTGGAGAAGCCGAGATTCCCTCCTCCCCGGTTCCCCCGGTGAGGGCTGAGGATATCGTCGGCTCTCCGTACCGGTGAATCAGGAGCCGTCGGTTTTGCCGACCGAACCGAGGGGATTGCCGATCCTCGGCTCCCCGCCTCACCGACCTCGGCCTAGCCGAGTTTCTCGGTCTCGGTCATCTTCGCGGTCCAGCCTTTTCCGTCGACACAGACGGTCTCGGTCTCGGCACCGCGGCAAGCGGCGTCGCCGCTCTTCCTCTTCTTCCTCCTCGGCCGAGGAGGGAAGGCTTCGGCGTAAGCTATGCCGAAAATACGAGGACCTCATGTGGCAACAAATTTTTCTGGCCAATAAGCAGGCTCAGGCCTCTTCTCCGGCCATTAAGTGGTTGCCACCGGACCAGGTAGTGGTCGAGGAGCCTGTTTCCGGGCCAGTTGTCCGACCTATTCCGGCTGCCCCACCAATTGTGGTGGAACCGCCTCCACCTCAGCCGACAGCTGGGGCTCCGACGAAAGAATCGCGGTTGGCCCAAGGCCTTCCCCGTAGGCTGTCGGTCACTCTCACGCCTGACAAGCCTCGGCAAGTGGAGGGTGGCTCAGGCTCCAGGCAGCTATTCGACAACTCGTCGGAGTCGGATGACTCCTCCCTGTTCTCCAAGCGCTTTGACTTGGAGTCCTCTGGGGGGCAGTCAGTGGACGATAGCCCTTCGTCCTTCCTAGGACTTCTTAGGCTCATCTCAGAATCCACTGGGATGAAGCTTGAACCCGTATCCAAACGGGCCAGATATCCTCTCACCGAGATTCTGGACCGAGGGGATTCTCCCACGGAGGCCTTTCCAGTGGCCGAAGCCATTGTCGGGCCGGCCCTGGAACTTTGGCAGCGTCCGGCTTCCTGTCCTGCGCCGCCAGGATGGCCAGGAAGTATGCGGTCCTACTGGCTCTTTGTCCGGTTTTCTGAACACCCTCAGCTGAAGGGCTGGTCACGGACAGTGTTTTCCGCGTGCCCGGTAATACCAGGGCGTGGACAAACCGCCCGACAAAGAGTCCAAGAAATTGGACTACTCGGGGCGGAACGTGTATGCTGCCTCTTCTCTCGGCCTTCGTCAGGCCAGTTTGGCCGTCCTCATGGCACATTTCTCCCATGCCCTGTTGGGTTCCCTGGATGAGGCGGTCCCTCATCTTCCCGCTGACCTGCAGACTACGGTCAAGCAGGTGCGGGATCAGGGCAGGGCAGTAGCCAAACAACAGCTCCAGACTGCTCTGGATATAGGAGACTCATGTGCCCGGTCAGTGGCGGCCGCTGTGGCCATGCGTCGGCGGGCGTGGCTGCGAATATCCACCTTTACCGCGGATACCCAGCACAAGCTGGCGGACATTCCTTTCCTGGGAACAGACCTGTTCGGCCCTGGAGTGGAAGGCCACCTCCAGAGGATCGAAAAATCCAATGCCACCTTGGATTCGGTCTCGTCCGCACAGAGGGACAAGGGTCATAAGCCCCAGCCTAAGCCCTTTCGTCCCTCTACTCCCGCCAACGCCCGGCCCAACAACAGCGTCAGGGCCAGCAGGCTAGACCTTGGTATTCCAAGCCCAAGCCATCGGCTTCCTCTAATAGGAAGCAAGGAGGAAAAGGCCCTGGTGGTCCCCAGGTCGGTCCTTCCTCCAAGCCTGCTAAGTGACGGGCTGAGGGGTGTCACCCCCATCCCCGTCACCTCGCCCCTGGTTCCCCCCGTGGGGGGTCGGCTCCGACACTTCCTTTCCGCCTGGTCCGCTGTTACCACGGACAGGTGGGTTTTGGAGGTGGTGGGAAGAGGCCTGCCTCTGGAATTCGAGCAGGCTCCACCCTTCAGAGCCGCCGCCCGCGGGGCTTTGTCCCCAGAATCTCTACAGGCTCGTCGAGCCGACATCGCCCTCCTCCTTCAGAAAAGGGTGATAAAAGAGATAGAGGACCCTTCACCAGAACCAGGGTTCGTGTCCAGGTACTTCCTGGTCCCGAAACGGACGGGGGGCTGGCGCCCCATTTTAGACCTACACGACCTGAACAAGTTCCTAAGGTCTCGAACCTTCAGAATGGTCACTCTGGCTCAGATAATACCATCTCTGGAACACGGCATGTGGTTCTGTTCTCTGGACTTCCAGGACGCGTTCTTTCACGTCCCTATCCGTCCGTCTCATCAGAGATTCCTCCGCTTCAGAGCGGAGGGATCCCTCTTCGAGTTCCAGACCATGCCCTTCGGCCTTTCATAAGCTCCCAGGGTCTTCACCAAATGCATTGCAGCGGTGACAGCTTTCCTGCGGCGCCGAGGGGTCCGGGTGTACCCTTACCTGGACGATTGGCTGATAGCAGCCCCCTCCAGGTTGGAGGTGGAGCGGTCCAGAAATCTGGCCCTCCGGGTTTGCTCTCAACTGGGCCTCCTGGTCAATGAAGGCCAAGTCGAACTCGAGCCGAAGCAGGTGATATCCTTCATCAGGGCAGAGCTCGACTCTCTTGAGCCAAACACGGCTCCGCCCGGACAGGGCGGGTTCTTACCTCCTTTGCCCAATCATTTCTGGTTGGGCAATGGCGCCCTACCGGGACTCCTCGACTCCTGGGTCTTATGGCGGCCTGTACCAGCGTAGTCCGTTGGGCATGCTGGCACATCGCCCCTCCAGTGGGGTCTGGCGGCCAGTGGTCACAGCGTTGCGACCCTCTGGACCAGCAGCGTGTGGGCGACCAGGAGATGTGAGCAGCTCTCCAGTGGTGGACGTTCCGTCCCATCTGCAGGAGGGTATCCCGTTTGTCGCCCGAGCAGACGGTCTCTCTCTGCTCCGACCGCGCCTCTTTGATGGGTTGGGGTGCCCATCTGGGGAACACGGCGCGCCGGCCTCTGGTCCCAGCAGAGTCGATGCCATATCAACCTGCTGGAGCTCCGTGCGGTCCGCTGCTCTCACCGCCTTTGCTCCGTTTCTCCGGGGTCAAGTGGTCTGAGTCCAGGCGGACAATACCACGACCATGTACTATCTAAACCGCCAGGCGGGCGTGCTCCTTGCCTCTATGCAAGGAAGCTCTCGCATCTGGTCACTAGTGCGCAGCCTGGAGGCGGATCTCCTGGCCATTCATGTGGCAGGAGCCTCCAACACCCTGGCGATGCCCTGGGCGGATAGGGGCTGCATCATGCAGTGGTCTCTCCTGCGGAGATAGTACAAGACCTGTTCTCCGCTGGGGCACACCTCTGGTGGATCTGTTTGCCTCCAGGAGAGCGAAGCTGAGCTGTTCACATGCTCGCCCCTCAGCAGGGCTCGCTGCGGGGATGCCTTTTCGAGGCCGTGGACCCGGGCCTCTTTTCGCCTTTCCCCGTTCCCCAGATTCACAGGGTCCTGCTGAAAGCGAGGAGGACAAGGCAGGTGATTCTGATAGCCCCAGATTGGCCTCGCCAGTTCTGGTACCCAGATCTCCTCAGTCTCAGCTCCAGGACTCGCGGCAGCTTCAGCTCGCCGGACCTGCTCTCAGTCAATCAGGGAAGGTGTTCCATCCGGACCTTCAATCCTGCACCTGACCGGCCTGGTTCCTGGCGGCTAGAGTTCCAGGCCTTGGGTCTTTCGGCCGGGGTCCTCAGCGTCGTTGGGCGTCCCGTGAGGAGTCGACCAGAAAATGCTATGCCTTCAAATGGAAGAGGTTCTCCATTTGGTGTCGGGAAAAGGGTTGGACCCTTTCACGTGTCCTGTGTGCAGCATTTTGGACTATCTATGGTCCCTATCTAGTCAAGGGCTTAGGTCGCGACCCTTAGGTGCACCTGGCAGCCATTTCTGCTTACCGGTGCGGGCGGTCAGCAGTCAGTGGCGCAGGAAAGAGGTCGGGCGCTTTTCAAGGCCTTGATCACATTTCCCTCCAGTGCGGGAACCCCCACCTCCATGGGATTTACTGCTAGGTACTGGCAAAGCTCATGGGTAAGCCATTCAGACCAATGCACAGGTGGTCCCCACCTGTCGTGGAAAACCGCCTTCTTGGTGGCTATCACGTCAGCCAGAAGGATGGGAGAACTCCAGGCGCTGAGCATCGAGTCTCCTTACCTGGTCTTCCACAGGTACAAGGCTGTCCTACGCCCCCACCCGAAATTCCTTCCGAAGGTGGTGTCGGAGTTTCACCTTAATCAGGTATTGACTCTGCCGGCGTTCTACCCCAATCACACCTCGGAGGCCGAATATAGGCTCCATACTCTGGACCCTAGAAGGGCGCTCGCTTATTATAAGGAGCGCACGGCTGAAATTCAGGGAGAGGTTCGCCAGCTGTTTGTCACCTACGCTGAAGCCGCACCTGGCAGACCTGCAGCCAAGCGGACGATAGGCAGATGGGTCACCTCCTGCATAAATCTCTGCTATGAGTTAGCGGGCATGGAGCCTCCCAGAGGGATAAGAGCTCATTCTACCCGCCATACTGCTGCATCGGTGGCTGCTTCCAGGGATGTCCCTATCCAGGAGATCTGCAGGGCTGCTACCTGGAAGTCAGCACACACCTTTATTTCCCACTACCACATCGACCTTGAGTCACGCCGGGATGCTGGTTTTGGGGCCTCGGTTCTCAATCTTTGTTCCCCAAGTAAGTATTAGAGGTGTGCCTTGCCTCCTCCTCCCGGAGAACTGCTAGGAGTCTGCCAATAAGTGTGGATGAACAACATATCCATGTCCTAGAAATACAGGTTACTCACCTGTAACAGGAGTTCTAGGAATGGTATATTGTTCATCCTACCAGACTCCTCCGACCTCCCGGCCGGCACAACCTGAGCTTCCAGCGGGCCAGATCTGGCGTCATGGGGCGGAGCCGAGAGTTTTACCACCCGGGTGGGTGGGAGGAGCTAGCTTGAAGACCTTCCGGCAAGATTTAAAGCGGCAAGGAACCTGCCAATAAGTGTGGATGAACAACATATACCATTCCTAGAACTCCTGTTACAGGTGAGTAACCTGTATTTTTCCTCCGTGTGAGAGACTTGATATCCTGAGTGGATTGCTAGTCTGGGACTGCCTCAAAGCAGAAAGTGAATGTCTTTTCAGTTATCAAGGCTGAGAAAGAGAATGTTTTCCTCGAGAAAGTGTATTTTGCTGAACTGTCTCCGAGAGCGAGGAACTGCTGTAAGAAAATTGCTCCAGAGACTCCTGTCTGATATTGGGGAGCCTCAAATGCTGAAATTGTCTCCTGCCACGTTTTCCAGAAAAGGGGGAGACCAGAGATATTTTCCAGCTTTCAGTGAAAGAACTGAACCTTCTGAAGTTAGTAAGCTGTGTGAGCCTTTTGAACTGTGCCAGAGACAGAAGAACTGCATGTGCTGGGCCTGTGTCATGGAAGGCCCCAGAGACTGTTGCTGCATACTATAAGCCATCCTCGCAGAAGACCAACTCTGGGAGTCAGCCCCTGCAGAGTAGATTCACAGGTTGCAGCCACCTTGTGGGAAAGGCCGTGAAGTGGAGGCAAGTCATGTCAGCCCCGGCCCCCATGTTCCTGCCTGACGAGAGAGAATCCATTCTGATTACAGCCATCAGTTTTATTGGTCCTGGTACCATGAGTAACCTCAGGGATTTTACCCTGCAACAACCATTAAAGCTCTTTGTGCCATCTGATTTGCTTCTTAAGTTCACTGTGGGTGGTGTTTAACTTTGATTGCCAACCATCTGGTTGTGGATTACAATTACCGCATGGTTTAAAGGAGTATAAATCTAACAAAGCAAGTTTTCTTTATTTAAGGGCCCCAACCAGCTGCAACGCCGGCCTACCCGCAGCAGCGCTTCAGGCCCGCATCTAATTCCAATCTGGGTACCCAGCAGCTGTTAAGACTGTCTAATACAGAGTCTAAATGCAATGCAAAGTTTATTTATCTAGTGCATATAAACTACTTACTGCGATCTTTCATCTAAATTCACTTCTCCTCCTCCCTTGTTTGCTTCCCCTAAATAAACTAGATCTGCTGTTTGAAGTTTAATCTGGGCTATGAGCATATTATTACTCAGTTTCAAGTTATTCTGTCAGCCAAAAGGTATACTGTTGTTGCTGGTAACTGCTCTCTGCAGGTACTCTAGATGTGTCTTCGGAAGTCAGAACCCTGGTGGTTAAGTGTGGTGTCCATGAGCATATTATTAGCGCTCACCAATAATTGCTCTTTGAATGCCAGATAAAGTGTTTTTTGAAACTTTTATGTGTAAGGTCACTAGCTGGGGTTGTGGGTAGGTACAACTTTCCAGAGGGTTGTATGAGCTTAAGATCAAATCCACTTAAATGTCACTCTGGGTGGAGGCACCATACTTGTAGATTTACTGTTGGGCAAGAATCCCCAGTAACTGTTAAATCTGAACCCTGACCGAACAACCTGCAGTCAGGGAAGCAGGCAGAGGTAGTAGCCCATTGGGAAGTGGCACCTGGGTTACAAGTTCATAAGTAATAGGGAGACAGAATGAGCCAAGGGGATCTAATTAGTGGTAACAGATGCGTTTGGAAGTTTTAGTGAGTTCTGTTCTCAGCACCTTCTTGAACTGGGCAATTTTAGGGAGTCTACCAGGGTTTCAAACAAGCCATTGAGCTATATAGATGCCCTTACTGCAAAGGAGCACTTGCCTAGGCTAGTTTTACGGAAAGGTATTTCTAGGGCATTCCTTGACATGCTCCTCGACATACTCCTGGTAGCATATTGGTTGTTAATTGGGTGGAAGAAGTTACGAATCACTAATGGGGTAAGGGACAATAGTGCTTTTTTTGCGTGCAGTTAGGTTTGATATCTTAGCCTTTCATGTAGGGGGAGCCAGTTAGTCGGGGTATAAAGGGAGCAGCTGTGGGCAAGTATGTCAGCCCCAAGTTTATCAATCACTACCCTAGCTCTTTTAAGTACAGAGTCACTAGCTGCTGCATAGACTGGAAGGCCATGGTCCAGGATCGGTAGGACCATGCAGGACCCTACAAGACGATGCCTGGCTTTGGTTGTGAGGTTCAAGCAATTCCTGAACAGTGCATCTAGCTTTCTGTTCACAAGGCTAACAATATTATCCACATGTAGAGTGAATGATAAAGAGGCATCTGGGGTAACGCCTAAATATTTGAAAGATCTGACCTATTTCTGTTTATCTCCTTTATCATTTAGGATGGCTTGGGGAGGGATCTTTTTTTTTTTTTTTTTCCCCTTCACTTGCAGGCCTGAGAACAGCATAGCTTTGTTTTTTTTTTTTTTTGTTTTTTTCACAGTTCAAGGCAAGCTTATTTAGCGAGAACAATTTCTCCATGGACTTGAAGTCGTTTTGGAAGTCAGAACATCATTTTACCTGTTGTGCACTACTGGTGTAGATAACAGCACCATTAGCATATGAGAGTGCCTTAGATGTCAGACAGGCCTCCGGGAGTCTGTTTATGAATAGACTAAAGAGGAGGGCCCGAGAATAGAATCTTGTGGCATGCCCACTGTAAGCTTTTAACATTAGAGAGAGAGCCGTCACCATTTACCCTCTGTGAATGGTTGGTGAGGTAGCTATGGAACCAGGTTACCATGTCCTGTGAGAGACCAGGTATGAGGTGCTTGTCAAGCAGCAGCTGATGGTTGACAAGGTCAAACGCTTGGGTCAAGTCAATCTATATAGCTCCCACCAGGTGACCACCATCAAGGGCCTCATGCAAGAAGTGTGTATATTGTAACTGGGCAGTACTAGTGCTGTGATGCTTTCTAAATCCATGTTTTTGTGGGCATTGAATATTGTACTTGTACAGGTAGGAGAGGATTGATATAGGCCTGTAGTTGGCCGGGCTGGAGTGGTCTCTACTTTTGAACACTGGTGTGACTAGTGTGATTTTTTCCATATTCCAGGGAACTGGGAATACTTCAGGGGGAAGTTAAATATCTTAATAAATGGCTGGCAAGTTCCGCAAATGCCAGGGGCAGCAGTTTCATGTCTGTCATATCACCCCCCACCCTAGTTTTCACTAGAATCCTTTTAACATATTTGAGAGTATCCGTTATTGTGATGGGCTTGAAATAGAATTTGGGGTAACCAGGGTTATGGTCAGTACTACTAGGTAGTGTCCTGTCCCCTTTACAAGCCCCTCACCCATTATTAGAAGGGAGGACAGAGCCAAGATCAGTGAAGGTTGTGTTGAATTTGTTGGCTCTCAGCTGTGTCCAAGGTGACTGCACCATCAGTACTGAGCATTGTTGTGGGTGCTTGTACACTTTTACCCAGGAGTTCTGTTATATTATCCCCAAATCTTTCCCCATTGCTCCAGTTCCTAGTTTGCTGCTCGTTGCTGTGTAAGGCTTTGGCCTGTCTTATCAAACTGGTGCACCTATTGCGTGCAGCTTTGTACTTTTGTAGGTCGATTGTAGAGCCCATTTCTCTTGCCTGGTGCCACAGGTTATTCCTGATGTACATTTGGGTTAATAGATCAGGGGTGACCCACCTCAAACCATGTACTGTTTAAGAGGGGCAAATTTGTCACAGGCAGCTTTGAATTGGTTTATAAAGTAGTCAAAGGCAGTGTCAGTATCTGAAGTGATGTTCAGATAGCGCCAATCTGTCTGGGCCACGTAATCCTTAAAGTCAGCGATCTTATCTTTGTGGAGGACCCTGTTGGTTATGGTTTTGGGGGGGGGGGTGGCTTGGGATTTTTTGGAGTCCACCCACATTGTACTGCTGAATGGCCACTGATGGAATCTGGAGGGACAGAAACATTGATTAGTCTGTCAAGGTGTGTAGCTAGGATCCAGTCAATTAAAGTTTTTGTTCTTGTTTTGTAGTTGGTCCTGGTGCAGTAAGTGACTACTTGAGTTAGAAACAGGCTGGTCACTGTGTCCCTGTCGGCTGCACTTGACTTGGCTATCCAGTTGATGTTAGTCTCCAGTGACTATGGTTTCCCAGTTATGGCTGTTTGTTTGAAATTTCTAGTGAACAGCTCAAGGCCAGATTGTTTTTTGCCTGGTTGTCATTATCACTAGAAATTTATGACCCTTCTGTAGTATTAGTTTAACTGCCAGGCATCCGCAGTGTCTTGTGAAGTTGTCAGTTTTCATTTTATAACCCTGTAGACTGGCTATAAGGTAGATTAGACAGCCACCTCCCTGTTTATCCTGGTGGTCTTCTCTAAATATGGTGTAACCTCTCTACATGTGGGGGTTCCCAAAAAGTGTTCCTTGAGCTTGCCTAAATGCTCACTGCCAGGCTGGTGTCCTACGTTTTAGCAGTTTAAATGTGATTACCAGAGCCTGTATAGCCTCTGTGTACTGTCTCTTTAAGAGCTGCCTAATTGCAGTTTAAGTAATCTGAGAGGGAGCTCTGTTGAAAGATGTAACTATTTATTGAAAATCATTTAGAGTGATAATGATAATGTAATTTGTCTAACCTGCTTTCTTTGTAGCAAGGACTGTTTTGTTTGTCTCCACTATCTTGGTCCTGGACTGCAAATTGGACCTAAAATGTAGCCGGACTACAGGAGCTGTCTGAATTCAAAATCTGTAGGAACCTTAGTTTGGAGCTTTTTTGTGCCTTTTTTTGCAACTGAAGTGGGAGCTCTTGCTTTGACCGACAGCCAAATCAGCCAACCAAATCCTTTGGATCTTGGGGAAGTCCCGGGCTGCTTGCAGTTTTCAGTTAGTTCTGAGCTGGGAAATGAAATGAGAGGAGCTGAATTGATTTTGGGCAGCAATTCTGAGTGGATTCACATGGCAGAACTCTGAAAAGGCTACGTTTTTGGCCTGCATGTTGGTGTGCTGCTCCTGGGAGGGAGAGAAGAGATTTATTTTGGACTAAATCCAAGTTTGTGTGACTGAAGTAAGCTACTAAAGTGGGCTGTGCTCAACCAGAAGAAGACCGAAGATTTTGCTGAATGCGATCGGCCTGTCAGGAGTTCCAACTACCCCTAAGCTCCCGCTGTGTGCAGAGACTTTGCGATTGTGACCGGGGAGCGCTTTGCCGGGTACAGTAGAATTCCCGTACATGTAAATGTGCTATGAGCTGCTAGTGGGTTATGAGTTAGTCCCCACCTGTGTGAACTGTGTTCTGCTTGCTGGAAGCTGCATCCAGCCCGAAACGGACTGCATCCAAATTTGTCTCCATGCGGTCTGGGCCTTGCCAGACTGGCCCAGTCAGACTACCCACTGCACAGAGAAGCCATCGACGAGAGACCTGCCTGGGGATCAGCCCCCTGCTCCACGCTTGAACAGGAACGACACCTCTGCGACTCATGTGGGCCCTGCTTCTCCTGGCATTCCAGATCAACCACCTGCAGTCTCGATTTTCATCCAGCCTGTGTCCAGTCTTGGGTATCGTGAGTAAATACCAGGGTAGCTCCCTGCAACAACAGCTTAATCTGAGTGTGTCACCTGATTGTCTTGTTGTTTCGTTTCCTTTATGAACTGAGCCCTCTGGCTCCAGATTACAAATATTGTGTACTGTGCATGTTGTGTTTTCCATCCCAGGGCCCCAACCAGCTGCAGCCCCGGGCAACGGTCCTGGCTAGCCCATCTCTTCTCCACCTGGGTACCCAGAGGTGGACTGTGTGGGGGGACTTAAGCGCATGCATAACTGCTTGATTGATATAACCTTTAAGCTAATTAACCTGATTTTGCCCCTTCCTTGTTCAAGTCCCCTGAATAAATCAGATCTAACTTTTTATGCATGTAATCTGACTGTGGTTCCAGTTTGTGCTCAAAGTACTGTACTGTTGCTATTTGCTGTGCATAACCTTGTTTTACAGGGGGTCCCCAGGGTTGAGCCAGAGGAAATGGACCTGGTGGTAAGTGCAAACAGTGTGGGTACTTGTGTGGTGTACCAGGGGTATTGTAAAAGTGATTATTGGACAGTGTTCGGGCCACTAGAGGGGAAAGAAGGGGGTTACAGTGTCCCGGAGGGCTGTGCCAGGTTAGCTTGACCACTACCAACCCTGACCTCCGGTTGGAGGCACCCATTTCAGAACTCTGGCCCCATAACCTGTTACTAGCTAAGCAGGCAGGGGTAGTTGCCCTTGGGATAGCGCCACCTAGGGGTTACATATTATAACCAGCCAGGGTAAGGTCGGCATCTGGGATTTTAAGAATAAACCAGGTTTCTGTTAGGGAAGTTTTATCAGGTTTAACAAGTGCCACTCAGGCTTCCAACAGAGCAAGTTTGGGGAGTACTTTTATTTATTTATTTGTTTTTTGGTAACCGGGTAAGAACACTATACAACAGTGTGCCTATTTACAGGTATGACCCCGGAGATTACATCTCACAGGAACAAGAACAAAGAACAATTCACATAAGCATTTTCACAAGAGCAGATTACAGTTCATGAAAACCCAACATGGCCATAGCAGTACATTACAAACAAGTGGAAATGGGTAATTATACATGTAGCTCTGATTATACGAACCATTGTACAACAGCTATAAAGAGAGACTTAGAAACAGGAGTTTACACTGAATAGGACAGGGTAGACTACCAATCTCAAGGTAGACTATTTTTACCTTCCCTTTATGGTTAAAGCCTGGGTCATTATTTCCAGGTGGGCCTGGGTTGTGGTGGATATTACCCGACAGGAGGAGAAGCACTAGTGTAATTTTTTTTTTTTTTTTTTTTTAGAACTTATGGGCCAGGGGTTAACCTCAGAGATTGATTTGTGTAAGAGCAGTATACCTAGTGGCCAGGGGTGCCATGTTGGAGGTTGTAGCACCCATCAGTTTTTGCCAGAATATATATTGCACTGCATACAGATCTGCTATAGGTTGGGGTCCTAGGGTGTTAGTGGGTCCTAGGACCCTGATTTAGAATGTACAAGTGACTACCTGCATCAGTGCACTGCCTGCTACCCTCCCCGTGAGTTTCTGTTTTTAACTGACCTAAGAGTTATATTGTGGCAAACAGTATTTTGGCAAGGGGGGGTATCCAGATGGAGTGGTGCAAGGCCCCTTCCGTTTTGTATTGTGATGCCTTACACAGATATGGGACTTGAGAACTCCGTCAGACCTGAAGGGTCCACTACCTGCTGACTGGCATACATAGCTACTCTACTCACTGATATATCAGACTGTTAATCAAGTAACCAGGTTAGCCAGTATACTTAGTACAATTTACTATCAACAGAGCTGAGCAGATTAACAGTAAACCATACAGTGGTAAAACAATGCTGTATGTGTAGGTGGAATCTTAAGTACCAAGATGGATGAGCAATTTACTGATGATAGAGCTGAACCTTTTTGTACAAGTTGTGTAACGCTCAATAATAGTGCAGTGTAGCTGGGCATGCAGTTTCAACCAGACATACTCGGCAGAATATTTAATGCAGAAAGTATGACTCATGTGTCTATTCTTTGCCACTGCTGTTGTCTTGGTGTTTGCTGTTTTATACAGTTAATAACAGTGTCTCCTTAGCAATACGCAACTTATGTCAGTGGTTTTAGTACAAGCCTCTCTTATGTCCTCCCATTGGTAAGGGTGGACAGGGTTGAGGTAACTTTGGGCAGTGTGGCTGGCTGACAGCTGACGCCCACAGTGTGACACCCTTTGCGCTGTGTCCTTTAGCGCTCCGGACCGCAAGCATGGAGGACCGCTAGTGCAGAGTGTCTTCTGTAGGGGTCGGGAGGTCCTGATGTTGACTCTGAATTAGCAGTCAGCTGGAACGAGGTGGATTGCAGGTCTCCTTGGTGCCTCTGCTCTGCTGGCTTGCATGGCAATTGTTCGGGCGGGAGGGTGGGTAGAGGTGCTGTGCACACTCGTGACCTCTAGTAGCTCTCTTGTGTGGCTAGAAATGTGGTCTGTAAAGTAGGAGCCAAGATTTAAAGATTGTACACAATAGCAGCAGATCAGGTCTCTGGCAGGCTTTTCAAACTGACCTTTTTGTCCCAGTGTCGGCTCTGGATTGATGGTCAGCTTGGAGGGAGGTGGACTGCAGGTCCCCTCGGTGCCTCTGCTTTGCTGGCTTGCATGGCATTTATTGGGGGGAGGGTGGGTAGAGTTGCCATGGGCACCCTTGCGATCCCTAGTAGCTTTCTGGTGCAGCTAGAAATGCAGACTATAAAGTAGGAGCCGAGATTTAAATGATTTTACACAATAGCAGCAGATCAAGTTTCTGGTGGGCTTTTCAAATCCACCTCTTTATCCCAGTGTTGGCTCTGGATTGACAGTCAGCTTGGAGGGATGCGGACTGCAGGTCCCCTCAATGCCACCACTCTGCTGGCTTGCACGGTGATCATTGTGGGGAAGTGGGTAGAGGTGCTGTGCATACCCTCATGATCCCTAGTAGCATCCGGTGCAGCAAGATAAATGTGATATCTTCAGCCATGTCATATCCTCTCTATAGAAACTGTGCATTTTGATTATGCTGTTTGTTCCATAAAAATATTATATTAGCTCACACTTGAATTAATGGAATGTGAAAATGCATAGTTTATATACTTAAGTAGAAAGCAGTCCGATGATTGTTTTAACATTTATTTATTTTTTCTTGTCTGTTATATTTCTTACATTGTATGCAGTTTTACCACCATTACGCAGATGAAGTGGTACAATGCCACAAAATGTTGGTCTTTGCACAGGTGGGTAATTAAAATTGATGGTTTCTGAACCCAACTGTGAGTGAGGCCTTGTTTTTTGTAATTTCTCTGATTTACCTACCTTATGGCACCCCGTCCTTCTTGGTTAAGCCCACATGGCCATTTACAGTGCATAGCATCCTTAACAAGGTTCCATGTCAAGAACGTGCATACAGAGACAGTGTGGTCAGTAACAGCGCAATAAATAGTGCAAATGAAACATGCGCATTGACAGGATTACAAACCATGTCAAGGAAAAAAATCGGAGGCAAAAACCGGGTGTGCCAAAACACATGCTCATACCAAATTGCGTATTCTATAACTTGTTGATTAAATGCAGTCAGTAATTTTTATCTTTCACTTTTCCATCTTGCGCGGTTATGATGGAGCAGTTTTGACCATGCTGTTTTGGATGGCGCAGTTTTGATGGGATGCCCCTTAGCAAACTCGGTTGCAGAGTTTTGTGACACCTCCTGCCTGTACATCTATTGTAGGCAGGCAGTAGGGGTGTCACAGCTAGTTCTGTAGAGCCATTGTGGGGTGAGATCATGGTGGTACCAGTCACTAAATGGAAATAAGGTTTAAGAGCCACATTAAAAGTATTGGTGTCAGTTAGAGATTTAAGATGATGTGGAAATTGCTTCCTCTGTCTGGAATGCACAGAAAACAAATGAGCGTTGAGCATTGGCGATGGGTTATCATATGTCCCAGCAAGTGGATGTGTTGGAGGTCGGCCAGGTTGGCCCTTGCCTTGTAGTGGGGTTGGGATGTAGCCTGAAATTCCAGTAGGAACACTGTAAACAGACAAAGGAGATTCCCTGGCCCATGCCCAACTCTCTCGCAAGGTAAAAGGGGGAGAGTGAAGGGAAGTGGTTATGTGCGTATGCATGTAGGTATGTATACAGTATGTGTATCTATCTTATCTGTCTGTCTATCTTTGTGGAATATATGATGGGTACATGTCATAAAGATACAAGCCTGAAGGACATTAATTCACTGAAGTACGGGCAGCAGCTTAATCTGGTTCAATTTTAGTCTTTAATACTATGTCTGTCTGTCTGTGTCTGGAATAAATAATGGGTAAGTGTCATAAAGACACAAGCCTGAAGAAATCCATTCACTAAAATACAAAGGACAGCTTGATCTGGTTCAGTTTGGTTGGTTTGCATCTGTAAATCCCCCCGGACAAGGCTGAAAAATATGTATTGTCTAGCCTCTGGTCCCAGTCAACAAAATCTTGATAAATGAATGTAATGGCTGTGGTTAGTTTTGACTGCAGTGGCATACACAGGAAATATGTGTGATATTTTTCTATGATGTCATGAGTGTTAAAGCCAGGAGTAATGTCACCACAGGTAAAGGATCACAAGTAACATAGCAGGCATATTTTTAGTAGGCTCATACTATATTTGAGTTATGAAATGGCATGGGTTTGAGTGGTTATATGGTTGGATGTGCTGCCTCAAGGAATTTACAGTTAAAGTTTTATAAATAGAACTTTTAGAGAACAATCAAGTCCCGGACTGAAATGATGTCCGACTTTTACCTTGAAGGACCTACAGTGATACTGTTTGCTTTGTCATCTACACCTGGAGTGAGACTATCATGATAGTCTCACTGAAGGTGCCTGACAAGCAAAAATAACCTTGATATTTGTGCCGTTTTATTTACACTACCATTGCATAAATAGGGCGTATTCCAGGCCAGCCCACCGGCACAGCGGTAGCGCTAGTGTTTCCGTGCCAAGGACCCGGGTTTGGGAGCAATTGTTTTACAGCAGATTGGGGATGGGGAACAGTGGACACCATGGAATGATGTCAGCTTCTCATATTGGGGACTGGTGGGGGGACACAGGACACCAGGGAATTTGATGGGAACATTGGGCATGGGAGTGGGTGGAGAGAGGGACCACTGGACACCAGGGTAACATATATATATATTAAAACTCAGGCCAGAGATTGTGGGGGGGGGGTGACCACTAGCACCAGGGCAGCCTCTTTTCGTACTTGGGCCGGGGATCGTGCGGTGGGGGGAGGAACCACTGGCACCAGGGAAGCTTAATTTTGTGTTCAGGCCGGCGATCAACAATCATGGGGGCGGGGACCACTAATACCAGGGAAATGCAGAATATTTAGTTCCTATTGGGCCGATCATGCCGCAGTACCTCTGCCAGCCACTAAGGTCGACGGTATTTGCTCTACACAGGGGACCACGCAAGAGGCCTTTGCGTGGAGCAAATGCTTTTTGAATCAGACAGCAATGTTATTCATAGAAACATAGACTTTGATGGCAGATAAGGACCGCTAGGCCCATCTAGTTTTAGACCCCACAACTTCCTCAGGAAGGCTGTTCCATGCATCCACTACCCTCTCTGTGAAATAATACTTCCTCACATTGCCCCTGAACCGCCCTCCTATCTTTAAATTGTGTCCCCTTGTTCTTGCAAGTCTCTTTTTCTGAAAGATGCTACCCTCTTGGATTTTGTTGATTCCTTTGAGGTACTTGAAAGTTTCTATCATGTCCCCCCTCTCCCTTCTTTCCTCAAGGGTATACATATTAAGCTCCTTTAGTCTCTCCTCATACGGCTTCTCTTGCAGACCCTGCACCATTTTAGTTGCCCTCCTCTGGACTGCCTCTATCCTGTCTATGTCCTTGCGAGATGGGGTCTCCAGAACTGGACACAGTATTCAGATGGGGTCTCACCAACTGTCTGTACAGAGGATAACAACTTCCTGTTTTCTGCTGCTGATGCCTCTCCCTATACATCCCAGTATACCCCGGCCCTCCCTACTGCCTTCTCATATTGCTTGCTAACCTTAAGGTCATCTGATATGATTACCCCAGGTCCCTTTCCTGTTTTGTTGTTGTTACTACCTCCCCACCCATTGTGTATTCTTCCCTGGGTTCTTGTTTCCCAGGTGCATTATTTGCACTTTTGCATTGAATCCTAGCTGCCATACGTCTGACCATTTCTCAACCTTGCCAAGTCCCTTTCATCCTTTCACGCCGCCTTGTGTATCAACCCTGTTGCAGATCTTTGTGTCATCTGCAAAAGGCATCTTTCCTTCCAGTCCTCTGCAATGTCACTGATGAAGACATTAAAGGACTGGACCCATCTTAAACCCTGCGGTACCCCACTAGTAACCGCCCTTTCTTCAGAGTGGACTCCATTTACAATTACCTTCTGTGTCCTGTTGTCCAGCCAATGTTTTTCCCAGGCTGGTTAATTTGACTAATAATCTTTTGTGTGGGACTGTGTCAAATGTCTTGCTAAAATCTAGATAGGCCATGTCCAGAGCCCCTCCCTGGTCTACTACTTTGGTCACCCAGTCAAAGAAATCTATTAGATTCATCTGACATGACCTTCCCGCTGTGAACCTATGCTGCCTTGGATCCTGTGCTCCACTGACCTCTAGGTACTCAACTATTCTTTCCTTCAGAAGTGACTCCATCACTTTCCCTACCACAGAGGTCAGACTGACAGGTCTGTAGTTTCCTGCCTCCGTCTTGGTCCCACTTTTGTGAAGGGAATCACATCTGCCTTCCTCCAGTCCTCGGTACCACACCATCCTCCCATGATTTATTAAAAGAGTAGCCAGTGGTTTCACTAGTTCCTTCCTTAATTCTTTTAGAATTCTGGGGTGAATCCCATCAGGACCCATTGCTTTGTCCACCTTCAGTTTTAGGAGTTCTTGCAGAACCCTTTCTTCTGTGAAAGGACTGGGATCGACCCCTATCAAGAGTGCTTCTGTTAATTGGATTAGGCACTTCCTCCTCCTCTTTTGTGAATACTGAGCTGAAATATTAGTTCAGTATTCCTGCTTTCACTGTCCCCTCTGCTTACCCACCCGTTCATTCTATTCAGCCTCACTATCCCTCCCTTTGTCTTTTCATCGCTGATGTGTACCTATAAAGGTTTATCCCTTCTTAACTAGGTTGGCTATCTTTTCCTCAGTTTTGGGCCTTTGCTATTCTGACTTCCCTCCCTGCTTCTTTCTGCCTTAACTAGTACAGCTCTCTGTCCTGCTCCTTCTGTGTTTCCTTATACTTCGAATGCTATCTTTTTCTTCCTGACTTTTCACAGCCACCTCTCTTGAGAACCATAGTGGCTTTTTCTTCGCTTTGATTTGTTTATTTGCTTCACACAAAGGCTTGTTGCCTCTGTGATGGCAGTTTTGATAATTCCCCATTGTTGCTCCACACCTCCTTCTAGCCTGTTTGCTAGTGCTTTTCTGAGGCACTCTCCCATCTTGCCAAAGTCAGCCCTCCTAAAGTCCAGTACCTTCACTTTTGTATTCGTGTCCCCTTCCCCTCATTTGCATTGTGGCCCCCTCCACACTTTGCCCCAGCGCAAACCAGGCTTCTCTGAATAACAGCTCAGTGCAAAACTGGGTTTGCGCCAGGGCAAAATTTTGTGAATCATGCCCCAGGTGTCTAAATTGTTCCCCTCTCACTGTAGTCGAGGAACTTAAGTACTTAGGAGTCACCCTCAGCCCAGGTCTAGACTTTTCCCTCCACTTCTCAAATCAGTGTAAGGCTACAGATTCTCAAACTGGTCTAGCCTACTGTCTCAAACACTTCCTTACCCCCAAGGTCCGTTTGGCCATCGTTCAGGGTGTTCTCCTCCCCTATGTACAGTATGGATCACTGCTCCATACAAACGCCCCCTCAATTTATTTACACAAGTGGGGCATTACCTACAACAATACCTGCTGCTTTTCCCTCTCACCTCCACGCCTCATGCACGATTGTGCTCTCTACTCCTCCTTTGGGTGGCTATCTCTCTCCTACTCCCAAGCTTATGCCCTTGGTTGTTTCATTCACAAGCTACTCCAGGCTCACCCTCCAGCCACATATATCCCACTTCTTCCCAGTTCCCGCTGCACCTACTCCCTTAGGTCCTGGGACTCCACCTTGCTCGCCACACCCAAATGTTCGACCAAGATGGGTAAACAGGCATTCTCTTAATTTGCTCCTAACAGGGCTCGAAATAATTTTTTAGGAATGGCTGTCCAAGGGACAGGTAGAATGTAAATTTTGCCTGTCCTGCAGAATTTATGCTTGTCCATTCAGTTTGGGGGTAAATAATTTAAATGTTGATCTGAATTCGAGCTGGTGGGTCTTCATACCTGGTGCCCCCCCCCCACTGCATTCTATGCTAATAATTGTTTATTATTTTTGTATAATTATATTTACAACTTACGCTCCCTCTCCTCCCATGTCTATAGCCTGCATCTCCTTCCTTCTTATCTTGCTGAAGGGCTTTCAATTATTTTTTGGTTAAGTTCAGGTTCGGCTCCAAAAAGGGCTTTTACTACTGCCTGACCCACCACCTTTCGTGTCCTGCTTAAGGTCTATTAAAATAGAATTATCTTTCTAAAAATTGCTTATTTAATGTTGAAAGATTAGCCTTCATGCTAAAATACATCTTGTGCCCTGTGGTCTGAAAAGCATTTTATTAATTGAAGCACATTACCTCTCAAACCAAGTTCCGTTCGCACTGCCTCCCTCCAAAGTGTTGGCACTCAAACGCGGCGACGATCAAGAATCGGAAACTGAACGTGTGCATTTGAATATAGCCGCCAGTACGATTGTCTCACTTCATCGCCTGAGCAGAACTGCTCATAGTTCTGTGGACATCATGAGGCACAGCTGCAGTACGTGAGGTCGTGTTACCCGGAAGTGCACTTTACACCTCAGTCTCGGGCAGCGACTGTATAAAGCGAGCTACTGCTGGGTCCTAGTGCCCATTTACAGTGTACTGGCAGCTGCCTGTCCCAAGGACAGGCAAGAATGGCAAAACGGCTGTCTGAAATCAAAACTGGCTGTCTGGGACAGGCGGACAGCCGGTTATTTCGAGCCCTGGCTCCTAAGTACTGGAACTCTGTACCCCCAACTGTCCACCACTCCACCACCACCACCTTCTCTTTCAAAGCCGCCTTCAAGTCTTACCTCTCCCAATCCATGACTTGCACCTGTTTCCAGCCCCCCCGGCCTCAGCTGCCTGCTTGGTCATTGCATAATCTGATTCTCGCTCCTTCTGACTGTTTCAATCACACTGACTTTGTTACCTAACTAATTATTTGTCTGCTTGTTGCATGTTGATGTTGTACTGCTCTTGACTTTAAATTTTTGCACTTGCCTTATTCTTAAATGTTCATTATTCCAGTGAACCTTCACCTTGCAATGCTCCATACTATATACACCTGCACCCTGGAACTATTAGCCTGTTATGTTTGTATCTTGCTCTATTTAATGTACTTGTATCTTGTTTGGCTTAATGTACTTGTGCTTCTGAACAGCTGTTTTCTCGTGCATTGTACTCTCCCCAGGTCGTTCCTCAAATAGGCACTCCGTTGCCTAGTGTACCTACCCGCTTACCAAAAACCAAATAAAATAGTTAAGTAAATATAACATTTTCCTGGTGGCTAGTGGCACATCCCACCCTCCGATTGCTGGCCCCGTATTTATATAATGTTTCCATGGTGTCTAGTGGTGCCCCAACCCTCCAATTGCTATCCCCTTATTTATATAAAGTTTCCCTCATGTCTACTGGCACCCCCCACCTTCCCATCACCATCCTGTTATGTGTCCCTGGTATCTAGTGGCACCCCTCACCCTCCCATCACTGTCCTCTTAGGTATTAGAATGTTTTTCCCTGGTGTCTAGTGGCACCCCCCACCCTCTATTCAGTGTCCCCTTATGTATGTTTTTTCCTTGGTGTCTGGGGCCCCCCCCCCCCAGATTGCTGTCCCTGCATTAATGTAACCTGTAGTAAAGAAAAATGCCCCTTGATGATTTTCTTTCTGTTAAACAGGTAAAAAAGAAAACAGTCTGGCGCTGAGCTGACCCCCCACCCCCACCCCGACCTCCTATTGAGCACCCACCACCCGACCTCCAACACACCCACACATCCTCACTCACTTTGAACACATCCTAGGGCAAAGATCCACTCTCCGATCAAAGACATGTCTTGCTACTGGAACTGCCAATTGCAATATGAGAAACTACGGTTTAATGTATTTCAGTCGTTTTTTTTAACTTTGATGCATAACTTTGTCAATTTTGCATACTTTTACCCCAGATTTTCAACATGGCCATTTTGGAATCCCACCTCATGACCAGTGGTGGTGGAATCATTGAAATCAAGCCCAAAAGGTAGGTTTGCAATCACTTGGTGAAATCATCTTTCGGGCAGGATTTGAGCATTTTCACCTTCCTTGTTCATGAGGTGGGGTCATAAGAAGGCTGTGTTGAGCATTTGGGGTCAAAATATGTAAAAATGGGAAAGTTAAGTGCATACCTTGAAATTTTTCTATGCTCGCCCGTAACTTTGGTAATTTTATTTTGACCCCAGATTTTTAACATAGCCATTTTTTTCACACCACCGTGTTACGTAACAGCTGTCATTTTTCAAATCCTGACCAAAATATGTTGTCATATCTGTTGCAAGAAATGATGTTTTGGTGGCGGGGAAAGACGTTTCGGCGAGGAGAGAAACATAGAAACATAGAATTTGACGGCAGATGAGGACTGCTTGGCCCACTCAGTCGGCCCATTTCCCTTCCTGATGGATAAGCTGCAGATTCTAGTTAATCAACAACTATGATTTGAACATTTTCCCCTACCAGGTTCATGAGATGGGGTAATAAGAAAGCTATGCTGACAATTTAGTGTACAAATACAGTAAAATACCCAGGTTATGAGTGAATGTTGCAGTATCTCAGCGTTCACTCATAACTTCACTCATTTTAAATATTTTGACTTCGAGTTTTCAGCTTAGCCATTTTTTCCACACCACCTCATAAATGTGACATGTCGTTTTTTAAATCCTGGATGAGAATTTGTTTTCAGACTTTTGGTACAAAGTAACGTATCTTTTTTATTGTGTCATTTTGTTTTAAATTTAATAAACTTTATTGTTTCATACAATACCAAGTATACAGAATATACAAAGATACGCACAACAAAACATGAAACACTACAAAGAGAACAAGACCCCATTATACCCCAAACCCCCTCCCCTCCCTCCCATAACCGCCACTCCAGAGGCACAATGTAAAAAGTCCATAACCAGCTTGGTTTATGTGCACAGGGTTTGATGATATGAGGCTCCATGCAGGTTTCTCAGTGGAGTTCATGAGTACAATACCTTCTAAAATTAGGAGTAAGCAGGAAAGGGAAAACATGTAGAATTATCCTCGGATAGGCTAACTCAGTTCGTGTCTAGCCTAATTTTTAGGTGGAAAGAGATGCCAAGATTAGAACTTGTAACTTTTCCCATTTCTTCTTATAAGACGACAATCGGTTATGAAGGCTAGCTATCAATTTCTCAATCCTCAGATTGTTCAGTATTTCATTAAGCCATTCAGAGTATGAGATTTCAGATGGAGCTTTCCAGTGACATAAAACCACTTTCTTAACAGATAGGGATATCAGAGCCATCCAGTATCTCCTTTCTTTAACGAAAATCCTGGAAAAGTCCCCTACCAGACAGATTTCCGGAAGAAAGAATTCTTCCAGCCCCAAAAGTGGGTTCATCTTATTTTTAATTTCCTCCCAGAGGGGAGCAACTCTTGGACAATCCCAGAAAACATGTCTAAGAGAACACTCAGCTTAACCACATCTAGTACATAGGGAAGAGGGGAGTCTCCCCATTTTAGCTAACTGGACAGGGGTGTAATATAAATAATTTAAAATGTAGAATTGGGTAAGTTTATTGTGTCATTTTTACTCCCCCCTCCTTGTGTGTGCGTGTGTGTGTGTGTGTGTGTGTGTGATTGATATATGTATGTGTCTAATGGATAAGGAAATAAACACATCCAAGGGGGCTAACCTTATCATAAATCCACAAGCCCAAAAGGCAAATGGTTGACCCCACTGTGGGTTTATTTGCGAGTATAGAGGACTTAACCATCATACCAGGCCGTTGAGCCAAGATTCAGCTACAGTGACATCCTTTGGTCAAGATAGGCATTACAGTTACATAGGCATACAGTAATAAATTAATAAAAACCCGCAGTTGTCCAGCACAGTGAAATGACATGCATGTGTTCGTTAATAAAAATATTTACAATAGGATTTTTGCAAGATTACTGCCATCGTTGATCAATGCTGCAAAATTGCAAAGTGGACGTAATAACACATTATCAAGATACTTTAAACCTATGTCCATGCTATTTCTACAGGGCAGGGATTTGGAGGTTGTGCATGGGATACACAGATGCACAGAGGGTAATGACAGATAAGGACCATGTGGCCGACCTAGTCTACTCCTTTTTCCCTACCTGATGCCTTACCGCAGACCCCAGTTGATCTGCGGCTTACCCTGTGCTCTCTACTGCCAGAGTACTCTTATGTCTACTCACCAGCATGGTAAATCAAGGACTCCACCAGGTAGTAACTTATTTACTTCATTTATTCCACATCTTAGAAAGACACCACACCATACTTCATTCTTAGTACACTTGACGCGTTTCAGATCCCCATGGATCATTTCTCAAAAGCTGCTATACTAAGAACTGGGGATGGGTTGTTCTTAGTATAGTAGCTTTTGAGAAAGGATCCAAGGGGATCTGAAATGTGTCAAGCATACTAAGCACCATGTATAGTGCGGTGTCTTTTTAAGATGTGCAATAAATGAAATAAATAAGTTGCTACCTGGTGGAGTCCTTGATTTACCATGCTGGTGAGTGCCCAATCTCCAAGTGACTGCGTTTGACTGTTATTGAGACCACCACCAACCCAGTGTGCACTGTTCTTTGTTCTGTACTCTTATGTCTTGCCCATGCATTCTTGAATTCCCCTACTGTTTTTGCCCCCACCAACTCTGCAGGGAGGCTTTTCCAAGCATCCACTACTCTTTCTGTGAGAACATACTTCCTCACGTTGCCCCTGAGCCTACCCCCCTCTAGCCTCATATCATGGATGGGGTGGAGGCATTGAACTACCATACACATCTCCCAATCGAGTGCTAATTTTTGAATGCAGCGGCCCAGAAGCAGTCAAGAAGGTGCAGGGTGTGCAGGTGGGGGAATCTTCTGCAGGAAGCACTAGTTCCCCAAGAGCTTTATACATAGTGTAGCTCCATGCCACTGGCATTGTGTCATTCTGAAATGTATTTTATTTTTATACTTGTTTATTCAAGAAAAATGTATATTTCAGAAGTCACGCAGTACAGCATACAGAATTGTAACACAATGCAACATCCATAAAAAGGATATAAAATAAACCATTATATAAATAACTTTTCAATGCAACAACATAAAATTGAACAAAACAGGCCATAGGACGTCACTAAACTCAAAAGATACGTGTAACTCCCAGGGGGCGCTACCCTTAGGGCTACTACCCCTGCCTGCCTCCACGGAGACAGGGTGAGGGGCCCGGATCCATTGACGAGTGCCTCCCCCCAGAGGCCGGGGTTAATACTGGCGAGTTTGCCTCGGTCACAGCCCTCTGGGTTACTGCAACCCCCCTTTCGACCCACTAGTGCGTCACACAGGGTTCCAACAATACTTTTCCCCCATACACTTACCCCCCCACCCCGGATAGTATCTCTCAGCTCACTCCGGGGACCCCCTGTAAAATAAGGTACAGTTATATCACAGTCACTATGCAGCAGTTCACCAGGGATGCACAAACTAGCCAGGGTGTAGTTGCAACACAACAATCTGATTTATTAAAGGGAGGCAAATAACATGGGCAGGGGGAAATCAAGGTGACTGGCTTATCATTATACCTATCTACCTAGGGCTCTGTGCACAGGCCTAAACCTAATATTTGCTGTCCCTGGGTACCCAAGCCCTAACGGCTAGTCCATCGTGGCAGCTGGTTGGGGCCCTGACACAGATAGCCTTTGCAGTCCTGAGAAGATCAGGATGAGAAGAAAGCTCAAGTAAAACAGTCAGCAGTATAACGAAGCAACTTGAGGCCACTGTCTGCAAACTTGGCAGGGAGCTACCCTGATTCAGTACTCACGACTCCAGCAAGTAACGATTTCCTCACTACTGGCAGGGCTGAGCCTGAATTTCACCAGCCTTCTCACACATTTATATGGCAAAACTACAGAGGGGTACCATACCAGGCAGCTGCTTCCAGGCCCCACACGAACTCACAGCAGACTCTGGCAGTAAACGGCAGCTTCAACGTCACAGGTGGACCAAGCACGATTCAGCAGATTCTCCAGCCCTCTCGGGTGAAGCCTGGTAGGTAGCTGGGGCTGGCACCAGCCTCCTCTGACCGCACGCCGGCGGATTTAGTCTGAAGACTCGAACAGGCAAACGGCCGCCTCCGGCCTTTCACGCGCTTCCCGTGCGAACACTCCACCAGCACAGAAGCACAGAGCTCCTTTTTTCTCCTCAGCCACAACGCATCTGCCCCTAGCAGCAAGGGGCACTTCCTACAGTTCGGGCGCTACCCGATCCCATTGGCCAGTGGTACCTGACAATCAATTGCTCCTGCTCTCAGTGGTGCAAAAAAGCGCCATAGCCTATAATGCCTTTCCCAAATTACAAGCAGTTTCTCTATTGGTCAGCCGACTCTGTAGGGTCCCGAGGTACTGATTGGTCCAATTCAGCAGTTCTGGACCAAAATGGAGGAGATAATCGAAACAGTCTTTACTGCAAAGAAAGCAGGTTAGAACAACTACTTTATCATTAGTACTCCACGTTATTATCAATGCCAGTTACATCTTTCCTGAGGGCTCCTTCTGCACAACTAGCGATGGCAGAATGGGCGCTTACTCTGCAACCAGGCGGGGAGTGAGCATAGCAACCTCAAACCCCCTCCCGATTAATTGGGACTACGAGTTAAGGCAGCCCGCCAAAGAGACAGGCACGGAGGCTTTGGGCGCTCCTGGCAGCAACATTCAATCGGCCTTACGCCGAACACCAGCCAGGCAGGGAGCACTTAGGCAAGCTCCGAGGAAGCTTCTAGGAACCCCCTTTTGTAGGGGGGTTACACCAGTAAATCAATTTATTATCCAGGGTAAGACTCCAATTTGATTTTCTGGAGTCATAGAAACATAGAATTTGACGGCAGATAAGGACCGCTTGGCCCACCCAGTCTGCCCATTTCACTACCTAATGGATAAGCTGCAGATCCTAGTTAACCAGCGGCCTACTTCTTCCTACCCCCACCCCCTAGAATTGCCTTATGACTGTCCCATGCATGCTTGAATTAAACCACTGTTTTTGACTCCACGACCTCCTCCGGAAGGCCGTTCCATGCATCCACAACCCTCTCTGTGAAAAAATAGTTCCTTACATTACCTCTGAGCCGCCCCCCCCCCCCAGAAAGCCTGCCTTAGCACCGTAAGAGTTCTGCAGAACTTTACCCATGTACTTAGCTTAAAGATCATAAACACCACAGTCTTGACTATATAGGCTTCCAGACAGACCAGTGATCTAGTCTAACAATATAAAGAGAGATATAAATGCAGGCTCTTGGCGTTGGAACCATCCATTGCTGAGCCCCACTCAGAATGGCCACCGGAAGAGAATGAGTTAAGGAGTTGTTGACTATTAAACCAAACAGGGTGGAAAGGGGGATAACAAAGCCTCGTGTCCCAAACCTCTCAGTAGTTACATTAATTGGAGTATCTAACATACTAAAATGCCAGTAGAATAGGCCTAACAGTCTTTCAAGTCTGCTCGATTTTCAGCACTGGCACTGAAGGCCGATTTTGGTGTCCCCCTCCTCTCTCTTGGGTTATATACTGTCCCCAGTCCCAGCTGTTTCACCTGTATTGGGCCTGGTCAGATTTACCCTCCCCCTGTACCTGTCCCATCCCCTCTTAAACCCGTCCACAGTCACCGCCTCTACCAGCTCCCTGGGCAATGCATTCCATGGCTCCACCACCCTTTCAGTGAAATAACACCTCCTTCCCTCCCCTCTGAGCCTGCCCCCCTTCCAGCTTACACCCGTGAACTCTCATTGCCCCCCTCCTCCTTCCTTTGGAGCACCCTGACTGGGCCTCCCTTATTGATCCCTTTCATGTACATAAAGACCTCTATCATGTCTCCCCGTCCCTCCTCTCCACCAGGGTGTACATGTTGAGCCTCTCCTCATAGGTACTCTCCCCCAAGCCCCAGATCATTTTGGTTGCATTCCTTTGGACCCTCTCTAGGAATGTAACATCCCTCTTTAAATGTGGTCTCCAAAACTGCACACAATACTCGAGGTGTGGCCTAACCAAGCAGTTGTACAGGGGAAGGATCACTACTGGTGTCTGCAACATTTGGAGACACAAAGCACATTTCCTTGACTTGGAAGGAGACTACTTCTTTATTCAGCTGTGAGCTGTGTGGGAGATTCTATATTGCACTTGATATCTGCAACAATGTACACTTTTGCTCAATTCTGTGGGAGGTGAAACTACCCTTGGTAATTGCTTTTTATTTACATATTTATTTTTTGTTTAACCAAGAAGGGGCTTGCAAACTCTGTTTATCTTGTGAGTAAATTCAGAAGGATTTAAATACTGCATTTGGGTTGACCCTTGGAGGTAGCTAGATTGTCTACTAGGATTTTCTGACAGTTAAACTATTTTTAAATAAATTACAGGTGGCTGAGGAGTTGAATAAGGAGCTTGCAAACTCTACTTATCTTGGAAGTAACTTCACAAGGGTTTAAATACTGCATTTTGGTTGTCCCTTGGGGGTAGCTGGATTGACTACTAGGATTTTGGGACAGAAACCATTTTTAAATAATTTACTGGTGCGTAGGATATTGTGACAGTTAAACTATTTTTAAATAAGTTACTGGAGGTTAAGGAGTTGTTATAGCAAAATCTGCAGTGTGGATTGAAACACAGACAGCCTCAGGTGCAGGAGACTGTGTTCCCCTGATTGTTGTGCAGGTTGTCTTGGTGAAAGGAAGGTTAACACTCATCATAGTGGTGGGTCAGAGTTGTAGCTGATTGTTCCTGAGGGCGCAGCTTGGGCCCAAACCCACCTTCCGACATCCCCCCCCCCAGGTGTCACTTCCTTTATAGCAGGGGTTATGACATCATTTCCTCAAGGGGGGAGGTGCATATAGTACGTTTCCTTACCAGCACAGCACACTGCATTGAATGTAATAGCACACTCAATAACTATATATAACCAAAAAAAATAAAAAAAAGGCTTAACGCAAGAGACTCAGGAAAGAAGACAGACATGTGGGGAGTAGTGCAATGCACTGGCTGTGGGGCAGCAGTCTTCCGGGAGCCTTTCTGGAGACTGCAGTGCTGCTCTATTTGTAGGCACCTCTCTGGTCTGAGGGAGGAGGTTGCTCGTCTCCGGGCTGACTTGGCTAGAATTCGTGAAACCTCCTTCCCTATCCAGGGATTACCAGGGCCACTGCCGCTACCTCAGAGGTTGCCAAGAAAGAAGAGCAGTTGGACTAAGGTGGGCTCAGGCAGGGAGAGGGTGGTGGAACAAATGCACATTCTTCCAGGTGTACCTCTACAATTCATATGCTCTTTTGGTAGAGAGTGGTTCCTCTATGGAGGAACCAGCAGTGGAGACCAAAGAGGATGCTGGGAACCTCCACAAAGGAGTCCCACAGGAGGGTGGCATGGGATCCCACAGGGGAAGAAAACGACTTCTGGTGGGAGACTCAATTATTAGGGGGGTAGATCTGGGGAACGAAAGGGAGAGGGAGGTAATGTGCCTGCCTGGGGCCATGGCTTGGAGGGACAGGAAGCGAATCCTCAGGATCACAGGATCAGCTGCATGAGGGAGGGAGCTGGCTATCATTGTCCACCTAGGGAAAAATGACCTGGCTAGGAATGGGATCAGAGCAGTGCAAGAGGAGTTTGTAGAGTTGGGGAGGGGCCTTAGGTAGGACATACAATAACCTTCTCAGAGGTGCTGCCTGTCTATGGCAAGGGTGATACAAGAGTACTCCACACCATTGGATTCAATGAATGGTTGAAAAACTGGTGCAGAGCTCGGGGATTTGGCTTCATTGGGGACTGGGGGTCCACCTGGAGGAATACAGACCTATACTGGCATGATGGTCTGCATCTGTCCAGGAGGGGAACCAGAATCCTTGGTGATAGGTTTAAATGCATAATTGGCAAGCATTTATACTACCCAAGGGGAGAGGCACTGAAAAAGAGCAGGGAAAACCCAGCCTCCCCCCCACAAAACACAGTAGTTAGAGAGGTAAATACCAAGGTAGAGAAGTTAATGGGGAGCAGGATAGGGGTAAATGCAGAAAAGGACAGGGATGGGGCTAAAAGGGGTAAGGCTATCAACAAATGGAGGGTGATGAGTACCAATACCCGTAGTCTGTATAACAAGCTCCCTGAACTAGTAGCCTTGACAGAAGAGGGACATCTGGATATCGTGGCAATCACAGAAACATGGTACACTGAGAACCATGACTGGAATGTCAACTAACCAGGATACACAATGTACAGGAGGGACAGGGAGGGTAAAGGAGGAGGAGGAGCTCTCTATGTAAGGGAAGAGATCAAAGCAACAGAACTAAAGGATAAACAGGGAGTAGAGGAGGCATTGTGGGTTACCCTGGAAACAGGATATGGCACCACAATTCGCACAGGGGTGGTATACAGACCCCCATCTCAGGGGGAGGCAGTGGACAAGGAAATGATAGAAGGCATCCTTAGAATGGCAGAAAAAGGGGAGTTATTGTTGATGGGGGACCTGAACATGCCAGATGTTAGCTGGAGCACCCTGGCTGCAGCCACCTCAAAAAGCAGGTTTATTCTTGATGCCCTGCAGGGGCATGCCTCAGACAGCTAGTGGTGGAACCCACTAGGGAGGGAGCAGTCTTAGACCTGGTACTGTCATATGGGGATGGAGAAGGGATCTCAGATCTAGAAGTGGGTAGCCATCTGGGAACAAGTGACCACAGAACAGTGTGGTTTACTATAAACACAGCCATAGAGTCGAGCCACACAAAAGCAAGAGTGTTGGACTTTAAGAGGGCTGACTTTGGGAAAATGAGAGAGTGCCTCAGAAAAGCGCTAGCAAACTGACAAGAAGGAGGGGCGGAGGAACAATGGGGAAAAATCAAAACAGCCATCACAGAGGCAACAAGCCTTTGTGTGAAGCAAATCAACAAAGCAAAATGAAGGAAAAAAACACTATGGTTCTCAAAAGAGGTGGCGGGGAAGGTTAAGGAGAAAAAGGTAGCATTCAGGAAGTATGAGGAAACACAGAAGGAGTAGGACAGAGAACTGTACCAGTTAAAGCAGAAGGAAGTGGGAAGGCAGTCAGAATAGCAAAGCCCAAACTGAGGAAAAGATAGCCAACTCAGTTAAGAAGGGGATAAAACCTTTTATAGGTACATTAGGGGAAGAAAGACAAGGAAGGGATAGTGAGGCTTACTAAAGGGAAGGGAGGGTGGGCAGAGGATGACAGTGAAAAGTAGGGATACTGAATGAATACTTCTGCTCAGTCTTCACAAAAGAAGAGGAGGGGGAGGCACCTAGATCAGAGAATAGAAGCACTCTGGATAGGGAGGTTACTACCAGTCCATTCACAGAAGAAAGGGCCCTGAAAGAACTCTTAAAACTGAAGGTGGACAAAGCAATTGGGCCTGACGGGATTCACCCAAGAATTCTAAAAGAACTAAGGGTAGAATTAGTGACACCACTGACCTCCCTTTTTAACAAATCATGGGAGGTAGGTGTAGTACTCGAGGACTGGAGGAGGGCAGACGTGATTCCCCTTCACAAAAGTGGGAGCAAGACAGAGGCAAGAAACTACAGACCTGTTAGTTTGACCTCAGTGGTAGGGAAAATGATGGAATCACTTCTAAAGGAAAGAATTGTTGAGTTCCTAGAGGCCAGTGGGGCACAGGACCCAAGGCAGCATGGATTCACAGCGGGGAAGGTCATGTCAGACGAATCTAATAGATTTCTTTGACTGGGTGACCAATGTGGTAGACCAGGGAGGGGCAGTGGACATGGCCTACCTAGACTTTAGCAAGGCATTTGACACAGTCCCACACAAAAGATTAATATACAAGTTAGCCAGCCTTGGAGTGGGTCCCAAGGTGGTAGCCTGGGTTAAAAATTGGCTTGACAACAGGATACAGAGGGTAATAGTAAACAGAGTTTACTCTGAAGAAAGGTGGGTTACTAGTGGGGGTACCGCTATGTCCAGTACTGGGACCGGTCCTCTTTAATGTCTTTATAAGTGACATTGCAGAGGGACTGGAAGGAAAAGTATGTCTCTTTGCAGATGACACAAAGATCTGCAACAGGGTTGATACAGAAGGTGGGGTGGAGAGGATGCAAAGGAACTTGGCAAGGTTGGAGGAATGGTCAAATATATGGCAGCTTAGATTCAATGCAAATAAGTGCAAAGTAATGTACCTGGGAAACAAAAATCCAGGGGAAGAATACATAATGCGGGGTGAGATTATAACAACTACAGAAATGGAAAGGGACCTGGGGGCAGTCATATCAGATGACCTTAAGGTGGGCAAGCAATGTGAGAAGGCAGTAAGAAGAGCTGGTGGGATACTGGGATGCATAGAGAGAGGCATCAGCAGTAGAAATTCAGGAAGTTGTTATCCCTTTATACAGACAGTTGGTGAGACCCCATCTGGAGTTCTGTGTCCAGTTCTGGAGACCCCATCTCTGCAAAGAAATAGACAGAATGGAGGCTGCCCAGAGGAGGGCAACTAAAATGGTGCAGGGTCTGCACCAGAAGACATATGAAGAAAGATTAAAGAAGCTTAATATGTATACACTTGAGGAGAGGAGGGAGAGGGAGGACATGATAGAAATGTTCAAGTATATCAAGGGAATCAACAGAGTCCAAGGTGGTAGCATCTTTCAGAAAAAGAGATGTGCAAGAACAAGGGAGCACAATTTGAAGATAATGGGGGTACGGCTCAAAGGTAATGTGAGGAAGTATTTTTTCACGGAGAGGGTTGTGGATACATGGAACAGCCTTCCTGAGGAGGTAGTGGACTCAAAAACAGTGGAGGAATTCAAGAATGCATGGCACAGACATAAGGCAATTCTAGTGGGGGGAAGGTTGTAGAAAGTAGGCTGTTGGTTAACTAGGCTCTGCAGCCTATGCATTAGGTAGGGAAATGGGCAGACTAGGTGGGCCAAGCGGTCCTTATCTGCCGTCAAATTCTATGTTTCTATGTTTCCACCTTTCTGGAGGTAATTCCCCTGATGATGCATCCCGGCATCCTATTTGCCTTTGCCACTGACCTCCTACAGGTCTCTGAGTTGTTCATTTTGATATCTACCATTACCCCCAGGTCCCTCTCGCCCTTTGTGACTTGAATCGTGTCTCCTCCCAGGGTATACCCCTGGCCTGGATTTCTGACTCCCAGGTGCAGAATCTTGCACTTCCCCGCATTGAATTTTAGTTTCGATTTTCCAGACCACCTTTTCAGAGCCTCCAGGTCCTCCTGCAAGGCTACCCTTCCTTTCTCCTCATTGACCACTGCACCCAGCTTTGAGTCATCTGCAAAGAGACTCATTTCACTCCTGATTCCCTTCCTTATGTCTGAGACATAAACGTTGAACAGGAATGGCCCCAGCACTGACCACTGGGGCACCCCACTAGTAACCCACCTTGGGAATGAGGCTAGCCCTCCAACCACCAGCTTCTGAGTACGCTCAGAGAGCCAGTTTCCTATCCACCTTAACAACTGTCTCCCTACCCCCATTTCCTTCAGCTTAGCCAGCAGGCCACTGTGGGGTACTGAATCAGATGCCTTGCTGAAGTCCAGAAAGAGGGCATCCACCGGCCTACCCTGGTCCAGGGCCCTTGTCACCCAGTCATAGAACTCAACAAGGTTTGTCTGGCATAATCTTCCCGGGACAAGCCATGCTGCCTATCATCCAAATACCCAGTTTGCTCTAGTAACCCCCCTAGCCTTTCCTTGACAATACCCTTCATCACCTTGCCGACCACTGGCGTCAGGCTAACAGGCCTGTAATTTCCCGCCTCCTCTCTTGATCCTCCCTTGTGGATCGGCATGACATAGGCCACCCTCCAATCATGGGGCATCCACCCAGTTGAAAAGCTCCGCTAGGGGGACTGCCAGGACATCCACCAGTTCCCTCAGCACCCTGGGATGTATCTCATCTGGCCCAGGTGCTTTCTCCATCCGAAGGGACCTGAGGGCTTCCCTCACTCTCTCTCTACCGGGATTTCAGTATCCACGTCCTCCCTCTTTTCACCCTGTACTGCTGGCCCCCCACCTGTCTGTGGTGGCCCCTCTCTTTCCCCAGACCTGTCAGGGCCCCTGATCTCTACCGGTCCCACCCCTTCCTCCGGTTTGCCCCTGCTCCCCTCCACAAGACATAGTCCCTCCATCTCACCTGGTAAAAACTGAGGCAAAGTACTCATTTAGGACTTCTGTCTGTTCCCTTGTCTCCTGTGCCCAACCATCCCCTATCTTTATTCTGCTGATCTGCCCCCTTACTTTCCTTTTTTCCCCTATGTATCTAAAGAACCCCTTGTCCCCCTTCTGGATTCCACTGGCCAATGACTGCTCCTTTTTTGCCTTCGCTGCTCTCACCACCCTGGTGACTCTCTTGGCTGTCAGCTCATATTCCTTCTGATCCCTTTCACTCCTTGAGTGCTTGAAGTGCCTATAGACCACCTTCTTATCCCTCACCACCTCCTGTACCTCCCGGGTCCATCAGCAGGGTTTTCTGGCCTTACCGAACTTATGCCTTTCCCATGCACAAGATCTGGTAACCTCCTGTATACCCCTCCTAATGATCTCCCACCTGCTGTCAGCATCTATATCCGGCCTTGTCCTGTCCAAACGATCTTTAAGGATCCTTCCCATCTCCCTGAAATCTGCACCCCTAAAGTCGGTTATTACCA
Source organism: Neoceratodus forsteri (assembly GCA_016271365.2). Classification (NCBI taxonomy): domain Eukaryota; kingdom Metazoa; phylum Chordata; order Ceratodontiformes; family Ceratodontidae; genus Neoceratodus; species Neoceratodus forsteri. The sequence continues at coordinate 1,652,490,277 of CM028131.1, read as the reverse complement.
TCCTTGTTCAGCTCCCCCCAGGACCAGGAAGAACCAGACTGGTGTGATCACTCCCCACCAATGGGTCCCTCACCTCTAGGCCCCTAATCTGATCACTGTCCGCCAGGACCACATCCGGTGTCCGGGCCTCCCTAGTTGGCTCACTCACCTACTGGGTCAGAAACGCATCCTGGAAGACATCCAGCAGCCTCTGCTCCCTGGCCACTGGTGATGTCATAGTCCCCCAGTCTGTTCCTGGCATGTTGCGGTTCCCCATTACCACTACCCTTCCCTTTCCCAATCTATACTGTCTCTCGAGATTTGCCATCAAACTTTCTTCCAGAACCTTTGCCAGTGCTGGTGGTCTGTATACCACTCCGACCTTTATTCTCTTACCCCCCTGTGCCAGCTGGGTGACCCAAATAACCTCCACGTTCCCCTCCACCTCCTCTACCCCTCCAATACCCATGCCATTTCTGACTACCAGTGCTACACCACCCCCCTTCCTTCCCCCCTATCTTTTCTGAACATAGTATAGCCCTCCAGATTTAGGTCCCACTCATGCCCTTGAGTGGCCCAGGTCTCAGTGGCTGCTGCCACATCTACCTCCCCCTCAATTAGCACTGAATGGAGCTCAGGCATTTATCAGGACCACTCTCCACCCCTTTTCCCTCCTCTCCTTTTCCCCCCTTGAGCTCCCATTTCTCAGCTCCTGCACCCTACCTGGTGACCCATTTCCATATCTCCCTAGCCCCCTAGAGGAGTCGAGACCATGTCCCTCATTTATTGTACCTGCTGGCACTGCCCCTTTTTGATCCCCCCCTCACAAGTTTAAACCCCACCTTTCGCTGATGAACCCAGCTAGTTTGAGCTTAAGGATTTCCTTCCCCTCCAAATTAAGGTGGAACCTGTCCCTAGCGTACAGCCCCTTATCCTCCCAGGTCTCCCCCCAGTCCCCCACCAGGCCATACCCCAATTCTCCACACCACTCCCTAAGCAACTGATTTGTCTGCCTAATCTTCTTCTTCTTTTCCCCACTAGCCCTTGGCACCAGCAGGATTTCTGAAAAGGAGATCTTATAGCCTATGGAAAGGCATACCCTGGCCAACTCCTGGAACCTTGCCTGAATCTCCAGTTCACTGTTACCATTTGTCATTTGTCCCCAAGTGCACTAGAATGTCCAGGGTCCCCCTGCATTCCATTGCCAGTGAATACAACTCATGCTTGGCCTTGTGCACCATCAGGCCTGGGTGGCATTTGGTTCTGACCAGACAGGTTTTACTCTCCTCCTGCCCCTCCCACTGGATGTCTCTGATCATGGAGTACCCCAGTAGCAGTACTGTAACCTCCCCCTTGCCGCCCTGTTCACCCCTCAGGTTTCCCCTCCTTCCATGCCCCTCCTCATCCCTTCGTCCGGGTTCTCCCCCCAACCGGCTCCTCGTACCTCCCACAATCTGGGTGTTGAAGGCAGCCCCTTCACTATTTTCCCTGGTCACCCCCTCTACCCGTATCCTGGCCTTCTTTCCCCCCCCAACCTGAGTATCTTTCTCTGTGTCTCTTTCCCCACTACTGACTAATCCATCCGCCGCATCTGTTTGCCTACTTTGCTTTTTGCTCGCTATCATCCCATTTACGTCCTGCACCTTCCTGCCTGCCATGCTCCCCTGTTCCATACCCTCAGCCTCCTCCTTGTTCCCCTGATCCTCCTTTTCTTCTCCCCCCCGCCCCTCTTCCCCATCCTTCCTGTCCTGGTCCCCCCCCATTGCTCCTGTGCCTCTTGCCCCCTTCACCTTTTCTATCCGTCCCTGCCCCAGCTTCACCAGCAGCAACATCATCATCATCATCATCCTCCCCCCCCATGCTCCCCTCTTCCACCAACAGGCATAGAGGGTTAAAATGATTTGTGTCAGCCCATTGGTGCAGCGGTTGGATTTCCGTCTGCGACGCCGGTGACCCGGGTTCGGGAATGGACTCTGGTCGCTGGAGGGCCGGCCGGGTGGAGGAGGATGGAGCGTCCGGGGACAGCTCTCCTGCGGGTGGGGATGCGCACCGGTGCCTGCTGGCCCCTGGCAGAGGCTGGGAGCACAGCAGAAATGTCCGGGGTCAGTGCTCAGGGGGAGTGACAGACTTCGGCGTATGCCTTGATGTCAGGATGTCACTCCCCACAGAAAACCAGGAAACGCTTCCTGGCTGGCTGGATGACGGTCTCTGTCCCTGCTGCTGCCAATCCCATGACTGACACACCTCAGCGACACCCGGCCAATAGTGAAGTCTGCTGGCCAGCCCCCACCGGTGCCTTTCCCTCGGGAGGGGACCCGTCCATCAAGGGATACCCGGGTTACATGGGAGTCGCAATGTGAGGTTGAGAGGAACGGTGTGGGGTGGGCAGACAGTCGGTAAGAAGCGAAGGTGGGCAGCCAGGAAGGAGGAAGGCACAAAAAAAATTAAAAAAAAAAAAATTAAATGATTTGTGAGCCTTGGCCCATCCCCAGTGCCCTCCCGTCCCTACCGTCCCTCTCGGTTTCCTCTGGACACCCCCGTCTCTTGCCTACTGCTGTGGAAATTTATACCTTTTGGGCCCCACCTGCCAGGGTCCCCTTGAGCCCCCTGTGTAACCCCCTTCCCTCCTCCCCTAGTGTGAGCACCTCCCTTCACTTCTCCCTCAGCGTGGGAGGCCCCAGCACCAAGTGCTTCCACGTAGGTGACCGCTTGCCTCCTACCTCTCCAATCCTCCCCCCCCAGCTGCCTTCGGATCCCCTCTACCTCCTCCTTAAGCTGTGCCAGCTGGTAGCACACTGGGCGTCCCCCAAACTTCCAAGCCAAGTCCAGTATCATGGCCGCACCACACCCTGTGCAGCCAACCACCAACCCAAAGATACCTGCTCTAGTGACATGCGGTCCCTTCCCCATCATCATAGCAGTCTTTTCTAGGCCAAATTACCAACTCAGTGGCTCTACAGTTTCTCGAGCTACCTGTACCTATACCTAGATGATCCACCCCCATACAGCATACAGACTTTCAAACTTGCAACGCTTGGGTGTCTGAACATTTCCCCACCTGACTGTTAGCCTTAAGAGTTAGCTCATAGGGGAAGTTTGCAACTCCCTAAGCTCCTCCCTCCCAGCCTTTAAACCCAACCCCCAGTGGCAGTTCTGTATTTAAGAAAGACTAATGCAAGGGGTGGGTGAAAGGGCTTTCCACATAAAGATTTAGGCTACATTTAAAACACAACAGCAAAACTTACAAAAACTTATGATAAAAAAGATAAAGAAACTCTCCAAAAACAGCCTCACCCCATCTTCAAACTCCACTGCTAACACTACCCACAGCAAGAAGATTTAAAATGCCTCAATGAGCATTTAAACAGAGATTAACTTAAATGCAAACAACCTTAATTGGCTGGCTATGTTACCTGCCAAAGAACCCTCCCCCACAGCAACAGTCTCCAGCCACAGAAAGATTTAAGATTTAAGGATTTCTGTCCCTCTAGCCACAGAAAGATTTTAAGGATTTAGGCTACATTTAAAACACAACAGCAAAACTTACAAAAACTTATGACAAAAAGGCTTATGACAAAAATATGATGTACACCTGGTATAGTTCCTGTCGTGTCCAACGATTAATAAAGCAGATTTCTACTGTAAATCACAAGTCAATTTTTCCATGGCTTTTATGGAGTTAACAGTCTGCTTCCACTATTCTGAAACTCCTTTGTGTCATATACTAGCATGTTAGTATGGGCATCCACAACTTGCTCCCACTATCATTTGGCAAACTGACATAAATGGGTAGTCGCATAATTGATGGCCTGTTTGCATCTGGTTTTTATGCCACTACCTCCCGCAACTATAAATTGGGCTCATCCTGTCATAATACTCCATTTTGATAACATCACTGCCTGACATTATGGAAATCTTTGCAATGTAACAAGCGAAGGATTATGATTCAACGGTAGAGGCCGTAGGCGTAAATGCCCCCTAGCAGTTATGAATTAGTACGCCACTTCTGTGACCTGCTGGGGTGCTCAGCCCTCAGGACTCACTTTTCAGCACAGATAAATGGTTTCTGTCCATGGTCCGTCTGTAGTCAGCTCCTTTGAGGATGTTACATTTTGTAGCTGTTTTCTGCTATATTTCCCTATTACTCCTCCAATGTGCAACACTGGATGACAAGTTTATCTCCTAATGTGATATTGCTTGTACTGTGTGTGCCGCTTGTACTGGATATGTTTGGCTGCCAACAAAATGTCCCCTGTAAGTAATGTCTGGTAAATCGTTAGATTGCACTGTCAGGGACTTGGGTGACTCGTTATTTACCGAGGACTGATATGATAGTACTGATACTGAAGGTCAGCACCCAGGCTGGGGACTGACCAAACGAGCAGACACGAAAGACCGTTAGGCCTATTCTGCTGGCATTTTAGTATGTTAGTATATGCTGGTGTTGTGACACAAACAGACAAAACTTGTAAGACATTGCAATGCCTCAAGTGCCTCAAGACTGGAAGATGGCCCATATCGTGCCTATACACAAGGGAGGCTTACGAGAGGAGCCGGGTAATTACAGGCCGGTAAGCCTGATGTCGGTAGTTGGCAAAGTGATGGAGGTCATCTTGAAGAGAGGCTGGAGGAGTATCTGAAGGCACAGGGCCACCTAGATGATTGCCAGCATGGCTTTGTTAGGGGCAGATCATGTCAGACCAATCTGGTGGAGTTCTACAAAGGGGTGACGAGAGAGCTGGACCAGGGCAGGCCAATGGATTAGTGTCAGTGGCTCAGTAGGCAGCACTCTCGCCTCTGAGGCTGGGAGATCAGAGGGCTGTGGGTTCAGTTCCCACATCTGGCACTTGGGTTAATATCCTAGTACTGACACTGTAGTGCAGTATGAGAGGGGTGCTGTACTTCTGAGGTGCCTTCTTTCGGATGAGACGTTAAACCGAGGTCCCATCTGCCTGGACTAGTGGTAGTTCAGGTGGATGTTAAAGATCCCATGGCACTTATCGAAAAAAGAGTAGGGAAATTTCCCATTGTCTGGCCAAATTTCCCTCATTCACTAAAAAAAAAAAAAAAAAAAAAAAAAAAAACTACCAACAGCTTAATCTGGTTCAAGGTCAGTTGGCATTCATCTGTATGCCCCTCCCCCGGGTTATGCCTGAAAATAGGCAGGATTTGTCTAGTGCACTTACCCGGTCAACAAAAACTAAACAAAATTAAAATAAATAAAAATGGATGTCCTCATTCTAGACTTCAGCAGGGTGTTTGGCTCGGTGCCGCATCCTGGGTTGCTGGGGGATATGGGGGTTGGGGGCAGAACATGGTTAGGTGGATAGGAAACTGGCTAGCGGGGTGGGTACAAAAGATGATGGTGGGAGGGGAGGTCTTATCTCCCAGGAGAGTCATTAGCGGGGTCCCATAGAGTTTAGTGCTGGGCCCACTCCTGTTTAATGCCTATATCCCAGACATCAGAAGCGGTGTCAGGAGTGGGATGAGCCTCATTGCTGACGACTCGAAGCTGTGGGCGGTGGTGGATGGGGAGGAGGGGAAGTTGGCGCTCCAGAAGGACCTGGAGTTTCTGGGGAGGTGGTCACACACCTGGAAACTAAAGTTTAACACTGGGAAATGCAGGGTGCTTCACCTGGGGGCCAAAAACCCAGCTCATGTGTACACCTTGGGAGGGGGGAGACACTGCAAGTTTCTAGGTGGAGAACAACATCGGGGTGGTGGTGGATGCCAAAATGAATAACTCGGAGCAGTGTAGAAGGGCTGCGGCCCAAGCAAATAAAATGCTGGGGTGCATTGCCAGGGTGGATAACCTCAAGGAGCTGAGAGGTGCTCCTTCCGCTGTGTAATTGCCGGGTTAGGCACACCTTGAATACTGCGTGCTGTTTTGGTGTCCTTACTTAAAAAGATATATTGCTCTTCTGGAGAGGGTCCAGAGGAGGGCAACCAGGATGATACAGGGTCTAGGGGAAAAGCCCTATGGGGAGCGGCTAGAGGAGCTCAGCATGTACTCGCTGGAGGAGAGGAGGAACAGAGGGGGTATGATCGAAGTCTTCAGGTACCTCAAGGGAATGAACAGGGTCAACCTTGATGGGGTGCTGCAGCTGAGGGAGATAGGGGCCACCAGGGGGCACTCAATGAGGCTGGTCGGTGGGAGACTAGGGAGAAACAAGGAGACACTACTTCACAGAGAGGGTTGTGGAGCCCTGGAATGCTCTGCCTGTGGAACTGGTGACTGTTGCAACTGTGGAGGGGTTTAAGAGAGGCTGGGATAGGTATAGGGGGAGGGTGCATCCCAGAGTCTTGCCGGGTGTTGGGGGAGGGACCTTGTGGGGATGGGGGGGAGCTATAACAGTGCCTTGGGTGGGCACTGATCCATGAGCAGACTTGATGGACCATTGGGCCTAATCTGCTGGCTTGTTAGTATGTTGGTATTTAAGACTGAGTGATTTGTGATGTTTTATGAAGCTGTACAGTACTGTATAAGTGGTCCATTTTTGTCTGCAGGCTCCAATCTGGGGGAATCTCATGTTTCAAATGATTGCCACTTCATTTCACCTGCGTACTTTCAAAACACATCAGGCATTTCTAAACATTTTTCTTGACAGAGAGATACTAACATACTAAAATGCCAGCAGAATAGGCCTAATGTCTTTCGCATCTGCTCGTTTGGTCAGCCCCCACCCTGGGAGCTGACCTTGCTGCCCCCCTCGCCTTCTCTGGCTTCTGCCTTCCCAGTTCCGGATATTCTCGCTGCATTGGATTTTGCTTTCAGAACCTTTCCCCTGTACCTGTCCCACCCCCTCTTGAACCCCTCCACCGTCTCTGCCTCCACCAGCCCCCTAGGCAGCGCATTCCATGGCTCCACCACCCTCTCAGTGAAGTAGCACCTCCTCCTTTCTCCCCTGAATCTTCCTCCTTCCAGCTTCCACCCATGCCCTCTAGTGGCCCCCTCCTCCTTCCTTCGAAGCACCCCGACTGTTCCTCCCCTATTTACCCCCTTCATGTACCTAAAGACCTCTATCATGTCCCCCCGGTCCCTTCTCTCTTCCAATGTGTACATATTTAGCTCTTTGAGCCTCTCCTTATAGGTCCTGTCCCCCAAGCCCCAAATCATTTTGGTTGCCCTCCTCTCTCTGTACTTTCCGGATATACAATACTGCTAGGGTAGGACTATTCAAATGCAGCTAGACTAAGCTATTGGGAACTGAACTGACGGTTACCCACAGTTAGCATCTGATTAACACCTCAGCATGCAGCAAGTGTGCTCTCTGGTGACTGCTATAGATGTCGGCCCCGCGTTCGCTATAAAGTCCAGTTTCTAATGGTTAGCATAGCAAATGACTTGTGGCAACCAATGAACGTCTGGCTAAAGCGGCTGTCCGGATTAAGTGTGTCTGCTGTAAGTGGCGCTACCATACCGTGGGGAGGCCCACAGGAAGGAGGTAGAGGACACCACAAGGAAAGGAAGCAGCTCCTGGTGGGGGACTCAATTATTAGGGGGATAGAACTGGGGGGAGCAGGGAAAACTGAAGTAAGGTGCCTGCCTGGTGCCATGGCTTGGGAGGGACAGGAAACGCATCCTCAGGATTACGAGAACAGCTGCACGGGAGTCTGAGCTGGACATCATTGTCCACCTAGGGACAAATGACTTGGATCATCATGAGATTAGAGCAGTGCAGAAGGACTTTGCAGAGTTGGGGAGGGGCCTAAGACAAGTAGCACACACAGTATCCTTCTCAGAGGTGCTGCCTGTCAATGGCATGAGTGAGGCGAGGGTACTTTGCACCATGCAGTTTAATGAATGGTTGAAAAAATGGTGTGGAGCACAGGGGTTTGGCTTTATTGGGGACTGGGGTTCCACCTGGAGGACACCAGCCTATACTGGCAGGATGGTCTGCATCTGTCCAGGAAGGAACAAGTCTTTTGAGCAATCGGTTTAAATGCTTCATTGGCAAGCTTTTAAACTAGTTAAGGGAGGCACTGATAAGCAGAGAAAAATCCCAGCCTCTCCTACAAAACAGGGTACTAAATGAGAAAAGACAGAGGTAGAAAGGTCAGTGGGGATGCTGCAACAGAAGGTAAAGCGATCAAAAATGGAAAGCAATGAGTAACAATGCCTGTAGTCTGAGTAACAAGCTTCCTGAATTAGTGGCCTTGATGGAGGAGGAACATCTGGATATCGTGGCAGTCACAGAAACATGGTTCACACAAAACCATGACTGGGACATAAACATACCAGGATACACTATCTACAGGAGGGACAGAGAGGGTAAAGAGGAGGAGGAGTAGCTCTTTACATAAGGAAGGAATCAAATCAATAGAACAAAAGGGAAAACAGGGGAGAGAAGAAGCACTGTGGGTAAATTTGGAGACCGCAATGCACCACAAATCCCTATTGGTTGTATACAAGACCCCCTCTCTCAGGGGAGGAAATGGACAAGGAAATGATAGAATGTATACTTAGTATGGCAGAAAAAGGGAGATATTGCTGATGGGCGATCTGAATATGCCAGATATTAACTGGAGTGCAGTTGCAGCAGCCACTTGAAGATGGGGTTATTCTAGATGCCCTACAGGGGCATGCCTTAGACAACTAGTATTGGAGCCCACTCGAGGAGGAGCAATCTTAGACCTGGTTCTCTCAAATAGAGAGGAAGAGGATCACAGATGTAGAAGTGGGTAGCTATCTGGGAACTAGCGACCATCGAACAGTATGGTTCACAATAAACAGAGCAATAGAGTCAAGCCATACAAAGGCAAAGGTACTGGACTTTAGGAGGGTTGACTTTTCAAATGGGTGAGTGCCTAAGGAATGCACTAGCAAATGGGCAGGAAGGAGGGTGGAAGAACAATGGGGAATAATAAAACTGCCATCACAGAGGTAACAAGCCTTTGTGTGAAGCAAATAAACAAAACTAAGCGATGTAAGAAACCACTATGGTTCTCAAAGGAAGTGGCAGTGAAGGTTCAAGAGAAAAAGAAAGCATTCAGGAAGTACAAGGAATCTAGAAGGAGGCAGGACAGAGAACCATATCAGTTAAAGCAAAAGGAAGCTGGGAAGGCAGTCAGAACGGCAAAGGCCCAAACTGAGGAAAAGATAGCCAACTCAGTTAAGAAGGGGGATAAAACCTTTTATAGGTACATCAGGGAGCGAAGGAAGACCAAGGGAGGGATAGTGAGGCTTAATAAAGGTGGGGGAGGGTGGGCAGAGGGTGACTGTGAAAAGGCACAGATACTAAACGAATATTTTTGCTCAGTATTTACAAAGGAAGAGGGGGAAGTACCTAAAACAAACAGTAGAAACACTCTGGATACAGAAGTTGATACCAGTCCATTTGCAGAAGAAAGGGTTCTGAAAGAACTCTTAAAACTGAAGTGGACAAAGCAATGGGGCCTGATGGGATTCATCTCAGAATTCTAAAAGAACTAAGGGTAGAATTAGTGACACCACTGACTACCCTGTTTAACAAATCATGGGAGGATGGGGTGGTACCGAGGACTGGAGGAGGGCAGATGTGATTCCCCTTCACAAAAGTGGGAGCAAGGCAGAAGCAGGAAGGGTACAGACCTGTTAGTTTAACCTCAGTGGTAGGAAAATGATGGAATCACTTCTGAAGGAAAGAATTGTTCAGTATCTAGAGGCCAGAGAGGCACAGGACCCAAGGCAGCATGGATTCACAGCAGGAAGGTCATGCCAGACAAATCTGATAGATTTCTTTGACTGGGTGACCAAAGTAGTAGATCAGGGAGGGGCTGTGGACATGGCCTACCTAGACTTTAGCAAGGCATTTGACACAGTCCCACACAAAAGATGAATATACAAGATAGCTAGCCTGGGAGTGGGTCCCAAGATGACAGCCTGGGTAAAAAATTGGCTGGAGAATAGGACACAGGGAGAATAGTAAATGGAATCCACTCTGAAGAAAGGGGGTTACTAGTGGGTACCACAGGGTTCAGTATTAGGATCGGTCCCTTCAATGTCTTTATAAGCTTACATTGCAGAGGGACTGGAAGGAAAGTATGCCTCTTTGCAGATGACACAAAGATCTGCAACAGAGTTGATGCACAAGGTGGGGTGGAAAGGATGAAAAGGGACTTGGCAAGGTTAGAGGAATGGTCAAATGTATGGCAGCTTAGATTCAATGCTAAGAAGTGCAGGTAATGCACCTGGGAAACAAAAACCCAGGGAAGAGTACACAATGGGGGTGAGATATACAACAACAAAAAATGGAAAGGGACCGGGGTAGTATATCAGATGACCTAAAGGTGGGCAAGCAATGTGAGAGGGCAGCAAGGAGGGTGGGGATACTGGGATGCATAGAGGAGGCATCACCAGTAGAAAACAGGAAGTTATTATCCCTCTGTACAGACAGCTGGTCAGACCCCATCTGGAGTACTGTGTGCAGTTCTGGAGACCCAGTCTTAGCAAAGACATAGACAGGATGGAAGCTGTCCAGAGGAGGGCAACTAAATGGTGCAGGGTCTGCACCGGAAGACATATGAAGAGAGACTTAAGGAACTTAATATGTATAGCCTCGAGGAAAGGAGGGAGAGGGGGACATGATAGAAACTTTCAAGTACCTCAAGGGAATCAACAAAGTCCAAGAGGGTAGCATCTTTCAAAAGAAGAGGTGTGCAAGAACAAGGGGGCACAATTTGAAGATAGAGGGGGCAGCTCAGAGGTAATTTAAGGAAGTATTTTTTCACAGAGAGGGTTGTGGATGCATGGAACGGCCTTCCGGAGGAGGTCGTGGAGTCAAAAACAGTGGTAGAATTCAAGCATGCATGGGACAGTCATAAGGCAATTCTAGGGGGTGGGGGTAGGAAGAAGTAGGCTGCTAGTTAACTAGGATCTGCAGCTTATCCAGTAGGCAGGGAAATGGGCAGACTGGGTGGGCCAAGCGGTCCTTATCTGCCGTCAAATTCTATGTTTCTATGTCTCTATATTATTGCTGATACTCAGAGTCATTCATATTTGTATTTAGTTGTTTACACTGAAAATGAATAAACGTAAAGTTAAAAAAAAAAAAAAAATGAATGGAAGATAAATCCAGAAAATGTGTGAAATGGGAGCCACACAATGGCCTAGTGGTTGATGTTCTTGTTTACCATGAGTGGGATCTGATTTTGCTCCCCAAACCCAGCATCCCGGTTGGTTTAGCAGGGAGGTATAGCATAGTTGCCTTGAATCTTCATGACCTTGGAGAGGGATTGTGGCAACTCCCCTGCACAGCTGCTTCCCGACAAGCTGGTGGTGGGAGCCAAGCAACCAAGAGAATTGTCCTGTAAATCTGATGGTAGATCTGAAAGTGGGGCTTGGAGAATAGTTGTGGACGCAGCCGCTGCCTGCCTCTGATGTTGGCATGTTTCCCTATGCTTCTTTGCCTGAATTGTCTGGACTCCACATATCACTGTGCAGGTGGAGTGCTGTGGTGGTGGCGGTGGTGAATGGCAGGATGGCGTGGGGTATGTAGGAAGACAGCTGGTTGAAGAGTCAGAAGAATGATGAAGATGGCAGCATGGCATGAAGGACTCTCGTGGAGATGGATGGGAGTTTGGGGGACAAGGAAAGAAACAGAAATACAAAAAAAGAAAAATATGTGAATAGAAGCGGAGTTGTGTCTAACACAGTAGACTGTTAGGGAAACTCACGGGACTGTGAGTTGGGGGAGGGTGGGGTGGCAGGTGTCGAAGGAGCATGACGCAGACTGATTGCTGAGGCAAGTCATGAGAAGGGACAGAGGGAGGGGGTACCTGAGGCCTGCCTAGTGCTTGCTGGGGGGCACAGAGAGCAGGTGTGGCTGGACTTGGGGGCAGGTGCACTTAGAGAGTGTTATTAGGTGATGTTTGAGGTCAGTTTTGAATTGTGCCAGACAATTGGTGGCTAAGAGGTGTCCAGGGAGTTCATTCATCCACAGGGGCCCCGGTAGGCAAATGTACGTTGCCCAAGTGAGGTGCGACGGAAGGGGATAGCCAAGGCCCCTCTAGTCCTCCCTCTGGTGACCTGTAACGAGTTGGTCGCCTTGATCAAATTGCCTACACAAGGTGGTGTTTTACCCAATAGAGCCTTCTTCCCTAGGATGCAAGTCTGGAATTTGACCCTGTTTCTTAATGACAGCCAGCTGTCCTGTTGGTCTCCTTCGTATAATCAATGGGAGCCAGTGCTGGACCTATCCTATACCTCTCCATCGATTCAGTAAACAAGTGACTCTTCAAGTATAAACTTCTGTGTTTTGAGAAACCATATTAATTGCATTGTTGTGAATTGTATTGCTGAACATAATGTTGCAGTTGTTATTACGTACCATGGGTCTCATGTAAGAGGTTTGACTCAACCTTGTTATGCACTTTACCTGTGGATGTACCGTATTTGTAAAACTTTGACGAACACCAGTAAAAACTTTTATGGCAAAAAACAAACAAACAGTGTTCTGGTGATGCATAGTGTCTTTTTTTTTTTTTCAAATTTGGCCTGTAGGCTATAAAACTGAAGTGGTCAGTTGTGCTGTGCCAAACCTGAATAGCACAGACTGGCATTACACTCATAGGCTTTAGTTTATAATTAAAGGTAACAGAAGAGAAAAGAATCCTCCAAGGACGTGTCCCCATAGAGGGCGAATAGTGCTGCTCCTGTTGGGCGACTGTTAAGGTAGATTTTGTGAGAACATTAGTGGACTTCTGGCAACCAGCCCTACAGCTTATTTATGTATTCATTTATGGTGACCAGGTAGGCCCACTGGAACAGAAGAAGTCTTAATTTTCAGTGGTAACACGTTAGTTACAGTTTTTATTTTATTCTTTGTTAACCAGCTAAGGTCCACTAGGCACAATTGCCTGTTTTCAGGGGCGACCTGGGAACTTTGGACTGGTTAAGGGACTTGCTCAGAGTCTCACAGCATACAAGTGGAGATTGTGGGAATGAAACCCAGGTTTGGTGGATGTACCAAGCTCATTCACAGCTCATAACTGTAACCTCTAGGCTACACCACCAGCCTCGATAACGTATCTGGTCAAAATCTTGCGGTGAAAAACGGCGTGGTCAAAACCATGTGGGCATTAAAGCATGCACTGTTTCGGAGTTGGTTTATTCATATTTGCATGGTTTCTGACCACGTGCTTTTGTGGCGTCTGTGCAGTGCACTTTTTGATTGTGAGTTTTTCACTGTGCGATTTTGACCTGGATCCCCCAGATAACAGTACATATTGGATTCAAACATCACGGAACCTTGTACAAAGAGTTGTTACATAGGTGTGCACATAATTGGGTGCAAACATTAAGGTATTTTGTGCAAAAACAAGCTGTGCAAAAAATATTAGTGCAAAGTATTACAACAAGAGGATTACTGTTTCAACAAACTGTGCAAAAACAGTCCGTGCAAATTGGTACAGTCCACAGTTTCTGATAAAAACAAGCAGGCCAAAGCAACAGGCCGGAACACAACTTGTGGTAGCAGCAGCAAGAGGTGGAGTGGTTCGCCTCTAAGTGTCACCTGACACGTGTCGTACTATGGGCAGTACTTTCTCAAAGGCCCATAGTACGAAATTCGTCAGGTGACATTGGGAGGCGGACCCCTCGATCTCTTGTTGATGCTACCACAGGCTGTGTTCCAGCCTGTTGCTTTGGCCTGGTTTTTTTTTTTTTTTAATCAGAAACTGTGGACTTTGACTCACTTGGGACTCAAAGAACTTTCCCAAAGGACATTGAAATATGTGAGTAACTAGTGATTCCGGCGTGTATTTTTGTGAATTTTGCCACTTTATATTAAAGCAAAGCACTTTCATGGAGGCATCTTGTGTCCACATAGGTTTTTGAACTGAGCCAACCCAACTGTGTGCCTTTAAGTGTGTGCTGGTTACCCCAGTCTCTGCGACTTCCTGTATATTATTTACCCCTGTGAGGTATTTAAAAGTGTCTGTCATATCCCCCGTTCTTCCTCTGTTCCAGAGTGTACATATTGAGGTCCTTTAGCCTGTCCTTGTAGGGCTTTTGAAGCAGACCCTGCACCATTTTACTTGCCCTCCGCTGGACCGCCTCCACTCTATTTATGTCCTTTCGGAGATATGGTCTCAAGAACTGGAAACAGTACTCTAGGTGGGGTCTTGCCAGCGATCTATACGGAGGGTCATTGACCTGTTGGCCATTGGCTTATTACATTCGCAGATTTTTAGCAGTTGCATTTGACTGGAGTTAGAAGGTGCTCTTTGAGGGCTAGCTTAATGGTGCCAGGGGGTTTGACAGACTTTAATTAGGCAGTGGGCTCAACAAAGATGAGGTTAAGTAATAGAAGGGTCTCTGTCTGGCATAGGCTGGGCCAATGAAGGCATGCATGTAAGAAAATGAAGCAAAAATGTCAAGTGTCTTCAAGGAATACAGAATAATTTTTTTTTTTGCTTTGTCCAAATGCCCTGATCACTGTAACCCCCCCCCCCAACCTTGGTTTAATGTCTCATCTGAAGGACAGCACCTCAACAGTACTGCAGCTCCCTAGTGCTGCACTGCCGTGTCAGTATTGGGTTATCAACTCAAATACTTTGTGTGGGACTAGAACCCATGATCATCCAAGCATTGGTCCTTACAGGAGCATATACAACTTACTGAGTCACTGACGCTGTCACAGGGTGCTCCCTGTGATGAGTACAGGCCCTAAAATTCCCTCTAAGTACCCCCCCCCAGACATAAAGTGCTTAGGTATAAAGCGCCGGATGCTGAATAGTGAAGGCATTGTGAAACATAGAAACGTATAATATATATACACATGGATATATTAAAGGAGTATTGCTTCCATAAAAGTGGAAGTACCTTAGTGCTCAGTGGGCAGACACAATATGTTAAGAGTTGTCTGTTTCACAGCTTTGCAGGACCCTTTTAAAATAGTCTGTTAGGTCCTTAGTTTGTCTAGCATTATCTGTTAGACTTGGTTGAGCAGATAGCCTGTTACACAGAAATGTAAAGAACAAGCAAAATTTTAGCATTCCCTTTCCCTTTTCATTTCGTTACCTTATGCTACATTTTTGGGAGCATTAGTTTGGTTAATAGAAGGAATTACCAATCTGCTCTACTTTATTTTAGTAGAAGGGGGAAACTATTGTTTGGTTCAGGCAGGAGTTCTGAAGTTTTCGAAATCCCCCCCCACCAGACATAGAAAACCTTAAGAAAAGATTTTCATTTGCAGCTTGGTTCATGCCTCTAATGAGCCAAAAGAAAAGAGTTGTACTTTTCAAATTAATAGTTGCAGAGAAGGGAGAGAACCTGAATAAAATAAAAACTAAAGATGACCTTTGTTGTTAGCAACCCCTCTGAAACAGAGCTCTCTGTATTGAGCATTTAAATAAACTAAAACAGTGTTTTTTGCAAAGTGTGGAAGTATGCTAGCTTCTAAATGAATAAAGAAGTTGCACTAATAAAACCCATGTAGGAAATGAGACCAGGGAGTCCCTAAATATTGCATGGTGTGCCCTTTGACAAAGAAGTAAATTTAAAGTGAGCAATATATTCGTTTGTCTTACCTGTTGAGCTGCATGGGTGTTCTATAGGGCTGGCAGCCCACAGTCTGTCTGCTTTATAGAAGTTGCAGTGAGTGAGGTCACTATTAAGGAGGGGCTTAGCCTTATTGAATCTAATTAACTCTTGAACATTGTTTTAGGACATCAAAGTAAGGTTGTGGATTATTTAGAACAAATACTGTTATACACTTATATACCTGATGTTTAGGAATGAAAATGTAAAGTAAAAAAGAACCTGTAGTATGTTATTTTGATTTTTCAAAAGGAGGTGGATCATCTGATTATGATGTCACTCCTCAGAAATGTATAAAAGATTACCACTAGGGAGTTAAGAGGGAGGATGTCAGTTGGAGCTGACTGCCAGAGGTGGTGGACCTCTGAAGTATATATGTTTGCAAGGAGATAGCCTGGTGGCACTGCTGGGCAGAGCAGTGGCTCATCCTGAGTGTAGCTCATCTGTTCATTATTTTGTTGAGACTTTGAAAAATGACTGAACTAACTTTATTTTCCTGATTTCTGTGAATCCTGAAGTCAATGTTTCCTGACAAAAATAAAATGATAAGTGCTTTTCCAGCACTTTTTATGCACTAAGTTTGTGGGTCTGCTTGATTTGTTATCCTGACTAGCCCAACCCCACTACAGACCCTGCAACTTTAAAAACAAAAAAAAACATTACCAGGTAATGAAGTAGAAGATTTATGCAGGATAATGCTATATTTCACCAGTTACTATTTTGCATTATGATTAGCAACTGGGACACCCGCGACCCTGAGCACTTGGGTGGACTGTTGTTTGTTCGCATACTGGGCCCTATGCAAGAAAACGCATCCTGACTGTCTTTAGCCCTGCATGGCTGATTGCCTCAGCACAGGAAGCCTCAACACCATTTGTTAGTTCTGCTGTCACAAGCAGTGCCTCGAAGCAGCCACCAGAAAGGATTTCCCCACAAAGCTCTCAGAAACCTGAATAACTGAAGAGCTTTCCTGGCGTTTCCTTTGTATTGATGTGCTATGTTGAAAGCAGGTCACTCATCAATAAATCATTCTGCTCAGTGGGTTTATTATGAGAAGTTGTTAATTATTGCTTAAAACACTGTGATGAAAGTCTGGCATTTCTTTACGACACAACAAGTAGGGACTGTCATAATATCCTTTTTATCCATCTTCAGTGTTTCAGTTCCTCTTCCACTTGAATCGGGATGGAAGATATTGCAGTATTCTAAATTCATATCTAAGTAACATGCGTTCTCTTCTTGTATGTGTTTCTCTTTTTTTTTTTTTTCCATTCCTCCTGACCCAATTATGAAAGGCCTGGCATGGCCCAGGGACGAAGTCCCCATGTGTGATACACGCCGTGCTGTTTTCAGCATGTTTTGTGCATGGGGCAACATTTCTTTTTTTTTTGCACAGGTGCACATTGAATGACACCTGGCAAATCCAGGCATGGCATATTTGCACAGCTGCACAAAGAAATATGTGTCAGTTGCCATAAAGTGAGGAAAAGGTGGAAAAAGGCAACCTTTTTAAAAATTAGTGGCATGCGGATAAAATTGCAGTTATGCGCAAGTACCCTCCCTTGCACAGCTTTTCTTGCTGCATGCGCACAGTTGTTTCTCTTTAGAACATCTGGCCCCAGCTTTGTATGTAGCCCCCTGTTACATGATTGTAGATACTCCGACCCCTCCCTGGGTCAATGTGCCTTCTACTTCAGGGCCCCATCCCTGATTACAGTCTCCCTCCTCAAGTTTCTACTGAGAATAAGCCAGGCCCGCATTAAAGCAAACTGTATCAGCACTACACAAATCTCAGCAAGTGTGACTGTACCCTATAATCCTTAGTGTGCCCGTTCGCATATCCTTTGCCATCCCCTAGTCCTCCCCATCCCTCATCCCCTTCCCCTACCTCCTTGTCTTACCTTTCCTGCCCTTGCCCTTCTCATGCATCCCTCCACCTGGAATTCCCTTTGTTCTCCGTCCCATGCCACGCCTCCTCCACCTCCCTCATCTTCCTCTCACCTCACCCCTCCCTTCACCGCTCCTTGACCCCCCTTCTCTCCTCTCCCCACACCTCCAACTACACACCTAATCCATCCTAGCACTTAGCAACTATTGACAAAGACATTCCCCCATCTGCATTGCAGTTGTACTCCCCCTCTTGTGTGTCTCCCCCTTTTTCCTTTGGTTCTATACTGCTGTTCCCCACCCCATCGCCCTCTTGTTGTCTAGTGTTTCCTCTCTTGTGTGGCTTATGATTGCTTTGTTGTATTTGACTTTGCTGTTCCTGCCTGTACCGTTATTTGTATTTGACGCAGAACCTTTGTAAAAGAATCTTTGGTTCAAACATATTTGTAATCCCAGTACTTAATAAAAATAAATAAATACATTTAAGATCGGAAAGGATTCTAGGTCTGTCATTTCAGCCCTCCTGCTTCATAAGCAGGGAGGAACAAGTCTGCATCATCAGTTGCAATCATAGTGGCTTCTAAATGCCATTACAGCTACTGGCATAGGGTGTTACCGCAGTGAAAACTGGTCACAGTGAATAGATGGTCTGCTCTTGTAAATACAGCAGCACATGCAAGTAGTGATATCCACATTACAGGCTAATTATAACCAATGAAGGCACTGATTAAGCCCCTAAAATGTTGCAGTAGTGGGCAACATACAAAGATGGTTTTATAGCCCAGACAGACATAAAATAATAGAAGAGTTGGCTTGTGTCATCAATAGCTGCTCCAGCGTTCGTGAAATGTATAGTGCACAACTGAAACAGGACTTTTTATCTGCAGTTCCAGCACCTCCCCCCTTGGATTTCTTTTCTTTTTTTTTTTTAACTTGCTGTTTTTTTCCACCTTCCTGCCCCCTACGCCCCGCTTCTTCGGGAACGCCTGGCATCTGCCTCGGTTCCTTCCATGCCTGGAGCCCCACGGTGGTCCCCCCATGTAGCCTTGGATCTACCCCCCAGGCAGGGACGAGGTGGGGGCCAAGCACCCTGAACTAACTTTACTTCGTCGGGGCCTCCGTGTGGGACAGGCAGGGGACCATTTAGGTCTGTGCTGGCACTCCGTCTACCCGGAGCGACGGAGGTGTTTTTTGTTTCCCCTGTTCTTTCTGGGCATGCTGTGTGCCCTGACGTCAAGGCAGAGCTCCGCCGACATCTGGCACGCCCACACCTCCTGGATTGGTCAGACCCTTGCTGTACCCCAGGCCTCCACCTGGGGTCAGCCAAGCTCCGAACCCTGTCCCCCTTCCCTCCCTGGAGAAGGCGAGCAGTCCCATGGACGCTCAACCTTCTCCCCTCAGCCGGCCCTCCAGCTCCCCGGGCTCGTTCTCGAACCCGGGTCACCAGCATCGCGAGTGGTAGCGCTACCGCTGCGCCGACGGGCTGGATCCCCCCTTGGATTTCTATATTTTTATTGTTTTCTCTGTACACAGTTGATCCCAGTAGTGGCAGACGTAAAACCCATTGGGATACTGCTTCAGACTGCCCAGGTACCTGAGCTGCACTTGGTACAGATCCACTTTTCTGAGCATGCCACTAAGCTGTAATACTAGATAGTCTGTCATGGTCCTGATTCCAAGGATGGTGTCCACCACACCAGCAAGATCCTTGGGGGGGGAGGTGGGACGGGGGCCCTGTTCTCCTGACAGTGCCTCCAGGCGGTGTAGTTCAGGGGTTAAAATTAAGTTTTGCAGCCACTAACCAGCAGGGCTAGTGACTTGGAAAATCCACTGGCCCAGTTGGTGTACATAATGAAATGTTGATTTCTCCAGTACAAGGCCACAGGGCTGGTTAAAAGACAATCTTACTAGCCCGATGCAGAATCTACCAGCATTTGACTAGTGGGCCGGTGCCAATTTCGACCACTGTAGTTGAGTGAAGCTGTGCAATAGGATAAAATCAGTCTCTCGCATCCACTTCACTTGGAGTTTGATCTGCCCAGCGATGCAGTAGTGCTTGATGCAGGTCCACAACTCAGGCTCGTTATGCAGGGTGCCAGGCAGTCAAGGGGACTAGTGCCTAGTGTGCTGGGGCTGCTCACCAGGCTCCAGAGTGTTGCTTCCACTGCAGCTAAAGGTAGTGGGTGATGGCATGAAGGACAGACAGGGTGGCATGAGCAGCAGCAGTCCCCACACCTGACCATAGAGCACAGCCAGCATGATGAAGCAAAGCAACAGGGCGGTGAGCAGTAAATTAAAAGTTAATGCAAGAATATGAGTGGGGTATGTGTTTGTTTCTGGAGTTCTCATTTTTTTAAAAGATGCAGATGTTTGAGCACTCCAGAATGTCGAGGACTGTTCTGCAGTGTCATTGTGGAGGATCATTGTAAGCAAACGAACAGTCCTTTGATCTAGTAGGGTCATACTTCATGAACAGGTAACCCCATAGATGAATATGCTCCTAAAGCAAACCCATGCCAAGTCTAATTTTTATAAGATCCTTGAGCCTCTCTTGATTTCTGTGGGGAGTGATGGACCTTTTACTACCCTGGTTTCAAGAAAGCTGGTGTAACCAGCTATAAAAAGCCCCATTCACATGGTCAATTCTCCACCATTGTAGCTGCTACACACCATCCACATCGTGTCTGGTGCTGTGCGTGTGCACTCAACTGCATCGTTGTTTTTCTATGTGTTGCACTGTGACTGTGACCTCTCTTTTCATGGGATAGCGTAGTGATGTGGCCGTTCTGCTCGGCTGTGTGAACAGCCGGCACCACCCATAACGCTGTGACAGGCTTTTGCCAGCCTGCACTTGTGGTTGTTTCCCAGGCTGCATGAGCCGACCGCAGTCATTTAGGCCACTAATATGTCTCGGAATAATTTTTTTTCCACAAAAGGAAACACACACTGAGAGCTCCTATATGAGCCCTGATGTCTGAGCGTGCTCACAGCTGCAGCGCCAGAAGGCTCGTGGATGGGTCTTCAGACCCGAGTTCAACTAAATGTTGTTTTTGGTAGTTTAAATACAGCTGAACTCTGGCAAATGACTCTTTTTGCAAACTGAGGGCTAAAAATTGCAGAAAACGTGCTCAGAATCGAGCCGTGACACTGGGCACGCGTGCTTTCATAAGCATATGCACATGCCCAGTGTCATGGCTTGACTCTAAGACCGTGTTTTCTGCAATTTCTTTCTCTCTGTTTGCAAAAAGAGCCACTTGCCTGAGTTCAGCTGTGTTTAAACTACCGAAAACAACCTTTAGCAGAACTCAGGTCTGTAGACCCATCCACAAACCTTCTGGTGCTGCAGCGCAACTCCACCGCATTCGCCCTCCTCGAACTCCAGAACTTCTCTGAGAGCATCTGCGCCCAGAGCCATGTTGTCTGAACGCTTGCTCCACAGCATTTCAAGAAGAATGGCTGCAACGATCAACACAGTGTCGATGTAAATTCTCACCTTGTGAATAAGGTAAAAGAGAGACCATCACAGTTTCGCCACCACACACACACACACACACACACACACACACACACACACACACACACATATTACATTTTGGAGTGAGAAAAAAAAAAAAAGAGGAAAGAAAATGAGTTAACCACTCCACAAAACTCTGAAGGTTTCATTTGTACTGTCCCTCTTAATTCATACTAATTACCTTATTTTATAACGAACAAGAAAAGTGATGTTAAACAATGGGTGTTCAGAAACAGCTGGGGATAAGGCTATAAACCCCAAAGGTTTTAAATACATGTTAGATTTAAATAATGTTGATACAAAAACGGTTGTCACTGGTTCAACTTAGTGTTGAATTTTCTGCTCTTTTTATTTATTTTATTTAGTTGTTTAACCAGGTATAGCACACTAAGCTGGAAGCTTTTTTACAGGAGTGACCTGGGAGCACAAGGAGGTTAAGTGACTTGCTCAGGGTCACACAGTATGCAAGTGGAAGCTGTGGGATTCAAACCCAGGTCTGGTCTGCTGGATGTCACCAGATTTGTAGCTCAGAGCCTTAGACCACTGCACTATACTGCCTCACTACTGCTCCTTACTAGGTGTGTTTATACTACCTTGCCTGCACCATTGTGAGTGCTGCAGATTAGTTACAGAAGTACCATCAGCCGTGTGTGGACATGCTTGAGAGTGTTGTAGCGAGCTCCATCGCGGTGTGGATGGAACACCTTTGGGGTCAGGAGCTGTTCCATGGTGGGTGTTTTTTTGTTGGCGTGTAAAGATGTTGCACCATTCGCAACGCTGCAGTGCCTCCTGGAAATGTTGTGAATACTGATATGAAACACTATGTGTTTCTATAAGTAATGCAAGGATTGCTGTCTTACTGCACTGTATTGCACCAGAGACATTATTTCTCCTGGGTCCTTTCTTTGGTGGCACACGTCTTTAAGTTGGAATTTTAGTTTCTCGTTTTTTTTTTTCCTTGTTTAATTACTATAATAATTATGTGAGATCTCTTGACATTCAGTATTGAGTCTTGTGACATTTGACGTTTGTTATGCAATCCCAAGTCTCTCTACTTTATATATCAGGGTATTAAATAGCCAATATCCCATCGCACTTTACGATGCAAACCGGCTTGCTCATGCACTCTATTTTGACTTTTGGATTGCAAAAAATGCAATCCATTCTGTGACCCTCCCCTCCCATCTCAGCCCCTACATCCTCCCCACCCATGTCCCCACAGATTTACTCCAAGTAGTTAAGTTTCTACAGTCACCTGCAAGGTGCCGTAAATAGTATACTAATAGTCTTGCCGCTCTGACCCCAAATGCTGGCAATCACACCCTGTAGTGCCTTGCGGTATTGCAAGCGATTGCTGGCATTGGGGGGGCCATAGTGGTGAGACTGTTAATATACTATCGGTGGCACTCTGCAGGTCACTGTAGAAAGATAACTACTTGTGGGTGAGTGTCTGTGGGGAGGTGGGTGGGGAAGTTGGTGGGGCTGAGATGGGTTGGGGTTCCATACATGGGATCAGGGCTTTGGCAGGGGGACATGGGTGGTGAGGGTGGTGCTACTGAGATTGGTGGGGGAGGGTTTTTCTATACATGGGACTGAGGTTATTATCGGATGGTAAACCTCTCAACCTTTTGTCACTGAAATGAGGGACACAGGCTCTCAAAATGAGGGACACATCCTCAAATATGAAGATACGTGCTTAGAACACTGTGAAAATCACTGCAGCCGTGTAGTTGAATGAAGTTTCTTTTTCATTTAGCATCTTCGACTAGCATGAAATTTTGCTTAAAAGCCTGAATTAATAGAGCCTTCTCTGTGTGAGCTGTACATGTTCTGTGAAGGACAGGTGTGGGACAAAGCAATTTGGAGGGGTAAAATGAGAGATGTCCTTCATAATCAGGAAGAGTTGAGAGGTATGTCAGCTGGTGCCTCATTTGTTGGGGTACCAGAAAAGCAGTCTGCATCTCCCTGAAAGGTGTGTGTGTTGGGGATATTGAAATGGATGAAGCAAAGGCAGAGCTAATTTTAATTAAGGATTTTATTCAGGTTAAAATATTTTTTAAAAACTATATGTATACACATTTTTAGTGTTTTTAGTTTTGCTAATCGAATTGAGGCAAGTGCTATGCATTTTCACAACTGATTAGCACTTTCACATGCGGAACTGTTAATTTTTGCAGCTTATTTAATACCCTGTATGCCCAGGAACTGGACCCATCTATAAACTAAATGTGATCATGTCCGCAGTAAGTATGTTGTATTCCTCACACATCCTCCCCAAAGTGCAAGTGGACCCCCCCCCCATCTCCTGACCCCGGCAGAAATGTGGACAATGATGCAGAAAGTCCAGTCTGAGAAGTAGACCAACCCTGCAACGATGCACAATGTGTGTAGTTTGACCGTGAGTTGGGAGCGTAGTGGTTGGTGCGATGAGTGGAGGATCCCACAAAAGAACCGGAAAGGTAGCGTAAATAAGCCTATGGCTGATCTGTAAAATACTGTACTGTAATTCTCTTACAGTCAGCATAGCAGCTCCAAGTGTTAATTCAGGCGTGGCAGCCAGTTGTGCAAGTGTTTGTGCAACATTACTTGAATGTTACATTGGTTGTCTCTTTCCTCTGAATTTTCACCCTTGGTGGAGGTGCCAGGAGAAGTTTCTCAAGGTTAAAGGAAATTGGTAGCTAAAAGAGTCGCACCATAGGCAGAGTGCTGGAGGAGGAGGAGGGCCTGGAGGTGGTTGTGAAAACACTAGGCAGGAGAGGTGTAAATGTGTGGCTTACGTACAAAGTGTGGAGTCTGTCAGCCACCCATTGAACCATAGGTGTGACCTTTCAGATGTGACATTTTATTGCAGTCTGTGTTGTAAATTCATTAAAATGGTTAGAAAGCTGCTGGAGACCAAGAAGTACTTTACCCAGAAACCAGGCACAGTGGGGAAAATAGCCGCACATCACACTGTAGAGTTTTTCTTCCATCACTACTACTCAATTGTTTTCAAGGGGAGAATAACTACAGTTCCCATCAGCATTTATTTTTTGTGTGTGCCTCCTATGCCCACCAGCACCCCACTCATTCAGGCTGCCAATGCTACCCCCTCTACCCACCAGACGTACCCTCAAAATCTCCAGCCTCACTGGAGTCCATCTTCAGCCATCCGTCCCCTGGGTTGACTTGTCCCTGCCGGGGGCCTCCCCTTCATCTAGATGGAGGAACTGCAGTGCTTCGTCAGAGACTGAGAGGCTTCAGATTGCTGGGGCGTTGGGGTCGGTTGGCGTGGGAGGGACCACATGGCTATCATGTGGCACACCGGTGCGGCAGTTTCCTCCAGTTTTCACACCACCCGCAAAGATGCGCACGCTGTGGCTGACCAGGAGATGGTGTGCCTGATGGTGCGAGTTCACCAGCAGTCTCTGTGGAGTGATGCAGCATCAATTCTTCCCCAGGAGGAGAGCATATCCTCCCTACTCCTGACTTCTTTTTTTTTTTTTTAATTTGTTTAACCAGGAGTAGCACACTAAGCTGAAAGCTTTTTTTTACAGGAGCATCCTGGGAGCACAGGGAAGTTAAGTGACTTGCTCAAGGTCACACAGTATGTAAATGGAAGCTGTGGGATTCAAACCCAGGTCTGGTCTGCTGGATGTCACCAGATTTGCAGCTCAGAGCCTTAAACCACTGCGTTATACTGCCTCCCTTCCTGGGCTCAGTGTGCGAACCCAGGTCACCAGCATGCCAGCACGGTCCCCTAGTGCTCGGCACCATGGAGCCGGCACCCCAGCAGCATTTTTAATGGACTCCTCTACAATTTATCCGTGGAGGACCACTTTAAAATGACCAACAGCTTTTTTATATACAGTGGTCACACTTCAGGAATGAGAAGAACCGACCAGGGAGGCACGGGTACTGGATGTGGTCCTGGCAGACAGTGACCAGATTGGGGGCCTGGAGGTAAGGGACCCATTGGCGGGGAGTGACCATGCCACGGTCTGGTTCTGCCTGGACCTAGGAGGGGTAGAAGGCTGCACAAAGACGGAAGTAACTGACTTCAGGGGGGCGGATTTTAAGGAAATGGGAAGGATCCTATGGAGCATTTGGATGGGATTGGTCAGACATGGATGCTGATAGTAGGTGGAAATCATCAGGAGAGGGGTGCAGGATGCTACCAGCACCTGTGCAAGAGTAAGACGAAAATGCGGTAGGGCCCAAAAACCCTGTTGGTGGACCAGGGAGGTCCAGGAGGTGGTGCGGGGAAAGAAAGCAGCCTAAAAGCAATTCAAGTGCTCAAGGAGTGAAAGGGATCGAGGGGAGTACGAGCTGATGGCTAGAAGGACCACTAGAGTGGTGAGGGCGGCTAAGGCAAGGAAGGAGCAGAACCTGGCCAGGGAAATTAGGAGAGGGAACAAGGGGTTCTTTAGATACATTGGGGAAAAACGAAGGGTGAAGGGGCAGATTAGCAGGATTAAATCACGGGAGAGATGGGCACAAGACCCGGGGGAGCAGGCTGAGGTACTAAATGAGTACTTCACCTCAGTTTTCACCAGGGAAAATGGGGGTGCTGCATCATACATGGAGGAGACAGAGATACTGAGGAGGGGGACCCCACGACCGGCAGGTCTGGGGAGAGGGGAGGCATCACTGGCAGGTGGGGAGGGCTAGCAGGGAGAAGGGTACCGAAGTGGAAATCACAGCAGAGAGAGTGAGGGAAGCCCTCAGCTCCTTAAGACGGAGAAAGCACCGGACCAGATAAATTACATCCCAGAGTGCTGAAGGAACTTGCAGATGTCCTGGCAAAACCCTGGCAGAGCTTTTCACCATCTCTCTGAGGACAGGGTGGGTGCCCCAAGACTGGAAGGTGGCATATAGTGCCCATCCACAAGGGGGATCAAGGGAGGTGGTAGGGAACTACAGGCCTGTCAGCCTGACACATCGGTGGTGGGCAAGGTGATGGAGGGCATTGTCAAGGAGGAGGCTAGGGGGACCTGGATAAGTCAGGGTGCCTGGACGATAGACAGCATGGATTCATCCCGGGGAAATCATGTCAGACAAACCTGGTGGAGTTCTATGACTGGGTGACAAGTGCCTTGGACCTGGGTAGACCAGTGGATGTCCTCTTTCTAGACTTCAGCAAGGCATTTGACTCTGTTCCTCACGTGGGTCTGTTGGATAAGCTGGGAAAAATGGGGGTGGGGACCAGATGATCAGATGGATAGGCAATTGGCTCCAGGACCAGACCCAGAGGGTCGTAGTTGGTGGGATAGTCTCATCCCAAGGAGGGTCATTAGTGGGTCCCACAGGGATCAGTCCTTGTGCCCTTCTGTTCAACGCCCTCGTATCTGACATAAGGACAGGAATCAGGAGGAGATGAGTCTCTTTGCAGATGACTCAAACTGGGGGCGGTGGTGGATGGGGAGGAGGGAGGGTGGCCCTCACAGGGGACCTGGAGGCTCTGGAAAGATGGTCTAGAAAGTGGAAGCTGAGGTTCAATGCAGGGAAATGCAAGGTACTCCACCTGGGGGCCAGAAACCCAGGCCAAGTGTACACCCTGGGGAAATGCTACAAGTCTCGATGGCTGAGAGGGATCTGGGGTGGTGGTGGATGTCAAGATGAACAACTCTGAGACTTGTAGGAGGGCAGCAGCCAAGGCCAACAGGATGCTGGGATGCATCGCTAGGGGATCACCTCCAGAAGGAGGGAAGTGATACTCCTCTATATAACTGCTTGGTGAGGCTCACACTTGAGTACTGCGCAGTTTTGGAGGCCACACTTAAAGCGGACATTAACCTCCTGGAGAGGGTCCAGAGGAGGGCAACCAAAATGATTTGGGGCTTGGGGGACAGGACCTATGAGGAGAAGCTCGAAGAGCTAAATATGTACACATTGGAAGAGAGAAGGGACCGGGGGGACATGATAGAGGTCTTTAGGTACATGAAGAGGATAAGTAGGGGAGGAACAGTCTGGGTGCTTCGAAGGAAGGAGGAAGGGGCCACTAGAGGGCATGGGTGGAAGCTGGAGGGGGGAAGATTCAGGGGAGAAAGGAGGAGGTGCTATTTCACTGAGAGGGTGGTGGAGCCATGGAATGCACTGCCTAGGGGGCTAGTGGAGGCAGAGACAGTGGAGGGGTTCAAGAGGGGGTGGGACAGGTACAGGGGAAGGGTTCTGGAAGAAAAATCCAATGCAGCAAGAATATCCGGAACTGGGAAGGGAGAAGCCAGAGAAGGCGAGAGGGACAGCAAGGTCAGCACCCAGGCTGGGGACTGACCAAACGAGCAGACACGAAAGACCATTAGGCCTATTCTGCTGGCATTTTAGTATGTTAGTATGTATGTTAGAAGCCCCACGGGTAAGGAGGTTCTGTTGCACAATGTGACATTGTGTTAAAAAAAAAAAAAAGTACATGCCTACTCAGGCAAGTAAATAGTAAAAATATGTGCCCAATAAATTATTTACATGTCACTTCCTACCAGGCTAGTAGGCAATTTTGTCAAGGCATAGCAACCCTAGCCCCCTTATTTGTTCCCTGCTTCCTCCCTGAATAAACTAGCTCACAGTAGATCTTTTCTACATTCAGAATTGAAATACAGACTATACAGTAGCTCTTAACAGAGCATTTTTTTCTTTAGATTTCAGCTAGCCAGACAAGTGATTCCTGTGCTGCAGCTTGCTATAAATCAGTCAGAGGCTCAGGCGGCACACTGTTTTAAAAAGACTATAGAGTCTCCTGTGCTGTGGCTATAGTCCCAGTATCTATCAGGTAGCACAAGCAAACATGTAATGTGTATTCAAATTAGCCTTCCCTCAATAAGAGTAGGGGACTAATGAAGGGGCTTTTATTGAGGGCCAGCAGCCCAGCGCCTATGTTCCTACTCACTCTCTCCCCCTTCCATTCCCATACTGGCAGTTTGGGTGGCGGGTAACAAAAAGGTCTTAAAAGAGCATTTGAGGTTTTTTCCCCTCCCCCCAGGTCATTTGTTTATCTCCTGAGCTGCCGAGGTTCCCCCCCCTTCCTGCCGACTGCCGCCCTGCCCAGTCACCCGGCTTCTCCAGGACTTGCCTTCCCACTGTTGTCCCACAGGAGTGTGGAGTGCTCAGTCACCAGTGTGGTGTCTGCAAAGGGTTTGACGTCATCCTTCAGCTGGGGTGTTTTTCCACTGATTTTCTCCCTGGGCCTACAGGATGTGCAGTGGGCGCAATGTGCGAACTCTAGCTCTGTGAAGACACTCCCACAGCACTCTGAATGGGGATTCGCTTCCCTCTCCTGGTGATGTTGCATGTGCTACTATCCAGCTACCATGCCACAGCAACCCCCTCTCCCCACAGGAGGAGAGCAGTCATATGGATGCTCAATCCTCCCTCACCTGGCCAGCCCTCGGGCAACCTGCATGCACCGAGCTGGCCGTGCTACGCTCCACCAACCACCCTCCAGCAAGGTACGCCTAATCAAGCTCCAGGAAGCCTGGCCACTAGCGGCTGACTTCCGATTGGCTGTGCTGCTCAAACAACCTGCACCCATTGGCTGGTGCCTCCTTGCAGCTAAACCTTGGTTAAGGCAGGGATCTGGGTTTCAACTCAGTTTTTGAATTGATTTCGGACTGCTCTCCTTGTAAGCTCTCTGCTTACTTGAGGAAGTATTTTGTCCTGCCTCCCACCCTGGCCCCAACCCACTCTATTAAATAGACCTTCCCCACTCCCGAGCTACCCACTTACTAACTCCACTTCTGCCTGCACCCTATACCTTCCAACTCAGCAGGTGGACCATGCGTCACAAACTGGGACACTAGGACTGCACCTTTTCCTCCACCGGCTAAACAATACACACCCACCATTCTAGACTGCCCCCAGGGTATCTGCCACCTGTTGGCAGTTACCTCCTTCCAGGCTGCATCAACCTGGAAGGTATGGCCAGTCTTTGGGAGCCAGTTTATAGTAGATCAAGGATGCTCACAAAAATTCTCTGCAGCTTACTGCTGCTACTGTCCCTTGCTCTCTGTGCAAGACAAGTGGGTCTAAATGATGCCCAAATGCCCCTGGACTCCTTTGCCCCATGCCTTGCAAATAGCGGACAAATCAAGCCACTCACTATCACCGCCTTGCCTACCAGGGGCCTAAAAACCGAGGCATTACTGATTCCTCTAGTCTGCCTAAAACTGAGCCGGGTACTAATGTGCTTGCAGGGATAGGGAATACTGGACCTAAGGGAAGTGGCCTGAAAATAGCTGCTAGGAATATGTGTGGCCTCTTACCGAAACTACCTCAGCTGCAGGCTTGGACTGCCCTGCACCACCCTGATATATTATGCCTGACAGAGTCCTGGCTATCCACACGGAACAGGAACAGTGAGGTAGTGCTTCCTGGTTACAAGGCCTTTAGGTGTGACAGGAAAGGGAAAAGAGGTGGGGGCTATCTCATGTGTGTCTGTATGTGTATATATATATATATATATATATATATATATCTATATATCTATATATCTATATATATCCACATATATCCACATATATATATATATATATATATATATATATATATATATATATATATATATAGGACACTCTGCAAGGTGCTGTACTCCCCATCATGACCTGCAGCCTTGACCATGAGCTCCATGCTGTCAGAATCCTATTTGGAGCTCACAAAAAATTCCTTGTCATCGCTTGCGTCTACCTCCCACCCAAGAAGGCCAAAGATGATTTAAACAAAATATTAGGGCCTTGGAAGGACTTGACAATAACTATGAGCTCATTGTGACTGGGGACTTCAACATGCTGTAAATTAGCTTAGTGGTGACTCATGCAACCACAAGGATACCATAGCTAGTTCCTACCTCACGCAACTAGTCAAAGAGCCCACTAGAATGAACACCAAGACGGGCGAGCACTGGCTTCTGGACTGGCTCTTAGCGAGTTCACCTGACAGGATATCTGAGGTCTCGGTACTCTGACTCACTATGTGACTTTTCCCCTATCACCAGGGACACTGGTTTCCCGGGATTGAGAAAGGGCATATTCCATTTTGCACATTGTAAAAAACGGTATTGTCACTGGTGTCTGCTAAGTCAAAATCCGGTTTTACCGGTGTTTGGTTTTGGGTACTTTATTTAACAATTTTTAACTCTGCTAACATGCATTTTAGCAATTTTGACCTCCACTATTGCACATCCTTCCATCCTTGTACCAATTTAAAGTTATTTTAGGTACAAGATGTGATGGCAGCAGCAACACTACAGCCCCCATCCCTAATGTGTGATGGAAGCAGCACTATGGCCCCATACCACTGGTGTGATGGCTGCAGCAACAGCACTATGACCTCCCTCCTTCAAGTGTGACAGAAGCAACAATACTGCGTTCACCATTCCTCATGTGTGATGGCAATATCAGCACTATGGCCCCATCCCTCAGGTGGGGACGGCAGCAGTACTATATTCCCCATCCACCAGTGGTGATGCAGAGCACTACAGGCCCCACCCCTCGTGTGATGGAAGTAGCAGCAATGCAGTCCACATCCCTCTGGGGTGATGGCAGTAGTGACAGCACTATGATCCCTTTCTTCAACACCCACACCCCACATGCACA
This sequence comes from Neoceratodus forsteri, assembly GCA_016271365.2. Lineage (NCBI taxonomy): Eukaryota > Metazoa > Chordata > Ceratodontiformes > Ceratodontidae > Neoceratodus > Neoceratodus forsteri. The sequence goes on along the minus strand of CM028131.1, from coordinate 1,652,459,814 downwards.
AATTACAAATGACTTGGTCTCTTTGCTTGTTAGAACTCAGAAGTGAATTAATCTGAACTATCATTGCTAAGGTGGACTACCTTTGTTTTTTTCCCCATCTATAATTTAACTGCCTGAATTGGATTTCTGCCTGTGACACTGCTGACCAGGGTTAGGGAACAGATTTGGGTGTTGGAGGGCCAGCTGGTGGGTGAAGGCTTGAGTGGGTTAATGGCTCAGCATTTTCTGGCCCATGGTGGAGGCCAGATGCATGACAACATGTCAACCCTCACTGCAGGAGGGAGCATGACGGACGTTGGCTTGTGCCTTGACATCAAGTGGCCTGTCACGCTTCAAGAAAATGGGAAAACACCTGCTGACCAACCGAAGGATGGCTGTTGGTCCCTCCATAAGCCAGAAGCCCCAGACATGTGTCTGGTCTGACCCCCTGCCATGCCCAGAATACAGGAAGCTCTTTGGGGCAATTCTCTTCCTCATGTAGCCTCCCACAGGGGTAGGGCTCACTCAATGAAGGTTACTTTGGGTTACCTGGTAGCACAGCAGTAAGGGTCAGTGGATGGTGGTTGGGACTCAGCAAGTGGTAGGGGGCCTTGGCAGGCCTGAAGGAGTGGATGGCCAGGGGGTAGGAGGAGCAAAAAAAAAACTGCTTGAATCTGCTTCTTTGAAATAAAGTGTCTTCACCTAAAAAATCCACAAGTGATTAGTGGAGGACCTTCGAATGGATTCATGCATCTCCCAGACATGTGGATGCTTTTTTTTTTTTACTTGGTGTCAATGAAAGGGTGTCTCCCAGTTTTCATTTCTTTGTTCAGATGTGAATTGAACACTACTCTGCCCACCAGCATCATACAGCCCCTTGGGGTCTTACCTTCTGTATGTCATTGACAGTGCTTTCAAAATCCACTGGCCAAACATAAGTACTCTTAAATACTTAACATTTGCTTTTTGTTGAAGCAGTCTATCAGAAAACTTTTTGTTGTCACAGAGACTGAAACAGCAGGTGGGGGAAAGGTGTAAATTATCCAATTCACCTAAATGGGGTGCTAACTGTGAAGTGTTTTCATAAGTAGTAAGGCAGCTTCTTCTTCTTGAACGTACTTTCATTCAGACTAGTTTTCATTCAAACAACTGAGGATTTTGGATGGCCCTACTGATTATAAACTTGAATAAGTTAGTTGGTAACAGTGATCCTGCATTAAGCAATCTACAACCTAGATGCTTATATGCAAAGAATACAATAAAACCTGACTAAAGTCTAAAAACAAGCTTATAAAACACATAAAATGTATTTGAACATTTATCCTTACCTACACAAAATCATTGCAGCCCAATTAAAACTCGGGTAAATTACATGGTACCCTGACTACTATTCTATGATGTAGTAAACATATATTGGTATTTTTTTATATTCTTTGTAAAGCAGGTAAGGTCCACTAGGTGGAACTGTCTGTTTTAAGGAGTGACCTAAAAGCACTGGGGAGGTTAAGTGACTTGCTTGGAGTCACACAGTATGCAAGTGGAGGTTGTGGGACTCAAACCAAAGTCTGCTGGATGTACCCAGTTCAATCACCATTTGTTGCTCTAACCACTAGGCATGGGTGGTTAAACTGAATGGCTGATTACAACAAAGCAGTGCAGGTGATTTCCTTACTGACTCTATATGCAGCAAAGCAGAAAGAATGCAAAGCACAGCAACATTCATTTTAAGATGCTGAAATCTGGGTCAGCCCACTGGTGCTGCGGTAGCACTATTGCTTGCCTTGCAATGCCAGCGACCCAGGGTCAGAAGCAAACTCGGGTTGTTGGAGGTCTGGCCAGGGGAGTAGGATTGAGCACCTGGGGACTGCTTTCCTCCTACAGGGAGGGTGGGCTGCAGGTCCTGCTTCTTTACCACCACCTGTGTGACCATGGGTGGTGGTGCAAAGGTGCTGCAGAGTGATCAGGAGGGGAGGACACTAGCCAGGATCTGGAGCAGTGGCACGTCTCTGTGACCTACCTCCTTTGATCTCTAGTGCTGGTGCCCTCAGGGACAGAGACCAGAAAACTAGGAACAATCACTCCACATCGGCCACTGGCAGAAGGGACCCAGGTGCCCCAGACTTCATAACCAGGCTCCATGAGGGACCCACTGAGCTGCCAGACACACACTAAGTGAGTGTGGAGGGGTGACCTGGGGTCCCCTCCCTTTCCACCTGGGGGGGTACAATCCAGGCAGGATAGGGGCAGGCCCACAGGTGCTCCTGAGCATTACCTGGGGATGAAGCTAGCGGATACCCAGCCTAGGGATCTCTGAAAAGTGGAGAATGATGCTGTGAGAAGGGGACATAGAAAGAGAAAATTAAAAAAAAATTTAAAAAGATACTGAAATCTTAGAGATTCTGTGCAGTGACATGCAATTTCCGTGAGGCACCGGTACAAGAATTCAAAATCCGCAAACCAAGCCGGATTCTGTGATTGTTACTGGTGTTACCGGTAAAAATGGAAAACCAGGGTCCCTGCCTATCACCTGCCTGTGGTCCAATAAATACAGAAAGGCTCCACTAGTCCTAGTATACAGCCGAGTACTCGGGAAAGGGCAGCTTGCTGCATTCAAGGATGGCGCTGTCCCAGATTGACTGGTCCCCACTAAAGGGACTGCTCAACATTGACAAAGCACTCCAGTACTTTATCGATAACTTCAATAGGGCCTGTGACAGATTTGCTCCACTCAAACAAAGAAAGTCCTGCGGCCATAATAATGGATGGATCACCAGTGACCTTTTAGACCACAAGGGAAAGGGACAACCTTTGGAGTAGCGCCAGGGACTCTGGGAATACTAGTGATATACAGACATACAGGGCTGCCAGAAACAAATGCACACACCTCATCTGTAGTGCGAGGGCTAACTTCTACAGGGAACAATTAGAAAAAACCTAGGGTGACGGGAGGTGGTTCTGGGACAACATAAAGACCCTCACGGGGAAGGAAGCCAAAATACAGCCATTAGTGCTGAACATTAATGGCCCAAACACCATGGACCCGTTTACTATTGCCGAAAAATTTAACACCACCTTCACAGAACTCAGCTCCATTCTCCTTGACGCATACCTCAAACCTACTAATGCGGAAAATAGCTGCCTACCTGAAAACACCCCACACCCTCAATTCTGCTTCAAGAGAATCACTGCCAAGGAAGCCATGGGTAAGGCTGTAATAAATTCACGGAGGGCACGGATTTCACGATTACCGTGAAATTGGCGCTTTTTTTCTCTCTGCCGTGAAATCCGTTGCTCCCTCTGACATAGTGTCGAAATGTGCAAAATCGATCGATTTGTTCAGAAAAGCTGGTTTCTGCAGTACTTATGTGACTGTGGGGCTGGGGGTCCTTTATTACTCAACTGCCTCAGGCTACTAAATGCATTGATCCAGCTGCTGCATTTGGGTTTACACAGGCCGCCCTTCGTACCGCATCAGCACGGAGTCATTTTACTGACCTTGCGGTCCCGTTTGCACCATATCCAGAGTTGCGACTTGCAGTACCGTGAATTACTGTGAAAAATGCCGAATTTTACCGTGAAAAACTTACAGCCTTAGCCATGGGTTATATAAAAAAGGTGCTGGGGAAAACCAGAATGGGAAGTGACAACATTGATATGAAACTGCTTGCGCTTGCCACTGACGAACTCGTTGCTCCCATCACAGCTATCTTCAATAAGTCACTTCAGCTCGCCAAATTCCCCTCACTTTGGAAACAAGCTCTGGTGACACCAGACCACAAGGGTGGGGATAGGTCCCTCACCATGAACTACAGGCCAATCTCTGTTCTCTCCCCTCTCTAAAGCCCTTGAAAGGATCGTGGCAGACCAGTTCACTGAGTACATTCAAAAATATCAACTGCAGTGTCCCCAACAGCATGGCTTCAGGAAACACCACACCACAGCACAGCCACCGCACTCGTGGACTTCTCGGACTATGCTCATAAGACCTTGGATGAGGGTAAATTGGTGGGAGCCATCTTTATTGTTCTAACTAAGGCATTCGACACAGTCTGCCACCCGCTCCTGCTGACTGAACTACAAGCCGTTAGTGTCTCCTCAATTGCAGTCTGGTGGTTCCAGGACTACCTAACAACCCGGTTTCAAAGAGTCAAGATTGGCCAATCTGTATCTGCTCCCAAGGGATTCTCATTAGGAGTGCTTCAAGGGTCCATCCTTGGTTCGTTGCTGTTTAGCATGTTTCTGAACAACCTTCCAGATGCTTGACACAGTAAAGTCATCCTGTACGCTGATGATGCAGTCATACTCAGCAGCCACTCTCACATAGCCCACCTGCAAACTGAGCTACAAACATCAGTCCTGTAACTGGAGACCTGGTTCCACTCCTAAAGGTTGCTACTAAACTACAAAAAAAAACAAAAAAAACAATGCTCTTCTCGAGCCCCCAACTAAAAAGGAAGTGTCCAGTCCTAACAATCACAAACTGCCGGGCTGTCCCCCTTGAACAGGTACACTCCTTCAAGTACCCGGGTGTAATGGTGGATGACACCCTCTCATATGCTCAACACATTGACATGGTAGTCAAAGCAATGAATACCAGACTGGGAATCCTGTTTAGGCACAAAAAAAGCCTATCTGCTGAAGCCCTCTAGCTCCCGGTCACAAGCTCCATCCTCTCCGTGGTTGACTACGGTCTTGTGGTCTACGGAGCTGCCTCTGACATGGCCCTCAAAAGGGTGTCCACAGCTCTGAACAAGGCTTGCAGACTTCTGCTAAATGCAGACCGCTTCATGCACATGTGTTCCCTTTATAGGCATGCCAAAATTATTTTGCTACAAAATAGGATCGGATACCAAACCTGCCTGCTTGGGAGGAAGGCCATGCTCTCCCTAACCCCCACCTGCATTGCTGACCTAGTAAAGGAAACCAGATCCAACTACAACACCAGAAGAACTGGGTCGACCCAACTTGGAGTCCCCTTTCGTAGAAGCACTCGTGGACAAAGATCATTCTCATACCGAGCCCCACTGTGGCTAAATGAGAGCCTCGCTGCAGCACTGAACACTACAGACATTAAGTCCTTTAAAAATGAATTGAAGCAACACCTGCTGAACTTAAACACCTGTTACTGCCTGAACTGAGATTGAATCTCCCCCGACTGACCTTCTAACTCACCAGGAATCTTACCCCGGTCTAAACCACCCCCTTCCGCCCCAATAAGCATCCCACCTGTCTCCCTTTCAACCCTCAAGACTATCTCTCCTCCATACCTCACCTGGTGACTTCACCCACATTTTCCCCCTCCCTTCTCCTGCACCCTCCATGTCTCCCCGCTCCCCAACCCTCCCAACTTCCTCCCAACCTCCCCCCTGTCACTTTTCCTTGCTCCACTATCTCTCTCCCTTCTTTTTTTCCAGTTTATACTTTGACAAGCCCTTCTGGGGAAGTTACCTTGATATGCATCGCAGTGTTTATTTTACTCCTTCGAATAACTCAACTTGCCCATGATTCATGTACTATATGTTGCCAGTATTCTTTTGGACATTAAGAGCAGTTTATGTTTTATGTCTACAATGTTTTTATCCTGATGTGGAACCTTTGTAAGAGGTCATACTCAAAGGTTGTATCCGAATGTACAAATAAATAAGGAAAAATAATTTTGGAACCTGGGGCCGCTGGGGTGGCCCCCTCCATGCCAGTGGGACACCCTTGTGAGTTTTTAACAGCAAACTTTTTTTCTAAATTCTCCATTCTGAACCAACAATCGACCACACTCGATGAGCACACCACAACCTGTCTCCTGAAGTGAACAGGCAGGTGTGGTGTGCAAAACAAAGACCTTACTGTCTGATAAGAAGGGGGCAGGAGAAGTAAAAAAAAAAAAGTCCATCTGCCTGCATCCTGACTCCCACCCCCTTCCGTCTTTCTCATAGGCTGTAAGGGATTTCCAGTAGGAGGAGGGGGACTGTCACTCACACAAGACGCTCATGTGTGTTTCTCTATCAGTTGTTAGCTGATAGCTGAAACTGCAGTCTTGTGTTCAGCACTACCTTGCAAGTGCTCTTCCAGCAGACTCCCTGCACACACACCTCCCATTGACATGCTGACTAATGAAATAACAAAAAAAGGGATGGGAGGATTGAACTTCCTATGGACAGTTGTTGTTCCTTGGCGAGGGGAGGACACTGCTTCCTGCTGCTCCACTGCCACCTGCTAGAGGTCAGGGCATAGAACAGTGGATGGACATTGAAGGAGAGGAGGACAGCCACCAAATGCCAGGTCCACAAGCATTGGCATTATTGCATGTCCGCACTCTCGGGGAGAAAATCAGCAGGTGGAAAAAGCCCTTGGTCCATCGTTGCGCTGGCACCTGCTACATACCCATGCATGACTGCTGTGGCAGGCTACTTCCCACTGTCACGGACATCCTGGGTAAGTATTAACCCATAAGTCCATGAGAAGGTTTCTGACGGGGTTGCCGGGGCTGCTGTTGGTTGAGTCAGTGTGAGACGGGTGGGGAAAAAGCCGAATTAAAAAATAAATGAATAAAATATAATTCATGAAAAAATAAAAAGAAGGGTGTCATAACTATTGCCAAGTTTTTTTTTTTTTAATTCTCTTTTTCTGTGCCCCCTTTTTGTTGTTCTCTGCTGATGAGTTCCCTCTGATTAACCCAAGGTGTCTCCCAGGCACCTAACTTGATCTGTAGCACCATTCTCCATGCTGCTTTGGTTTCTCCCCCAGGCGAGGTGTTATGGAGGGGTATAACCCTGAACGAACTGCTCTGCTATCGTCAGGAGATGCTAGGACAGCAGGAGCATACCAGGAACACCAAGGGCCATCATCCTTAGTAGCAGGACCATTTTTCTTGTTGCTTCCATTCCCCACACGCAGGCTCACAAGGGAGAGCTACCTGTATCAGCACACAAGGAGTGCTGTTACATCATTTCCCAGCCTGCAACTGATCTAATCCACACACAGCGCCCCTAACTGCACTACCACCTGTGGTCACCTAGGTGACAGTATTGCAGTGAGAACAGTGACCCTACCTCCCCAAAAGAGAGTGTCCTCTGGGATGCTCGATCCTCCTCCCCCCCCCCCAACAACCCAGACTCATTCTCGATCCCTGGTCACTGGTGTTGCGAATTATAGCCATGCCATACTGCTGCACTGACTGACTGGCCTTAACTATTGCTAGGGTTGATCTCTGGAACTGCTGTACACTTTCTGCAAAGTAGACCAGAGACACAATGTATTTGTCTTGTTTTTTTCCTTATTCATTTTCTCATACATCGAATTACAGCTGGCAAAGTACTCAGACATTTATAGAAGGGCCAACGAGAGAGGCAGATATCGGTGTAACATAACACAGTGAGTTACGCTAACATGAAATGCAAGGAGCTCTGTAACAACTCTAAACAATATCTGTTCACTGTGGCCCATTCCATAATTAATAAAGACGTGTGTGGGTTGGGGTTAACATATGTGAGACTAGCTAACAAATATTATTGTCCGCTAGAGGCATTAAAACTGGGTATAAAGTAATGGGGAAAAAAAGTGCCAAAAACAAAATCAAATAGGCTGGCCCGTTGGTGCAGGGGTAGGATTTCCACCTGCGATGACTGTGACCTGGGTTCAAATCTGGGTCATCGGAGAGCTAGCCGGGGGGATTGAGAATCCTGTGAACTGCTCTCCTCCTCTGGGGGTGTGATAGAGTGTCCAGTGCAAAAATGCAGACCCCTGCTAGAGGCTGGGCGATCATATGCGAATGGTGCCTGATACATAGGGAGGTGAGACAGACGTTGGGTTCATCCCACTGACGTCATTGCACGTCCCACCTCCTGAGGGTATTAGCATCCACAAAAAAAAAAAAATCAAATAAGTAATTTCCTGTTGACAAGAATGAAATCCTTGTTACAGTATTCAGTTTAAAATGAATCACAAGTAATGAGGCATTCAAGTGGCTCTCTTCAGAACACTAAGTGGGTACACGCACAAAAGGACTGATGAAATGAACGGCATGCAGTGGTGTTTGCTGTGGAGATGCCAACTATTAACTTGTTTATTTTTTTATACATAGTTACTTGAAACTGTATTGAAAGAAAACATGCACTATTATAACTTTTTACGTCTGTAGGTTTTAATGGCATAATTTTCCATACATGCATTTTGCATAATTCACTTTGCAATGGAGAAGGCTAGAAATGTTCATTAAAGAAAGATTAGAGTATCTAGAAAACACGTAAGCTGCAGAAACCACCCACATTTGAGAAAATGTGGATTCCTCTCTCTCCTTGTGCTGGTCGCAGGGCTCAGTTACCAGTGGGATCTTCCCTCCCAGGCTTCCACAGAGGGAGGAAGTGTACTTGTAGAACAGGGACACAGGTTCCTTCTCCTGTGGATTGCACCAGTCTTTGTCCTGCCAAAGGGGTGCACAGGTCTGTCATGGTGTGACAGTCTCTCGGGATTTTTGTTCTACTTTATTTTGAAGGCTTCTTCCTCCTCTCTGCAGACTGCAGTTAGGGCTTGTTCATTTATGTGATGCTAGGGAGCTTTGCCTTGATTGGCACTACGCTGCACAGGGGCCGGTTATCTCTCCTCCTGGCTGGGGGCCTTCCAGACAGAGCCTAGTTGCCAGTTCTGGTACCCCCCCCCCCACCAACCCTGCTGCTCCAGCTTTGCAGCTCAGCACCCTGCCGCAGTAGACTCTGAAATGCTGATTTCTCGTGCCTGCTGAGAGCACAGTGCTTACTTCGTTTGACCTGCCTGTGACTAGCCAGTCGTCCAGGTAGGGATTCACTATTACCTGTTCTTTGCAGGTGTACAGCTGCTGCTGCTGCTAGGCACTTTATGAACACCGTTGGAGCTGAGGTCAGACCAAAAGGAGGTGTTGTGAACTGCTACTGCTCTTTTCCTAACGTGAACCAGAGATATTTTCTGTGAGAGGGTCTTACAGGGAAGTAAAAATATGCATCTTTAGATCCTGGGGTCCCAGCCATTCTCCTTTTTGCAGTGATGGTTTAACTGTTGCCAGTGTTGCCATTTTTAACTTTTCCTTTTTATGTACTTGCTCCAGCATATCATTTCATTTCAGGTGATCAGTCAGCTGCACAAATACAGTTAAAAGAGACAAGGAAGTGGTGCTACTTGGCAGCTGTTTTGAAAACTTCTTTTTATAGAAATGGAATTCATGCCTCAGAATGAGCCATTTTTCACAGCACCCAAATAAATCCTAATGTTAAAAATGGTGTTTTGCATTATTTTATTTTTATGAGCAACCTCTTGTACAGGCTGTGAAAGGCTGTGGGTATTGATGGACCAAGGAGACAAGAATGGTAGTGACCAAGCAAATCAAAATGTATTCTTTACAACAGAACAATAACATAAGTGAACTGAAGTGCGGCAAAATAGAAGAGAAGCATAAAATGAACAGCAGACATAGCTAGAAATGGCTAGCTAGGCAAGGTGTTATCAGCTTCACACCCACCTACTAACTGACTCCTTAATCTACCTGTAGTACCTATATACACAGTTGGGGTCATGTGATTACTTAATTCCACCCCTTATTGCCCATTTCAAAACAAGTTCTTTAAACGAAGTTTATATATTTTCTTTGGACCATAAAAAACCTTTTAAGCATAAAAACAAAGGTGCACATAAGAACAGAAGTCGTTTTCATTGTTTATATACAGATTACTGTCGAGCTCTGCCTTCAGGAAGCACCTCCCCTTTTAGCTGCAGCATAACTGAATTGTGTTTGTGGCCGGCCGGCTCTTATAATGATACCTGCAGCTGAAGGGGAGTGTACAGCCAGAAGCGCTACGGCGTTTTCCTGCACTGGACTCCTGAAACACACATGACAATGCAAAGCATTCTGACAGATAGTAAGTGAGCATTAAAGCAGCTATAACTTTACAGTCTTTTCTGTTTTAGACCATACAAAAATAAAAGGATTTCTAGCAACCGAAACTTAGATGCCTGCACGATAGTGCAGATGTTCGAGCAGCTGCAAATTTACTGGAGCTTGAAAACTGCACTGCCATGGAGAACACAAACTGGGTTTTCCAGGCGGAGGCTCTCCAGAGAACATACCACAGAATTGCTGGATATTTAGGGAACAGTCTCTGCTCCGGTAACATCAACATTATATACTTTAAACACGCTATCAAGTAAGGATACCCTGTATCCAAATGAGAGCATCTCTTAGAAACATAGAAACATAGAATTTGACGGCAGATAAGGACCGCTTGGCCCACCCAGTCTGCCCATTTTCCTACCTAACAGATAAGCTGCAGATCCTAATTAACCAACAGCTTACTTCCTCCTACCCCCCACTAGGACTGCCTTATGTCTGTCCTATGCATTCTTGAATTCCCCCACTATTCTTGACTCCACGACCTCCTCAGGGAGGCTGTTCCATGCATCCACAACCCTCTCTGTGAAAAAATACTTCCTCACATTACCTCTGAGCCGTCCCCCCTCTATCTTCAAATTGTGCCCCCTTGTTCTTGCACATCTCTTTTTCTGAAAGATGCCACCCTCTTGGACTTTGTTGATTCCCTTGAGGTACTTGAAAGTTTCTATCATGTCCCCTCTCTCCCTCCTTTCCTCAAGGGTATACATATTAAGCTCCTTTAGTCTTTCTTCATATGTCTTCTGGTGCAGACCCTGCACCATTTTGGTTGCCCTCCTCTTGACAGCCTCCACTCTGTCTATGTCTTTATGAGATGGGGTCTCCAGAACTGCACACACAGTACTCAGATGGGGTCTCACCAACTGTCTGTACAAAGGATAACAACTTCCTGTTTTCTACTATTGATGCCTCTCCCTATGCATCCCAGTATCCCCAGCCTTCCTTACTGCCTTCTCACATTGCTTGCCCACCTTTAGGTCATCTGATATAATTACCCCCAAGTCCCCTTTCCATTTTTACTGTTGTCAGTATCTCACCCCCCATTGTGTACTCTTGCCCTGGGTTTTTGTTTCCCAGGTGGATTACCTTGCACTTTGCATTGAATCTGAGCTGCCATACATTTGACCATTCCTCCCACCTTGCCAAGTCCCTTCTCATCCTTTCCACTCTATCTAGTGTATCAATCCTGTTGCAGATCTGTGTGTCATCTGCAAAGAGACATACTTTTCCTTCCAGTTCCTCGGCAATGTCACTTTTATAAAGACATTAAAAAGGACCGGTTCCAGTACTGAACCCTGCGGTACCCCGCTAGTAACCCTCCTTTCTTCACTGTGGACTCCATTTACTACTACCCTTTGCGTCCTGTTGTCTAGCCAATTTTTATCCAGGCTGCCACCTTGGGACCCACTCCAAGGCTGGCTAACTTGTGTATTAATCCTTTGTGTGGGACTGTATCAAATGCCTTGCTAAAATCCTAGGTAAGCCATGTCGACAGCCCCTCCCTGGTCTACTACTTTGGTCACCCAGTCAAAGAAATCTATTAGATTAATCTGACATGATCTTCCCATCGTGAATCCATGCTGCCTTGGGTCCTGTGCCCCACTGGCCTCTAGGTATTCAACAATGCTTTCCTTCAGAAGTGATTCCATCATTTTACCTACCACTGAGGTCAAACTAACTGGTCTGTAGTTTCCTGCCTCTGTCCTGCTGCCACTTTTGTGAAGAGGAATCGCATCCACCCTCCTCCAGTCCTCAGGTGCCACCCCATCCTCCCATGATTTGTTAAAGACAGCAGTCAGCGGTGTCATTAGTTCTGTCCTTAGTTCTTTTAGAATTCTTGGGTGAATCCCATCAGGCCCCATTGCTTTGTCCACCTTCAATTTTATTAGTTCTTTCAGAACCCTTTCTTCTGTAAATGGACTGGTATCAACCCTCGTCTTCAGAGTGTTTCTCTTGTTTGGTTTAGGTACCCCCTTTTCCTATACTGCAGTGAAATACTGTTGCGCTTCTAACATCTCTGTCTACCGGTATTGTATGCTTCACCATACGGTCGCTCTGTAAGCCGATTCTTTGAGTAAGATACTCAACCACGGCATATATGACTGCAATGCCTTTTATCAAGGGATTCAAGGGAATTATCGGGTGAAAGACCTTTTATCATGCAAACTGCTTCAGAAACCTTTTTGTGGGCATTGCAAACTAGTCCTGAAGAGAACTGAAAGTAGGCAGGTTAGCAAGTCTGGAGCATACAAGTAGAACAGGGAACATAGAGAATGCAATACAAAACAAACAAAGCAAAGTGGGTGGCCAGCGCAACGAACCTACACAGACATACAACAGACAGACAAACATAAAGGTGTATGCCCAGATTTACAGACCTCCTACTGTACTATCAGTATCATAAGAAGAAAAAAAAAAGAGGAGTTTGTCTCTCTCTCACACAGTTCTCATCTTGAAACTGGTGATTTAGAGTTTTGACTATGTCACAACTTGTGTACAGAATTCTAAGCATGAGATTCTGACCTATCAGAGTAGTGCTCCGAGTTCTGCACACTCAGTGTGATACACAGGTAGCTAATACTCCATATGTGGTACCTCGAAGAGAACTGTACAGAATGTTCCTTATCACAAGAAAACGATAAAAAAAGACATTTTTTTCACTGAAACTTTTATTTAGGTACAAGTATCATTTGGGGGTGGTTGTTTGAATAGCATTTCTGAAAATGGGAACAATATGAACTGCTGCCAATTAGAGATAATTTTCTGTCCTCTTAAACCCTGTCGCCTAATTGGCAAGAGCTTCAAGTGGACTCCTTAGTAGAGAATTCTCTTACAGAACATTTTCAGGAACAGGATTTTTTTCTTTCTCACGAGGAATATTTGCAAATAGTGCCTATCATAATTTGAAAGCCCACAAAAAGTTCTTTTAACTGAGGGTGTTGCACTTACCTGTATCTCACAACAGTTCAGATATATTGATAACTAAGTCTGCCCTATATTGATACTACATTGCCACCATGTTTGGAATTTGTGACATCACTGAGGGTGAATCTGTGCTTAACGCCAGTGTGCTAGAGCCTGGGTTCAAATCCCAGCTAGTGCACTTGTTTCTTGCCCACTTCTAAATTGTATTTTAAATATATGCACACTGCACACCTTGTAAATAAAAATGTGGTAGAGGGCAGGCACAGTCGCATCACTTGTTTCTAAAAATGGTGGCGATGTAGTATTGATAAAGGCCAGACTGTTATTGATCTTCTTCGGGGATATCTCTGTCACAGGTCATGCCTATGGAACTTAGGCGTCAGAATCAAGCGGAAGCTTTTTCTGCAGTAGTCTATTAGGGGCTGCCCATACCAGCGTCTGGCTCTGATGTCTCGTATCCTATATAAGCATGGGTAGCCCTGCTCCCTCCGCAGTTCTTTCCCACCATCAGCCATTCATGCATGGACTCCGCGGATGCTTCGGTGCTTAGTTCGACTGCCAAAACCACTTACCTTTTTCTTTGGTAATTGCCTTTGAATCACTTTATTTTAAAGTGATTCCTTTTGTCTTTATATGTCGAGAACAACTCCTTCGTTGGCGCTGTTCCTTCGCTGCCGCTGCAGAAAGAACATTTCTTCAACCGATGACCACAAACTCTGTGTCAGCTGCCTTGGACCTGGTCATAACATTCTCACCTGTGAGCTCTGCCTGAAGTTCAATCTCACCACTTGGCGCCGATGCAAGAAAGCCCTGCAGAAGTTCCTCATGGAGCAACAGGCAGCTAGCAGAGAGCAGGGGTCTTTCCCCCAAAAATCGCCAGCATCCTCTTTGGGCTCTCAGGTCACCAAGGCCCAGGATAAGTCCTCGGGGAAACACTCTAATCGGGATAAGGACTGGCCTAAGGGCCATTCCCCCCCCCCGACAGTCTCCATTGCATTCTTCCTTCTCTTCTGGGATCGCTCCATTGAATGCTTCGGCATTGGTGCCTTGCTCTGTGCAGGCCTCTGCTCCTATTAGGCTCCCCATGGAGGACAGTTCTCCCAGCCTTCTCAGGGCTGCAGAGGGCCATCAGCCTCTGGGTCGTCGGCACCAGCCCCACCATCAAGACCTCTCAAATCTTGAGGTCCACTGGCTCTGGGCCCTACCACTTCTACTATGGTTAGTGGTGGTTTGTCGGAGCTGGGTTCCACACCCTCTCTGTCGATGCCTGTGCTGATGACATGTCTTTTTCCCACCATCGACCTTAATGCTATTGTTTCCTCCATTATCACGTCTCTCATTCAACATTTTGTTCCACATCCTGGGCCATTGGGTGCTGCCTCGCTGTCGATGCCTGTTCGACCCATCTGCCCCGTACCTCCTAGAGAGTCATAGGTTCCTGCTTCAGAATAGGTTGACATTGAGGTTGAATACCACCCCGATCTCATTCTCCTGGAGGAAGAGGCTAAGGAGAATGACATTGAAGTGGACGCCTCTGATAGGTCTACTGTTTCCTTCAGGAGCGAGGAGTCCATCAAACACAGCCCAGGTCCCCCCCCCCCCAAGAGGACCCCTCTTTCTTCAGCATCACGAAGCAGCAATCCTTCATTATGGGGTTCCAGACTTTGGAAGAGGATGTCACAAGGTGGAATCTGGCAGATTTCTTAGAGATCACAGAATCTCAACCCAAAGTTATTCCTCCTCTGCTACCAGCACTGACTGATGCTGCCACTGCTGCCTGGCACAGGCCCAACCTGACACCAGCCATGCCCAGAAAGGCTGATGAGCTTTACTAGACACCTCAGGGCCTGCCTTTTTATGTAGCTCAGCTGGAAACATACTCAGTGATAATTAAGGCTGCTCATGGCAGCACTTAAGGCACCCAAGCACCTTAGTTCCCTGCCCCCTGACCGGGAATCTGGGAGGCTACACCTCTGGGGCAAGAGGACCTTTGCCTCTGCCATTCTAGGCCTTAGAATTGCCAGTTACTTGGCTCATTTGATTAAGTATCAGAATACCCTCTGGAGTAAGGGCAGAGCTGCTGCTCGGGCCCCCCCCGAGGGTTCCCAGAGACAAGAGCTTCTCAAAGTTCTCCAGACCTCAGAAAATGTTAGTAAGCATCTCCTCAGAGCCACCTATGATATTGCTGGTACTACAGCCAGGGTGGCTGCCTCCAGCTTTTGTCTTAGAAGGCACTCCTGGCTTAGAGTCATGGCCTTTGCAGTTGATGCCTAGCAAAAGCTGTTGAATGCCCCTTTTATGGGTCACAAACTCTTAGGTCCTGATGTGGAGGATACAAGCTCCAGGGCAAGCATAGGGCCAGCTCTACCTTGCCTGCCCCCTCCTCCACCTGTGGTTCCCCCACTAGGCACTCCAGAGGAGGAGGAGGTGCGTTCTCGTCTGCCAGTTCAGCTTCCGCCTGACTCCTTGATAGACCCCCTTCCTCTTGTTCCAAGCCAGGAGGTGGTGGTTTGAGGTCGGTTCTCCCTCTATCTGTCCCAGTGGAGAACCTTTACTACAGGTGCTTGAATCTTGCAGATAATCAAAAAGGGCCATGCTCTAGAATGTCTAGAACAGCGTCCAGATGTCCCACCAGCCCCACCTCTTATCCTCTGGACCACATAGAGGTGCTCAGGGAGGAGGTGCTCACCTTGCTATGCAAAAAGGCCACATAACTAGTGCCCAGGCATCAAAGAAACAAGGGGTTCTACTTCAGGTTCTTCTTGGTTCCCAAAAGAACAGGGGACTTGAGGCCTATTCTAGACCTCAAGGAACTGAATCTTTTTATCCAGTACAAAAAGTTCCAAATGGTAACTCTGCACAGCCTTTTTCTTCTGCTCAAGCAGGGCAACTGGCTATGCATCCTTGATATGCAGGATGCCTATCTGCATATCATGGTCTGTCCCCCTCACAGGTGATGACCTGCGTTTCCTGTTCCAGAGGGAGCATTACCAGTTCAGAGTATTGCCTTTTGGCTTATCCTCTGCGCCATGGGTATTTACCAAGTGCCTAGCAGCTGTAGCAGCAACCTTCTGGCGTGAAAGCCTCTATGTGTTCCTATACTTAGACGACTGGTTACTGAAAGCCCAGTCCAGGAAGCTCCTGTTGCTAACTCTAGAACGCACCTTGCAGTTATTCCAGTCTTTGGGCATCACTGTCAGTTGGCCCAAGGATGTGCTGATCCTGTCCCAGCAGTTACAGTACATAGGAGCGGTTCTGGACTCTACTCAGGACAAAGCCTTCCTCCCTCAAGACAGGGCAGACTGCCTCATTGTCCAGGCCCAGGAGGTGGCTCAGCACCGGTATGTCCCAGCCAGGATATTTTTGAGGTTGCTAGGCCTAATGGCCATGGCCATCATTTTAGTCCCTTTGGCCAGGCTGCACATGAGGGTCCCGCAGTGGACCTTCAGGGTCCAGTGGGATGTCTCCTTTCCCAGTCCGCAGAGTGCGTCACTGGTGGATGGACACAGCCAATTCTTAAAAAGGGTCCCCTTTCTTACCCCATTCCTCAGCAAATACTCACCACAGATGCTTCAGGTCTGGGTTGGGGAGCCCACCTCTGTCCTTATCAGATGCAGGGCCTCTGGTCCCTGTGGGAGACTCACCTCCACATAAATGTCCTAGAAATGAGGGCAGTTCTATATGCCATAATGGTCTTCCAGAACCATCTCTCTCTGGGCCGTCTGCTAGTGCAGTCGGACAAGCTCTGTGTGGTCTATTATCTCCACAAGCAAGGGGGGACTTATTCCTGCCCCCTGTGCCAGGAAGCGATGAGGTTCTGGTACTGGGCTGTAGATCACGGTCTGCAACTGTCAGCTGTCCAAGTGCCAGGCACCCAAAACACCTTGGCTTACAGCCTGAGCATGTCACAGTCCAAAATGCACAAGTAGGAACTGCTGACCTCGGTCGCAGAAGACCAGTTCGATAGGTGGGGTCATCCAGAGTTGGACCTTTTTGCATCCCCACTCAACACAAAACTGCTGCATTTCTGCTCGCTAGATGAGGGCCTGTAGTTTTTTGGTGAGATGTGTTGTCCCCTTCTGGAAAGGGAGGCTTCTTTATGCCTTCCCTCCCTTTCCTGATTCAGTGGGTGCTCATCAAGCTACAGATGGAGGGTGCCACCTTAATACTGGTGGCTCCATTTTGGCCTTATCAGATACTGTTTCCATTACTGCAGCAATTGGCTGTGGAACCTCCAGTACCTCTGCCTCTTTGCCGGAACCTGTTGACACAAGCTCAGGGGATCTGGTCCATCCAGACATCAAGTCCCTCCATCTGCACGCATGGCTTCTCAGGACATAGCCATTGCTCGGTTCATGGTGTCTCAGAAGGTGGCTGATGTCCTAGTGGTTGCAAGGAAACCTTCCACCAGGGCCACTTACTCAAAGTGGAAGCATTTTGCTATATGGGCCACTTTCCACCACCTAGACCCTTTTACTTGTCCACTCAACCAAGTTCTAGAGTACCTTCCTGTCCTTATTGAATGCAGGACTCAAATATTCCTCCATCAAAGTGTACCTGTTGGCTGTTTCAGTCTTTCATGTGCCTGTTGATGGCCGTACAATGGGCTCATACTTTTCTAAGAGGCTTTCTCCACCTGAAGTCTCTTATCTGTAATCTGGTCCTGGCTTGAGACCTTAGTTTCATGTTCTAGAAGCTGACCCTGCCTCCATTTGAGACGGCCACATCTTGCGAGCTATGCTTTCCATCATGGAAAGTGTTGTTTTTAGTTGCCATTACTTCTGTTCAAAGAATTTCAGAGCTACAGGCTCTCATATGTGAGCAGCCTTATTTAATTTTCCACTAAGACAGGGTCTTTTTCCATACTAACCCTAAGTTTCTTACTAAAGTGGTGTATGAATTTACCCTAAATCAATCCATCCACCTGCCTATGTATTTTCCAGAGCATGCCAATCCAGGGGAAGCATTGCTGCATACTTCGGATGTGCATAGAATTATGTGTTACCATACACACTGTACAAAGGACTGCAGGAAGTCCTCTTAGTTGTTTGTTTCTTTCGCCTCTGGCAGAGAGGGCACTCCAGTTTCAAGGTTGGTCAACTGTATTGTTTTTTTGTTTCAGGAAGTACAGTAAGGCACTCCCTGGGGTTGTTAAGGGCCATTCCACCAGGAGTATGGCCACTTCAGTTGCCTGTTTCAGGGGCGTGTCTGCAGCTGAGATTTGCACTGCTGCCACTTGGAGTACTGTCCACACATTCTCCAAGCACTACAGTCTGGACATTGCCTTCAGTGAAAAAAAAAGGGCAGGCTTTGGCCTAGCTATGCTTCAGGGCCTTCTTTCTTAGGCCTCTGGCCTCCTACCACCCAGACTGCCTTGTGCTTAGCACTGCTTGGGACTCGCTCCATAGTTGTGACCTGATGACAGAGATCTTCTCGAAGATGATAGAACAGTTACGTAAGAACTTACCATAACAGTAGATCTTCGAGGGAATCTCAGTTATCAGATCATGCCATCCCCCCATCATCCTCCTTTTCTCTTTCTCTCTATGGCTCAGCTGTCCTGTTGCTGCAGCCTTTCTGCTGGCTGGGTGCCTTCTCTTTGTCCTTGGTTCCCTGGTGGAACTCCTGTCTCCTATGGCCTCCAGCTAGGAAAAGAACAGAGAAGGGAGCAGGGCCGCCCACGCTTATCTAGGGCATGTGACATCGAAGCCTGACATTGGCATGGGCGACTGGTAGACTGCTGCAGAAAAAGCTTCTGTGTGACCCTGACGCCTAACGGCTAAGTTCCATAGGTATGACAGAGATTATCTCAAAGATCCACTGTTACGGTAAGTTCTTACATAACTGTTCTATATTTCTGGACTGTCGCAAGCTACTGATAAGCCCAATACCTAATTTAAAAGAGCTTTTCGTTGACTTTTAATAATGGGTACTGTTCACAAATGTTCCCCTTTTAAGTACAGCACAATGCACACCATCAGATGGAGATTTCCTTCTCTTAAACATGAACTCTGGAGTCGGGTTTATTAAATCCAGCACAGTTCAGCCTTTTACTGTTCGACATCCAGTGTTAAATCAGACTTATTGATCATGTCTGATGCCTTCCTGTTTCATGGCATTTGATAATTTAATCATTACTTCATAGGCTTAAAATCCAGGCAAGGGAATTGGGGCAGACTTGTGCACAGCTGCTGTCAGCATGTTATCAGGGTGCTAAAAAGCCCTAGTTAAGCATTTTGTTTGACTATGCAGATGGCCTGCCAGCTGTTGGAAGATTAGTAGTGTAGTTTTTCCAAGTTGTTACAAAGCAAACCTGGAAAAGAGCTTCACATTTCACCAGGTTGTAAGAACACTTCCCATGAATGTGCCGTTGGCTCAGCATGAAGACCTCAGCCTCCAAGATATGAATTGTAGCTGTAAGGTTGTAATTGACCCTACCTGTAATTATATGAGAAATGGAAGCTGTAGATACTGTAACTGTTAAGTCCTGCTACTGCAGTGGCCCCTTCCCGGATCCTATTGGAAACGTGGGTATCATAGAGTGTACACATACTAAATAAATAAGTTTGTGTTTTGTAGTGTCGCAGGATGTTGTCTTCGAAGGGGACAGTGATGTCATAAACAATTGCCCTGAGAGGACAGGAAATCCGAAGAGGTTTTTTTGTTTAAACATTCTATGTGGATATGTAGACAAAAAAAGAATTGTAAACTTTTGGAAGGAACGCAGCAATTCAGTAGGCTCCTCTACAAACTGCAATCACCAACTTGTAAATACAAATTTGTATACTGTATATTGTTATAATGACTTGTTTATTGTGCATACCATTCTGTTTTACTCTGTATAGTTTAATGTTTGCCATTTTGTTATATTTTTTCCTACCTTGTCTCTTCCCCCCCCCGACGCATCTGGAAACGAGCTGCTATTCAGCTCAGTATGTCTCTCGGTGAAACTTTTGAAATAAATAAATAGATTTAGAAAATATATTCACTGGCAAAATGAAGTGCTGAAATTCATGATGTTAAGTGCATATTGAAGCATACTAGGATGCTTCCTCTTTACATGTTGTGCCCTCAACATAAGGATTAACAGAAAGGGCTTTCTGAGAAACGATGGCTGACATCTTGTGAGTATGAGGAATATGGTTGTTGTGGTATAGGGAAAGATCTGCAGACTAACACACCACTGTCCCCAAAATACAGAACCAGAAGTAACTGCAGACTTTAAAGGACTGCTGAAGTTGCAAAGGAAATATTGCAAAATATCATTTCTAGACACTTTAAAGAGCCCCTTCTATGGTGCTCAACCCCTGAAACTGTGAAGGACCCTTACTTGCCCCCCTTTCATATGCTGCTAAAAGTTAAAATTTTATGTGCCTCAATGTAGGAAGGGATCATATTTTGGCTCCATGGACCAGAGGTCCTGATCCCTTCCACTTCCTGGTCTTCAGCTCCGCCCCTGCGCCAGCGTGTTTTATGATGTAAATATATGGAGAGCGCTGGGGCAGGCTCCATAGAAAGCAATAGGACCACTTTTTAAATTTTTTTTTTGATGGTATAGATTGCCGTTCTGAACAAGGCCACCACTCAGCTGACAAGGGCTTTGTTAGTTAAGCTGTGGCCTTGGTTTGTTCAGAATGGCAATCTACACTATAAGAAAAGAAGTTACAAAAGCAGCCCCATTGCTTTCTATGGAGCACACTGCCGCGCTTTCCATATACTTACATCACAAAACGTGCTAGTTCGGGGGCTGCTGTGAGGGCTAAGAACTGGAAGAGATTAGGCTCTCAAGTCCATGGACCCAAAATAGGAACCTTTCCCTTCCTAAATTGTGGCAGATAAAATTTTAACTTTTAGCAGCATATGAACTAGGGGCAGTTAAGGGTCCTTCAAGGTTTTGGGGGAGTAATTTCAAAAAGAGCAGTAAAGGTGCTGTTTAAGTTTCCATGCCATATATGTTTCTGTATCCCCCATTTAGAAGGATGTGCATCAGTGTATTCTGGCTGATCATCCATTTATTAGCGTATATGTTAATTGCTCCTACCTCAGTTTCCATATATATTATATTCAGCATTCATGTCGTACTTTATTACATTTTACATTATACCTCCTGAAAAGCTGTATACATAATTGTCATTTTTTTATGCTCTGTGCCTTGTATTAATTTTTACTTGTACTCCCCTGCCCTCTGTATATTCCATTCCCCCTAATTACACCTGGAAATGAGCTTTACCTTAGCTTGCCTTTCCCAGTCAAAAAATTGTAACAAAAAAATCAGTAAAATCTACATGTGATGAGGGTGAGCAAATGTGGGAATTGGCAACTTCAGTTTGGCTTTGATTCAAACCCCTGGCCTTGATTTGGCTATGACACTTTTGGTCCTTGATATTGGGGTTACACAGGCTACAAATAGGGGTATGTAGCACTCCTTAACCACTCCTCACCCCCCAAGATAGTCCCAGCCTCTTCTATATTCCATGACCCACAATCCAGATTAAACAACAACACAACCTCAGCACCAGGCACAGTACCAGGAGCCGAAATTTATTAAAAAAAAAAAAAAAAAAAAATGTCTGGGGAAGGAGGGGGATGGAAAGTGACCACCTGGAAACAGCTAATGCTTTTTAACAAAAAACAACAAAAAACCCAGCTGGCTGAAGCTCAAAGTGATCCTGAAGTGGTCCAAAAGTTCGATTGGGCTGAATGGAAGATAAAGGTGCCAAATTTTTGGCACATTCATCGCATACAAAGTTTACCATTGGTTCATCCTTACACCTGACTTCCCAGTGGGTTATTGTGGAAATGATTATGATTACATCAGCAAAGGATTGCGATTTCTGGTGCCGATAAACAGAGTAAACAGTGTTTAATGGACGGTGATCCTGTTTCCAGGCTAATGCTCATGGTTATGAAAGAGGGGATGTGAAATACACCAAAATATGTGAAATACTGTTTCAGCAGAAATGTGCCTACACATTATGTTTTTCCAAAAGTTCCCCTGTGACAGTTGAGAATATATCAAGAAAGACGGAACCAAGATGTTACTTGACTAGTGTTAGATATTCCCTAATGGAAACCTAGACACTAAGGACAAACAAAAGAGTCTAAATCTGTCAAGTCTGTCCCAAGGCTCTACCTTACATTACTCGCCTTTGCATTACCCACCTCCCTCCTAAATAACTTCTGCTCAGTGTTTGCTCTCCCCTTACCGATAATATCTTTCAAACTGTCTTACCCGGGCTTGAAACCATAAATGCTCTGTGCATTAGCCACACTGTTAGGCAAGCAGTTCCACTTACCCACCACCCTTTCCGTGAACAAATGTTTCCTAATATCCTTCCTAACATTTCCCTCTGCCAGTCTGAGGTTGCGACCCTTGGTATTTGAACTGTTTCTTAGTTTTAAAAGTTCAGTGTAACCTACCTTATTACATCCCTGAATGTATATCTCTTTCATATCTCCCTCCTATCCTGCAGAGAGTACAGATTTAGGTCTTCTGTTTGTTTATGTATTAAATTTTGTTGACCGGGTAAACCCACTGGGCCTCAGAGAGTCCCTTCTTCAGGGGCGACTCGGAACTAATTACAGAGCTTTACGGCTACAATGACTGTATTGGACAGCAACGAATACAATGGAACAGGTTAAAATTAGAGACACAATTGTGCGACTCAGTAAACATACATAAGACTATATATGAGTTTACATCAGCATTCAAACAGAGTTTAAGTTTTTGTCTCAAAGAATGCAAGGGGTGATAGCTTGAGAATTAAGTTGCAACCAGCAGTATAGTGATGTTTGGCCTGTCAATGGTAACAGTTGCACTGTTCTAATTCTAATGTAACTCCCCTACAAATTGGGGTTAGTAAAGTGTCTTCCTGGGCTTCTAAAATGCCCACTGTCAGGATGGTGTCCTGTCTGCAGTAGCTTTATTTGTCTGCATGAGAGTGCTTCAGTAAGCCTCCGTGCCTGTCTCTTTAAGAGAGCACCTGTGCTGTATTAGAAAATCAGTCTGGGCTGGGCCAGAGTGATTTAGGGCTCGCAACCAGTCCCACAGTCCATTATTTTGCTCCATTCTGCAGTTGCTACTTGTGCAGAGGGAGCCCTCTTAGGAACTGTGATTGTTTACTGTTTGTCTATTATAATAATAGAGGAGTTTGTCTAACCTGCTTACATTTGCAGCTTGAGCTTTTAAATGGGAGCCACCATTTTGACTCTGGAACTGCCAGTGTTGGACCAATCGAACCTCAGGTGACCTAAAATGGAGACTGTCCCCAGAGGTCTTGTGGGAATGAAATTCTGTAGTATTTGTAGTTTTAAGTGTTTGGCACCTAAATGGACCTGGAGGGGGAGCCCTTTCTGAGACAGACAGTTTCCTCAGCCAACCAAACCCTTTGGATCTCTGAGGAAATGCCCAGAACTGCTGAAGCAGAGAATCAGTCGAGAGTTGGAGTTTGGAGAGTGAGCAGCTCTAGCCATCGAGCAGCTGCTCCTGGTAGGAGCATAGGAGAATTGGCAGGAAGACGCAGTTGACCTGCCTGTCACATCTCCAGTTTGGAATATCGCCTTTTATTGCTAATTGTGAGTGGACTGAAGACTTGCTCCAGAAGCGATCGGCCCGTCCGCCATCAGAAGTGAGTCTCAGATCGAAAGGTTTGTGCAGTGAAGCTGTGATTGGCAAGCAGACTTTATCCGAACTGTGGCTAAATAGACTTAAGTGTTATAGAGGTGCTGAATGTGTTTTGTGGGTTGCGATTTGGTTCCCCATGGCAAGTTCTGTTACACCCGCTGGAAGTTTTTCCGGCGCTTCACCACGGATTTTCTCTGAACTGTCTGTTCTACCTAGACCCTACCATCTCGGCCTAGGCTGCTGCTCCCGATTCAGAGACATTCTTGGTGAAAGACCCATTTGGGGATTCGGCACCCTGCTCAACACCACCGAACAGGTAGCGACCACCAGGAGGTGAGTTGTGTAGGCCCTGCTTCCCCTGGCAATCCAGCACAACACCATGAGGTCTTCATCTCTCCTGTCCTGCATCCTGGTCTGGGTAGCATGAGTGCAAGCAGGGTAGCTCCCTGAAACATCAGCTGTAATCATTGTTTGCCATCTGATTTTCTTGTTTGGGTTTATTGCAACAGACTGAGCCATCCGGCTCCAGATTACAAATATTTAGGTTGTGTGCATGTTAACTGTTTTCCTTCATAAGGGTCTCAATGATCAGCTGCAATGCTGGCCTACCCTGAGCAATGCTTCAGGCTAGCCTGTTTAACATACTGGGTACCCAGGGTTGTGGGACTGTGTCAAAGGGACTACAGTGCATGCTGAATCAATCTGAATTAAATCAAGAGTGTCAATCATTTGCTAGATTTACGCCACGCCCTTGTTCACTTTCCCTAAGTAAACCAGATTAGTGGTTTTCACATTTAACTTGGCTAGTGTGTACCTTATTGGTTGGGTTACAGTATTACTGGTATATTGTTGCATCACTGATCTTATTTTCCAGGGGGTCTCCAGGGCAGTTGCAGAAGATCCAGCTCTAGTGGTAAGTACAAGGGGTGTGAGCATATTATTACTGTTATTTGGTGACTGTGAATGTTCTATTGCTTTACTGTTCAAGCCACTAGAAGGGTTGGTGGGTGGTTATAACATCCTGGAGGGCTATATCAAAGCAGCTATGTTACCCCAGTGCAATTCCTCTGAGTGGAGGCACCCATTCACTGAACTTAGGCCTCTCAACCTGTACATAGTCAGGCGGGGGGGGGGTAACAGCCCATAGGATAGCGCTGCCTAGGGGTTGCATCTTGGAGGCACTGCTGGGATTAGCGCTGTCTAGTGGTCAGAAGTGGGAACTACAGCCCAGTGTAAAATTGAGACAGAAACTTGAAATAGAGGCGCTTACTACGTCCCAATAGAAAATTGCTCCCCACAAGCTGGTCATGCACTGTATGATGGGGTGGAGTGAGGCCGAGGGAGTATATCCCCAACATGCCATATTGCTGCTTGATATCCCTCTGGGGACCAGTAATGACACGACTGAAGAGACTGTGGGGAAGGTTAAATGTCTGGAGAAAGTTGAAGTATGGGGGCAGGACTCAGATCTATTTAATCAAACCTTGGTGGCCCTCCTTTCTTGTAGCCTCCCTATAGACACTGAAACGGTACCCTGTTATCATGCCCGAAGGGTCCCAGAAGGGGATGGAGAGTTATTCATTTGCAGAGTGACTCGTCTCCCCCTTGGGGGTCCCTGAGGGCCGAGGGGTTCAAGGACAAACTGTTAAGGCTGTTGGCTGCTGAAGGCTGGACAGCTGAGGAATTGCTAAAGGTTTTGGAGGAGACCACTCCCATACTATCTCCTCCGGCCTCTCCATCTACTCCCCGGGCATCCTCTATTGTGGCCTCCCCCATTGTGATACCGTCTGTACACCTGGACTCATCCCAGGCTCAGACTGTTCTCTGGTGCAGTCCTTTACCAGCTGGGGAGGACGACCTGGAAACATGGATGGATGATGCTGTTCCATTGGTCAAAATGTGGCAATGTTCCAAGGGGGAGAAGAGAAAGAGAGCTGATGGAAAGCTTAAGGGGGCCTGCACTAGAAACTATCTGATTTCTCCGATCCACCAACCCAGAGGCCACTGCAGCTGAGTACCTCTCAGCCTTAGAAGGGGTATTTGGCAGCGTGGAATCTGGGGAAGACTTAATGTGGAAGTTCAAGTCTGCTAAACAATGGAAGTATGAAAAGTTATCTTCCTTTGTCACCTGGAAGGAACGGGCCTTGCAGAGAGCCCTTAGGAAAGGGGGAGTCCCAGCTAGCGAACTGAACCGAGTCAGGCTGGAGCACATTCTAAAATCTACCTGCTACTGTAGCGTACTCATGATGAAATTGAAGTTTCAACACAGGGAAAGCTAACCCTCCCGAATACTGCTGACTGATGGAGATTTGAGAGGCTGAGAACAATGAGGATGGATGGGAGCCCTGTGCAGAGGTTGCCCGCACCAGCCAAGTCTCAGATCGATCCGAAGAAACGGGGGGATCTATTGAAACCCAGCAGGTTGGAGAACTGCTCAAAGAGATAAAGGAGATGCGAGCCAGTCAACAAACCGCGGCTGAAGCGGCCAAAAGCTCCCACCCTTGCCTGTTGCCGACTGAGACTAGAAGTGAAGTTCCCCTGGGGGGTATGGGGGCTCATGCCATTGCTCCCAAACCCTGGGTTGAGTTCAAATTAGTGGAAGAAATGAGACAGCTGAGAGCCCTAGTGGGGGACCTCATACATGCCACCCATACTTCTGTCCGCTGGGGAAGTGACAGAGACAGAGAACCTGAGCCAAAGTCAAAGAAAGACAGTAGAACTCCTTCTTCCAACTGGCACAAAGTTCAGAAAGAACCTAGCCCCACCAATGATTCCAGGGAACAGGTGTTCTGCTACTGGTGTGGAGAAGACAGACATACCTGACGGGGTTGTAACTTTCAAAAAACCTGTGGAAGGTTAAGGCCAAGCTGTTAAACTTGGTTCATCAGAGCAATATAAAACCCCTGCTGGGCCCACCGAGAAAATCATACTCCTCCAAAACTGCTGTGGGACAGATTGCCAAACCGACCGCTTCGGACTGGTCCAAGATGGTGGGCTGCTCCATGGAGACTACAGTGACATTTAATGGCATTTCCACTTGCACTGTGTTGGACAGTGGCTCGCAAGTCAACGTTATATTTCAAGATTGGTATGACCAGCACTTATCTGACCTTCCACTCCAACCCCTCGAAGGACTGCATGTATGGGGTTGAGTGAGAAATCCTTTCCTTACCTGGGGTATGTATGAATTTGGTTGTCCTTCCCTACTGCTGTAGTGGACATGGATGAGTAAGTGGAGACCCTTGCCTTCGTGTACTCGCTGACTGGACTGTATGATGGTGTCCCTATACTAATTGGTACCAGTGCACATCTGTTAGGCTGGTTAGCTCAGCTTTGTCAGGAAAAGCAAGCCAAGTGGACTGGAAGGGCCCTGCACATTCTGGCCTTAGTACGGTGAGCCTATGTGAACACAAGAGGTTGAGAAAGATTAACCTATGGGAGTAGTTTGGAAAAAGGACCCTGACTCACTGGTACGACCCCCCCCCAACCCCAATGCCCAGTGCACCATCAGTGGTGAAGTGCACCTAAAAACAGATGTTAAGAATAAAATCCTTATGCTGGATGCCCCAGAAGAGGGGAAACTGCCTGAGGGACTATTGGGCAAACCTAGCATTCTACCTGCTCGGGCCCATGCCTACGCTCGGCAGGTAGTGGTGCAAGTTCAGAACATGTCAGATTGAGAAATTTGGGTGAATCAAGGGTGTACCCTGACCACTGTATATTGTGCTGATACTGCTGTGCTGCCCAGCAAGAAGTGCCCTTGAGAGAGCGATGAGGTGACCCCTGACCTGATTGACTTCGGAGAGTCCTCTCTTCCTGCAGAATGGAAAGCTAGGATGAGCCAGAAGTTGGCTCAGAGAAGCCAAGTATTCTCCTTGAAAGAGTGGGATGTAGGTTGTGTCACAGGGGCTGAACATCACATCCGGCTTCATGATGAGAGACTGTTCAGATAGAGGTCCCGCCAAGTGTCAATTCTTCCAAACATCTGTGAAATATTTTGGTCACATAGTATCAGCTGATGGGATTCAGACAGACCCGAGCAAAGTGGAGTCTTTGACCACCTGGCCCCAGCCCAACAACCTGAAGGAACTGCAAAGATTCTTGGGGTTCTGCGGTTATTACCACCGATTTATAAAAGACTACACCAAAGTCATCCACCCTTTGGTCAGCTTAACTCAAGGCTATCCTATAAACAAGAAATATAGAAAAAGTGCAGTTAAGGAGGAAGACAAAGTTTACTTCCGGACACATGAACCTTTTGGAGCCAGGTGGACTTCGGAGTGTGAAGTTGCTTTCTGTGACATTATTCATCAACTCACCCATGCCCCTGTGCTTGCATATGCTGACCCTGCCAGACCCTGTGTGCTACACACTGATGCCAGCTTGAAGCTACTTGGTGCTGTTTTGTATCAGGAGTATGAAGAGAAGAAGAAGAAGAAGAAGAAGAATCAGTATTTACAGTGGCGTGAAAAAGTATTTGCCCCCTTCCTGATTTTCTCTATTATTGCATATTTGTCACACTGGATGTTTTCAGGTCTTTAGACAAAATATAATATTAGATAAAGGGAACCTGAGTGAACAAATAACACTTTTTTTTTTTACTTATTTCATTTATTTAATGAAAAAGTTAACCAACACCAACTGGCACTGTGTGAAAAGTAATTGCCCCTAGTTAAATCAACCCAATTAAAAGGATAATTAGAGTCAGCTGATTGAACACAGCCAGGCTTGATTACAGCCAGCCCTGCTCAATATAAACCTCACTTATTTTGACCCTTACCATCAGAGTCACGTTGCCAGCACAAAGATTCAACCAGCACATTATGCCATGATCAAAGGAAGTTCCTGAAAAGATCAGAAAAAAATGTGTTGCCCTCTATCAGTCTGGAAAGGGTTACAATGCTATTTCTAAGGCTCTGGGACTCCATCAAACCACAGTGAGAGCCATAATCTCCAAATGGAGAACACTTGGAACAGTAGTGAATCTTCCCAGGAGTGGGCGGCCTGCCAAAATTACTCCAAGGGCGCAGCGTAAAATCTTCCAGGAAGTCTCAAAGGATCCTAAAACAATACCCAAAGAACTGCAGGCTTCTCTTGCCTCAGCTAAGGTCAGTGTTCATGACTCCACAATCAGAAAGAGACTGGGCAAAATGGGCTTTGTGAGAGTAGCAAGGGGAAACCACTGCTAACCAAGAAGAACATAAATGCTCGTCTCTCATTTGCCAAGAAGCACCTGGATGATCCACAAGCCTTTTGGGAAAATGTTCTATGGACAGATGAGTCCAAAGTGGAACTTTTGGACGACATGGATCCCATAATGTCTCAGTAAAGCAAACACAGCATTCCACAGTAAGAACACCATACCAACAGTCAAACATGGTGGTGGTAGTGTGATGGTGTGGGGATGTTGCTGCCTAAGGACCTGGATGACTTGCACAAAATTAAAGGAACCATGAATTCTGCTCTGTACCAGAAAATTCTTAAGGAGAATGTCCGTCATCCTTCCGTCAGCTGAAGCTGAAGCGAAGTGTCATGCAGCAAGACAATGATCCAAAACACAAAAGCAAGTCCACATCAGAATGGCTAAAATGAAGTAAAATTAAAGTTTTGGAGTGGCCTAGTCAAAGTCCAGACTTAAACCCAATAGAGATGCTGTGGCAGAACTCTGAAACGAGCAGTTCATGCTCGAAAACCTACCAAATGTTACTGAATTAAAGCAGTTCTGCAAGGAAGAGTGAGTTAAAATTCCTCCACAGCGATGTGAAAGACTGATATTGAATTATAGGAAGTGTTTGGTTGCAGTCATTGCAGCTAAATGTGGCGTAACCAGTTATTAAGTGTAGGCAATTACTTTTTCACACAGTGCCAGTTGGTGTTGGTTAACTTTTTTCATTAAATAGGTGAAATAAAAAAAACAAGTGTTATTTGTTCACTCAGGTTCCTTTATCTAATATTACATTTTCTCTAAAGACCTGAAAACATCCAGTGTGACAAATATGCAATAATAGAGAAAATCAGGAAGGGGGCAAATACTTTTCACGCCACTGTATATAGCGCTTTTCACATATCCAAAGTGCTTTTACAAGCAATGCTAGACTGGTAGTGAAGTGACTGAATGTGTGGTGGCAGCCATATCGCACATCATCACCCACACACAGCCTGGATAATTGCATGAACTGGTTTTATGGGAAGGGGAATGTTGGCCAGGACACCGGGAATATTCCCTGCTCTTTGCGAAGAGTGCCCTGGGTTCTTTTAATTCCACCTGGACACCCACCAGGACAACACCAGGATGGGCAGAAGGGACCTCGGTTTAACGTCTCATCTGAAGGACGGCACACCCCAGCAGTACAGCACCCCCCAATACTGCACTCGGATGCCAGCGATTTTTAGGTGCAAGTCCAATCCTGGTGTGGGACGAGAACCCACGACCTTCTGGTCCAGAGGCGGATGTGCTACCAACTGAGCCACGCTGACACCTGAAGAGGGTCTACGTCCAGTAGTGTTTGCCAGTCGGAGCCTAACCCCATCCGAAAAAAATTATCCAATACACAAGCTTGAATTTCTTGCATTAAAGTGGGCTGTAGTGGACCAATTCTTTGAATATTTTTATGGTGCCAAGATTCTGGTCAAAACTAATAATAACCCTCCCACTTATGTTCAGACCTCAGCTAAACTGGATTCTACAGGGCATCGCTGGGTATCTGCACTTTCCACTTGCGATTATTCAGTGCAGTGTCGACCGAGCTTTAACCCCACTGATGCCGACTCCCTTTCCAGAAGACCTAACCCTGATACCAATTGGGTGAGAATGTCTGAGCAGTCTGTCAAAGCCCTCTTCCAAAAATTCGACAAAGATGAACTCCCTTCTCCTGAAACAGTTGACTGTCTAGTAGACTGCTTAGGTCCTCCTGACACTTGTGTCCCCATGGCCTACTGCCACCTTGCAGCTGTAGACCTTAGTGCGTTGCCTCAACTTACCCCTGATAACATACGGTGTTCACAGGTGCAAGATCCCATGATTAAGCCTCTGCTTGATGCTATACGTGCTGGGAAGGAGGTGTCCAAGCTTCGCTCCTCAGATGCACAAACTGCTCTGTTGTTCTGAGAGGGGCCCAGACTTAAATCACATAACCAGTTACTTTATAAGGAAACCACAGATCGACAAGGTCAACCTGACAAACAGCAATTAGTGTTACCTGCAGCTTTCAAACATGTGGTTCTACGGGCCCTCCACGATCAGATGGGACATTTTGGTTGTGACCAAACTACAGACTTGGCCCGTGCTCTCTTCTATTCGCCAAAAATGGGGTCTGACATTGAGACTCATATCAGGACTTGCAGCCATTGTCTCCAGAGAAAAGCTCTGCCCTAGAGGGCTGCCCCCTTGGTCAATATTTCTACAAGTGCACCTATGGAGCTCGTGTGTATTGATTTCTTGTGCCTTGAGCCCGACCAGAAGAATATTGGCAATGTACTAGTGGTGACTGATCATTTCACACTCTATGCCCAGGCTTACCCAACTAAAGACCAGAAAGCATCCGCAGTGGCCAAGGTATTAATTGAGAAGTTCTTAGTCCATTATGGTGCCCCTCAGAGAATTCACTCTGATCAGGGGAGAGACTTTGAAAGTCGTCTGATCAAGGAAATTCTCTCACTCTGGGGAGCACGGAAATCCAGAACTACCCCCTATCACCCCCAGGGAGATCCACAGCCTGAAAAGTTTAACCAAACATTGCTTGACATGTTGGGCACACTTCATCCCCGGGACAAGTCAAGAAGGAGTCAACAGATAAGCACCTTGGTACATGCCTATAATTGCACCAAAAGTGATGCCACTGGGTTTTCCTCCTACCATCTGATGTTTGGTTGGGAAGCCCGATTGCCTGAAGACATTTGCTTCGGAGTGTCCCCAGATGGAGTCAAAGCTGAAACTCTCCTACAATATGTCCAAAAATTAAAGGCCCAATTAAACCATGTTTGCCAACTAGCACACATCATGGCAGCCAAGAGAAACTTGGCAAATAAAGAACGGCATGACGAGTGTGTTAAAGCTCAGGAGCTGCTACCTGGAGACTGTGTTTTGTTGTGAAAATTGGGACTGCATGGAAAGCATAAAATTGCTGATAGGTGGCACCACCTCCCCTACATTTTTATTTATTTTATCTATTTATTTCAGTCTCAGAATTAATACCTTTGAGCCAAAGGCTCTTTTACATAGGCTCCACGTCATATCAAAGAACAGAAAAAACAGTGTAGTGAGAAAATATATAGTGATCCTAGGAGTAAAGGTAACAATAAAATAAGCACACATGGATTTAAGTTACAAAAACAGGTATTTTGCAGACATACAGCGGCTAGGAATAAGCTTAACTAGCAAGGAAGGGCATTAGGGTTGGGATCCGACTACAGGAGAAAAAAGATGCAGCCAAGTGGCATTGTCGGAGACAAAATGAGGGGAAAACAACAACTAGGGACATGGTCTTACAGGATAGACAAAAGCTAAAGGCTAGGGCCAAACACTGTTCCAGAGTAGACCTTGGCCAAGACCAAAGGCATGGTCTGAGTGAGGGGGTGGGGCGTTGCCAGGAGGGGAATATCAGCAGACGGACATGGGCTGTGTCATTCAGTTTAAGAGTGCACTTCAGTGGGGCAATCAGTGCAGGAACTGATGATGCTCTCTATGGAGCAGCAAGCATGGTTTGATGCTGGGACTGGTTAATGGGGTCCTTAGGAAGGCAGGTAAGTTATAGGGTAGTAGCAAGGGTAGAATGGAGGAAGGGTGGGGTAGGGTGTGAACAAAGGAGAGGAAACAGGCCCAAGTTGTTTTATGCACTGCAGTCATAGGAGGCATTGGTGACTAGTGCTTGGCGAAATTTCTTTTTGACGTTGTTGTCAGTAAGCTGGAAGATCTGCCGGTCTATAAAGTGCGGCCTGAAAATGACCCACAAGCTACCAAGACAATGCATAGGAATCATTTGCTGCCCACTGGTCGAATAATCATCGATTCTGCACCCCAAGACACTGCCCCTCCTGGGCCTGTAACTAGAGCTGCAGCTAAAAAGAAACAGACCACCTCTTCTCCAGTTGTCCAGGATTCAAGGCCTTCCCCCCGGCAGGCCCCAAATGACATTGATTGCCAATCTGAATCTGATGGCAGTGAGTGTGAAGCATCCTATTACCCATCTTATGAACTGAGTCAGTTGTTTCAGAGTAACCCCATGTACAATTTTGGAGATGAAGCTGGACCTTCAGGACTGCCTAACCTCCCAGCTTTGTCCACAAACCGTGAGCCCCCCCCTGAGAGTGTGATGCAAAGTGTGACTTCTGAAGTAGCTAATTCTGGCCCGTAACAGAAAGCATCCCTGGTGATATACAGTACCAGTAAATACAGAATTGTGTGAAAATAGTGATTCTGAGAATGCTATGAGAGATGGCAATGAGGTACATGATGTTGGGAGACGGGAGTATTAGTCAAGTGTTGCAAGATTTAAATTCCATGGAACTTTTCTTAGATGATGAATCTATGCCTCTTTCAGAACCCAGTACTGAGAGCAATGTTGTGGAACCAGAGTTAACAGAACAAGGAGCTGAAAGTGCTTCCAATATAAAACAGACAACCAGTGCAGAGGTACTCCTCTCTATAGGAGCAGACCCCAATGCAGATGTTGAAAAAAACAGCCTGTGCCTGTTCCTTCCAGAAAGTCTGGAAGAGCTACAAAACCAGTGATGCGCCTTAGTTATGACTCCCAGGGAAGACTTTTGGATCTTCCTTACATATTGTTCATAAAGGGGTGTATATCTCTGAAAACTCTCTCCCCAAGTTGAGCTATTCTGCTACTTCTAAGTTAATAGTCAACCCCTCACACCCTGGTGCCCGTGCCCTTGCCCCATGCTGCCCTAGTGCAGCTGATAAGGATAGGCCCCTAGCCATGTGGGTTAAAATACAGGAAGTAGTACAGACCCGAATGGTCAGAGTAATGTGGTTATCTGTTTGAAATTGTATTGAATGTACTGCTATGCTTATGACAAAAATATGCAAGCTGTATTATTACAGAAAAGTGTTATCATGAAAAAGTATAGTAATGCTTAATGCTAATTTACTTTTACTGATGCATCGGTCTTCTTTTTTCTTTGTGGTATACCAGACGAAACATGCATGTATCTTTTTGTATAATGTCTTCTATATAGGATGTTATAGTAAGTATAGACTTGATGCAGACGCCAAGTTTTTCCAGGTAGGGAAGAGTGTAACCTCCCCCCCTTCAAATTGCGGTTTACAAAATGCTCACTGTCAGGATGGTGTCCTGTCTGCAGTAGCTTTATTTGTCTGCATGAGAGTGCTTCAGTAAGCCTCCATGCCTGTCTCTTTAAGAGAGCACCTGTGCTGTATTAGAAAATCAGTCTGGGCTGGGCCAGAGTGATTTAGGGCTTGCAACCAGTCCCACAGTCCATTATTCTGCTTCATTCTGCAGTTGCTACTTGCGCAGAGGGAGACCTCTTAGGAACTGTGATTGTTTACTGTTTGTCTATTATAATAATAGAGGAGTTTGTCTAACCTGCTTTCGTTTGCAGCTTGAGCTTTTAAATGGGAGCCACCATTTTGATTCTGGAACTGCCGGTGCTGGAACATTCGAACTTCAGGGGACCTAAAATGGATACTGTCCCCAGAGGTCTTGTGGGATTGGCATTCTGTAGTATTTATAGTTTTAAGTGTTTGGCACCTAAATGGACCTGAAGGGGGAGCCCTTTCTGTGACAGTTTCCTCAGCCAACTGAACCCTTTGGATCTCAGAGGAAATGCCCAGAACTGCTGAAGCAGAGAATCAGTCTAGAGTTGGAGTTTGGAGAGTGAACAGCTTGAGCCATCGAGCAGCTGCTCCTGGTAGGAGCGTAGGAGAATCGGCAGGAAGGCTCTGCTGGCCTGCCTGTCATATCTCCAGTTCGGAATATTGCCTTGTGTGTGGAAATCAGACTTTTCCGATTGCTGGTTGAGACCTGCATCAGAAGAGAGAAAAGTGTGTTATTGCTAATTGTGAGTGGACCGAAGACTTGCTCCAGAAGTGATCAGCCTGTCAGATGTCAGAAGTGAGCCTCAGATCGAAAGGTTTGCACAGTGAAACTGTGATTG
The DNA here is from genome assembly GCA_016271365.2 of Neoceratodus forsteri. Lineage (NCBI taxonomy): Eukaryota > Metazoa > Chordata > Ceratodontiformes > Ceratodontidae > Neoceratodus > Neoceratodus forsteri. Next base: position 1,652,425,246 of record CM028131.1, on the reverse strand, counting down.
GCAAACAGACTTTATCCGAACTGTGGCTAAATAGACTAAGTGTTATAGATGTGCTGAATGTGTTTCGTGGGTCATGATTTGGTTCCCCATGGCAAGTTCTGTTACGCCTGCTGGAGGCTTTTCCAGCACGTCACCACAAACTTTATCCAAACTGTCTGTTCTGCCTGGACCCTGCCATCTTGACCTAGGCCGCTGCTCATGTTTTAGAGGCATTCTTGGCGAAAGACCTGCTCGGGGATTCGGCCTCCCTGCTCAACACCACTGAACAGGTAGCGACCACCAGGAGGTGAGTCATGTAGGCCCTGCTTCCCCTGGCAATCCTTCAGAACACCACGAGGTCTTCATCTTGCCTGCCCTGCGTCCTGGTCTGGGTAGTGTGAATACAAATAGGGTTGCTCCCTGCAACATCAGCTATAATCATTGTGTGCCATCTGATTGGTTTTATTGCAATGGACTGAGCCATCCAGCTCTGGATTACAAATATTTGGATTGTGTGCATGTTAATTGTTTTCCTTCGTAAGGGCCCCAACAATCGGCTGCAATGCTGGCCTACCCGGGCAATGCTTCAGGCTAGCCTGTTCAACATACTGGGTACCCAGGGTTGTGGGACTGTGTCAAAGGGTCTATAGTGCATGCTGAATCAATCTGAATTAAATCAGGAGTGTCAGTCATTTGCTAGATTTACGCCCCACCCTTGTTCACTTTCCCTAAATAAACCAGATTAGTGGTTTTCATGTTTAGCCTGGCTAGTGTGTACCTCATTGGTTGGGTTACACTATAACTGGTATATTGTTGCATCACCGATCTTGTTTTCCAGGGCAGTTGCAGAAGATCCAGCCCTGGTGGTGAGTGCAAGGGGCGTGAGCATATTATTACTGTTATTTGGTGACTGTAAATGTTCTATTGCTTTACTGTTCAAGCCACTAGAAGGGTTGGTGGGTGGTTATAGCATCCCGGAAGGCTATACCAAAGCAGCTACACTACCCCAAAAATACCATTCCTCCGAGTGGAGGCACCCATTCACTGAACTGAGGCCCCTCAACCTGTGCATAATCATGCAGGCGGGGGTAATAGCCCATAGGATAGTGCCGCCTAGGGATTACACTAATCTTCTAGTTCTAATCTTATCTCTCTGTACAAGTTTTACCTTGCAAGCCCTGAATCATTCTTGTCGCCATCCTGTGTATGGTCTCTAATCATGGTATTTCTTTAAATGTGGCCCCTGTTAAATTTAAGTGATAATAAGGCTTTTCATTTGCTTAACCATGAAACAGCAACATCATTTTGATAAATGGTTATTAATAAATGAGAAAGAACTGGAAGGGGACAGGATCAGTTGTGTTCCAGGACAGTAGCTGCTTCTTGTTGTTTTCACAGGGTTCTTGTGGATTTTACTTGGTAGAAGGATATTTCTTTTCTTTCTTACTTCTAAGGTGCTAGCAGGGTATTGTTTTGGGGGCTGTTGAAAGTTTGAAAACTGGTTTGGTGGCTGTAAGTGGGCTCATTTGTTGGATGTTTCACTGTGTAACAGGCTGCACTGGTGGAGGCCTATTTCTTCTGATTTAAAACCTATTTGGTGGGATTTGCTTGGGCCTGGTTCTTTGGCTGCTGGGCTTGGAGGGGAGACACAGGGCTGATACACTTTCTCTCGAGTCAGGTGTCTGCCCAAGACCCTCCCTCCCCAAAATTCTGCTAATTTATAGGGGAACACCTGCCCTGCAATTTGAGGAAAAGGCTGCAGGTGCAGCTCATGTAGTTCTAGCCACTGCAGGTTGGATTTAAAGGCTGGGAGAGAGGAGCTTAGGGAGTTGTTCATTTCCCTTATAAGTTTAATGTGTTGTACTGCACCTAGTAACAGGGTTACCGGTGTATAGTGGGACTGTCTCTAAGATTAGTGGGTGACCTGATTAGGCAGTAGGGTATATCTTGGACTAGGGGGGAACCTGGTGACACACCCTAGGAAACCTACTTGGAAGGGGATGGAACCACACGTCATTAGGGCCGGCATCTTTGGGAGGGTGGTGGGGTGCACAGGGTGTGGAGCAGCCATGATACTGGACTGGGCTTGGGGCTACAGTTGCCCAGTATTTGGTGTGCTACCAGCTGGCACAGCTTAGGAGGAGGTTACAGGGATTGAGGAGACAGCTGGGGAAGGGAGTGGTTGGGGAAGGGCTGGGGATCTCCACGGGGTTGCACCAAGCACTGGGGTGGGGGGCATAGAGAAAGGAGTGCAGGAGAATACTCAGGGTCACTTAAGGACCCTGGCAGAGGGGCGCCCAAAAGGACACTACCAAGAAGCAGGCAGGTAACTGGGACCCTCACAAAGGAGGGACAGAGGGACAACATTCTCAGGGAAGTAGGCAGATGGCCAGGGCTGGACAGAAGGAAGCAAGGCGGGAGGTGGATCAGACCTTACACTCAGTAACGCTTCAAATCTCTTCTTCTGCTCGAGGATGAGGGGGGTGATGGCCATGACAGGGGTGGTTAGAGACGGAAAGGGAGTGGGGGGCAGGGACCAGATAGCAGAAAAAACAGGGGGGAACCTGGAATGCAGGAAAATGGGGGGAGCAGTGAATCAGAGGAGGAGGGGCAGGAGAAGAGGGAGGAAAGCGCAAGGAGAAGGATCAGTTGGGAGGAAAGGTAAAGGAGAAGGACCAGAAGTACAAGAATGATTCAGTAAAGGGAGCTGAGGGTTTAGGCCAGGGGAACATGACAAGCAAGGAGGGACTAAATGGAGACAGGAAGGGAGGGAGGGAGGACGAGCCAGGCTAGTTTAGCAGATGGGGGAGAAGGACCAGTCGCGAGCAGTGAGGGGGGAATTAGCAAGGTACAGAAGGATACTCAGGAGGAGGAGAGGCATACGATTGGAGGGGAGGGGGTGGCCATGGTAAATAAGGAGGGGGTGGCATGTGGCACCCAGATAGGGGGAGGAACAAGGAGCCAGCTGGGTGGAGGGGCTGGTAGAAAGGATGAGGGACATGGAGGAAAAGGAGCGGTCAGAGTGCTCCTGTTGGGGGATTCTATGATCAGGGGTATCAAATGGGATAGGGAGGGAGGGAGAAGCCTGGCCAGTTAGAACAAAATGCTTCCCTGGACTAACGGTGCACAGGGCTAAGCACGAGGTATATCAGCTGGCAAAGGATTGTGGGGGTTCCCCAGACATACTGGTCCACCTGGGTACGAATGACATTGAGGGAAATGGCGAGCTAGAGATACAGGCAAGATTCAGGGAGCTTGCCAGGGTCTGTCATGACATAGGACTCACAGTTTCCTTCTCAGAAATCCTGCCGGTGCCAAGGGCTAGTGGGGAGCACAAAAGGAAGATTAGGGAGATAAACCAGTGTCTCAGGGAGTGGTGTGAGGCCAGAGGGTATGGGTTGATGGGGGATTGGGGGGAGACCTGGGAGGATAAGGAGCTGTATGCTAGCGATAGACTCCATCTCAATTTGGAGGGGAAGGGAATCCTTAAGTTGAAAATAGAGGGGTTCATTGGTGAAAAGTGGGGTTTAAACTTGTGAAGGGGGGGGATGGGAGAAAAGGCTGTCAAGGGGATGCCGATAAAGGAGGGACTCTGTCTCCACCCCCCTGGGGAGCTGGAGGATTGCGGGAAAAGGCCGACTGGCAAAGTGCAGACCAGGGGAAAACAGAATACATAGATACATAGACAGTGTCGGCAGATAAGGCCCTATGGCCCACCCAGTCTGCCCATTTGAGCTTGTAAGTTCAGTTTATGTTTTCCTAGAAGTCTGTTGCCCCTTACCCCTGACCTCCAGAATTCCTTTATGTCTAGCCCATACATTCTTAATCCCTCTGGGAACACAAGCAGGGGAAATGGAAGTATAGGGAAAGGGTGGAAGGTAGTCCTGCTAAATGCCAGGAGCTTGGGCAATAAAATGCCTGAGCTCCAGGCGATGCTAACTGAGGGAGCAGTGGATGTGGCAGTGGTCACTGAGACATGGGCCACTGCAGGACACGACTGGGACCTGAACCTGGAGGGTTACACTATATTCAGGAAAGACTGGGGGAGGAAAGGGGAGGAGGGGTAGCAATGATAGTCAAAAACTGCATTGGCATAGGGGGAGTAGAGGAGGCGGAGGGAACCGTGGAGGCGTTGGGTCACCTTGATAACAAGGGGGCAAGAGAGTAAAATAGGAGTGGTGTATAGATCCTGCCTGAGCGGAGGAGCTGGAGGAGAGTCTGGTGGCAGATGTTGGGAGACACTGCAGACTGGGCAGAGGAACGTGGTGGTGTTGGGGACTTAAACATGCCAGGAACAGACTGGGAGATCATGACATCCTCGGTGGCCAGGGAACAGAGGTTGTTGGATGTCTTTCAAGACACGTTCCTAACTCAGCAGGTGGGGGACCGACCAGGGAGGCGCGGGTACTGGATGTGGTCCTGGCAGACAGTGACCAGATTGGGGCCTGGAGGTAAGGGACCCGTTGGCGGGGAGTGACCATGCCATGGTCTGGTTCTGCCTGGACCTAGGAGGGGTAGAAGGCTTGCACAAAGACTGAAGTAACCGACTCAGGGGGCGGATTTTAAGGAAAGGAAGGATCCTTAAGGAGCATTTGGATGGGATTGGGACAGACATGGACGCTGATAGTAGGTGGGAAATCATCAGGAGAGGGGTGCAGGATGCTACCAGCACCTGTGCAAGAGTGAGACGAAAATGCGGTAGGGCCCGAAAACCCTGCTGGTAGACCAGGGAGGTCCAGGAGGTGGTGCGGGGAAAGAAGGCAGCCTATAAGCAATTCAAGTGCTTAAGGAGTGAAAGGGATCGAGGGGAGTACGAGCTGATGGCCAGAAGGGCCACTAGGATGGTGAGGGCGGCTAAGGCAAGGAAGGAGCAGAACCTGGCCAGGGAAATTAGGAGAGGGAACAAGGGGTTTTTTAGATACATTGGGGAAAAACGAAGGGTGAAGGGGCAGATTAGCAGGATTAAATCAGGGGAGAGATGGGCACAAGACTCGGGGGAGCAGGCTGAGGTACTAAATGAGTACTTCACCTCAGTTTTCACCAAGGAAAATGGGGTTGCTGCATCATACATGGGAGGAGACAGAGATACTGAGGAGGGGGACCCTTACTGATCGGGTGGGTCTGGGGAGAGGGAGGCATCACTGGCAGGAGGGGAGGGCTAAGCAGGAGAAGAGGTACCGAAGTGGAAATCACAACAGAGAGTGAGGGAAGCCCTCAGCTCCTCTTAAGACGGAGAAAGCACCGGGCCGGATAAATTGCATCCCAGAGTGCTGAAGGAACTTGTGGATGTCCTGCTAAACTCCCTGATGGAGCTTTCACCATCTCTCTGAGGACAGGGTGGGTGCCCCAGGACTGGAAGGGTGGCGCATATAGCGCCTATCCCAAGTGGGGATCAAGGAGGTGGCAGGGAACTACAGGCCTGTCAGCCTGACATCGGTGGTGGGCAAGGTGATGGAGGGCATTGTCAAGGAGAGGCTGGGGGACCTGGAAAAGTCAGGGTGCCTGGACGATAGACAGCATGGATTGCGTCCTGGGAAATCGTGTCAGACAAACCTTGTGGAGTTCTATGACTGGGTGACGAGTGCCTTGGACCTGGGTAGACCAGTGGATGTCCTCTTTCTAGACTTCAGCAAGGCATTTGACTCTGTTCCTCACGTGGGCCTGTTGGATAACCTGGGAGAAATGGGGGTGGGGAACCAGATGATCAGATGGATAGGCAGTTGGCTCCAGGACCGGACCCAGAGGGTCATAGTTGGTGGGATAGTCTCATCCCCAAGGAGGGTCATTAATGGGGTCCCACAGGGATCAGTCCTTGGGCCCCTTCTGTTCAGCGCCTACGTCTCTGACATAAGGACAGGAATCAGGAGTGAGATGAGTCTCTTTGCGGATGACTCAAAACTGGGGGCAGTGGTGGATGGGGAGGAGGGGAGGGTGGCCCTACAGGGGGACCTGGAGGCTCTGGAAAGATGGTCTAGAAAGTGGAAGCTGAGGTTCAATGCAAGGAAATACCAGGTGCTCCACCTGGGGGCCAGAAACCCAGGCCAAGTGTACACCCTGGGGGGGAAATGCTACAAGTCTCGATGGCTGAGAGGGACCTGGGGGTGGTGGTGGATGTCAAGATGAACAACTCTGAGACTTGTAGGAGGGCAGCAGCCAAGGGCCAACAGGATGCTGGGATGCATTGCTAGGGGAATCACCTCCAGAAGGAGGAAGTGATACTCCCTCTGTATAACTGCTTTTTGAGTGAGGCCAGACCTTGAGTACTCGTGCAGTTTGGAGGCCACACTTAAAGAGGGACATTAAACTCCTGGAGAGGGTCCAGAGGAGGGCAACCAAAATGATTTGGGGCTTGGGGACAGGACCTATGAGGAGAGGCTTGAAGAGCTAAATATGTACACATTGGAAGAGAGAAGGGACGGGGACATGATAGAAGTCTTCAGGTACATGAAGAGGGTAAATAGGGGAGGAACAGTCAGGGTGCTTGAAGGAAGGAGGAGGGGCCACTAGAGGGCATGGGTGGAAGCTGGAGGGGGAAGAGTCAGGGAGAAAGGAGGAGGTGCTACTTCACTGAGAGGGTGGTGGAGCCATGGAATGCGCTGCCTAGGGGCTAGTGGAGGCAGAGACAGTGGAGGGGTCCAGGAGGGGTGGACAGGTACAGGGGAAGGGTTCTGGAAGCAAAATCCAATGTAGCAAGAATATCCGGAACTGGGAAGGGAGAAGCCAGAGAAGGCAAGGGGGCAGCAAGGTCAGCACCCGGGGGGGGGCTGACCAAACTGGCAGATACGAAAGACCATTAGGTCTATTCTGCTGGCATTTTAGTATGTTAGTAAATGTGCAGTTCAACACCCTTAATATTACATTCTTGTCTATTTGTAGATTATGGCATATGTCAGCATTATTAGTCATCCTAGACATACCCACAGAGGTCTGAGGGGAGCCCAATAGAACTCTAAACGGCAAGACAATGTGGGTCAAGTTCACTACACAGACATCTTATGAATAAAGTTAAACTCAGGAAAGGGGGGGGGGGGTGATAGCTAGATAGTTTGTATTGCCTGATGCCAAGACCAACCTTTTAACGCTGGACAATGGACAGTTCTGTGAAACATTTGTCTGTTGCATGTGCACGTCCACCAACGATCAGTAGGAGCCCTGCCATGGACAAGTGCATGGGGCTTGTTTTGCTTGTCCGCAGCAATGCTAGTGAAAAAGTACGTGTGCATTCCTGCAGTGGGGTCTTCAGTAAATGGATGACAGATGGCCTCTTCTTCCTCCTCCTGGCAAATGGCCTGCTCACACCATTAAAATGCATTCATTATTCAGGAGGTAATGGAAGTATTTAAATGTTCTGTACGGTACATTTTGTAATACCTCTCAACCGCCCCAAATTAGGAGGGACATCTTTTATTTTACCTTTCAGCGTTGCTCTATGCCACTCGAGGAAGGTGCGGTTACACATAGGGAGGGCACTGTCTTACATTACTGTCTTGACCACAAAGCAGAAGTTCGTGATAATCTAGGAAAGTAAACCAGAATGAAACTTTGTTCTCAGCTTGTACCTCCAGATTTTATGTCTAGCCTCCCGCAATTTTGGGGTCAGTGTCCAGCATTTTCCCCCAGTCGGAGTGCCTGTGTCCCATATTTCAGTGACAGAAGTCGGGGAGGAGTAATTTGCACCTACTTTCAGAATTTGATAAGCAAGTATTGACTGATACACTCATGACTTATTCTTTTTTTTTCCAAACTCTGTTTACCACCGCCACGTAGAGAACTCTCGGGCATCCACTAGACTGCCAACTCTACCTCAAGCCTGAAACTCTTCCTGTGTCCTGGCACCAGCCCGCTACCCTCTGCTCTGAGCCCCTGAGGTAGGGCCGCCCTATCCGCCCAGGACGCTCTATCTACAATTCGGGCCGGGCTGGGCTCAGCCCAGGACAGGAGAGAGTCTGGTTGCTGGAGTGTGGAGGGTGGAAGGTGGTGCCATCACCTGTGTGGGGACAGGGTTTTTTCCTTGTTGTTTTGCCCAAGCCCCCACCCTCCAGGCAGAGCCCGAGCGTGCAGTGACGCCAGGGGATGTCCGTCGCTGCTCCGCTTCCCCTCTACTAATGCCCTGAAGTGTAGCAGTGCCTACGATCTCCACCAGGGGCCACGGTGGTGCTGGGCATACCCCTGGACCCCCCCCCCCAAAAGAGGAGAGCAGTCCTCTGGATGCTTGATTCTCTCTTTCCCCTGCCGACCCCCGACGGCCCGGGCTCGTTCCCAAACCTGGGTCGCTGGTGTGGCGCAAGGTGTGACATCCAGCGCCTCAACCCTCAGCGCCACCGGGCCAGCTCTCATGACTTATTCTTGAGGCAGAACATGTTTTTGCCAAGAAGCGACACGATTGCTCAAGCTCTGACCACAGCTGTCTGTTTTGAGCAGCATGTACTCCTTTGGTCTACTCATTCACTGTGGATCTCTCTGGGTTTCTATTGATACTGTTTCCCTCTTTGTATCGCTTTATGTACTCGGATGTGGGGGAGTAGTTTAGGGGGAATTGTCATTGAATAGCATGTGATATTAAGTAGTTTACACCTATTATGTTTTTTAGATACAGCTGGCCTGCTACGTTGTTGCTGTGTTTCTCTGTGTGTACTGGGGAGGGGAAGGGCTGGGATTGAGTATGCATGTACAGAATACAGCACATTTATTATCCTTTTTGGCCAGATATAGCTGCCCTGTCATTTGTTGCAGTGGTTGGACTGTAAGGTCTGGTTAGCTGCTTTACTAGGTCTTGTACAGCTCGGACCACAAAGCAATGACAAAACTACTGATTCAGACAGAAGCCTCGAAGCGGGTAGGTAATATGTAGCTACAGCAGTGTTTCGTGGATGCTCATTGTTTTTCTTTTACTAGTTGTGATTTTTTTTTTTTTTAACTATCTACTTAACCAGAATAGCACATCTGAGATACAGGATCCCATTTCCAGTCAGTGTCTTCCTTTTACCCAATTCTAACGATGGGCAGGTTGAAACACTGAGAGATTAAGGGTCTGATCCACAGAGAAGTTTTGCCATAGTCACAGCATGGGAGGAACGATTTTGTGGATTGGGACCTAAGTGACTTACTGAACGTAGCTACTGGGATTTGAAATTGGGTGTCCCAGTTCACGAGCTTGTGCTCAAGCCACAGACTATGCCACACTTCTCTGTTGCTAGGGAAATGCAAAATCTTGACATTTTGCTGTTGCTAGGGAAATGCAAAATCTTGACATTTTTCTGCAGATATCAGCGTGTCAGACTGACTAAACAGTGATGTAGGTTGAACTACTTTTATTTCAGACTTAGGGCTATGAGAAAAAAGAGACATTAATTATCGATGTCTGTACTAAAAGTCTTGGTTATGTGTTTAGATGGGGAGGTGAATGTCGCTCTGATGCGAGACCTTTAATGGAGATTCATTTTTACGTGTATTCTAACTTTTTTAATCAAAATCTTAGAATCCCACCATCCCTGTAGTGTTTGCACTAAAAAGCTTGAGAGTTGAAAGAAAATAAAAGATGTACTTCCCATTTCCATTTTAAAAGGAAAAGCAGTAATTGACCAGCATCAGTGCCACCCCATAAGTTTTTACTGCCTTTTCAGGTGTCCATAATTTGGAGCTTTTGTTGTGACAGGTAGATCGAGAGCACCGTGTCACCAGTGGGATTTGGCCCCATGGCCAAAGTGATAGGCAGTAAGGACCCACACCTTGTTTCATGGTCAACTTATAAACTGAGCTCAGTTGACTGCCTCTTTGTACTTACAAAGGGGGATCCATTATACACACACACACACACACACACACACACACACACACACCAATGAACATTTGGCATGCCACAGTAACAGACTTCCCGCCAGCTGCTTGAGCCATAAACACTTAGAAGAAGAAAGGTTATTTAAAAAAAATTGAGCAGTCTCTAATAACTTTATGGATCTGGTTGGAGGGCATCTTATAAATGTGAGTGTTACCACTTCCATCCTTAAGATGCCAGAATGGTTCACATTTGCAGTTCTCTCATCCTAGGAATGCCCTAGGCTTCACTCCTATGTCCATAAGTGGCCCCAAACCACAACTATAAATTTATGTTACACAGCAAAGCTGCTGAAGTTTGTTTATTTTTGACAACCAGGTAGGTCCACTGAGCAGAAGTGCACATTTTCAGGGACTTTCCAGGTAAGTTAATGCTCAGTAGGCCACTCTGGTGGCCTAGCAGTTAACAAGCTAGTCTTCTGCTTGGGGGACCATGGGTTCCTGTCCTTGACTCACGATCCCAGCTATTTGTGGCATGAGGAAGAGAGGCAGTCCTAAGGAAGCACCCTCTGAGGTAAGGATCCTACACTCCTTATGGAACAGCAGCTCCCTCGTGGCCCAGGGGATGGGGAACCATTCCACAGGGCGCCCTCAATTTTCTGGGGATCACCCAGTGACGACTGACATGAGGGCCCATTGATGGGAGGGTATACTGTTGCTACGGTGACTACTTTACCATGACCAACAATACAGCCACAACAGTGCCAGGTCGCTGTAGTGTCAGCGCGGGACCCCAGCACTGCTTGGAGGGGGTACTGCACCCCCTTCCCAAAGCAACTCTGACTCTGAGTTGATTAATTAGGTAGTGGGGGTTCTGGGGGCAAAGCCCCCAGAAGAAAACACAGTCCGAAGTGACTCCCTTTATGCTGACCGCAAATGCGGTTGACATAAAGGAGTCACTGTAACGTTGGTTGACAATGAAATTGTCGACTGACTGTCATAGATCTGTAATGGAGGCACCAACAACAGACTCTGCCATCAAGCCCTAGCGCTCTCTGCTGACCCAGAATGTAGGATGCACAGTTGATTGCCTGAGTCTCCCCTGGAAAAGGTTGGGACCTCCCCTGGGACCGGAGGCTGACTTCACAGTTTGGGAAACACTTGGCAGTTTTTGATTTTATGGTTCCTGGATTATACCAGCCTGTAAGGGTCTATGTCCGTATTCCCTCTGTGTTCTTACCTAAGGTTTTCCAGTTCATGAATTTTCTCGTCAGAAGCCAACCATTTTGATTTCTGCCAGTGAAGATACAGGCCTCTCAGTTCTATCAGAGCTTTCTGCACAAAAGCAAGCCTTTTTTAAGGGGAGAAGATCCAACATTACACCTCTCCCATTGAATGTGTAGGACAAGTCAGCCATGTGGCCAAAATGAATAGCAACAAAAAAGTACTATGTTGACAAATTAAGGGAGAGATTAAAGGGTACACTTGAGACCTCCCTCCAAACAACAATAATTATAAAGCCCAGAGCTATCTTGTGCTCTCTTTCTGTCTCTCCTTCTCTTTCTTTCTGCAGACATGTAATAACTGAGTGTTTTCTTTAGCAATCTCCAGCAAGAGAGTTGCATTTTCTTGCATCCTCAGAAACAGTGAAAATGCATCCCAGAATAAGCCTCTTTGTAACATGGCTAACAGAAAGGTTTGTGCCTAACTGGTGCAAACAGCATAGCTGACCATGGATTAATTCTCAATTAATCCATGGTTCCTATCCGGGGCCCCACACTCCTGACTGATGTGGCAGTGAAAGACTGACAGCGATGATCTGAGCAGTCTTGCTACACACACTTGAGAAGACATCTCTGTGTTAAAGAACACTGTCCAAATCAGTACCATGTGACATTTCCGTTCACAATACTTCAACCAGTGCAAAGCTATCCTTTATTGGCCAGTTGTTCAGCAAGGAAATCTGTTCCTGTGTGCAGAACGAGCAGTGCACAGTGCTTGTATCCCTCATTGTGTGGTGCTCTGCCGAACCCTTGGACCTGAACACGGTGTCTCACTTGGTGACTGCATCAGTGACATGCATCAGAGACCCAGGCAGATTCATAGAAGTAGGAGGTTCAGTACTTTGATAGCGACTCACCATTTGTCTTACACAGTGCTGGATGGCAGCAGCAGTCATCAGGTATTGCAAGTGCATCTCAGTGGTCTGCTGTCAGCTGTATTCCTCATCCCTCATACTCCTGACTGCTGTTTGTAACATGGCTAATAAAAACAGTTGCACTTCCCTCACTGGAGCTCTGTGCAGTCTTGCTACAGTGAGGAACCCTTTTTGTTAGCCATGTTACAAGTGAATTAACCTACTCCAGAGCATGGGTTAACTTGAGACTTAATCCATGCCTGGGTGGTTGGAGGCACTATGCCACCCCCCGGCATGAATTAATTCTCAAGTAAACCCATGTTCTGTCGTGGGTTAATCCTTTCATATCTCCCATCACTACATGTGGAAAACTTGTTTATTGAACTTAATTGCAAGTCGCAACCCAAGCTGGTGTGTACAGGCTGTATACAACCTTGTAGCACATTTTAACAGTTCTGTTACAAATTACTACATTTGGAGAGAGGCTGTGTCATAAAACTGCAAGTCACTGATGTGAGCAATGAAGCCCTTCAGTCAAAAAAGAGGAAATATCACTCTGACAACATCTCTGTACTTGTGCCTTCATATTGTCGCTGTTGAACAACCTGCTGACGTGCTTATAATATTCAGTTCAAGTTGCACTGCTGTGCAGCAGTTCACAGTTAAAAGTACCCAGAGTCTGGTGAAGCGAGTTGTGTTCAGTTCCAAAGTCTGGATGTGGGCAAAGCAACATCTTACCAAAATGGTACACATATCGTTATAGTGAATAGCTGAGAGTAGGTAGTGTGTTCACATGAGTACTGTGAGTAACTAAGTAGTCAGTATGTTCACTCAAGTACCGTGAACAACCAGGTAGTCAGCATGTTCACATATAGAAACATAGAAGTTGATGGCAGATAAGGACCACAAGGCCCATCCAGTCTGCCCATTTCTTTTTCTACCTTATAAATGTGCCATCGGCCTTTGCTCTGTCAATGGCCTATCTATTCATACTCATCTGTATTGCTCCCTTATGCCTATCCCATGCTGTTTGAAGCCCTGCACTGTATTCATATCCACCACTTCCTGAGGTAGGCATTCCATGCATCCACCATGCTTTCTGTGAAAAAGAACTTCCTCACATTACCCCTTAATCGGCTCTCTCTGATCTCATGCTGTGTCCTTTTGTCCTGCTATTTTTCTTATATTGAAACATGTTCGAACTCTTTCACCTTGTTAATGCCTTTAAGGTGTTTGAATGTTTCGATTATATCACCTCTCTCCCTCCTTTGCTCTAGGGTATACATATTGAGCTCCGTTAATCTGTCCTTATATGTTTTCTGATGCAGTCCCTGCACCATTTTGGTTGCCCTTCTCTGGACTGCTTCAATTTGGTTAATGTCCTTGTGAAGATGTGGCCTCCAGTACTGCACACAGTACTCCAGATGGGGCCTAACCAGTGTCTTGTAAAGAGGGATTATTACTGCCCTCTTCCGACTTGTGATGCCCCTACTAATACACCCTAACATCCCCTTAGCCTTACCTACTGCTTTAGTGGTCTGCTTGGATGATTTCAAGTAATCGGTGATGGTGATGCCCAATTCTCTTTCTTCCCTTGTGACTGCCAGCAACTCCCCTCCCAGCCTATAGGTGGCTTCAGGGTTTCTCTTCCCTATGTGCATGATCTTGCACTTCTTTGCATTAAAACCCAGTTGCCACTCTTCCGACCATTTTGCTAGTTTATCCAGATCTCTTCTCATTCTGCCCACCCCATCTGGATCATCTACTCGGTTGCAGATCTTGGTGTCATCTGCAAACAGACAAACCTTACCCTCCAGTCCATCTGCAATGTCACTGATGAAGATATTGAAGAGGACTGGACCCAGGACTGATCCCTGAGGTACCCCACTTGTGACTTGCATCTCTTTTGACTGTATACCGTTTACTATCACTCTCTGTTTTCTGCATGTCAACCAGTTTGCCACCCAGTTGACCAACGTGTGACCCACCCGAGCCTACCCAGCTTATTAATCACTCTGCTATGTGTTTTTTTTTTTTTTTTTTTAGTTGTTTAACCAGGAGTAGCACACTAAGCTGAAAGCTTTTTTACAGGAGTGACCTGGGAGCACAGGGAAGTTAAGTGACTTGCTCAGGGTCACACAGTATGTAAGTGGAAGCTGTGGGATTCAAACCCAAGTCTGGTCTGCTAGATGTCACCAGATTTGCAGCTCAGAACCTTAAACCACTGCACTATACTGCCTCCCAGTGGAACAGTATCGAAAGCTTTGCTGAAGTCAAGGTAGGCGACATCAGCTGCTCCCCCTTGGTCCACCACTCTGGTTACCCAGTCAAAGAAACCTATGAAATTAGTTTGACAGGACCTTCCTTTTATAAACCCATGCTGTCTTGGATCCTGTGCATAATCTATCCAACTACTGAGGTAAGACTGACTGGTCTATAGTTCCCTGCCTCCTTCCTGCTACCACTCTTGTGGAGCGGGATCACATGAGCCCTTCTCCAGTCTTCTGGGACCTCTCCTGTGCTCAGAGACTCACTAAACAGTTCTGATAATGGCTCTGCTAGTTCCACCCTTAGCTCCTTTAGTACCCTGGGATGTATGCCATCAGGTCTCATTGCCTTGTCCACCCTGAGCTTATCGAGCTCTTGTAGGACCCTTTCTTTTGTGAAGGGACTAGTGCTCACCTCCCTCCCCCTGTGTCCATGGTGCTGAACTGTGGGCCCTGCCCTACCTTCTCTTCAGTAAATACTGAGCAGAAGTATCTATTTAGGATAGATGCTTTTACATGGTTCTCCTCCTCATACACACCCTTATCTCCTTTGATCTTAGCAATACCCACTCTGGACTTTCTCCATTCACTAATGTATCTATAGAAAGTCTTGTCACCTTCTTTTACTGTCTGTGCTAGTGTTTCCTCGGTTTGGGCCTTTGCCTGCCTTACTGCCTTCCCTGCTTCCCTTAGGGAACTTTGGTATACCTCCCTATTGTCATCCTGCTGTGTTCCTTTATATTTCCTGAAGGCCAGCCTTTTGGCTCTGACCTTTTCTGCTACTGTTTTCGAGAACCAAAGTGTTTCCTTCTTCTTTTGCAGCATGACCACATGAGTACTGTGAACAACCAAGTTAAGTCCGTATGTTCATGTGATTACTTTGCATATACCAGTAGCCAGTATGTTTACAACGCAGCAACAAACAAGCCAGTAGTCATTATGTTCACATGAGTACTGTGAGCAAACCAGTAGTCGGTATGCTCATGTGACTGCAGTGAATGAACCAGAAGTCAGTAGGTTCACGTAATTAAGTCAATATGTTAAAGGTGACCAGATGTCCCGGTTTATCTGGTATAGTCTCAGTTTTTGGGCTGTGTCCCACTGCTCTGAGGAAATTTTGAAAACAGTACTTTAGCTTTTCCATTACCACTTCAGCGGGTACAAGTAAACGACACCTACAAAAAACATTGCACACCTGCTTTATGTTTGAGGGTTTTGAAAGCAGAAGTGCAAAATAAAAACCTTTGTGTAATTAGATTTTTTTCCTGTGTTGTAAGTACTTCTTTGGCTCACCAAATTGGTGTATAAATATATCTCATTACTTGTATAGTATGTTTCTCCATACAACTGCGTCATTCTGTAACAAAATATATGTATAATATTAACCAGTCTACTGTAATAATTGTTCTCCATAGCAGTAGTTGTACTGTCACTGTCAATATCAGTCTGTTTACTCCAATTTCAAATCATATATCCTCTAAAGCAGGCTTATGATTCTTGTATGTATTCCTTAGGTCAGGATCACTTGCACCAGGATGAAGTGGCAGAGAAATAGCCATGAAACACTGGTTATTGTCACAGTGACCTTAAAATAGTATTTGCATTAAATAAAACATAATTGTGTAAATAAACGGCCAGGCAACAGCTTAGTTGTACTTTTTCTCTTATAGACTTGCACATAGGGAACTATCACCCCCTCTGCAATAGATTTATTTTGTCTGTCCCGTTACATGGCGGTTGTCTCTCATGGAATTTTTATTCATTTGTTAACTTGGTTAAAACACTGGACCAGTAGCCCTTTTTCAGGTTCAACCTGGAAAATGGCTCATGTTTTACTAATTTTTGTTGGACGATTGTCACAGCGAGAAGACAACAGTGACAAGTTAGACACTGTCAGGCAGTGACTGCATGTTGTGTTACAGTGACATGTTTTTTGTTACAACTCCGTGGTCAACATGAAAAAAAAATCCCCCTTTCACTGGTAAGATAGTGACATGATAATTTAAGGTTGGAAGGGACTTCGATGCCATCTTGTTTGCCCCGCCCCCCACACTTCATAAGTAGGGATGCAAGAAGTATGTTGTGCAAAAATGTACCAATTTATAGGTATTCACTACACACTCTACTACTTGGGGTACCCGGTGATCCCCTTGGTAAGCAGAAATTTGTCTAAGCTTACCTTGAAGGCCTATACTGTCTTTATACCCACTGTCTCTACTGGTAGGTAGGCTGTTCTGTCGGTTCACCACATTCTGGGTGAAAAGGTGCATCCCAGTGTACCCGTGAATTTACTACCACTGAGCTTCGACGCAAGTTCCTGTGTTCTGCTTTAGGACATTGGATCAAACATCTCTGGTTGTTAAGGCTTGTTGATACTCCTGAGGGATGCAGAAGACTGAGTTCATACCCCTTTATAGCCTCCTTTTCCCCAGGGGGTATATGTTAAGGGCCTCTAACCTCCCAACTTTTGTTCCCCATGCTCCTGATAATTTTGGTGGTTCTTTCTACTGCCACATTATCCTTTTTGTACTGAGGATATCAGAATCACGTCCTTTATACCATTTGGTCTCATTCATTAAATGATATTATGTAACCCCCTTGCAAATGGGGGTTCCTAGAAGCTTCCCCGGAGCTTGGATAAATGCTCCGTGCCTGGTTAAAGTTCGGCGTTAAAGCCGTGTAAATGGGGAGCCTGTGAGCGCTTTAAAAGGCCTCCATATACTGTCTCTTTAAGGGCTGCTTTGGTTTGCAGTCATGATTGATCAGGGAGGGGGTTTGAGTGTTGCTATGCTCGAATCCCGCCCGGGCTGCAGAGTAAACGCTCCCTTTTTGCCATCGCTAGTGGTGCTAAGGGAGCTCTGAAAGAGGATGTGAATGTTTGCTTAAAATATCGTAAAATAATGGCATTGTAGTTGTTCTAACCTGCTTTCTCTTGCAGTAAAGACTGTTTCGATTGCCTCCTCCATTTTGGTCCAGAACTATTGAATTGGACCAATCAGTACCTTGGGACCCCCCAGAGTCGGTTGACCAATAGGGGAACTGTTTGTATTTGAGAGAGGTATTATGGGCTATGGCACTTTTTCGCACCACTGAGAGCTGAAGGAAGTGACTGGCAGGTTCAGCCAGCCAATCGAATTGGGTAGCGCCCAAACTGAGAAGAGTGCCTCAGGCTGCCAGGGGCAGATGCGTTGTAGGTGAGGAGAGGAGCTGTGTGCTTCTGCACTGTGGAAGTGTTCGCGCGGGAAGCGCGTGAAGGCCTGAAGCGGCCGTTTTTGCCCGTGAGAGGAGTCGGATTAAACCCGCCGGCGTGCGGTCAGAGGAGGCTGTGTCCTGCACAGCTACCCACCAGGCTCGACCTGTTTGGAGAACTGGAGAATCTGCTAAATCGCGCTCGGTCCGCGGGAGGAGTGAATAAAGCTGCCATTTGCAGTGCTTCAGTGACTGTGAAATCTGGAGAGCCTAGCAGTAGCTGCCTGGTGTGGTACCCCTCTGCTATTGCTGTTGGAGCTTGCCAATAAATGTGAGGAGGCTCGTGGAGTTCAGGCTCAGCCTGCTGGTGTTGAAGGACTCTGTCTGATCTGGAGGTTGTGAGTACTGAATCAGGTAGCTCCCTGTTAAATTGCTACAGAGGTTCCAAATGGCATTGCTATACTGCTGACTGCTTAATTAAACTTTTCTTTCTTCTCTGTGTGAAGGACCCCTACCAGCTGCCACGTTTTGGACTAGCCGTTAGGACTTGGGTATCCAGGGACAGTAAAAACGTAGGGTTAGGCCTATGCACAGAGCCCTAGGTATATAGAAATAGTGTAAGCCAATCAACCTGATTTTCCCCCTTTCCCTTGTTATCTGCCCTTTTAATAAATCAGATTGCTGTGTTATAACTACACCCTGGCTGGTTTGTACTCTTCTGATGAGTTGCTGTATGGTGACTGTAATATAACTGTACCTTACTTTACAGGGGGTCCCCGGAGTGAGTTGGAATATATTATCCGTGGGGTAAGTGTACTGGTGGAAAGAATTGTTGGCACCCAGTGTGAGTCACTAGTGGGACGGAAGGGGGGTTGCAGTAGCCCAGAGGGCTGTAACCGAGGTAGTCTTAATTGTACTAACCCGACCTCTGGGTGGAGGCACCGACAACTGATCTGGGCCCTCACCCTGCCTCCGTAGGGGGCAGACAGGGTAGTAGCCCTATGGTAGCGCCTGGGGTTACAAATTGGAGGCACCGCTGGGATTTGCGCCCCTAGTGGCTCAGTGAGGAAATACATCAGAGATGGAAAATGGAAGGGGATATGTTGGAAAAAATTAAATTGGGACCCATCAAAACCATGGTACACAGATTGATGGGTTGGGGTGAAGCTGAAGAGCTAGACTCCCAGAAGATTGTATTATTGTTAGATGTGCCCCTGGGTACCTCAACTGTTGATATTGTCTCTGTTGCCGAGCGAGTAAAGTGTTTGGGTAAGGTTGAAGTGAAAGGGCATATGGCTGATCTGCTTGACCAGACACTGCAGGTGTTACTCCTATGCAGTGTGGCCATCGACCCTGAGAAGGTACCTCCTGTGATTTACCGGAGGTGCGGCCCCAGGGTGGAGGCTAATTCATATCCGGAGGGTCAGTCACCCCTGGGGGTCTCCCAGATGAACAGTTTTAAAGACAAACTGCTTAAATTGTTATCTGTGGAGGGAGGACTACCCAGGAGCTGTTACAAGCCTTGATTTGTCCAGTGATACTACCCCCGCTCCCCTGGCACCTCCCTTGCCCGCCCAAAAGTTCCGTGGTTGGCTTCTTTGCCCTTGGCAGTCCCATCCATACAGCTTGATTCCCACCGTAGTTAAAACTTTTCTGGCATGGTACCAGTGCCTCCGGGAGGATGACCTGGAGGTGTGGATGGACCATGCCACCCCTTAGTCCAGGAGTGGCAATGCTCGAGGGGAGAAAAGGAAGAGGCTGATGGAGAGTTTGTGAGGTCCTGCCTTAGAAGCCATTAGGTTCTTCTGGGCCACCCGTCCGAAGCCACTGCTGCAGAGTATCTCTGCTTTAGAAGGGGTTTTGGGAGCACAGAGACTGGTGAAGATTTACTATGGAATTCAGGTCTGCTAAGCAGCGCGTAAATGAAAACTGTCCGCTTTGTTACTAGAGTGGAGCGGCATTGCAGAAGGCTTGTAGAAAAGGGGAATCATCTACAGCCCTGAATCAGGTTCGGTTAGAACATATTTTAAAGTCTGCCAGATTCTCTAGTGTAACACTGCTGAAACTCAAGTTGCATGATCGGCGGGCCACCTCGCCTGAATATTGTCAATTGATGAGGGAAATTCGAGAAGTGGAGACTGATGAAGAGGGGTGGGAACCCTGTGTGGGGGCAGTGAACCCTAGTGGGACCCCTGAGTCTAACACCCCTGAGGAGACTGGCTGGCCTGGAGGGTCCGAGGGGTCCCCAGATTTCCCAGGTACTATGGGGATGCGAACTGTTTCCTCTGACCCCTACGTGGAGGGTGAGTTGAGGGCTGAGATCAGGAATTTACGGGAACTGGTGAGGGACTTAAAGCAGTCTACTGTGTACCCTACTCAGCCCGGGGCCCCTGAGTCATGTAGAGCCCCGAACCCTAGCCCTAGAGAGCTTTCTCACTCCCCTCAGGGCCCCCCTCAGAATAGTGATCCCCGGGACCCCAAGTTTTGTTACCATTGTGGGGAAGATGGGCATTTCCAGCCTGAGTGCCAGAGGCCGGAGAATTTAAGGAAAGTTAACAGCAGACTGATCGCCCGACACCGCCAGGCCCAGTCTCGGGCCCCAAGAAAAGTTTTGTGACTCAGGCCCATGCCTGCCAGGCTACTAATGCTGCTACCCCCAACTGGTCTGATGTGGTCGGGCTGTCTATGGAGACCCGGGTGCAGGTAAATGGAATTCCCACTCGAGCTGTACTGGACAGTGGCTCCCAGGTGACCATCATGTTTCAGGACTGGTACCAAGCACACTTATCTGAGGTGCCCCTGCAGCCTCTAACTGGTCTACATGTATGGGGGTTGAGCGACAAGGCCTATCCGTATTTGGGGTACATCCGTGTCTGGTTATTGTTCCCTGCAACTGTGAATGGAATAGATGAGCAAGTGGAAACCTTAGTTTTAGTTTGCCCACCCACTGGACTGTATGATGGGGTGCCCTTGTTGATTGGGACAGATGTTTGGACGATTGGCCCAATTGTGCTCGGAGAAGTGAGCATTCCAATCTGGGCGAGCTTTGAGCGTACCTGCTGTGATTCAAAAGGTCAGGGCCACTCAAGAGAAGGGTAGTCTGGAGGAACCTGAAGGCCCTGTGGGGGTGGTGTGGAAAAAGGATCCGGCCCCCGTGGTACTTGCCCCAAATGCACAATGTGTTCTGCATGGAGAGGTACGACTAAAAACAGATGTCAAGAACAAGTTGTTGATGCTGGATGCACCTGTGGAGGAGGATTACCTGAGGGTTGTTGCTCAGACCCAGCATTCTGCCGGCTAGAGCCCATGCTTACGTTAAGAGGGTGATGGTTCAAGTGCACAATGTGTCTGATAAAGAGATTCGGATAAGAAGAGGGTGTACCCTGGCTAGCGTTCATTGTGTGGATACTGCTGTATTACCAAATAGAAAGAGTTCTCGGACGGGTGATAGAGTTGCTCCTGATCTGTTCGACTTTGGTGACTCCCCACTGCCTACCAACTGGAAGCGAAGGGTCAGTGAGAGGCTTGCCAAGAGGGACCAGGTTTTTTCCCTGAAGGAGTGGGATATAGGATGTGTACAAGGGGCTGAGCATCCATTCGATTGCACGACGAAAGACCTTTCCGAGAGAGAGCCTGACGTCTGGCTCCCGCTGACATAGATGATGTACGGCGGCATCTGCAAGAAATGTTGGCTGCTGGCGTAATTCAAGAGTCTAGGAGCCCCTATGCCCCCCCCATCGTAGTAGTAAGGAAAAAGAATGGGGCAGTTCGGATGTGTGTAGACTATCGCACTTTGAATAGGCGGACCATTCCCGGATCAATATACCATGCAACGCATACAAGACGCCTTGGATTGTTTGAATGGTAGTAAGTGGTTCTCTGTGTTGGATCTTCAGAGTGGATACTACCAGATCCCGATGGCCCCAGACGACCGGGAGAAGACTGCTTTAATTTGCCCATTAGGTTTCTATGAGTTTGTTTGGTTGCCTCAAGGAATTTTGGGTGCCCCAGCCACTTTTCAGCGCTTGATGGATCGAGCTGTGGGGGATATGAACCTACTCGGAGTGTTTGGTCTATTTAGATGACGTTATAGTGTTTGGCCGATCATTGGAAGAACATGAGCAACGATTATTCAAAGTCCTGGATTGGTTGGAGGATTTCGGCCTTAAGTTGTCTATCGACAAGTGTCAGTTCTTCCAGACTTCCGTGAAATATGTGGGCCATATAGTGTCCACTGAAGGCATAGAGACTGACCCTGGCAAGGTGGAGGCATTGACCACTTGGCCTCAACCCAGGAATTTAAAAGAGCTGCAACAATTCCTGGGGTTTTGTGGATACTATAGGCGGTTTGTCAGAGACTATTCACGAGTGATTCGCCCCCTCCTTAATCTCACTCAGGGGTACCCGCCTACTCACAAAAAATATAAGAAGGGTGTGTACACTGACATGGAAAAGAAGTATTTTCGGCCAAACGATATGTTCGGGGATCGATGGACTGCTGAGTGTGAGGAAGCTTTTCACGACATCATATATCAACTTACCCATGCTCCAGTAATGGCCTATGCTGACCCAGTCAAGCCCTACACTCTTCATACTGATGCCAGTCTACAAGGATTGGGGGCTGTGTTATACCAGGAGCACTCGAATGGGCTGAGACCTGTAGCATTTGCCAGTAGAAGTCTGACGCCTTCAGAGAAAAATTACCCCGTGCACAAACTAGAGTTTTTGGCTCTAAAGTGGGCCATTGTTGATCAGTTTCATGACTAATTGTATGGTGCCAAGATATTAGTAAAGACTGATAACAACCCTCTGACCTATGTACAGACCTCTGCCAAATTGGATGCTACTGGGCGTAGGTGGCTCTCTGCCTTTGGCCACCTACGATTACGCTGTAGAATACCGGGCAGGCCTAAACCATATAGATGCAGACGCTCTCTCTCGGAGGCCTGTGTCCCAGACTGAATGGGTCCGGTTGTCTGAACCTGACATAAGAGCCCTCTGCCAGAAATTCGACAAAGAAGAACAGGCGTCTCCTGATACGGTGGACTGTGTGGTAGATTGTCTGGGGCCGCCGGAAAACTGTTTACCTGCTGCTTACTGTCATTTCTCTGCCTTAGACACCAGCTCCCTGCCGCAACTCAACAATGATGATCTCCAACAGGCTCAATCCTGTGATCCTATGATAAGAACGGCCGTAGAGGTTTTGCGGGCCGGAAGGGATGTATCCAAACTACGCGCTCCACTGACATACGGACTACTTTGTTGTATAAAGAAGGGCCCAAATTAAAGCTGATCAACCAACTACTATATAGAGAGACTGTGAATAAGGAGGGCCGGGTACACCGACAACAACTGGTGCTGCCAGCGGTTTTCAGAGAGCTAGTCCTCAGGTCATTGCATAATCAAATGGGGCACCTGGGCATACATCAAACACTTGACCTGGTAAGGGCTCGATTCTATTGGCCGAAGATGAGTGCGGATGTGGAACAGTATGTCAAGACCTGTGGTCTTGTTTGCAAAGAAAGCTGCCACTCGGAGAGCTGCTCCCTGGTCAACATTACTATAGTGCTCCGGAACTGGTCTGTATTGATTTCTGAGTTTAGAGCCTGATCTGAAAAGTGTCAGCAACATATTGGTGGTCACTGATCATTTTACCCGGCACGCACAGGCTTTCCGACTAAGGATCAGAGAGCAACCACGGTGGCTAAGATACTTGTTGAAAACTTTTTCGCCCATTATGGGGCCCTCAGCGGATCTATTCCGACCGGGAAGGGACTTGAGAGTCGCTTTGATTAAAGAGATGCTATCTTTGTGGGGGGTACGAAAATCACGAACCACCCCTATCATCCGCAGGTAGACCCTCAGCCTGAAAGGTTTAATCGTACATTGCTTGACATGCTGGGCACCTTACAATCAAAAGATAAATCGAGATGGAACCAACAGATCAGCACTTTAGTTCACGCTTACAATTGCACGAAAAGTGATGCCATAGGGTTTTCGCCGTATCGACTGATGTTTGGGAGAGAGGCTAGATTGCCAGTGGATGTGTGTTTTGGGGTTTCCCCCGATGGGGTGCGAGCAGAAAACCATCTACAGTACATATAGAGATTAAAGGCCCAATTAAACCATGCTTACCAACTGGCCCAGACCATGGCTGCTAAACGAAATCTGACTAACAAGGAGAGATATGACAAAAAAGTGAAAACAGTAGAGTTGAGAGAAGGGGATAGAGTGCTGTTGAGAAATCTGGGGCTGCATGGCAAACATAAGATTGCCGACAGATGGCATCACCTCCCTCATATTGTTGTGGGACAGCTGGCAGACCTACCTGTATATAAAGTGCAGCCTGAAAACAATTCGAAAGATGTGAAAACCATACACAGAAATCATTTGCTGCCGATTGGGCAGATCTTGATTGAAGCTGAACCTTCCACTGCCACTCCTTCCTGGCCTGTGACTAGATCTGTTGCTAAGAGAAGAACCAAGCCTGTGGAGCCTTCAACAAGTCCACCAAGGGAGCCTTGTCCCACCCCTCCTACAGAAGGAGATGATCAACACTCAGTGTCGGAAGATAGCGAAGATGATATTGAATACTATCCTCTTATGAACTGAGTCAATTGTTTGGGGCAATCCCTTGTTAACTCGGGAACTGAAATTGGCCCGTCTGTACTGATTGAGCCCTCTACTTTGTCCCCGGAGGCAATGCCTCCAGAAGATGAATGGGGTAGCAGACAAGCTCAAGGGGCTGAGTCCTTAGGCCTGGCTGAATTATCTGACTTTTCAGAAGAAGAGAGTGGGACGGGGGAACAAGCCAGGGATATGCTGGAATCAGATGAATATTTTGAATGCCCTGATGGTTCCCCTCTAGTACCTAAACCGCCCCCAGATGAGCCTAGTGGAGTGGGTTCAGGGATAGAAAGTCAAGCCCCTAATAGTATGATGAGCACTGAACCTGTTCCCCTTGAGGAGATTCCCGTTGCTAATGTCACTGATACTGAAGTGGAGTCAGGGCCTGGTTTAGGATCCCCCAAGACCCCTAGACGATCCGGCTGACAAATACGGCCAGTAATAAAGTTGAGCTATGAATCGCTTGGCCAGCCGGTGGACCTGCTCTTAAATGTGGTTCACAAGGGGGTATATGTGTCCCCACGTTCCCTGCCTAAGTTAGCCTGGGGGGATAACTCCAGATTGTTAGTATTGCCCTTTGAGTGTGGTGCTCCTGTTTCAGGTGACTCACCAGTGATTAGAAAGGAGGGGTTCCCCCAGTCCCGGTGCCATAAGCAGGAATTAGTAACCTGATTTGAAAAAAAAAAAGGGAACCAGGGTTATGTGTACAATGTGTATGAACCATAATATATTGTAAATGTAATATTTCTGTATGTAATTCAAAATGTGATATAGTGTTAATTGGGATGTTCGCCTAAATGGCCTCGGGGTAGTTGCTTGACGCGGACGCCAAGCTTTTCCAGGCCAAGGAGGGTGTAACCCCCTTGCAAATGGGGTTCTTAAGCTTCCCGGAGCTTGGATAAATGCTCCGTGCCTGGAGTTAGAGTTCGCTCAGCTGCTTAAATGGGGAGCCCAGGAGCGCTTTTAAAAAGGCCTCCAGATACTGTCTCTTTAAGGGCTGCTTTGGTTTGCAGTCATGATTGATCAGGAGGGGTTTGAGTGTTGCTATGCTCGAATCCCGGCCGGGCTGCAGAGTAAACGCTCCCTTTCTGCCATCGCTAGTGGTGCTAAGGGAGCTCTGAAAGAGGATGTGAATGTTTGCTTAAAATATCGTAAAATAATAATGGCAGTGTAGTTGTTCTAACCTGCTTTCTCTTGCAGTTTCGATTGCCTCCTCCATTTTGGTCCAGAACTATTGAATTGGACCAATCAGTACCTTGGGATCCCCCAGAGTCGGTTGACCAATAGGGGAACTGTTTGTATTTGAGAGAGGTATTATGGGCTATGGCGCTTTTTCGCACCACTGAGAGCTGAAGGAAGTGACTGGCAGGTTCAGCCAGCCAATCGAATTGGGTAGCGCCCAAACTGAGAAGAGTGTCCCAGGCTGCCAGGGGCAGATGCGTTGTGGCTGAGGTGAGGAGAGGAGCTGTGTGCTTCTGCGCTGTGGAAGTGTTCACGCGGGAAGCGCGTGAAGGCCTGAAGTGGCCGTTTTTGCCCGTGAGAGGAATCGGATTAAACCCGCCAGCATGTGGTCAGAGGAGGCTGTGTCCTGCACAGCTACCCACCAGGCTCGACCTGTTTGGAGAACTGGAGAATCTCGAAACTCGCCGGTCCGCTGGAGGAGGAATAAAGCTGCCATTTGCAGTGCTTCAGTGACTGTGAAATCTGGAGAGCCTAGCAGCAGCTGCCTGGTGTGGTACCCCTGCTATTGCTGTTGGAGCTGCCATATAATGTGTGAGGAGGCTTGTGGAGTTCAGGCTCAGCCCTGCTGGTGTTGAAGGACTCTGTCTGATCTGAGGTTGTGAGTACTGAATCAGGGTAGCTCCCTGTTAAATGTGCGACAGAGGTTCCAAATGGCATTGCTGATACTGCTGACTGTATTAAACTTTTCTTTCTTCTCTTGTGTGAAGGGCCCCTACCAGCTGCCACATTTTGACTAGCTGCTATGGCTTGGGTACCAGGGACAGTAAACCGAGGGTTAGGCCTGTGCACAGAGCCCTAGGTATATAGAAATAGTGTAAGCCAATCAACCTGATTTTCCCCCTTTCCCTTGTTATCTGCCCTTTTAATAAATCAGATTGCTGTGTTATAACTACACCCTGGCTGGTTTGTACTCTTCTGATGAGTTGCTGTATGGTGACTGTAATATAACTGTACCTTACTTTACAGGGGGTCCCTGGAGTGAGTTGGAATATATTATCCGTGGGGTAAGTGTACTGGTGGAAAGAATTGTTGGCACCCAGTGTGAGTCACTAGTGGGACGGAAAGGGGGTTGCAGTAGCCCAGAGGGCTGTAACCGAGGTAGTCTTAAGTGTACTAACCCCGACCTCTGGGTGGAGGCACCCGACAACGGATCTGGGCCCCTCACCCTGCCTCCGTGGGGGCAGACTGGGTAGTAGCCCTAAGGGTAGCGCCCCCTGGGGATTACAATTATAAAAGCAGTAATAAAAAATGAAGCCACCTGTTTGGTTAACCTGCCTTTCTATGTGTGCAGTTATGCCACCATAATTGGATGCTTTAGGACTGGGACTCGCTAGTAGCCACATTTATTTATTTATTTGCTTTTGGTAACCGGGTATGTGCACTAGACAGAACTACCTATTTTCAAGCATGGCCCGGGAGAGTACAAATCAAGGAACAGGTAAAAAACAAATACATATACAGTGTGTACATATACAATAGGAGATTCCAAACAATTATACAGAGGTACCAGTTACATAGTACATAGAAGTGGTGCATATCACACAGTATAATAGGAACAAAACAGGCAAAAAGGCACAATTTACGATTACTAATGTGCAAAACATGACAGTGCTGTTGGTAAGTCAGCAAGGAGACAATTTCCAGGCAGAGACAGGGAACAAAGTGCGTAGCTGCAGCTGAGAAAGAGGGGGGATGGGAGGAATAGAGAGGCCACAGGGAAATTTAAGTGCAGGACAATGGTAGATTTGCATGACTCGTGAAGCTAGGGACATTTGCAAATGTCAAGGGAGGCGAGGTAATTGGAGAGGCCTTTCTTGAAAGTGGGGTGGGATTTGGAGTGCCTAAGATCAAGTGGGAGAGAGTTTCAAAATTTGGGAGCAGAGAAGGAGAAGGCAAGGTCACCCATCCTGGTAGAGAATTTTGGGACAGATAACAGAGCTAAAGACATGGAACGGAGGGAACGAGGGCAGTCCATGGGGGTGAGCATAGCAGCGAGTGTGCAGGGGATAGAAGAATGAATAATGTTGTCAGTCAGACAACCTAATGAATAAGCCCGACGCGAGGAAAGAGACAACCAGTGGAGGTCGGAGTAGAGAGTACAGTGGTGCTTAAGACAAGGAGCAGATAGTGCAAATCTACAGACATTGTTGTAGGCAATGTCCCACATTAGCAAGATGCTTGCCTGTGCCATAGCGAAGACAGGCAGAGCATAGCAGAGTCCAGGGAGGAGAAGGCCTTGGGCAACAGACATCCTGGTGGCAGGGGTCAGAAACTTACGGACTCGGTAAGCCAGTCCAGTCTTGGCATTGACTGATTTGCAGACAGCTTTGACATGCCGAGAGAAGTTAAGAGATGTATCCAGCATGACCCCTAGGTATTTGAAGGACTGAGCTACTTCCACAAGGGAGCCATCAAGACAAGAAACCTGGAGAGACGGAGTTGAAGCAACAGATTTCCTTTGTGACCCAAAGAGCATAGCCTGGGTCTTGGCAGCATTTAGCACCAGGCGGTGGGACATAAGCCAAGTTTGGATACGATGAAGATCAGAGGAGAGGTGGGAGCTAATTTCATAAATAGAGCTGGAGGAGACATAGAGAACCAAGTCATCGGCATAGAGTAAGGAGAGACTGTGGGAGGGCACAGAAGGTAGGTTGTTGACAAACAAAGAAACGAGCAGGGGCCCAAGTATGGAACCTTGTGGGAAGCCTGAACAAAGCAGGGCAGGGGCAGAGAGAACTTTATGACAGGAGACAGACTGGGAGCGGCTCCACAGATAGCTGGCAAACTAGGCAAGTGTGTATTGGGAGGCGCCAATAGAGCCTAGTTGATGCAGTAGCAGGTTGTGATTAACCAAGTCAAACGCCTTTGACATGTCAATGAAAACAGCCCCAGTAAGCTGGCCTTGGTCTATAGCAGATTTGATGTCACTGGTGCATTGTACTAGGGCCGTTGTGGTGCTGTGGTTTGGCATAAAACCATGCTGAGCAGGAGATTGCAGCTTAAATTTGGCAATTGCAGGTTAAAGTTGGCAATGAAGTTAGACTCAAACCAATTCTCCTACACGCAAGAAGTAACCTATCATCACAAATATTGCAGGCACATCTACTCACTAAAAACCTTCAACAAGGAGCCGGCCCATCGGCGCAATAGTTGGATTTCCGCTCATGGCGCCAGTGACCTGGGTTTGGGAATGAGCCCGGGGTGCTGGAGGGTCAGCCAGGGGGCAGGAGGTTTGAGCATCCCAGGGACAGCTCATCTTCTCCAGGGAGGGAGGGGGACAGCATCTTGGTGCTTGACTGGCCACAGGTGGAGGTCTGGGGCATAGCAAGCACTGAGGCAGGAGTAGTGGGGAGGATGTTGCGGACATTGGCGCAATGCGCCCTGATGTCGGGGCAATCGTGATGCCCAACAGAAAAGGGAAAATCTCTCTCCAGGCTCTGGGTAGATGGAGCCCTGGAGCAGACCTCTTCTGGCTCCACACCTGCCTGGCTGGTCCTGGATCCTAACTAGACAAGAAGTGTTCGTGGTGTAGAAGCCCCACCTTGTCCCCGCCTGGGGGGTAGAACTGCTGCTCTATGGGGGATGCCGGGATGGCTCAGGTAGGTGGCTGAAGTGGAAGCAGACTCCACTGGGGCTCCCGAAGGTGCGGGGCCTGGGGAGACGGGGGGAGGGAAAAAGTATAATTGAGGAAAAAACTTCAACAAGGCCCTAAACATCAAACACCCTTAAAATTAAGCAAATTAAAGCAGCAGTGCAATGAAAAATGATTTTCGAAAATAATCCAGTTTCAGGTACAGTTAATAAAAATATTAGCATATCTGTCAAATGTACTTGTCTAGGCACCTCTGATGCTGCACATCATAGTTAGTGGTTCCTCGAGTGGTGAGACCTCTGATATGATTATTGATGGTGCTAGCTGCAACAACTCGCTAACCATTGCAAATGCATTTAACCTGTATTTCTCTGACCTGTCGGCTTTCACCTCGTCATTCCCTCCCCCGGTGGAGATGATAACGGTGAACAGGTCCCAGCCCCTCCACCACCCTGCCTTCCCTTTCATTTTAAGGCTGTGATGGTGCAAGAGGTGCAGAGATTGCTCTCAGGCTTCTCCCCCTTCTCGAGTGCTGGCCATGATGGGTTGGAACCAAAGCTCCTCAGTCTTAGTGCTTATAGTATTGCCCCCCTGGTGGCCCATATTTTCAATCTGTCCCTGTCATCTGGTGTTATACCGGACATATGGAAGGTCGCCAGGGTGGTCCCTATCCTTAAACAGGGGAACCCTAAACTGATTGAAAACTACTGTCCGATATCCATTTTGTCAGCGGTTAGCAAACTTCTTGAGAAAGTTGTGGCAGGGCAACTCTCTGAGTACTTGCAGTCACATGACCTATTGTCACCTGTGCAGCATGGCTTTAGGAAAGGGCACAGCACATCCTCTACCCTTGTCACTGTCTCATCCTGGATCAGGGCAGATATGGACCAGGGCAAACTCTCTGGGGCTATCTTTATAGATCTCTCCAAGGCCTTTGATCTTGTTGATCATGCCATGCTCTACGCTCACCTTAGGTCCTATGGTCTATCACCTGGTGTGCTCCATTGGTTCTCCAACTATCTACACGGCAGAAAGCAGCTTGTCAAATATGGCAAGGAGCTCTCGGGCTCTATTGCTCTTCTCCATTTTTGTAAACAGTCTCCCCGCCATCTCTATCCACTGTCAGCCAATCCTCTATGCGGATGAGGACTTAGGGAACATTCAGTCCTGGATCTCATCCCACAAGTTGGTTCTTAATCTTAAAAAAACCCAGGCCATGCTCTTTGGGTCCCAGAACAAGATTAAGGCCTCTCCTGCCCTGTTATGTGTTACTAGTACCGACGGTGTTCCGATCCCTGTTACTGATAACTTTAAATACCTTGGGGTGACACTGGACCCACAGCTTTACCTTGGCCGCCATATTCAGAATGTATGTAAGACTGTCAACTGCAAACTGGGTCTGGCATACAGAGCTAAGAGCAACCTTACTCCTGCTGCCCGTCTTGCATTTGCCAGAGGTGTGCTCCTCCCTTCGCTCTGCTACGGGCTCCTTTAGTTGGCCCGCTCCTCCAAAGTTCACCTCTCTAGGTGGTCTACTGCCTACAACAATGTCTGCTGCTTTGCTCTGGCTGCCCCTCGTCTCACCCATCATTGTGACCTTTATAGAAAGCTGAACTGGCTCTCCCCCTCAAATCACATAGACTTTGTCCTAGGGTGCTTCATGGGAAAGGTCCTTGGCACTGGCACCCCTCTGGGGCTGGTGAAATTCCTTGTCCTGGCTGCCTCCTCATCCTATTCCCTCAGGTCTCAGGGGCCCACCATCCTTAAGATACCTGCTACCCGGACTCTAATGGGGCGTAGAGATTTTGCTGCGTGTGCTCCCAGACTGTGGAAAGCATTCCCTGCCCAGGTTCGCTCCTCCCACTCACAGGTGTGCCTTTGATCCTCCCTGTGGAACCACCTCAAACTCTCTTTGGCCTGTGGTTGCCCCAAACCCCCATGATCTATCCTGACCCCTCACAGCACTCCTCTCTCCTGGATGTGTTCTGGACAAAAGACTCGACTTCCTGGGGCCTTTAAGTTGTAAAAAGTGTTGTATCTGCTGCATCTCAACTTGTACCTTTTGTACTGCTCTTAGTTGCTACATGTGTTATTCTGTTGTATACATACTGTACAAAACTATGCCTTACATGACCTGTAAGCTGTTTTAATCTGTATCATGTTGTCCTATGTATTTAAATCTGTAATTCCTGTACTCTCCCGGGTCGTACCTGAAAATAGGCAATTGTCTTGTCTAGTGTACTCACCTGGTCAACAAAAGCTGAATAAATAAAATAAATAAGCCTTTTTTTATTTTTTTCAACCCTAACCCTTGCCAGGTCTACAGTGCTATTTCTGTGTAAAATATGGCAGCCATCTTTTTTCTTGAGAAAAAAAAACACATTAAAACATTTATAAAATACTCAAATTTTGATGGAATTAGAAAATTGTACCTCCAAATAAAACTGGAAGATGGCTGGAATGTTTTGTCGTGAAAAAAAGACAATCACATTTTATGCCAAATTTCATTGCACTGCTGCTTGAATTAAATGTTTTCTAACTACTGTATTTCCTTTGCTGACCATGATAAATTGTCATCTTCCCTTACTGGCTTACAAGGGAAATCTCTACTGCTTACCCTGTCCTAGACAGAACTGAGGCCCTGGATTGACAATAGGGTGTGTGTGTGTGGTATGTTAAAAATGCCACCAGGACCTCTCTTACAGCCGGCCCGGTGGCGCTGAGGGTTGAGGCGCTGGACGCCACACCTCATGCCATGCTGGTGACCCGGTTCGGGAACGAGCTGAGGTTACGGGAGGGGGAAGAGATTGAGCATCCGAGGACTGCTCTCTCTCTCCCTGGGGAGGGCGGATGCGACCTCTCAAGAGAGCGACCTCTGGCGGCCAGAGGTAGCCGGCAGCATTGTGGCATATGCCTGGGGGTGGAGTCGTGGCAGTGCATTGCCATGACAGCCGGGCTCCACAGGGGACTTGCAACTAAGGAAATGCCTCCCTCCTCCCACTGATAGGCGAAGGCGCCTCCCACCCCAGGATCACACTCCCAGAAGTCTGGCACAGCTGTATCCTTAGCCAGGCTCCTCCCAACCCGGTCTCAACCCAATAA
Source organism: Neoceratodus forsteri (assembly GCA_016271365.2). NCBI lineage: Eukaryota > Metazoa > Chordata > Ceratodontiformes > Ceratodontidae > Neoceratodus > Neoceratodus forsteri. Next base: position 1,652,393,337 of record CM028131.1, on the reverse strand, counting down.
GAAAGAGCGCCCTAGGCGGGGGCGGCCCTTCCCTTGAGGGTAGACCCGTGGGATGCCCGGTGTCGGGGGGAGAGGAGACCAGTCAATGCCACGCAGGGAGGTAGAATCCAGGATGGGTGGTCGCTGGAGAGAGTTCGGTGGGACTCAGGTAGGGAAGGGGAAAAAATAGAATTAAAAAAAAAAAAAAAAGACCTCTCTTACAGTTGAAAGAGTGGTCTTATGGACATTCTTAGGGTATGAGAACCATGAACCAAAGATGAGCGGTTCCAGTACGCTAAGGATTTGAGACCACTCGTACAACCATAAGAGTGGTCTCAGCAGCAGTATTAATATATTATTGATCTAGACTGATCAACGATATATTAAAAGTGTAAAGATTATTGGTGAGGGTAAATTCGGTAGGGGAATTAAAAAAATGCATGGGATTTGCATAGGGGTACCCTAGCCATAGGTAGGAGAACAAATCCAGAGATCAAGTAGGGTCTTTGCAGCAGGTAGAGAAAATGGGCAGACTAGGCGGGCCTGGCGGTCTTTATCTGCTGTCAAATTCTGTGTATTTACAGTATGTATTTAAAAAAAACCTTGCTCAAATGTGCCCGTTTTCAGGACAGCTGCATGCGAGACACTCTTCACAGAATAAGGGTGTCTCACAGGCAGAGGAAAAGAGCGCGTCAGTTGGCCAGGAGCGTTCCCTAGACATATAATGGGAAGTTAACATTCTACAAGTGGAACTGTGCAGAATTATGAATTCCAGGACACCTATCGTGCCTATGTATGTACTGTTTACGCTGTATTATACTGCCTATTGCACTCTGCACCTTGTCGAGTTATGCTACTCCAAATATGTACCCTGTTTATATATCCTTTACCTTGATATGTTTTGTTCTACCTTGGTCACTCCGGAATTTTCGCTGTTTTGCAACTCTGACTATTGTGTAACCCATTACCCCCTCCCCCGGGTCGCACCTGGAAACGAGCCTCGGCTCAGTGTGCCTTTCCCAGTTGCCAAATTTTAAATAAATAAATACTCCATGACAAACATTCTGTGTGCGGAATATGGGGAAGGACTGAGAAAAATGAAACTAGGTGAGAAAGGGAATCAGTAATAGGGAGGCAGTATAGCACAGTGGTTAAGAACACTGAGCTGCAAACCTGGAGACTTGGGTTTGAATCCCACAGTCACCATTTGCATATTGTGTGACTGTGAGCAAGTCAGTTAATTTCCCTGTGTTCCCAGGATGCATCTGGAAACGAACCTTAGCTTAGTGTGCCTTTCCTGGCTACAAATTGTAAAAATAAAATACAGTAATAGAAACAACGAGAGGAAAGGTGGTAAAATAGTTAAATGGACAGAGGCAGACCCAGAATGCTTACAAAAAGTGTGGTGAAGGGCATAACAGCACATGCATTGGAACGTGGTATGACTTGAACCCTTTTAACAGGAATGTGTACGATTCCCTATAAGATTATTTCAACAAGTACTATAGTCATTCAAAAATTGCTTGCAAGGACACAGTTATCAAATAACTTTAGTAAAACACTGAAAAATACTTTTTAAAACAGGATGTGGAGGCATCCATTTTGTGGACAGAAATGGATTTGCAATGATGTCACTGCCTCACCAGTCTTAACAGTGTGCATTGCAGTAGGTGAGAACAGTTGGGCTGTGCTGACTGGTGTCCTATTACACTGTGGAGAAAACCCTTCATTTTATATTTGGCATGGCGTAACAAAGAGTCCAGGGCTTTCCCTCGAAATTTGATGTGATCCTGGTCTGTAGCATCAGTTTTGTTTTAGCGTGCTTCACTGCACGCTGCTGGTGAGGCAGTGACATCATTACATCTCCTTTTCCGTTCATAAAATGGATGCCTCCACATCACAGTTTTAGAAGTATTTTTCTGTCGTACTGAAGACATCAGCTAAGTGTAACCCAGCATATTACATACTGGATCTGTATGCTAACTTCTGCAGTAAACATATGGGGAATGGCATGCATTCCCTTTAAGGAGAAAGCTACAGTCCCCACTCCAGCAACCTCTTAGGAATTGTTTTGAACACTTAGCCTTTCTGTTAAAAATACCCCATTTTTTTGGCTCCCCAACCTTTCAGCTTTTGGAGTTCTGGGTGTGCAGATGTGGGCAGATTCTCAGAGGCACATTGGAAATGCATCTTATAATCAAATTGATTGTTATACTCTCCCGGGTCGTGCCTGAAAATAGTCATTTCATGGCTAGTGCACCTACCTGGTTACCAAAAACTAAATAAATAAAAAATAGCTAGTTAACGGGAATGAAAAGGTTTCCATGCAGTCATCCAAGAGGCTTGCACTGTACTTAATTTAGTTATCCTGGTATCCGTGGGGGGGGGGGGAGACTTTGCCAGCAGTGAGGGTATAGTGTACACTGCTAGGTGATGTATTTGAAAAACAGTCTTTTTCTGGTGAGTGGACTGGGTGTCACCATTGGCTGCTGCAGGCTCAATTAGAAAGCACAGTCAGACAACTTACCAGGCTGTGAAAATGAAATAATTACAAGAATTAGATTTAAGTGCAGGAGCTGCTGCTGCATCAGTTAATTAGCAGACTTTGGAAATTTGTAATTTGCTATGGCAACAAAGCTCCATACCAATCATGGTGTGAGGAAACCGCACGTTGCAGAATGCCGTTTGCTAGAACATTGGAACACTTGAAGGTACTTGTAATAGCACATCAGGGGTAACTGTGGCTAAAGAACTTGTCTCCCAGCTAATAGCCTCGGCTCAGGACAAGAACTCCCTGTAAATAATTGTTCAGACCTGCATTAAACAGGTTTGAACAAGTATTTATAGGGAATAGTTGTCTAAACCTGGATTAGAAAGTTTTGGATTTTAAACAGGAGATTCCATTGTATTGTTAGTTGTCCTTGAGGGTACTGGTCTTAAAAGAGTTTCTCCCCATTTTGTACTCACAGCAAAGCTCATTTGATAACAAGACGTGATGGAATATTTAGACAGCTCAAAGTCATGGAAGGCGAGCTTCAGCCTGTGGCCCAAAGAATTTGGCATCTACATGTACCAACCCAATGAATGAATGAATGAATGAATAAATCTGTAAAAAATAAATAAAAAGCTGAACAGACCTTTGGAGAACACTAAGTAATAGGCAAAGTTCCCTCTGGAGAACCACTGTGGATTTATAATCCTCTTAAAATTCAGTGTGTTAAAATCCTGTAACGAAATGGGTTGGAAATTGAAGCAATCTGGTCTTCAGGTTTCCAAATCATCCACACGGTACAATTACCCTGCCTGTTTCTTGACTGTATAAGGCACCCAGAGCCTCTGGGATTGGGCGCCATAGAAATAAACCTTACTTACTTACTGGTTATAATGCAGGATGTATCAGTCACGGCACACACATACCTCAAATGACAGGAGTCCAGTCCAAATATAGAAAAGAAATCTCCCTCTTTATTCACAGATAGCACACAGCAATGAGGAGCAGAAAATGCTATGACGTTTCACCTTGACTGGCTTTCTCAAAGATAGTGCCTCCTTATATCTAACCCCTTATATAGCAAATGCTCAGTGACTTCATATTTTAATGAGTTAAAGTGATACACACATAATTTCCTATATTAAACATAGACACCCATTGAAAGTGATTAAACCCTGGACCACCATAGATATAGGATATCATGTTATTTATACTTAAGCCCACGATCGGGCTGACAGCAGTCCACTGGACCACCAGGGATATAGGATATCATATTATTTATACTTAAGCCCGTGATCGGGCTGACAGCGGTCCACCGGACCACCAGGGATATTGGACGTGATTATTTGAACAGATGCCCATGATCGAGCATTGGGAGGGGGTGCTGCCACAGAGGTTCAGCCGGAGCTCGGGTGGCCACCCACAGAGTGGCAACTGCCATGTTGCGCCCATGCAATGCAGCTCACCTGTGGGTGGCCAGCCGATATTCTTTTTTGGGATCAACTTTTGCGCGGCGCAATAGGGTTAGCATGATGGACTCAGCACATCCCGGCTGAATATCGGGATGTGCAGAGTATGCATGGGCACTTCAAGGCCGATACATAACTGATGCACTCGTGCATCGGGATTTGTGCCAGGCACCCCGCTTGAATATCGTGTCAAGCAAGATTGAGGGCTGCGTATACAACACTGTTGCACCATGCGCAACCCTTGAATATCTGGGCCTTAATGTACGCACACCTCTAGTCACATATGGTCATCATCACATGCTAACTGTTTCACTGTCCACCACTCACAGGTACAATTTCATGTCCTCTCATTTCCTTGGGACCACTCTTTTTCCTCTTTTCACCTGTTCTCACTTTTCCAGGCTCAGTTTTAAGGACTTGAGAATAAGCAACACACAGCCACCGCAGGGTTTAGTGGTGCTGGCATAGAATTAGACTGCTTAGAACTGCAGCCCTCTAACATACTGGCATATGTGATTCTTTTCAGTAACAGAGGACTACATGCCCCCTCTCCCTACACCGTAATGTCGGGTGCAACTGATGTTCTAGTCTTGTAACATTCAGGCTGCGCCAAATAAATTTCTGTGAGAGTCAGATGATTTAAGGGTTAACCATACCAGGGATTTTAATAATAAAAACACCGCCTGACCAGGGTAGTTCAAGGTTCCGACTTTTTTTTAATTTTTCTAATTCTGAGCTACAAGGGGACAATGTTATGTATTTACTGTTTGCATTTCTGGACCACCTGGAGGAGACACGAGGAACAATATCCAAACAAAAATTAAAAATCAAACAAGTTGCTGGCTCCGTGGTGCCAGGCGAAAGGATTCCCCAGCATGTTGGTGACCCGAGTTCGCTCCCAAGCCTGGGATGACAGGAGTGGAGGCCGGCAGGGAGGGCCAAGAATGCACTGCCCTTTGGCGGTTCCTGGTGGTCAGTTTTGACATTGCACTTTGCGGCGTGGGTAACCACACGTCGCATGCACGATCACGCCAGGACACCATGGCATGTGTTACATGGGGTGGGGAAACCAGAACAAGGAAAATGGCCACCCAGATGATAGCGACCCACCCTCCTGTCACCGCAAAGCCTGGGATCACCCCGTGCTGCACCCTCACTGCCCCCTGCAAGGACTGAAGGAAAGCCCAGTAGGCACTGGAGAAGTCTGCCCCCCAGTGCCCTCCATGGGAGGGGGGCCCCCAGTGAAGGATACACTGGGTCAGCCAGGAGGTGGCATGATGAGGGGTAGCGGACGGCGGTTGGGAGGAGCGGTGTGGTGGGGCTTGGTCGCCCAAAGGAGTGGGTGACTGGGCTGGAGAAGGGGGCATAAACAAACAATACAAAAAAAAAAATCAAACAAGTTGTTAGTTTATTAACAAAATTATCTAATCTAATAAAAAAATAGTAGATATATACTGAATAAACATATTTACACTTTCCTGAAAAGACAGTGTCATGGTCGGGAACTTGTACTTTCAGTGCTGCCCTATGATAAAAAATATGATGTATAGTTTAGCTAAAAAACATTAAGAAAAACACATATACCTCCTCCCTCCTGATAAGCAATGATTATAAGCAGAGGCCAAAGGAATCCCACAGTCAAGCTGCTGTATGACCAGCCTGCCCCTACACACTAAGCTTAGAACATCATAAGTTAGAGTCCAGCATCTAAAAAGTTAGGAACTGTTGAGGCCATCTCAGTCAGGTTTATGACTTAGGATTCTCAGCTGGCTTCATGCTTCAGAGTTTCTAAGTACGTCAACTCCTGTGTTCAGGGAGGCAGAGTTTGCAGCCAGCAAGGACAGACATAACTTAGTGGCGCTCCATTTCAGTGCTTGTTCTCTTACAATTTGTTAAACCTTTATTTAGTGTTTAATTTGATTTTACTTCAGTGAAAACTGAAGCTTAGAAGAAGCGCAATCGAACAGTACCTTACTTGCGTATTTGTGAGATGTGGAGGCCCCACCAGATGACCGCTCAATCCAGTGGTAAGAACTCAGCTCAGCAGCTGCTGGAACAGGCAGGAAAAGGTAGTGCAGCATAAACTAGTGCTGGCTTGACAAAGGAGCCCACCACTTTAACCATGTTAAAGGCCATAAGAGACCTAGATCACAAGATGGAAGGTTTCAATACTTGGCTTACAAATGCGAAAACCAAGGTGGATATGATCCTCATAGATACAAAAGCGGAAAACAAGAGTGCTAACAAATATGCTACAATTGTGGCTATTGAGAAGCCGTAAGGAGTCAATTTAAAAATTACGTGACTGAATTTTTCAAAAAGATTTTAGAATTGGATGTCTCCGTTTGCATCTACAAAACATACCGGATTACACTCCCACGGTGGATAGTTGAATCTATCCAACCTCGGACTACACTAATGATCACCCATAGTCAACATATTCGTGATCTTATCCTGCAGGCGGCAAAAACAGTGGCTCATTGAATCTGGCATTTTCCCTGACCTGAGCTACTCCACATTGCAAAGCCTTTGGGTCTTTGATTACTCAGAATAGCTCATTCTCTCCAAATGCCTGTCAAATTGCAGCTCTCCCATGTGCTGGATGTGCTTTTTTTACAACTGTGTGCGGAGCCAACAGGAGTATTGCATATACAAAAGGAGTGATGTGATGTTTTCTGTCTGTGGAACTGACTGAAGGTGTAAATAGTCTCCTCCGCCTTACCCTCCTCCAAGCAATGTTTTCCGCCCTCAAATAAATACCCTTTCATGTTAGTCAATGGTTCCAGGGTACTATTTTATTTCTTAAATGGGTGGTACAAGAACTGGAACCTGAGTAGTGGGAAGCAGCATTAGTTGGTTTTTTTTTTTTTTGGAGTAAGATCCACCTCCGCCTCCACCCAAACTTTTTTCTGATTCATGTGGGAAGGGCATGAGATAGCGCTAGCATGCTGTAACATGACACACTAGTTTGGGACCTTATTAACCAACAGACATGCCTTGGCAGTGGAGAAAATAACAGAACAGAACAGAAGTAATTTAATGCCTTCAAACTGATTTAAAATCCTTTGGAACAAATGATTATCAGAGCCACCTGGGGCCCCAGAAGGAGACCTAGACACACATCTAGCTCTGTAAGAAAATGTTCATTTTTTTTTTTTTGTGTGGGGGCTGTGGGATTCAAACTCAGATCTAACTGCCCAGATCATCAGTGCTGTGAACTGCTATAATTAACGGACTCTAGCTGTTTTCTTACAGAAACCCCACTCAGTTAGATTTCAAGTATTTGCTAAATTGTAAATGTAGGTATCAGCATTCTGTTAGTAGTTAGTGCTGATTGTGGTCTGTGACAAGATCATTTTTTTTTTTTCAACAAATGAAGGGTATGGTAGGAAGCTGAAAACAGACTTTGGTGATAGAGTGTGTTTTTTCTTTTAAGCTGAGATGTATTAGAAAACTTTGAACAAGAAAACAATTGGTGATTTTAAAAGCTATTCTAATCAGAGCTGACAAAAAAAATCTTAACTATTTTTTATTTTATTATGGACACTAGAAATAGGATGTCACCATTCACTCCATTAAACCTGTTTTTCAGTTTTTTATAGCATCTTGCCAAGGTAATCTTCCCAGAATGTAATCTGTTACGGGGATTGTTTTAATCATGAAGCATTGCTGTTAGTAATGCATTTAGAAATACAATTTTTAATTGTCTTTACAGTTAAACATGCAGTTTCATGTCGGGGCACATTTTTTGGAGGGGTTCAAATTATTTTAAACATGGGTAGAGTACTTGGTAAATACACACTTTGATGATAAAGTGTATTTTTTCTTTCAAGTTTGAGAAGTATGTATTATATATAAGTGTAACCGTGTTGTAAATGGCTAAGTAGGCAGTGGTTTAAGGCTCTGAGCTACAAACCTGGAGACCTGGGTTTGACTCCCACAGCCCCCACTTGCATACTGTGTGACCCTGCGCAAATCACTTAAAGGAGTAGTCCACCCATAATGTGCAAAAAACATGTTATGTAGAGTGTTTTGATATGTATGTTAAGTCCTAGTGTGTCCTTTCCTCTGTCTGCTATTTGGAGTTTTTCCTAAATTGCCTGCTAGCTGTATGGTAGTTTTACGACCCCTGGGGACCTCCATAACAAATAGTTTTATTGGCTTTCTTTCTCCTACGATGCCCCCTGTCTCATGTGAGAGTGATCTAGCCATGGCCTTAGATTTAGCATGTGTACTGCTTTAAAATTAGTTTAGCAACAGCAGAGCCTTGTAACTGTTCTTATACAGGGAGCACAAATGTCAGTTAGTTTAGCAGATACCTGAAAGCTATCTAACTAGGGTTTCCGTAAGAAAACAGCTGCTAAATAGCTCTAATTCATTATTTGTGTTTTTGATGTTAAAACACTCCTGCTAGCTAGTCCTGATGCACAGAGAAAACAAAAATAGTGAATTAGAGCTATTTAGTAGCTGTTGTCTTACAGAAACCCCAGTTAGCTTGCTCAAAGGTTTGTAAATCTGATATTTTTTAAATAAATAAATACATGTGTATGTTTAAGCCCATGAAACACCCTTATGTAGTTAATGCATTCACAGTCGTAGTGGCTCTGCCAGATCTTGTTTTTTTTTCCCCAATGATCCAAAGGAGGCAGGTAAAAAACTCGAAGTCACTGGGCAGGATTTTGCATCGTGGCAAGAGTTCACAGACACGGATGAGGAGAAATGAGAAAAGAGAAACGTACAACTGATTAATGTTAAACATTTAGTATTGCTTGTCCCTATTGTACTTGTTCTTCTCTAACTACTAATTGCTGTGTAGTACGGTATGGGCTGCATGCCCATTGGCTCACACTGTGGACCAATGGGCTTACAGCCCTACCTAGGTGTCAGTCAGTGGGCAGCAGGCGGGTGGGATGCTGCCGCCCACCGCTGACGGGGGGAGGAGCGGGGTGGTGGGGCTCAGTGGGCAGGTGGGGAGGGGGGTACCGCTAGACCACCAGGGATACTGGACGTAATTCTTTTTTTATTACAAAAGCCTGCGATCGGGCTGACAGCGGTCCACTGGACCACCAGGGATATTGGAAATCATATTATTCATACTTAAGCCCGCAATCGGGCTGAAAGCGGTCCACTGGACCACCAGGGATATTGGAAATCATATTATTCGTACTTAAGCCTGTGATCGGGCTGACAGCGGTCCACTGGACCACCAGGGATGTTGGAAATCATATTATTCATACACAAGCCCGCAGTCGGGCTGACAGCGGTCCACTGGACCACCAGGGATATTGGAAATAATTTTATTTATACTGAAGCCTGCGATCGGGCTGTGGGGTACATTGCCGCGCTGGACAGGGGGCGTCGGTCCCAGACGGCTCCTGCCTGGCAGGGTACCAGGCGTAACTCACCAGGGATCGGCACACCTGCATGCAAATGGGGCCATAATGACATGCAAATGGCTCCATTTGCACCTTGCATACATTATGGCCCCATTTGCATGTGCACTTTTTGAATATCCCAGTTGCTGCACATAGCGCAATGGAATTTGCGCTAGCGCATCCCCCTGCTCCACTCTGGCCACTTGCGCTGGTGCAGTGCCACTGCGCCATGCACACTGCGGGTGGACAGGGTGCAATATTCAATGACGCTCTGCCGTGGCGGAACTCCGTTGAATATCGCCCAGTCAACAACCCACGCAGCCAAGTTGCGCTGCGCCCAGGCTTGCACCACAGCCTGGCGCAGTTTGGATATCTGGGCCTAAGTGTATAGATGAGATTATGAGAAAGTGTAGCAGTAAAAGTGAGAGGATGTTAATGGTAGAGGTGCAGTCGCAGCATGCTTCTCTGTAGTATATGAGGTTTTGATTCTTTTTTTGGAACCCCGGTGGTGGTTATGAAAGTTTTTTTTTTATTCTGTCACTAATATTTTTTTTTTTTAGGGCTGGCATGCCAGCTCTAGTGGAATCGTACCAGCTCTGACTTGTTGTGCAACGCAGGCTATTCTAATGAAGATCAGTGGGTGTATGGCTAGCAATGGAAACTGGTTCTCTCAAAAGGAGTGGTATGCTTTCTATTGCATCAGGTTACGACTTGTACTCTGTGTACTTTTCTACCATGGGAGGAGAATGCTAGGAAGTCTGTTGGTAGAATCTGCTGAAGGGACTTCTTAGCCGTAGGTGTTCAAGTCCATCTTGTTAAAGGCTTCAGTACATATGAACAAATGCTGCATTTGAAGACGTATGCAGAAACCAGGTTGGATAATTGGTCTCTCCATGCATCTATTTCAGATCCTGCATACTGCTCTTCTCTCAAACTGATTCTCCTGTATGCGTAAGTGTGCTAAATGCCTGCATTTCTGTGGGACTATGCCCTACCTACTGACCCTACAGGTTTCACAAGTGAACATGTTAGTGGCTATATTTTGTGCCAATTAACATTTGTCTGAGTGACATTATTGCAGTGGAGACTCTTCCCCTGGTGACTTGTCAGGAATTTATTTATAGTAGATTTCGACGGCAGTGATGTTGAGAGCCTGTTTACACCCCGACTTTGTGCCGCTACCAACTGCAGCTGCATACAGGGCCCAAATTATTTTTCTTGAGTTGAACTCTAGCAAACATCAGTAGAACAGGTGAAAATCCACCAAGTTGGGGTGTGTGCAGATTTTTTTCAAAACCGTTTTCTAGCAGGAGCTCTGCCCTTTTTGCACAGAAACAAAACAAAGAAGGCAATAAAGCACAATACCTTTTAAACCAATGCTTCAAGCCAAAATTAGGATTTGTGTTCTTCCCCATACCTTTCAGCCTCTCAGAACTAAAATGCATAGCACTGGCTTTAAAATATGGAGCAAATGGCCAAAATGAATAGCTCATTTTTAGTCAAAAGTATAATAGACCATTCAAATATTGCACTAGATGACGTGCAAAGGGCTGTTCCAGGGGCCGAAACCGAGTTTTACACCTACTAGCCAGCAGGGCCAGTGACTGGGAAAATTCACTGGCCCCACAGACTTTTCTGCTAACCCAGCTGATATACAGTACTTATTGAAATGTTACCTTCTCCAATAAAATCAAGCAGGGCTAGTTAAAGGAAGAGTTTCTAGCTTGATACAGAATCTGACAGCATTTAGCTAATGGGCCAGTGGCAGTTTTGATCCCAGCTGTGTGCTTGTGCAACTGTGCGAACAAGACAACATGAGGTCTGTTGGAAATTTTGTGCTAAAGCTCTGTGCAGTGCTAACCGGTTTCCAATATACCTCTTGTGAGCACTGTGCAAAGCAAAGCTCTAGCCCTTGTGTGAGTGCAAACCACAGGTGTGACCACTTGTGCTAAGCGCCACTCCACCCTGTGCAAGCTGGGCCGTTTTCAAGGCACAAACCTCTTATCGCTGAAGCTCTGAAATGCAATATTTCTACATAAAATGCTAATCACCATACTCAACGTGCAAGACCCAAGCACCTCCTGATCATATCCTTAGTATATTGTTACCTGTCAGTTTACGCGTCTTTAGTGCAGTCCAGTTCCGCATGCAAGAAGGGTAAGGCATGAGGGGAGAGCACACCTGTTCCACATTAAAATCAGTGTGTTGCCATGTTTAGGGAGATGATTGTGGAAGGTTGAAGTATTCCTTCAAGGTCTCCTAAGCAACTATGACTCTATATCGAGATCCACTGTTGGCGCAGGGTACAAATCAAAGCACTCCACCCTCCATCAACGGTACTGCCATGAGCACCAGTCAATACTAGTGTGTGTCCATTCCCTTGGACCACTACTGCTACATTAAAAGGCATTTACAGAGTGCTGGTACAGTGATTCCTATGGTTTGGACCATTTGTATGCTGTAAACATGCTTTTCTTGAGTGTTAGCTAGCACTGCGCAAACAGCCAGCTAGTGCAGCCACCAAGCTTCCAGTATATATTCCAGTTCCCAACCTCATGGAAAACGGCAGTGATAACACCAATGTTGAAATGTGGTGACAGCTCCCCACCAGAGAACTACCAGCCCATCTCGATTCTCCCCAACTCTCTAAAGCCCTTGAAAAGATCATGGCCAATCAGCTCACTGACTACCTACTTGCACACAACCTCTTGTGTAGGGAGCAGCATGGTTTCAGAGCTGGCCATAGCGCTATGACCGCCCTTACAGAATTCGCTAACTCCCTGAACTCCACGCCTGACAAGTGGCACCTCACAGGGGCCGTGTTTTTAGACCTCTCAAAGGCCTTTGACATAGTTTCTCACCCACTCCTTCTTAACACATTACAACATATTGGGGTCTCTCAGTGTCCACTCTCATGGTTTTCCAGCTATCTTTCATCTAGAACCCAATGTGTTAAACTTAATAATGCCATATCTACTATGCTGCCTGTGCACTCAGGAGTTCCCCAGGAATCTATCCTGGGTCCCCTGCTATTCAGTATCTACCTCAACGCCCTGCCTAAATCCTGCCCCAGCAACCTTCTCCTCTACGCGGATGACGCTGTTCTTTATGCTGCACATCCTGATCCTCTCTCTCTCCAGCATACCTTACAAAACTCCTTCTCTCAGATTGAACACTGATTTGCTGAACACAGATTGGTGGTCAACATTAAAAAAACTAAGACAATGCTTATGCTCACCGCCAAAACAGATCAAAGGATTTCCCCCTTGAAATACTCTTCTCCTCTCTCATCCCACTGGAACAGGTCCAAAAGTATAAGTATCTAGTTATTACATTTGACTCTTCCCTCTTGTTCCACGAACATATAAAAATCCTCACCTCCACCACAGCACCCGCATTGGTCTCCTTTACAGACATAAAGACTGCCTGCCACCTGAAGCACTTCACCTAGCCATTACCTCCTCAGTCTTATCGCTGGTGGACTATGGCCTCACAATCAATGCTGCTGCCAACCCTACGGTGCTTCATTAAATACAAGTAGTCATCAATAAGGCCTGCTGGCTCCTCTCTGGTGCCGACAGAAATACACATACCTGCACCCTATACACGCCCACCAGTATCCTCTCCCTTGAGGAAAGACTATTATACCAGACCTGTCTCTTCACCAAAAAAATCCACCTGGGTTTAACCCCAATAGGTGTCATGGCTTCTCTTCAGGAAGCCACCATCTCACTGTCCACACAGGCCGCCCCAAAACCTATCTGGAAGGTGCCTAGGGTCAGGACCACCCTGGCCCAGCGATCCTTCCTCCTTAAAGCTCCATCCTGGTGCAATGCCCTCCCACCGGCCATCACATCAATCACCAATCTAGGTCCTTTTAAAGCTGCCTTAAGGGCCCATATCCTCTCTGCTCCTCACATCAATGCCAGTGTAACGGTAATCTGTGGATCCTGCACCACACCGCTAGGCCACGCACCCGCCCTTGGCCTGGCAGTGGAGAGCCCTCACTATTTCTAGCCTACAGGCTCCTCAACTCCCTCGGTTACCATATAGTTGCACTGGACTATGAATGCATTGTATTATGTATAAGACAAGGCCTCTCTGAGGCAGCTTACTACCAACTCATATCATGCATTGCTTTACCTACCAATTGTATAGGTCTTAAACGCTCATTAGGTAAATATGTTGATAGCTCTGCCCTATTTTAGCTACCGAATGTATAGGCATTAACCCGTGCTCATTGTATTTATACTCTGTATGATTGCTCACCCACATTTATTCTGTGTATGTACCTTATGAATGTCTATGTTTTATTTTGACGGGGCGCCTTTGGAAACAAGTCTGTGACTCAAAGGGTTGTAATTCTGATTTCCTAAGTAAATAAATAAATATATCTTCATGCCATGTATGCAGAGCACCACCTTTCATTTGAATGTGCTGGAGCCCTGCCGTTTCTGTAAATACAGTGTGCCCCTGAGCAAGTCACTTGACCTCCCTGTGCTTCCAGGATGTACCTGGAAATGAGCTTTACCTCTGTGTGCCTTTCCAGGCAAAAAAATTAAAAAATGAGAGTTAAAAAAGGATGCACGATCTGCTTTGTGCCTTGCAAACTGAGTCTTTCAGTATGGCAGCTGGAGCGCAATGTGCATCTGCACTGAACAAAGCCCTGTTTGCATGGCACAAAGTCACTTTGCTCCTTGCAAAGTGTTTGAATATGGGCCCAAGATGGTTAAGAATAGGGGGCACCATATGTTTATTGTTAAAGTGATTTTTCTGAGTTTGAACAGATCCAGAAGCAAATGGTTTGATGCCTTTTATTGGACCAAAATAGATGTTGGTCCAATAAAAGGTATCAAACCATTTTCTTCTGGATCTATTCTTACAAGGACCTATACGGCAACTTATCTATTTCTGAGTTTGATGTACCAGTTGCATCATATGCTGGCAATAGTCCATTCCTGCCATTTTTACTTTTTATACGTGCAGCCTGTATTTAGCTGGAAGGGATCATAGTTTGGCCCTGACAAGGTGGCCAATCGATCCCATCCACTTCCCAATTCATCTACATGGCTAACAAAGGCCATGTTAGTTGAGTTGTGGCTTTCATTAATCTCCAGATGGCTATCATTTTATTTGACTCCCATTGACTTCAGTGGAGTGCGCCACTGTGCTATCCCTTGTTCCATGTCATAGTTTCATAGTTTAGTTTTTTCAAGTCCTGTCAGCCGTAGACCATAAACGGACTTGCCACATTATTGGAGATGCTCCCATTTTCTTCCCTGCATGTGTTCGTCTAGCTTTCGTTTAAAGTTCTCCGTTGTAGGATCTTCCACCACATCATGTGGCAACCTATTCCATTCTCCAACCACCCTTTGATTGTACCATCTCCTCCTTCTCTGTGTTCTGTATGTTTCTCCCAATAGTTGATATGGATGTAGTCTAGTGGCCCTAGTTGGTACTTCTTTTTTCTAAGCCCAGCACACTCCCATAGTATTTTGTCATGGAAACATATGTTTGTGTAACACAGGTCTCCTCTCAGATAATGGTATGACATAGAGTAGAGGCCTAACTTATGTAGTCTGTCATTATATTCCATATCTTTAACAATGCATATTTTTTTCGTGTATCTACGTTGCACTCTTTCTATTAATTTGCCAGTACCCACTTCCTGTGGGGAAATGAAAGGTACTCCATTTTCGAAAATTGGCCTTACCAGGAATCTGTACAAAGGCAGCATGACCTGCTCGTTCCTACTTTTTGTATTTCTCAATATGTTCCCCATTAATCTATTTGCTTTTTTTACCATTTCTGTGTCATTATGTTCCTGAGCATGGGGGCATAAAGTTGAATCGGGAAGTGGAAGTGATTGGCTGGGCATCTTGTCGAGGCCAAACTGTGATCCCTTCCAAGCATATACAGGCTGCACCTAAAAATGTAAACACGGCAAGAATGGACTATTGCTGTCATAATGATGTGACTAGTACCTCATTCCCAGAAAGCTATAAAATCACTTTAGGGATTGTTTCTTTTAAGTTAGTGTACATTTTGTGCTGGTTCAATAGTGTATGGCATTACCACTTGCTACGTCTACGACTGGGATTCAGGAATGGATCTTGTTCACGGGGGGCATGGCTGGGGGAGGAAGGGGTGAGCAACTTTAGGACTGCTGTGCTCCCTCAGAGTGGGGGGTTGCAGCTTGCTGTTTGACTTATTTGGGGCACAAGATTGCACATGCTCTGCTAAGAAAGTTTGAGTACTGAGTCAAGAGTGCATAGAATCTTTTGAGACTTGTTGCTGTTTGACTGACACCCAGCGAAGGCTGCGTGCTGGCACAGCCTGGAGTTCCATAGCAATGAAAAAGAGTTTCAGACAGATGCATGACGTGCCTTGCACACACAGGTGCACATGTGTGATGACATATTGGAGCTAATATTTTTCCTAGTCAAACTATCTCTTGTTGCAGGGTTTTAAATAATTGATTAGCAGTTTTTTTCTTGGAACAATACTAATTGTACAGAAAGTATTTATATAGGTTTTCTAGAAGTGTTATGTTTGTTAAACACAGTGAGGCAAGTGCTATGCATTTTCACAATGTTTTAGAACTTTTATGAGCAAAACGCGAATCAATTTTTAGAGTTAAATAAAACCCTGAGTTGGGAGCTGCAATACTGAACATAGGATTTGCAAGAAAGCGAGTTGTGCTCACAACAGAGGGAGGGGAACCTTTCAATTGTCTTTGGTTTGTAGCAGATAAACTGCAGGTGGAGGCTGCTTCTAACTGAAAGGTGAAATAAGGAATTTACAATTATCAGGAAAAGACAGTCTTGTTACAATTCTTAAGATTTTCAGTGCAGGAAGAGTTCAAAGCACAGCTGACTTATTTTGGGGCCGACTGCTTTTAGAGCACAAACTACCAGGCTGTTTTGGGGCTGGGGAGGTTTACCTGTGTCTGACTTGGATGTCTGGATTTTTCTCTGTTTGATTAGCAGGGTATTTTCTCTGTCAAATTGTTGTGTATAGTATCTTGCAGACAGGAAGGCACTCATCGTAGCGGTGGGTCAGAGCTCTTAGCTGATTGTTTTGTGAGGGCACATAAAAAACAACAAAAGAAAGCTGCACACACGAAGTCCAGCTGTGCTGGATAAAAATTAAATTGTGCAGTTAGAGGCTAAGCTTGTTGGTGCCAGGCTAATACCACAAAACGTGAAACTTAGGTTGTCCAACAAGCATAGACGAAAGATATATTACTGGAGTCATTACTGTCCATTTTTTTAAACTTGTATTTTATTCATTTCAAAATGAGATATGCCACATAGCATTGAACACTTTCACTGATATACAGATTGTGTAGCTCTCACAATCAGAAGAAATAACTCATTTGTTAGCATCAGTATTGCTAGCTGTATGAATTAAGAGAACCGATCTCTGCATTGTGGCCAGTCAGTGATCACTTGCATCAGCAGTTTAAACACATCATACTCTCTGTCCCCATTATCATCCTGAACAGCAGTCACAGCTCCTCATCTTCCAAAGTATGTTCATCTGCCACAGAAGCTGGTGGGGTGGTAAGGTAAAATATTTTTCTGTGCATGTCTCTGCAGCTCTAGGATCTTTGATCGAATACATTTTTTTAACTGTGCACTGCAGGCATGTCAGAAAGCTAAGGCAATAGGAACCGTCCGTCTCCCTCAGCTTCTGTGTCATTCCCTCGAAGGCCTTTCTACGAGCCATCGTGGCAAATGGCTAGTCCAGAAAGAAAAGGATACATTGTGTCCATAGTGAGTTGGCCATGCTCCCTGGCAGCTTGAAGTGTCTTATCCCGCATTGTCAAGGAGGTAGTCACAGTTAGTATAGTCCATGGGCCCTGGACCTGCGATTGGGCCCGCTTGGGAGTAATCCTGTATACCTTTGCTATATTGGGTGCAAACCCAAAACTGATGGCTTCAGGGAGTCAGCGCTCCATGAAGATGGTTGGGGCATCCCCTCAGCTCCCTCCAGGATGCCCAGCAGCCACACATTAGTTGCTCTTACAATACTTTCTAATTGTTCCAAATGGGATTTCTTTATCCCCTGTTCTTTGATGGAGGTTGACAGTGCCTTACCCGCTGTGCAAGCCGAATCATCTGCTTTGATCACAGTCCCCTTCACGCTTGCCTCGACAGTGACCAGATGATCTGTCTAAGAATCAAATTTCTTATCAATTTTCTGGACAGATTGTGTGAGAAGACTGACCTCCTGTTGGAGCTATTCAGGCATGGCCAGCTACTCTTCTGTAAGAGCCAGTGGATGTAGAGCGGTTGGTGGCTTGAAAGGCCCCACTTGGGCCGAGTCAGTTTTTGCAGCATTCCTAGCTTGTTCCATCATAAAAAAAAAAAAAAAAGTAAGTGGTAGAAGTCTAATGCTATTAAGTAAAGGTGATTTTCATGGGCCCTAGCCGGGGGAGGGGTTTCCTGGGTGCTCAGTACCCCCACTTGCCAAAACAGTGTCGAATGCCAAAAAAAAAAAAGTTTTAAAATTCTCCAGCCACAGCTGAGTGATGCCCCCCACGCTTTACTTACAGACTCGGGATGCTGCCACCAAGACCTGCCGTGTGACGCTGTTATCTCGTCCGCCACCTGAGCAGCAGCAAGTCTGCCATTTAAACTTTAAAACCTTGCATGCATTGTCTGCTGTGGGGAGGTGGGGCGCTGGGAGTCGGCTGATGAATATGGATGAGTGTCCCGCCTCCCATGCTGCCGAGACACGAAGAGCCTCGACTTTGCATCATATGACTGCCTTTGGAGTGGTCACATGCAATTCAGAGCCACCGAGAAGCACAGTCTGCGCAGATACAGTCTTTCTCGCGTGGAGGCTGGAGTGTCTGACTGGAGAGTGCATCAGGCAGATTGCCAGCTAAATTAACGTCTCTTCTGTAGCAGGGCACGTTTGGGAGTAGTGGAGGACTTGGAGTCTCGGGCAGGCCGTGGCAGCAGCAAATCTGAGCAGCCAGGGAAGAGGTTGAGCATCTGACCTGGGCCAGCAGTGAGGGTGGCAAAATCAGGCAGGCAGACCAGCGTCTTACTTGAGACATTGTGTCAGTGGCAGTCGCGGGTGATTTTACAAGGCAGCTGCAGGCAGTTAATACAACTCGGGGCAAACATGAGAAAAATAAAAATGATGATGATGATGATTGGTGGGGGGAGGGGGGGGGTTCTCAACACCTGGCTCAATTTTGCCAAAGTGGCCTGGCTGGGGATTAAGGTAAATTCTGCTGTCATCTCACGTTAACTGAAATAGGGCTGGTGTGACTGAGGGGGCCCGGGGATAATAGGAAATAAAAGTGTGGCTGGCTCATGAATTAGTACAGCTAAATGGACACAAATGCAATGAGGTGACTTATCTGGTCACACAGATGAGACAGAAAACATAAAGGGGGGCTATCTGTGAGCTGTGTGTAATCTCATGAGACTACATATTAAGATAACAACATGGTCGGGGGCTGATCTGTGAGTTGTGTATAGTCAGTCTCATAATGGAATATGATTAATGGCAGTAGCTGAACACCTAAATTAAATTTGGGGAAGTGAAAATTAATCCCCAAAAAAAAAATTAGAAGGAACACCTGGCTGAAATGCCTGGGACTGCAGGGATGGATAGACTGACGATTTGAATTTCGATGCATTTTGTGACTCAACAAAACTGCACAATTTAACTCCTGCATTTTCAAGATTTTCCAGGGGGGCATGCCCCTGAACCCCCCCCCCCGAAGTGTTTGGGGAGCTCGCCACCACCAAATCCTGGCTACACCCCTGATTTTACTGATACAGCACTTGAAAAAAACAATGCATTTATTGTATAATTTAACTGTGTATTCAGGAGTTCAGGGAAATGTGACTGTCTTGCTGGGCTGCAGCCTCCATCCCCCTTAATACTTTTTGAATTAGAAGTGACCATCCATACTTTATTAAAAAAAAAAAAAAATAAAAAAAAATAAGTAAATGTTTAAAAGACAAATAAACAAGTAATTAGGCGTTCAATCAAATCAGAAACGCTCTCTGATATGTGTACAATAAGGGATGCTGATTTTCTTTCTTTTTTTTTTATCTCTATGTTTATCCTCCTACCTGTGCCTGCATTTACCCCACTCTTCAGGGCTTCTGTGGTACCCTGCATTAGAGCTCCTCACAGGGTCGACGGCGCATATGGGTGCCCCATTCCATGAACATTAGGTATCCGGATAACCCCCCCCCCCGTTCGGATGGAGGAGTACCCATGCACTTCCTCCAGGCCTATGCTGAGTGTGCACCTTGCACCTTGGCCCCCGGATTCCCCCGATCGCTGGCTCCCGGAGCCCATCTACCAGCGGCAATGCAGGCAATTTTCCTCCTGGTGTTTTCCTCTCTGCCCCTGGGCGTCCGCATGCTGAGACGTGCCCTCCACTCCAGTCCTCGGCTGATATCCACCCCACCCACAGTGCTACCTCTGAACTGCACCTACGACCCGAGTTCCCCAGGTGGCGGTAAAGCAGTGGGTCGCTGGTATGGTTCGAGGTATGGCACCAGCGCCACAGGGCCGGCAGGGATGCTGATTTTCCTCATGCTACTACGTACCTGCAATTTTCTGATTTACTCCGGTTTTGTCAGTAAAAACTGTGTGCCCAAAATGCAAACAATGCAGCCGATTCTCTCAGATTCCGAGCTGCAGCTCGGCTCACAAAATGGCAAGGACGTGCCTACATGATGACATCATCGGAGTGACTCCGCTTCGTCTATTGAAACCTATGGGGACTGTTTTTAAATGTTGTATATTAGCTCTGTATGTGGCTATAGGCATATGTATCGATACTTAGATTGTGCACCATACTCTGCCTGCAGCCTTGTGTCACATAACGCTCCCCAGGCGTGCATTAAATGCCTATAACCTCATACCCTTCTGTGGGTCATTGCTAACATAGACAGATCATTTCTTTTTTTCCTTTTTCCTTCTTCTCTTCTTCAGCACAGTTTGCCAGTTTTTCCCACAACTGCAGAACAGAAAGTACCGTGTCTGGGTTCCAACCTTAATCAGTAACTATATTGTGATGGTCCATACGGGGGAGGAATTCCCATCTCTTTAGTATAACGTTGTATGAGAAGATCAGTGTGGAGGAATTTAGTAGGAATAGTTGTGGATTCTCCATAATTTTGTTTTCTTTCCTGCTTTCTTCTTTATTAAAAAAAAAAAAAAAAAACAACCAATTTGTCTATGCTCTGGATAAGTTGCTGTATACTTTGCAGCAGAATGACGTGAAAGGTTCAGGGTTCAGACTGGACCGTTGGGATCTTAGAAGAGATACCTGGTTCTTGCTACTGCAACACTGTCTTTCAGAGTCTGTCCTTTGCAGTGGGGGTGACTGGTTTTACAGTTTCTGTAAGAACTTGTCTGATCTTATCTCCCACCGCATTTATATTCTTACAGGGTGTGTTACTCTTGTGGGGAATATACCTCTTCCTGTGCTGCCAGGAGTCCGGACCTTCTGTCCTGGAAGCTGATCTTATATTCTTCTGCTCTGCCAAGAGGACCTTCAGTAGCAGTAGAGACTCCAGTAGAACTAGTGGTGACCTATTCGGTGTTGTTGGCACTGATTTCTAGTAGTACTTACTGTGGTGATACTGAGAAATTGCTTCAGTTGCACAGTGTACCTCTAGCAGTGCCAACTCTGGAGACTGCTGCTGCAGTAGCTGTTTCAGGACAAGATGGAGCACCCGAGTAGGTTTCATGTAGGAACTGCTACAGGGGGCACAGCAGACCTTCAGTCTAAAACTGCCAAACTGTGCACACCCATGCACAGCTGAGAAATAATGATGTTATGTATTGCTATAATATTGCCAGTAGAACAGAGAGTCTGAGGATCAGCTTCTCTGCACTGTTGGCAACTTTTCTGGAAGAAGCAGTTGAGCTGAGGGATGGAAAATGTGGGAACTCACAATGGCAGGTGTCTCTGTGCCCCTTCCTGTGAAGCTTCCTCAACCCAAATTATCCTCTTTTTTTTTTTTCCTTTTTTGGAAGGTACTCCCTTCTTTTTCTCTTCTCTCATTCCTATTCTGTCTGGAAAGCAGACTAATGGTCTTGGAGAATCTTCCTTTTCCTAC
This sequence comes from Neoceratodus forsteri, assembly GCA_016271365.2. NCBI lineage: Eukaryota > Metazoa > Chordata > Ceratodontiformes > Ceratodontidae > Neoceratodus > Neoceratodus forsteri. Next base: position 1,652,371,913 of record CM028131.1, on the reverse strand, counting down.
TGGTACAAGACAGTTAAGGGCTGGCCCCTAAACTAAGGAACAATCTTTGTCAACCAGATGGGGAAGACTATTAATTATTCTTAGAAGGAAGAATGTGTACTTAAGCCAGGGTGGGTGAAATATATATTTTTTCATTTTAGTCATTAGGGACAGCAGTTCAGCAGGTGTAATAACCTATGAAAGGTGTTTCATAGTAACAAAATCTGAAAAGTCAAACCATTCTAGCAGGCTGCAGTAAGTAAGTTTTTTTCCCATGCTATTGATTGCCCAAATACCAGTGAAGTGCCCAGGTCCTCCTTCAGCTGACCAAATGCCTAGTTCCCATGCTCTGGAAAGGAGCTCCACTTGTTCATAGCAATCTGTTGCTCATCTCAAACCCTAGGGAAGGCCCCTCCTGGTAGGGTTCATAGCATTTTATCACATCAGATGCTTAAACCCAAATCTAATTGAGGTTGACCCGAAAGTTGGGGGGAGCACCATTGGTGTTTTGCATCTTGCTCCAGGGGCATCTTCAGCCACGTTACCCACGTGGCATGTCCCTGCCTCACACTAACACTCTGACCCTAGGCCACCAGTGGGCAGTTACACAGCAGGATCTCTAGCATCCCCCACAGGGAGGCACGTTTCTGAAGAGATGCAAATGCCTCCTTCTGCCAGTCTGCTCCCTTTTGTCTTCGGCTCAGGTTTTGCACCTGTGTTGCCAGCATGCCAGGCAACCTCATGCTGCCTGACACCACTAAGCCAACCCAAGCCTAAGTTACATTTTGATAGCTGTAAGCTGTCTTAGTCAGGAATGCTTGTGTGGAGCAAGCGGACAATAGAGTGACAGCAGAGGTGCAGTGCTATAAGGATGAACTGAGGTTCCAGCACAAAACTCTTTTGTTCAGGTGGTTGAAAATTAAAATCTCTTACCAGCTTGATGTGGCTAAGCTGGTAGAGGACCTAGACAGAATTTTGGGCGTTACAGGTTTGAGTCCTAGTTACACTATGTATTTCCATTGTCTTGTGATGAGCTAGTATCACATGTAAAAGGTTTCGTCCATCTGAAATATGCCTTGCTTGCAGAGTGGTACAGTGCAAATGAGAAAGCAACACAGTTCCATGGGAATAATTCAGCTAACCCATTGACGTTATAGCTCTGGTACTAATATCTTTATGGAATTCATGGGGGCCTGCTTTCAATTCATAATTAGGTTGCTCTATTTCTGTCTTTAAAAAAAAAAAGGAAGTATCTAGAAAAAACATGAAATGTTCTATGCTGTTCCTATTTTAAAGTGGCACTGTGGGTTACAATTATTTTAATTTTGGAATGTGGGCCCTGTTGTTCACAGAATAAATGGTACCCTCGATTGATTTCAGATCTACAGATTGCACTGCTACATGTAAAAATACCCTTAAAGCTTAGTTTCAGGTTTGAATCTTAAAACATGCGTAATTTTAAAAGGTTTGGCTACTTAGCCTGTGTAGTGCAGCTACAGTGTTTGGTCTTCCAGCATTGAAAGTGGGTAGAAGAGATGGAAGGGTAGGTTCCCTGCCTTGTTCAGATGGATGCCTAGGAAGCCTGATAGGAAAATAGATGGCATTGTCACATTCCCAGCTCTGTTCCTGTCCTCACTACAGGAAGGGGTGATTGCCTGATACATGCCTTGTCCCCTGGTTGCTACTCCTGCCACCCTGCCCAGACGGTATTCATATGTAACAGTAATAACTGATGACCCCCTGTAATATCTGGGTATACATTCCTGATAAAAAGTCATAACCCTCCACTGAATTCTGTAATAATTCGGTAGCAGGTTATTACCAAGTTTTCCTCCTCACGTTCTCACTTCACTATATTTATGCAAATACAGCGGTTGCTCAGGGACATGCTCGCACGCACAAATACAGCTTAGTTTTTCTCTCTGTTGAAACATTGCACCAGTTATTATAAAAAATAATACCTGCGCAAAGTTCATTTTATGAGGATTTTTCACACATCCCTCAGTGTGTGATAATCTCATAATTCCTCGAGCTTCGCTGTCAGGGTTTATGGATTATCACACACCTCGGGTGTGTGAAAAATCCTCAAAACACATACCTGCCCAGGCATTATTCTCAATAGCTCACCTACCAAGAGGGCTAGCAAGTGCTCATGTCTGTATTTTTTTGGGGGGGAGGGAGTCAAGGAGTGGGCGGGGGACACCTGCTCATTTCTGTTATACGAATCTGCTCTTGGTGATCAGCACGTTTTTGCGTATATGCCTTCACCGTGCCCCTTGGTTGTGCATGCCAGCATAATGGATAAGTTAGTGGATAGCTCTGTGCTTCATTTGTCTCCTTTCTTAAAGGAGAACAGTGCTGAATCTATGTCATTTTTCATAATGACAGCTGTTTTTAAATACTGGTCCAAATTCTTTTATTTTTATAGCTATACAGGATTTTCAGTTATTCTAGTGTGTGTTTGATTTACATACTACTCTTAAGAACCATTTTAGAACTGTAGGTGTACAGTAGTTTATGTCCCTGTTCTTTTCTTCTATTGTTGGCACAGTGCATATATGTTCTATTATAGAACTCTGGCTGAGTAGGACATAAACTACATCACACAGTTCTAAAATGGCACTTAACACCAGACTGTAAATCAAAAACGGCCGCTAAAATTACCAGTGGGTCAGTATAGCTGGTACAATAACAACATTTGAACCAATACTTAAAACATGTCTCTTACTGGGAAAAATGTCTTATAGTTTCATTACAGTTCTCCTTTAATAGGTCATATGGCTTCATGAATAGACAGCACTTTGTGTTCTTTCACGTAGAACGCATTCACTTAGTGAGGACAGAGTAAAAGAATTTGGAAAATTAAAGGTAGATAAGGCAATGGGGCCTGGTGGTTTGCATCCGAGAAGTTCTTAAGAGAGTTGAGGGATGGGCTGGCATCACATCTGACAAAGTTGTTTAATTTATCCCTGGATATGGGTGGGAGGGGGTCCGAGTGACTGGAGGACAGCGAACGTAGTACCAGTTTATAAGGGGGGTTGCAAGGAGGAGGTGGGGAATTGCCGCCCTGTCAGCCTCACATCAGTGGTGGGTAAGGTGATGGAGGTGTTAATAAAGGAAAGAGTGGTAAACTACTTAATGGACAATAAACTATTAGATGAAAAGCAACATGGCTTCACTAGTGGGATATCTTGCCAGACAAATCTGATCAAATTTTGATGGGATAACAAAGGTTATTGATCGGGGGACAGTTGATGAGGCTTACCTGGACTTCAGTAAGGCCTTTAACTCTGTTCCTTGCAGTAGGCTAGTAAATAAGACAGAGAGCCTGGGGGTGGGACAGAAAATAACTAGATGGGTGGAAAACTGGCTTGGCTGAAGGATAGAAGTTACATTGGTATACAGGGTATTGGGGATAGGGAAGGGGGTCTACTAGACACCAGGGAACAGTTTCACAGTAGTATACAGGGGATTGGGATGGGGCGATACTGGGAATCAGTATGGAAACATCAGGCATGGGTGTGGGTGGAGGGAGGGACCACTGGACACTAGGGAAGGTTTATTTCTTCACATCGGGTCGGTGATTGGTGGAGGAGGCCACTAGACACCAAGGAAAGTTTAATTCTATATATCAGTCTGGCAATTGGCCGGGGGGGCACTAGACACCAGGGAAAGTTTATTTCTACACATTGGGCCAGCGATCGGCAAGGAGGGCCACTAGACACCAGGGACTAGGACTGCGTATCAGGCAGTGGTTGGGAGGGCACTAAGCTCTGCGTAGCCTATGCAGATGGGCCCATAATGGGCTTGCAAATGGCCACATAGCACCTTGCATGCCCAATGGGCTCATTTACCTGGCTACTTTTGTGCATAACAAATAGCACACCTGCATTATTCACTGTGGAACTGTTTTTCCTGGCTGCATGTCAGGGCGGTGCTAATGGGGTTAGCGCTAGCACTAATGGGGTTAGCACTGATGCGACCTGGCCCTGTTCTCAGTCAGATAACGCAGGTGCGCTATCCAACTGAGAATAACAACCTTAGACACCTGGGCAAACATGAAGCATGAGCTTTTACTCTGTGTTTTGAGCTTTTTTGAGAATTGGGCCCCTGATGTCTAGTCCTTGAGGGCAGAAGGAGCTGTTTTCTGACCCAGACCTCCTTTATTCCATGAGGTAAGCTGTCATTACACAATTCAAGCATTGTAGGCAAGTCCCACAATAAGGTTCAAAATCTGACAAAGAAAATATAATTTTCAAACATTGGTAGATCATTTTCTTTCTACATTTTTTTTGTTTACAATTTATTTACCCAAGAGAAAAAACATTTTATCTCTGCACCCGGAGCAGAAAAAAATACACAAAAATGGTTAGCGTGTAAAATAAACTATTTTAATACAAAAAGTACAGTTAACATCCAGACTCATACTAGACGGTTAGACTCGTCGTAGCAAAGCTATGACATCACATCTGCCCACCGCTCAAGACTGACGTTTCGCTCGATTAACCCAAGCTTCCTCAGAGTTACTTACCACTTCCAATAGTGCCGCTTATATACCGACAGGTATTCAAATTAAAGTGCCTATGACCAGTACAGTAGTCAGAAACTTGTATATCAAAGCACACTGGCTAAAAACAAACATGATGTCACTCTACATGATAGTCTGGCAGAAGATGTATGAATATTAGGGGCCCATATTAAATAAACTGCAACCAGGAGTAAATAAAAAGACTAATGGGAAAAACTGTATAAAAACCCAGTAGAGACATACGCAGGCTTTAAATGTAATGGAACTAAAACATTGTCACACAAATACATGTGATTTAAAGACATTCCTACTACATAACCCATAAGAACAAATACACTGCCCCCATATATGACAAGTGACATCAGGCACAACACTTGAAATGTAAGGAGTACAACATGAACAGCAAAAATCCATCCAGCTTACAGTATAAACACATTACAAATTTAGAGGAAATATTCCTGAAACAGCAGCAAATTGGTGGGTGGCGATGCCACCCCCCCTAGTATTACATGATACAAAATGTTGAAGCATGATTTTCGTACCAGAACTGGGGTGGATAAAATCCTTGCACTGTCTGACATATGGACAGTACAAACACCGGCTTTTCTGGTAAGAAAATCATGCTTCAACATTTTGTATCATGCAGTACAAAGGGGGTGGTTTACCTCCTGACATGTTGTTGTGTTTATTGTTTTTTTTTATCGTGGGTTGCACCACCACCAATTTAAACAACTTATTAGGCGGGGGATACAAAGGCTCTCCAAAGGGGGATAAAATGTATGCAATTGCAAAACCTGTCAAAGTATGCCAAATGTTCAACATAAAATAGAATTTCTTGGCATAGAAAAGTTAGCCTTGATCGGGGGTGGGGTTGAGAAAATTATAGGGAGACAAGAAAGCTATTGGATTTATGAACTGGGTACTGGGGAGAGGGGGGCTTGAATGCTAACATTGATTTGTCCGCATTTTTGCATGAATTGTAAATATTAGTCATGCATGACTTGCTGCTATTTCAGGAATATTTCCTCTAAATTTGTAATGTGTTTATACTGTAAGCTGGATGGATTTTTGCTGTTCATGTTGTACTCCTTACATTTCAAGTGTAGGGCCTGATGTCACTTGTCATATATGGGGGGCAGTGTATTTGATCTTATGGGTTATATAGTAGGAACGTCTTTAAATCACATGTATTTGTGTGGCAATGTTTTAGTTCCATTATATTTAAAGTCTGCATATGTCTACTGGGTTTTTATATAGTTTTTTCCCATTAGTCTTTTTATTTACTCCTGGTTGCAGTTTATTTAATATGGGCCCCTAATATTCATACATTTTCTGCCAGACTATCATGTAAAGTGACATCATGTTTGTTTTTAGCCAGTGTGCTTTGATATTTAAATATTAAATATTTGATGCTTAAATTTCTGATTGTATCTCCATGTGCTTCAGTGCTTCCAGCCATACATTTTGGTAGGAGCAGGACCCCCATGGAAAACGAGATGTTACATCTCAACTGGGCTAGCTTCGGTTAAAAAAAAATAAAATCTGAGAAGATCATTGTTTAACCTATTCTGAAACGCAACTCTACTGGCCTCTGTTGTCAGTCTCATTTAGCAATTTACTGGTCAACCTACAATAGCAATGTAGTCTGGTGATGGGCTCACTTAGGCCACTTGGTCAGGATACATAGATACATAGATACATAGACAGTGTCGGCAGATAAGGGCCTATGGCCCACCCAGTCTGCCCATTTCGGCTCGTAAGTTCAGTTTGTTTTCCTAGAAGTCTGTTGCCCCTTACCCCTGACCTCCAGAATACCTTTATGTCTAGCCCATGCATTCTTAAATCCCGTGATTGTTTCAGCCCCCACCACTTCCTCTGGCAGGTTGTTCCACTTGTCCACCACCCGTTCTGTGAAGAAATTCTTCCTCATGTTTCCTCTGAATCGTCCTCCCTCCAACTTCATCCCATTCCCTCTAGTCCTGGAACATCTTTTTCACTTAAAAATTGTGTATTCCTGCAGCCTGTTCCTCTCTGTAAGATACTTGTATGTCTCTATCATATCCCCTCTCTCCCTCCTCTCCTCCAGGGAGTACATGTTCAGTTCCTTCAACCTGTCTTCATAGGACTTGTGATGCAATCCATGCACCATCTTTGTTGCCCTTCTCTGAACCTTCTCTACCCTGTCTATGTCCTTACGTAGGTATGGTCTCCCGAACTGTATATTGTACTCCAGGTGGGGCCCACTAGTGTCTTGTATAGTGGAATTATGACCTCCCTTTTCCTGCTGGTGATGCCCCTGCCTATACATCCCAGCATCCTATTTGCTTTACCTGATGCCTTGTCACACTGTTTCCCTACCTTGGGGTCATCAGAGATGATAACCCCAAGATCCCTTTCCTGCTTGGTGCATGCTATATCCTCACCCCCAACTGATATATTGTGCCAGGGTTTTGTGCCCCATATGCATTATCTTGCACTTCCTTGCATTGAATTTCAACTGCCAAACCCTGACCATTCTTCAAGTTTCTGCAGGTCCCTTCTCATTCAGTCTACACCCTCTGGTGTGTCTACTCTGTTACAGAGCTTTGTGTCATCAGCGAACAGTGAAATTCTGCCTTCTAGGTCCCTGCGCATGTCACTGATGAAGATGTGAATAGGACCGGTCCCAGCACTGATCCCTGTGGTACCCCACTGGTCACTCTTCCCTCTGTGGAGTGACAGCCATTTACCACCACCCTCTGTGTCCTGCCACCCAGCCAGTTACCTACCCACCACACTCCTGTCCTGCCCACACCCATATTCCCCAGTTTGTGTAATAGTCTTCTATGTGGCACAGTGTCAAAGGCCTTGCTGAAGTCCAGATAGGCCATGTCCACTGCCCTCCCTGATCCACCTCCCTAGTCACCCAGTCAAAAAATTCAATGAGGTTGGTCTGACATGACCTCCCCCTGGTGAAACCATGCTGCCTTGGGTCCTGTAGTCCATTGACAACCAGATGTTCCACCAATCTCTTTCAGTAGTGCTTCCATGATCTTCCCCACTACCGAGGTGAGGCTGACTGGTCTGTAGTTCCCTGCTTCCTCTTTGTTCCCACTTTTGTATAAGGGGACTACATCTGCTGTCCTCCAGTCTTTGGGTACCTCCCTGTTTCCAGTGATCGGCTAAACAGGATAGCCAAAGGTTCAGCCACCACCTCTCTTAGTTCTTTAAGGACCCTAGGCACACCCATCTGGCCCCATTGCTTTATCAACTCTTATTACTTCCAGTTCCTTCAGGACCCTTTCTCGTTAAAGGGACTTGTGTCCATTTCTGCACCATTCTCACCCTTGTACCCCTTCAGACCCATTACCTCCTCTTCCTCAGTAAAGACTGAGCAGAAATACCTGTTCAGTATGTCAACTTTACTGTTGTCATCCTCCACACGGCCCCCATCCTCCCCTTCAGTCTCACTATCCCTCCCTTTGTCTTTTCTTTTTCACTTATGTACCTGTAAAGGTTTTGTCCCTCTACCCACTGATTTTGCAATGTGTTCTTCTGTCTGAGCTTTGGCTTCCCTTACTGACCTCCTGCCTCCCTTTGCTTCTCCTGGTACTTCTCCCTATCCCCTTCTGCCTGTGTCTTTTTGTATTGCCTGAATGCAATCTTTTTGGCTTTCACTTTCTTTGCTACCTCTTTGGAAAACCATAATGGTCTCCTCTTCCTTTTCCTCTTGCTAACCTGCTTAATGCATAATTCTGTTGTTCTTGTAATCTCCATTTTAAATACTGCCCACTGTTCCTCAACCCCTGATTCCTGTCCCATTCCCCTTAATGCCTCTTTCAAGTATCTCCCCATTTTCCCAAAGTCTGCCCCCTAAAATCCAGGATATGTGTTTTTGTGTGGTTTGGTTCTGCTCTTTCTGTGATTTCAAACCACAATGACTGGTGGTCACTGTTCCCCAGATGCTCCCCCACTGTTACCCCATCACACTGTCCCTGTTTGTGAGCACAAGGTCCAGTATTGCCTTCTGCCGAGTTGGTTCCATGACCAGTTGCTTGAGGAGGGCACCCTGAAGGGAGTCCAGGATAAATCTGCTCCTAGTTGATGCTGCTGCTGGGTTGCTCCAGTCCATGTCTGGAATATTGAAGTCTCCAACCAGTACTACCTCACCCTTGTCTGCCATCCTTTGGATGGCTAGCATCAGATCCCTATCTGTTTCTTCCTCCTGGGCTGGTGGTCTATAGACCACACCTGTGCGGATGGCTGTCCCCATTTTCCTTTCCAGCTTAACCCACAGTATCTCTCCCCCATTTTGTTCCTCCTGGATCTCTGTGGCTCTTATGTCATTTTTCACATACAGTGCCACTCCTCCTCTCTTCCTGCCTGCTCTGTCTCTTCTGAATATGTTGTAGCCAGGTATGGCCATCTCCCAGTCATGGTTATCATTACACCAGGTTTCAGTGATGGCCACAATGTCCAGGTCTGACTGTACCATGACAGCCTCCAGATCTTCCATCTTGTTGCTAGTCCTGCTTTAATTCTTTATTTTGTTTTTATTTTATTCAAGTCTAGGATTACACAATACCTTTGAGCGTAGGCTCTTTTAAAAGGTTCCACATCAGAAATTGAACAGTATTCAGTATTATAACAGTACACAGGCAGCCAACTTTGGTGAACAAGCGAGGAGTACATGAGGGAGAGTAGAGGATAGCGGTAGGAGAAGAGGGGGAGGGTGGGAAAAGAACAGAGTTCAGGTGGACCAGGGTGGAAAAGGCGGGAGGGAGGAGCTGAGGGAGGCGTGGGGGGGGGGAGGTGTGCAGCCCGAAGGCCTTGTTAGGGTCAGACAGTAGTAAGTGCCCAGATTGGGGAGATGCACGTTTGACGAAGAAGTGCTAGATACAGGGGATGAGGCAGGAGGGCGGGGAACTAATTGGGCAAGCAGTCACAAGAGCTGGAGGCAAGCACAGCCACTTATGCAACAGTCTTCCTAGCTGTTGATTGATTTTAAAGCAATACAAAATTTAAATAGGACACTCCAGCTGTGTTTGATTAACTTGGATAAATACATTCGGGGGGGGGGCAAAAGCAAAGAAAAAAAAAAATACTTACATTGGCTAGTGATTTCTTTGTTTTATGCAGCACTGAAATTACATTGGTTACATTAAGGTTTCCACCCCGGTCTTCCGTTGTTGATGTAATGCACTTAGTAAATGGAAGGAGATTTCAGTTTAAGGTCTCTGCCAACAGAATGAATTAATTGGCATTGAGTCAGCTCTGCTAAGGACAACTGATAGTGGATTAGAATGCAGAATCAGTGTGCAGTTATTGCAGGCTAAACTTTCGTGTCTTTTAGATTTTAGTAATGCTGTTCTCTTTATTTAGCTAGTAAAAGGTTAGCACAGTTGAGCAGATGAGGACTTTGGTGTGTTGACTGCTGTCTCTCTGCTGCACATTCAAGTGCTCCACTCAAACCCTAGGATGACCTTCTGGATACAGCTTCCTAATGCATTGGGCTGGCTCAGTAAAGTGAAGGTGACGTGTGAAGGACTTGTGCCCTGTTGGGGTCTTCAGCAGGGTTAGTGTTTGGGGTGGGTTGGGGGTGCCCTGTCTTTTCTGCCTCTGGGTTTTTGGGACACACTTTGAGGAATAACCTGAAAGCATTTATATTGCAATTTTGGAAGTTTCTGCTCAGTTATTTCAACTTGGCACAGTGAGTAAAACAAATAAATTGAAGTGATTCGGCTCTAAAAAATTAACTACAAGGCCCCCCCATTCACCTGTTTAGAATTTGACCCTATTGGACTGTCTGCTTCCATTGTTACTGTGATGACACGGCAGGGGTGTGGGTTACTATAACTAAACAACATGCCCAGATGCATTGTGAGAAATGAGGTGCTTGCACAGAGTGCCTTCAACCACCTGAAAGTGCGATTCAGGAATAGTGTCTTATTATGCTTATAAAATGGATCCACTTAAAAAAAAAAAAGTTACTGGCAGTGCAATTATTATTCCTGAACAGCAGTGCTATGGAACCTTCTCCAACAATCAGAAAGCAGGATTTTCCCTACCCATTTTGTAATATAAAATGAAGTGGTATTCTCAGACAGGCCAGCGCGATTTCTTTACACTGGGGCACTCTCTGTGGTGTCACCAGTGCTCATTCTCTTAACGGATGGTGGTGTGGCATTGTTAATGCAGAGAGTACACCTGCAGGAAGAAATGGTGCTGCCCAGTCTAACAGAACTGCACTGGTTCACAGTAACACTTGGCTCTTAGCAGGAAAAACAGCTGCCCCAATAGAATCCATTTTTGAACTTGGAGGGGGTGGCCTTGTAGTTTAATTTAAAAGCAAAGTCACAGATTTCCAGCTACACCGCCTTACGTGTTGATGAACAGACACAGCTTTAGTGCCGAGTGACACTGTGCAAGGTGGACTGGGACTCCCTGTAGGGACAATGATTTTCTGTTTTCAACAGAAAACACCAGGGAAAAAAAAAATAATTTGTCATGTTTTAAAAAACACTTTGGAGTCAGTTTTTCATGAAAAAACTCTGCACCACGTGCAGCAGCTAGTGTGCAAACCACTCCATTTTGAGCCAAATGTTTGTACACAGTATGCTAATTTGCCCTTAATTAGGGGGGCCCTGGAAAAAATTGATTTGAACATTTTGCCAAATGGAATTGGCCATTTTCAAAAACAGGAAATCATTGGCTTTAACCCTGCGTGTGCACTCCATCTTTGTACCTGGCAAGAAAGCGTGGCGACTCTGCATGGTGCCTGGTTTCCACAGTTAGTGCCACCACACCTTTTGCGACCATGATGTCACTGTTTTCAATATGTTACCACAGGTGGGTGTCACACAGAATTTTGTACTGGAGGTGTGCAGGGTTAGACACGTTTTTTGGGGAGATTAACATTTTATCTCTAGGAGAGAGGACCATTGCAGTTAACAAAGAATGGTTCATACAGAAATGGCATTCTGTTTTTCTTTTATTGGGAAAAGAAAATAATGCAAACCAGTAGAATAATATGTCCACAGTGACTGAGCATCACAAAGGAGAGGCACATTGCTAGTTGTTCCCCTAAATAAGCCAAGCTTTAGTCACTGTTACGTACCATTAATTAGGATGAATTACTTTAAAATGTGTTGCTATAGAGACTGTTTGCTTGTCTCAGACATTTTAAATACAAATTATCTTAATACAGTAAAAGCAACAGTACTAATATTCTGTCAATGCTTGAGGTGCATATTTTACTGTATAAATCAGTAGAAAATCACCCACACTAAGTGTTGATTAGCTAAGCAAAGAAACTGTGCAAAACAAACACCCAGGGACAGTTCAGCTTCCCTTTTTATGTTCCATATAGACATTTGCTCCCAATCTGCCACTTCCCCTAATTTCAGGTCCTTTTGGCAATCTCTCAGCAGCTCCCCACACCCTCACACCTGTCAGGCTACTTGGGATCCACATAGAGCAGGGCTATAGAGTGCCAACGGCCATAATACAGGTGGTCCAGGAGACATGGGGATTTCTTTCTCTTTTTTTGTTTTTGATTCTGACTTGTAATCCTGCTGAACTCCCCTGATACGGGGCGATGCACCATCAGGCCTCGCGTGCATGCTGGGATGCCTCTCTGGAGGAGGCAGTCTTCCTGGCCTGCCGCAGGGGTACAGTGGTGATGGAGCCCAGACTGTCCCTCCCTGACTAGGAGCATTAGTGCTACCCTAGCACCAGTCCCTCCCTGACTGGTAGTGCTCTCGTGTGGCAGCACCAGTCCAGCCCCCACTCATCTGCCTGATCCAGTCCCCCCCCCCCGGATCCTTTTCTGAACCTGTGTCACCAGCACAAGAATGTAATGCGCTCTCAGCCTAGCCATTGGGCAACCCAGTTCTGTATTGTTTTTAGTCTGTTTTGATAGAATTAGAGCTGTTTTATATTTTTATTATTTTTTTAATTGTTATATAAGCAGTTAGGACCGATGTGGAAGGTGCTACCACAGGGATAACTTTACGGGTGTGCCCTGTGCTCAGAACATGTTTGCTTACATTAAGAGCACATTTTTTATATCTAAATTTAGTACCATTGTGCTCCTGTAATGTACAAAGAGCATGATTCCTTTTGCATTATTGTACAGGTTGCTGGGAATGCACTACATAGAAACCTACACTCTAAGGCAGATAAGGACAGCTTGGCCCACCCAGTCTGCCCATTTTCCCCTACCTATACTGTCACCACAGACCCTACCTGATCTCCGCCCCCCCCGCTTTCCTAACAAGATTCCTTAGTGCCTATCCCATGCATGCTTGAAGCCCACCACTGTTTTCGTCACCTCTGCTGGAAGACTGTTCCAGACATCCACCACTCTTTCAGTGAAGAAGTACTTCCTTATAGCCCTCCTAAATTTCCTCTTCTAGCTTCATTGCATGCCCCCTTATTCTCATGAACCTTTTCTTCTGAAAAATACTCCCCTCTTGTACCTTATGCACCCCCGAGAGGCATTTATAAGGTCTCTATCATGTCCCCCCTCTTCGTCCTCTCTGCCAGGGTGTACCTACTGAGATCCCTCAGTTTCTTCTCATAGGGCATTTGATGCAGCCCCAGGAATGTTTTAGTTGCCCTCCGCTGGACAGCCTCCACCCTGTGTATGTCCTTCCTGAGAGTTGGTCTTCAGAATTGGACACAGTACTCCAGGTGGGGTCTCACCAACAGTGGTAATGCCACCTCTCTCCTTCTGCTGGTAGTACTCGTCCCTGTGCACCACAGTATCCTGCTGGGCCTACCCACTGCCTAGCCACATTGCCTCACCACCTTGATGTCATGCAGTATGATCGAGCCAAGGACCCTATCCTGTTTAGTGACCGTCAGTACCTCTCCCCACTTTTAATACTCTGCCCTTGGGGTTCTGTGCCTTAAGTGCATAATTTTGCACTTTTTCGCACTGTAACCCAGCTGCCATACCTTTGTCCACCCCTTGAGTTTTCTCAGGTCTCTACACATTTTCTCCACTCCCTCCGGAGCATCTACCCTGTTGAAGCTTTTGGCTTCTGGGACTCTTGGACCTGTGGAGAACCATATACTCGAATGAAAGAGCCTTCTCTTTTTATTCTCACCCACACCAAACCTTTTCAAGAATTTAATATTTTTTTAATTTCTCACAAACTTCTGACCAGGATGCAAGTTTGTGAAATTAAAGAGCTGGTCCATTCAGACCATCATCCCATATCCTTACAGCTTGACTTAAGTAATGGGACCGCTATGGATAAAATCTGGAAACTCAGTTCCAGACTTCTAAACGATCTGTTTCTGGAAAAGAGAATTAAAACGACAATTGTTTGATATTAATAAGCGCACAATGGCTAGGGCAGACACTTTGTGGCGTGCAGCCAGAAGTGTCCGGCGAGGAGAATTGATCCATGTACCTTCCAAGAAAAAGAAACAAAAGGAAGCAGAAGCTGAGTCCCTCTTCTCAGACATTCGGCAGATCGAATCCTCTCTCTCTAGATCTACCTCCGAAGCAACCTGGCACCATATCCATTCCTTCACATCACAATATGCTGCTTTAGTGAACAAACAGGCCAAACTAGCTATTTTTAGGTCCCGAGTAACATATATTGAACATGGTGAAATGGCCAGGAAACCTATGACTTTGAGAGTCCAACATCAAGAATCCAAAAAAAACTAATTAAAGGTATCCAGAGGGAAGGCACTCAAACCCTTATGATTAATACCTGGGAAGTAGCTGATGTCTTTAGGGATTCCAATCAGAAATTTTACACCTCGGATCTTGTGATTGCGGATGTTAATCAGGCCCTCAGTACCTTTCTAGGTTCTAGCTGGCTGCCCTGTGTCAATCAGGTGCAAAGTACTCTTTTAGGCGGTCCGATATGACAAAAAGCAGTAGAGTCAGCCATTAAAAGTTTAAAACTTGACAAAGCTCCAGTGCCCAATGGCTTCTTGTCTAATTTTTTGCAAAACTGTTTCTGCAGAACATGCTCAACACTTGGCTATTATTTTCAGTAGGTTCTTTGAAGAAGAAATTACAGACCCTAATCTTACAGAAGCAAGAATTTCACTTATCCCTAAGACCGGCTGAGACGATACCCTTCCAGAGAATTATTGTCCCATATCTCTTATAAATGTAGATCTCAAAATATTAATAATAATAATAATATAATAATATCCTTTATTTTTTATGCGACTTACAAATGTCAAGGCGCAGTACAATTAAAACAGTTAAAACAGATAAAATCATCTTATAATTCCATAAAAATTCACAATATAATAAAAGTCTACAATCTTCATCATCATATGCCTTTTTCCACAAAAAAGTTTTGAAGGCCTGTTTGAATCCCACCACGGTCATGCACTCCCTAATTCGATGGGGTAGAGAATTCCAGAGGGTAAGGGCCACAAACACAGAAGCCCAGGCCCCAGCAGATTTTAAAAAAGACACCCTCGGAATCTCAAGCAACCCCTCGTTGGACGAGCGGAGCGGTCGTTCAGGGCAATAAGGAACCAGAAGCTCTTTCAGATGGTCAGGACCCAGTCCATGTAGGGCTTTATATGTCAGTAAACTGACTTTGAAGGTGATCCATCACTGAACTGGCAACCAGTGCAGTTTCCGCAGCACAGGCGTGATATGGGAAGATCTAGGAATCCCCATCAACAACCGAGCTGCAGAATTCTGCGCCAGTTGCAAGTGGCTGATATCAACCCCGAGTAGCCCAAAGTAAGGAGAGTTGCAATAATCCAAACGCGAGGTCACAAAGGCGTGGATCAATGTAGGAAGGTCACCGGACGGAACCAGGTGCTTGATCCTAGTGATGTTTCTCAGATGACTTAGTGAAGGCCCTTGTTCACCAGCCTGAGGGAGTCTGGCAATCCCTTATTGGTCCCGAACAAGTGAGCTTTGTGGTGGGGCGCCTCTCAAGTGATCATCTTTGCAAGGTACTCCACCTTGTTTTGGCATCCGGGGAGACCGGATCGGCTGTGGCATTGATCTCCCTGGATGCAGAGAAAGCTTTTGATTGGGTGGCCTGGAGCTAGTTGTTTATGGTCTTGGGTAGGTATGGTATACCTGAGACTTTTGTCAAGTGGGTCCAAGTGTTTTACCAATCATCATTGGCATGCATTAGTTGCAATGGAATACTTTCGCCCACATTCTAACTGACATGGGGTACACAGCAGGGCTGCCTCCTGTCTCCCTTTCTCTTTAATCTTTACTTGGGATCCCTCATCCTAAAACTCAAAAATATTGAAATGGTTAGGGGCATAACTATAGGGTCCCATAGCTACTCCATTTCCACGTATGCAGCTGATATTTTACTACGCCTTACAGATCCTCAAGTGACCATCCCAGAGGTCCTTGCCATTATTAAGGATTTGAGTGGGTTCTTCTCTTATAACAATGGGGGTGAGGGTACGGATGGTCAGGTGGATAGGGAACTGGCTAGCAGGGCATTTTCAGAAGGTGATGGTTGGGGGGGGGTTCATCTCCCAGGAGGGTCATTAGTGGGGTCCCACAGGGATCGGTGCTAGGCCACTACTGTTTAACACTTATATCTCAGACATCAAAAATGGTATCAGGAGTGAGATGAGCCTCTTTGCCGATGACTCAAAGCTGGGGGCAGTGGGGGATTGACAGAAGGGCAAGTTAGCCCTACAGGGGCACCTGGAGATTCTGGAGGGGGGGTCATGCACCTGGAAACTGAGGTTTAATACTGAGAAATGCAGGGTTCTCCACCTGTGGGCCAGGAACCCAGCTCATGTGTACACCTTCGGAGGGCAGACTGCAGGCTTCAAGGGGGGAGAAGGACCTCAGGGTGGTTGTGGATGCCAAAATGAACAACTCAGAGGAGTGTAGCAGGGTTGCAGCCAAAGCAAATAAAATACTGGGGTGCATAGCCGGGGGGTAACCTCAAGAAGCCGGGAGGTGCTCCTTCCGCTGTATAATTGCCTGGTTAGACCGCACCTTGAATACTGCATGCAGTTTTGGTGACCATGCTTAAAAGGGATATTTCTCTCCTGGAGGGGGTCCAGAGGAGGGTGACCAGGATGATACAGGGCCTGGGTGAGAAGTCCAATGGGGAGAAACTCGAGGACCTCAACCTGTACTCCCTGGAAGAGAGGAGGGACAGAGGGGATATGATCGAGGTCTTCAGATATCTTGGGGGGTAAATAGGGTAAGCCAGGATAGGTGTTCCAGCTGAAGGAGGAGGGGCCACCAGGCAGCACCCAATGAGGCTGGTTGGTGGGAAGGCGGGGGAGACAAGGAAGCTATTTCACTGAGAGGGTGGTGGAAACCTGGAATGCTCTGCCTATGGAACTGGTGGCTGTAGCAACTGTGGAGGTTCAGGAGAAACTGGGATAGACATAGGGAGGGTGCATCTCAGAACCATGTCGGGGATGGGGTGGGGGACCTCGTGGGGAGGGTGGGCGAGGCCGCAACAGTGCCCAGAATGGGCACTGATCCCCAAGCAGACTCGATAGGCCATAGGGTCTACTCTGCTGGCTTCTTAGTAAACCTGCTATGTTTCCTCTGAACAATCAGGTGGAGAAGCAAGCAGTACTTCAATTAGGGCTTAAATGAGAACCCAGATGTTTGACTTATCTCAATATAAAAATTCCCAGACATTCAGAATTTAGCATTGTGAACCTCAACCCCATGATTAAACATGTTGATCAGGATCTCTTCCATTGGTTATCTCTTCCCCTGCTTTTAGGCCACATTAACATAATTAAAATGAATGTTACCTGAGTTCTCTATCCCACTGGTATGCTTAACTTGGTCCTTCTGTTTCAGTGGTTTACTAAACTTCATAGTAGAATTGCCTGATTTGTTTGGCCAACAAAAGGGTCCAGATGCTTCTACAAATGGCTGGTGGCTCCTAAGTATATGGGCGGTCTACGTTTACCACATTTCATGCTCTACTGTTTTGCCTCACATGGGAGCAAATATCTTCGTGGCATACCCATCAAAATCTGAATTCTGATGTACCTTATAAACCACACTGACTTTCCACTGAAGAAGAGCTGGCACAGAATTGTGGCATACAGTTCTGCTCACTTTTTTATATCCCCACGGATCGAGTTCCTCCACCACTCGGCCATACTCCCATCATATGGTCTGTTAGAGCCCACGTTCAGTTATGTAAACGAATGGGTCTTCATCTCCTGGGAGACAGTACCCAACCACTTTTTTTTAATCCCAATTTAAAGGGCGGGGGAAGGCTCTTGCATCCTAAACACTGGAATAACGTTGATATCCCTGCAGTGGATTATTTCATAGCTAATGGTTCCTTCACCACATTTCAAGCCTTTTTAAACCGGGCATAGGTCTTGGTCCTCTTTGCATATACATTTTCACAGTTCAGACACATTGCCTTTTACAATTTTTGGGCCCACCCCCATGGTCAGAGGCTGGAGGTTCCATCATTTAGTGTTTGGCAACTGACTGCAATAAGCCACATCCTATTTCTAGAGTATGTAATACTCTCCAGGCCATAGACCCATCCCAGCCTTCTGCTGGCGGCAGTTTTTGTTCTAGAGAGTTAGGCTTAACTATGGACGATGGGTATTGACAACATCTTTGGAAAAATCTTTATAATACACTACCCAGAATCGTTTCAGAATACAGCAATTTAAGATTTTACATAATTTGTATTATACACCAAGGAGGCTATTCCAGATGCATAAATTAGAGATGAATACCTGCCACAGATGTAAAGTGAAGTTGGCATGCTTTACCACTTTCTATGGACGTGTACTAAAGCTCAGCCATTCTGGCCGGAGATCCAGAGTAAACTAGACCCAATACTTGGCCTTCAAGATACTTTCACCCATAAGATTTGTGTTTTTGGCATATACAGTATGATGATACTGTGCTTGGTCACTGGAGAAGACATACAGCCCTTATAGCCTTAGTCACTAAACTGATTATTCTCTGGCACCGGATGGATGATGACATACCAGCATATGCAGAATGGCACCAGGAACTGTTATTTGCTGTTTATGCTGAACATACAGTTGCAATTATTTGCCACAGATATAGAAACATAGAAACATAGACTTTGATGGCAGATAAGGACCGCTAGGGCCCATCTAGTGTGCCCATTTCCCTACCTACAGGATAGGCCGCAGATCCTATTTAACCAACAGCCTATATCTTCCTGCCCCCCACAAGAATTGCCTTATGTCTGTCCCATGCATTCTTGAATTCTCCCACAGTTTTAGACTCCACAACTTCCTCAGGAAGGCTGTTCCATGCATCCACTACCCTCTCTGTGAAATAATACTTCCTCACATTGCCCCTGAACCGCCCTCCTTCTATCTTTAAATTGTGTCCCCTTGTTCTTGCAAGTCTCTTTTTCTGAAAGATGCTACCCTCTTGGACTTTGTTGATTCCCTTGAGGTACTTGAAAGTTTCTATCATGTCCCCCCCCTCTCCCTTCTTTCCTCAAGGGTATACATATTAAGCTCCTTTAGTCTCTCCTCATACGGCTTCTCTTGCAGACCCTGCACCATTTTAGTTGCCCTCCTCTGGACTGCCTCTATCCTGTCTATGTCCTTGCGGAGATGGGGTTTCCAGAACTGGACACAGTATTCCAGATGGGGTCTCACCAACTGTCTGTACAGAGGGATAACAACTTCCTGTTTTCTGCTGCTGATGCCTCTCCCTATACATCCCAGTATACCCCCAGCCCTCCCTACTGCCTTCTCACATTGCTTGCTAACCTTAAGGTCATCTGATATGATTACCCCCAGGTCCCTTTCCTGTTTTGTTGTTGTTACTACCGCCCCACCCATTGTGTATTCTTCCCCTGGGTTCTTGTTTCCCAGGTGCATTATTTTGCACTTTTTTGCATTGAATCCTGGCTGCCATACGTCTGACCATTTCTCCAACCTTGCCAAGTCCCTTTTCATCCTTTCCACGCCTCCTTGTGTATCAACCCTGTTGCAGATCTTTGTGTCATCTGCAAAAAGGCATACTTTTCCTTCCAGTCCCTCTGCAATGCCACTGATAAAGACATTAAAAAGGACTGGACCCAATATTGAACCCTGCGGTACCCCACTAGTAACCGCCCTTTCTTCAGAGTGGACTCCATTTACAATTACCTTCTGTGTCCTGTTGTCCAGCCAATGTTTTGCAGGCTACCACCCTGGGACCCACTCCCAGGCTGGTTAATTTGACTAATAATCTTTTGTGTGGGACTGTGTCAAATGCCCTCTAAAAGTCTAGGTAGCCATGTCCACAGCCCTCCCCTGGTCTACTACTTTGGTCACCCAGTCAAAGAAATCTATTAGATTCGTCTGACATGACCTTCCCTCTGTGAACCCATGCTGCCTTGGATCCTGTGCTCCACTGACCTCTAGGTACTCAACTATTCTTTCCTTCAGAAGTGACTCATCACTTTCCCTACCACAGAGGTCAGACTGACAGGTCTGTAGTTTCCTCTGTCTTGGTCCCACTTTGTGAGGGGAATCACATCCGCCTTCCTCCAGTCCTCGGGTACCACCATCCTCCATGATTTATTAAAAGAGTAGCCAGTGGTTTCACTAGTTCCTTCCTTAATTCTTTTAGAATTCTGGGGTGAATTCCATCAGGACCCATTGCTTTGTCCACCTTCAGTTTTAGGAGTTCTTGCAGAACCCTTTCTTCTGTGAAAGGACTGGGATCGACCCCCCTATCAAGAGTGCTTCTGTTAATTGGATTAGGCACTTCCCCCTCCTCTTTTGTGAATACTGAGCAGAAATATTCATTCAGTATTCCTGCTTTTTCACTGTCCCCCTCTGCCCACCCACTGTTTATTCTATTCAGCCTCACTATCCCTCCCTTTGTCTTTCTACGCTCGCTGATGTACCTATAAAAGGTTTTATCCCCCTTCTTAACTGAGTTGGCTATCTTTTCCTCAGTTTGGGCCTTTGCTATTCTGACTTCCCTCCCTGCTTCTTTCTGCCTTAACTAGTACAGCTCTCTGTCCTTCTCCTTCTGTGTTTCCTTATACTTCTGGAATGCTATCTTTTTCTTCCTGACTTTCACAGCCACCTCTCTTGAGAACCATAGTGGCTTTTTTCTTTGATTTTGATTTGTTTATTTGCTTCACACAAAGGCTTGTTGCCTCTGTGATGGCAGTTTGATAATTCCCATTGTTGCTCCACACCTCCTTCTAGCCTGTGCAGTGCTTTTCTGAGGCACTCTCCATCTTGACAAAGTCAGCCCTCCTAAAGTCCAGTACCCTCACTTTTGTATGGCTTGACTCTGTAGCTGAGTTTAACGTGAACCACACTGTTTGATGGTCACTTGTCCCCAGATGGCAACCCACTTCTAGATCTGAGATCCTCTCACTGCCCCCGTTTGAGAGTACGAGGTCTAAGATTGCTCCCTCACGAATGGGTTCCGAAACTAGCTGTCTAATGCCTGCCATCTGTAGGGTGTCAAGAATGGCCCTGCTCTTGGATGTCGCTGCAGCAAATGTGCTCCAGTTAACATCTGGCATATTCAGGTCTCCCATCAACAGTATCTCACCTTTCTCTGCCATTCTAAGAATGCCTTCCATCATATCCTTGTCCATTCCTTCCCTGACATGGGGTCTGTACACAACCCCTGTGCGGATTGTGGTGCCCTTTCCAATCTCCAAGGTGACCCACAGTGCCTCCTCTCCTCCCTGTTTACTCTTTTGTTCAGTTGCTTTTATCCCTTCCTTTACATAGAGAGCTACCCCTCTTTTTGTAGAAGTTGGGAGGTGTTGCTAACCTTACTTACAATATAGTGGAAGGAGGCAGTATAGCACAGTGGTTTAAGGCTCTGAGCTGCAAATCTGGAGACCTGGGTTTGAATACCACAGCCCCCACTTGCATACTATGTGACCCTGAGCAATTCACTTAACTTCCTTGTGCTACCAGGTTGCACCTGTAAACAAGCTTTCAGCTTGGTGCGTCTCTCCTGGTTAAAAAAAAAAACAAAACAAACAAAAACAAAACAATAGTGGAAGTGCCAACATTCCTGGGTTATGAATTAGTTAAATTGTTTATCTAAAAGCCCCCCTTGACCAGTGTCCAGCGTCTACTATTATATTCACAGACAATTTGATTACTACATCAATTGCTTCTTCTTCTTCCAAGGAAGTTTTGGGTCCATGTATGTGCCCCCCCCCCCGACTGTCTGTGCCTCCAGAGAGTGCACTTCCCAGGGAGGGGGAAGGTTGGGGAATTGATGTTTTCCTTTCTTTGAGTTTTTATGCATATTGGGGTTTGTTCTTGCTATGTTTTGTCTGTTTGTTACTATTTTGTCTTGTTTACTTCTCTTTTCCTTTGTTAATGCTGTTTCCCTTTTCTATTTGTTGAATTTTTAATTAAGTATATTTAATAAAAAAAGAAATTCGATCAAGTGAGCTCCTCTGTTTCTCAGGAGTACACCATGATGAATCCTTAACACTTCTCCTCCCTTACCAGTCAGATAATGCCCTGGTGAGTAGTGATGCATTCAAGGCCCAGCTGAGGGCACGCACTTTATTAGCAAGGCTTTATCTGACTGGTAAGGCCCGATATGGAGGGATTTAATGCTATTTTAAATCTCCCTGTGGCTTTTTAAATTACAGTAAAGTTTAAAAAGCCCTATTTTAATTTACAGACTGTTCTTGAGCTGCACTTGGGACAAGTTCCCAGGATTCTGTTTCAACTAGTGGTCAGTCCATGGGATAAGTACCGTTAGTGGACCAATCAGAATGCATGATTCCCAGTACAGCACTCCATGTGATTTATAAGTTAGCAATAACCCATGACAGGGTAGTGGGTTATAGACATTTAATCCACGCCTCGGGTGCGTTATGAGGCATGAAGCGGCAGACTAAGTGTCCTCACAGTACCCGAGGCATGGATTAAATACCTATAACCCCATACCCTGTCGTGAGTTATTGTGCTCATAACATGGGTTCTGTGCAAAACAAGAAAAAAAAAAAAAAACTTTCTTTTTTCCAACATTTAAAGAGCAAGACCGTTACTGTATCCTGCCACCATGGAAAATAGTCCCCAACAAATAATGCATATATGATTTTTTTGAATGCAGTTCCACATGTCACAAATACAGTATAGAGATCTGTGACATTTCTTCTGCATAATATGTTGTTACAGGTACAATCCCGTGTACATTGCTGTGCCACCCCCCCCCACACACACAGATGTACTTCGATGCCAGCTGCCGATCACACAGACACAGATATCTCAGCTCCTGATGGGGGACACATGAGAAGACAGCTGCTGATCACATAGAGAGAGCGAAGGAGAGAGAGAGAGAGAGAGAGAAAGGGAATTCTGTTCATGTCACGGAGGCTGTCGCTGTTTGTCTGTCTCTCTCTCAGGCTGCCCGTAGAAACACTGTTTGGCAACTGCTGCTGACCGGGGAAGCAGTGACCGAATTATGTGCCATTTATGGCTTTCTCAGTATCACTGGGTGAGCTGCCCGCTGTTGATGTCTCTGCCGAGGGTGGGCGGACTCTGGTGGCTCCACTTCAAAATCCTCTGCTGCTCTCCCATTCTCTCTTAATAGTGCAGATGCTGGTGGTGAGCGATGCTGGGCAGGCGGGTGGCCAGTACTGACTCCAAACACTGTGCTGGGTCCGATTGTCTCTGAACTCCCAGGAGTGACTCGTGGTCAGTGTCACACGCCAACTCCAAACACTGTGCTGGGTCCGATTGTCTCTGAACTCCCAGGAGTGACTCATGGTCAGTGTCACACGCCAACTCCAAACACTGTGCTGGGTCCGATTGTCTCTGAACTCCCAGGAGTGACTCGTGGTCAGTGTCACACGCCAACTCCAAACACTGTGCTGGGTCCGACTGTCTCTGAACTCCCAGGAGTGACTCGTGGTCAGTGTCACACGCCAACTCCAAACACTGTGCTGGGTCCGATTGTCTCTGAACTCCCAGGAGTGACTTGTGGTCAGTGTCACACGCCAACTCCAAACACTGTGCTGGGTCCGATTGTCTCTGAACTCCCAGGAGTGACTCGTGGTCAGTGTCACACGCCAACTCCAAACACTGTGCTGGGTCTGACTGTCTCTGAACTCCCAGGAGTGACTCTTAGTCAAGGCCACACAGACACACACACGGGACTGCAGGAATTCTGCATAAAATGTGCCTCTCTCTCTCTCTCTCTCTCACTGTGACTGTGGTGGGTGATGTGTGGGTGGGTGCGGTTTCAATGGCTGCCTTTTAGTTTTCACAGTTGCAGGAGACCCTGACTCTCCATGGCACGTCCCTCAACTTGCTGTACTACCTTCTCCATGGGTGCCCTGTACTACATAATTCCACCTGTAAGACAGAGAGAGAGAGAGAGAGCGCGTGCTGCTGCTGTGCTCAGGACTGTTACCTGACGGGGCGCTCTACCCATTGTCACTTTGGTACTTTCAGAAAACTGCAGACAGCCTGAGACACCGAGCACTGCAGTGCAAAGTGAGCTGCTTGGGGCGGACTCTCTCTGTTCACGTAAACCTGCTGCATGTGCCATGGGGGTATTACACACTGCAGATGGGGGGGGCACCAAGGCACGATGATAACAGTGACACAGACAGACACACAGAGCAAGAGGACACTGCAGGACTTCTGAGTTACATGTCCCCATGTCGCAGTCTCACTGTCAGGTGGGATATTTACAGTGACACAGTGCTGTCATGCTACTGGCCATGTACTGGCTGTCGCTCTCGGCAATAACATGGCTTAGGAAAAAAAATGTAATAGAATTGTTAAACTACCATCAAGTGACCGTGGATTATATGCCACAAGTCACTTAGGACTCCCCATTATCCCCGACATCCGTGGTGCAGCACTCTCTCACTTCAGTACTTTTACATGGCTACCTTTCAGTTCTGCCTTTCCCAGTACACAAGGACTATTGCACTCCCCCGGAATATGGATTCGGGGGCATCACAGCAACTGTGCATATACTTGCATGTAATCCATGGTCACCTGATGGTGTTCCACCAATTGCATTCCTTTTTTTTCTAATCCGTCTTATAATTGCATTTGTTACATGATGTGGTATGAGTGGACTTGCCCCGTAAGATGAAGTGCAAATATAAAGTGATAATAATGATTATCCTTGTAGTAGGCTATCAGAAACATTATTTTGCTGGTTTTATGTTTTTCGCTGGATAACATGGCACCCTGCAAATACCCTCTAAATGTCAGAGCTGCAGTAAGACTGTTGTTGTGAGACACTGATAGAAATGGAACATTGAAAGTACCATCCAGCTCCCTAGGTGCTAGGAATTTCCTTTCAACTGAATGGTTAGAGACTAGAGATGTGCGAAGTTCTCCCACTTTGTGAAGTGCCTTCACAGCGTGAAGCCCAACTTTGCATATTTCTACAATTTTATAAAGTTGCGAAGTCAGAAACTTCACATGCACAGTGTGCAGTTTCCCTGGTGATAGAGGGTGACATTCAGGTGAAGTAACTCTGCTAGTGAAGTTGCAGGTAAAGTGCCTTGAGGACTAAAGCAGTTTTGCAAAGTGCTTCATGAAAGCAAAGTCGGTGACTTCCTTGGAACTTCGCTGGCCAAGTAAAACTTTGCTTCATCTCTTTTAGAGACCCTGCTTGTGGGACTCTGGGTCCAGGTTTTTTTCTTGTGGTTTTTTTTTTTTTTAGCTTTCTGTTTATTAAAACCACATAAAGGTACTCATTTTTATATGGAGTACAATACATTTGATCTAACGGCACATATATAAATTGGACATTGTTGTATTTCCAGTTACTTTCATTTAAGCAATTGGTTTTCAATATCAGTAGTTTCACTCGCTGTGCTAACCAATATTCTTCAGCATCTTTTAAAACAGATTATTATACATTTACCTATCCTAGGCCATCTAAACCCAGGGTCAGGCTCTTCCAACTTCCTCCTCTCCTCCCTCCTCATCCCCTCCCCCACACGGGACAAATGATGGGTCCCAGCTGCACCGCCGAAGTTCAAATCTTTCATATCTATTATTACATCTGGCTGTTAAATGTTTTATTATATATACCTCCTCCATTACTTTATATCAGTCACAAATTGTAGGGGATCTGTTCTGCCTCCATCAGCACGCAATTGCTTCCTAGCTGCCATCCGGGTCCAGGTTTGATTCTTGGCAAGGCATGAGGTATATTTGCCCATTGGAAGGTGAAGATTTAGCAACATCACTGACACAATTATTTTGTGTTAAACGGGACAGAAACCATTTTGTTCTTCAAATATTATTCTAGATTTGTAGAGGTTGACTTTATTGGACCAAAATGTAACTGTGCTAACTAAGCAATAAGGCTTGGCAGTATGTGTTATTGAGGTATAATGGCATGCCTCAGAATGTGAGGCATAAGGCAGTGCCAAATGCCATAGGCACTCAAGAAGTGTAGTTAACCCACAGTCAGGCACACCGTGGAGTGCCTAATTGTGATTATAAAGTGATTTGTTGGATTTTTATTTTAAAAACTGAGTAATGAGGTTCAGAAAGTTAGGTATTTCTGACCACAGCTGGAATAACGCACTGCCATGTGACCACATCTGACTAATAGCAGGTCCTGGTTTCTCTTACCCATTTTGTAATGATCTTTAGTAAAAGAGATCATAGTGGCTCTGAGTTTTTGACCTTAGTAAAAAAAACATTAACTCAGTGAAAGCTGAAGCAGTGCAGTGGATTCAGATGTATAACGGTGAAATAAACTACATTCATGTTTTGCTACCCTGGAAAATATGTTCAACTGCCAGAACATTTTGGCAGAATTTATTCTAATTATACAGTGTGGCAGACGGCATCATGACATTGCAGTTTGCACAGCTACACATCGCTGTGTGAAACCAGACAATCTTCAGTACCCACATTTTGCTTGATAATTATAATGCATTATCAAAGCTTTCGAGTGGTTGGACACAGAATGGTTTTATATTCCTGACAGTGCAGTGAAGATTGTGGTAGTCTGCTGTGGTTTGTTTGGAGAGTATGTCAGCAGTTTTCTGTAAGTGTATCAAGAAAGATGTTATTGCTTCCATATTCAGACTGAACTCCCTGTCAGGAAATCACTGACAAAGGTGCAGTTGGAATTGGATTGATTGGTTTCTATAACTTAACAAAATGTGAACCTGTTCACGAGAGAGAGAGAGAGAGAAAGAGTAACTGTAGTAAAGGCGACTGGCTTTTCTCAGCAGGAGATTCTAATTAACTGCACTTACAGATCAGGTGTACTGTTAGATCTATACCTCAGGGACTAGAGCCTCAGATGGTTTAATGTGGGCCGGCACCTTTGCTGTATGCCACTGCCAGCCACCAGCTTGGAGGAAATATTGTGTCCTATTTTTCTGCCACCATCGGTGGCACAAAGTGGTCTGCATGACCACTAAGAACCACTGGGGACTTTGCGACCTCATTGAGTTATTCTCAGTGGGTACCACAGATCCTTCCCTCATGGTTGCAAATGACAACTGTTGGGCAAAGCAGGCAGTGGCCGACACGTAAACCACCCAGAAGGCCATTCACCAAGGCTTGGTGGCACTTGGAGGGCTGGAAGTGAGGGTGCAGTGATGCATCCAAGCGGCGCTGCCTACCGGAAGGTACTGCTTAGGACAGCAGGCTGTCAGAAAGGCAATTAGGGGACACAGATTCAGATTCATTTTATTAAGCATGAGCCAAAAGGGTGGATCAATACAATAGACTACAAATGCATCTCCACAGTAACCTGCGCTTTGCTTCAGTGGGCTGAAGGGTCCGGACTCTTCGCTGCGGATGGTGCAGCCTACAGGAAGGTACTGCTTAGGACAGAAGACTGTCAGAAAGGCGGTTAGGGGACACGGATTCGAATAAATTTTATTAAGCATGAGCCAAAAGGGTGGAGTAATACAGTAGACTACAAATGCATCTCCACAGTAACCTGCGCTTTGCTTCAGGGGGCTGAAGGGTCTGGACGCTTCGCTGCGGGCGGTACAACCTGTGCTGTGCTTCAGGAGCTAAAGGGGCTAGAGGTATCACTGCCAGCAGTCGGCATGGTTCTCTGTCTGTCCCTCGCTACACACTTTAGAAAGCGGCAGCCGTCAAGGGACTGTGTGACTGCATCTTCCCAGGGACTGACACTTGTTGCAGATACTCTTGGGCAGAGGAGAGGGCACAAAATGTGCATGTTGTGATGCACGCTATGTCCGTCTCTCTCTCTCTCTCTCTCTCCCCCCCGTCAGTCTGTGTCGGCAACCTACCCAGGTGCTGCATACCACAACTGTTCAGGAAAGGAAGGGAGGGGTACCAGCACCCAACAGATGACAGCGGCAAGCGTGCCTGTGTGAAGAACAGTGGAGATCTGCAGGGTGGGTAGGTGGGGAACCATAGCACATCCATGGGGTGGGTGGCTGGGACTGAGTGTTGTGGGGGTACATGGAGATCGGCAGGGCAGGTATTATGGAATGCACAGTTTCTGGGGAGACATGGAGATCCGCGTGGTGGCAGGTACTTATAACAGACTTCACTACACTGAAAATGGTGCAGACTGCACCTTGGTTCATCTCGTGTAGTAAGCATTTCAGTGGCTGCCACAGCCTAAATCTCTGCTTGCACACTAAAAAAGTTTGGCTGCTGTACAGAGATTGTACCACTTGGACTTCACACCCTGACTGTTTAACAGACATTAATGCACAGTCACATGGTGGGATTCAGCCAATTCCCTTTCTGTATTCTTGCCTCATATTATAAGTGATCTTAAAGAGCTAGTAGAGTCAAAACAGGCAGACAAGAAAATAATAAAAATTTAAAGAAGTAGTCAGCTGTTACTTTTTATTTCTGAAGTATCTGTATTTTTCCTTTTGCTCATTAGAAAGTTTTCTATGTGATAATATTGTGCTGGATGTGTGGAACAGCTTTTAACCTGGTAGCTGACATGTCTAACTCTATCTCCCCCTACTACATCATTGTTCGCATTATGGTCTCACTGACAGTGACATCACAGGTGAATGACCTGGCAATCACTGAATGGCTGTTCCTAAGCAGCAGTGATGTTACAGTCAGTGAGGTCACAATGCTTACGATGATGTAGTGGGGGCAATAGAGCTAGGTATGTCAGCTGCCAGGCAGAGTGCTGTTCCACACATCACACCTACTAACATCAGGTAAACAAACTTCTAATTAAAGGGAAAATAAAAAGTACCTCAGATATAAAAGGTAATGGTAGGCTGCTTTTAAAATCTGATAGTTTCAGGCAGTAAACTAGCTCTTTAAGCCAAATTTTCTGGTCTGATATTCAATACCCATCTGTAATCTTCGATCATTGTCATTCGTTATTTTATACATCAGCATTAGACCTGGTTCTCTCAAATGGAGATGAAGAGAGGATCACAGATGTAGAAGTGGGTAGCCATCTGGGAACTAGCGACCATCGAACAGTATGGTTCACAATAAACACAGCAATAGAGTCAAGCCATGCAAAGGCAAAAGTACTGGACTTTAGAGGCTGACTTTGTTAAAATGGGTGAGTGCCCAAGGAATGCACTCAGCAAATTGCAGGAAGGAGGGTGGAAGAACAATGGGGAATAATAAAACTGCCATCACAGAGGCAACAAGCCTTTGTGTAAGCAAATAAACAAATGAAACGATGTAAGAAACCACTATGGTTCTCAAAGGAAGTGGCAGTGAAGGTTCAAGAGAAAAGAAAGCATTCAGGAAGTATAAGGAATCACAGAAGGAGCAGGACAGAGAACTGTATCAGTTAAAGCAAAAGGAAGCTGGGAAGGCAGTCAGAACAGCAAAGGCCCAAACCGAGGAAAAGATAGCCAACTCAGTTAAGAAGGGGGATAAAACCTTTATAGGTACATCAGGGAGCGAAGGAAGACCAAGGGAGGGTTAGTGAGGCTTAATAAAGAGGAGGGAGGGTGGGCAGAGGGTGACTGTGAAAAGGCAGAGATACTAAACAAATATTTTGCTCAGTATTTACAAAGGAAGTGGGGGAGGTACCTAAAACAAACAGTAGAAACACTCTGGATACAGAAGTTGATACCAGCCCATTTATAGAAGAAAGGGTTCTGAAAGAACTCTTAAAACTGAAGGTGGACAAAGCAATGGGGCCTGATGGGATTCATCCCAGAATTCTAAAAAAACTAATGGTAGAACTAGTGACACCACTGACTACCCTCTTTAACAAATCATGGGAGGACGGGGTGGTACCCGAGGACTGGAGAAGGGCAGATGTGATTCCCCTTCACAAAAGTGGGAGCAAGGCAGAAGCAGAAAACTAGACCTGTTAGATTAACCTCAGTGGTAGGGAAAATGATGGAATCATTTCTGAAGGAAAGAATTGTTGAGTATCTAGAGGCCAGAGGGGCTCAGGACCCAAGGCAGCATGGATTCACAGCGGGAAGGTCATGCCAGACAAATCTGATAGATTTCTTTAACTGGGTGACTAAAGTAGTGGCTCAGAGAGGGGCTGTGGACATGGCCTACCTAGACTTTAGCAAGGCATTTGACACAGTCCCACACAAAAGATTAATATACAAGTTAGCCAGCCTGGGAGTGGGTCCCAAGATGACAGCCTGGGTAAAGAATTGGCTGGAGAATAGGACACAGAGAGTAATAGTAAATGGAGTCCACTCTGAAGAAAGGAGGGTTACTAGTGGGGTACCGCAGGGTTCAGTATTAGACTGGTCCTCTTCAATGTCTTATGTTTACATTGCAGAGGGACTGAAGGAAAAGTATGTCTCTTTGCAGATGACACAAAGATCTGCAACAGAGTTGATGCACAAAGCGGGGTGGAAAGGATGAGAAGGGACTTGGCAAGGTTAGAGGAATGGTCAAATGTATGGCAGCTTAGATTCAATGCTAAGGTAATGCAGATTCAATGCAAGGTAATGCACCTGGGAAACAAAAACCCAGGGGAAGAGTACACAATGGGAGGTGAGAACTAACAATAACAAAAATGGAAAGGGACCTGGGGGTAGTCATATCAGATGACCTAAAGGTGGGCAAGCAATGTGAGAGGGCTGCAAGGAGGGCTGAGGGGACACTGGGATGCATAGGGAGAGGCATCACCAGTACAAAACAGGAAGTTATTATCCCTCTGTACAGACAGTTGGTGAGACCCCATCTGGAGTACTGAGTGCAGTTCTGGAGACCCAATCTCCGCAAAGACATAGACAGGATGGAGGCTGTCCAGAGGAGGGCAACTAAAATGGTGCAGGGTCTGCACCGGAAGACATATGAAGAGAGACTTAAGGAGCTGAATATGTATAGCCTCGAGGAAAGGAGGGAGAGGGGACATGATAGAAACTTTCAAGTACCTCAAGGGAATCAACAAAGTCCAAGAGGGTAGCATCTTTCAAAAAAAGAGGTGTGCAAGAACAAAGGGGCACAATTTTAAGATAGAAGGGGGGCGGCTCAGAGGTAATTTAAGGAAGTATTTTTTCACAGAGAGGGTTGTGGATGCATAGAACGGCCTTCCGGAGGAGGTTGTGGAGTCAGAAACTGGTGGAATTCAAACATGCATGGGACAGTCATAAGGCAATTCTGGGGGGGGGGGGGGTAGGAAGAAGTAGGCTGCTGGTTAACTAGGATCTGCAGCTTATCCATTAGGTAGGGAAATGGGCAGACTGGGTGGGCCAAGCGGTCTTTATCTGCCGTCAAAATCTATGTATCTATGTAGCAATAGGTCCCCTCTTATGTGTTTTTTTTTTTTTCCTTTCCTAAACTATATAATCCAAAGTGAACTAATCTTTCTTCGTATGATTTATGTTGTAATCCAGAAATTCTCTTGGTTACCCTATGTAGAACCTTCTCAATATTGTTTTTTGTCTCTTTGTAGATGAGGGCTCCACAGCTGTGAATCATAACCCATGTGCGGTCTGATATGCGATTTGTACAGAGAGATAATGCCATGTTCATTTCTACTTACAAAGGCTTTTTTAATATAGTTTTGTATTTGATTTGATGTTTGGACCAGTTTTATGCACTGGTCACTGAATTTCTGATAGTTTTTTTATTAATACTCCTAAATCTTTTTCTGATTCAACCTTCTTTATAATGCTGTTATTTATGTAGTACTTACATTGTTGATTATATTTCCCTAGGCGTATTGTGACACATTTGTCTACATTAAATTACATTTTGTTGTTTATAGCCCATTATTCAGTATTTTTTAGGTCATTTATTAGTTTGATTCTATTTTGTGGAGTATTTACCGGGCCACCCAATTTTATGTCATCAGCAAACTTTACTATCCAGCTGTCTATGCCCTTCTGCAGATCACCCACAAATATTGAAAAGCGAGCAGGACCCAGCACCAATTCCTGCAGCACCCCACTGGTCACATCTCCCTCCCCTGATAGGACGCCCCTTATTCTGACCCTCTGCATCCTACCACACAACCAATTCTGCACCCAGATTGGGATTCTTGGGTCTGGATTAAGTTTCTTGAATTTATTTACTAATAGTTCATGTAGAACCTTATTAAAGGCCTTCATGTTTTATGTTTCATGTTTATTTATTCAGAAACCACCATTGAGCTAGAAGCTTGTTTACAAAGGTTCCACGTCCAGAGGAGGGCAACCAAAATGATCTGGGGCTTGGGGGACAGGACCTATGGGGAGAGGCTCGAAGAGTTAAATATGTACACATTGGAAGAGAGAAGGGACCGTGGGGACATGATAGAGGTCTTCAGGTACATGAAGGGGGTAAATAGGGGAGGAGCAGTCAGGGTGCTCGAAGAAAGGAGGGGTAACTAGAGGGCATGGGTGGAGAGCTGGAGATTTGGGGAGAAAGGAGGAGCGTTACTTCACTGAGAGAGTGGTGAAGCCATGGAATGCGCTGCCCAGGGGCTGGTGGAGGCAGAGACAGTGGAGGGGTTGAAGAGGGATGGACAGGTACAGGGAAAGGTTCTGGAAGCAAAGTCCAGTGCAGCGAGAATATCCGGGACTGGGAAGGAAGAAGAAGCCAGAGGGGAGGCGAGAGGGGCAGCAGGTCAGCTCAGGGTGGGGGCTGACCAAACGAGCAGACATGAAAGACTGTTAGGCCTATTCTGCTGGCATTTTAGTATGGTGGTATATCATAGTTAAGCAATAATGCACGACAGGGTGTGTGTTGTGCTGGGATAACGTCACGCCTGGGGTGATTAGGCATGAGGCTGCAGGCCGAGTGTGACTAATCACCCCAGAAGTGACGTTATCATACTAACATACTATTTGCCAGCAGATTAGGCCTTATGGTCTATCGAGTCTGCTCGAACCTAGATCCTTAGTTGGGTGCCGAGACCCTTCCATCCCTTGTGCTCCAGAAACCCCTATCATCCATCCCCACCCCACCCCCGGACAGGCCATCATCTGATACATCCACTTTCTGTGTCTGTCCCACCTCTTAAAGCCCTCCACTGTGGATCTCTGAACCAGGTCACCAGGCAGAGCATTCCAAGGGTCCACCACCCTTTCAGTGAAAAACCTCCTCCTCTTTTCCCCCCTCACCCTTCCACCTTCCAACTTCAAACCATGCCCTCTGGTGATGCCTCCATGCTTTAGTCTAAAGATCCCCTCCATGTTTACCCTATTTATTCCCTTGAGGTACTTGAAGACCTCAATCATGTCTCCCCTGTCTCTCCTCTCCTCCAATGAAAACAGGCAGAGCTCCTCAAGTCTGTCCTCGTAAGTCAAATCCCAGTTATCCCAGCACAACACACACTCTGGAGTGCATTATTGCTATTATACAATGGCTCATTTGTAAAACAAACAAAAAAATGATGAAAAACTACATTTAAAGTAGATTTTTCTGTCATTTTTTGAATGAGTAGGGTTACTTCAAGCAAAAGTAGTGCCGATTTAGCCAGCAGGTGGAGCTAATGTGTTTTTTGAGCAGCTGCGCAGTCCCCATAGCAACGTTTCAACTTTTGTCAGTGGTGCCACTCTTGGTTAATATGACCTATTGCCTCATTATGTATGTTGTCTTTGGTTACTGTTTTTTCATCATTTTCATTTGTTTTTCCGTGACTGTGTTTTTTATCACAGTTCTTCTGCTGGAGTATCGGGACTGCCCCCTCCCCCCCGTACCGAGGTGCTGTGTGGATGTCTGAAACTGGAGGAAAGGAGGTAGGGAGAATATTTCTAAAGCGCGTTTCACGTCCATCTGAAAAAAATAAACAAAAAAAGCTTAGTGAGCGAGGCTACAACGCGGTCTGTGTAAAGACTTGCTTGCTCTCACATCTCGCTCGGTGTGAACCCAATGGTAATTGCGGTTTTAGCTGCATGTTTCTTTTTTTGAATAGGAGAAGGTTGTTGTTGGTTTTTGTTTGTGCTGGGGGGGTTTCGGGACATTGAAGGTGGCTGGCGGCTGCAGAGTGAGTGAAGTGGGGTGCAGAGCGGGAAGTAC
Organism: Neoceratodus forsteri; assembly: GCA_016271365.2. NCBI lineage: Eukaryota > Metazoa > Chordata > Ceratodontiformes > Ceratodontidae > Neoceratodus > Neoceratodus forsteri. The sequence continues at coordinate 1,652,338,078 of CM028131.1, read as the reverse complement.
TGAAGCATGGTGCGTGCAGTGATTTTTAGTTGATGCTTTTTTGTGTGGTGGGACTAGACCCGTGATGTTGTACTGGGATAACATCACAGGTCCAGTCTCAGACTGACCAATCAAAGGTCAGCATTTTTTCTTGCCATTGTATAATAGAGCATACTGTGCAACACATAGCAAGGTCACAATCAGATTGCAAAATTGCATAAGCAAGGTTCACAATACATACTATAGTTACACACAGTTACAAAATTAAAAACTTTGTTATAGACATGTAGTATAATGAGCAGGGACATTGAAGGGTTAGAGCATGGCATACTAAAAGTGCTAAGTAGTGAGACTGTGAAAGAAGAGAATGGCTTACAGAGAAAGTAAGAGAGCCCAATGCTACCAGATGTAGGCTTTGTCGGATATAAGTAGATTAGATAGCTAGGCAGGAATGGGGGTGGAACTGAGTCTTTGGAGAGTTGGGAGGAGAAAGGATGAGGAAATAGGGGGAGGGAGTATGGGAGAGAGGAGGTGAAGGGAGGAGCAGTCTACCCAGCATATTTTGCGAAGCCTTAGAAACAGCCTAACAAGCATATTTTGTGGGCCTTTGGCTAGAATGAGATGGGCCCTCATGCACTGGTAAGGATTGGGGGGAAGGAACAGAGCCCTCCATGGCAGGTGCGGTGGATGAAAGTAATTAATTAGGGAAGGGGTGTCAGCAGTAGGAAGCTAGTGCTGCTCGTAAGTGTGGGAAATGGATCCACCAAATGGAAGCCTGTTACATGAGGCAGTTGCAGGTGGATAAGTTGGTGAGTTGCTGAAACAGTAGTGTTTTGAAGATCTTCAGGCTTTCAGCACCAGTTAGGAGAACAGGGAGATCATTCATTCATTGCGGAGCCTTATAGGAGAAAGACCGTTGTCCTAGGGATGTTCTTCTGAAGGGTACCTTAAGTGACTAACATGAGGTCCCCCTGGTATTGTGCTGGGAGCTTGTTGTCCGGACCATTTGTTGTATGCAGGGTGGTGCGAAACCTAGCACTGCTTTTTTTCCTAGGATGCAGGTCTGAAATGTTATCCTTTTCCTGAACTTGAGCCAGTTTGTTTGGTTATATAACAGGCATGTGTGCATTAGGTTGTCAGCCCCAAGGACAAGCCTACAGGCCTTATTTAACGCAGTGGTGCTCCTTTTCAGTGCAGTGTCATTAGCTGCACTGTAGACCACTAGGCCGTAATCAGTCATGGATAGTATAGAACTCGAGATCGTTAGTCGCAGGGCAGAGGGTGTGAGGTTCCCCTGTGCCTGTACAGGATTCCAAGCTTGGCTTTGACAGTTTTTAACCATATGATCAATGAAAATTTGAAAATCAAGATAAATTATATCAACTGGTGAAATATTATTTATACAGTAGGGGAGAGCAAATAACTCATTGCATAAAAACATGTATTCTCACTGCAGTGGAAGAAATAAGGGATATGCAGCGGTTCAGTGTGTGATAAATGCATTTATCTTGTACAGTTTCCAGTGACCTCAAGTAACCTCACGAGTGCTGAAGGCACGAGTGCGAGTTACGAGAGGTCACTGGAAACTGTACAAAATAAATGCATTATCACACACTGAACCACTGCATATTCCATTTATGCAACAGGTTTAGATGTTGTGAACATTTTGATTTTGGTAGGTGTAAATAATTTGTCAAAAAAGGGAAAAGAAAATTGAATGTTATGCTGTTTTTTGCTAATTATAAAAAAAAAATGGTATCTATAAATAAAACACCACTCATTTTGTAGATATTTTTGAGCGGAACATTTTTCGTGCTCACAGTACCATGCTATCATTTTTTGTTTTAAAGTTATTTATATTTGTTTGTCAAAAAAGGGAACAAAAAATTAGATTTTCTTCTGTTTTCTTGCTAATCATATACAATATACAGAGTTTATATAAATGAAACAGTATTCATTTTGTAGATAATTTTGTGCTGAACAATTTTTGTGCTCACAGTACCATGTTTTATCTTTTTTCGTTTTTAAGTTATTGACATTTAAATATGGTTAGTACTGCTTCTGAGGCCGAACATTCTAAATGAATTCTGAAGAGAACTGTGTAGATAAATGAGCTAGTGATGTAGTTACTGTGTGAATAAATGGGTGATGATGTAGTTACTATGTGGATAAATAAATTTATTACCATAGTAGCGAAGATAAATGGTTTTATTCTACAGTTTTTATCCTGACCCCTGTTGCATAAATAAATTTATTACCATAGTAGCGAAGATAAATGGTTTTATTCTACAGTTTTTATCTTGACCCCTGTTGCATAAATGACATTTTCCCCATGAGGAAATGATAAAGGGTCTCCCTGCTGGTGACACTGCAGTGCCTCTGTATTGATTGTAGCTCTCAAGACTGTCTGACTACAGCTCTGTCTGACATGCTCCTCAATTCACACCGTTCCCCTGAGGTTTTCTGAAAAATTCCACATTTTATTTCCATGACTTATCCATCATTCTAAATTACTGGAATCTAAGGTGGGACAGACTTCTGCATTGATCACCAGTCTGACAGAAGTTCACGCAGAATTCAGCTTTATACTTTAACTTTACACTTCAGGCAGTAGAAAGAGGTTATGCTTGTAGCGTGAATTCTGCTGAGACAATACTGTTGCTCTGTAGCTTTAATCCTGTGTTTGGCCAAATTTGTAAATATGGTTCTAACCCCAGTAATGCTCAGGATATTCATAACTTTATGCAGTAAGCCTGGAGACCCACTCTCCGCAAAGACATAGACAGGATGGAAGCTGTCCAGAGGAGGGCAACTAAAATGGTGCAGGGTCTGCACCTGAAGACATATGAAGAGAGACTTAAGGAGCTTAATATGTATAGCCTCGAGGAAAGGAGGGAGAGAGGGGGGACATGATAGAAATGTTCAAGTACCTCAAGGAATCAACAAAGTCCAAGATGGTAGCATCTTTCAAAAAAGAGTGTGCAAGAACAAGAGGGCACAATTTGAAGATAGAAGGCGGCTCAGAGTAACAGGAAGTATTTTTTCACAGAGGGTTGTGGATGCATGGAACGGCCTTCCGGAGGAGGTTATGGAGTCAAAATCAGTGGTGGAATTCAAGCATGCATGGGACAGTCATAAGGCAATTCTAGGGGGTTGGGGTAGGAAGAAGTAGGCTGCTGGTTAACTAGGATCTGCAGCTTATCCAGTAGGTAGGGAAACGGGCAGACTGGGTGGGCCAAGCGGTCCTTATCTGCCGTCAAAATCTATGTTTCTATGGAGGGTTGGACTGCCCGGAGAGATGGAACATATGCAAATGAGTAGAATTCTTTGCACGTGAGCATCTTCAAATAAATGCCTCTACCAACTGTAGTGTTCTAGTCACTTCAGATTTTTCTCTCCACCTGAAAGTCTGGTCGCTTGAAGTTGTCGTCGTCTCTTTTGCGTGAAGAAGATTCAAAAACCATAAAAATGTAAGTATATTTCATTTCTTTTACTGCCTTTACTAATTGTCGGTAAAAAATCTTGTTTATTGTTTAAATTAGTTATTTTTCCGGTTCCTCGCGGTTCGGTATAACCGTGAGGGAACCGGGTTAGTTATTTACTTTCATTGAGGTTCTCTGATTAAAGAGCCTTTGATTTAGTGTATTTACTAGTTAGTTTTTTTTTGTATATATTTTGCTGTTTTTATAATCACTTTTATTGGTTACAGAACCACTGAGCCGGTTCATTTGTCATCTCTTCGGTTCCTCCGGTTCCTATCAGTTTCGGAACCGACTGCCAAAAAAAAAAGAAAAAAAAGTAACCGCATTAGTTCTTTTTTATTTAGCCCGTTAGTGTTTTTTCTCTTTGGGTATTACCATGTCAGAGAAACCTAAAAAGAAAACCGGAGAGCCTGGTTTTAAGAATTGTTTAAAATGTGGAGATGTGTTTGCTAAGGCAGACAAGCACACCTTATGTGTGGCTTGTCTGGGGTTTGAACTTCTGGACCAGGATTGTGAAATATGCAAAACTTTCCTGGATAAAACTGTGGAAAAATGCCTTGAAAGGCTCAATAAAAGATTTCCTAGAGGTCCCTCAGGCTCTGACCAGCTGATACCCCAATCTGTTGTGGCTGAACCCACAAGTCTGCTTACTCCTGCCCCTGATACAGATGAAAAAGGGGCAAAAAGAGGTAAAGAACTGGCTGACTCCCCAGTTCCCTCAAAGAAACTGAAGAAAGTGAAACATGCAGAACCCTCTCCTGCTAAACCAGGGACTTCTGCACAAGTGCCTGCTTTGCCCTCGGCTCAAGAAATAGCCCAGGCTTTTAAAATAATCCAGGCACTACAAAACAGTATCCCCCCAGGGTCCCCAGGCTAGCAGTGATGTGTTGCCCTCCTTGCCAGTGGAGCAATTTTTTGAGGAGGAGGATGATTCTTTTGAGGAGGCTAAGCCAATTTCCCCAGAGGTGTCCCCTGACCAGGACTTCGGTTCTCCCCCCAGGGTGTCCGAGGATTATTCCTCACATTTTACATTTGTGAGGAGAATGGCAGATGCTCTGGACATTGCTACCACAGAACAGGTTAAGGATGAGGAAGAAATCAAATACTTGACTATGATGGGTTTAACACCCACAAAAGCTCTTCTTCTGCCAGTTTATAAATTTTTTAAAAAGGACACCCTGAAACTTCTGCAGACCCCTAATTCTGTTCCTCCTATTGATAGGAGAATAGATAAAAAAAAATATCAGTTGGACAGGACGGGAGCCAATTTCCTTTTCTCCCATCCAGACCATCAAGGGGTTATACAGCAGGCAGCCTGTGACAAAGCCAGAGTCCCCCTGTCCTCCCACCCTCTGGACAAGGACTCCAGAAAAATAGACAGTATTGCCAAAAAAGGCTATTTGTCAGCTTATTTGGCCATAAGACAGGCTACCTTTCAAGCTTATGCTGCCCAGTATCAAAAGTCCCTGTAGCAGTCAGTACTGGACATGTCCATGAAAGCCCCCTCACCCTTGTCTGAAGACCTGAATGAAACTGCCAGGTTTGGGCTGGAGGCAGCTAAGTACCAGTTCCAGATGGCTGCTGATTCAGATGATACTGCAGCCTGTTGGATGACTAACACTGTGGCATGGAGAAGGTTTGCTTGGCTCAGGGCCACAAACCTTGCTCAGGATACTCAATCGAAGGCCCTGGACTTTCCTTTAGAGGGAAATTCCCTTTTTGGAGAATCCACTGTTGCCTACATGAAGAAAGTGGATGAATATAAGGCCACTTATAGAAGCAACTCTTCTAAAGAGAGAGCTTCATCATCCACTAGACCCCATGGTGGGGGGGCAGAGGAAGGTCTTTTATGAGCAGACCCATTTCCCAGCCAGTAGCCGTGCCCCAGTACCAGCAGTATCCACAGCAGGGATACTGTAGGGGTAGGGGTAGAAGGGGCTCCAGGCGGGGCTCTTGGGCCCAACCTCAGCCTCAATCAAAACAAAATCCCTGAGGCTCAGGCCACCTCCTCCCTCCCTGTTGGAGGCAGACTGTCCCACTTCCTCCAGGCTTTGCTAAGCATCACCACAGACAAGTGGGTTCTGGAGGTAGTGCGTCAGGGTCTGTCTCTGGATTTCAAATCTTTTCCTCCACAAAAGGCATGGGTTTACTGCTCACCACCTCTAGGAGAGAGAACACTACTAGAAGCAGAGGTTCAGAAATTGTTACAGCTCAGATCAGTGGAATCAGTTCCTACTACCCTGAGAATAAGAGGTTTTTACTCCAGATACTTCCTAACAACAAAGAAAAATGAGGAGTGGTGGCCAGTATTGGATCTCAGAGTTTTAAACAAGCATCTGAAAAAAACAAAGTTCAAAATGGTACCTCTGGCTCAGATATTGCCAACAATCCAAAAAGGGTACTGGCTGGCATCACTGGATTTGAAAGACACCTATTTCCACATCCCCATAAAGGAATTGTACAGAAAGCATCTCAGATTCAGGCTCTCTTCGGGTCATTACCAGTTTTCAACTCTTCCCTTTGGCCTCTCCTCAGCACCAAGGATATTTACAAAATGCCTAGTAACTGTGGTGGCATATCTTCGAAGACAGGGAGTGACTGTCTTCCCATACCTGGACTACTGGTTGGTGGTGGGCAAGTCACCAGACCAAGTAAGGAATTCCCTAAGAATCACCCAGCACCTCTTGGAGTCCTTGGGGGTTCATAATATACCAAAAGAAATCTGTTCTAACTCCTGCTCAAATTTTGCAGTTCATAGGGGCAGAAATCAACACACTTCAGGGCAGAGCCTTTTTACCCTTAGGGTGCAAAGTGTTCGGTCAGTAGCAAATTCCTTCAGTCTGCACAAGCCAAAATCTGCAAGGCAGTTTCTGCAACTACTAGGTCATATGGCTGCATCCACAGGCACAGTGCAGGGATCCAGGTTTCATATGAGGGACATCCAGTTTCACCTCAGGACTCACTGGAGTCAAAAGAGAGAGACCCTTTGTCAAAGCTTATTCCTGTGACAAGGGCACTATTAAGGGCCCTCTTGTGGTGGAAGGATGACTCTAATCTAAGGAAAGGAGTTCCTTTTCAGAGAGAGAGAATCCCTCTCTGGTCCTCACAACAGATGCATCCCTTTTGGGCTGGGGCACCCACTTAGGAAGCACACAATTCAGGGTACTTGGTCAGCAGCAGAGTCCCTTCAGCACATACATTTACTGGAACTCAGAGCAGTGCTCCTAGCCTTAAAGGCTTTCTCTTCACTGGTACTGGGAAGGGTGGTACAGATCAGAACAGAGAATGCCACCACAATGTACTACATAAACAAACAGGGATGCACCAGATCAGGCCTCCTTTGCACAGAGGCCATGAAAATTTGGACTCTGGCATACTCTTTGAAGGTATCCTTACAGGCAATCCATTTGCCAGGAAAGGACAATATCTTGGCAGATGCACTAAGTCGTATCAACCAGGCCCATCACGAATGGACTCTAAACAAGCAGATGGTACAAGTTATTTTCAGGAGGTGGGGCACTCCAGAGATCGACTTGTTCGCATCCCACCAGCTACTTCAGTATTACTGCAGACCTCCAGCACAGGGCACAGTCCCTCTGGATGCCCTGGCTCTGGATTGGTCAGGCAGGCACCTGTATGCCTTTCCCCATTCCCTCTGGTTTTCAGGGTATTACTGAAGCTAAGATCCCTCTCAGCATCTCTGATCTTGATAGCTCCAGACTGGCCCAGGCAGCCATGGTACTCTCTTCTGCTCTCCATGTCTGTCTGCAAACTGATACAATTGCCTCTCAGGCAAAATCTCCTGACCTCCAGTCAGGGAACACTGTTGTACCCGAATCTCAAGTCATTTCATCTCAAAGCATGGCTCTTGAGGACTTAGAGTATGCAGATTTAAATCTTTCAGAAGCTGTCTTAAATATTTTAAAAGGTTATAGAAAACCTTCTACAAAGAAAACCTATTCTTCCAAATGGAAGAGATTTTCTCTCTGGTGTTCAAGTATGGACCTTACACCAAGTAAGGCTGGAGTTTCAGTTGTCTTAGACTGTCTCATTCATTTGCATTCACAGGGTTTGCAACCCAGTTCCCTAAAGGTTCATCTAGCAACAGTATCTGCCTACCTTTCTGCATGGACAAAGGTTTCAGTGGCATCGGACGACATTTTTTTAAAAGATTTTTTAAGCGATTGATGCATTTGCCCCACCTCACAGAGCACCAGTGCCAGCTTGAGATCTGATTGTGTATATAACCAAGCTCATGGGCCCTCCTTCTGAGCCCATGGCTACTACCCATCTGAAATATGTTACTTGGAAAACAGTTTTTTCTAGTAGCTATTACTTCTGCAAGAAGAATTAGCGAGCTCCAGGCTCTCTGCATTGATCAAGACTATATCGCATTTCACAGAGATAAAGTAGTCCTCAGAACAAACAGACAGTTTCTTCCTGAAGTGGTTTCAGACTTTCATTTGAACCAATCAATCTTTTTCACAGACCATACCAGTTCTGGTGAACGAAGGCTCCATAGTCTGGATGTGGAAAGGACCATCGGCTATTACGTGACAGCCACTAAAGAACATGGAAAGAATAGAAAACAACTATTCCTTACATATGGGAATGTAGGAAAGGGTAAACCAGCCTCGAAAAGATCTATTTCTAGATGGATAGTCCAATGTATCCAGTTCTGCTACACTAAAGCAGGTAAAGAGCCCCCAACCGAGTTGATGCTGCATTCTACAAGAGGGACTGCTGCCACTCTCACAGCTGCCAGGGAAGTTCCCTTGGTGGACATTTGCAAAGCAGCTACCTGGAAAACAGTACACACCTTTACAAAGCATTACAGCTTAGACATTCTGTCCAGAAGTGATGCTAGGTTTGGCACAGCAGTCCTGCAGAGTCTGTTTCCAAAATAAGTTATGTGCCCACCTCCAGTGGTACTGCTTGGTAGTCTGCATAAAGTTATGACTATCCTGAACATTACTGGGGTTAGAAGAAAAAAATGCTTGCCATACTAATCTTCTTTCTTCCCAGTGATGCTCAGATATTCATAACTTCCCTTCCTTCCTCCCCTTCCAGAACTTCAGCCTCTGCACTCCGCATGCTGGTGCCACCAAGCCATGTTGTTTGGTTACATATTCTCTGCTTTTAATCATTTTAAAACAGGGTTTTTTCAATGTGTTCTCCTTTTGGAGTTTTCTTTGATGTGGTGTGGTCAAATGTTATTATTCTCCTCCCTTTGGAGTTTTTTTCTGTTAAATTCCATGCTTTAATTAGGGGTGACCCCTCCTTTTGTTTATGAAATGTCAAAGTTACATTAGTTTCCTAATGCCTGACTTCCAGGCTTCTCACAAATCTGAAGAGGTTAGAACACTACAGTTGATAGAAGCAGTATTTGAAAGATGCTCACGTGCAAAGTCATGTGTTCCATCTCTCCGGGCAGTCCAACCCTCCAGGCTTACAGCATAAAGTTAGGAATATCTGAGCATCACTGGGAAGAAAGAAGATTACTACGGTAAGTAATTTTTTCTTTTCTCCCTTATAACCCTTCCCCACAGGACGCCTCTGGAAATGAGCTGCTTTGGCTCAGTGGGCCTCTCCTGGTAAAACTCTTTCAATCAACAAAAACATTTATTTATTTAGTTAAAAGTTTAACCAGGAAATATATACTGCGCTTATTATAGCTCGTTTCCAGATGTGTTCTGGGGAGAGGGGAGAAGGAACTAGCTAAACAATATAAATACTAAAAAATGCAAGATGTCAAATACAATGATATAGAAATACAAGCAAAATCATAAAAATTAGAGCCAATTTAGAAAAAAAAATGTAATTAGAAAATATAACAATCACCTGTATTTAAAGAAGGGAAAAAGTAGTGAAACAGCATGAACAGGGGAAAAACAAGAGAGGGGAAGTAAGACTACTAGTCACGAGTAATGAGGAAGTAAAAGAGGAAAGGGTCATAGACGGCTGAGGAAGGATAATAACAATCATAAAGAAGAGATTTTAGGGAGGAAGGAGAAGAGGCAGAATTAGTTTATTTAGTTTTTGTTGATCGGAAAGGAGGACTAGACAATTTTTGCCTGTTTTCAGCCTCGTCCCAGAGGAGAGGGATACAGATGGATGCTAACTGAAATTGAACCAGATGTAAGCTGTTGGTGATATTTTTGGTGAATGGGGGAAATTTGGCCAGGACACTGGGGAAAATTCCCCTACTCTTTTCGAGAAGTGCCATTGGATCTTTAACATCCACCTGAACTACCACCAGAGCAGGCAGATTGGACGCAGTTTAACGTCTCATCCAAAAGATGGCACCTCAGGAGTACAGCACCCCACCCCCCCAATGCTGCACTACAGTGTCAGTACTGGGATTTAACCCAAGGTCCTGGTGTGGGGATAGAACCCACAGCCTTCTGATCTGTCAGCCTCAGAGGCGAGTATGCAACCTGTTCAGCCACTGACACTGAATGGAAAGGGGAAAAGAGGACCAAAAAGCAGATTGACCAACAGTAGATTTTCTAGGAGGAAGAGAGAGAGAGTGCGAAGTACTGTTATGGAGAGGGTAGGAGGAAGAAGGTGGAGGGGATAGGAGGGATCTGAGATGACAGAGAAGGGTGCCAAACCAGATTTTGGATAAAAAAAGAGACACAGTGGGAAAGGTGCCTCTCATCAAGAGAGGGGGGAGAGAAAGGGCTGAGTAAAGAGAGCAGTGGTGAGTACAAGGTAGGCAACCTAAAGCAAAATGACAGAAAGAATGAAAAAGGGGATCCAGTTTGGCTCGAGAGGATTTAAGGGCACAACTGTAGACTAAGTCACTGTAGTCAAAGAGCGGAAGGATCATTTTTAATACAATTTCTTGGTGGGCAGGGAGTGAAATACTCACTTTATTCCTGTACAAAGCACCAAGCTTAGGGTGAAGCTTTTAGTGAATTGCATCAATGTGCACTGAGAAATCAAGATGCCGATCGAGGCAGACCCTGAGGTACTTGAAGGAGGAAGGACCTTCAATCTTAGCACCATTAAAGGGTATTAAATAGTAGGAGAGAAGTAAGTTTGGCAAACCTCTGACGGGTGCCAAAAGTCGCCGAGACTGTTATTTTGGCATTAAGGGACAATAGGTTAGACTTGAACCAGCACTGAATGTTGTCAAAATCCAGCTGTAGCCAGGAGGTAAGGTCACAGGGAGAGGAGCCAGATGCAAAAAGAATGGTTATCAACGTACACATGAATGCACACAGAAGAGCAGACAGAGGGTAGGTTGTTAAGGAATGTGGAAAAGAGAATAGGGCCCAGGACAGACCCTTGAGGGACAACTGAGCTAATGGAAACAGAAGATGAAATGGATTTTCCTTTCCGGACGGTTTGGGACCTGCCTGCAATGTAAGAGCAAAACCAACTTAAAGCTGCAGGCCTTTCTGACTGTTCTGTAAGTTTGTCCTGAAGGAGGGGTTGTGCCCCAGTGTCAAAAGCTTCAGCAAGATCAACAAAAATGGTAGACGTAATCGGACCTTGATCCATACCTGCACGTATGGAGTCAGTGAGCTGAAGGAGAGAGGTGGAAGTGGAGTAGGATTTCCTAAAACCAGACATGAAGGGAGTGAGAAAGGAGGGGTTGTCAAGAAAGGAAGTGAGCTGTGATAAAACAATGTGTTCCTGTAAGTTAGCCAATGTAGGAAGGAGAGACACTGGATAGAAGTTACCAGGAGAAGTAGGATCTCCACCTTTATGTATAGGTATGACAACAGCCTGTTTCAAAACATCAGGAGCAGTAGCATAAGAGAAGGAAAGATTTACAAGTAAAGTAATGGGCAGAGCAATGCGTATAGTAATTAAAAACTTAAATCAAGGTTATTCAGTCATACTGTTTCAGCTTTCAAGTGTTGCAGCTACACATGAATGCGTTTTCACATTATGTCTGACCAATGAAATGCCATTGTGGAAACACATACCCCCCCCCCCATATCAGAGAACTGCACTACAATGGAATATGAACTAGTCCAGCTAGATCATAAGTCCCAATGAATCCTGTTTTTCAGTCCCAACGTGTAACATTCCCATCAAAAAAATATTCAGCACTATAAAAATGCAGAAACCCTAGAACTGCCTCAAAAGGTAAAGCAGATGTCCTTTTCTTTCTCCGAGATTGATCATTCAGAAAGTTTTTCCTTCTTAGAATACAGGAATTTAATAGCATCTCCTGGGTCATGAGAAAGATAACATTGGTTTTTACATTCTTGCAGCAGCTTAGCGGGGCACAATAACAAATAAGGGTTACAAAATTACTTGCCTTTAGTTCAGCTATCTTGAAAGTCCCCTGATACTGCTGTTGTGAGATACATAGCTCAATGCTCTATCCTTCTCTAAAGTTCTCATTTGTCTTTCGTCTTTAAGTATTTCACACACACACACTCTCTCTCTCTCTCACTGCAGCATGATGAAAGTTTATTTTCAGATTTTGAGATGTTTGAGAGCAGTTCGCAAAGGGATTCTATGGTTCAGTTTTTAGTTTAAATTGTCAAAATTTCCAAGGGCTGAGGATGGAACTCCTCAGTGTTAATGTTCGCCTAATTTGGTGGACAGACTCACCAGGATCCCTTGATGGGCATTAAACTGGGGACCCAGAGTCACAAAGTCAACCTCTTCAGCTGTTTGGCTAGAGAGAAATTCCTATTTGTTAGGAGACTAGACTGTGCTTTTAACTTCTCCATTACTTTAGCTTCTTGAATCTAGAGGGCCCGTCTGTTTCAGTTCTTAACACTATAGGACTCTTGTAGCATCTCCCATCTAGATGACCAAGCTGATAGACTGTTTTATAACATATGTAGGTAAGTAGGTATTTTATTTGTATTACAGTGCCCATACAGGACTCACAAGTGCCAGTACAATCAGAGTAGATACAGAATACAAATAAGTTGAAACAGAGAGAACAGTAATATTATTAGGACTGGCAATATAACCAAGAGGTTAGGGAAATAAGCTATGAAGAGCTTGGTACATCGAGCAGACCTGGGTTTGATTCCCACAACCTCCACTTGAATACTGTGTGACCTTGAGCAGGTCACTTAACCTCACTATGCTCCTGAAATTAGCATTGGCTAAGTGTGTCTTTCTCAGCCCAACATTTTCAAATTAAAAAAAAAAAAATTAAAATGATTGCAGATTATTTATTTATTTATTTAAGACTCAGATTACATATACCTTTGTGCTAAGAGCTCTTTTACAAAGGTTCCATGTCAGTAGAAAGGGCAACAGATTAAACAGGACAGTAAAGTACGGTACAGTAAAGTGTAAGTAGGAGGTACAAAAATCATAATGGACATAAAATCGTAATGGACAGTCAGTGTAAAACAACAGAGACACATTATGCTAATCAATGCATATAGTACATTGATATAGGCTAGCAGGCTTTGTCGAGACAAAAAGGGCACAGGGTATAGGAAGGGATATGGGTGGTTTGGCTGGGAAGAGTAAGAGAGGGGGTAGAGTGGAGGATGTGAGAAGAGGTGGGGCAAGGGGAGTGGGGAGGAAGAGTGGAGGGGGTAGGGGGATGCAGCGGGGAGGGGTAGGAGGCAAGAGTGCTAAGTTACTATGAAAGAGATCGAGTTCTAAGGTCGAGGTCTGGGAAAACATGGTTAAGGGAGACAGTCACAGGTGCTAGCTGTAGAGAGCAGTGACCAAAAGCTTGGATTTGAACAGGCCCAGCTTAGTTTTGGAGGCAATCTCACTGCTGAAAACATTCATCCAGAGGGGGGCCCTGTAGGTGAACGATCTTTGCCTCTGGGTGGTTCGGCGATGATGGACCTGTAAGAAGCTGAGATTCAGAACCTCGGGTGCAGCGTAGATTACGAGGAGGGCTTAGAAGATCTTGTACTCCAGGTGGCAAGAGGCCTGAGGTTATTTTCTTGGCCATCAAGCACATTTGGTATTTGATGCGATTTTTAAGCTCTAGCCAACTGGTTAAGGCATAGAGGTCACACATGTGGGTGAGATGATGGGCTCCTGAGACGAGACGACATGCCTTGTTAAGAGCAGTGGAGATACGGCGGAGGGTGGTATCAGTCGCAGAGCCATAGACGATCAGTCTGTAGTCAATTATAAAAATAATAGAGCTCTGTACAGCTATCCTTAAAGGGTCACTGTCAACCCCCTTAGGCCTCAAAGTGTCTCTAGTTTAAAAAACACATTTTATGATTTTCACATTCTGTAGAGATTGTTACTGCAGTGGTATTTTGATTCTGATCCCTTTTTTCCTGTGAAAAGTGAGAAACTGACTGCCCACCATACTGGTGTTACCACACCAAAACATGTTTGTTTACATTTCCTGACCAGCTCCTTCTGCATCTTTCCTGGGCTCAGGAACACCACCAACACACCCCCAACACAATCGAGCCACTCATTATGCAGTGGAAGTAGAGGAGACTATTGTGTCATGAGCGGCTGCACTGTTTGAGGGGGTTTCTAATGTTCAGGAAGTGTGCAATAAGAGTAGCTCAAGGAATTGAAGCAAAACAAAGCTGGGCATAGCTATACATTACCGTGCATTTTGGTTCTGATAAGCAAGGAGTCAGATAAAACAACCAGCAACATTAATGAATTTTAGAGAAAGTAAGCAATCATAAAATGTGGGTTTTTACCTAAAAAATTATAAGATGCAAAAAAGGTTGACAGTGTCCCTTTAAGGCTTCATGGGTCAGTAATCACCTGTGTCTGTAGAGTAGACCAATACGAATATTTACAGCTTTGGCAACGTTATCTATATGCACCCCATATGATAAGTTAATGTCTATGGTGACTCTAAAATACTTAAAGAATTGTACCTGTTCGAGGGCAGTACCAAGACAGTTAGTGATAGTCAGAGGATGTTTCCTGTGCTTGTTATGGGAGCTGCTGAAGAGCATAAGCTTAGTTTTTTTTATAGTTTAGTATCAACTTGTGATGACTAAACCATTTCTCTACCGAGGCAAATCCGAGTTGTAGCTGGTTCTCAAGGGGTATAGGCTCTGGGTGAGTTGTGTAAATTATGGCATCATGTACATAGAGTAGGATTTGTTCATGGCAGGAGTTTGGGAGACTGTTTAGAAAGAAACTAAACAGGAGTGAGCCCAGGATGGACCCTTGAGGAACCCCAGAGTGAACAGGTCTTGAGTCAGAGAGGACGTTGACAGTTTTGACTTGAGTGTGGTTGTCCAGATAACTTTTAAACCAAGCAGTGGAGTCAGAGGACAGCCCTGCATTAAGTAGTTGTTCCAGTAGTAGAGGGTGCTGGACCATGTTGAATGCTTTTGTCAAGTCGATGAAGGCAGCACCAACTAATTGACCATGGTCCAGGGAGCTGTATATAGAACCGGTGAATTCCATAAGGGCTGAGGTAATGCTATGCCCTTTTCTGAACCCATGTTGTTGGGCACATTGGATCTTAGGTTTGTCATGATATTTAGTAAGCTGATCAGCTACAATGTGTTCAAGAGCCTTAGAGAAAGGTGGGAATATGGAGATAGGCCGGTAGTTCACGTGAAGAGTCCCGTCTCCACTTTTGTAGACCAGGGTAACCGTGGCTGATTTCCATTTATTGGGGAACTGTGTGAGTCTGAGTGAGAGGTTAAAGATCCTGGTTAAAGATGCTAACACTTCTTCAAGGGTGAGTGACAGCAGTTTGAGGTTAAGGGAGTCCCCACTATATCTAGATTTGCCAATTGCTTTACAGATGTATTTTCAGGCTTCATGCAGTGAGAATTCTTTGGAGTACAATGGCGGGTGACTGGTCATTGGGGGAGAGCTTACAGGATTGACCGAGGGGACATCTGAATCAAAAAAGTCAGGTGGAAGAACACTGCTAAAGTCCATGAATGCGTTATTAAAGGTATTGGCAATAGTTAGAGGATCCAGAGTTGTAGTCCCATCAATGTCAAGTAAAGTGGGTGATGTTTTTTTTTTTTTTCCTGTAACCTCTTTGATATTATTCCTGAAAGATTTACCATTGCCCCATGTGTCAGTAAGCACTCCCTTATAGTATTTCGTTTTCCCAAGGCGGATGGATCTTGTGCAGTCATTCTGTGCTCCTTTGTATTTTTGAATGTTTGATTGCATGCCAGTGGCTCGAGCCCGATGCCAGAGGTGGTATCTAGATTTCATATGAGCTAATAAGTCTGCAGCGAGCCAGGGGTTGCAAGGGCCTTTGATTTTCCGCTTTTCTAAGGGTGCATGGGAGTCGCAGGCAGCATTAAAGGTGTTGATGAAATAATCAAGTGCTGTGTTGACATCCTTCACACTGTCGATGGGAGCCCAATTTTGCACTCTAAGGAGGGATTTGAGGGGTTTACAGAGTTTAAAATAGCTGGCATCACATTGCAATTTGCGATGCAAACCGGCTGCTCATGCGAGTCAAACTAAGGATGTTCTGTGTGTTTTTGCGTTCCAATATGAATTCCCTGGGAACTTACTGTTTGTTGCCGAGCAACAGTCTCTGAGGTACAGCAGGACCACTTGCAGTTCTGGATGGTTGCTTGGCAACAAATACTTCACCAAGAGTGCCAAGCTTTAAAGCTGCTGCACAGTGGGGGAAAAAAAATCACAGCATGAATCTCAGCAATGTGAGAAGGCAGTAAGAAAGGCTGGGGGGATACTGGGATGCATAGGGAGAGGCATCAATAGCAGAAAACAGGAAGTTATTATCCCTCTGTACAGACAGTTGGTGAGACCCCATCTGGAGTACTGTGTGCAGTTCTGGAGACTCCATCTCCGAAAAGACATAGACAGAGTGGAGGCTGTCCAAAGGAGGGCAACCAAAATGGTGCAGGGTCTGCACCAGAAGACATACAAAGAAAGACTAAAGGAGCTTAATATGTATACTCTTGAGGAAAGAAGGGAGAGAGTGGACACGATAGAAACTTTCAAGTACCTCAAGGGAATTAACAAAGTCCAAGAGGGTAGTATCTTTCAAAAAAAGAGATGTGCAAGAACAAGGGGCACAATTTGAAGATGGAGGGAGGACGGCTCAGAGGTAATGTGAGGAAGTGTTTTTTCACGGACAAGGTGGTAGATGCATGGAACAGCCTCTCTGAGGAGGTCGTGGAGTCAAGAACAGTGGGTGAATTCAAGAATGCATGGTACAGACATAAGACAGTCCTAGTGGGTGGTAGGAGGAAGTAAGCTGTTGGTTAACTAGGATCTGCAGCTTATCTGTTAGGTAGGAAAATGGGCAGACTAGGTGGGCCAAACGTCCTTATCTGCCGTCAAATTCTATGTTTCTATGTTTCTAGCATGTCATGTGCAGTCGGTCGAGCTTGCTAGCTCTCTGCCAATCTGTGCATGACTGTTTTCACCCATGTGCAGGATTCTGTAGGCAGACCACAGTCGAACTTCCATCTAGAGCAGGCCTGGATGACTTCTGATCCCAAGGGGAGTTGATTGAGAGAGCAGTCATATGCCATGGCTGTTCCGATGCCCAGTTCTCCAACGTCCATCAACCTGCCCATCATCATGCTTGGCCCTTCCTCATGATCCTTAGACTCCCAGACCATCCAAGACCTCTGCCTGTGACTGTAGTCATCACTGCAGCCTCGTAACCTATCCGGAGGACTCTGTGTAATTGCGTCGGTCAGTGTGGAGTTTGACAGGTTGTGAGCGATCCAGTGGAGGCACGCTTGATATGGAACAACAGTACCCTACAATGCTGCCACTGCCAGACTGACAGTCATGATGCCAGCCCATTGGTAAATTGATTTGACCACCACAGCAGCTA
Organism: Neoceratodus forsteri; assembly: GCA_016271365.2. Lineage (NCBI taxonomy): Eukaryota > Metazoa > Chordata > Ceratodontiformes > Ceratodontidae > Neoceratodus > Neoceratodus forsteri. Next base: position 1,652,320,885 of record CM028131.1, on the reverse strand, counting down.
ACATCACTGGTGGTGGTGGTGGGGGGGGGGGGTTAAACCAGGTTGTATTGGTCACGGTGTTGAGTGTTTTCAAGGGAGGTAAGCAACTTGCTCAGAACCACATAGTATGCAAGTGGAGGTTGTGGGAATCAGACAGGTCTGCTGGAGTGAGTGGGGTCTAATTCAGGCAGTATACTAGCTCTTCAACACATGGTCTGGCAGGTTCCTTCATCCTCTCTGGCATGGCTCTGAAGCTTCTTTGGTGGAACTTTTTATTCTGCAGCAGACATCTGCCAAGTCATATTTCATGAACAGAATGTGAATGTTATTCCTGTAAGAAAATATTGCGCTTGGGGACAATGGACCAGGACTTACAAATAGAGAAACAGTGTCTTAAATTGTGCAGGGGCTGTGAAACTCAACTACAGTACTTAAGAGAAATTAAATTGACTCATTAAATAGAGAATAATGGATAGACAAGTGTGTATCATGGACTTTTTTTGCACACCCAAGGTGTTTGATGACCCATAAACCTCGAGAGCAAAGCTGGAGAGGTTTATGTGGTCATCAAACACCTTGGGTGTACACACAAATATCCATAATTACACATTTGCCTATTATTTTTTATAGTTGCTGGTGCCTGGATTTCTTTAATTTTGAGTTACCTGCTGTTTCCCCCGCAGACTGTAGCGTGACTGAATGGTTCAGTATTCTAAACAAAATTGTAGACATTTTCCACAAAGCAGCAGTCATTTGGCAAAGAAACATGATAAGCTTTTTGTTATACCTAAATTTGTGTATTTTCTTGAGAAGAAGCCACCGAGTGTAGAGCGAGTGACTCGGTGGCTTCAGAAGACTTGACGCAAGAGTAGCGATGAGCTATAGTAACGCTTGTGTGGAGTCTTCTGAAGTCGCTGAGTCACTCGCTCTCCTCGCTGTACACTCTGCGGCTTCTTCTCAAGAAAATACACAAATATAGGTATAACAAAATGCTTATCACGTTTCTTATGACAAGTACTGCTGTTTTGTGGGAAATGTCTACAATTTTGTTTAGAATACTGAACCGCTCAGTCACGCTACAGTCTGCGAGGAACATGAAAGTGGTTTGAAATGCCGTAATAACCGGATTTCAGATTATTATGGCTTTTGGGAGTGTAATAACCCAAAATCCAGTTATTACGGCATTTGAAAAGACTTGTAATCTGGTTGATATTTGGTGTCATCAGTAACTATAACAAGTATTCCTTTCTATAGCTCTAGCTGGCTAACAAGTTAATATAAAGGAGTTCATTGTAGTATTCTGCAAAAATAAATTTCTTGTAGTCTGCACTGCCATATAGTAATTACAATTTATATTCTTTGGTACCCAGATAGGGCCCACTAGATGCAAGTGCTCGTTTTCTGGGGGGGGGTTCAGAGAGTGACACAGTATGCAAGTGGGTGTTGTGGGACTCAAACCCAGGTCTGCTGGATGTACCAAGCTCACTCACAGCTCATTACTCTAGCCCTAGGCTAAACTGGCAATTAAGGCTTGTGTGGGTGTGTGTTGAAAACAGATCATGCAAAGACAGAGCTAATTTTATGAGAATTTTTATTGTATGTATACATTTTAGTATTTTTTATTTTGCTAATCAAATTGAGGCAAGTGCAATGCATCTTCACAATTGATTAGCACTTTCATGTGCAAAACTGCTAATCAATTTTCACAGCTTATTTAAAACCCTGGGTTCAAGATGCCCCCGCTAGGACCCTGCTGGGATTGTCTTTGGTGGAGGTTTGCAGAATTTGTTTGTCCACATGCAGATGACAGGGAATGGTCACTGAGCGTGTCCGGAAGGACAGCAGTGTTAGTAATACTATCAGGATGATTGGTTAGGACCCAATCCAGTAGGCTGCTAGATCCCATTTTGTAGTTGGATCTGGTTGGGGAGTTAACCAACTGGGAAAAGTTTGAGGCACAGATGGTGTCCCTAAAGCTCCCATTCTCAGGTACAAGCCAATTAATATTAAAATCTCCCATTAGAATTAACTCTGAGCCAGGGGGTTGGTTTCTCATAAAGTCCATGACAGAACTGAGACCCCTTCCCTGTTCTTTAGGAGGGGTGTACACTGATGCTACAGTAAGTGCCTTATTATGGGCACCTAGCAGACTTTTGATGGCTAGTATTTGTGTGGTTGAACCAGCAGTAGGTACCGGCAGGGAGTGTCCCATGAGTGACTCTTTGAGATAGACTGCACATTCCCCTCCTCTCTTGGTAGTCCTATCCAGTCTGAAGATGGTGTAACCTGGCAGGGCAATAGCCGTGTCAGGGATTTTCGGTGTGAGCCATGTTTCAGTAATTGTCAGGATGCCCGGATTGTGTTGGTTGACAAAGACTTGTAGAGCATCTAGTTTAGGGAGGAGACTGCAGATTAAACATATAAAATAGTAACTTTGTACATATTTTAAGAAATGAGTCTGTACAGCCTGAAATTTACCCTAGGCCTGAAAAGGTCTGGTAGAATAAAAAGTACTTACTTCTGAAAGTACTGGGTGTCAGCGTCTGATAAATCTCCTTGTGTAGTGCAGTCTACAGGATGGGGCAGACACAGCATAAGCCCTGTAGCCTATAGATATTTAATCTGGCTGGAGGAACACTAGCCCCTGGCCTAAGGAACAGATCACTGTCACCAGAGCATAAAGAGTCAGGTGCTCGAGTACAGTAGGTAGGAAGAGAGCATCTGATTAGGGCTTTGATTATGCTACAAGGACCTTGCAGTCAGTTCACTGCCTAACAGGTTGACAGACAGTGCAGAACTCGGATGTGGGGATGATATGATCTAACAGTAAATTTCACATTAAACTGCTACTCCAATGAGTTGCTTTAGCATTTCTAATTGAGTTGCGTAAGTGTTGCTGGATTCAGTACAAAGCCTTGCAGAAACTGTTTCTTAAGGTTTACAACTCCACTTTGCATTGCATTGTGAGGGTTCAGAGAGGGCTTCTTGAGCATAGATCTTGCCACAGCCCATTCATGGCCATGGAGGTAACTCTCACCCATGGAAGTATTCTAGATGCTAGCGAAAATCAGTGCCCAGACCTGTGCCTCTAACTTAATCAGCTGTGTCAGGGCTGGTTCCAACTTCAACGTGGTGCTGTTCTTGCATGTGTAACCCCTAGGTGGCGCTGTCCCTGAGGTTACTACCCCTGCCTGTATTACTTCTAAGAGGTTGAGGAGCCGGGGTTCAATATTTTGGTGCCTCCACCCAGAGTAATATAAGTGGGGGTATCTACCGACCCTGGTATAGCCCTCTGGGAAACTATAACCACCCACAGACCCTCCTAGTGACCTTGTACCCTTTGAGGGGGAACAACCCTTTGTAGCAGTTAACATACAGTTAGTAATGAACATTAATAATATGCACACACTCTTTGCACTTACCACCAGGATTTGGCCTTCAACAAATTCCCTTGGACCCCCTGTAATGGCAGTGTTAGCAGGCAAGCATACACCTTCAGTACTGTAAACTTACTAAGAATATGCTCATAAGCATAGGAGGGCAGCAGCCAAGGCCAACAGGATGCTGGGAAGCATCGCTAGGGGGATCACCTCCAGAAGGAGGGAAGTGATACTCCCTCTGTATAACTGCTTGGTGAGGCCGCACCTTGAGTACTGCGTGCAGTTTTGGAGGCCACACTTAAAGCGGGACATTAACCTCCTGGAGAGGGTCCAGAGGAGGGCAACCAAAATGATTTGGGGCTTGGGGGACAGGACCTATGAGGAGAGGCTCGAAGAGCTAAATATGTACACATTGGAAGAGAGAAGGGACCGCGAGGACATGATAGAGGTCTTTAGGTACATGAAGAGGGTAAATAGGGGAGGAACAGTCGGGGTGCTTCTAAGGAAGGAGGAAGGGGCCACTAGAGGGCATGACTGGAAGCTGGAGGGGGGAAGATTCAGGGGAGAAAGGAGGAGGTGCTACTTCACTGAGAGGGTGGTGGAGCCATGGAATGCACTGCCTAGGGGGCTGGTGGAGGCAGAGACAGTGGAGGGGTTCAAGAGGGGGTGGGACAGGTACAGGGGAAGGGTTCTGGAAGCAAAATCCAATGCAGCAAGAATATCCGGAACTGGGAAGGGAGAAGCCAGAGAAGGCGAGGGGGACAGCAAGGTCAGCACCCAGGGTGGGGACTGACCAAACGAGCAGACACGAAAGACCGTTAGGCCTATTCTGCTGGCATTTTAGTATGTTAGTAAGCCAGGTTAAACGTGAAACAATAAATCAGATTTATAAAGGGGTCGTGAACAAGGAGGGGGCGTGAATCTAGATGAAAGATTACTATATTGACTTGATTCAGGTTGTTATGCGTGCATTCAGTTTTGTCCCAGGGTAAACAGTCTGACAACACTGGGTACCCAGAATGGTATACTGCCTGGCCAGAATCGGTGCCCGACGTTGCAGCTGTTGTTGGGCCCTTGATGGAAAGAAAGGCAGTTAACATGCATGAACAAGACTTTGGTTATTTGTAATCCTGGCTGGTTGCCCAGTCTTTTGTAACCCTGTAATACACTGATGCAATCATATGATACCACACAATAATTAGAGGAATTGTCACAGGGAGCTACCCTGATTACTCACGACACCAGTTGGCTGGACTTGGCCTGATAATATGAAGACCTTCTGCTGTTCGCCAAAGAGCATGGGGAAACTAAGCCGGCACGACACACCTCTGCTTCATGGCCTTTCACTCCAGGTGGCCACAACCTGTGATTTCTTGCTGCGCGGGGCTGGATCCCCAATCTGGTCTCTTGCTGAGAAAAACAGTCTCTAGTGCAGAAATGGTTGGCTTGGGCCGAGTTTGGCATAGGCCCAAGGCTGAATTAACACTCCTGGAAAAGTTCAGTTTGTTTGCTGGTGAAGGCCTCCAGCTGGCTAACAGTTCAGTGTCTGGCAGAAACAGGCCTTGACCCACAATAAACATTCAGCACATTTAACAGAAACAGCATTAACTTCTCTGTCTCTCAGTTCAGTTTCAGGCTGGTTGCTATTGCTGTCGATTCACTGAGCAAACCTCTCCATCATCAAAAAGCAGTCTCTCACAACTCTTGGGCCGAACGCTTCACAAGAGCTTCTTTTCAGTCCAAAATCTCAAGCCGCACTTCTGAAAGTCTCAGAGCTTTCTGATGCAGTTGAAAGTCACTTTTTTAATTAGTCCGATCACTGCAATAAGGCAGTCCCAAGCAGGAGAACTGCAGCAAGAAGGCAAGTCAGGCCTTTCCCCACCGATTCTCTTTGGCTCCTTTTTTGGAGCAGCCTCTTGATAGCTCAAGCTGCTCGCTCTCCAAACTCCAACTCCAACTGAATTACTATCCTCTGACAGTTCTTGAACTAGTCCGGTTTTCCTGCGTTCCGGTTGGCTAGGGGAGCTGTCAGTCACAGTTCTGGTGCTCCCATTAGTTCAGCTTAGGCGCCAACCTGAAAAAGTACAAGAACTACGGTTTTCCTTCCCACGAGGCACTTGAGCTAAGGACCCTTCAAGGTCTCCTGTGTCCCATTGGTCCAAAGTCTGGAAGTCCCGGACCAAGCATTGAGGCTTCCATTTAGATACACTGCAAGAAGGCAGGTTAAAACAAACACTCTAATTTAAATATAACAGCAAGTTAGAAGTGGCATCTGACCGATTGCAAGCTTTGAAACACTCGGATCCAGCCCAGACCATTTACTATACACACACTGGAGAAGGTCTTAAAGAGACAGGCGTGGCGGCACATCATGGTACTCTCACACAAATCAGTAGGGTTAAACAAATGACCGCTGATTCACTATCTCTGCAGGACATCTGCCTGGCAGTAGGCATGGATGGAGCCCAGGGAGACACTTAAGGTAAACCCCAAATTTGTAAGGAGGGTTACACATGTATGCACCCGAACCATCGCTTTATCTACTAGCTGGCCGAACTCACCTCAAAGAATCGGAGATTTTCAACTGAGCTGGCCTGAGCTACTATCGCACGCAAACTCAGCAGTGGAGGAAGTGCAGTCCCAGATGCAGACAGTGTTGGATTTAAAGAATAAATTCAACTACTCTTACAATTTCAGGGAGCAATTTTCCCTGCTCTGCAGATGTCAGGTTTAAAAGGCGTAGTCTTCTCAGTTGCTATGACGCCAGGGAAAGAAATTTCTCTCTCTCTCTCTCTGTACACAGCCTCCTTGTTAAAAACATACTATTTTGAACTTGCCTACTGTTATTAGGTCTGTTATTTGGGATTTGTTTATTTATTGATTTATGACTTCCATTGTCTGTTGTTCCTGTAAGGCTCTCTAAGTCAGTCGGAAAGGGTGCTTAAAAATAAAAGTTCCTTTGCTTTGTGGCCCTCCTTATGGTCCATTAGGACAAATATGTCAGCATGCTTCCTCCTTCTTAGCAGTTCCCGTATCTGCGCTCCAACCTACAACTACTTTCAGCCGCTGAAGTGCAACATTGAACCATGGTGCACGTTGGCATAAAACAGACTGCTGCTAGAGAGTCCATCACAGTGGAGGAGGCTTGATCAGAGGCCTTGGTCATCGTGGTGGCCCTCTGCAGGACGTGGCAGTCAAGCCCACGATGTCCAGCAGGACTAGATACCATGTTGGGTCCTGATCTGGTTACTGATTGAATGAAAGCACCTCTGCAGCAGATATGATGTAGGCCCCGAAATTGAACTTCACTGCGGTCAGATTCTCCGTGAGCTTCACAGGACCTGCCATGACAGTTCGTCATGGTCATCGTCATTTTTTTTTAAGCGCCTCATTCCAAGGGATCGAAGCGCTAACCAACATTACATAAAAATATCATGTAAATATAAAACAACCATACCCCAAAAAAATCCAGAATCTCTTTTTCGTAAAATAAAATTAACACATTTAAAATGCACCCTCAAAAGCCAGGAAGAATAGATGGGTCTTTAAGGCTCCTTTGAAAATGTTCACAGAGGAGCTCTGACACAACTGAGATGGTAATGAGTTCCAAAAATGATGGGGCAGCCATAGAGGATGGTTAGAAGTTGAGATATACTTAACAAATGTGTAAAATACATAATTCATTAGTTAGCAGAATTAATTTAAATAATCGGTCCCTTTTAATATGTGTATGCTTAGGGTTTGCACTATTTTTAGATATTTTACAATATAGGGGATATAGGGAATTTTGATGGTGTATAATATATACGTTAATAGTGGTTTAATATTCTTATATTAGGGTGATGCTTTTGTAGTAGTTTTTAACAATTCATATGAGATAAATGAATTTTATAAGATGTATATCTTTAAGCATCTTTTTCTTAAAATAGATGTTAATTTGTTTTTGGATTTCATTGGTGCAATAGAAATCACATGGCTTGGCAAATAAGGTATTTAAGTATATTACTTGGTAAATGTCTTTTACTCTGAAGAAGCTTGGCAGGGGGCCAAGTGAAACGATAGTCTGTGTAATGTGCGCTTAGTTTTGGTCTATAATAAACATGATTTTTCATCATTTGAACGTTTTCTGAGTTTGCTGTGCGGGTGCTTGGATCTATTTTGACTTAAGATCCTAGTTAACCAGCAGCCTACTTCTTCCTACCCCCACCCCCTAGAATTACCTTATGACTGTCCCATGCATGCTTGAATTCCACCACTGTTTTTGACTCCACAACCTCCTCCGGAAGGCTGTTCCATGCATCCACAACCCTCTCTGTGAAAAAATACCTCCTTAAATTACCTCTGAGCCACCCCCAGTGTCGGCTACATCCCCAAACACTCCCCTTGGAGATTCTGAGGCCTCTCCAAGGAGGCAGGAGAGCCCAGAATCCTGATACTGATGTAGCGGTCGGGGATTGGTTCGGGCAGTACAGTGCCTCAGCTGAGTGTGGATGCCTGAGAGATAGGAGAATAAACAGAATTGGAAAGAAAAAAATAAAAGAACAGTGGGTAGAGTACACATGTAGCATATGCCATTGATTAGCATCAGTACAGGGGACAGATGTTATTCTTGGTATCTGCGGGAAAATAGCATAAATTAGAATGGAGAACATATACAAAGGTTCAAATAACCCAATCAGTTAGATTGCTGATTTCTTAATGTGCATGTATTCTTTGTGACATATTCTGATAGAAAAATTAGCAACTTACCAATACTTCAACTAACCCTTGATTCTGTTCATGCATTCACTCGATTGCTTCTGCTGCATAGAGTGAGAAATAACATCAACACACACTGTAACAGTAACCAAAAAAAAAAAGAAAACAATATAAATGTAATAAATAAAGTTAGTGTCTTCTGTATTTCAGCAATCACCTTCCTCCATGCATAGTGAAAGGAAGTGGAAGTGACATCAATCTGCAGTACTCAGCATGCTTAGTGACACATTGAGGTTTGAAGCACAGTACATTAGTCAGAATGCATTTTGATCGTGGAAATACAGTGTTGTTCTCTTTTGTGGGCATTTCTGGGTGGCGATCATGCCAGGTTTGAAAGAGGGAGAATGTCTGTTTTCTCCGGTTGAAATTCTCCCTCCTTTTTTGATGCAAACCCGGGCTGCAGTTGACTGTGAGTTAACAACTGTTTTGATGCAGGCTTATTTTTGAGGCTAATTGCAGAAAACAAGGCTGTGTGGGGAATGCTTTTTGCTTTAGTTTTCACAACAGTTGAGGAGGGCAGTGGTGTGCATGACTGAACTGTTTCAGTGATAGAGTGACAGAAGAGCGTCGCAGAAGTGCAGTTTGGGCTTGAGCAGGACTGGCAGTGAGATTACTTGCTGATTGACAGCTGGGTGCCTGGTCTTGCGCATTGTTTGAATGATGAGGTGCCTTTGAAGAACAGTGGCAGTTTGCTTACTGGATTTGCATGATAAGTTATTAATAATGTCTCAATCTTGATCAGGAAACTCGCAGTTCTGTGGTTGAAACCCTGGCACCAATACCACCAATGTAGCTGGGTATCTAAAGTAATAGTGTAGCCCCAATTTTTGCAGATGTGATTTTACCTCCTAGAAGGCACGCCTTGTCTCCCATCGCCTCCCCCAAAAAGTTTTGGAATATGTAACTCCTATCTCCTCTCCAGTTCAGATGCTTGTGCTTTCTGGCTATCCTAAGCATTTCATCTTTAATAGAGTACCTTAAAAAATTAGCAATTATTGCCCTTGGTTTGTTACCAGTTTGTAATTTGGATGACAGAGAGCGGTGAGCTCACTCAGTTTCCAGGGGCCAAGCCCACTGATACTGCAAACGTTCAGGGAGAAATTGTTGTAGGAATGCAGACATATTATGCCCTTCAACACCCTCTGGTACCCCAACTACGTGCACATTATTTCTCCTGCCTCTGTTATCTGCATTGTCAATTTTCTGCAGTAAGTAGTGAAATTGTTCATTCCGGTGTTCTGCATTTTCTTCTAAAAATGTCACAGTGCCCTCTAGCCGAGCAATTTTTTGTTCCAAAGTTCCCACTCTATTTGAATTATCTTCTTTATGTTTTGTAAGGTGTCCTATAGTCCCTTTCATGTCTGTGATATCTAATTTAATACTGGCTACCATCTTCTTAATCATTTGGATATCCGACTTACTGTTAGAAGCAGGTACATTAGAGGCATTGGCTGTATTCACTTTGGGGCCATCCACCGCAAACTTCACAGATGTTGGAGCAATAGTTAAATGGTAACCGATTATTTTTTCAACGAAGAGAAAAAAATAGGAATAAAGTAAACTTGTAGTATTTTTTCAAGAATTCGTGTGGCAAGACTCTGATGTAATGAAATCTACTGAAAAATTGGCTAAATTTTTAAAAAAAAGGTGCAATTTATGGTAAATTAAAATAACAATGAGGTGACTTCAGGTAGTTCAAGTGGCCATACTTGCCGGCGCCCGGCACGTGGTCTGAGAATAGATTTTTCATTTCTAAGTTTTCCTTTTTGGGGTTTATACCGTATCTCGGTAGCCTGTTTAAAAAAAGTCAATCTAGAAAGTATTTGAGTAACCTCTACTGATCTCATAGTGCCTTTGCTTTGACATCACGGTGCTCACCATGACAACAGACTGTGATATCACAAATTGCAGTTGTGAAGTAGTTAAGGGATAGGTAGAGACATTTGAAAGATATAGTAAAATGAGTATTGCTTTACCTAAAATATCTAATAGAACTGTAATGGGGAAAAGTAAAAAAAAAAAAAACACACTACAGTTAAAGACAATTATTGTAAATATAATAGTTGTAAACATTTACTGTAGTAGTGACTTGCTATATAAAGTTTAATTTTTCTAGGATGTGTTACATCATCCTCCTTGTTCTCAGAAAACTAGGACTTTTTCTCAAAGAAGTCTACTGTGTGGTGTGTGTTTTTTCAATCCTGATGTATCAATGACTGATTAAGTTTAGTTATTTGTCTCCCTTAGCACAATATACTCTTGCTGATTTGGTAGGGAAGTACAGAACAAGCCTTTCATAGCAGTAATAATGGCTATTTAGAGGACTGCTGGCCAAGTTTCTTGAGTACTCACAACAATGACGTGGGTATCGAGGAGAAACAGAGGATTCTGTATAAGAAATCATGCGCAACAAGGCTGTGTTTCATTCGAGAGGTTTACATGGCAACAGCAGACCTCAAGAGCTCAGCTCGAGAGATCTTCTGTTACATTGGAAACCTCGCGAGTGAAACACAGCCTTGTATGTGTATGGTTGCTCATACACAGTCTTTTATACTATATGGGCAACCATTACTGCAAGCCTGTGCTCATTGCGTATAAAAAGATCCCCGCATACTTCACTAATTCCCATGCTGTTGTGGGGCTCAGTATGATTTCTGAGGGACCACTGAGGTTCTTTCAGTCGCTGCTCACTTCCAGAGTCAGCTCTGTCACCACCACAGCTGCTGTGGTTTGAAAATAAAAAACGGTGCGTGAAGATGTTCTATGCTGTTGTGCTGCAGTAGCTACGTAGCTAGTGCAGCACGACAACTTTGTTTTAGGGATGGGTTTCTGCCTAGAACAATGTTCCACCATACACTATATAGTCTATGAGCAATCATTCACAACAAGGCTGTTTTTTGATTTAGGGGTTTCTGTGGTGACAGAAGACCTTGAGAGTGCAGCTCGAGAGGTCTTGTTACCACGGAAACCTCAAGATTAAAAAACAGCCTTGTTGTTCATGATTGTTCATACACTGTCTTTCAGAGTGTATGGGTAATTATAAATGTCCTTACCTTTGTAGTGTTTTTTTCCGCGCTGCTTTCTTCTGGGGCCAGTCGCACTGCTGCTGCCATTTCAAGAAGAGCGGAGGTCACCGGGACGCACACGCTGACGGCGTTCGCAGTTGTTGTGCTGCAGTAGCTACGTATCTAATGCAGCACAACAAACAAAATGACGTAGCTACTGCTGCATAACAGTGTTGTTCTAGGATTTCTACCTAGAACAATATTCTTCCATACACTGTAAAGATATTACTAATGTTCTAGTTTTTAAATGTTATCCTGACTGGTGCAGTCACTCACTTATGTGTGAAATTTCATAACCTGATATCCTGACTAAATGTGTGTGTCTAGGAAGAGGGAAGAGTCAACTAAACAGACAGAAATAAGTCTAAGTCTTGTTAGGATAGGGAGTCTAATCCCACTTTCCGTTATGGATTACCATACAGTAAGGAGGATTGTCTCAAATCGGTGATATTTTTTTGTTGTTGTAAGAAAAATAATTATGGAGTGAAAAATGCAGGAACGTAAAAACAATGACCTAGTTTAGAGTTTCAAAACCATTTATCATTATCATCATCATCATCATCCATTTAAAAACCAAAAGACTGGTTTTCATTGTTTCTCTTTTAATTACAGCTGCCAAGCATGTCATTCACAGATTTTTTATTTTTTTTATTTTTATTAGTTCTGCAGAACTGCATAAGTTGATGATTGTCGTTTCATCAAGGAAAAATAAATAATGTAACAGGCAAAAATATTATTACTCTTCAGCCTAGGACTCAAAGTATGCATCAGGCAAGTATGCAGTAAAATCTTTATGCTGGACCAGTTAAATCTCTACCTTTTAACTATTGTAGCTGTTTATTTAAATGAAAGGGTTTAAACCAATGCTCGCTGTGGTATAACTCAGCTGAATTACACCCCTCTATGACAGACCAGATAACGTCAGAAAGTGTTAACAACACAGGCCACCTACAGTTACAGACCTCAGTGTTTTGTGATTCGAGGGTCCTGGCACGCTGCCAGGCATTCACATAACTAGTAAGAGAAAAAAAGAAGAGCAGGTTTCCTAAGATGAATAAATCAAGCAGCATGCCAGGAGTTGGCCCAGCAGGGCAGGATTAATCAACTGCATGTATAGGTCCTGTATGGTCGCATTCTAAAAGAAAGGAAATTGAGGACTACTACTGCCAGGTGAAGAGGTCCTTGATCATAAAACATTGGGGTCTGTACCTGAAGGTGTGCAGTAGGAAACTTGGACTCCACCGTGCGACCGAGCGGTGGCATCGTGGGAACACGACTGGCAAGGGACGGCTTCTGCTTTGGCAGTCTTCAGTAGAATGGGGCTAGGGAGTGGGGTGGGTGGGGAGGGTTTTTCCTGGACACCAAACATAAAATGTTGAAATGAGATATCGGGTGGGGGCATTGGCCATCAAGGATGAATGTTGAGGGACGTAACTGAAAGAAAAAACATGGCCACATGCGGACCAAAAGAAACGGGGTTAGAAGATAAATTCAGTGGTAGCATTGAGACACAAACACTTGGACATGGCAGTGTACTATGCCCAAATGTCTGCGGGTAATGCTGTGTCAGTGTTTGCGGTCATAACTCCTGTTTATGACCATGGATGTCTGGCAGCCCGTATCTTGTATCGCAGCTTAGCTGTTGGGAGAGACTTGGGTGGTGATATGGAGAGCTTCTGTGCAACCCGTAACACCCCTACTCCTCACTACAATTGTATATCAGGCCCCTGTCTCCTATATATTATTGTATTGACTGGGTTATGTATTGTATGATTCATACCATGTGACTATCCCAGGAGTCGGGCCCTTCTGTGAGAGTTCTTTCCGAACTAGTGTTGCAGATCCTGGTAAACTTTTAACATAAACAAATTCTAGGTAGCATGCTGTTCAATACACCACACCTAGTCAGGTGCCTAAATTAAGTTTGGCAGCCACTAACCAGCAGGGTTAGAAATGGGAAATCTGTAAGCACCACACCTTTTTCCACAGGCCCGAGTGGTACACATATTGAAATATTAATTTCTGCAATACAGGCTAGCAAGGCTAGTTAAAGGATAGGTTTTGCTAGCCCAATATAAAGTCTACTAGCATTAGAGTAGTGGTCCAGTGCCAGTTTCAACCCCTTTTTGTTCAATTACATCGACAATCGAAGAGGTAAAAGTAAAAATAAACGATGCATTCAAAATGGAAAGTAACTGTCAGATCTACTTTTATTTTTAATTACATTTTCTTTGTTGTTTTTGTCAGTAGCAGCTCTTTAATTAAGATTTTCTGGTTTCCTGCAGAAAAAGGACAGTGTGCATCTGAAGGACTCAAATTTCAAAACATTCTGCAAACATGTCAATTTTAAGACATTCCAGTTTTTATTTCTAAGGTTATTCGTGCCCAAACAGTTTTTAACCCTTAGATATTATCTGTTCTTGATGCTTTTCCGGGCTTGAAGTTATAATCATCCGCAAAAAGAGTGGCACACTTTAAAACAGCAGTATTTTATTGAGGAAAACAGAAATTAATTATATAACAATTTTTGTAATGTATTTCTGGCAAAAATTTAACATCAGTGTATCCATTTTTATTTACATTGTATTTCCCTCCTGAAATGAGATATGGGTTTATACAGAAACATAGATGTTTACAGTTGGAAAAAGACATGGGATGACATTTTCAAAGAGTCATGTCCGTTTCACAACTGCGATTGCATGACCGCTGCCTGGACTGCTAAACTACCTAAAAGGTGGCCTAACTTTCAAGTGCGATTGCCGTGACTTGCACTCAGAAAGTGACATATGCATCATAATGTTGCAGATGCTCCAGGCTGTTTGAAAATATGACAGAAGCGTTCTGATGCATTTATCCGGATGCAGCATGCGTCAAAAACACGGACACAAGTGCTGTGTCCAGACCTTTGAAAATTCCCGCCATAATGTCTATCCAGTCTGTCCATTTCTACGTAGAGCCTTACCAGTCAAACAATGATTTGGCCTTTGATTAACTCCCAGTCCAGACTATATGGCACTACCAACCCCTTTCACTTTGATCTCCCCATCATTTAAGCAATGACTGAACAGCTGGTCATTTCCTGGCAATTAATGACCTGCTGGGGAGGATGGCACGAGCTGCAACTGAGTGTCAACCCCACCCAGACATTTGTTAATTGCCAGGAAATGGCCAGCTGTGAGGTCATTATTGCGATTATAAGTTTAATTGCAATAATTTAGCTTTTTATTGACAGCAGTGCCGAAAACAGTTCATGTTTTGGTGCCACTGCCATCGGCGTAGCGCGCACGAGGAGTCAAATGTCGCTGCCATGCTGGGTATTTCTTAGAGAGTTCAGACCGGTATGGCAGCCAATCAGTGAACTAGTTTAGCTCATGAATAATTAATTAGACTTATAATTATCTTTATGATGCCTGTATGCCTATTCCACCCCTTTTAAAAACCAGCTGCTGTCTCTACATTAACCAGATAATTTGGTAGATGATTCCACTTCTTCACTGCCTTCTCAGTGAATAAATATTTACTCATGTCTTTTCATACACCCCTCCTAATAACTTGTAATTGTGACCACTAGTGATGGAACCCTTACTGAATTTAAACAAATGTTGCACATCTATCTTATTGATGCCCCATAGGTTTTTGAATGTCTTGATCATCTCCCCTCTAACTCCTGGCCTCCAGTGAGTACATATTAAGGTCCAAAAGTCTTTTCTCATAAGTCTTCCCTTGCTGACCTTGAGTCATTTTAGTTGCTGTCCTCTGAACTTACTCCAAGTCATCCCTGTCCATTATTTGATACGGATTCCAAAACTGCAACATGGCCGATGCTGTGCGGTGCCATTTCATGTGACAGTGCGGTGCTGCACGGCTCACTTGTATGCTTTTCCACACAAGTGAGCTGTCATAAGGAATGGCACTGCACAGCATCCGCCATGTTGCTTCATCAGGCAGTTTACAACAATACAGTAAAGTAAGGTAAACATGTAAACTTTTTTTGCTTGTGAAAAACCTAATGGGGGGGGGTGGAAGGCTTTGGGAATGGGGAGTTGCAGTTAATGACAGCTTTCCTTTAATAACTTAGCATTTTTTCTAAAAGTTGTAATAAAACTATTTTGGAAACATCGTAGAGATATAAAAATATACTGATGATGCATTTGATTATGTCAGAAATGTACGAATGCTAAAAAAACTATGATATTTTTTTGTCAGCCAACAAAAACTGCTGCTTTAAGAGCGAGGGGACTAGACATAAAGGGCTGGTCAAGGGATCGGGGGAGGGGAAGAGCAGACATGATCTGCTAGGGAGGAGGCATGTACAGCCTCACAGGGCAGACTGGATAGATCGCAGTGCCTTCTTCTGCCAGTAGTCATCTTTTCCCTTAGCAACAGGTTTTACTGTCATAAGCATAGGGTTATTTATTTGTTTGTAATTTTTTGAGCGGGAAAGGCACAGTAAGCTGTGACGGCTTATTTTCAGATGCACCCTGGGGAATGGGTTTCATGGGCCTGATTTATTAATGGGGGACTGTTGGCTATGACTCTGGAGAAACTCCCCTACTCTTCTTTGATGCATGTCAAGGGATCTTTAACTTCTGGCTGGACAGTTATGAGAGATGGGCAGAAGGAATCTACAGTTAACGTCTCATGCAAAGGATGGCACCTTAATAGCATAGCACCCCTTTTGTACTACACTGCACTATCAGTTATGGATATTACTCCAAGTGCTGGGTGCGGGGATAGAATCCATAACCTTCCAATCTTCCAGCCCCAGAGGTAGGCATACTGAGCCACTGACATTTACACGTATGCTGACACTTATTGCATGACATGTATACTGACATGACTTTGAGGCAGAAATAGCAGCAGCAGGAACAGACAACGTGTAAAGAAATAAGAACCCATCTTGAGGATGGATCCAGAAGCAAATGGTTTGATATCTTTTACTGGACCAACATAGGCATTACAAAAAGAAAATGTCTAAGCTTTCAGACCAACCAAGTCCTTTCTCAGAGACTTAAGTCTCCGAGGAAGGACTTGGTTGGTTTGAAAGCTTAGACATTGTTGTTTTTTTTTTTTTTGTAACATCTATGTTGGTCCAATAAAAGGTATCAAATCATTTGCTTCTGGATCTGTTCTTACAAGGACCAATACGGCAACTAATCTATTTCTCTATATCTTGAGGATGGCAATTTTCAGGAGTAAAAACTGGGAAGATCCTAAAATCAGATATTTGGGGATTTTAGTTCAAGAGTTATGCTGATGCCAACAGTGGATGCTTTGTTGGAAATCAGAAAATCTCTTTAAGCAAAACTATGTTGTTACCAGGATCACCCGCCATGAAATGGCCATTACAGACCCTAACTCGAATTACTGCCGTACTATGGCCTGCACTGAATCAGAAATTGGGTAGCACATTTTGGCAATTAACAGAAGTGAAAAGCTGGTCAAAGAGTACAGTGGCAGGTACTTTAGTTTTGACAGCCCTAAAGTTAAACGAGTTGTCAGTGGCTAATTTGGGCTTCTTTAGCAGTAACTAAGGCTCTGAGCTGCAAATCTGGTGACATCCAGCAGACCAGACCTGGGTTTGAATCCCACAGCTTCCACTTACATACTGTGTGACCCTGAGCAAGTCACTTAACCTCCTTGTGCTCCCAGGTCGCTCCTGTAAAAAAGCTTTCAGCTTAGTGTGCTATACCTGGTTAAATAACTTAAAAAAAAAAAAAATACAGTGGTGCCATCATTCTTAAAATGCTAATGGGCTGTGCCAGGAACAAATTGTTAAATTTTTGTGTACTGGTATTGTTTTAACTGTAGGGTTTATGTAAATAATATATAAAGGCAGTGAACATTTTGTAACAGGTCGATATTTTTGGCTCAGTACAGTAAAGTGCATCCATTTGTAACACTGAGCACCTGACTAGCATTTGTAAGTCATGGTGCTGTGCCGTATATACACAGATAAGAAAGTGATAAACTGTCACAAAGATAAGAAAACAGCCAGCAGCCTATGCTAGTGATGCTGCCAGCCTGTCAGTCGGAAAGAAAGGTACATGCCTTTGCTTTGGGATTGAAACAGATGAGTCCTATCCATATTCTTGACTCAATACAGTTTAGGATGCTGCAGTATTCCCAGATTGAAGATAAAGGCCCTGATATTCAGAGCCAGCTGTTTTAGTGCTGTGCAGCCAGTAGTGCTACACAGCAAATAGCACATGGCCAGCTCTAAGCAACATTCAGTTAGCGCACTCAGATGTTGTGCCCAAACTGCCTGAATATGGGGCAGTGTCAGCGCAGTACATAGTGGCTAGCATGGCCCAAAACTTAATGTGGCCTACAGGGGAGCCCAGCGGAGATAGTGCTGCCCCAAATGGCATAGTGCTAGGGCTTCTGCGGGCCTGTTCATCTTTAGTATGCTAATGAGCCAATAGAGCATGCAAGGCGCTAAGGGGCCACTTGCATGCTAATTATGGTTTCATTAGCGTGCCGTGCATTATTGTTTCCCCTATGTAAAGTAGCCAGAATTGGAGGCTAGTGGTCCTCCTTCCACAGTCACCCATATTGCAATACAGTTTCTCTTTTCTATGGTAATCTGGTGGTCCCCTCCTCTTCCGATCGCCCATGTTATAGTATAATTCCACCTTTCCCTGATAGTCTAGTGGTCCCCCTCCCCTTGATTGCCCATGTTGTAATATAATGTCCTCTTTCCCTGGTAGTCTACTGGAGGAGATTGGAGGGCTGTGGCAGTCGCCGTCATTTGAAGTAATACCAGTGACTGGGGTGAAGGGCGGTTGCAGGCCTGAGCGGTGAGCAGGTTTGCATTCGGTCAGGAAGTTGGGGTCCACTATACATCAAGGATTGGAGTAATATCAGCTACATGAGTGACTGGGGGGTGGACCACACTACAAGGGAAAGGGAGGAGTTATATTACAACATGGGTGATTGTGGGGTGCGGGGGGAGGGGGGACCAGTAGATGCCACAGAGTTTAAAAAAGCACTACAGCATGGGCGTTCGGTGGGGGTAAGAGGACCACTACTCCACCAGGGATTTCCACATACAGGTACATGGAATTGGTGTTTGAGGATAAGGGCATAGCCATAGTGCCCATTTAAGGCCAGGGTTTCAGCAGCAATAAACAGCTCTGCACTTGCAACTGGTTAACTTGCACTTATCGCAGTCTGCTGGATATGGCTGCTATACCCAACCTCTTCCTGTCAGACAGGCAGCACATCCTCCCTCCTCCCTCCAACCTCCATCCTCCCTCCAACCTCCAATACCTCCTCTAAGTTTCTCTTCCAACCTATAGCACTTAAATAAAACATAACAATGCCATGTTGGCTGCTTCCTTGCACCTTTATGTCCTATTGCACCGGCACCTCCTTGTCTTATGTACTACCCACAATTGTCTGTGCAACATTTTGATTCCCTGAGGAACTTCTATACTTGTGGAACTCTAACGTGTCTCTGCACCTTGATTTTTGATGTGGAACCTTTGTAAATGAGCTCTCTAGCACAAAGGTTACGGAATCCGTATCTGCAATAAATAAATAGTTCTGCCGAAAACTATGAATATTCCACTGTGTCCCTTATGCGTGAAGGATCTTTCATTTGCATAGATGCGGCGGTATACTGTTTGGTGATATGCTGCTGGGTTAGCATGGTGCTTCCGGGGCCTCTGTATATGGTCCACCCCACCCATCAGCGCTGTTCATGGTTAGCACCAGGGCTCCAGATAAGCTGTGTACAGGGCTTATTTACGCTTCTAGAAACTGCATTTACGCTCATATTTTAACCTGGTTTGCATATCAGATATTCATCTAAAGCCAATTTACTGTGTGTGCCCTTTAAGGTGTTTTCCTCCTCTGGTCCTGTCCTCCTTTCACTTAAGAAAAAAAAAAGCAACTCCTCGATCCGCAGCTCCGACCCCCGGCCAGTGTCAGTTAAGGTATGTGAAGTGGCACGGCGCATGAGGATTTGCAGCCTCCACAGTGCCCACCCAGAATCTGTCACGCAATTCGTTGTTAGTGCAAACCTAAGCGACTGGGCGGGAATTCCACACACAGCGCGGCAGACAGATGGTGAGCAAGCAGGCTGGAACCGTGGCAGCCAGTGGTTTCAGTCAGTGTGAAGGGTGCTGAGAGTAAATTTGACAGTTGCTTTCTTTTTAAGTGTAAAGGAGCCGCGGCACCAGGAGAGACAACATGTTGGATTGTCCAGAGGACACGCACTAAATCCGACCCGACCAGACTTGGAGCACGCATGGATCCAAGGGACGACGAGGCAGGTATGGGACTTAATTCATTAAAGGCATTGTCCCAGGAGAACAAGAGTGTGAGTGTGCCCTGGACCAGCCCCTGAGTGTGCCCCACCCATAAGCCCAACCATCCAAAACTGCTGCTGAGCTCAGTAAAATCAGGCGACAGGAACAAAGTGTTTTTTTTTTAATTTTTTGTTGTTTGCCAGCAAAAGGGAGTCTGTTCTTCCCCTGTTTCCCTCCCACAGCAACAGAGTTGTGGTGTGGACTCTGGACTGAGAGGGAACATGGCGTAACATCTGAAGATGGGGAATGACTGAAAAGGAATTGGTTCAAAATGGGGGCCTGCAACCGACTGTGGCTTTTGGTAGGATTCGTTTGAAAAGCTCAGTAAAACTAAGCGCTGTGAACTGTCTGGATATTTTCTGACTGCTAGCAAAAAGGAGCATCTTTATTTCCCCAGTTTCCCACTGTGACCAAGTTAGGGTCAGGACTCTGGTCTGGACGTAGTAAGAGAGAGAGGTAAAGAAAGGGGAATTGGGGGCACAAGCTGGTGTGTGTGTGTGTGTGTGTGTGTCCAGCAACAGACTTTGGGAAAAAATGTATACTGGAGTTGCTGTGGGGGAGGGGGGTACAGCAGAAGCACACGTTGTAGACAGAATAAGACATACTTCACTATTCAGCTGCTATTGTGCAGTAAAGTGCGAATCGTTGTTAAGGCAATGAGCATGCAATACACAAGGTCTTATAAGCTGGGGCCCCCTGTCACTGCTGCTACTACAACAAAAGCTACTTCAGGATGGAAAGAGTATGTGCCACACCATGGGCTTCTTCTCTAGTATTCAGATGGCCGGTGGCTACTGACGATACTGATTCCCTCTTTTCTGCATGGGTACTGCTGCTGTGTGCTTGTTGTCAATCAGCTATCTAGTTTGCCTACCTGCAGCATAGCTCTGAGTTACAAAACTAGCTTGCCTGGCATGGATGCTATTACCTACATTTTCTACTGGTTTAGTTGGAAATTAATAACAATAACGTACTGCACTGTCTGTGTGCCATTATCATGTGTGTCTAACTTAATTTATTAACTGTATATACTGCATAAACCGTCTGCTTTGATTTGTTTCCTTGAACCAGTCTTGCTTGACTTGACAATTTAATTTCTACTGCATAGAATATTATGTAACGTAAACTAACACAGTAACACAGAGATTGTGTGTGTGTTTGGGAGGTGGGGGTGGCTGCATTGGACTGCACATACAGGATATTTTTGTTGCTTCCTCTGAAGAGAGTAGGTGCACAATAAAGACACAAACGGAACATCACAACTTGATTTAGTGTGTTTTATCATGTGCAGGAAAAAATACATTATTTTGAAAAATGTATTCATCAGGCCACGTTGTTGAGTCATTTGTACTCCTCTGACATTGCTTTTACTCACATCACTATAAAAATGAGGCGTACAGTACTCACCCCAAAAAATCTTATCTGGAGCCCTGGTTAGCATGCCACTAACCAATTGAATATGGGAGCCAAAATCCTTGTCCAGAATGCTGCTGCACTGGCTGCTGTCTGCCCAGTTTTGTGGCTGCCTCTGTGTGAGAGTCCAGTCTTAACTTGTTTGTATACTAGTCAACAGGGCTAATGACAAGAAAAATTCACCAGTCCCGCAGACCCAAACACACAAACCTGGATACTGATGAGGTGGGAGTTGATGGATTTGAGAGGGTGAGAAAGTGAGGGGGGTATTGACTGTCCGCCTCAACACTTCATAGGGATCCTAGGCTGATGTGTTTTTTTGAAGAGTGCCTCCTGAGATAGTGAAGGCCAAGATAAACTTTAGTTTTCTGTGGACAAAACAGGAGAATTCGGCAGTCTGTTTTCAGAATTGTGTTTTTCATTTATTTGTTGATACTTTACCAGGTAAAGTTTTTCCTGGTTGTGTCTCAAGTAAGGACTGTCATATGAGAAGCTGGCATGTCACTGTTGGCTAACTTGCAGTGCCAAGAAACCTCCCAAGTGAACAGTTACTACTTGGCTGCTGTCCGCTGTTTCCTGGAATGTGCAGAGCTCTTGTAATTTATGAAAGTATAAAGCACAGTGACTGCAAATGAATATTACAGCATTATTAGTAAGGTCACAAGTTTCTAGAGCTACTGCTGACAGAGGAGGAAGAGAGGAAATGATAGGCTAATAGCCAGAGCTGGCAGAATGCCTGTAAGAAGGGTCTGTACATCTCAAGGTGAGGACACATTTCTAATAAAATGACACTTGCATGGCTGTAAAAAAACAAACTTGGAAATATATTTTTTTTTTATTTAGTTGTTTAACCAGGAGTAGCACACTAAGCCGGCAGCTTTTTTACAGGAGCAACCTGGGAGCACAAGGAGGTTAAGTGACTTGCTCAGGGTCACACAGTATGCAAGTGGAAGCTGTGGGATTCAAACCCAGGTCTGGTCTGCTGGATGTCACCAGATTTGCAGCTCAGAGCCTTGGACCACTGCGCTATACTGCCTCCAATATGTAAAGAATAAGAGGGTATTCAGGGACTCCGCAATAACGACACATCCAGGGTAGATTGTGAAGTTTGAGTTACAGCTGACAGTGCAGACTAGCATATGCTATTCTATTTATAATATGCATAATAAGATAAAATGTGGCATAAGGATGCTCCTCCTCCCGGCTGAAATGGCACATTTGCCAATCCTTATGAGCTTGTAGCTCTACCATCTGCAGAAAAAAGGCGGGAGATCAATGTTTGGCTTCCCAGTCCCACTGAATGACACCCTGACACTACTGTAGCTTCACCAGTTTTCTCTGCAGCTTCAGTAAAATAAGATGGGCTAGAGCAGGACTTTCTTCCGCCCTGGACAGGTAGGTAGGCTCGGCTTCACTGTCACTGCTGGATATAAAAACTTCAGTTTCGTTGCATCAGGATAAAACTTTTTTTATTGTTAAAAAGCTAGCAGTAAAGATGCATCATGACCCTCCCATGAGAACAGACACATGTTTTTGTGCATAACTGGTGCTTTCTCAAGGCTGGAGGGATAGTGGGGTGTGCTCCGTTATAGAGCTTACAGTTAAAGTGACAGCGCAAAAATCAGTGAAGTGAAGATTTGTGAATACACACCAAACTACCCAAAAAGCAGGCTAAATGCATAAATAATTAACACATATACATACAAAGATCTATACACACATCAGTATATAAGCGGGATAAACCAAGGATGTTACCTAAAAGATTCAATTAGGACTCCCATAAGAGCTATGGCCCCCAATTCTGCAATTATCTGTATGGCCAAATGGGAAGAGGAATTCATTTAGGGGACAACAAATCCCTTCTCGGATAAAATCGACTTGTATAAATGATACATCGGTGACTTGTTCTTTATATGGAAGGGTTCCATTTCAACCATTGAGGGCATACTGTATACTGTACACGCTCCGTGACATTTTAGTCCACAGATGGTCATGGTGGTGTGAGGAGGGCTGTGCCGGTCGCCAGCTCGGGTCAGTGTGGGGGGGGAGTGGGTGGTAGGTCACTACCTGCTGGGGTGAGGGCCACTAGACTGCCAGGGATATTTATTTCTAGTTGGGACGGTGATCAGAGACGGGGAGGGACCACTAGATAACCAGGAGTTTATGTATTTGTTTAATACTAGATGGTCAGGGTTGGGAGGGACACTGGACCACCAGGATTGATGTGTGCTTTTACTTGGAATGGGATCAAGGCTGGGGAGGGACACTAAACTACCAGGGTTGATGTTGTTTTTTTTTTACGTGGACAGGGATCGGGGCTGGAGAGGGACACTAGACTAACAGGTTGATAACAACAACAGATAAGCGGTGCAAAGCAACCTATATAAGATACCTAAGGGTGAAAATCAACTTAGAGTTCACTGTAAAAACAGTAACATTTTTTGTGCACTGCTAAATGAGTCAAGCGCTACACAATGCTTTCGTGCCTAGTGATAAATTTATTCTTAGGATCTGTACACCATTTTCTTTAATGAACTTTAGAGTGAAATGGCTTTTTAGACTGAAATCGAGTAAAATGCAGTACTTGTCTAGGCTCACAGCCTGTCGAGAAGTGTCATTTGCAACAAAAGTCAGCTTGCGGGTGGAAAGCGCTGAAAAGTTTGCTTACTCTTCTCGGCTCAATTGCCCAATCCAAAGCGTGTCCTTGCCGTAATATGAGCTGCCATACTGGAGAAAGAGAATGATGAAATTGTGTTTTTGCCAGCGGCCGTTGAGTACACGCTATTTTGGGGCTCCAGCTCCTGTCAGTGCTACTGCTGTCCTGACCACACCTTCTTCTAGGTGCAGAACATGAACAAATGTGCTGATGCTTCGGAGTGACGATCACTCCATCCTCAGAGCTGACTTTTGTTCCAACAGACATTGCTTGACAGGCTGTGAGCCTAGATAAGTACTGCAAAAAGCCATTTCACTCTAAAGTTCATTAAAGAAAACGGTGTACAGATCCTAAGAATAAATTTGTCATTGTTATAAATGCCTAGGTATAACCTTTGACCCTGCCCCCTCTCTTCATGCCCACATCTGTGCCCTTGCCTCAGCCTCTAACTCTTGGCTGGGTATCCTCTATCATCACAAAAACTGCCTCCCCACGGATGCCCTCTAACTTGCAGTCACATCCTCTGTTCTATCTCTGGTAGACTATGGCCTACCTGTGTATGGTGCAGCAGACCAGACTGCCTTGAGCAAGATCCGCCTCACCTTAAACAAGGCCTACAGGCTCATAACTGGGGCTCCTAGTCTAACCCACACTTGCCATCTTTACACCATGGCTAATCTACTCAACCTAGATGAGCGCCTCAAATACCAAACCTGCCTCCTAACAAAAAAATCTCTCCTTGGCTATCCCCACCGGGTCTGTCTCACCACTATCCACCGTTTCTAACCCTACAGTACATACCCGCATATCCGCAAAACTGCAGTGGTTATACGAGGCGAGAACCTGCCAAGGTCAAAGAGGCTTACCCTACAGAGCCCCGGTTGGTATAATGCCCTCCTGCAGAGTCACTAATGCCGCCTCGTTATCGTACTTCAAAACTAGTCTTAGAAATTACCTGCTCTCAATACGCAGCTGTACCTGCCTCTAAGCCTACTCCTATCCTCCCAGACAAGGCTCACTGAGCCGCTCTCTGACCTTCTGTCCAGCTCTACCGTTACTTGCTACTGTCTTCCCCACACTCCTCTTCTGATACCTCCCACCCAGCCTTACCTTTATTCTGCTCACTGAATCAATCTCCATGTAACTACTGTATATTGTCTACTCTGTAAAGTGCACAAGTAAGCCTGTTTGTATACTGTGTTTGACAAATGCCTGTATTTTCTGGCTGCTTCCTAATTGTTCTCAGATATTTTGTCTGCTTGGTTGTTTGTTTTCCTGCACTGTTTTGTCCTCACTGTGACGAGGTACCTTTGTAAATGAGCCTCTGGCTCAAAGGTTGTTAAACTGATATTCCAATAAATAAATAAATAAATAAGTCACGAAAGCAATATGTAATGCTTGGTTCATTTAGGAGTGCGTAAAACATTTTACTGTTTTTACAGCGAACTCGAAGTTAACAGGGTTGATGTTTGTATTATTTGGATGGGGATCAGGGCTTGGGGGAGTGGACCTGGCCCAGCACAGTCAGCCACAGCGCTAGCATGCAAATGAGCCCATAATGGGCATGCAATGGCTCCTCAGTACTGTGCATGCCCAGTGAGCTCATCTGCATGTTTGGGCTGAATATCACCCATGGGAGCTGCGGCACTAACCAATGTGTGCTGCGATTTATCCATATGGGTGGTCTTCAGCCCAGTGCTCTAGTAGTGCTGAGCCAAGAATGGCGACTGCTTGCCATGCGCTGCGCTACCATGGTTCTGTAGTCAAACAGCGCAGTCAGTTCAGATTGCGCTATCTGTTTGAATATGGCACTAGAGCCGGCCGGCCCTATTTTTTCATGCGGTGCACCTGTTTGCATGCGCAGATGGCCGGCTCTGAATATGGGGCCCTTTATTTTTATACTCTTAACCGCGTCCAGCTTTTATTCGCATCGTTCTCGCCTGCAGTATCATTGCTTCTGCTCTTGACAGGAAGCTAATAAACTTATCCCTGTTTCTCATGAAGGCCTCCTCTGTCTCTTAATACATAGGTCAGCCTCTCTAATGCCAGGGCCTGTAGGGCAAGGGTTCTCCATTGCATGGTTGTTGGAGTAACACAAGAAGCTGCATGTACTGGCGTGCCAGTGCTCCCATTAGTTTGACCCATCTAAGGTGTGGCTCCCTCCTTCCCCTTCAGTGTCCTGTGTACTAAATAGCAGGGACACCGGTGTGCATTGTGCAGGCCTACTCATAATCCTGGGGAGTTTGCGTGCTACTGGCAACCACAAGGGTTTGAGCATTTGGCAATCCCAAAAGTCAGCATGTCTACACCTCCTACCACTGAAGAGGTTGTGTGATTAAATTTACGAATCTTATTTTGGGGGCAGTATAACCAGTGTATAAACTTGTACTGGAAATCTTTATACTTATTACAGAATAGTAATCTCGTATGTAATTTTAAAGACATCCCCCCAGCCTTCATCAGAGATGGGGATCC
Source organism: Neoceratodus forsteri (assembly GCA_016271365.2). Taxonomy (NCBI): domain Eukaryota; kingdom Metazoa; phylum Chordata; order Ceratodontiformes; family Ceratodontidae; genus Neoceratodus; species Neoceratodus forsteri. Next base: position 1,652,294,844 of record CM028131.1, on the reverse strand, counting down.
CCAAATCCCTTTCCCAGTGCCCCTTCATCTTAGCAGATAGGTCAGGCATATGAGCTTTTTCCTGACTCTCTCATTTAGCTGTGAGTCCCATAGAAGGTGACTCTTGATGTGAATGCAGCCTTTTCCAAGGAGAATAATGATGAGGCATCTATGGGTTCCCTTCCTGGGTTTCTATCAAATGCTTGTATCTACAAATGCCTGTAGTGGTGAGAGGCTGATATCCCAAGCTTTTCCTGCACTTCTGCAAATGAATGGATATCCCCACTGGTGTAACTATCTTCTATAGAGTAGGCCCTTCCCTTTCCTCCCATGCCTTGAAGCCCCTTTCCTCCAGGCCAGGTAAGAACTATAGGTTGCTCACCAGTGGCACTGAAAGGGCGCTATCTTCCTTTGACTTTCTATGTTGTCTCATTCCTCCCATGTAGTTCTGTCCTTTAACTGATAACTCTACGTCAGTTCTTATACCTTAGACAGGCAGTTAGCAATTCAGAGCTGCTTTCATTTAAATGTTGTTTGCTTAAGTGCTTTACTGTGTTGGGGCCAATTTCCATCCAATTTTGGACACGCAATCTATGAGTACTAACTCATACCCACAGACTGTCCCCAGTTTCCTTTTGTGAATGTGCCTGGGCACATTTGTTTGGGGACATTAAATGCAGGTAATAATTCAGTCACAGGTACCTCTTCATTCCAAGTCATATTGCTTGATTGTACCAGAACCTCTATCATGAACTGAACCATTAACCTCTCGTTGGAAATTGCACCAAGGCGTTAGTGCTAGGCATAATGTGCTAGGCATAATGTGCTGTATTGTCACTCATATATAATGTGCCTTTGGTGAGCTATTAACAACTACACTAGTCAAATGATAAAAGAGAAACATATACACTTCTGTATTGCATTACATCCTATACAGTATGCTATATCATGATGACGGAAGCACACACGCACCGTAATTTGTAAATTTAAGTGCTTGTCATATCATACTGTTGGAGTGATTGCACAGAATTTCCTAATGGCATTATTAATGTACTGTAAGCGGTTGTACAATTACTTAGTTTCAGGTTGTCCAGTTTGGTTGATTTGGACTACCACAGGCATTTTAGGTGTTTCCCTCTTTAAACTGGTACCCCTTGCAGCAGCAGCAGAAATGTAGTCCAACTCAATGCTCTTTGTTTGGGTTATAGAGATAGTACCAGGGTGCCTGGGATGTCATTGAAGTAACCTTCAATTTCCTGCTTTCCTTTTATGCTGCCTGATAGGGGGCAGTACAGTACAGCTCTGTTAACTTCCTACTTGCTGTTCTTGCACAGAAGGCAGCTTTAAGAAGTCTTGACCTCGTAGCCTTCCCCAACTACCACCTCGTAACTGCTTCTTCCAATATGCAGCTCTACAGTATCCTGCCTCTTCTCTTGCTTAAAGAGAAACTAAAGTCAAAATTTACACAAAAAATGTTGTGCAGTGTGTTTTGATTTATAGGTATGCTCCTAGTAAGTCCTTGCCTTTATTTGCTGAAAGGAGTGTTTTCTAAATTTACTTGTAACATGGTTAGGAAACAGCCCCCGTTCTCATTGGGCAAAACAAATCACCTGACCATGGATTAATTCTCAATCCATGGTTGCCCTCCAGAGGGAGTGCATATGCCTCAGTGGTATCGGGAGCGGCTCAGAAGTGGTACCAGAGCACCGCACCCTCAGCTTGCTCTAATTTGTGATTGTAGGTCCCGCAAATCTGTCCTGTACAGAGCGAGTGCAGAGCAGGCACCATCCTGAAGTGGTGTGTTGCCTCTCACTCTGATGAGCAGAACGGCATGGGAAACAAACCCACATGAGAGTGCCGGGGGCACGGAGTGTTACCACTGTGTCTCGGGGGCAGGGCTATGGCAGTGCAGCCGGTGCCTGTTCTGTGTGTTGCTCACCCTCACTAACCATGCACTCCCCTGTTCTGTCTCTGAGCATTCCCCATGTCAGTAAGATACAGAATGACAGACAGACATATGGTGCACCGAGTTGGCACAGTAGTAATCCCCACTCAGATCAGGGAGAGAAAGTGAGAGAGACCACAGGAGTGAGACATGGAGCAGCGTGGCCCTCAGAGGAGAAGACACAATCCACCGGTCAGGTAACTGACAGGCAGTTTTGCTTTCACGGCTCCTGCTTGCAAGTTGCTACAGAAGCCTGCACTGTTGTGCTTTCAGGGCTCACGCTTACCATGTTACAAGTGCATTAACCCACTCACCAGCATGGGTCTACTGTAGAATTAATCCATGCCTGCGACCTCGTGCCCCAATCCCCCTCATTGACGTGGATTAATTCTCCAGTAGACCCATGCTGTCGCGTGGGTTAATGCTTATTTGCTGGTTTTAGGGACCCTTGGAATCTCCATGTTAGCATTTTTTTATGGCTTTTTTTGTTCCTACAGTGCCTCCTGTGCCATGTGACAGTGATGCATCCAGGACTATTGATTCAAAGAGAATTAACTGTGGCAGCAGCAATCTAACGTTAGGAGTCTGATATTTTGGCTTCAGCAAAATAACTCTCTCTCTCTAATCCAAACCTTCTAAGTATGTGTTTAGGTCTAGCCAGCAGAAGTCCCCAGTGCTATAACTAGTGAAGACTGTTTCCCAACAGAGTAGCCCACTCAATTATCCTTGAGGCATTTGCCATCTGTCAGTGTAGCCAAAGCGCCCTGGACAGGGAGAGTTACTTAACATCATACAGTAGCTCTGCACTGTAAACTGGAGAAAAAAAATCACAGCCCTTTTTGAACTAATTGTCCTGAACGCATCAGTGCCACATGGGCAAGAGTAGGAAAAAAGAAGAGCCATAAAAAGTGCTAACATGTAGATCCCCAGGGACCATAAAACCCAGTAAACAAATGTAGAAAAATCTCCTTTCAGCTAACAAAGGGAAGGACACACTAAGACTACACCTACAAATCTAAACACTCTGCACAACATATTTTTAGTAAATTTTGACTTTAATTTTCCTTTACAGCTGTTCTGCTCTTTTTCGCTGCAGGGCTGGCACATGTAGGGAGGTGATAGTTTCTGATAAAGAGAGCACAGTCCAAAAGAAAGGCACTGATAAGAAACCTATTTAAATGTGTTGGGGTATCAGTTAGAAGGATCAGTGCTGGTGCTTGCACAAACGTTGACACAGTATGTGTGACCTGACTGTAGCCTCCCCTGTGACTGGAACAAACCTATTCTGTTCCAGCCTTGATCCTCCCTTCTGCTGTTGGGCCCTGCCTTCTTGTCAAGCTTGCTCCCTGCTCACCTCTGCATGCCTTTCCCTGTCTGCGAGAGTCCCCAGATTACCTCACATCAGTAGGTTGCCACCTCAGCCTTAGAGCTGTTTTACTGCCCAGTTTACAGTTCACATGGCCATGTTTCTGCCCTTCCACACACTCCTGCTATACCCACAGAGAGGCATACCGCTCTACAGGAGCAGACTGACTATAGAGAGCACACATCCTCCATTGCGTGTTTAAAAACCATCTGCCATAACGTTAAAATATTAGCCTAAAGATTTGATGTTCTCTGGTGCAGTATTAGCCACTGCTCAGCAGTTTTAATCACAAATCGTAGTGAGAAAGAAATAATGTGACCTACTGAGGATTGAACCCTGGGCTCCTGGAATACTGTCCCGGTTCTCTAACCACTGAGCTATGGGCACTCATAGTTGGACCAGGGGTTCCTACTTTGCTTATGGGGCTTACACCATTTTAGAGCCTCCAGCAGGACTTCCTCTGCTTTTATTAAGACAGGTTTTGTATACCCCGAACAACAATCACAAGTAGAGTCAGTGGTGTAGCCAGGTTTAGGAGAGTTTGGGAGCCAGGGGGAGCCATTCAGTCAATCATGGGCTCCACAATGGGTACTAAACATTGAATAAAGTTGGTGGCAGGGCACCACTACTCACACTGGGGCAGCCAGGAGGGGCGACCGCCTCCCATCTAGCTCCGCCACTGAGTAGAGTCCAATTCCAGGCCAGTCATCGTGGCCATGTAGGACACAGCCTGGACTCGGTGACGTTGACTACCTACAATATGGCTGGCAGCTTGGTAGCTCATAGGCATCTGTGAGACGGAGACTGCCTCAGACTGGTCTCGGAGCTAGATTCGGTAGAAATCGTAAAGAGGTGCTAAGGGCAGGAGCTTCTGGAGTAATGTCTTCGTTAGGCCGCCTGCTGCAAAAGAAATAAGGAAAGGGGACATCAGCTACAGTGCATTAGCTCTATATATATCAGTACAGAGAGAAGCTCTTTAACAACAAGATTATTGATAACAATTTCCCTTTTTCAAATAATTCGACCTGATGTTTTCCTCAGCCTTTGGACAGTTCTGAACTGCAGTCAAAGCAGGGTATTAGAAATACTAATATTGATCCACTTGGAGCTCTTTATTAAGAAGGCTGCGGACGAGAAGCACAGTTCTTTCTTTTCATTGATTAGGATGAGTCATTTTTTTTCATTAAAGGCTTTGTTGCAGTCATGACCTACAATATAAAAGCAGTTGTTTGGAACTGGTCTCTGTAGAGAGAAATGTTGAGAGACGCATCAGAAAACTTACCTGCAATCCTCTTTGAAGCTCTCTCTTGCTCTCACTCAACTCTCACTCTCTGTCTCTCTCTCATGTGCTCTCCCTTTCTTTCTGAATACTGTAGATTATTTACGTTACATTATATTAGCCACAACAGCTGAATCTTGTTTTTGAATGCTGGACTCTGTTTTGCATGCGTGACAGTGGTGCTGTCATGCACTGAGAGCAGTGGAGAGTATATACCTATTCCAAATAAGCAAGAATGACTGAGAAGCAGAATATTTCTGAGGGCTTAACGAGTGGTTGGGGGGATGGGCGGCCTGAAGCACAGCCAAGGGCCACCTCCCTCCAGGCAGCTGTTTTTCCAAGGAGATGATTGGCTTTCAGGTTGTTACTGCAATTGTAAGTCTAATCGCAATAACAACTTTCGTTTTAAAAGGTTTTAATACTTGTTGTGTATGAGCAGTATGGCGTGAGCAGTGTGGCGTAAGAACAGTTTATGTTTAAGATGTTGCATGTCACACTGTCAGTTGGCAACAGGATTAGTTATTTGTAAGGCATTAATGACTGATCCAGTAGCCAATCAGGAGCCTTGGGCAGCTCATGAATATGTAATAATAGTAATAATAAGCTTTATTTGTATAGTGCAATTCTAAAAACCAGAGCACTGTACATTGTTAAAATAACATATAAAACAGAACAAAAACGGTCTATAAAATACTTGCAATACAAAATTCGAATAAGTCGGATAAAATTATCACTAAATGCTTGCTGAAACAGGTGGGTTAGACTTATAACTCACTTTACAGGATACATAGGCAGATTCCTTGAAAAACAGAGGCCTGTAGCACTGGTCCTCAGGCACCAAATCCTGGTGGCCTCAAAGTGCGGGCAGCCATCACTTACGGCCTCACTTTATTTTTTCATCTCAAACCCCTTGATTTAATATATTTTTACACAGTATGCCATAACTCAAGTTGTTAATCTCTAGTCCTCTTTAAATGCATTTTACATTTGTTAAAGTTAAGAAGTTGCCACTTCCACCACAGTTTTCATTTAGAGCCCCAAAAAGCGTGTGGCTTGTAGAAAATGGTGCTGGTGGCTTGCCACATATGGCCACCGTGATCTCATCTGACAAACCGATAAGCTGTAGCATTTGAGACACTTCTGTTCCCTTTACCCAGATAGTGATTTGTTGGGGAGAAAATGAAAAATCAAAAGTTTGATAAACTAGCCTCAGTACCATCTGTTAGTAGCAACCTCTGCAGCTGTTTTACATTTTATTTTTTACTGACGGTGAGAGGTAATGGAAATTGAAAAGCATTTACATTTTTCTTCCAAAATGACCGATTTATTCAGTCGATTGGTTGTTCCGTTTCTCTTACTTTCTGTATTTGAGATGTTGTTATATTTTACATAGTTAGTGAAACTGCAGGTATAAACTGCATTCTGACCTGTGACCAGTACGTGGCTGTGTATTAGCATCACTGTTGCCAAACATAAGGCATTCCTCGTGCAGTGGCAGTGATGTATCCAACAGTTGTCAAAAGGTGAGAAATCAGAAAGGAGTTTCATGGTTTCTTATTGTTATTTCTGTTGCTGTTTTGGCTCCAGTTCTCTTATCTTTTGATATATTTAGCAGTCTTATCTGATCAGAGAGAGCAATTTCTTTATCTGTATGAATACTCTGAACTACACATTTGGGATGTCCTTACAGTACATATTCTGGATATATGTGGCTTCAAGATAAAATTTCTTGCATGCTTGTCTCCCTCTCCCTCAAGTTTGTACATGGAATCGGAGCTGTTGTCAGAGGCATCTTTCCATTTAAAGTCAGTGTTTCAGTGTTGGAAGAGAAGCGCTTTGCTTCTGTAGGGTTCGCTAAATGAAGAAGAATGAGCATTTAGATAGTGCTTTTTATATGCGCTGTATCACAAAGCACTTTACAAGCAATGAGAGACTGCTGGAAATGACTGTAAATGTGTAGCGGCAGCCATTTCACACATCAGCAATGACATACAGCCTTGGACAAATGTGTGAGCCTGTTTTATGGGAAGGGGGATGTTCGCCTAGACTCCTGGGGAAAATTCCATACTACTGTAAAAAGTGCAGTTTTTTCTATTTTCACCTGGATATCCACCAGGACACACCAGACATGGGCAGAAAGGACCTCAGTTTAATGTTTCATCCAAAGGGTAACACACTATGACAGTACAGCATCCCCCAAGCACTACTTTGGGTGCCAGTCTTTACAGTATGAGCGCAATCCGGGTGTGGGATTAGAAAACACAACCTCCTGGTTCAGAGGCAGATGTGCTACCAACTGAGCCATGCTGATACCAGATGCTGTTTTTAAGCTCAAAAGCAGAAATCTGCCTGGTGGCTGGGGTTGGTCATGGGGGGGGAGGGTGCTGGGTGGGAGTGTGCTAAATAAAGAACATTCAGCCCCCCCACCCACCATAATGTCTTAGCCAATAGGAGGCTGCCTGGTGGACCAGAGGTGGTGCAATGCACTACCACGCTAGTGATCGGAGTGTGGTAGCGTACTTGGGTGGCTAATCCAGAGGAGCCCATGCAGAGTCTTGGATATGGTGGGATGGTGCCAAGCTCTGGTTCACTGATGACCCCCTTGCATTGGACTGAGGAGCTTGCTGTCTCACAGTGGGGCCCACTACATGTGTGTGCCATTTGGGACCATACTTGGCACTGGGGAGGAGAACATTATTGGAGAAAACTGGGGGTGGGGGTGGGGTTACAGATGGCCTCTACTCTGGATGACGACACCTGCACACTTGGGCTGTCTGTCATGCCCACACTGGATTGTACTCCCCCGGGGCATCCCTGTGATGGGGGCGGGACAAGCAAGCCCTGCTGCCGAAGCCTAGGAGTCCTACCGCAGAAATGACTGAAATGCTGCAGAGAACAAGGAACTGCCCTTTCCCTGGTTTTCAAGCCTGCATTGGCACTAATACAGAGCCACAGTAGGTTGCTGGAGGAGTAGTGAACTATAAAAAAAATTAAAACTGGCATGAATGTCTAATTGTTCATCTTCTATTTTCTTCTTAGGTTGTTTTAAAGATGACCGAATAGCGTTTTGGACGTTGATGTTTTCCACTTATTTTATGGAGAAATGGGCCCCCAGGCAGGATGACATGCTCTTCTATGTTCGGCGAAAGCTCTCTTATGTAGCTACGGATGGTACAGATGAGAAGAAGGTGAGTCAATGCATTTGTGCAGCAGAACTGAATTCCCTTGATTAATTTCTGATAACTTTGTGGTCAAAATGATCGATGCAGTCTCTCCACCAGCACTTCGTGAATTGGGCCATTGCGCATTACATTTTGTCTACCCTGACTGGTTAGCATTGCCTCAGAGAACACATGCTATATTTTTGCATGTATTAATTTATTACACTAATTAAGAGAATGGAACAGACTACAGTGTGAACAGGAGTTTGTGCTGGTCTGCAGATTGTGAATAAGTATTTTCTTAGTCGTTTGCCAGGAGTCCTTTGCAACATTTTCTTTCTCAGTCACCACTAAATAACACCATTCTGTTGTGTAATACTGTTTCATTCTTTGCTGGCTGCATTATGTTGGAGACCAAAAAGGCAGTAATTACAAAGCTGAATAAAATCCGAACTATCACAGGTAAAAAGTAACCGGCTGAAAGATTTCCTTTTCCAAGATATTGATGGCAGGTACAATAGACTTCTTACTGCTTGCTACAGTGCTACATTCATGCTGTCAGTTTCATGATTTATTAGAAAATGAATAATTGCAGAAGATGCACGTGGTGTTTGAGTGTTAATTATTTAATTGGCCTGCCTGTAATAAACCATTTTTTTGCAGGACATTTGCATGTTGCTTGCAGATTTCATTTCTTCATACTGATATGACCTGACAGAAGTCCTCTTGGATGTCTGTTGTGGAATGTTTTTAGGTATCAGCTCTGCAGGTTTCTAAGTGTGGGCAAGTTGAAATGCTGTTTCTTGATGTTCCTGTACTGTGTAGAGTGTTTTCCATGTCCGATTCGTTTTGCATCCCTGAATGGTAAGGATTGACATGGAAAGCTCAGCTTTCCGTGGGATTCAGTTCTCATTTCCTAGTACAGTTAAGGTGCTCATACTCACCCCATCTTAAGTCCTTTGATTGATTTGGCCTGTTTATCCTTGTTTGGGATGTGCGAAACCTAAGCAGGTGTTTGAATGAACTATATAGCCGCTTTGGCAGGGGTTTCATTTCCCACAAAAACAGTGAGTTGGATTCAGGAAATCCTGCCAGAGTGCTGCATTCTAAGGCAAAACTGGTGCAGCCTGCCAGCCGTGGGATACAGGAATCTGGCCCCTGATGGCTGCATGAAGCACACAGCAGACTGTATATGTGGCAGTGGGCCAACTCATGAATATTTATGAGCCCATACCTTGCGGGACCCCTTGTGATGATGTGGCACAGTACAGATCTGCTGAGCACTGGGACAACGGGATCAATGTGGGTACCTGATGTAGCAGGAAAGGTATATTGTATGATATATACCTGCCAGTTCCTGTAGTGGATCTTCCTCCTACAGAGGCTCTGCGGTGTCCTGGTCTCTCTGGATGTGTTTTTGGGGGCTATAATGGAAATTCTCTGTGTCCCTCAACAGTTAAATTAAGATTTTCCTTCTTAACTAACATTCCCCTTTCCGCAGGAACAGCCTTTCCTGCATTTCACGTTCCTCCACACAAGGGGTGTGATTTGTGTTGCTAGGTGACTGGCAGTCTGGCACAGAGCACTCCCTAAAACTATGTTGGGGTAGTCAGCACAGACCTTGGGAGCACGCACCCCGTCCTGACTCAGGTCAGCTGGATATACCACTCAGATCTCTAGCAGTATAACTTCCTGAATCCAACCCAGTGTGCGTTTAAAGAAAGGGTGCTGTGTGGCAGTGTGGATTGCAGCCGGCAAAAAAAGGGTTATTTTAATTGCATGCTAAAAATTAAAATCACCCATGAACACAAGAGCGTACATGGAAAAAAGATCTTCCAGGTAACCAGGGCCTCGATGGTGCCAAGCCCTTTTATGTCTTCAAGTCTATGTTGAAGTTGACATGCCATGAAATGGGCAGCCAGTGTATGTCGTATAGCAATGGTGTAGTATGTTGAAATAGTAAAGTTCCAGCAGTGAGCTAGGCCACTACATTCTAGACCAGCTGCAGGCTATGTAGGACCTCTTAAAAATGCAAAGAGAGAACAGATTTTTGGTTTTGTATGTGTCGCTACACCACAGAGCAAAAGATCCAGGGAAATTCAGTATCTCTGCAGAGATAGAAGGAACTAGTGCAGAGGGGCTAGCTCTTTCAGTGTGGGATACAGGAATGAACAAAGAGGAAGAAAAGCTGCTTGCTCACTAAAATTGCATCGCTGACACTTTCTCCAGGCTAGTGGTCCTTGTGTTACTCTATGCTGTTAACCAATGCACGTCTGGATGTCTTCACTAAAAGCAATAATGCCTGACAGGCTGTGTGTCATGCTGGGATAACGTCATGCCTCAGGTGGTTGGGCACGAGGCCTCAGGCCGAGTGCGTCCAATGACTGAGGTGTGACATTATCCCAAACGACACACACCCTGGAGGGCATTATTGCTATTATACAATGGCTTGTTGTGTTATATAAAGTAAAAACATAATTTTAAAGAATGTTTTTATTAGTGTGGAAAAATATTTTTGTTTCTTAACAGGAGATGCAAAAAAAAAAGCTGTGGCTCCGGAAAATCATCTAGCTCCATATGATCATCTACAGGTTCACAGGCTGAGACGGGTCCAGCCCCAGACTGACCAATCAGAATCCAGGGTTTTTTCTTGCCATAGTATAATCAGGGTTAATATGACGTGCCTTAACTAGGATTAATTCTCTAGGTAGCGTATATAAAAGCACTGCCTGCATTCACAGCATTTCCCCTTTCCTCTAAGCATTCCTGAGCTGACTGACTCAAGGACCATTAGCCTAGAGAAAATGGTGCCGATAGCTGTGGACAGGAGTGCTTTGAAATAAACAGTGACCTTTTACATTATTTGATGAGTGAGCTCCCTTTCTTCCTCTGTGCTTATGCCTCTCTTAACTACACCCATCCACTCTAAAGCCTCAAACCCTGTGCAGAACATGTCGAGTATGTAAATCATTGTGTGGGGCAGGCTAACAAAGCTCAGCTTGAGCAAAAGTAAGCATATTTAGAGGACAGACGGAGCCAGTGTCACCTGCCACAGGAGCTAATTTAGTCCACCTACTAAGTTTTTTATCCAGTATGTAAATAAATATTTTTCTCATACAAGGAGGGTGGCCTTGCAGGAGGATCTGGAGGCTTTGGAAAGGTGGTCAGGAAAATGGAAACTAAAATTCAGTGTGGGGGAGTGCAAGGTTCTGCACCTGGGAGTCAGAAATCCATGCCAGGGATATACCCTGAGAGGAGACCATTCAAGTCACGGAGGGTGAGAGGGATCTGGGGGTAGTGGTAGATGTCAAAATGAACAACTCAGAGACCTGTAGGAGGGCAGCATCAAGGGCAAATAGGATGCTGGGATGCATCGCCAGGGGGATTATCTGCAGAAAAGCGGAAGTGATCCTACCCTTGTACAACTGCTTGGTTAGGCCACGCCTTGAGTATTGTGTGCGGTTTTGGAAACCACATTTAAAGAGGGACATTACACTCCTAGAGAGGGTCCAAAGGAGGGCAACCAGAATGATCTGGGGCCTGGGGGAGAGGACCTATGAGAAGAGGCTCAGGGAGCTCGACATGTACACCCTGGAGGAGAGGAGGGACGGGGGGACATGACAGAGGTATTTAAGTACATAAAATGGATAATAGGGGAGAGGAGGAGGTGTTATTTCACTGAAAGGGTGGTGGAGCCATGGAATGCGCTGCCCAGGGAGCTGGTAGAGGCAGGGACTGTTGAAGGGTTTAAGAGAGGATGAAACTTGTATAGGTGGAGGGTAAACCTGACTAGGTCCAATGCAGGTGGCACATCTGAGACTGGGGAAATTATAACCCAAGGGAGGGGGGAGGACACCAAAATCGGACCTTGTGTGGGTGCTGAAAATCGAGCAGACACAAAAGGCCATTGGGCCTACTCTGCTAGCGTTTTAGTATGTAAGGCCTCGCTCATAACTTCCTATATCATGCAGAGCGACTGCCCTGACTCCAGAATTAGCACTTCCATGACGAAGCTGGGAACAGGGCTGCACACACTTACTATAGACTTTACATGGATTAGGGTAGGGGCTCTCTAAAGATCATTTTATTAACTTTGTAGGCAGTTCTACATATATGTGGCTAGTAATGAATGTATACTGTAGCCCTATACGTGTAGAACTTCATAAAAGGTTAATTAGTTTACCTTTAAAGAGTCCCTCTCACAATCCTTTTAAAATGTATACTATGCACCTAAATAAATACAGCTGAAAAGGTTGCATTAGGCTAGTGGTGAGCTAAATAAGCATTACAAACTAAACATCAGAAGAATTTGGCATTCACCACCTGTTTGACTAAGGACGCCACTCCAAAAAGGCTCAGTGGACTTCCAGCTAGAAATCCATCTTTTTATTTAATCCCAGGTGCAAAGACAGACACAGACTTATGCGTGATGAGTTTCAGATCTTGGCCAGACCCTTTATCAAAGGTAAAGGTGTTGCCTTCAATAAATGGTCTAGCCAAGATCCGAAACACATCAGGCAAGATTCTGTGTCTGTTTTTTTATCTGGGGTTAAATAAAAAGACTGTTCTAGCTGGAAGTCCACTGAGCTTTATTTTTTTTTTTTTTGAATGACGTCATTAGTCAAACAGGTGGTGAATTCCAAATTTTTCTGATGCTCATAGTAAGCGCCTGCAGTCCCATTCCCCAGTTTTCATCATCAAAGTGCTAATTTTGGGGGTGGGGCTGCAGCTGTTTGTATCCGCTTGGCTTGCTGTAGAAAATTATGAGCAGGGAATTTTAAGTAAAATATTGACGTTTAGAAAATGGGTAGAAAATTCCTTGTCTCTGATTAGCTGAGTCCCTTACCTGGGCATACACTTTTGAGTAACAGAAACCAGAAAAAAAGTTCCAGTGCCAGCCTGACTGTTTACCCAGTAAATCACTGTGTCAGCTACAACATTTTCAAAAGTAAATGGTAGCCATTTTTTCCCATCGCTTCCCTTGCTCTCTGCTCACTTCTCCCGGTCACTGCTTGATTCCCCTGCTGTCAAACACGCTCAAAGGAAACAGAAATCCAGTAGTGAACAAAACTGAACAGGATGTTAGAACAGTCTCCTTACTACTCCTTACTGCCTCTTCCTACTGAGATGCCGTGGCCTTCCCCAACCCACACTGCCATTCTTACCGACCACACTCACTATGTCTCTCGAAGGCGCATGCTTCTAACAGCTCCCATACAGTACCGGCCACGCTCAAATAAATGACCCCCATTTTATTAAAAAAGCTTTTCTCTTCTACACTGCACTACTACTTGGTGTGGGGTTTTGGGGTGGGGTGGTATGGGGGCTTGCAAGATGACCAGAAAACACAAGTGGCTGTATGGGTCTCACAAAAAAGAAAAAAAGAAGGCTCTGAAGACAACAGCCATCTCAAGTGTCAGTTCTGCCAGTGGAAGGAATACTTTAAAGAGCACCCTTCCTGCTCTTTTTGCATGCGGTAAAGAAACATAGACTTTGACGGCAGATAGGGACTGCTTGTCCCACCTAGTCTGCCCCTTTACCTACCTACAGGATAAGCTGCAGATCCTAGTTAACCAACAGCCTATTTCTTCCTACCCCCCACAAGAATTGCTTTATGTCTGTCCCATGCATTCTTGAATTCTCCCACAGTTTTAGACTCCACAACCTCCTCAGGAAGGCTGTTCCATGCATCCACCACCTTCTCTATGAAAAAATACTTCCTCACATTGCCCCTGAGCCATCCCCTCTCTATCTTCAAATTGCATCCCCTTGTTCTTGCACATCTCTTTTTCTGAAAGATGCTGCCCTCTTGGACTTTGTTGATTCCCTTGAGGTACTTAAAAGTTTCTATCATGTCCCCCCCCCTTTCCTCAAGGGTATACATATTAAGCTCCTTTAGTCTCTCCTCTTATGATTTCTCTTGCAGACCCTGCACCATTTTAGTTGCCCTCCTCTGGACTGCCTCCATCCTGTCTATGTCCTTGCAGAGATGGGGTCTCCAGAACTGGAAGCAGTACTCCAGATGGCAGTAGCGGAGCCAGGTTTGGGATCATTTGGGAGCCAGGGAAGGCCATTCAGTCAATGACAGGCTTCACAGTGGGCACTAAACATTGAATAAAGATGGTGGCAGGGCACCACTACTCACACTGGGGCAGTCAGGAGGGGCGACCGCCCCTCCAGTCCCCCCATCTCCGCCACTGCCAGATGGGGTCTCACCAACTGTCTGTACAGAGGGATAACAACTTCCTGTTTTTTGTTGGTGATGCCTCTCCCTATATTTATTCAGGATTCGGAAAGTACCTTTGAGTCAAAGACTCATTTACAAAGATTCCACATCACATAGATAGGACAATACAGTATTAAGGTAAATACAGAGCAGGAGACAGGACAAGCTAGATACATGGTAAAAGTACAGTTATAGGCTTGTAATCAGGACCTGACAAACTTAGGGTGATAGCCAGGCCAGATAAGCATATAGACATTTATACAGAGATGCTCAAGATTGGAGGTAAGGGATTAAAAAAAAAAAAAGGGGGAGGTACAGTCAGAGGCCATTGTCATGGTGGGGGGGAGGTGACAGGTTCAATAGCAGTCACAGCAGTTTAAGGACTGGAGATGTCCCTTAAGATGGGTTTTGAAGAGGCCGATAGAATTTTCGTTTGTGATGGAGCTAGGTAGGCCATTCATCCATGAGGGGGCCTTGAAGCTGAAGGATCTTTGAAATTGGGGGGTTTGACAGTGGGGAACTGTGAGAAGTTTTTTGCTGGAGCTACGAGTTACTTTTTGGGCTGTAGACGGTTGGATTAAAGAGATGAGACCGGGTGGGGGGGGGACCAAGGGTGATTTTTTTTTTTTTTTTTTTTTTTTTTTTGGCCATAAGACAGGTGTGGAACTTGATCCTATTGTCTAAGTGTCTAAGTTAAGCCAGTTTGTGGAGTTATAGAGCAAGCAGGTATGGGTGAATGGGTGAGACAGTCGCAGTCCAGTACAAGGTGACAGGTTTTGTTGAGGGAGAGACGGAGCCTACTAAGGGCCGAGGTGGTGGCAGCACTATAAATGAGTATGCCGTAGTCAAGGAGAGAGAGGATAGAGGACAAGACTGCAAGTCGGAGGGTGTCTTGGGTAAGGCAGTGTTTAAACTGATAGAGCAAGCCAAGGCAGACATTAAGGGCAGTGGACAGGTGGTGTATGTGCTGGTGGAAATTGAGAACCGGGTCAAGGGTGATGCCTAGATATTTGAAGGAATCCACTTGCTCAAGAGGGGTTTGATCCAGAGTTAGAATCTGGGGGCAAAGTTCCTTCCTAGAGTTCTGGGGGTGGGAGAAGATCATGAACTTAGTCTTCTTGTAGTTCAGTATAAGGCGTTGTGTAGAGAACCACTGTTCGGCTTTGTTAAAGGAGGACTGGAGGGTTTGGTGGAGTTGCAGAGGGTCAGGGCTGGATGTATAAAGGACAGCATCATCCGCATATAGCAGTAGGTTGCCAGAGCAGGAGGTAGGTAAGGAGTTAAGGTAAAAACTGAAGAGAAGGGGACCAAGGATGGACCCCTGAGGGACTCCTGAGTGAACTGGGAGCCTATTGGATAGGGTAGTGTCGATTTTGACCTGTTGGAACTGGCCCGATAAGTAGTCTGTGAACTAGTGTAGGGCATCCTGTGAGAAGCCAATGTTGGAGAGAGTAACTAGCAAGAGGGAGTGATTGATGGTGTCAAATGCCTTAGTAAGGTCAACAAATACAACGCTAGTGGTGTGGTCTTTGTCTAATGCGGAGTGGATGTGTGCGGTGAATTCCAGAAGGGCTGTAGTAGTACTGTGCCCTTTGCGGAAGCCATGTTTATACTATGCTGTGGCCCACAGCTGGTTCTCAAAAAAACTCCTCTTAGTAAATGCCCAAAAAACTAAATCCATGCTGTTCAGATCTAAGCCCTTCCTGGCCAAAACTAAAAACCATGCCCCCTTACGCATTCTCACCCCAGACAGCCCAGTCCTGGAGTACGTCAACACCTACAAATACTTAGGAGTACTGCTCGACCCCTCCCTCACCTTCACTGAGCATGCAAATTCCCTTGTCGGAAGATTCCATCAAAACTTAGGTGCCACCTATAGATTCAGGCAATACCTTACCCCTGAAGCCAGACTAGCCATTGTCCAGGGTAATCTTCTCCCTATTCTTGACTACTGCTCCCCTATTTATGCCAGGACCTCAGCTACTGCCATGACTAAACTCTCCGCTGCCTACAACAGTGCCTGTTGCTTTGCTTTATTGGCCCCATTTTCCACCCACCACTGTACCCTCTATAATACCCTTGGATGGCTACCACTGCAAGGTCGCTTTGACCTAGCCCTCTGCTGCATGGTGGACAGTGTCATCCGTACGGCTTCAGAATCCCAACTAACTGCCCTTCTGAAAACCCGAACGCTCCTCCGCAACCTCCGCTCTAATGGTACTCCCCTTCTAGCTGTTCCTAGGGTATCCACCAACATGGGTAGCAGAGCTTGGTCTGCAGCTGCCCCTTTGCAGTGGAACAATCTACCAGCTGAACTCCATTCCATTGATACACACTCCAGTGTCAAGTCCCGCCTTAAAGTCTGGTTCCTGGCAAACTCATCCTGCTGCTGCTCCCAAGGGTCTGACACCAACCCACACTAGTCAACTCCCCAGCCCAGGGGTTACCCACCTACCCACACTAGTCAACTGCCCTATCTACAACTGTTATATTGCATTTTTCACAGTAATATTTGACTTCCTTGCCTGTACATATTGTGTATATTTTTTTTTACTGAGTATTCTGTGTATTACTTGCTCACTGGACGATGCAGTCACACATTGTACACTGTGCCTACGATTTGTTTGTTTTGTACCAAATCTCCTCATGTCTGATATTGAAACCTTGTATTCACTGTTCTCAAATGGACCTATGCATTAAACCTGTATATTGTGCTTGCTATTGTTGCTTGTATCAAATCTGTTTCATGTGTATTACTGTTAATTTGTACTCCACTGTCACCCTGCGCCATGTGTTATGGCCTGGGTCGTGCCTGAAAACAGTCCCTGGGATCAGTGCACTTACCCGGTTATCAAAGTCATAAATAAATAAATGTTGCTGTTTACAGAGAAGATCATGTTTGTTAAGGTGGTCAGTGAGCTGATCATAGACGATGCGGTCGAGTGCTTTAGATGGGGGGATAGAGATGGGCTGGTAGTTATTGGTGGCAGTACGGTCCCCACTGTTAAAAATGGGAGTAATGGAAGCAGATTTCCAAAGGGTGGGGAATTTACCTTGGCAGAGAGAGTGATTGAGAATATGGGTGAGGGGGTAGAGTGTGTTATAGAGGGTGAGCAAGAGGGGCCTCAGATCCAAGGAGTCACTAGTGAGAGTGGCTTAGAGCGTTTTTAAGATAAGGCTCAACAGCCTTGAGGGTGATGCAATCGAGGTGAAAGGGAGGGGCAAGCTGGGGGGGATGGACAGGGGAGGGTTGAAGAAGTTAAGAGGAGGACATGGCTGAGGTTTATGAAAGCATAATTGAAGGCTAAGGCTATATGAGAGGGGTCAGAGGTCAAATGCCCGTCAACAGCTATCTCGTTGGGGAGGGGTGTTAGGGTCTTTGCCACCAATTTCCTTGACATTATTCCAGAATTTGCGCCGTGTGCCCCAGGTAGCGGTGAGGGCAGCTTTATAGTGCTCAGCTTTGGCTTTGCATAGTGCCCACGTGCATTTGTTCTGGGCTTCTGTATACCTCTGCCTATCAACTGGAAGACCAGTCTCTTTGGAGAGGTGCCAAAGAGAGTCGCGAGTACACATCAGGGCAAGGAGGTGGTCAGAGATCCAAGGGACAGGATTGCCTTTGACCATTCTTTTGGAAAGTGGGGCAAACTGGTCACAGATGGTGTTGAAGGTGCAAATGAAAAGGTTAAGGGTTAGGTCAGGGTCGAGGGTATTAATTAAGAAGGACCAGTCCAGTGACCAGAGATGAGATTTTAGGAGAGCAAGTTTACCAGGGCTGCGTTTGCACTGAAGATTATCTTGGGAGGGATCTTGGGCACTTTGCAGGACCATGTGCAGAGAACCGAGGAGTGGTCACTAAGCGTAGTTGGTAACACCGTGGTGCTAGTGATTTTATGGGGACGGCTGGTGGAGACCAGGTCCAGTGGGGAGGAGGAGGATCCGGTGTGAGGATCCAGACGAGTGGGAGAGGGGACTACTTGCGTGAGATCTTGGGCTGTGGCTGCGTCTATGAGCGGGGTGGTGGTCTTTGCCAGCCAGTTGGTGTTGAAGTCTCCAAGAATAATTTTTTCATTTTGTTGCGGGAAGGTGGCGAGATAGGACAGGATCGAGTGGAAGGCTACTTTCTGGTCTCTGGGGGGAATGTAGGCTGCCGTGATAAGGGGAGTTTGAGAGTGACCGAGAGTGAGTTTGAGTGTAGAGTAGCTGACTGTGTACTGAGTCCTTAACGTACATGGCACAACCTCTCCCACATTTTCCCTGCCAATCGACTCGGAAGAGGGTGAATCCGGGCAGGACTACCATCGAGTCCGGAGTCGGGGGGAGAGCCAGGTTTCATTTAAGGCAATGACATCAGGCTGGTGCTGGAGGACCCATCCCTGATACGAGTCCCACTTTTTTAGCAGGCTACAGACATTGAGACTGGCAATGCGAAGCCCGCTGATGGAGGTATGGTTTGGCGTTGAGGTTGCAAGCAGGCCAGGGTTTGGGTGGATATTACTGGATATAAGGAGGAGCAGTAAAAGTAGGGACCTGAGTACGGAGTTCCAGGCCAATTTTTTGAGACGATGAGCTATGCAAACAGAGGTCCCAGGTGTGTTGGAAAGGGAAGGATAGAGTGAAGGGGGGAGACAGGAGGAGAGGGTGAGAAGGGGTGGTGTATTCAAGGGTTTCATGGGGTGCAGCTCCCAGTGGAATAAAGACCTGATGAAAGTGGTCCGTCTATGGTAGTGGTCATAGTAGCAAGTAGTAGGGAGGGCAGAGGGAGGTCCCATCGTCTGGGGGGTGTCACAGTGCAGGTGGAGTTCTCCCTAATGAGCTTCACTGGGTCTCTGGATACCAGGCGGTGTGCATGGAGGGCAGTGGTAGCCAGTCCGCCTTAGGATAGTCAGTGGCTCCAGAAGCTTGACTTATAGGGGAATTTGAGGAGGGGAGAATGAGCACAGGGGACAGTGGAGAAGAGAGAGTAAGTACAAAAATGAGCATGTTGAGGAGGAGGGAGGTGGAAGGGTGAGGAATAGCCAGTAGTAAGTGAGAGAAGAGAAAAGAAAACAAAACCGGGGCTGCCTGTAGTGGTGACAGGGTAGAGGCTGCAGATGGAAAAGTAGGCTGATTGGTTCAGGCTATCAACCGATCCGCCTATATAAAAACAAGTTGAGCAAGTGTGGTGGCGGGCCGATGCAATGCGTCAGCGGGGTCTGAATTCATATTTCAGAGGAGCAGTTAGGAGGCCTGATCACCTCAGTCTGGCGTTGACTCGGTTGGCGATTACCTGTGTGCTTGTCTCGGGGGGGTGGAGGCAGCTTCACGGCCCTCACGACCGCTGGTGGACTCTCGATGGATCCGTGGCTCTGGAGAACAGAAAGGCAGGTAAGTAAGCAATAATACCCGACGAGTGGTAGAAACACTGACCGCCCAGGGGCGAATGAGCCCTCGGACACACAGTGGTGGAGGGCCTTATAGCCCTGGAAGGTCCGGGTATTTCCATAATGCCCACTCTGGGAGGGTATTATTGTGCTTATAAAATGGCCATGTAACTACATCTTTGTGAAATGTGAAAATAAAAGAGGAAATTAGTGTGAAAACTGTTCAAAACACTGTTAAAAACAGTGTTCATTGACAAAGTAGTGCACCAGCTGTTCTAGGTGCTGTTACTCCTCCCTGCAGTGCTGTTCTGGTTTCCTGAACACCCCCCCACACACACACACACACACAGAGGCAGATTGTTCATGACCTTTGACCTTCGTGGAAGTGAATGCCGCTGCCTTTTCATAGTAATTTGTGGTATGGGTAGAGGTTGTTTCTGCAGCTTGTGGAAAAGTTGGACTTCTTAAGCAGTGAGTAATGGAAAGGGAATAGAGAACGGCAGCAGGACGAGCTTTGACCGAAGCGGTAATGTGTGTCTTGTCTTTTTAAAAAATGTTGCATGCTGGATGAAGCTGACACGAATGTCAGCTTTGGGAGTACGAATTGCGAGAACGGCAGTCAGGAGACTGGTGTCATTGTGTGTTTTTCAGTCTTCTGACCGAAAAATGACAGGACTGCAGTCTTCCTTTTTATTTATTTATTGCCTGCTGTTGAGGAAAAGTGTGGGATAGTTGTCTCTCGCTAGCGAGAGAAAAACATGGCAGGGATTTTAAATTTCTTAGCTGCCTTCAGCCAATGAGGAAGTAGGCTGGGCAGCAGGGTACATTGTAAAGTGGATTTTGGTGGCACTTGTTTTTAGCTGGGCATCTATTGAGAAATAAATGCCCAGCTTGGAGGCAGTGTTAGCCAATCAGAGGTGAGAATTCCTTCTTGCCATTTTATAAGGGTTTAAATAATGTTAAGAGGGGGGAGGAGATAGGATAGGATAGGATAGGATTGGTGTGAGGGGCCTGTGCTGGCAAGGGAAGGGGTCTGAGAAACGCAGCTTGTTTTAGTCAGCACAACTAATGCAGAATAAAGTAAAGCCAGGTACAGCTACTCTAAGCTGCACAACTGAGATCTGCAATGATTACTTAATGTTCAGCTACTTAAAACCAGTCTAAGCATAAAGCTACCAACAGTCCCTATCTTTCCAGCACAGTCTCTATTTTAGGCAGCATGTCCCAGTGTCCCCACAAGTTTTGCAAAATGTCACTTTTGTCCCAGTTTTTGCTTACTTGTCCCAGTTTTGTCCCTTTTTTATTTTTATTTTTTTGCTGCCTCCTAATCCATGAGTGACAGTTATTTCAGCACCACTGTGGCTCTGCTCGGGCTGGATAGCAGTTTGCAACTTCAACCCCTGCACCTGTGTTGCACTGCAAGCATGTCAGTGGGAGCACAGTAAAGCATGTTCCTTCCTGTTAGATTAGACTGGGTAGTAGTGCAAATGAGCGCTTGTGAATGTCTGCCTGCCAGCAGCTGAGAGGGACTTCTGACAGAGAAGAGACCGGCATCGGGAACTAAGGTACCCAAACCTGATCAGCTGTAGGGAACTGTGTGAAAACAATCTGGTGTGGTGGTGGGAGTCACTGAAGTGAAGTTTGCTCAGCAAATGAAGTGAGTATAAGCGGGTTGGTTGGGACTGTCAGGAGGAGCAATACATGCAGCTCGAATGTCTGATCACAATTTAGTGCAGGTTTGTTTCTAATGAACTTTCCGTACATCATGATTTGGAACTTGCTGCTGCATAATGATGTATTGTTTTAATCTGAATGTTTGCTACTGGTGTTACTGTGGGGCGGCATGGCCAGAGCAAGCAGTGAAATTTAACTGATTGTGCACAGCGTTGACTGCGACGGTGCCCATGGGAGTGACATGGTTGGGGGGGGGGGTCATGGTCAGGATGAACCGTCCCAGTTTTAGACCACAGAAAGTTGGTAGCTTTATCTAAGCAGCACAATTTAAATCTGCATTAATTAAATAGTGTTCGGCTAGGTAAAGCCAGTCTACGTAGCTCAAGTTAATTCTATTTAAGTACACAGGAACATCGCTATGCTGCTGAAGCAGTGAGAGCCAAAGACATAAATTAAAGTAACCCTTGCATGCAGTAAGAAGCTAGCATTAGACAGAAACTATTTAAAGTACCCCCAGTAGACAGTAGAAATGCAATTAGGTAGCTAGCAATTTTAGAAGGAAAAAACTATCTCCACTACCACGCTGATTGTTAATTCTGCAGTGGTTTCGAAGAGTTCAAAAATGGCGCTAACTCCAAATTCAGATTTCAGAGGAGCAGTTAGGAGGCCTGATCACCTCAGTCTGGCATTGGCTTGGTTGGCGATTACCTATGTGTTTGTCCTGGGGGGGGGAGGGCAACTTCACCGGCCTTCACGACCTCTGGTGGACCCTTGATTGATCCATGGCTCTGTGTGCTTGTCTTGGGGGTTGGGGAGGGCAATTTCACCAGCTCTCATGGCCTCTGGTGGACCCTCGATGGATCCATGGCTCTGTGTGCTTGTCTCAGGGTGGGGAGGTGGGAGATGGCAACTTCACCGGCCTTCACAACCTCTGGTGGACCTTTGATGGATCTGTGGCTCTGTGGAGAACAAAAAGGCAGCCCTCCCTACTGCCTTTTCACATTGCTTGCCAACCTTAAGGTCATCTGATATGATTACCCCCAGGTCCCTTTCCATTTTTGTTGTTGTTACTACCTCCCCCCCCATTGTGTACCCTTCCTCTGGGTTTTTGTTTCCCAGGTGCATTATTTTGCACTTCTTTGCATTGAATCCAAGCTGCCATACTTCTGACCATTCCTACAACCTTGCTAAGTCCCTTCTCATCCTTTCCACGCCTCCTTGTGTATCAACCCTGTTGCAGATCTTTGTGTCATCTGCAAAGAGGCATACTTTTCTTTCCAGTTCCTCTGCAATGTCACATATAAAGACATTAAAAAGGACTGGACCCAGTACTGAACCTAACGGTACCCCACTAGTAACCCCATTTCTTCAGAGTGGACTCCGTTTACAATTACCTTCTGTGTTCTGTTGTCCAGCCAATGTTTTACCTAGGCTACCACCCTGGGACCTACTCCAGGCTGGTTAATTTGTTTATTAATCTTTGTGTGGACGTGTCAAACACCTTGCTAAAGTCTAGGTTGGCCATGTCCACAGCCCCTCCCTGGTCTATTACTTTGGTCACCCAGTCAAAGAAATTGATTAGATTCGTCTGACATGACCTTTCCGCTGTGAACTCATGCTGCCTTGGGTCCTGTGCCTCACTGGCCTCTAGGTACTCAACAGTTATTTCCTTCAGAAGCGATTCCATCATTTTCCCTACCACGGAGGTCAAACTGACAGCCCTGTAGTTTTCTGCCTCTGTCTTGCTCCCACTTTTGTGGAGGGGAATCAATCACATCCGCCTTCCTAGAGTCCTCAGGTACCACCCCATCCTCCCATGATTTGTTAAAAAGGGTAGTCGGTGGTGTCACTAGTTGTCCCCTTAATTCTTTTAGAATTCTGGGGTGAATCCCGTCAGGCCCCATTGCTTTGTCCACCTTCAGTTTTAGGAGTTCTTTCCGAACCCTTTCTTGTGTGAAAGGACTGGGATCGACCCCCCTATCCCGAGTGCTTCTGTTAATTGGATTAGGTACCTCCCCATCCCCCTCTTTTGTGAATATTGAGCAGAAGCATTCGTTCAGTATCCCTGCTTTTTCACTGTCCCTCTCTGCCCACCCATTGTCCATTCTATTCAGCCTCACTATCCCTCCCTTTGTCTTTCTGTGCTCCCTGATGTACCTATAAAAGGTTTTATCCTCCTTCTTAACCGAATTGGCTATCTTTTCCTCAGTTTGGGCCTTTGCTATTCTGACTTCCCTCCCTGTTTCCTTCTTCCTTAACTAGTACAGTTCTCTGTGCTGCTCCTTCTGTTTTTCCTTATACTTCCTAAATGCTATCTTTTTCTCCCTAACCTTCCCTGCCACCTCTTTTGAGAACCATAGTGGCTTTTTCTTTCATTTTTGATTTGTTTATTTGCTTCACACAAAAGCGTGTTGTCTTTGTGATGGCAGTTTTGATGTTTCCCCATTGTTGCTCCACCCCTCTTTCTTGCCTGTTTGCTAGTGCTTTTCTAAGGCACTCTCCCATCTTGCCAAAGTCAATCCTCCTGAAGTACAGTACCCTCACTTTTGTATGGCTTGACTCTGTAGCTGAGTTTATTGTGAACCACTGTTTGGTGGTCACTTGTTCCCAGATGGCTACCCACTTCTAGATCTGAGATCCTCTCACTGTCCTCATTTGAGAGTACGAGGTCTAAGGTTGCTCCCTCACGAGTGGGTTCCAAAACTAGCTGTCTGAGACATGCCCCCTGTAGGGCATCGAGAATGGCCCAGCTCTTGGATGTGGCTGCAGCAAGTGTGCTCCAGTTAACATCTGGAATATTCAGGTCTCCCATCAACGGTATCTCCCCTTTCTCTGCCTTCCTAAGGATGCCTTCTATTGTATCCTTATCCATTCCCTCCCCCTGAGATGGGGTCTGTATACAATCCCTGTGCGGATTGTGGTGCCATTTCCAGTCTCTATGGTGACCCACAGTGCCTCCTCTCCTCCCTGTTTACTCTTCTGTTCCATTGCTTTTATTCCTTCCCTTACATAGAGAGCTACTCCTCCACCTCTTCTCCCTTCCCTGTCTCTCCTGTAGGTTGTGTACCCTGGTATGTTAACATCCCAGTCATGGTTCTCTGTGTACCATGTTTTTGTGACTGCCACAATATCTAGGCATCCCTCTTCCATCAAGACCACCAGTTCAGGGAGCTTGTTTCCCAGACTACGGGCATTGGTACTGATTACCCTCCATTTCTTGATGGCCTTACCCATTTTTGCCCCATCCCTGTCCTTATTGCCTTTGTTGTTTTCTCCATTTACTCCTGCCCTTCTCTCTACCAATGTCTCTGTCTTTGTGTTTACCTCACTTACTACCTTGATTTGGGGGGAGCTAGGATTTCCCTGCTTCTTTCCAGTGCCTTCCCCCTTAGCTAATTTAAATGCTTGCCAATGAAGCATTTAAACATTTTGCATAGGATCCTGGTTCCCCTCCTGGACAGATGCAGACCATTGCACCACTATAGGCCTGAATTACTCCAGGTGGACCTCCAGTCCCCAATGAAGCCAAACCCCTGAGCTTTGCACCAGTTTTTCAACCACTGATTGAATCCCATGGTATGGAGCACCCTAGCCTCACCCATGCCATAGACAGGCATCACCTCCGAGAAGGTTACTGTGCGTGCTACTTGTCTAAGACCCCTTACCAATTCCACAAACTCTTTCTACACTGCTTTGACTCCTTTCTCAGCCAGGTCATTTGTCTCTACAGGGTTTTAAATAATTGATTAGCAGTTTTTTTCTTGGGACAATGCTAACTGTACAGAAAGTATTTATATAGGTTTTCTAGAAGTATCATACTTGTTAAACACAGTGAGGCAAGTGCTATGCATTTTCACAACGTTTTAGCACTTTTATGAGCAAAACGCTAATCAATTTTTGGAGTTAAATAAAACCCTGCTCTAGGTGGACAGTGACATCCAGCTCCTTCCCCCGTGCAGCTGCTGTGGCGATCCTGAGGATTTGCTCCCTGTCCCCCCAAGCCATGGCACCAGGCAGAAGAAAGGGGATGCTCCCTGAACCTGCATGGGAGTTCCTCCATGGCTGTTTAAAAAAAAAAAAAAAGGTTTTCAGATGCCCCGTAGGAAAGTGAAGGAATCATAATTTGTCCCTGAGCGAGCTGCGCAGTTCCTCCCACTTCCCTATCTTTGGCTCTGCCCCCCGTGCTTAGATGTTTTGTGACGTCCCTATACAGAAGGCAGATTCCATTGCACTGAGTGGAGCATCTTTTTCAATGCTTTTTCCCTACGTTTAAATGGGCTTGTGGTAAAAATCAAACCTGAGTTCAACTAAAAAGCTCTTTTCTTCCATAGGGGACTTAAAAAAAAAAAAATAAATAAATAAATAAATTAAAATAGCCATGAAGAATCTCCCATGCAGATAAGGGAACTTCCTCTTTCTTGTTTGGATCACTGAGTAAGGTGCTCTTTAAAGTGAACACATTTGTTTATTCATTTCTATTTATTTTCTAGATTCCTTTTTTTGACATTTTTAAACATTTTATTTTAAATACAAACAACTGTCATGTTCTAAGTGCAATAATGCACTTCAGGGTGGGCAGTGTGGGGCTATTGCTGCCATTCTTGAGGCTGTAAGGCCCTCTGCCTGCGATGTTTAGCCTCACTTCACCCCTCGGCAGGTGGGTGTAGCTCAACGCAGCCCACCCTTTTGTGTTTAATTGCTTGCATGTACCTGACAGAAAATTAATATATAGACTGCATTAGCTTCTCAGGGAGGCAGCTCCTTGGAGTATGTAGCCTGCTTGAGATTGCTGGTGATGTCAATTGCTTTTTAAGCGGCAAGGCACTGCAGGGTGTGGGTCTTTATGGGATTTACCCACACCTGTTGTTTAAAGCACAGGAGCGGTGAGTAATTTCCATAATGACCCATGCCAGGGAGTGCTTTATTGTAAATATAATTACTTGTGACATAGAATATCAACCGGATTATGGTGACTGTAACCGGATTTCAAGGTAGCATTGGCATCAAAAAAGTAATAACCCGAAATCCGGTTATTACTGCATTTTCTCAACCCACAAACTGTCAGGAACACAGACCGCGCACAACACAGAGCTCGCGACACCCAGGCAGGCACTTACATTTGCAAACAGCACAGCTGAGATACTCTGATATTGCTTTCCTCTTGGGTCTCCTCTCCAACATCTTTGTTCAAAAACCACACACACCTAAAACCTACAGTCTTCCTCCTAAACACCCCAAAATACAAAAACTACTAAATGACACTTTTCTTTTAAAAACAAAAGTTCTGACACAGTCCCTAACCTTTTTCTTTTTACTCCCATGGCTCTCCACGACAAATCATTTTTTTTTTTAACTTGGTATTTCTACATCCACACTCCGGGCATCCTTCAGGAGTGCCCACACGGAGTCCGCCCTACTCCCAGCATGAACCCTCTCATCTCCCCTTGATCTCCTCCCCCAAAATACCCCAGGCAGGCTCAACACCCAGTGCCATCTCCAGGGCTGATTTCCACCCTTCCACGGTGGTAGCCACTTAAGTATGAAGTGCCTACCTTGGTACCATCGGGTCGGCCTTGGAGAAAGATCCAGGGCGCGTTGAGCCGGCAGTTGGGATGTGGGCGAAGTCCCCCAGGGCCACCGTCATCTCACTGATGTGTGGAAGGATTTTCACTTGTTTGTACCCCCCTCCTTCCCCATGGAGCCCGTCCAGCAATGCAATATTGTGCCATGGCTCTGTCCCCCCAGGCATTATGCTGCGCTGCTGCACTTGCGATCCTCTGGTCACCGCCAGAGGCAGCTCCATGAGCGAGCACTTCCTGTACCCAGCCCCAGGAAGAGAGAGCCGTCGTGATGCTCAATCTGTCCCTCCATGCCGACCCGGCAGCCCTGGCTTGTTCCCGAACCAGGGTCACCGGCGTGACACGAGGTGTGGCGTCCAGCTCCTCAACCCTCAGCACCACCGGGCCGGCCACCACGACAAATCATTGACATCGGACCCCGAGGAAACATGTACTTATGTCTGCACCACAGGAAGTAAACAGTAACAGCGATTTTAAAACAGCATACACACATAAATAACTGTATAAAAATATATGGACTCAATCCTTTACAGAACACTACAATCCACAAAAAAACCCAGGACGTTGTGTCAAAAACATGGTATTGTGAGCTAATATTTCAAATGAAATTCAAAACGTTGTTCTTTCTTCTCACTGATCACCTATTAAAAAGTTCTCAATGTAATTTTACAAGGTTTACTATAACCTCTACAAGTTCAACTCACGATTTAAGTAACAGCTAACTGTACAGTCACTTTACTTGTTCAAAATTGCACAATAAAATAGTGTTGAAAAAACAAAGTGTTTTTCCATTTTGCCCATAAATCCTACACACCAGCAATTATAAAAAACAAAGGCTAGGTGAGTGTGTATGATGGATTTTTTTCACACACCCATAGTGTTTGATGACCACATAAACCTCTCTGGCTTCGCTTTCGAGGTTTATGGGTCATCACACACCTTGGATGTGTGAAAAAAATCTATAATTCACACTCACCTATCCATTATTCTCTATATAAAATGGATTCATCTGTTAAGAAAAACAAACAAGAAAATATTAAATACATTTTTAATGATATGTTTATAAAAACTGCAATAAATATGGATTCAGTGCAGTCACCAATAAATAACATTGGTGGCAGCAGGAGCGGCGGCATAGTGGGGCGTCATGACTGGAATTTTTTTTTTGGCTGTGATCCCTTGGGAGGCAGGATGTCAGCAACGCAAGCAGCCACTTTGCAGCTGTGCCGGCAGGCTAGCCCCGCCCATGGTAGGTCTAAGGTGCCCAAGCATCTCAGTTTTCTCCTCCCAGATAGTCAAGACAACTGGACCTCATGGGAAAGAGAAACTTTAACTCTGCCACACTAGGCCTCAGTATAGCAAATTATTAGGCCCACATGGTCAAATACCAGAATACCCTAGGGAAAAAGGCTAAAGTAGCAGCCCAGTCCCTCCCAAAGGGTGCACAGAAGCAGGAGATGATCAAGGTCCTTCAGACTGGGCCTGACATGGGGGAAACACTTTGTAAGGTCTACCTACGACATTTTGGATGCCTCAGCCAGAGCAGCTGCGGCTGGCATTCTTGGCCAAGAGTGTCAGGATTTGCTAGTGATATCCAAAAATCCATTCTGAATGCCCCCTTTCCGAGGATGCAAGTTATTTGGGGCTGATGTGCAGAATATCCTCCAGGGATTGACAAATCCAATAGCCCGACATCCTGGACTATCACTGCACAGTCAAGGACAAGTACTTTGTGTAGAGCCAGTAGTCCGTGGACAAGTATTGCCGTTTAAAATTAAGAAATACCTTTTTCTGCTTGCTGTTCTCTTTTCTCACTTGTAGGGTGCTGCATGCAGAGTCTGACTTCCTCGGGGTCATGTGACAGACTGGAGCGCTGGGTAGCAGAGTCGTGAGGAGGAGCCCGGGAATGCAACAGTTATACCGCCATGCAGGGGGAGAGTGAGCATGGGAGAGAGAGGAGCCGGCAAAGTTGAAGAGTTGTGAACCAGGGAGTTGAATGGCAGGGAGGAGCAGGTCATACCACCAAAAAAAGTTAAGGTACTGCAGGGGAGGGAACCTAGTGGCTGTGTCAATGACTGAGGACCAGCTGGAGAGTAGCATCAAAAGTGCTTTTTTCTTTCACTCCATCGTGGGAAAAGGATGTGGGTGACTGTCTGATCTATAATGGAAGGGAACTCATTTTCACTGTCAGCTGTTGCCATTTGAGGAGCAGTTCTGGGCACTAAAACTACTGAAATTAAAAAAAAAAAAAAAAGCTGAAAAGTGGTGATGGAGGCTGACTGACTGGTGGTGAGCTGGGGGGGGAAGGCAGGAGCCGTGAGGTGCGCTCATCAGCAAGATTGGTTCTGTCAGCTGCCTCTTCAACACTGACCAAAAAGGACAGGGGGAAAAAAAAGAGAAAAAAAAGCAAAACAAAGAAAAGTGTAGTGTGTGTGATTTGGAAGGCAGGGTTTGAAGGGTACTAGAGGGAGAAGGACAGCTCCATGGAGAGGAAAGGACTTGCAGCTGAGCAAGAAACAAAATAAAGCCAAAAACTGCCTAACTAAGGCAATAACAACACGTTACAGTAAGGAACGGGGGACAACTCTGAGCTGTATTGTCTGAGAGGAGGAGAGGGTCAGGGTTGGACGTTATTTTGTATGGGAAAAAGTAAAAGCAAAGAAAATAAAAAGAGCAAGAACTGATCAAAATAATAAAAAGGCAACCGCCTCCTGAGGTACAAGAAGAAAATATTACAAAAAAGGCAAGGGAAGGGGAGACCAGACCGAGCAGTACTGACTGAGAGGAGAGAGAGTTGGGCTTTGTTTTGCCCAGGAAAAGTAAAACAGATACAGTGAAAATGTAAAGAACAACAACTGACCAAAGCAAAAAGGCAAAAGGTGCCCAAGGAACTAAAACGAAGTGTGTGGTCTCCTGTCCTAGCCCTACTCCTGATGACAGTTCTTCTGAGTTCTCATTGTCCTTCTGATTATTCTGTATAATATTTCTCTTGTTGTGATACTTGACTTGGACGTGAACCTGTGTTAATTTACCAGAAAAATAAATAAAATATTTAATTTTTCCTGTTTTCTAATAGCCTAAGCTGGCATCTGCTTAGTATTAATAATACAACCTCCCACACCATGTACCTTGTTGGCACATATATATTTCTACTAGAGGAAGTACATACATTGCTGTAGGAGAGGGCCATAGAACCAGTTCCCCAGCAACAAAGGAAGAGGGGGTTCTATTTTCATTTATTTCTAGTTCTCAGATCCACAGGGGACTGGCAGCCCATTCTGGATCTGAGGAATCTGAACTTCTGTGTTCAGTACAAAAAGTTCAGGATGGTCACTGTGCAAGGCTTGCTGCCCCTCCTGCAAAAGGGAAACTGGATATGCTTCCCTGGACATGGAAGATGCTTACCTGCATATCAAGATTTGTCCACCTCACAGGAAATACCTTAGGTTCCTGTTCCGGGGGAACACTCCCTCTTCAGGGTATTGCCCTTTGGCTTGTCATCTGTGCCACGGGTATTTTCCAGATGCTTGGCAGTTGTGCCAGCAGCTGTCGGGAGAGAGGGACTGTATGTCTTCCCCTATCTAGATGACTGGCTGCTCAAAGTTCAGTCCAAGGAGCAAGTGTCTCACATCCTAGTGTGCATGAGACAGCTGTTCAATGCACTAGGGATCATGGTCAGTCTGCCTAAGTTAGTCTTGGCCCCTTGTCAGTGTCTGCAGTACATAGGGGCAGTACTTGACACTGCTCAGGGCTTAGCCTTCCTGCCCAGGACAGGGCGGAGCCCTTCATGGCACAGGCCCAACTGTTTTACAACAGGTACGTGTCCCTGGGGCATCTGCTGGTGCAGACAGATGACATCAGTGTAGTACACTGCATAAACAAGCAAGGGAGGGAACTCATTCTTACCTCCTGCGCAGGAAAGCGATTGAGGGTTTGATACTGGGCCCTAGAACACAGGCTAGAGACAGAGGGTGCTAATCAAGCTCCAAATGGCGGACACTACTCTAGTTCTTTGGCTTCCTTCTGGCCTTGTCAGATCTGCTTTCCCTTATTGCAGCAGTTGACAGTGGAACCCCCAGTACCCCTGCCCCTGTGCAAGGGCTTGCTATGACAGGACTATTGAAAAATAAAATAGTACAGTTTCTATGTTTACTAAAAAAAAGGCTGATGAAGTTTGTCTGAGTAAGCATTAAGAGAGTGCCAATTAAACTGTTCACTGAGTGAATACAAAGTTGTGAATTCCCCTGGTATTGGCACCTATATCTTTCACTCCAGTTATCGGGGATTTGAGTCCAACCAGCGTTTTGTTTTTTTACCTTACCTAAAATCTGTTTCCTTAATATTTACTGTGTTAGTAAGGGAGTTTAATTTGTCTGCCAGCCAGGAGACTGTAATGATCACGTGATTAATTGTCACTCCTGGGCTTTTGAGCACCTCCTCTGTTTCCTCCACGGGACAATGGCTCTACCTGGTGTGGACCTTGTGTCTGGAGGGCCAAGAAGGGTTTTGCTTTTTGCACCCTCATTTTGCTGTTATCCTTTTTTGGTTCCCATCCCGGTCACCAAGCTGTCAGACACCAGTAGCTGTTGATGGTTTTTGAAAGTAAGCCCAAAAAAGGCAAATCTGTTATTTTATTAGCTCAAGGTATTCAGAGCTTTAGTTCCAAGCAGCCATCTTGCTCAGGCGGTACAGCACCCCCATCTCTGAACTGTAGCTTGATCTTTCTAGGGACAGATGTTGAAAGCCTTTGCACACACAGATCAATTGCTCAAGCAAATTGTAAGACATCTTTATTGGCAGAAAGAAGGCTTTCTGGAATTTAGGGAAATTACTACAATTGACAACTCTGCTAAATTTTCATGACATTCCTAGAAATTCTGGGTAGAAATTTCTGTGCCAGAGGGAAAAAAAAAAAAGTTTTCAAATTTGCATGAGCAACCAAATTGCACAAGCAGATATTCTGAAATTCTGGACTTCTCTGTAAGGTGTGCTAGGCCACATTTTGACTTGTGACTGCTCCTCTGGTTGGTGACCACTCAATTCTGATCCCTGGCCTACGCGGCAACTCAAAAATCATATTTCATCTGTCCCTTTCATACATAGGACAGTAACGGTCTTTGATCACTGGTGAAGTCCCTCATCAGCTAAAGATTGCTTCCTTTAGGCCGGCCCGGTGGCGCTGAGGGTTAAGGCGCTGGATGCCACACCTCGCTCCACACCAGCGACCCGGCTTTGGGAGTGGACTCGGTTACCGGACGGTCGGCAGAGGTGGAGAGGGATGGAGCATCCGAGTAACTGTTCTCCCTCTCCGGGGTGGGGGGATCCCAGTTGTTGGTGCACTTTCGGCCCCTAGCGGAGGCTGGGAGTGGTGCACTGGCAACATGCATTGGGGTCTGAGTTGGGAAACGGTGCCGGAAGGGAGTGTGTGCGACGTGTGTGCACTCCTTCCCTTGGTGCCTCTGCATGCCCCGCTTGCGTAGGGGTAGAAAAGGAGAAAAACACCTGGCAACCGGTCATGGCAACTTGATGGCCATCCTACCGGGCACTCGGCTCTGGGGAACATTGCCGAATACTGGATCCTGACCAGGTGGAGATTGGGAGGTCTCTCCGCCACCCCACCATGGGGGGTAATCCGCAGGGGTGACAGGCGTGGGTCCCCAAGGGAGCTGAGAGGTACCAGACGGTGGCCGGAGACTAGGATGCATAGAAGATTGGGGCAGACTGGGAGCCAGGTAGGAGAAGAAAAAAAAGGAATAAGAAAAAGAAAAGATTGCTTCCTTTACTGTTATCCTGTAAATAAAACAGCGTTAACTTCGGAGGGTCTAGCAACATCTGGTGTGAGGCTGTGGTTGGAGCACAGAGCTTTAAATCTGGAGACCCCAGTCTTACTTTAATCACCCTTTGCCTAATCTGCTGTCTGTTTAATCTCCATCCTTGAGCATTCCTTAACCTCCACCAATCTGACTTCCTTTCCGTGTGTGTCTAATGGCTGCTGCAACTGTAAATGGCTTACAAACCATTTAGGGAACAGTGTATGAAAAGCACTATAAAACCAAATTCCTTCTCTTCCCGTTTTTCACTTCCCCTTTTGGAGGTGATGTTAGAGAGGGCGTTTACTACTTGGTTGCAGGCTTATCTTGTTGGAAACTATCTGTATGGAAAGTTTTAAATGTTGGCCAGGTCATATTACTGTGACAGCGTTGATTATGGTCCCTTTCATCTTTGTGCTAATAAAGATCCTGCTTGACTTGGAATCTTTATTTGTTTCTAATTTTTGACCAAGAAATGCACATTAAGCTGTGATAGCTTTTTTCCAGATGCCTCTTGTGGGTGGATTACATGGACCTGTTATATTGCAGGAAGATACTTGCCATGACACCAGGGAAACACCCCTGCTTTTGCCAGTAGGAGGAATCTCTTGATGCTTTGCCATCAGGCAAGATGGTGGACCCGGAGGATAAAGGCTGAGGATTTGGTGATGACTTCTCGACATCTACAACAAAACTTGAGCCAGCCCGGTGGCGCTGAGGGTTGAGGCACTGGTTGCCATACCTCGCGCCACACTGGCAACCTGAGTTTCGGGAGCGGACTCGGGTTGCTCGAGAGTTGGTAGGGGTGAGGAAGGATTTAGCATCCGCAGACAGCTGTCCTTCCTCAGGAATGGAGGGGTCGGTGCTGTGCACTGTTGCCTGACACCCAGTGGTGACTGGGTGTCAGCACAGATATGCTGCCAGAATGGGGAGAGCCAACGTTCAGGGCGTATGACTGCCACTGCCCGGGGAGAAAACAGGTGGAAAAATCAGGGAGCTGACAGGGTCCATGAAGACCCGATACACTCCCCCGCAATATGCCACCTCCAATTTCTGGATTATGCTTGGGGGGGGGTAAACGAATGCTCCTCACTCTGGCCCTGTCATGGGGGGTAATCCACGGGGGAACTATGGGGTATGGCTGAGCAGGGGATAGTCAGAGTCGGAGGATGAGTCTCACTGAGGGAGGACCATAGCCACCTGTTGGCTCCATGGAGGAGGCAGAGAAAGTACAAATAGAAAAAAACTACAACAAAACATTATGCCAAATGTTCCTGAGGAGACTGTTGTGTCAATGATTATTGATAATGTTCCTGAACCTAGTGATGAAGTCATAAGTTTCGAACCTCTTACCATCCCAGGATATTTGTTTAGTTAATCTCCAGACAACCTGCACGGAGGTGTTACTATACCTGCAACACAGTTGACCACAGTCGACTGATGCCCCTGCCGAACAACTGTCTGCTGGAATGAGTGAAAGACGGGTGTTGCTGTTACAGCCTCTTACTGTGGAGGATGCTGCTATGGATACACCAGGCTCTGGTGAAAATGACAGCACTATGTTACAGGAATCAGCTGGTACACTGACAGGTCCTGCAACTTCAGAATTCCCAGTTAAGGGGATTCCTGCCTCTATGCGTAGACCAATGACGGAGGCTGTCCTAGGCATGTGGAGGGATCACCATGGACTGCCTCCTCACTCGGACTGGTCGACTGACAGGCTCTTCTGGCTGTGGGATGGACAAAGAGTCCTGATGGTCACTGGTTGGCAGGACAAGCACCAAGAGTGGTGGATGTAATTGTAGCTGCGAAAACAGCACGTGAAACTAAGTCACAGGTAGTGGGGAAAAAAGATAGTTCTGTATGCTGCAAGTCTGTGATGCTGGCTACTGGCATTTCTTAACAATTGTCTAAGTCCTCCCTGACTTCAGCTACTATGGCATCCCTAGTTATGGCAGCTGAAACATGATCCAGGCCTCAGGAGCCTCCCCAGGGATCCTCAACTCTGCCAACTCCATTAGTGATTCCCGTGGGTGATGCAGAAGTATCACCGACTTGCCTAGTGCTGCAGCAAGATACAGTAGTGTCACACTCCATGGGTAAGCCAGCAGTTCCTTCCAATCCCATTTTACCTGAATTGACTGATGCTATTAACACAACTGAGGTTGTTGACAGGGTTACTGATGAAGGACACACTGTGGAAGGCAAGAACAAGGAAATACTTGGTCCCAGATGTTCACTTTCAAACTGTCCCTGCAGGATACTGCTAATGCTTGTCATAATAGTGCGGGTACATCAGCATCTGCTGCCACTCCTGAACTGATTGCACCTGGGTTGTCGAATACCTCTTGTGGGGGGGGGGGGACTTCTGCAGTCTTAAGAGGACTGCCCAGAACTGTGATATCCCTACCTTGCAACCAAGCACTACTTTGCAGGCTGGACACCTGACCCGGATGGGTCAGAAGATGAGAACACTGTGGAACAACCCAGACCTCAGTTTATCATGGCCGACTTGTTTAAGTCTCAGTCTGAACCTGTAGACACCGGAATACTGTTCAGCTGAAATATCAGGGTGATCTAGCGTCTGTCCCTGTCGGAATGTTTGTAGACAGGAACCTCCTCAAAGACTCAATGACATTTTTCGCTCAGGAAGTATACACTCTCATACACATTTCTGGAGAGCCTGTCTGTGATATTAGCTTTAAAATACCCAAACAACTGGACAGGTTCTGGAAGAAATATTCAGAA
Organism: Neoceratodus forsteri; assembly: GCA_016271365.2. NCBI lineage: Eukaryota > Metazoa > Chordata > Ceratodontiformes > Ceratodontidae > Neoceratodus > Neoceratodus forsteri. The sequence continues at coordinate 1,652,259,714 of CM028131.1, read as the reverse complement.
GTCAGGACCTCTTCCCCATGGTTCCCCTTTCTAGCCATTCTCCACACAAACCCACAATAGAAAACATCACTGTCTGTGTAAGCATCTCTGATATCCTCTTTTGGCTGCAACAAAAATGTGAAGTTCAGGGATGCTCTAAAACTGTTTTTGATTCAGAATCCATCTGGATCGTGGGGACGACATTTTAAGGTTCAACTTTGGCAGCTGGATTCTGGGATACAACACCTCCCCAGCTGTTTTTTCATTGGCCGAAACAGGGGCATTATTTTCTGTCCAGGCCAACGTAAAGCTTGTTATGAGTGCAGGTCCCCATCCAACCTCAACAGTGCCTGTGACCGTCTTTGCTGTGTACTCTGTTATGGGTTTTGTCATGCTAGCTGCAACTGTGAAAAGGTCCTAAAATGCAGTCTTTGCAGCGAACAGGGCCATTCCTTCAAGATGTGTCCTAAGGCGGCACATGATGGGCGGGAGCAACTGAACCAAGAAGACTTGCTGATACAAGTTCAGAAAAAGAATATTTTAGCAGTTCTTGCCTTTGAACCACCTGCTGTGGTAAATCCACAGACCTTAGTGGCCCTGCGGGGAACACAGACCCTGGACATTCCATCCACTGCTCCTGTTGCATTGGCTTCTTCTAACACATCAGTGATTTCCACTACTAACCCATTGTAAGCAGTTGTGATAAACATGGATAATCCAAAGAACATAGCTGCAGTCGCAAGGTAGCATGTATATAAAGGCAGCACACAGGTGCAACTGTTGAATGGTTTACTGTCCACTGGCAACCTGTTACAAAACTTTTCGCAGCAGCAGAAAATCCCAGTGCGAATACAGAGTACTGCTTGTGATCTCATTAAAGTACACCCAGGCTTCGCCACAAGGCTTCATTAGGGGGTGGGGACAAAAGGTGCAGTCAGACTTTCTATAGTCCCTGTGTGATGATCTCATCAAAGGACGACTGACCACAAATTACCCTTCACACCAACAATTACATTAATAATGTATTCTACTACACTAAGTATTAGCGTATATCCCAAGTTGAGGGAGCGATCGGCTCTCACAAGATGGCTGCTGGCAGCCTTAGAAAATGGAAGTTTGTGAGTGATGCTTAAACCATAACAATCACTACCTAAATTTAGGTAGAAGCGTTTTTTTTCATATAGAACCGCTAATCGGGGGGGGGGGGGATAGGCACTAGCAGGAGAGCACCGGCAGGTAAGCCATATTTTCCTTAGAACTTGTGCAAATATTGCACGGAGTAAAAAGGTAAACCTTTTTTGCTTTAAAAAAATGGAGGGAACTGGCGAAGGGAAATTTACAGTTCTTTCTTCTCTCTTTATTTAAATTTAAGCGCCTTTCAAGGTATCGAGGCACTGTACATTAAAATTGATAAAGACAATAATAAAATCAATGAAACAAACAATAAAACGGTCTGTAGGGGTCCTTTCAATCAGTTAAGCTAGGATAAGCCTGATGCCACAAAAATGTTTTCCCATGTTTAACCCCCCACACACACAGTCATGCACTCCTGAAGCTGTGGTGAAATTCAGAGGCTGGGGCCGTGTGCGTAATGCCGCGGGCCCTGAAGATTTAAAGAGATGACCTTGGAATCTCTAGCAACCTCTTGTCAGCGAGCGGAGCTGTCGCTCGGGGTAGTAAGGTACCAGAAGCTGTTTCAAGTAGTCAGGGCCAAGTCCATGTAGGGTTTTATATGTCAGCAATCCGACTTTAAAGGTGATCTGCCACCGAATCAGCAGCCAATGCAGATTGCACAGCACAGGTGTAATTTGGGAGGACTGAGAAGTCCCCATCAGCAACCATGCCACAGCGTTCTACACTAGCTGCAGGTGGCGGATATCAACCACAGGTAGCCCTAAGTACAGGGAGTTGCAATAATCAAGGCGTGAGGTCACAAAGGCATGGATCAGTGTGGGAAGGTTGCCAGACAGAACAAGAGGCTTGATCCTGGCGATTTTCCTAAGATGATAAAAGGAAGACTTGACGACTGCCGACATCTGAGATCGCAGTGTAAGCCCATCATCTAGCACCACCCCCAGGTCACGCACCCGTTCGGAGGTAAGGATTTGGGAGCCCCACAGAAAAAGTCCAGAGGGCTGACCAGCCCTCAACCCCTCTATCCGGCGACCCAGATCAACGACCATCACCTCGGTCTTTCCCGTGTTCAACTTTACCCAGCTCGAATTCATCCAATCCTGGATTTCAGCGAGGCAGTTGTTAAATATCGAGAGAGCACTATCCTGGTCCAGTGCAAAAGACAGGTAGAGCTGTATCATCAGCATAGCAGTGAAACCTCAGCCTGTACCTTTTTACAATGTCTCCGAGGGGCAGCATATATACCACAAACAACATGGGAGACAGCACCGAGCCCTGAGGGACCCCATATGACAGAGAGAGAGAGAGAGAGAGAGAGAGAGAGGGTCAGAGGAATAAATCCCAGACACCACTCTCTGGGTTCTGCCAGTGAGGAAAGATGTAAACCACCTGAGGACTGTACTAGTCAGGCCAGAGATGAACTTCAGAGCCAGCCCGGTGGCCCTGAGGGCTGAGGCGCTGGACGCCTTATCTTGCGCCACGCCGGCAACCTGTGTTCAGGAACGAGCACGGACCGCGGGGGTTGGCAGGGAAGAGAAGGATCGGCGCCCGGCGGCTGCGCCTCCCATAGTCGGGGGGTTGGCCTGAAGCTCGCCACAATATCTCCTCCTGGGGTAGCTCGGGAGGTAGGTGCGGTAGAGGGAGGTAGCAGTGGGTTCCGGGACAGGCGTCGGCAGAGGGTGGAGCAGGAGGTGTACCTCATTACACCTCCTTGCTCATTGGCCCTCACTGCACACCGGCGCTGGGGAAGAAAAATGAGAGCTTCTCTCTCTCACGGTGGCGACTCCTCACTACGAGCCGTCGGATCATCGGGCAGAGTCCGCTGCACAGTGTCCACATTCAGTGGTCGGGGGAAGTAGGGGGCTCTCTCCACCCCACCGGGGGGGTAATCCAGCAATCAAGGATATATGTGGACCAGGTGCTCTAGGGGCAAACTCCAGTGTGAAGAAGGGCAGCACAACAGAGGAAGTCTGATTGAGTGGTGAGAGGGGGCAGCAGGAGGGATAAAATACTAAGTAAAAAAAAAAAAAAAGGAAAAGAGATGAACCTCAGGCACTCAAGCAGCACCCCATGGTCCATGGTGTCAAAAGTCAGTTGTGGAATTAATTGCATTTATGGTCTAAGCTGTTTGTAAAGTATTGTTTATGTCTCTGTATTATATGTGTTTCAATAAAAATTCCCTACTCATTATGGATACGTGATATGGGCTCTTTAAAGGGAAACCATGGAAAAGACACAGCTTTCCTCAGACACTACAGAAACTCTCAATTAGTGCTTTCAGACAATAACACCTTTTTTAATGATTTAGAACAGCTACCCACAACTTCCACTTCCTGTTGCTGACAGCAGCAGTTTCATGAGCAGCAGTGAGCTTCCCGAGCTCACTGTATGCTAATATGTTTGTTTGACCTCTGCTATTAGTTGGCAGGACATATTAGCATAAAGTGAGCTCAGGAAGCTCTCTGCTACTCATGAAATGGTGGCTGCCAGCAATGGAAAGTGAAAGTTGAAGGTCACTGTTTAATAAATCCCTTAAAAAACTATTAGAGTAATTTAAAAAAAAAAAAAAAAAATGTTACTGTCTAAAAGCACTAATCAGGAATGTTTGTAATGCCTGGGTAAAGCTGTGCCTTTTCCAGTGTTTTCCTTTAAACTTTCACCCGGACATTGATCAGAGATGGACAGGAGGGGCCTCAGTTTGATGTCTCATCTGAAGGATGGCACCTCAGCAGTGCAACAGCATCCTCGTACTGCACTAGTGTCAGTTATGGGTGTTTTCCCAAGTACTGCCTCTTTAGTGCAATATAAGGGGGACACTGCACTGTTGAGGTGTCATCATTCGAACGGGACATTAAACCGAGGTTACTGTGAACTATAGGAAATATGCTGCAGCTGGTGTTATCTGCGTGCCCCTTATCAGCCATCCTGTCTTTGGTTTAGATCATACACATACCCATATCCAGTTGCCTCTTATTTTGATGGCTGCCTTTTCTTAGTTCCGATATCTGTAATAGGGTTCTCAGGTCCCCATTTTTGGCTCCCATTCTTTTCAGTTTTGTTTTACTGTAACTCAGCCATTCGCTTTTACAATTTTAGAATTCAATTGTATGCTGCTGCTGATGATCAAATTCTAGTTTTTCCAGAAGACTAACTGTTCTTTCAGTGTACTGCTTCAGTGTCTCGAAAACGCACAGCCCTCAAGCTGGCTCTGAGTATGTCTGGACTATTACTTATTGACTACAAATAATATGTTTTCTCTTTACAGACATGTTTGTCCTATTTTGATCGTGTAAACTGTTCTTTGAATGTGCAGAAAACTTTTGTCCTCATGGCTCCTCACTAAGGTTGTTCTGTAAGAGAGGATTGCTCAAGGGATCAAGTGGGATGAGTAACACTTTTTTAAATACATGTCTTATAAAAGGAGTGTCCCAGATAGTGTGGGGCCCCTGATCATTGGGAACAGTGAGGAACCATTGAGCAAGGCTGCAGGAATAGCAGAGGCACTGAATGATTATTTGTATATCCGTATTCAGCAAGAAATTTGGGAGCCCATGGCCTGCGGAGGTGTAAGTTCTTAGAGTGGTGCTTGCCGAACAAGTGGCAGTACTGAGAATTTGGTTTAGCCAGAGTACATCTTGTCTGCCCCACCTGCTGCATGACGCAAAGTCACTTCCATTATTGCAGTACAGTACTGTATTACTATGTTAAGCATTTGATCACCATTTCAGTTCAGTTGTCAGGACTTTTTTCCATCATAGGAACATTTCTCATCTTAGAGATGTCCTTTCCTGTAAGCATGCAGTCATTTATGTGTCCCTATATCAGCTCCGGGTTGACTGCTTGTTAAGTCATTGTACCCAATAGCTCCGTTTGAAGTCCGAGCCACCCGTTGTTTAACCTGATACCAAATGGCCACCCAGGGTCAACTCCATGTGATCATGAATGCTGTCGTAGAAGTTATCAGATACACAAAATATTATCATATTACTTCAGGGTTACAATCTCTCCACTGGCTACAAGTTCAACAACAGATTTGATTTAAAGTTCTGCTTCTCAGTTAGACAGCAGTAGGGATCCAGAGTCATTTACTAATCTGTTGTTTCCCTGCAGTTCAACCTGTATCTTACAGTCTTCTGGTTCTGCGTTCCTCAGTGTTTGGATGTTTTACCACCCCACCGACTTTTGAACTCCTTACCTGCAGCTGTATTTTTGTAATCATGCCTTTTTTTAGTAATAATATATTTCTGTCAAAAACACCCCATGACATTTTTTCTTTTCATTTTTTTTTTCATTCCTGAACTGAGATATGTGATTTCGACATTTTTAAAAGTTCTTGCTCTCTTGCAAATCTGACCAGAAAAAAAAAATTACAAATCTTGGTGTGGTGGGGAGTTATTTGCTTTCAGAAGCATGTGCTAGCACCATAATAATACATCTACAGTATAAATCCAGTATGTAAAGCCAAAACGTATCCTCTAAGGAAGAGACTCAATAATAATGTGAGTGACAGTCGTCTTTAATGACTTGAGTCATTAAATGCAAAAACAGTTATAAAAACTGTTTTTTTTTAAATATCTGAGGAAATTAAACAAATTTGTACAGTAGGGGTGAGCACATACATGGTGACACAAATCCGTGTATTCTCAACCCCGTGGAATAAACGGCAGATGACATATCTACCATGTAGATAAATTACTACACATGCACCCAGAAACAACAGTAAGTTTAACCTTTGTTTCAGAAAAAAACACTCACTACTAAAAAAAACTAAAAACCGCATAAAAAGCGTCCCTATTGTATAAATTGCATATGTGATGGCCAGCCGTGGAATAAACTGTTTATCAGAACTCGTGGAGAGTGACCTCAAGAACCATCACTCGTGGCTCCGCTACGCTCTGCCACTTGTGAGGTTACCCGAGGTCACCCTCCACTTGTTCAGATAAATTGTGTATTCCACGGTTGGTCATCACATATCCCCTATATAGATTATGACTCTAAGAATGTTAGTAATATATTTTTGCTAAAAAAACAAACTATGTAATGAAAATTTTTGCCGACTAACAAGTGCTGTTGCTTTAAGTCTGTAGAGTTATAAGTAGGCACACAGCTTGATTATGAAACAAGAAAAGAAAATCCATATTCCTGTATGGCTGAAACCCATGTGATTAAAATACTGTGTGCACATCTTGCCACTGATGGAAAAATTCTGAATATGTGGGGAATACTTACCTTCTACCCTACTGTATAGTTACTGTGCTTCATTCTGTCTGCTGTCTCCTAATATTTATTTGCTAATTCATTGTAGGCACTGACCTATTTTAAGGGTCCCATATATATCAATTAACTGTTCATTTAAAAAAACAAAACAAGATTTAATCACTTTATAACGAGAGTGGATGCTGACCAATCAATAAAGTAGAAGTGAAATTGCTACATTTTCCGCTGTCTGTTAAAGTTTTAGTGCTGTTGCCACTTTTAAGCTGATGATGCAGGAGTAGTGTTACACCAGACTTTAAAAGGTCTGCTTCCGGTCGGAGCAACGTTAATGCTTTTGTAGGCTGAGCTGCCAAGGACATTGTGGAGTCTGCAAATAATAAAGCACAAAGAACCACAGAATAAACGCACGTTGGCTACAGCCAGCATGCCTGCACAGCAAGCAGAAGATCCACACAGGCACACAAACATAGACACAGACACAGACACAGACACACACACACACACACACACACACACACACACTCTCTCACACATGGACATGAACATAAACACAGGCACACAGTTTTTGAAGCTATATGTCTTATACGAGCATACAGTAGTTTCCCTTGACAAGATGCACTGTGTACAGTATCCGGCTGTAAAATCACAGGAACTCCGCAGTCATTTCTATTGGATTTTGTGGTATAGAATAGCTGACAGTGTTGACTTTTGACCTAGTGCCAAGGTGATGAAGGAAAAAAAGGTGGCATTCAGGAGGTATAAAGAAAAGCAGAGGAAGGAGGACAGGGAGGGTATACCAAGTAAAAGAGAGGGAAGCAGAAAAGGCAGCGGGAGCAAAGGTGCAGGCAGAGTAGAGGATAGCAGCTAAAGGGGATAATGCTCTCTGCAGATACAGAAGTGAGAAAAGAAAGGCAAGGAGCTGGGCCAGTGGCATAGAATGCTAAGGCACTGAAAGTGCCTTACCTCTCACTGCATCGGTGACCCTTGCTCAAGAACAAGCACGGGTTGCCAGAGGTTGGCAGGGGTGGGAGAGGATTGAGCACCCGATGGGCAGCTGGCGTCTCGGGGGTGCATGCTCCAGCAAATGACTGCCAGTTGGTGGAGGCGAAGTGGGAATGTGTATTAAGGGAAGCAGATCACGGGAGGTGCTGCGGGACTCTGTAATGTGCACATGCCTCCACATGCATACTTACGTGCACGCCCCAGCATGGGAGAAGGATTTAAATTATGGAGGGAAAAAGGTGGCAGAAAGTGGCAAAAATGACACCTGCCTGCCAGTTTCTGCCCGCAGCATCACCAAACCCTGGAGCTGAAGACTGGATGTGTGTGCTTCGGGGAAGGGGGGGGGTTGGGGGGAAGGGACGGCCCTCCACCTCCTGAGCCGCCATGATGGGAATCCATGGGGATACTCTGGGTTCCAGGGTGATGTAGGGCAGTGAGATCACCAGGGCAGTACTGAGGGATAGCCCAGCCTGTCCTGGCCACAGGAGAATAAACAAAGGATAAAAAGAAAAAGGAAAGCAAGGGAAGGATAGTGAGGATTAGGAGGGTAGCAGAAGGAGACTGCGCAAAACAGGACCAAGAAAAAGCTGCCATCCTGAACAGTGCTTCTGCTCAGTCTTCTGTCTTCACATTTGGGGGCAGACCACCAGGAAGTAGCAGGAACCAAAGAGGGGGTGCAAGATGGACACAAGCCCATTTTCAGAGGAAAGAGTCCTGAAGGGACGTGCAGCTCTCAAGGTGGAAAAGGCTATGGGACAGGATGGGATACGTCCAAGGGAACTAAAGGAACTCTGGGAGTTGCCAGCTGCCCCACTGACAGCCTTGTTTTGTTGAATTTTGTTGACCCGGTTAGCCCATTGGGCCTAGAAGTCCCTTTTTCAGGGGCGACCAGGGGATACATATGGTAAGTAACTGAAATTGAACCAGGTTAAGCTATTGGTGGTATTTTTCGTGAATGAGGGAAATTTGGCCAGGACACTGGGGAATTCCCCTACTCTTTTTGATAAGTGCCATGGGATCTTTAACATCCACCTGAACTACCACCAATCCAGGCAGATAGGACCTCGGTTTAACATCTCATCCGAAAGACGGCACCTCAGAAGTGCAGCACCCCTCTCATGCTGCACTACAGTGTCAGTACTGGGATATTAACCCAAGTGCCAGATGTGGGAACTGAACCCACAGTCCTCTGGTCTTCTGGCCTTAGAGGTGAGTGTGCTATATACTGAGCCACTGACAGCCTTATTCAACAGTTCACTGGAAACTGGCGTGGTTCTGGAGGACTGGAGAAGAGCAGATGTGGTCCCTCTCCTTAAGTGTGGCAGCATGGAGGAAGCTAGGAACTATAGGCTGGTCAGTCTCACTTCAGTGGAGGGGAAGTTAATGGAAACCCTGCTAGGGAAAGGCTGGTAGACTATCTTGAATCCAGAGTGCTGCAAGACCACAGGCAGCATGGATTCATGGGGGAGGGGCATACTAGACAAATCTGATCGATATCTTCACCTGTTCAACCAGGGAAATAGATTGGGGGAGGGCAGTGGATGTGGCCTATCTGGACTTTTAACAAGGCCTTCAACATTGTGTCACACAGATGTCGCAAAGAAATTGAGCAGCCTAAGAGTGGGATCCAAAGTGGTGAACTGGGATAGAAACTGATTAATGGATAGGCAACAGAGGGTGGTGGTTAACCACACTCACTCTAATTATGGGAGAGTGACCAGCGGGGTCCTGCAAGGCTTAGTACTGGGACCGGTTCTCTTCAGTGTCTTCATAAGTGACATTGCAGACAAACTGGAAGGGAAGGTATGCGTCTTTGAAGATTATACCAAAATCTATAATAGGATGAACACTCAGGAGGGGGTAGAGAGAATGTGCAGGGATCTTGGGAAACTTGAGGAGTGGTCCGGAGCATGGCAGATAAATGTAGAATCATGCACCTAGGGCATAGAAACCCAAGAGTGGAGTATAGGGTGGAGGAAGGTACTGATAGTCACTAAGCAGGAGCGAGGCCTTGGGGTTATCGTAATGGACGGTCTCAAAGTGGTAGGGCAGTGTGACAAAGCTGTGAACAGGGCTAGTGGGATGTTGAGGTACATAGGGAGAGGTGTCTCCAGCAGGAGAAGGGAAGTGGTGTTGCTACTGTATTGCTTGCTGGTGAGACACTACCTGGAGTACTGTGTCCAGTTTTGGAGGCTGCACCTCAGAAAGGGCATGGGGTCCAGGCAGTCCAGAAGAGGGCAACTAAAGTGGTGAAGGGACTGCATGAGCAACCCTATGAGGAGAAACTGAGGGATCTCAACATATACACCCTGGAAGAGAGAGAGAGAGAGAGTGGGGTGACATGACAGAGACCTACAAGTACCTCACAGGGGTGAGCAGGGTGCAGATGGGGAGTCTTTTTCAAATGGGAAATGGCAGGACCAGGGGGCATGTAGTGATGTTGGGGGGGGGGGGTTAAGATGGATGTGATGAAGTATTACTCCATTGAAAGTGATGAAGTGCTACTTTGCTGAAAGTGAAAAAAGGGGTGGGGAGACTTCAAGCATGCGTGGGATAGACATGGGGGAATATTAGTAACTAGTTGGGGTGGAGGGATGCTGGAGTTGACTTGGGGTCTGCAGAGACAGATTAAGCAGTGAATATCTGGGCAGACTGGGTGGGCCATGCATTCCTTTTCTGCTGATAAATTCTGCTTCTGTGCCAATAGGGAAGAGCAGTATCAAGAATATATTCTACAGAGACTTGTAATTCATAAAGGGTCTGTGGGTACAAAGAATATGTGTTCATTTTTTTTTCTTTCTCAGATGACTTGCTCCTATCTCAACTAGTCCCCCAAGTAGGGGTATGTGACTAACATATAGTATTTCTCGAATACCATGAATAATGCACTGTTCATTATTTGGATCTGAATAACAAATAGAGGCACTATTGATCCCCTGTGCTATTCAGGGAGATGCTATTAAGCAACAAAAAAAACAAAACAAAAGAAAAACAGCCCACCCCCTCCTCCCCAGCCCAAATGCTTACATGCAGCACCCTCATCTGTTAGAATCTTAGTCCAACCCTTCCCATAACACTCACAAGTTTCTTTCTTTCAGTTATATTAAAAAAAAAAAAAACTTCCACAGTGAGTGACCAGCACAACACGCCCACCTCCATGGCCAGCTGCTAAGTGCTTGTTTGCACTAAAACAAATCTAATGTCACCACCACCCGCCCTGACAGCACTCTCCTCCCCGCCGTCCAGCACTGAATTCTCTTTATTAGGTAGCCGACTGGCTGTCTGGATGAGAAGAGGGTGTCTGACACAAACCCGCTGTCTTCCACGGTGGCTCTATTCTGCTGAATGAAAGTGCTCCCACGCTTGCTCGCTCTGTACAGTAAAACCAACTGATCGTGTGGATTTAAGGATTAGGGCTGGGGAGGAGGATGGGGGCTGTTTCTGTATTTTTTTTTATTATAATCCTCAAAATAATGAAAATGAATACCAAATACCTGAATATTGGGGGGGGGCGAATGTAATATTCAGCACAAATATGTTAGAAATAAGCTATTCACCCACCCCACCCCCACCCCCATCACTGACATCCCTGGCTCTTGCCTTCACTGAGGGTGTCCTCTGTCACAGGACCAGGTCGGAGCTGCCCAGTCTTGGTGGGGTGGGGTTGGGGGAGACCGGCCCATCATGAAGCTGTGGTTGGATGTTTCCCTCCATTTCCTACCCTGGGGCCACACATGGGTAATGATGTGATATTCATGCTCTCCCTCTGCGGAGACATCCCTGGCATCAGAGTGTGGGACCCTGTCCATGTGGTCCCATTGCACTGCCAACCAGATTCCTCCAGGTGGCAGCTAACCAGTGGGACATGCTTGTCAGTGTCAGTGGCTCAGTAGGTAGCACACTCGCCTCTGAGGCTGGGAGATCAGAGGGCCATGGGTTCAGTTCCCCACACCTGGCACTTGGGTTAATATCCCAGTACTGACACTGTAGTGCAGCATGAGAGGGGTGCTGCACTTCTGAGATGCCGTCTTTCGGATGAGGCATTAAACTGAGGTCCCGTCTTCCTGGATTGGTGGTAGTTCAGGTGGATGTTAAAGATCCCATGGCACTTATCGAAAAGAGTAGGGGAATTTCCCTCATTCACTAAAAATAGCACCAATAGCTTAATCTGGTTCAAGGTCAGTTGGCATTCATCTGTATCCCCCTCTCCCGGGTCGTGCCTGAAAATAGGCAGAATTTGTCTAGTGCACTTACCCAGTCAACAACAAAAAAAAAAAAACTCCCTAGGGGAGGAGAGCTGTCTAAGGGACGCACAGTCCTCCCTCCCTGGCCAGTGTCTGGGCAACTAAAGTCCATTCCTGGTCACTGGTGTAGCAGGTGGTAGCTTTACCACTGTGATACGGAACCAGATGAGAATTTATATTTCTGAAATGATTAGCTTATGCCATACATTCATGTAAAGACTAGCAAGTATGCTTTGCTGTAGTGGTGTGAGATAATTTACGGCATGAAGAAGCATGACAGAATTTTTGCTGAAGTCATTGAAGTACAAGAATCAAAACAAAACATTTTGAAGTGTGAGATTGGTATTTCTGTCAGATGTGGAATGAACATAAAAACAGTGCAGACATAAGCCAGCCGATGTCCTAATGGCTGAGCAGATTTACACATCATACGGCGAATGTGGGTCTCCGTGGTGAGGAGGAAGGGGGAGTCAGAAAGAACTAAAAACATCTGCATGGAGGTATTATTCTCTTTATAATCCCCCTGCCTGGCTGGCTTCTTTCACGCTGATCTCCAGAGCCATCACCTGGCTTCTTCTGAACTTACCTGCCCTTCACCGTTGACCTGACCCCTGTGGCGGGGTGGTGAGAGTGGGCTTCACCCATCCATACAGGATTCAGATGGCAGTACCTGGGTTACTGACACCAGGGCCAGTGGTGGGTCAGCTATCAGCCTGCCATGCCAGTGTGTTCCTGTGTTGTTCTTCCCCTTCCCTCAGGATACTGGCTCAGGAGGGTGTGCAAGTACCAGCCCAGCATCCGTGCTAGCATGTGCTGTGCAGTCCAGTCCAAACCGGCATCCTGCCACACTTGACTTGGCTCCAAATGCTCTACCGCCCTTGGTCACCCAGGTGGCAGTCTAGCAATAGAGAATGGAACCAGTCCTCCCCAGAGGATGAGAGTGTCTTCTGGGACGCTCAGTCCTCCTCCGCCTGGCCGGCCCCCAGCAACCCATGCTTATTTCTGAACTCGGATCACTGGCATTGTGAGTGATAGTGCTAGCATTGTGCTAAGGGGCCAGCTAATATTTGTTTTGTGACGAAACAACTGTTTGTCTACACCACCACCACCAGTAGTTCCAAAAGTCATGTATTTACTCTTTAATCAGCACACTTGGAGAGCATTGGAAATTTATCATATAGGTTATTTTAATTTTATTGGTAGCATATTTTAGCAATAGAAACTGTGTTTAAGTAAAATAAAAACAGTTCCTGAGACTTACCAAAAGGGTCGTACTAATATACTTTTGTCGCTGCTGCTCCATTCTAGTCATTCTAATCTGTCAAGCCTACAATACTTTGATAATGACATTCTAGTCCTTTGTCTCTGATTATTCTTACCACTGCCATTTACGAAATGTCTTTCCATTACAACGGTATAAAATATATGTACAGTAATAGTGATCAGTACAAATGTTCTGTGTTAAGGTGTTTGATATGCCATTTGTTAGCAGGAGGAAAACTGCTGAGCCTGAAATGACATTACGGTGTTTCCTAGGGAATGTTGGGGCTCCGGGATTTCAGGACAGAGACAGCAGCCACATAAACACAATTCAATGGCACACTTTAGCAGTATTTTTTAAATAAAGAGTATTTTGTTATAAACACAGCTAAGCAACAGCAGTCAGTACCTTTTATATTACCACAAACCAACAAAAACATCAGCACTAGGCAACAGGATTCACTTCACTGTTTAATCCAAATTTAAAAAACATACAAAACAGATAAATACCTAACACAGTGGCGGAGAGAACGCCAAACACGTTTCACCCTCAGGCTTTCTCAAGGGCTACAAAACTGGTGGGGTAACTTGAATTTATAGTGCTTAACTCCAAAGCGCAATTTAAACAATTACAGGTGCAATGTATATAAATCACATTTCAAAGACATGCTCGATAGAGCAGGCACACACTTAGATAGTCCTGCTGATAACTGAAGCACTACTTTGTGCATTTCAAAACGAAGCATCATCCCTTCATAAAGTTTTAGATAGTAATAATTTTCTGTATTATTAAAAAAGAGTTCCATTCATGAGCTATACACAGTATGAATAAGTTACTTGCCCCCCCCTCCACCCCGGTTAGGCAGTTTTCTTTCCATTCATACATAGGTTGGTGTAAGCACCATACCCTGAAACCTGCAAGGAAAAACAGAATTTAAAGTTCGTCAAATAGCACTTATTTCTTCTTTTTTATACGTGGTATCATGTCTAGTTTCTCATTTTGTCTTTGTGGATATTGCCCCCCTATTTAATTATCCACATCACCTGTCTTCTCAGAAGTAATATTTCCAGATCACCCCTCCCATCTCCCTACTTTTACCTTTTCGATCCAGCAGAATTTAAAATTGTGTTTCTCTGGTACAGATTGCCCTTTCGTGTGTAGCGCTAATGCATTATTCTCATCACCTCGAAGCACTGCCCTCACATGCTCTCCAATCTGTAGTTCAAAAGCTTGAGATGTTTTTCCTACATAAGAAGCTCCACAGGTAGAGTAAGCCAAGTATACGATATGTGTTGTGTCACAGTTAATAAAGTGTCTAACCTCAAATGTCTTACTGGCGTTGATACTTGTGAAATGGCATGTTTTGTCTATAGCTGTACAAGATTTGCAGTGACCACGTTTGTGATCCCCCTTGGGTAAATTAGGAAACCATGAACTAGATTTCTCAGTGTTCAGCTGCAGGCTGTTCATGAGGCTATCAGTTAAGTTATTTGCCCTTTTGTAGGTAAATCTCGATAAGCTTTTACAACAATTATGTAGAACCAGTTCTGAACTTAAAATACTCCAGTTCTTAGATATGATGTTCCTGATTGCCCTGTAATGGTGGCCATGTATGCTGACAAAACTAACCGGCTGTGTCACACCCTTCCTTTTTTCTTTCTTGACCTAGAGACTGTCACAACTGGTGATATCTACTTCACTCTCTACCTGATCCAGTACAACTGGACTGTACCTCATTTCCAAGAACTTGATCTTCATAAATGTCTTTTGTTTAAAGTAGTCCGATTCTTCGCTGCAGTTTCTTTTCAATCAATCAATCAAGCTTTATTTTACCAGGCAAAACATCATTGAGAAGAACTCATTTACAAGATGTACCTGGACATTTAGTAGACAATGACAACAGTGCAAAAGCCAGCATAACAATACAATTAATCATTTCAAGGTGAGACGTAAGCTCCGTATGAACATATATGCATGGCCACCAGTCCAGGGCAATCAGGAACATCATATCTAAGAACTGGGGTATTAGAAGTTCAGATCTGGTATACAGGCTATTATATTTTTGTGCTCACTACAGAAATAGGAGACTACATCACTCAGTAAAGAATTCTTGTCAGCTAGATACTGTATGCACAATGCCTTGTTTTGAAAATAAACATGCGAGCTTATATTGTTGAAACCACTACAGAAACATGAGGCTGCACCTTTCAGTAAGGAAATTGGACAGCAGCTTCTTATTGTACCCACAACACCTTGCTATGTATAGCTACATAGTAGGTGCTGTACTGCAGTCATCACTACCAAAATAAGAGGTTGCACTTCTGAGTAAGGAACATTTAAGTCAACTTTATAAGTTATACAGAATTCCTTGTTGCTGTATATAAAATTTTGACAGCTCCCTTGCATGACGTCATTCTGGGGGTGTGGCCACACACAGAAAACTGGAGGGCAGGCAGAAACAAAGTGCTGATAAAACATAAAAAAAAGTCTGACAAATTTGTTTACAAAACAAATTGCAGCTTCAACATATGAAGCATGGCTGGCATTGGCGTACTATGTGACAGGCATTTGGGAAACTTGCATAAATCACTTTAAAGACTACACAGGTCCTTCGATAGATGTAGATTGCTCTGGTATGGCAAATAAAAAGCTGCATGGCTGTGTGCATTCCTGTGTATTTTGCAGATTTGACCACGTTATTAGGTAAATTGCCTTTAGTTTTTAATGCAAAAGAATGGTAGGTTTTGAAAACTGAAAAAACATGGAAGAATGAAGATTTCAGAGGGACAACCAAAGTTTTAAGCTCCCTGGCAAATACTGTGTGTGGCTTTACACCACATAAGAATGTTTATTTCTATCTGTAACAGGGTAGTGAACAGAGTGGCTTCTCAGGGAACACTCACGGAGAGAACACTCAACACCAGTTTAGTTTAAATAAAATCTAGTTTACTTTGGGAAAAACAAAACGAAAGAGTTTGCATTCAGTGTTATACATCCTTCTTGCAGTGCAGTCTTTGGCTGAGTCAAATCGAGAGAGAAATAAAATAAAAAAAATAAAAAAAAAACCTTTCCCCCTTTGCTGCCATTCCTGCAGGAGGGCGGCTGTGATTCCACTTCACAAAAGTGGGAGCAGGACAGAGGCAGGAAACTGCAGACTGGTTAGTTTGACCTCAATGGTAGGGAGCATGATGGAATCATTTCTGAAGGAAAGAATTGTTGAGTACCTAGAGGCCAGTGGGGCACAGGACCCAAGGCAGCATGGTTTCACAGCAGGAAGGTCATGTCAGATGAACCTAATAGATTTCTTTGTCTCGGTGACCAAAGTAGTAGACCAGGGACTAGGGGCTGTGGATATGGCCTACCTAGAGTTTAGCAAGGCATTTGACACAGTCCCACACAAAAGATTAATATACAAGTTAGCCAGCCTTGGAGTGGGTCCCAGGGTTGTAGCCTGGATAAAAAATTGGCTGGACAACAGGACGCAAATGGTAATAGTCAACAGAGTCCACAGTGAAGAAAGCAGGGTAACTAGTGGGGTACCGCAGAGTTCGGTACTGGGACCGGTCCTCTTTAATGTCTTTATAAGTGACATTGGAGAGCACCTGGAAGGAAAGGTATGTCTCTTGCAGATGAGACAAAGATCTGCAACAGGGTTGATATACAAGGTGGGGTGGAAAGGATGAAAAGGGACGTGCCAAAGTTGGAGGAATGGTCAAATATATGGCAGCACAGATTCAGTGCAAAGAAGTGTAAAGTAATGCATATGGGAAACAAAAACCCAGAGGAAGAATACACAATGGGGGGGTGAGATAACACCAACAACAAAAATCGAAAGAGACCTAGGAGTAATTATATCAAATGACCTAAAGGTGGGCAAACAATGTGAGAAGGCAGTAAGGAGGGTTGGGGGGATACTGGGATGCATAGGGAGAGGCATCAACATCAGAAAACAGGAAGTTGTTATCCCTCTGTACAGACAGTGGTGAGGCCCCATCTGGAGTACTGCATGCAATTCTGGAGACCCCATCTCCACAAAGACATAGACAGAGTGGAGGCTGTTCAGAGGAGGGCAACAAAAATGGTGCAGGGTCTGCACCAGAAGACATATGAGGAGAGACCAAAGCAGCTTAATATGTATACCCTTGAGGAAAGAAGTGAGAGGGGGGGACATGATATTTCCTTTCAAGTATCTCAAGGAAATTAACAAAGTACAAGAGGGTAGCATCTTTCAGAAAAAGAGATGTGCAAGAACAAGGGGGCACAATTTGAAGATAGAGGGGGATGGCTCAGAGGTAATGTTAGAAAGTATTTTTTCACAGAGAGGGTTGTGAACAGCCTTCCTGAGGAGGGTGTGGAGTCAAGAACAGTGAGAGTATTCAAGAATGCATGGGACAGACATAAGGCAATTCTAGCGGGGGGGGTAGGAGGAAGTGAGCTGTTGGCTAACTAGAATCTGCAGCTTATCCATCAGGTAGGGAAATGGGCAGACTAGGTGGGCCAAGTGGTCCTTATCTGCCATCAAAGTCTATGTTTCTGTTTCTATGTTTTGCTTGTTATCACTCTCACTGTGTCTGAGGGACAACCAGAAATTGGAGTATGCAGAGTACTGAGGTCTTAAAAGGCCAACTTTAAAGCATGGGGGAGCTTGGTTCAAATCTCCTCCCTGTATCTTCCAAAATGTGTGCTGTTGCGGGGTTGTGATGGGGTTGACAGGTGTAGGGAGCATGACTAACATATACTGTGTCACACTGTCTTTTGCATTATTTGTTGTTAAGTTCTAAGAAATCTCAAGATTCTGTATAGTCCTCATGAAATGAGACAACTCTGTAAAGTGAGAGAGACGACTGCTTGATGGGTTGTGCCTTGAGGTGCTTGTCATCTTAATCATCATACTGATAGAGCCCTAGAGCCACAGCATGTTCTTAAATGTTTGCTGTTGATCATCCTGTAAGTTGGCTGTAGAGCAGTAATAAAAAGATTGGCATGCTAAATTTAAATAAAAAAGCAGCTTATTTATATTTTTTAAAGCTGACAGAACAACATAAATTGCCTTGCCCCACTACTACTCCACATGAGTGCCCTAAGTATTTAATCAGCAATTTTTGACAACAACCTTGTGGTGGTTTAGCTGTCCTTTAAAAATATTATTTACTGTCTAGAAGTTTTAACAGGAAAGGTCTTCTGAGCTGAGAACATCTTATTTCAGAGATGCCATGGGGGAGGAAACAAGACAAAAAGCAGTACAAAATACAGCTAGAAATAATGCATTTAACCATAACAATAATAGAACAAAAATAAAGCAACATTAAACACTATACAATAAAGTGTGAACCGCAGTGCATCAGAGGAGTTCAACATGGCAGAAGAACACATACCAAGTAACACAGAACAAGGTACATAAAGTAGGAGATGTCCAAGTATCTTGAAAAAAAAACCCAAGATGTCCCACTGGAAGTGCTTTTCTTAAGCTTGAGGTATGCTACCACCCATATGTGAGTAATCAGCCTGAAAAAAAGTCTCTACAAAAAGAGTCATCTGGGGGGGCACAATGGAATAATGGATAGCACTGTAATTCTTCTCCAAAATAAACTTCATTCATATTTCTTTAAGGCCCATACACAGAGTAGGAGCCCTGCAGATGGACAAAGAGCAAGTTAAACTTAACTGATAATATGGATTACTGTACAAATAATATGGTTATAGGGGCAGCCAGGGCAAACAAAAAAGGAGACTGAGTGGCAGGTTGGGCCAGAAGGGGAAGGCAGATAGGACAATGGATGAGGAGGAGGAGGAGAAGTGGGGGACAAAGTGAGGCAAGGGGAGATAGAGGCGGCACGGGAGAGATGTTTAGGTGCAAGAGCAGAAGTGAAAGGTAAGGTCAAGGCAAAGTTAGTTTAGGGCAGATGGTGGGAATGAGGTGTGGATTTGAAAGGGGAAACTGGACTGAAAGCTAGGGAGCTGGCAGGAGTTGCAGACAACCCTGACAAGGTCCTGACACAGAGTAGGGAAAACGATTGGAGGTTAGCAGAAGGAGTAGGAGGAGAGGGCAGGATTGGAGGGAGTTAAGATAGCAGGGGAGGGAACTGAACCATAACTTAGAGGTGAGATTGACGCAGTGGGAAAGGTGATGGCCCACAAGAAAGGACAGGGAGAAGTAGAGGGAACAGTGATGAGTGCGGGAGGTCAGTCAAGGACAAAGCAACAGAAGGAGTGGGATAAGGGTCCAGTGTGGTAAGGGTAGATTTGGCAGCAGAACCATTAGACCAAATCCCCATAGTCAAAAGTTGGGAGGATCACTTTCACAATTATCTCCTGCTAGGCATGGAGAGGGATACAGGCTTTGTTCCTGTAAGTGCACTATGTTTAGGGAGGAGTTTTTGGCATTGATATGAGCAAACTCGAGGTGACTGACCAGCCAGAGTCCCAGGTATGTAAAAGAGGAAACATCTTTGAGCTAGGAACTGTTCAGGATTATGAAGTCTGAAGAAGACTGGATTCCTGCCAACTGCTACCTGAAGCTAAAGGTCATGGAGACTCTAACCTTTGTGATATGATATGAAATATGATTGTCCTGAGGTTTTCATCAATATCCTCAGTTGTATTTGAATACCTGTTATTTAACATTGCTTTTCTTGTGACTTAGATGAGTTAACATACAACAAAAACTGTTGCCCAACCGTATAGAATACAGTGTATATCATTATTAATTTCAAGCCACAGAACCTAAGTTTCATCATGGTAAACATAAAACAAAAAAGTTGCATCATATATAGAGATGTGGAATCAAAAATGATAATCCGGGATCACACTGGGGGGGTTGAATAGGTAACATAATGAAGTATATAAAAAATGTTTTAACATGAACATCATGAACTTTGTTAAAAGTTGTGGCAAAAGCTAAAAAAAAAAAAAAAAGATTTTATTGTAATGGTCCAATGGAAATAAAACGTGCATCAACTACATGTTTTGCTCCATAACACATCTATCCAACACAAATGTAAATCCTTGGTAGATTTTACCACAAAATATACATAATTATAAGTCCAAGTAATTATTCATGAGCCTAACAAGGCTCCTGATTGGTTACTGAATCAGTCTTTAATGTCTTAGAAATGACTGATCCAGCTGCCAACTGACACTGTGCGACACGCACAGCTTGCGTCACTCTGCTTTAAAAGTGAATTGTGGTAAAAATAAACGAGGAAAAAAGAAAGTTGTTACTGTGATTAAGATGTATAATCACAATAACAACCTTGAAGTCAGTCATTTCCTTGGATTAATGACCAGCTGAAGGGAGGTGGCCCTTTGCTGCACCTTGGGCCACCCATCTCTCCAACCAGTCTTGGGAAATGTCCGACTTCTTTGTCATTATTGCTTAAATACAGTACCAGTACTTTGAGTTTTACTACATCTACAGAATAAACTGTTTCTTGTTAGGCATTCTTTTTTATTTTGTTTGGAGGGGGAAATATAGTATGGTGGAGCTGAGTTCCCTTTGTCTTGCTCTTTGGGTACAGTATTTGATTTGTGGTCATCATCCTGCCAGACCTGCTTAGCCAAATTCTATGATTTCACTAGCCATAATTTAAATTTTGCATACTGTAGATCTTACTAAGAGTCAAAGCTGCACGTAATTTTCATCCATAGGAAGTTAAGTTATAGGTATACAGCAGTATGGGTACCAAACTGTGTGTTTATTCAGACGAAATGAAGGCTGGTGTTCAGAGGTTGATGATTATTTTTTCAGAGAGACATGGCAAGCACATTGCTGTGACGAAGAGATGATGACTGGCCTTTGAATGTTGACCTGTCATACTTAATTTGTTATTAATATGGTTTTCCACCTGTGGTGCTGCTTGCATTTTTTCTGTCCTAATTTCCTTTGTAATTGTTCCTTGGAGATAGAAGTGTGTGATTCCTCATGTAGTTAATAAATTACAGTTTTGCTTTACAGGCAGAATATGACTTAAAAAAGGTCAGCTGACAGGTTTGGTGTAATGAAAGTCAAGTATTGGCAAGTCATCAGTAGCCTGAATACAGCTCATAGTCTGGTGCATTCATAATCTTATCAAAGGCAGCAAATTCAAACAAAATGATCAAAGTCTTAACAAGCAATGGTTGGGCACAGAAACATTGATCTTCTGTGGACATACTTCATCATTTATTCATTAATTTCATCTTTTTTCATTTCTATTTGTATTTTCTTTTTAAAATTTATGTTCTGTTATATTTTAAGAATAATTGATGCATGGAATGCATGTATCTAAAGAAATGGCAATACATCAGGTTATAATTTGCTCTCCATTGAAGTGACAAAGTAAATCAATTTAGACACGTTTCTTACTATTACCACATTGGGAAGAAAACACTGTGAATAAATACACACATATTATAATCAACAAAAAAATAATAATCTCACAAATAAAGCCATGTCATTGGCAATGCAACAGATCAGTCCCATATATAAAAATGTCCAACCTGTTTGGTTTAGTGATCTTTTGACCAGTGTCATTCAGATGGGGCTTTTGTGCATCCTTCCACTATCTGTCACATAGTGATGGTACCCTACCCAGGATCCTACTAGAAATCCTAGCAAAGACAGATTGTAGGATCCAGGGTCCGATAGAGATGGGTCCTTGTTAGGATCCAGGGATCCTAGGTCTAATAGTTCAGATCCAGTGTCAGATAGCTATGGATCCTAGTTAGGATCCAGGGATCCTAGGTCAGATCCATGGATCCTAGGTCAGATAGTTAGGATCTGGAGTCAGATAGTGATGGATCATAGGTCAGATGGTTAGTATCTGATTTGGATCTGTTGCTAGGATCCACAGGATCCCCAACATTTGTAGGCTCCATGCACTGGATCCTAGAGGGTAGGATCCATGGTCAGATAGCACTACTATCCTACCACAGCAACTATCTAGCCAAATGGGAGGCATCTGTTCGCATCCTAATTTCTAGGATACTATCTGAGCAGCACTACTTTTGACCGCTATCAAAATAAGTTCAAGACACGATTCGGAGTTCTCTTTTGACTCCCTGGATTAAGATGCAATAACAATAGCAAAATGTGAACTGTATGTTGTTTACAATATTATAGGGGTGCGGTAGCACCCCCATAATAAGGGTTGCTTCGGCAATTCAATGTTAAACTCAATTTTTTACATCTTAATAACTTTGCCATTATTTGATGAATTCGCACAAAATTTGGAATGCGTGGTCAGGAAGTCAGAGTCTCAAAATGTGAACAGTTTTGTGATGACATCTTATACGGTTTTCGAGATATGGAGTGTTAAATAAGTGAAAAAATCTACCCTATACTTAACATTTGGTCATTTTTGCTCTTGCCTACAGTCTAGAAGGTATGGAGTTTCTTCATGAAATTTTCAGTGATGATGAGGCTTGTGACAAGGGTGGGCCTTAGGATAGTTTGGTGAAAAAATACTATACAGTTTTTGAATTATAATGATTTTTGGGATAACGTTCTACTTCGATGGATTAAAAAAGTTTACAAGTGTTAACAGGTCGTGATTTACTGTTCTTGTGTAGAGAAATGCCGATTGCGACGGCAGCCATCTTGTTTCTTTTTAGGTTTTCAAATTAGTCTCGTAAGGATATACTGATTCAGAAGGCATGACCAACATGTCTGTTTAGCTAAACTGGACCTACTTAGTTTGATTTTGGTGTTCAGTTTTAAAAATTTGCAGGATAAATGTGTTTTTCTAGCAAAACTCATTTTAGCCGTTGCTCGCATATTTACAGATCGTTCGATTGGTAAAAAAGGATTTGCAGGTCTTAACAGTTCATGATTTACTGATCGTAATGTATTTGTCTTTCCTTGGTGTCTAGTGGCAACCCCCACCCTCTGATTGCCCTCCCCATAATTTAGCTGTCTTTCCCTGGTGTTTAGTGGCATCCCTCGCCCTCTAATCACATCCCCATAATGATTTTCACTTTCCGTCATGTCTAGTAGCACCCCCACCCTCCGATCACCGTCCCTGTCATGGCTTTCAGTTTTCCTGGTGTCTAGTGGCACTCCCACCCTCTGATCGCCGTCCCTGCAATGGTTTGCCTTTCCTTGTTGTCTAGTGGCACCCGTCCTTGTTACTGACAACTTTAAATACCTTGGGGTGACACTTGACCTGCAGCTTGACCTTGGCTGCCATATTCAGAATGTATCTAAGACTGTCAACTGCAAACTGGGTCTGGCATACAGAGCTAAGAGCAACCATATTCCTGATGCCCGTCTTGCGCTTGCCAGAGGTGTGTTCCTCCCTTCGCTTTGTTATGGGCTCCTTTTGCTTGCTCGCTGCTCCAAAGCTCACCTTTCTAAGTGGTCTACTGCCTACAATAATGTCTGCCGTTTTGCTCTGGCTGCCCCTTGTCTCTCCCATCATTGTGACCTATGCAGCAAGCTGAATTGGCTCTCCCCATCAAATCATATAGACTTCGTCCTGGGGTGTTTCACGGGCAAGGTCCTTGGTACTGGCACCTCTCCTGGGCTGGTGAAATTTCTTGTCCCGGCTGCTTCCTCAGCCTATTCTCTAAGGTCTCTGGGTCCAGCCATCCTTAAGATCCCTGCTACCGGGACTCCAATGGGGGATGGAGATTTTGCTGCATATGCTCCCAGGCTGTGGAACTCATTTCCTGCCCAGGTTCACTCCTCCTACTCACATGTGCGCCTTCGATCCTCTCTATCTCAGAATCTCCTTGATGTGTGGTTGTCCCAAACCCCCATGATCCCGCCTGACCCTTCACTGCACTCCTTTCTCTTGGATGTGTTCTGACAAGTATGGGTTGTTTGCTGGGTTTTTAATGTATCATAACCCGTGTTTTCTGGGTGTTGCTGTAACCAAGGCTCCACTTCCTGGGGCCTTAAGTTGTATATAGTGTTGTATCTGCTGCATCTCAATTTGTACTTATTGTACTGCTCTTAGTTTCTACATCTGTTGTTCTATTGTGTATATACTGTATAAGATATGTCTTAACTGACCTGTAACCTGTCTCAATCTGTATCATGTTGTCCTTTGTACTTAACACTGTAATTCCTGTACTCTCCCAGGTCGTACCTGAAAATAGGCAATTGTCTTGTCTAGTGTACTTACCTGGTTAACAAAAGCTAAATAAATAAATGACCCCACCTCGTGAACAATGGCAGTGGAATTATGCAACTTTGTCCTGAAAGGCAATTTTGCAGTCATTTGGTGAAATCATCTTTTGGGTAGGATTAGAAAATTTTCACCCGTGTTCATGAGGTGGGGTCATAAGATACCTATGTTGAAAATATGGGGTAAAAATGGCAAAGTTATGGGCATACATTGATATTTTACTACGCTCGCTTATAACTTCAGTAATTTTAAATATTTTGACCCCAAATTTTCAACATAGCCATTTTTATACCACCTTCTGAATGTGATAGCTATCTGGTTTCAAATCCTAGCCAAAATATGTTTTTGTACCTGTGGCGTGGAATGATGCTTCAGTGCTGTGGAATGACATTTCCATGGGGATTTGAAAATTCTCAGCACAGGGTTCATGAGGTGGGGTAATAGCAAGGTTATGCTGGCAATTTGGTTGCATGCACACATTTATGGAGGGATAGGAGCGCAGGGTCCTCCCGCAGGCAAATGAGGATAGGATTATAGTATCTCAAAAAGTAAGGGAATTCTTTGCAAAAAACTGTGTTAATGCACCAGTTAGAGTACCTTAATGCCACAAAAGCAGGGAAATGTGGTATTAGGGTTTCCAACCCTGACGCCCCACCCCCATCCCACAAGCAGCAAAGGGAAAAAACATTAGGGTTTTGGGTCTCTGGAGTCTTGGCGAATCAGTGTTGGGGTCTTCCTTGGGGGTTGTCAAGCCCAGTGCTCACCCCTCCACCAAGCCTATAGCCTCCAATCTGAAGCACAAGTTGCAGCTCCAAGTTACTGCCTCATAATGATGCACTCTTCCAAGGTAGAGAAGTATGTCTCGTAACAAGTAGCCAACACAATTTGTTGTACCTTTCTTCATGCAGGGCTTGCGTGAAGAAAGGAGATCATGTGTGACATTGTTTGCTCATGGAATGGGGTGGGCATTAGGGTTGACAACCCCCAAGGAATACCTCACCACTGATTCGCCAAGACTCCAGAGACCCAAAACCTTAAAGTTTTTTCCTTTTTGCTGCTTGTGGGGTGGGAGTGGGGCATTAGGGTTGGAATCCCTAGCACCACATTTACCTACTTTTGTGGCATTAAGGTACCCTAACTGGTGCATTAACACAGTTTTTTTTTTTTGCAAAGAATGTACAGTATAGACAGTGAGAACTAAGGATGCTACCTGTCACTTTAACTTTAAGAGCAGCCCTGCTCAAATGGCCCACCCTGTAGGGGTCAGAATCACTGCACAGCTCTATGATAGCTCTAACAGTGCTGTGGTATTGGAGGTGAGGGTGGCTGTAAAAAATTTAAGGCAACTGCACACAAGAGACATCCCCAAGCCACTCAGCAAACCCTCGCTCTGGGGAGAGGGATTCAGCCTTCTTCATATCGGAGCACGTTGCTTCTCAGGCGCATGTAGCATTATCTGCACAGTCCACCACTGCCATCTTAACCACACCATGCAATAGTTTTAACATGAGAGACCAGCAAATAATTTAACTGCTTAACACACAGACATAGGAGGCAGTATAGCGCAGTGGTCTAAGGCTTTGAGCTGCAAATCTGGTGACATCCAGCAGACCAGACCTGGGTTTGAATCCCACAGCTTCTACTTGCATACTGTGTGACCCTGAGCAAGTCACTTAACCTCCTTGTGTTCCCAGGTCGCTCCTGTAAAAAAGCTTTCAGCTTAGTGTGCTATACCTGGTTAAACAACTAAAAATAAAAAAATAAAATAAAAAAATAGTTGGAGGTACATACACAAAACAACAAAGGGTATAACCCCACAACATGGTGTAAAGGTTCAATGTAAATACCACCTGCTATTAGTAATAATTAAACAACAGGATTTTTACATGTAAATGAAAGTTCAGTTAATCTGGTCTCAATCCCATCTTGGAGGTACTGGTCAAGAGACCAGTTATCTTAAGCTTACTGATGGAAGTGTGAGGGGGCAGTGCAAAACAGTACTTACAGCCCTCCAGTTTAACATAGACTTCTCAGCGTCATTCACGGATCCACTGCAGTTGAATCTTTTGTGAGGTGCTTGCCTACCAGGACCCCAGCCACCTTCAGATCAGTAAATGAGTATTGCTTGTTCATAAGCGAGAATTGTAGGTGGGCTAGGTATCCCAATGAGATAGCCAATCCCTGCATCTCTCAGTTTAAGAGCCACTCCTTCAAAGGCTCTTCGGCGTTACCGCATGGTAAAGGAATAATCCAGAAAAAATAAAATGTGATTATTGTACACCGATATAGGGAATTGTTCTTTTGCTGTCTTTAACACTTGGTCTCTCACTCCCATTGAGGATGTTACCATTAGGACAGATATGGGCCTACCTCTTCCTGCCAAGGTGTGGCGAGGATTGATCCTGTAAGCCTTCTGAAAGGGCACTGCATATCCTAGCCCAATTGCCTCAGGTAGTCGCCACTCTAAATACATTGCTGCATTGCTGGGTCTTCCTCCTCTACACCTTGGGGGAGACCAAGGATCCTTATGTTGGCAGAGCAGTCCGTGTTCTGTAGTTGCTCGATTCGTTTTTTTGAGCAGAGATTGTTCTTTAATGATTGTTGCTGCCAACACGCCACCAGCAGTACTTTGGTGCAGCTTTCTCTGAGTCATCCTCTTCACCCACCACACCATCGATTTTGTCTTCCACCACAGCCAAACATCCCACATAGTGGTCCATTTTTTTTTTTTTTAGATAAGGGTAGATGTACACAGTTAGGAACTTATACCCCCCCACTAATAGTGGCCAAATACTTAGATCCCAAGAGTTCATTTCTAGTTGTTTTTTGAAGTTATTTAGTGTAGGTGCATCCACAATACCGTGGGGCAAGCTATTCCAGTATTTTAATACTCTGAGTAAAAAAGGGGCCCCTCTTGTTGGCACTGAATGGTTTCCGCATGTAGTTATGTTCCATTTTCCTCAATGTAAAACCTAGGTTAGACGAGCTAGTAATGTTTTGGAATTTGTTGTAAACCGATATCAGGTCACCCCTTAGGCATCTTCTTTGTAGGCTGTGTAGACCCAGTCTAGTTAGTCTATCTTCGTAATTCAATAATTCACATTCGCTAATGATTTTTGTATAGTGCCTTTGAACTTTTTCTGCTGATATTATATCGGTTTTTAGATGCAGTGACCATAGTTGAGAACAATAGTCCAAGTATGGACGGGCCAATGATCTGTTTGTATTTACATCAGAAATGTTGAAAAAGAAGTAATTTTATACTTACTGTAATTTATTTTTCTGTTAGCTGCAACACTGCCACACTGTCACTGGGTTATTCATAACTGTTTGGTAATTACTTTACCCTACTAAGGACACTGACACAGTCACAAAGCAGTGGTGATACCATCACAGAACCTAACCTATGAGACTATCGAGTTGTGTTCTTGCCACACAATTGAGGGCAATATGTATCACACTAACATTCAGATTGTTTTTTAAAACCATTTACCAATAATTCTGGCCTACTTTTATGGTGATGCCGGAAACTATCACATTATTTTATTTTTAATGTGTCACATAACTTGGATATCTCTGACTGCTGCTTGCAGCACTGTGTATCCAAAAGCTACAGAGCTCAGTGAGTCTAATCTGTAGGGTGTCTTGAAGAATAGCAAGACAGACAAGTGCCTGCTTTGCACAGACGGACTCTAAAGTTTGTGATTTTCCCACTCAGAACCTAGTCAGAGCACTGGTGGCATATGTTCCAGTCAATGCTGATAATTGCAATTGTCTTTCTGATACTCAAGCCTTTGCTCTGCATGAAAAGGAATCACCTAGAAAAGGTAATCTTGGAACTCTTTCGACTTTTCTGTCCCATGCTTTACAGCACTATGTTACCTAGTCGGCGGAAAGATAACATTTATACTAGGTACTTTTTGACCTTCCTGCGAATGTTTTTTTTTTTTTTTTACTTTCTATTTTTCCTCCCTCCTCTCTGGTGCCCACTCCTTCCATCCTACTCTTTTCCCACCTCACTCCACCCTTCCTGGGATCTGCACCTAGAGTGCCTCCTTCCCTTACCTCCTGTACAGCGGGGTCTGTCCCTTTCTTGGTGGTCTTGGCTGGATCCGGGCGGATTTCATCTAGGGCTGCGAAGGTGTCTTTTCCATTTCTCCCCAATCCCCTACCCCGGGCGTCCGGCGCTAGGACATCGTCCCGAGAAGGCGCATGGACGCACGCCAGACCTCCCATGGCCACGCCTTCTCCCCGACTCCGACGAGCCGGAGCTGCCCATCCCCTTCAGTTGTCGGCAGGTCTCCATCGGCTGTGAAGGGGATGTAGAACACAAATGCGTTCTTGGTTCCCACCCCTGAGAGAGGAGAGCATCCGTTGGGATGCTCGATCCTCTCTCCCCCTGCTGACCCCCGGCCACCCGAGTTCGTTCCCGAACCCGGGTCGCCGGCGTAGCGTGAGGTGTGGCGTCCAGCGCCTCAACCCTCAGCGCCACCGGGCCGGCTTCCTGCGAATGTTTTAAGTCATGACATTACTTCTACATGACCATTTTGCATTATAACAAGAAAATCATCTATTGCCACCTATAAAAATATCTAATGGAACACTACACATTCCTATATCTGTGTGCTAAAGTAGATAATGAAAAGAGACTGACAGGTGGGAAGGATGGGTATAGGCAGATGACGGGAAGGATGGACATAGGCAGACAGAGTATGAAAGAAGGACAGAGGCAGGCAGGAGTGAGAAGGATGAACATGGGCAGACAGAGTGGGAAGTGTGCAGAGGCAGATGGAGTTGGAAGGATGAGCAATGGCAGAGGGAGTGAGATGGATGAACAGAGGTGGACAGAGCAGGAAGATTGGAAAGTGGCAAGCAGAGGTGAGAGATAAACAGTGGGATTCCTCTCTGGGGGGGGTAGATGTGACTGGTTAGTGACAGTGTGAGCAAGTAAGTATTGTGAATAGTCATTCACTCAAATAGTAGATTGTTGTATTTGCACATGTTTAAAAAAATTACATTCAGAATATAAAAAAAAAAAACAATTAGAAGACCGGTTTTGCAAAATGTGAATTAAGGACATTGTTAACACATTGTAGAACTTCTTAGAATAGAGGTTTTCTGAATTATTTTAGTGAAAGACTGATTACAAAGATTGCCTTGCCCCCCCCCCCCAACACACACACTGAGAAACTGGGACAGCAGTTCCCAAGAAAAGGGAGAAAATAATTGTACTGCTATGAAATTGGATCAACCACTTTATTTTACTGTAGTCAATAAAAGGTGATTTAGTTACACAGGTAATGAGACAGGTGGACCTTCTTGTCAGTGTGATTTTTTTCAGCTCCAAATGTAAAACTGAACCCATCAATATAATTCCTTTCATACAAATCAGTCCTCACGTGATAATTAAATGAGATTTCAATTATGCATGTTAACACACTCAAATATCATACACACATTTAGACTCAGACAGCTGGTTCTGATTAATCTATCATTTTTGTATTATAAAAATGTGCTGTTGAATGTCTCTCATGAGAGATGCAAACAGCTGTGGGATCTCTCACACACACACACGCACACACACACAACCAGGTTTTAGCTAATAGGTGTTTCTTGGAAGGCCAAGAGAAAATTACAGGCTAGAAGAGACTTAAAATTTAGGATTTATTTATTTATTTATTGAATAATCAGTTTTACAACCTTTGAGTCAGAGACTCGTTTACAAAGGTACCTTGTCACAAGGGGGGAAGACAACAATTAAGTGCGGATTTAGACAGAGGTTACATACAGGTGAGATACATACATACGTTGAGTTACACGCATCATTATATACACACAGTTGTTCAATTATGAAAAGAGACTGACAGGTGGGAAGGATGGGTATAGGCAGATGACGGGAAGGATCTCCTTTTTATGTGACTAATTGCAGCTTGGCAACTGCCAAGATAGATCATAAACTTTTATAACGTTCAGAGGAAACATAGTTAAAATTCACATGGTGATACAAAGCATGTTGCACCTCTCTGAGATCTGGCAGAGAGACATACCAAGTCCTTTGATGTCTTGGAAAGAGGAAGCTGCTCATAAGATCAAAGAAAGTCATATGAGAAAATGAGTTGTGCTGAGGTCACAGAATTAATACTTGGATAAGACATCCTGTTTTGTATAGATATATATTTTTTTATATTCTGACAGGGAGGAGCTAGGTGACCTCACACAAAGAGGTTGGCAAAGCCAGTTTTTAAACCGTATTCTGTTTTCCATTGACACACAAATGTTTGGACTCTGAAAAAGAAACATCTACAGCACTGTGAGATAAAAAAAACCTTAGAACAGACAATTCTAAGTGTACTGTGGTAGGAGATTTTGTCTGCACTTTTAAATCTGTTTTGTTTAAGTGATTTGTATGTTTTTGTGATATATGGTTCTGTATTTACACTTTACATTTTTATCTGTTTTTAAGTAAACACCTCATTTTTAAATAGATTATTTGTGTCTTCCAAGTCCTTCTGTTTTTGCTTGTGATACGTGGATGGTTAAGAGTGTGACAACACTGTGCATGAGCTTGTATGGTTTTACCAAACTGGGAAAAGGTAAGAATTTATTCTGAGGTCTTTAATAGAGTTTTTAAGGGTTCGTTTTGTATGCCTGGTTAGGTGGCCGTAGGCAAGAGATATCTGGCCCCCCGAAGAGCAGCATTGTCTGAGCCTGTACATTGGGTACACTAACAAGAGGTTCACAGTTTAAATGCCTCCAAGACTTGAGACCAAAGGTTGATTCGAACCCACAAAAACAGACAGGAGGGTTCATAGGAAGATACAAACTCAGGAGGCCAAAAAAAAATGCCTTTAATGAGCTTGCCACCAGCTAGGTGGAGTAGTTCTAATATAGGTATGTTTTTTTTATTTCCCATATAGTTATCTAACTGTTTTTTAAAAGATTCAGTATTAACACTCTCCACTACTTTCCTTGGTAAAGCATTCCGTTGTGTAACAACTCTTTGTGAAAACCATTCAGTCCTTTTTTGAGTTTACAGTTCACCCCTCTAAGTTTATAGCTTTGTGATCTTGTTTGTGTCTCAGAATTATTCTTTATTAAACCTAAAGTTTCAAACAGACATTGATCATTAATTGCTTTATATATTGTACATAAATCTCCTTGTATTTGTCTATATTGTAAAGAAAAGAGACCCACATGTTATAACCTTGATTTATATTAAAGGGATCCCAGGTCTCTAATTTTTTTAGTTATTTTCCTGTGTACCCCCTCAACTAATTTTTTTCCTTTTTTTGTAATTGGTCCACAAAAAGAAAAACAGTATTCAAGTTTAGTTCTAACCATACTTGTATAGAGTGGTAGTATTACTTTTTGATCTCTGCTTTTAATATGTTTAAGAATACATCCTATAATTTTATGACACTTTTTAACTTTAACCAAGGTCTGATTATCAAAGGTCAGATTGTTGTCAACAAAAAACCCTAAATCTTTCTCAGTTGTAGTTACAACAAGTAGAACATTATTGATTTTGTAATTAAAATTTTGGTTATTGTGTCCAAAGTGCATGACCTTACATTTTTGTTCATTAAAACACATCTTATTTTCTAGTGCCCATGTACAGATTTTGTTTAGTTCTTCCTGGAACGGTTTTGCATCTTGTGTGTTGTTAACTATATAGCCAAGTTTGCAATCATCTGCGTACGTGGCCATCCAGACCTTATTAGAAGGTTGCATTGTTGATATTAATAAATTGAACAGAACAGGGCCCAAAACCGATCCCTGCGGGACTCCACTACCAACCTTTACCCATGGTGATAAATGTCCTCTGACAGCGACTCTCTGATACCTATTCTGTAACCAAGATTTTACCCAATTAATTATATTAGGGTGAAAGCCAAACATACACATACAATTTATGATATCTTGATGTGAAACTTTATCAAAAGCCTTGGAAAAATTCAGTAGGACAACATCCACTGGTAACACTCGGTCAAGGGATTCACTTACATTCTCATAAAAGTTTAACAAGTTGGTCACACATGATCTACCCTGAGTAAATCCGTGTTGAGTTAAATCCGTAAGTTGTTTTTTAAAATATGTGCTTCAATTCTGGTTAATAAAGTTCTTTCGAATAGTTTACCAATAACCGAAATGAGACTAATTGGTTTATAATTGGATACTAATTGTTTATTTCTGGCTTTATGTATAGGAGTAACTATAGCTTTGTTCCATAATTGAATTGTCTTGCCTTGATTAAGTGATGCATTGAACAAAACAGTCAAGGGTCCACATATAACATTTGCTGTTTCTTTTAGAAATCTAGGATGTATATTATCAGGTCCTGGCAATGATTGAATTTTGAGCTGTTGTAGTAAAGTTCTAACCTCAGTCTCAGTAATAGGTGGTATATACTCTTTATTCTGCTCTAGAATTATTGGCAAGATAGCATCTGAAATAAATATACTGGCAAAATAATTGTTAAATTCGGTCGCCATTTCCGAGTCTTTATTAATAGGACCCTTATTGTTGACAAGTAGTCCAACTGTAGAACTATTTTTCCTAAGAGAACCAATGTAGTTGTAGAAGGATTTATGGTTGTCCATAGTTTTAGATGCTAAATTTAATTCAAAATTACTTTTTGCTTTTCTGATGTAATGTTTGACTTTTTTTGTTTTTTTCTTTATATGCACTCCAGGTAATTGGGGATGGATTTTTGTTATATTTCTTATAATAGGTCTTTTTTTTTGTTGATGGCCTTGTTTATGTTCTTGTTCCACCATAGAGGAATTCTATTTCCCTTATTATATTTAGGTCTATTAGGCACCCAAGTTTTCAAGCAATAATTAATTTGATCCCTTATATATTCCCATATTTGACATAGGTCTAAATCTTTAAGATCATTTTCCCAGTCCCAAGTGCTTAAGTCCAAGTATTTCTCCATAATCTGCCTTATTAAAATCTTTTATTACTGTCACACCATTATTGATGTTCTTACATAAATTTAAATTCACTGATACCATATTATGGTCACTGTCTCCAAGTGGTGTTTTAATAGTTGGTGTAGTCATTCTATCTTCTACATTAGTTAATATGATATCAAGTATATTGTTCTGTCTAGTTGCTTTGGCAACAATTTGGGTCAGATTTTGTTGAATAGTAAATTCAATGAAAGCAGTTTCTACAAGTCCATGACCCTCCAAAATAGTCCAGTTTATTTTTGGAAAGTTAAAGTCTTCCATTAATATGTAATTATGTAGTGTTTCCATGTTGTTTAAGGTTGACAAAGTTCCATATCTTCAGTTTGAGATAAACTGGGGGGGGGGGGCTGTAACAAAGGGCCACCACCAGTGACTCACTCTGTAAATTTAATTGAACCCAAATTACTTCTGTTTTACTTTCTAGTTACCCTGTTTCTGTTTCCAGTTCACAAGACTGTGCTCGGAGGTTGACACTGTGGGAGCAGAGGGCCCGACCTGCTGAGTGGGTTTGTGACAGGGATCAGATATGGAGCTGTTTTTATTTTTCACATTATATTGTTATAAAGACAGTACAGGCCCTCAAGGTAAGCCTGAACGCATTTCTGACTACCAAGGGAATCACTGGTTCCTGTGAACACTCATCAGACAAAGGAAGGGGCAGTGGATTCCAGTTACATCAGACAAAATAACCAATGAGATAATGGCACCACCCCTTTTTCTTTAGAATCCAATATTGCGTACTTGGCAATAGTCTGTGCTAAACAGTAAGAATATAACAAAAAATTAAAAAATAAAAGTAGAGGATTAAAGTTTTCTTAGTTGGGCCTGTCTGACATAATTGTTAAAAAGAACATTTTTATTAACTAGTACTGCTGCTTTAACTTTGAACTGGGTAAAACTTACTATGTTTTCTTGGGCTAACTTATGAAGCGGAGTTTTCCTATTTTTCTAGGAATAATCTAGGTAACCTCTGTGGCCCTCCAGTGGTACAGTGACTATTGGTCTTGATAAACTAATGAACTGGTGACTGCTGTGGACATTGAGAGCTTGTGGGGGAAAACAACTCCGTGGGTCGGTGGTCTCCGTTCTCCTTCCTGTGTTTGCATCTCAGTGATAATTCAATATTTCTAAACCTTTATTGCTTCAGTATGAAACTTGTTTACAAGTACAATAAATTACATTAAACACTTCTAAACAAGCGCAGTAGAGGCCCACAAATAATTTTGTAAGTCATGTAGGTCCAGTTCTCCACCATCCTTAACTGCCCTCAGAATTTTGTGTTTGTCCTTAGCCCTTTGCCTGACCACAGACATCTTGACACTGTTACACAGTTTCTATTCAGTACCTTAGGAAGGTATATTAATAATGCCTAGAAGAGATAAGTAGTGTAGATAATGAGACACACATTCATTTTCATTAATTGTACCTTTATTAGAAATTTCCATTGGTGACAAATTCCACCTTTTCACAGTTAGGAGATGCTATGGTATGACTTAAAACCATAGGCTGGGACCCACATTTTGGCCCCAAGAAAACTGACACATTGTTCCAGGAATGGAAAAGGCAAGGAGATATGTATACATTTCTGTTTGTAAAGGCAGAAGACAGCGAAAACATAGATAAAAGCTTAGAATGGTGAGATATGCATAGCTTGTTCAGTATATGACTGTATGTTAACACATCAACAATGGACAGAAGAGAAAATCAAACATTCTTTTGTAATCTTGGTTATGGATATTATACAATGAAAATCATAAACTAAATAGTTGATTTCCAAACTCTGAAAGACTACCAAATTGATCTAAGTCTAAAGATGGGTATCCAACAGAGTCCTAGATGTCTAGAGAGAGTCTGCTGAGAAACCTGCTGAGAGTTAGGACTGATGACCCCATGGCACACCCAGACATCTGTTGGTGTGTGGAGGATGTGGTGGTGGGGGGGGGGGTGGTAACATCGAATTTCCAAACTTTTGTCGCTGTGACATCAACCCTAACTGATGCATTAACAAAGTTTTTTGCAATGAATTTCCTTACTTTTTGAAAAAGTGCAATGTAACCAGTAAATGGTATGTGTTGGTGGGAGCCCCGCTCTCCTACCAAATTGACCATTTCTGCATAACAATATGCATCTGTGGGATTGTGGGCCCTGCGATCCCACTTATACATAACTATGGAGCCATACAGCAGTCCTATAGGGCAGGAACACTTGTACCACTAATTTGCCAGTATCTCAGCGACTGTAGCAGCTATGAAAAAATTCCAGTGCTGCTATAATCATAACAGCGAGACCTCCACACGAGATGAGTCGACTAAATACATATCTCACATTGTTTCCAAGATACGGGCACTGAAAATTGCTGTGGGTGCTGCAATATTATCTTATGGGAAAACTCTCAACTTTGTTATGGCATATCTATGGAACCGATTACATTTTTTATGCCTGAACAGCATAATTCACATCTCTGGGACACCCCCTTTATACCCTGCAAATGTCAAGCCAAAAGACCAAACCATTTTATTTACAGTGTAATGTACCTGGTAACTGGTATGTCTTGGTGCGAAGGGCCCGCTCTCCCACCAAACTGCCCATTTGTGCATAATGATATGTGTCTGTGGGAGTATAGGTCCTCCGGGCCCTGCGCTTTCACTTACACTAATAAATGGAGCCATACAGCAGCCCCCATAGTACTGAAAAGGAACCCTTGTATCAGTTATTTGCCAATATCTCAGTAGCCATACAACCTAGGACAAAAATTCCACTGTAGGTGTAATCTGTGACTTCCAAACTTCCTCGCAAGCAGATCACCTACTGTGGGTGCGAGGAAAAATCCATTATCTCACGTCGTTTAGATCGGCGCCAAAAGGTGTGCGGCACCGTAATATAATCCTATGGGAAATTTCTCAACTTCAGAACACTGTAACTACAGCCCCATTGAATGTTTTGAGACCAAACCGCCAAAAGGCACATCTGTAGGACCAGGGCTTGCCACCCTGCAAATGTCAGGCCAAAAGCACAATCCACCTAGGCATAGTGAAGTGACAAAGAAAACAACATATTGGAAAATATGTTCATGCAGTGTTATTGTGATTACTTTAATGTGTTTGCGGCACTCCTATCTCTATAATGGGAATGGTGTCATGCACAGAAAAATGTGGTCCAGGCTCCTTTTCTTTTGATTGTGATTATTGTTACGGCAAAATTTTTTTTGCTGCAACCACAAAATAGCAGAATGCTGGGAAAAGTTTGAAAAACATATTTCCAGACCACCTGGTGAAAAACTAATACCAGGGTCATGTTCCTCAGGGCCCAATTAGGTAAACACAACTGTTGGTGTTTACCAAAAGGCATTGTTTTTTGAGTTACAACATTTTTTGTCTCTCGCTAACTGAAAACAAGATGGTGGCAGCATGAAAACAAATTCAGGGAGCATGACAACAAAAATGTGATTGCGAAAATTTTCGTAATGCACATATAAATTTTCCCATGGGCTATAATGGGACATGAAAAACTTGAATAACTTTTGAACGGATTAATATTTTTTCACCAAATCTTCAAAAGGCATCAGTTCAACCCAGGCCACATATAGACAAGCAAATCTGAATCCACTCAGACACATTCTTCAGTCCATTATGCACTACTGGAAAATGTGCAAAAGTTGACCAATTTTCACAGTTTTTGATGCTCTACGGTTCCGAAACTGTACACCTGACCAGAACACAACTTTCCAGATCCAGAGATCTATGGCCAGAGACTGCACATGCACATTTTCTGGCAAATCAGACAAACAGTTGCAAAGTTATTAAAGTGCAAACTTTGGGGTTTAACATCAAAGTGGCCCTCCAACCCTATCTATACCTGCACTACCATGCAGGTGTAAAATAAATATATATATATATATATATATATATATATGTGTGTTATATATATATATATATATGTGTGTAGGATACATGATGGGCAGGAGTGTGATATGGAAAATATCTTCACTCCTGCAGAGTGAGCTCTGGATACTCACGAGTGCCAAAGGCATGAGTGAGACTATCCAGAGCTCACAATGCAGGAGTGACGATATTTTCCATAGCACACGATCTGCACATCATATGTTTGATTTATACAACAGGGTACGAGTTTCGGAAGTATTGTTTTGATTTTGTGTGTTCTGTTGCTGTTTCTGTGTGTGAGTTTTTCTGAATGGGCTGGCAGTGTTACAAACTGTGGGAAAAGCTGTGTGTGTTTTGCAATGCTAAGTGAGCTAGCTTCTGGCAGCAGTGAGAAAAACTGTTTTGTGAAGCTGTATCCTTTAGAATTCTGGCTGCAGTCAAGCTGAAAGTATCGCACTAATAGGCTGGGAGTCAGAGAGTGTGGGGAATAGGTGAGAGTGTTTTGCAGTGGTAATTGAGGTAGCTGCAGGCAGCAGTGAGTCGTCTCACTCTGAGTCATGAGATAAATGTCAGTCCTTACATTTATCTTGCTCTGGTGAAGATACAGGTTTTTATCATACTCATTTATCCTTCACCCCTATTGTATAAGTGTGTATATATATATATATATATATATCATGAAAGTCCTGCCCACTCACAACTTTACAAGTGATGATAAATTGCCTATTTTGAGTCAGGCTGTTGTATAATCGCTATATACAATAGCAGTTTACAAGTCATAGCTTTTAGATATGCAGTTTGAATATTTTGCTGGTTTTCATTGATTTTAACAGCTGACTTCAATGCTGCACTAGGCATTGTAATGTTATTAGCATTGTGAAAGCTGCTGTTTGATTGGTTTAGTATTCCAGTGTGTTGACTGTAACAACAATGTATTTTTGATATGTTGTAACTGTCGTCACTAGCAAAGGTATCTTTTTTATCTTGTCATAATACTCCATGGATATTAATATATGATACAGAATTATACACTCTAAAGACTAGGGGAATACAGCGCACTGCAGAAACTGTAAATAAAACATTTGGACAAGCTAGAATTCACACAGAATAACTTAGTTAAGCTCCTTTAGTTAAGCTTACCCCGACTGGGATCCATTGGCAGACTAGACAGCGATGGCATGGCTTCCCAAATCCCAAGATAAGACTGACTTTCACAAGAGGAACATATGGACAGAAAAAACCTAAGAGGCTGGTCCCTTAGCCAGCATCGTCTGACTCTCTTACATCACACCGTGGACAGTTAATTGATCTTTCATCCCACCTCCAAGGTAGAACTAGTCGGAACCGGTTGTGTGTATTCGTACTCAGTCGTATTGTTTTCTTCAGCACATTGCCCAACTGTGTGCCTTGCGACTGGCCCATTATTTGTCTGTGGTTACCAACTAACCTCTTTTAGATCAGAGGGACTCAGCCATTTGTTATATAAAACATGGTCTTTAAGATCAAAAGAACTTCACTGTCTACGCCCAGCCTGTTCCTCTCTGTGAGAGGCATAGCAAAATGCAATTTCCAACTTTCCCCATATATCCCAAAACCTGCTTACTTATTTTACAGAGAAAATGGATAATACAATTAAACAAAAATCGTCTGGGTGTCACTCAAGCATTCACATAATCACAGCAGACCACCTTCTCACTTAGAAAAGCAGCAAGTGAGTTGACCCAACAGGCTATGCAGGGGAGCCTGATTGATATCTACGGAGGTAGGGTGCTCATTTGGGGGGTTCAAAGCTTCAGTTGGCACTGAGACAGTTCGCTGAAACTAAAAACGGCGTGGGCAAAAACTGCACTGCACGGTCCCTGTAATCTCAGAGTGGGCCGAAAGCACGCTACATTTTATTTATATATATACACACACACGTACAAACTCCAGGACCACGGATGCGTTTATGCCCCCGCAGATTTGGACAGCACGAATGTGCTCTCAGCATTTTGATTTGGATATGCTGCAGTTGTAGCCTTGATGCAGCCTGTGGACATCACTCCCGCCCTGGTAGCTGACTACCTGGTGATGATTAAGCGAGGTAAATCTGAAAGGTTTGGCGGAATATATCCCGATGATAATGAAGCTAAAGGAATGATTGGTAGGTCAGCTGCAGCAACCTTTAATGAGTCTATCAGGACCAGTGTGGTACTGGAGGAATGGAATGTTGCCAAAATGGTCCCTATCTTCAAGAAGGGGCAAGAGCAGACCTAAGCAATTATAGGCCAGTCTGCCTAACATCAGTGCTGGGAAAAGTTCTGAAAGACATTATCAGGAACATAATATTAAATAACTTGGTTGAGACCAAAGTTCTTGCCCCCCTCTCAGCGTTGCTTTATAAGTGATAAATCATGCTAAACCAATCTGATCACCTTCTTCGGGGGGGGGACCAGGAGACGGACAGGTACATGGCCAATGATGTAGAAGTCTTCCCTTGTTTACTTGGCAGATTTCCTTTGCACTTCAGAGTTTCTTAGCAGAAAGTTGCATTCTGTTAGTTGAATACTTATTTTACCTGATTAATTAGATGATATGCATTTTAACACAAGTGCACTACCTAAAATTTAAAAAAGATTCCATTTGATGGTGCAGTGTGCATTATTTAATAGTATGGTTTACTGTGTTAGATGCAGTACAGTATTTAAAATTTCAGCCAGTGTTTTTGGTTTTGGTATAGCAAACTAAACCCTGGAAAAAGCAGCCATTAGCACAGAAGTGATTTGTAGGTGTTCCACAAAAAGTTTTATTTTGTGGTCAACATGAGTAAATCTGTTATGATTTGCAAAAACAAAAATTATGTAACGATGGTTAAAGATGTGCTGATACTGTGACTAGAGGAAGAATGAAATAAAAAGAAGGAAATGTAAAACTGGTAAGGCAGTTGTATAAGACAATATTTCCTGGCCTTGTATAATGTGTTATTAAATTATATATATATTTTATGGGAACTTAACATAAAACCAAGCTTTGTTTGTAGGAATAGAGAACATAACTGTCCTTCAGGAAGTGAATATAAAGTTTAGGGAAGTTTGATATGTTTGGTTAGTGAGATCTGGATTGCGTTTGTGGTGCTGCCTAAACTTTAGCAAGCATTTCCCCTTCAGGCTTCTGGGTAGAGTGAAGTAGAAACACCAAAGTTACACACCTTAAGGGTAAAGATGTCCCAGAATTTCAAGCAGCCTCACTGTTCAGTTGCCGTTGCTGTAGTAAATAAGCACAGCAGCGTGAGTAGTGGAAACCTAATTAACTTTCTAGCAGACTGCCCATGTCTGACTGAATTTCATATCGATTTGTCAACATTGTGCAAGCATTGTGGTCATGGCAAGTTCTGAAAATCACCAGGGGTGGGGGCTGAAGTGTAGCAATGTGGCCTAGATATGACCTTAATGAGAATGACACTTCACCTTGAGATGTGGGGCACAGATGAATATTAATATGACTGAAAATCTAATCTGCTCCTTTCTGCCAGTCTAGTCCATTTCTAGGCAGTGGGTATATTGCCACCTTTGTTCTGCCTAGTCTTTTAAATGAAATAAATTTGTTCTAATCAATGTTGATTTATGGCTGACTGCTTATCTTTCTCCCTGTATGTTCCTAGAATTTAATTAAAATGGATACTCTACCCCCTTAGTTAAGCAGTGTATCTCTCTTATTTTGTAATTTAATGGAGGAAAGACCCCATCAAATGGCTTTAAATTCCCATGCTGAAAAAATGGCATTAAATAACGACAGACAGTGGTGAATTCTCCCTTTCATTTAAAAAGCTTGGGATGAACTTTCCCCCTTAGCCTGCAACAAAATGAGGGGATACTATTTTACAGTCATCAGCCAATAAGAAAATTTGATTAGCAAGGATGTGTATGGTGAGTAACTATTCTGCAGTCTAAGAACAATACAAAAAAATACCATCGGCAATATGCAAAGAAGTAATTAGTCTGCCCTTGATTATCAGACTAGCAATCATTTTGTAAATCAAGGATACTATAGTTGACTGGCCCAGTGATGCTGAGGGTTGAGGTGCTGGATGGCACACCTCGCTCTACGCTAGCGACCCGGGTTCGGGAACAGATTCAGGACATCGGGGGTCAGTGGGGCAGGAGAGGATTGAGCGTCTGAGGGACAGAGCTTCTCTCCTGGGGAAGTTTGGAGTGTGTGCCGCCACTGTAGTGACCCCAGTGAAGATGAGGGAGCAGCCGTTGGGGGCACTTTGTGACAGGATTGGGCAACTGCGGACATCCTGCGGGTGAGCAGGGAAGCGTGCTCACCATGCACTGGATGTCATTGCACATCCGTGCCCTAGGGGTTCAAGTTAGGGAAAAAACCCTCACAGTGAGCAGGATAATGCCTCCGATGGATGACCTTCCTGTGGCCAAACAAAGCCTGGTGTAAGCCAGGGTGGGGGCTCAAGGGTGATGCGGTCTCTCCCCCTGGTCCGTCCCCTGCTGGGGGGAGCCCCTTCGTGGGGGTAAGCCACTGTCCTCCCTGACTCTGCAGCTGTGGTGGACGCTGGCTGGTGGGATAGTTGAGCATCCGTACGCAAGGCTGAATGGGGTTAAATATGCCCTGCCACCAGTGAGGAGCAAAAATAGAGTCTACAAAAAAAAAAAAAGGATACTATAGTTAGAACAAATTAATTTGAACACTTGAAATACCTAATGAAAGAAGACAAAGATGTCCGTCTAGTTTATCAGCCACTCTAATTGTGGTTATACTACCCACTGATACCCACAGAAGTTATATATGCATCTAGTTATGGAAATTTAGTGATATTTCAAAGGCGAGATCATTTTCAGTTTGTTGGCCAAGGCTAGCCCAACTGAGATGCAGTATCTCATTTTCATTTGGATCCTGAAGCTACTCTGTTTTACATGTTAGAGGAGTAAAGCACAGAGGTCAAAGGGCTTGCTCAAAGCCACATAGTATGGGAAGGGCACTGGTGAGACTGAGACATGGACCTGGTTCTTAAGCTGTTGTTCTAACCACTACAACCTCCTGCCATTCAGTATTTTCTGCTGTAAGAATTAGACAGCTTTAAAGAGCACATTTCCTGGTGTTCACAACAAGAAGCATGAAGAATTCTTACCTGCCCCCAAATAATATGGAGCCAATATCTCCATCTGTAGTTACCCCTATTTTGGAAGGGAAGGGATTGTACTTTGGCTCTCTGGAGCCACGCCGCACTGATCCCTTCCACTTCCTGAGGCTGCGATCTACGCCCGATCACTCCCCACATTAGCACGTTTTCTGATGTCATTATATGAAGAGCGTGGAGATGCGCTCCACAGACATGAATGGGGCCGAGTTTTTAAACTCTGTTTTTCGTATTTTAGATGGGCACCGGGAACAAATCAAGGGCACTGCTCAGCTAACAAGGACACGTTGCCCTTGTTGCCATGTCAGGTGCACTAGGACCCAGCCCCTCCAGCAAAAATATTAGAAACAGCATAGAGTTCTTTAAGCTACTGCAATGCCGTGTTTTTTTTTTCTTTAAACTCGGAAGAAACAGTGCTGGCTTCTAGGAAAATTTGAGTGGGCACTTACCCCCCCCATGCCCTATAGGCATGATGCCACTGAACAAAGTAAAGAAATCTCAGTAAAATTTGCTGTATAAAAAAGGCTTTATCCTCCAGCATCTGGCTGGCCTCTTCTGACAGCCCCTTTCCAGCCTTGTCACCCACGAGCTCTGGGGCCTGTCTACATTCGTCACCTACAACTTTCCCCTTCTGGTGGGACCCATGGTGCTAGCCTGACTCCTTAAGAGCTGGATCCAGCCTTCCAGGTGTGCAGTATGTGGTGAAGGGTCTGCAGGGATCCCATTGTCATCCAGTTTGGTCAGGGTTTTTTCCTTCATTCGTTTCTCCTGTGGGACACTTCGACATGTGGTGATGCAGATCAGCTTACACATGTTGCTGCCTCAGTCAATGACCACAGCTATACTGACACCCAACCACTGCTAGGTGTCAGGTGCACTTTGGGGAACACATCTCTCCCTCCTGAAGAAGGAGAGCAATCCTCGGGGCTCTCAATCCTCCCTCTCCCAGGCAGCCCCAGAGCAACTCTCCTTTCCCAAACCTGGGTGGGATTGTCTGGTCTTATCCTGTCTAACATTCTTGCACAGCTTTTTGTCCTCAGAGTTGCTGAAGGGCAGGGTAGGACTGCTGTTCTCACCTGGAGTCTGGTTTGCTCACTTAATATTTGGTGAAACTGCATCCATCTGTTTGCTGTTGTTTTGTTGCTATGTGCTCCTCAAGTCCCCCCACCCCACCTCCCTCTTGGGATACTCTCCCACAATGGTGATGTCTTTGAATCCATCCAAACCTTCAGATATCTGGGGGTCACCCTAGACACCTCGCGCTCTCTTGACATTCATGTCAACCTCCTACCAAAGCTCTAAATCAGAAGCTGGGACTGTTCTATCACATTTGTCCTTTCCTCTTGACAGCCTCTTGCCGCAAGATAGCATCGGCCACCCTTCTACCCCTCCTCTCCTGTGGTGCACCTCTACTACTCACAGCTAGTGCATCCATTCTATCCCGCCTCAA
This sequence comes from Neoceratodus forsteri, assembly GCA_016271365.2. Classification (NCBI taxonomy): domain Eukaryota; kingdom Metazoa; phylum Chordata; order Ceratodontiformes; family Ceratodontidae; genus Neoceratodus; species Neoceratodus forsteri. The sequence continues at coordinate 1,652,216,329 of CM028131.1, read as the reverse complement.
ACAGGCTTATCACAGGGTAGGAAGGTTTGCTTTGGGGTCAATGCTCATCATCACCATTGTGATATCCTCTCCACACTGGGTTGGTTATCATTTGAATCTAAACTACAATTTGCCACTCTGAGCCTAATACACAAGCTGGTCCACCACTGCACTCCTCCTCCTTGCTTTGGTGACCTAGTACAGCTCTGACAGGCACCGCAAACTCTTAGATCTGCTGCCCTCCCCTTGCTCATAAAGCCCAATCTATGGTTAGCTGTAACCCGTAGATCTTTTGCATGGTCAGAAGTGTCAGGATGGAACGCACTTCCACCAGATATCTTATCTTGCTCCTCTTTTTCCAAGTTTCAATCCTCCTTGCTTAACCACACCTCTCTGCCTCCTCACTTTGCACCTGCTTCCGATGACTTATCTTCCAGATTCCCTAACCCGATGTATAATACATCACCACCCTCTGTACCCATTCATTATGTGCATCCCTACTCTCCATTCATTGTGTGTATCCCTACTCTCCATTCATTGTGTGTATCCCTACTTTCCTACCCTTCTTTGTCTGCATAAGTGTAACTGGTAAGAGTATCCATATATACTGTTTTTTGCAGCCTTCTGTTTCATGACATTGGTACCACAGTAACTGCCACATTCTAACTAATTAGTCTGCTTGACCTATAAATAAGTTGTGAGTCCCTTGGCCTATCTGCTAATGCTATAAGCTTGTTGATCTGTGTTTTATGTAACTGTAAGCACTGCAACTTCCTTTACCTGTCAATGTATTGCACTTCCCGGGTCGTCCCTGAAAAAGGGACTGTATTGTCTCAGTGGACCTACCCGGTTAACAAAATTCAAATAAATAAATAAGTGCTGGCATTCTTTAGAATGACTGATGTTTCTGTTTTTCTGCAGGGTCAGAGTTCAGACGTGACTGAGATGAAATTTGACTGTTATATGATTTATACTGGAGCTGGATGAACCCTGGAAAGCAATAGTTGTAAACAATTCCAGTCAAACTTGAAAGAAGTTTGACTTGGGTTGAATCTGGTATTTTTTCTTGCAGTTTTGGGCATGAACATTGGTTTAGACTGGTTTAAAAGGTTTGAACCAATCTGAACATTCAGTTATCTGGCCTGCTAGACCAGGTCTAGATGGAGGTAGGGTGTCACCTGAGAGCTAAATAAATGCCAGTAGTTGTTTAATGTAGCAGATATACCCTAAATTCATTTTCTGTCTGTTGATCGCATGAACGCTGGGGCAGAATGGTAGCTTGCATCAATTTTGTACTGACACCTTGACAAATTTTGCAACTTTTCAGCTCCACGTACTTAATGCAGATTCTTGGGCCATTACTTCAAGAGTAAATGAAATATACATTCAAGTGTGGTCTCAATGAATAGGTGGGAACTGGACCTTTAAAATGCATATCCATGTTACCTCAAAAGAGTAATGTTAAAAGTTACAGGGTTAAACACCAACCACCACCTCTTAATTTCTTGTGAAATTTCAAAATATTCTTATATTTAATCTTGTCAGACAGGATTTACTGTGCTTTATAACATAATTTTATGCTGTCTAAAAGGATTAGGATTCTGTTTTGAAATGCATATGTGGCTGTGAAGTTTTAAGGTAATGTAAAAGGATAAATTAATAAAAGGGAAGACGTCATTAATAGACAAAATTTTAGCAAGTTTGTACTTTTTGAGTTCTTCATGCCATATCTTCTGTGTTTATATATGTGTGGCATATGTATGTATGCATATGTTTTATCTATATATATATATAAACTAATACAACATTTATGTTAATTTCAGACTCTTCGAAGATGTCACTAAACTTTTCTGTCAAGTGGAAACGTGGAGAGGAAAATCCTAGGACCCTGCAATATGTAGTGCATTACCCTGCCCTGACAACAGGAGACTCTGAAGTAACTTCTCTGAGTGACGAAAGTTACTGCACTCTTAGAGACAGCAAAGATATTCGAACCCAGTTAGGTGGTGAATATCATCATGATGAGCAGTGTGCATCAATTCCAATGCCTGGCTACCATAGACAATGCTGTCAAAAGTTCACAAAAGCCAAGAGTATCAGAAAATCTGGAGAACATGCAGATGCTGGTGAACGTAGCTCACACCACCATCTCAGGGGTGGTGTTTCTTGTGCCTCATCATCTAGAGCGTTATTTCCTGATACATGTGGAATCTGTAACAAATATGTAATCAAAGTGAAGGAGAAGAAGCAATATCCAACTGCTGTTGTTACAAAAACAGCTGAAGCCACAGTGAAAAAGTGGCAGAGCTACATGATGACTAAGATAAGCTCACAAAAATTAAGACAGAGGACCTCATTGCAAGTGAAGTTCGTAAACATGACGAGTGCTACCTGAATTATACATTAATCACAAGGGACAGGACCCCAGATGATCAGAGTGGAAGTGGTGATGAGGATGACATTGAGTAGTCAGGTGGAATTGGGTTTGAGGCCGTTTGTTGTGTAACTGAATACAATGTGCTTCAAAGACACCAAGCCATTTCAATGAAGGCATTGAATGAAATCTCGGGCGTCAGAGTAGGAGATCGATGATACCATTATAAACTTAGAAACCAGCTGAAAAAGAAATATGGGGATTCACTTTTATTTTTAACAGTTGATCCTCAGAAAACACTAGTTGTAATCGGTGCTGAATCATTAACTGGCAGTGCATCAGTCACAGAGCTTTTGAGAATGGATGACAATCAAGTCATCAAGAATGCTGCTTCCTTGTTGTATGAACATGTCTTAAGATTTGTAGAGATAGCACCTTCACTGCCATGGTCGCCAATAGTGGATGCTCTCCTGAGTAAAGAATGACAGCCCCCCAGAGGCAGTTCAATCATTTTTCTCGCATGTACTAAAATCTCCCAGACATTCGGAGAGTGAACACATTTCCCAGTTGTCAAAGTCCTACTCAGAAGACCTAATTCATGGTGTCACATGCAGCAATGTTCTCACTACAAAACATGCACTTGTTGGAGTTGTGCTGTACAATATGACCAGACAGAAAATGCCAGTGAACATCCTGTTTCTTTTAGGAAATAGTTGCAGTTATGACCAAGTGTGTGAAATTGAAACTGGTTTAACTGAACTTTCTCAGCATTTGCAAGAGCAAGGTCTGTTACTGCCACTTCAGCCAAAGTCAGAGTTTTCTGTTTTCATAACAGTTTTCTGGATGGACAACTTTGATCAGAACATTGAAACAGTAACTGGACATGTAACAATACACAATGCACATGGTGTTGCATACCAAGAAGAATCTGAAGGCTTAATTCTCTGAGAAGATGCTATTGAAATTCCTCACTCAGAAAGGACAATTGTATCTCACAGAAAGGAATTAGAACATTGACAGGTGAATTAAAAGAAGGAGCTGACCACATTTGGCAATATGCCCGTCTACTGTGCCAACTTCAGTGGTAAATATCGATAAGGCAAAGCTAATGCTATGGAAACTCAGTCAGGAAGAACACAAGAAGTATCAGCTTGTCCCAAGATTTACTGGTTGGCTGATGCTACTTTGTAACAATCATTCAAGTTCACCAAAGAAAACAGTTATCACACTTCGTCCACCCATCCACAAACCCATCACTGACTATGCCACTGTAGTTGAATACCTCACACATACACAAGAAATAGCTCGGCAAGTAAATATGCCCTATGTTCACCTGACACTTAATGTTGGAGCAGCAGCAAATGCATATCATGCTGTGTGGAAATTCCCTGATCAGTTCCACAATGTTATAATTCATTTGGGAGATTGCCACCTATTCCTGGAAAACGCTGGCATTATAGAACAGTTAGTTGGTGGCAGCAGCTTTGAGGACATGGCATTTCAGGCTGATCTTTGTGCCTCTGGCAGCATAAGGGGAGTTCTGTGTGGGAAACATTACAATCTGGCATGGAGTGTACATGAACATTTTGCAGATGCCTTAAAGTGATTGCTTCAGGTCAGATTTCTAGAGTATTCAACAGAATTAATTGCCACTCACTGAAGTGTTGCTTGACCTGATCAGATCATCACCTCAACCCATAGACTTCTATAAACTGCTTCAGGAAGATGAGATTGTCACTTTCCAGACTAAGTATGAGGCCTTCAGGCAGCAGCTATGTCATGGTGAGCTGGGGAAAACCCCACAGTTCTGGATGACAAATCTGGAAGGAGCTGTGGACATGGCCTACCTAGACTTTAGCAAGGCATTTGACACAGTCCCACACAAAAGATTAATATACAAGTTAGCTAGCCTGGGAGTGGGTCCCAAGATGACAGCCTGGGTAAAAAATTGGCTGGAGAATAGGACACAGAGAGTAATAGTAAATGGAGTCCACTCTGAAGAAAGGGGGGTTACTAGTGGGGTACCGCAAGGTTCAGTATTAGGACCGGTCCTCTTCAATGTCTTTATAAGCGACATTGTAGAGGGACTGGAAGGAAAAGTATGTCTCTTGGCAGATGACACAAAGATCTGCAACAGAGTTGATGCACAAGGTGGGGTGGAAAGGATGAAAAGGGACTTGGCAATGTTAGAGGAATGGTCAAATGTATGGCAGCTTAGATTCAGTGCTAAGAAGTGCAAGGTAATGCACCTGGGAAACAAAAACCCAGGGGAAGAGTACACAATGGGGGGTGAGATACTAACAACAACAAAAATGGAAAGGACCTGGGGGTAGTCATAGCAGGTGACCTAATAGTGGGCAAGCAATGTGAGAGGGCAGCAAGGAGGGCTGGGGGGATACTGGGATGCATAGGGAGAGGCATCACCAGTAGAAAACAGGAAGTTATTATCCCGCTGTACAGACAGCTGGTCAGACCCCATCTGGAGTACTGCGTGCAGTTCTGGAGACCCAGTCTTCACAGAGATATAGACAGGATGGAAGCTGTCCAGAGGAGGGCAACTAAAATGGTGCAGGGTCTGCACCGGAAGACATATGAAGAGAGACTTAAGGAGCTTAATATGTATAGCCTCGAGGAAAGGAGGGAGAGGGGGGACATGATAGAAACTTTCAAGTTTTTATTTATTTATTTATTTTTTTATTTATTTAGTTGTTTAACCAGGAGTAGCACACTAAGCTGAAAGCTTTTTTACAGGTGAGACCTGTACCTAAAGTACCTCAAGGGAATCAACAAAGTCCAAGAGGGTAGCATCTTTCAAAAAAGAGGTGCGCCAAGAACAAGGGGCACAATTTGAAGATGGGGCTCAGAGGTAATTTAAGAGTATTTTTCACAGAGAGGGTTGTGGATGCATGGAACGGCCTTCCGGAGGAGGTCGTGGAGTCAAAAACAGTGGTGGAATTCAAGCATGCATGGGACAGTCAATAGGCAATTCTAGGGGGTTGGGGTAGGAAGAAGTAGGCTGCTGGTTAACTAGGATCTGCAGCTTATCCAGTAGGCAGGGAAATGGGCAGACTGGGTGGGCCAAGCGGTTCTTATCTGCCATCAAATTCTATGGTTCTATGTTTCTATGGATATAGTGGATCAGCAGCATTTACTCCAAACAGCAATCGAAGAAAACATTGTTGATCTTAGACTACTGTGCTGGAAATATTCACTGTCTGTTCTTCACCTTCAACAAGCAAAATTATGCTCAATATGGGGCTTACTATGTGCACACACTTGAAACTCTTGAAGCTTTTCATCCAGAGTCCAGGGCATCAATTGAAAATCAAGGACTTTCAGTTCAAAGGAGCCATCACAAAGCTTCTAGGAAATCAGTTGGCCAAGCTGGTGAGCAGACATGCAATTGAAATGCCAAAATTCTAGGTGGAATCAAAGACTTTGCTGCACGTCAAATGGCCCATGACAAATGGGTGTTAAATCGGCCATATCTAGCAAAATTCAGAGAAGCACTTTTAGAGATGACTGGCCTTCACAGTTCAGCCAGTAATCCGCAAAAAGCATGCAGGCCATCTGAAATCATCCGGTCAGAACAATGCATCAAAGCCATATTGACTCTTCTCGATCAAGAGTTTATTAACCCATTCGGTGCTACTTTAGATGCTGAAAGATTGTACAGTTTGTCCTTGGGAGCACCTGTTGCACTTGATATTGAAGAGAACCTCACCAATATCATTGAACGAGGTACAGAAATGTATGAACACTTTGTCAAAGAAAGATTGAAAAGTGGTAAAAAGAAATACAGTACTCCCTCACTATAATGTCCCTCGTTATAATGAATCTCGGTTATAGCAAACAGCTGTGATGTCTCCCATTGTTTTCAGCTTAATCCTTAAAGATGACTTGCAAATAAACTGTGTAGCCTGCTCCCATCCCCACATACCTTGCAATGCTACTGCGGGAGTCTGAGGCTGCAACAATTTTAATTTTGAATGCCGTGGTTATATTTTACTAAAAAGCCAAAACTTATGTCCGAATGCGGAAGCACCACATGGGTCCAGATTGAGTGGGTGCAAGTGCACCTGGACAGGCTGTTGCTGTAAGTAATATTTCAGGTATTAGGACCCCCATGGAAGCATTAAAATAAGTATAATAATCTACCACAACTGCTGCAACAATAAGAGTAGTGGTGTTAGTGACGTCACTAAATAGGTATAATACCCATAAGCACTTGTGCCTGCTCAATCTGGACCCACGTGGCACTTTCGTGTTCAGCCATACGTTTTGGCTTTTTATTAAAATATAACCATGGCATTAAAAATTAAGATCATTGCAGCCCTGGACTCCCAAAGCAGCATTGCAAGGTATGTGGGGATGGGAGTGAGCTACACAGTTTATTTGCACATCACCTTTAATAAGTATTAATGTGTGAAAACAATGGGATTCGTTACAGCTGTAATACTCCCTCTGTCACTCTTTCTCTTTGACCCTATTCACACACTCCTCGAAGTCTGACAGCTTTACCATATACTGTAATTACAAGGCAGTACACTACATGATTAAAAAAAATAACTTTAACAGACTCACGCTGCACTCCCGCGTCCGCAGGCTGATCGCGAACATTGGACAGCACTTATTCTGACAAGTGAAGTGATCTGTGTGAAAAGTATCTGTTCTAATTCTTACTCCTGTGTGACAAAAAAGTAAATGACCTAAGCTGATGTGTTTACCCATGTCACCTCAAGATTAAAAAGATTTTGATACTGTACCTAGCAGCACAACTGAGTACATTGTCTGCAGGCTGAGCGCGAACATCAGGTAGCATGTAAGACAGAAGAAGCTGAGCCACTGTGCATATTTGTATTGTAGGGTAGCATTTATGGTACTATCTTTCTGGTCACAAAAAAGAAGTTGTCCGCTTGAGTGGAGAAGAACGGCTTACTTTCTCCTTTCTCCACTCCGCTACTACAGCACAAACAAGTTGGGAGTCTGGGACTCTGGACGTGGAGGTAATGACTTATGAATGGATCATATCATTGTGACAGAGACAGCCGACAGGACAGATATGATTGGGATTGGAGTGGGCAGTTAGAACAAAGCAGAAAAGTTAGTCCCTCCTTATAATGAACCCTTGCTATAAGGTATACACTGATTGGACCCGGAAGTATTCATTATACTGAGGGACCACTGTATTTTGATCCAATTTCAAAAGCCCCAGTGAAAACCTTCAATGATGCAAACAAAAAAGCGCAAGTAACTACCAAAGGAAAAGTTGCAGAACTTAAATTTGAAAGAGATATCTTGGGAAAAATTTGGTCCTTTCAAACAAGCACTACTTCCTTGTAGATAAAAACAAATTATTAACATATTGCCTGGGCCCAGTCCCGCTGAGTCTAGCCAATGCAGATGAAACTAGACAGACAACACCAAACAGCAAGTTACTTGAGGTGCTAGCAGAATACTGTACAGTGTTAGACACTTCAGAGTGTCCCCCCCAGAGAGTGTCTCAGCATACATAGTTGATCTAATTTCAGCAGTTAGGGTTATGACAGGAATCCCTGAAACCTTCAGTGATCTGTCAATGAAACTCCTGAATAGTCTGCCAAAGGGATTTGCAAGAGTGGATGTTGTTGCAGATACATACAGAGAGCAGTCAATGAAAGAGGCTGAGAGATTTCAACGAGGATTTATTGAGAAGCATATTATCAAAGGTCCCAACATTAAAGTGGCAAAGAATTTCAGTTACTTCCTTTCTAATGGATGTAATAAGCACCTGATTGAATTGATCATGCAGGTCTGGGGAGAAAATTGCACAAGTTTGCCAGAGGGCCAAGTTATCTATTTTTTAAAGAGAGGCAAATGCTACATGATTATCAAAGAAGGGACTGTAGTTGTAGATGATCTCTGTTCTGACCACGAAGAAACGGACACAAAAATTGCCCTTCATGTGCAGCATACCATTACAATATGTTCAGGCCCTGTCATCATCCGTTCACTATCTGGGTATACCGATATACCAGTAGTTTTACTGTTACTATTTTCATAATGTGAGTAAAGTATATTCCTGGACAATGGCCAAGATAACAGTATGAAAATCTTTAACATGAACAAGTGTGAAATGACCACTGCAACAAAGAAAGCCTTAGTTGGTTTCCATGCATTCACAGACAATGACTATGTTTCTGCATTCTTTAAACAGAGTAAGAAGATTTGCTGGACTGTCCTTCGAAAGTGCCCCAAATTCCTGGATGCCTTTCAGAAACGTGGGAGTTATTGGCAAGTGGATAAGGGTGTTGTAGCTTTGTTGGAGGAGTATGTCTAAGTTGTATGGAAGGAAGAAAGTTACTAGTGTAAATGTAGCAAGGCAGCAGATCTTCTGGGAGAAATATAACAAAGACAACAGAATAACTGATCTATCTCTGCTACCACCCTGCCGGGAAACCCTGAAGTTACATATTCTACAAGCCAACTACGTCTGCTGATTGTGGAGGCTTTCTTCTGTTGCAGCTATCAATGCCCCCAAATGCAGCCTTGCATGGTTGGGCTGATGATCTCAATGTACAGTGGACGGATATGCCATTTCCAGATAATGTTATGTCTCTGCTCCATAATGCAAATGATGAGGACTCCGATGAGGACCAAGATGTATGTGATTATCAAGATGATATTGGTGTATCTGATGATGACAAAGATTTTTCCTATATGGACAAGACTAAGTTTCACTGCTTTACCAACAGTCATATTTTAAATCTGACATTTTTTAAAATAAAAATGTTTTTTGTAAACAAAGGTGTTTGATTTTTCTCTTTTAGATATATTTCCTTCTTTAAAAAAACCTTTTAAATTAACCTTTGAGGCAACTTATGGGTATGTATTTTAAAGCTGGAACTCTTGCCTATTCATTGAGGTCACACTTGAATGCAAATTTAAATTAGTCTCAAAATAATGACCCAAGAATCTGCATTAAGTACGGGTAGCTGAAAATCACAAAATTTGACAAGGCACAAACTTGCTAAGATTTCACCTATTAATGGTGCCTTCATTTTTATGAATGTATCCTCTTAGATTACCTTAAGACTTCAAAACCACATATGCATTTCAAAGCAGAATCCATACCCTTTTAGACAACATAAAAGTATATTATAAAGTGTAATAAATCCTGTTTGACAAGATTAAATATAAGAATATTTTGAAATTTCACAAGAAATTAAGGGATGGTGGTTGGTATTTAACCCTATAACTTTTAACATAAATCTTTTGAGGTAACATATGGTATGCATTTTAAAGCTCTAACTCCTGCCTATTCTTTGAGACCACACTTGAATGTATACATGAATCTATTATATCTCCTTGTATTGTACATGCTTTTTTATTCATATTTGACATGGAACCTATGTAAGAGAGTCTCTGACTCATAGGTATTGTAATCCGAGAACTAAATAAAATAAAAAAGAAAATATTTCACTTACTCTTAAAGTAATGGCCCAAGAATCTGCATTAAGTGCATCGAGCTGAAATTTGCAAAATTTGTCAAGATGTCAGTACAAAACTGATGCAAACTACCATTTTACTCCAGCGTTCATGTGCTCAACAGACAGAAAATTAATGTTGGGTATATCTGCTACATTAAACAACCATCTGCGTTTATTTAGCTCTGAGGTGACACCCCACGTCCATCTACACCTGGGCCGTACTGTGTACCTGAGAGGAGGTATGTGACGAGTGGAGTTAGAGGTAGAGCTTATCAGCTTTTTGATTAAATAAGCTTATTTCTTGGAAATGGAAAATATTTTACATAAGCGAAAGTCTGATATTGACACACTATTCTTCTTATCCATGTTTTAGAATATTATATAAACCTACGATGGTCACAAAAAAATGTAGCTGGTAACAAGAAGCAGGTCTCATGATTATGGGGAGGGATATATAAAGGCCTGGGTTTGTATGGGGAGGGATATATAAAGGCCTGGGTTTGGATGGGGAGGGATATATAAAGGCCTGGGTTTGGATGGAGAGGGATATATAAAGGCCTGGGTTTGGATGGGGAGGGATATATAAAGGCCTGGGTTTGGATGGGGAGGGATATATAAGGCCTGGGTTTGGATCAGGGGAGGGATATATAAAGGCCTGGGTTTGGATCGGGGGAGGGATATATAAAGGCCTGGGTTTGGATCAGGGGAGGGATATATAAAGGCCTGGGTTTGGATCAGGGGAGGGATATATAAAGGCCTGGGTTTGGATCAGGGGGAGGGATATATAAAGGCCTGGGTTTGGATCAGGGGGAGGGATATATAAAGGCCTGGGTTTGGATCAGGGGGAGGGATATATAAAGGCCTGGGTTTGGATCAGGAACAAGATCCAGATCATTCTCTGCTTGTATAAAGAGATGTGCTGCAGCATAGATGCCTTATGCTAGGTTTGGGATTGCTAAAGAAGCTTCAGAAATAAGGAAACCATTGCTAAAACAGGGTCGGGGGAAGCATAAAGAAAGCATCTAAAAAGAATACAACCTGGTTTATTCTAAAAAGGCCGCTATGAACTGCAGATCATGTGAGTGACTGTGTATGAACTGATTTTTTTTATTTTTCCATTCAGTAGAACCCTCACTAAGCCTAATGTTTCACTGTAAATCACCTTGTCTGTCATTACTGCATATCCCTCCAACTGACTGGTAATGGCATCAGTTCTGCCTTAGTCCTGTTTCCTGTGTTCCCCCTTTTTAAGCACCATACACAGGTTTTGCAGTGATTGGCGACATGCTGAAAGATGTTTGACCAGCAAATGGCATATCATGAGACGTAATCAGTCGGGGCAAGCAGTGACCAGCAGCCTTTTTTTTTTTTTTTTAAATTGCTACCCTAGTACAGAAAGCATGGACTTCTTCCAGGAGAGGATGGACTGAGTTACGCATCAGTTGTTGAAAGGTGTAGATCAGGGTTTTTCAAATGGCGAGGTCCCAACCTGTTCCAGGGGAGGCTCAAGCAAGTCTGAAGAAGTTGTGTTTTAGATATTTTGTGTGAAGGGATGAGGCAAACTGAAAGAGGATAACAGGTGAATTTATGTATTTATTTACATATCGGTGACCAGGAATGGTACACTGAGCTAAGACTCATTTTAAGTATACCAGGAGAAGGGTAGGGAGTGAATACAATTCAAATGTTAACAGCAAAAAAGTCAGGAAATAAAATAAACAATGGTGCAAAAAATAGAAAAGGTGAACAAATGATGAGTGGTAACAATTGACCAATTAGACTTGGAGCAGAACAGCCTGAATACAAGGGTTAAGGAGAAAGGCACTAGGAGCAAGATCAGGAGGGAGCAAAAGAATCCTCAAGGAGTTGCTCAAGAGCAGGGTAAGGGGGGAGGCAGTGGTGGGTAGGAAGGTTGTCCCAGACAGAGGGAAAATGGACAGAGAAAGCTGTCTGACACATGAGGTATTACACCAAGGGGTAACAATGGTTCAAGAGATAAAATAGTGGAGCAAGTAGGTTGGCCTGGGGGGGGGGGGGTTACAATAAGCTGAATAAAATGTGAGTCAGCTACTCAAAGGAGTTTCACTTTATGCCTGATGTACTGTGCACAGCATGCTATTTGTCTATGGGGAGGCGGAAGATTATTTCAATATTTGGGGGTGGCTCAAGACCTTTTATGTGGCTTGGGGGAGGCTCACTACAACAAAGTCTGAGAACTAATGGTGTAGATGACTGCTTGGAGAAACTCCATTCACAGAAAAGAGAGAAATCTTCTTTAGGTAATTTGAAGCATGTCATTATAATGGTTTGAGAAAGGTAAACCAATGTGCCCCATTACCTTTCTTTATCATTTATTGTTTCTGCTCTTTATATCAGCACTGTTTCAATCTCTCTGGGCCTGCCCACATCCCAGCCCATCACCCACCATCTCTCCACCACTTGCTCACTTACTCCTGTCTGCGTATATTTCAGCCTATGGTGGTGCCCTTAGTTTGGGGCTCTCAGAAAGGGCCTCAGTGAGTGGGCAGCTGGTAGTTGTAGGATCCAAGAGTGACAGAATTCATCCTGTGTTTGCTAGTGATTTTCATCCTTATGTTTCCCGGCCGTTGGACATGACCTGACACTCCAAGTGGGAATGCACTCCTCTGTGGAGCTTGATGTTGGCATCCTTCCAGCTGGCCCATTCCATGCAGCACTGCTATCTCTGGTCGTCCAGGTGGCAGTAGTGTTGCAATTCATGCTACCCTTCCTCCATGGAGGAGAAGGGCTCCCTTATGGAATGCTCAGTCCTCCTACAACAGCTACTGTAGCCTTTGGTGCCATGGGCTTATTCCCAAAGCCAGGCCGCCAGGACTGCAAGTGGCAGGGCTGCTGCTATGCGATCAGGCTACATAATATGCTCCTTTTCAAGACCTTTGTACTGTGACTGTTTCCCAGTCATTTGTATTTGATGAATTCTCCCCGACCAGCATTCTGCAGTTAAAATAACTTCTGAATAAAAGTTGGAGCCAACTGCTATGGAAGTACTGTGATAGGGTAAAGGCTGTGCAGGAGGATTGGGGAGGAACCATGCAAAAAAACTGAGGGACCTTAATATGTACAACCTGGAGTCAAGGAGAGGAAGATGGGATATTATAGAAGCATACAAATGCCTCCATGGGATTAACAAGGTGTAAAATAATGCATTGTTCAGCCTAAGTACATACATAAACAGGTCTACTATGGCATCCTGATATGTCATTGCCTGACACCCAGGAGCTTGAAAATTATATCCTGACAGTCAGTATACCGACAGTTGGGAACTGCCCGTGGTGGAGTTTTTATTCTATGTTTTTGGGGGCTTCACCCTCCGCACCCCTCTTATTTTTGATTGCCAACTCCGCCGTGGGCAATTCCCGACTGTTGGGATACTGACAGTCAGGATATAATTTTTGGTCTCCTGGGTGTTGAGCAACGGCATGTCGGGATGCCGTAGTGATGCCTATGCAAACACAAGGGGGAATCCACTAAAGCTGGCTGGGAGTAGACTCAGAAAGGATTTCCCCAAGTACTTTTTCATGGAAGGGGTGGTAAATAAGTGGAGTGGACTGCCAGAGGAAGTGGTCTGTGCCAAAACAGTGCGTGGATTCAAACATGGATGGGACATGCACAGGGGCCTGACAAGTACAGGAAGGGATGTAACGTGGGAGGGGAAAAGGGAGAAGGTGGTCACTAGGGCTGTTGCACAAGTAATTGGTTGGGTCACTCAGGCTGAATGGGCTAGTACGCCATTTTTCTGCTGCCATGTTCTGTATTTCTATGTTTGATTCCAATGCAGTTATTATTACATGTGTTTATGGGAAAAAATGTTTCAGGAAAAGGAAGGTCTTCCTTTAACCTTGCTGTGGTTGAACATTTTTGCATCAATACACTGAACAGTCAAAGGGACGTTTTCCTTGGGGTTTCCACCAGTTTGATCTAATTTTACCTGACATTGTTTCCATTGTATGTGCTAAGAGGGTCTCAAAGGGCAAAGCACATACCAGCTAATAAAAAAACCCTAAACCAGTTTGTTATACAATGGCACTGTAATCCCCCAAAGGAAAGAACAGCTGACTATTTCTTGTCAAATAGTTTTACAACAGTAAATACAATCGTTACTTGAAACCAGTTCATTTTTATAAGAACTGAGTTTTCCTGTGGGGATAACAGTGTCAGGAGTGCTGATTGTTTCTGACATCAATCCCAATCACATCATTGAGGCTTTTTTTTCTGGAGAAGTGACACCACACCACAGTCATCCCAGAAAGCAATGGATAAAGTAATTGAGCAAGCAAAAAATATTTTTTTATATATATATCGAGGAGCAGCGATAACTCATAGTGGCAATAACTCATTCCCTTTTTTATGGGTAGCTCAGTGATGTTTAAAAATTGATGGCTGTTTTCAGGGAGCTAAAGGTGTCATTTGTCTCCGCCTTTGAAATGAGCTGTTACAGAAAGCAGTAGGCTGGCATCTTCATCATTTGCTTTCCTAAACAATCAAGTGCTTGACTTTTATTGAATGACAAATGCTGTTGCCATTACTCATCATTAAAAGTGGCATGCTCACGAATAATGACCTGAGATTAAAAATGTGTTGGTAGCTTTAAAAGACTCCTTTTAGTAAGTTTGGTTTAAGATATTTGCACCCAAGCCTGTTGAAATCTGACCTTGTTGGCAGTGTGACTTCCATGTTATCAGGGTGTTGAAAAATTAATTAGGATGGGGAAGGGACAAGCAAGAGTTTCTTCCAAATTGGCATGCAAAAGAGCAGCCTTGAAATGAATGAATTAGGAAAAGGCAGGGTTGTACATTGAGACCAGCTGCTATTCTAGGCTAGAAAATTGGTCATTTACTATTTCAACATTCTAACAAGTGACATGCGGTTATTTTCTAATTATAAATCTGATGGAATATTAGGATGGCAAAATTAGCATTTTGATTGGTTACCCTAGCAGTCCTTATTTGACATGCATAATTCCGCTAGTGTAAAACTATCACTTACACCGCTGGAAATCAATGCATGGTAATGTAAAGAAACTGCTGATTGCGCCAGCACATGTCAGGTTTGTCTATTTCAAAAGCTTGCTGAAATAAAATACCACATCCCCTCACAGCTCTACTGTCCGTTGCAACCAGAATTTGACTTACCAAAGTAAAATGCAGTACGTCTCTAAATACAAGGAAAAAAAAAAAAAACTTAGATCAACTTTTGTCCACATAGCACACACAACCTCAATGATTGGCTGCTCCTCACTTCACTCTCAACAATGCCCCAACTTCAGGTGGAGCCTGTCACTCTCTATCCACAAAATGTGCGATTAAATAAATAATTAAAAAAGTTACTCTCAGGAAGCAGTCTTCAGTATTCTTCTGCTTCTTAAAAAACTGTCTCATCCTGTATTTGTCAAGCATTGTCTTTCTGACCTTTCCACTGGACATTACATGCCTGCCACTCATCCTGTGTCCTCCACGATTGGCTATGTTTGCTGTTAGTCACACTGATCTACCTCGTGGTAGCTGACAATGTTCTTATATATTGTAGCCAGTTGCAACTCTCCGCACACTATTTTGGCGCTTTGTTCACACACGTAAACACAGATCTGCTGCCTAAAGAAACTGGACTATTGTACAGCATAATAGTACCAGCATTCATCCTGATTGCAGGTGTGGGCATCACAATGAAAACCAGTATGTGTCAAAAAAAGAGAAACAAAAGCAAGTGTGTTGGGTTTCCTGTAGTATCATTTGTGTTGGAATGCATATGCCGAGAAAGTCATGGTGTACAAGTTGGTTGGAGAGGGAGGTGACACTCTGGTTCCTGGCCAGTGATTTTGGTTACTCCTGCTGTCTGGAATCCACCCCTTCTGGTGTTATGATATGAATGTTGTGCTCTTTTTGAATAAAACATAACCTTTAATGCATAAATCTAAGTACTGCTGTATTTTTGCACTTTTTATGCAGTTCCTGAAATAAATTAAGAGGTGTACAAGGGGTTTGGGTAACAAGTATGGGTATGTTACAATGGGGGAGCAGTGACAAAGACACACCAAAGGGTTCTGCCTTACAAATCTTATTCCTTAGCTACACTATTGCATAGTGTGCCTTACTACCCTTCCAGGTCCTTATCTGACTGAGGAAAGCCCACTATGTGGGGCTTTATTGTCCAATTACAAAAGGGCTCAAGAGCAGTGACTAGCAAAATTGTTCACCGGTTGGGAACAAACTGCTGTTGAATGCCAAAAAAGACCAAGGCAGTGGTCTTTGCAGTTTTCATTATCTAGGGGTCTGGCTTGGCTTTAACTGTGAAATATACATCAATAATACAATGAAATCCTTACATAAGGAACTCGGAGCCCTGTTCTGCAGCATCATTACAATACTTCAGCGTCACTAACAGGTGAGATGAACTATCCCAGTACAGTTACTGCTACCCTCATTGGAATATGCAGATAAGGACTACAGGGCAGCTGCTACCGCAGCATGTCTCAAGCTAAAATTCACATGCAAGGCATCTGTAGATTTGTGTTTGGATATTAGAGGTGATTCACCCGTGTGGTTTGTACATTTCATGCGGGTCGACTTGTACACACTTCATAAGTGTATGAAAGGAAGATGTCCCTACTAGCTGTGCAACCTGCTTAGGAAACAGTACGTATGTTTCTGCAGAGGAGATCATGAACTACTCTGACCGGTGTGCTGTAATGTTAGTGAGCACAAAATGGTGACTCGCAAAAACAGCAAGGACAAAACAGCGACTGCAGTTTTGGCCACTTAGCCATTCCCCCCTCCTCAACATGCACACCCCCTACGGAGTTGGTTATTTAGAGTAAGAGGGGGTGTGGGGGCAAAGTCATGGTGCTGTTTCTGCCGTTGCTATTTAAGGTTCGCTATTATCACATAGAACCCTCTGATCAGTGCAGTGTCGATGCTGGGAAGTGGGCTGAAACTAGTTGGAAATGTTTAGACAATACAGAGAGAGACAAAAGTGTTGTTGGTACAAGAATCAGAATTGGCAACAGCCACTAGCCTAATGCTGCTAGATTTTGCATTGGGCGTGTCCAATTTTCCTTAACTAGCTATGCTGGATCGTGTTGAAGAAGGGGATGAGTACCCAAGTTGGGCCAGTGGAAATGTCAGTGAGGTCAGTGTGGATTTTCCACATTCACTAGCCCTGCTGACAAGTAGCTGCAAAACTACATTTTGACCCCAGTAGTTGGTGGGAGCCATATAAACAATAAGCAGCGCCTAAGTTCATCCTCAGATGCAATCAGGTCTAAATATATTTGCCACTGGCAATACGGTTATCGAGTAGCTGTGAACTTCAAGAAATAGTATCCTCAGGGTTTTTAAGTAATTATTTTCTCAGTAATTAAGTCACAAATGTAGAGCGGGGAAATAATGTAAAATATTCAGGAATGTCAGTTCTTTAGTTCCCCATATGTTGAGATCTGTCATCTTCTTGTTGTACCACAGTACCACACGCTTAACAGTCAAACAGCCACATGAAAACTGAAACTACATCAGGGATGACATGTTTACTCATCCATCG
Source organism: Neoceratodus forsteri (assembly GCA_016271365.2). Lineage (NCBI taxonomy): Eukaryota > Metazoa > Chordata > Ceratodontiformes > Ceratodontidae > Neoceratodus > Neoceratodus forsteri. The sequence goes on along the minus strand of CM028131.1, from coordinate 1,652,198,935 downwards.
ACAGGATGAGTAATGAACTACAGTGTATAGAGGACGTATATATAAAAAGCATATGTGGTTAATCATATTAACTCGGCCATGTTTCCGTCTTGAGGTTTGTGATAACATTGAGGACCTCTCAGGTTTCACACTCAAGATCCCTATGATGTCATTACAACCCCTCGATGGAAACACAACCTTGTTGTTTATGGCTGCCTTTACAACAGTGTAACACCCTCCTAAAGGGGACTTACTGTGACTCTCTCTGGAGTACTACTAACCACCTCCCCCTGCACCACTTATTCACCACAGTCCAGATTGCAGTTGCAGGACATGGGGCTTAACTGGAAGCTGTCATTTGTTCTGCTAGCTTGTTCAGTGCCCTTCTCACTGTGGCTGGTGCACTGCCACCTCTCTTAGCTCAGACTGCCCCTAGATTGCCTTCAGGGTTGGGGAGCCCACAGCAAGGAGGTTGCTCAGTTTCAAGTAGCTCTCAAAGTTGCACAGAGTGCAAAACGACTAAATTAGTACATTCTATCCCTGTGAAACTGAAATCAGTCTGGAGCTTAGCTCTGCAAAACAGCTCTGAATTGCAAGCTGGCTCAGGACTTGTATGCATGTTTTTCCACTGGAATTGACAGCCACTGTTTTAACATAATAAATAATTTGTGAGATGCTAGCCACTGATTCTTGATCCCTGGATTTCTGCACTGGGGAGAGACATGCAAATAAAGCAGATTGGTCTGAAATAAAAATCTGTGAGGAGAGGAAAGCCTTTGTGAAAAGCTGTCACTTGCCATTCCTATCTGACTAAAAAATTTGACCAAAACAAACTTAAGATCCCTGAAAAAGGGATTTGGTCAGATAGCGTGCCAAGTCTGGGCTCTTGCACCAAATTAGATGACGGGTTGCCTTGAAAGCTACTCTGCCTCTGGAAAGTGGTGAGTCACCACCTGCTGCTGTTAGGATTTTACCCTGGTAGGGTTTGAACAAGCCGAGGTCCCGAGTGATTGTCCGCCTGTCAAGGTGGGTGAAGGCAAGTCCCCTTGGGTGAAAAGGATCATCATCATTCGGAACATCATGGCCCAAACCCTTCACCACTGGAAGTGCATTGGGTCTGCTGTACCTGTAACCAGCTTATAGAACTGAACTCCCATCATCTGAAGTCATCACGTCCTGCACCCTCCGCCACCAGGAGTGCATTGGGTCCACCACATCTGTATGCAGCCTACAGAAAAGACCATCCTACGCCGGCCTGGTGGCGCTGCAGGTTGAGGCACCGGATGACACACCTCATGGCACATTGGTGACCTGGGTTTGGGAAAAAGTCTGGGACATCGGATATTGGCGGAGGGAGGGCAGGGAGATGGATTGAGTAGTGATAGGCTGCTCTCCTCACCCAGGTAAGGACCCAGTCATGCCCACTGCAAGGCTGCCCCCGGGTGGAGGCCTGAGGGTAGTGCAGACGGAAGCCACTAGCATAGTGAGGGTGCTGCAGATCGCTGCATGCACATGCCTCCACATGCACACAAGCAGTCGAGGCAAGTGAAGGGGCAGAAAAGTGGAGAATGGAGATGGCAGGCTCCATGATGGCCCTGCAGCACCCATGCTGGCCTCCCAGAGTCTGGATGGTGATCTCTTGGGGGGGGAGGAGTTGATGCCCTTCACCCTCAGCCCTGTCATGGGGGGGGCAGCCCATTGAAGATTGCTGAGAGGGTCGAGCACAGGAGAGTTGGGGACCGGAGAGTGAGTCCCTCTGAGAGAGGGTCCGGAGCCATCAGACAGCTCCGCGGGGAGCATAAAATATATATATAAAAAAGAAAAAGACCAACCAGCCATCATCTGCGTAAGCAGGGGAGACATCCCCATGGTAACAGCACCAGTCTATCATCCAAAGGTCATGAGTACTGGGGTTTACCCACAGAACTTATTTCTGTTGTATAGCTAGATGTCTAGATACTTTCTGGGCATTCCAGCATGACCTCAGAATCAAGCCCACACCTTCAGCTTACAGCCAGGAGCAGCTGTTTTACTGTTCATTCAGTTGTGTAATTTGCCAGTCAATAGCTGCAACCAACAACTGAATTTATACGGTACCGCACCAAGGTCCAAGCCTCACAGGCCTGCAACTCTATCTTTGTGCACACTCAGACTATAATTGGCAACTCCCAAGGGATTGTGGGGTTGACTAGTGTACCAGTAGGGGAGACATGCTGAGACACACTTTAGGGTGGGGGTGAATGCAAACTGCTGTCTTTATTTTTTGCCATTGCTTTCCTTGTTCCCTACCTTGTTATCCAACCCCAAAATAAACCCATCGGTTATTTATTTGCAACTGCTGACACATTATGTCATTATTGCTTTGCTGTTTATTTGCATGCTTAGAATGGTGTCTGGTCAACACCGTGGTGAAATAAACACGCAGTCGAAAACCGCGCCACCATCACAGTGGGTGCAGTTTCAGAGTTTGTTTATTTTTATTAGTGTGATTTTGGACCATGCCCATTTTTGGTGTTCCGTACAGCGTGTTTTTTTGACTGTGCGATTATTTCCCAAGCGGTATTGACCTGGACACCTAAGAATGAGGTCACACCAGTGATTTCTGTTACAGAATCAGCACATTAAATGTCACCGTCTGTTATAAAATACGAATATATGATGAAGCCAACAGAATAAGGCTATTAGGTCTATCTAGTCTGCTCATATTGCAGGGTCCTCAGCGTAAGCTACTGCCCCTGCCCCCCTCCCCCCATCTACAACAACTCCAGTCCCAAAATATGGTAAGAATGTTAAGGCACCTGTTGTCATCAGAGCTGTGAAAACGTTAGACACTGAAAACTGAACAGCTTGGGACAAGCTCACAAAAGCTCATCTAATTTATGAAGAAATGTTGCAGTTTTGTATGCCAGTGTAGATTTGAATCTCAGAGCTGGAATGTGCTCCGTGGGTTTGCACTATCTGAAATGTGTTCAGTTCTAAGCCTTAAAGTTTGCTTCTGTTAAAAAAAGAATGAACCTCCCAAAGTTTTAGTGATTCAGTTCTTCTCTCATCTACATCACTGCCTAAGTTGCTTAAAATGAGAAGGGCTGTACGAACTAGACTTTTGGACCAGTTCCTGGCAACGGATTTATCCCTTATTGGGTGCACAGCACTTACTGTCACAACAGTAGTTAAGACTGCAGAATATCAAAGTAGCGAGGCTGGTTAATTTTCTTTTATTTATTTATTTAATATGCTTTATTAATATTATAAAGAACATAACCAAGAGAAAAGAAAAACATTTGCAAAAAGCATATACAAAACAAACTACAGTCAATTAAACGCATGTAAAAAAACACGAGTTCAAAATAATACAAAGACACATAAAAATCTCCCCTCCACCTGCCAATCACCCACTCCCCTCCCTACCCTACCTTGCTCAGTTGAATGGGTCCATCACATGCCTGCCATACCAAGGCGAGCAGCCCACCTGGTACATGGCCATACAAAAAGCCCTAGGAATGGAAACTATCCAAGGTCATGACAAATCTGAAATTTTCAGAAAAATGTGAAAGACTTCCCAGCGTGAATGAAAAGAATCTTGCTTATGATTGATAGGAGCACGCATTTTCTTGAGACGGAGAGCCTGCATTACTTTGGCATGCTATTCTAATAATGTAGGGAAACTAGATTTTTTCCACTGTCATAAAATTACCTTCTTAACAGCCATAGAAGTCAGGCTGGTTAATTTTCTCAGGGGTATCTGGTAACTTAGACTTCTGATGCATGCTGTAGTCTAACGAAGAGCTATTCCATTCATGTTCAGAGCTTTGATTTCGCCTCTGTTTGACCCTTGAAGACTATGGCTGTGTTCACACTACAGCATGGTAATTTAAAACTTTTTTTAATACAGATTAATTACCGTGCTGTAGCATCTGTGTTGTGTTCGCACTGACAGTAGCGTGTTGTAAACAGTTATTAAAAATGGTTTACAGCATCCGCACTACTGCCTTGGGACTGGATTAACCATCAACCAGTTCCCAATCGGGGACATCCGTCTTCACGAAAGGGAACCATGCCAGAGCATTCACGCTGCAGGTTAGTCTGATTTAACTCCCGGAACGTTTTTAAAACTGCATTTAAGCCTAGGTCTTATCAGGGTTTAAACACGGTTTTAAAAAACGGATTAGCAAGCATGTATAGTGCGAACGCAAACCGTGCTAGGGCTCTTTAAAATGGTATAAGCTCATTAAGCCATTTTAAATACCCTAGTGTGAACAAGGACTAAGGTATGAAGTACTTTTTTGTTTTTTTTGGTTTACTTTTTCTCTGTGATTTACAAGCCTATACTCCTTTGGTGCTCCCTCTGGCAACCTCACAGCCTCCATGTCTGCCCTGTGCCCCAGAGACTCTTACCTGCTTTATAGCTTATCTCTTGCAATGGGGCTTTTGGGGCATCATCCCTTCCAGTTGACCAAATTTAGTGGCAGGAGTCTTTGTGTTGGGTATGCAGGCAATGCAGGGCCCAAGAGTGCAGAGAGAAGCATGCCATCCTGCTGTGCTGGGGATTTTCCACCATTTCTCCGTCATAGAGGTGTCTGCATGAATGCGCTTCTGCATCACACACAGTGGGCATGTGAAGAGCCCAGCCGAATGCCTCTCCCTTCCCAGCTGCCTCAGTCATGCCTGCATCACTTGTGGGCACCCAGGTGGCGCTAATGTGGTGGGATTGGGCATGCTTCTACCCTGGAGGGGGCAATTATCCTCTGAGATGCAATCCTTTCTCCCCGGCCCGGCCCTCCAGCAGCCCAGGGTTCTTCTCGAGCCCAGGTTGCCAGTGTTGTGAGTGGCAGGGCTGCCACTGCACCAGCAGGCTAATCTGGATAAAGTACTTACCTTAAAAAGTGGAATTAAACTGGCCTGCTGGCACAACGGTAGCGTTACCACATACTGTGCTGGTGACTCCTGTTCAGGAGCAAGCACAGGACATCAGAGGGTTGGTGGGGGGCAGCTCTTCTGCTCTGGGGGTGGGTCATAGTTTCCCAGCATCTAGCAACACCCAGTGGAGGCTGGGTGTAGCAGATGGGGCCACTTTTTAGCCTTTGGTAACTGGGTAAGGCCCACTAGGCACAAGTGCCTGTTTTCAGGGGCGACCTGAAAGCACTGGGAGGTTAAGTGACTTGCTCAGAGTCACACAGTATGCAAGTGGAGGTTGTGGGAATCAAACGCAGGTCTGCTGGATGTACCAAGCTCATTCACAGCTCATTACTCTAACCTCTAGGCTATACTGCCAGCTGCTATAAGGCAGTGGACATCTGTGGAACAGGTGCGGGAGCGTGCCCATCCCGCACTGACATCATTGCACAGCCACACCTCCAGGGACATGTACAGAGGAAACCCCTCTGGGCCGTGCACTCTGATGCTCCTGGACCTCCACTTGAATGATGCCCCAGGCTGTAGCCTTGGCTGGGGTCTCTGTGGATCTCAGTCTTTCCCCTCTGTCCCACCTGGGGGGGGAGCCCTGCCGCAGGGGCAAGCTGCTGTAATCCTCAGACCGGAGCTGGCCTGGTGGGGGATGTTGGGTGCGAGGTCTGACTGCAGAATAGGGTTATATCCCCACAGAACAAGAGGTAATGAAGAAAAAGTTGAAAAAAGAAAAAAAGTCAAATATTTATTAGCAATCATGTCAGCACCTCAGGGTAATAAAACAAGTACTCCTCTCTCAGGTCATACTGCATGTCCGTGTTACTTAATGTGGTAGATTATGGGACTTTGAATCAGGGGTGATAACCCTGCCCAGATCTTCACCATTCTGGAGTATAAGTGCACCAAGAAGTGGGTGTTTCCTGAGCTTTGAAGCAGTATCTTTCAAGGACCCCTAATTTTGGAAGGCAAAAGGATTATTTATAGCCATCTACCGATTGATGCCCAGGCAGTTCATTTCTGCCCATATTTTGGCAAGGTGACTACTCTTGTTGATTAGAAAGGCTAATTGTCCTCAGAGGAAGAATCAGTTTGCCCTTCCCCAAATTAGCTCAGCTGATTAGAGGGATAGCAGCTTCATGGTTAGCGTACTCTTAAAAGACATGCTGTATGTGAAATCACCTCATGGACTTACACTATAGATACTAAACTCAATTTCTGGAAAATGTTTTTCTTTGTCTTCTTAACACTCCTCTGTATTTTGGACAAGCATTGTCCCACCACAGGAATAACTTTATCCAATATTGTTTTTTTGTTTTTTTTACACTTCTGTTTATCTCCTCCAGGCACTGGAACTCTCTCGAGCCCCTCCACTCGCCTATGCTGCTCTGCTGCCCTCTGTGAACCCTGCCATCTTCAAGGGTGTTACTTTCTCCCTGAGTCCCAGGAGGGACATAGGGCCTGAGGAGATGAAGGGGCAGTGGCAGGGCTGCAGTATTGGGCGTGTGGCAGTTTGGCACTGGGAGGGCTGTTGCCTGTCTGGGCTGGAGGGTTTTTTTGTGGTGTTTGTGCCCCAGATGTGGGACATGCAATGCCGCCCAGCCCGCGATGTGGATGCTCCCACCCACGTCCGGAAGGTAGATGCCCGACATCTTCCCCTGCTTGCAAGCTCCTGTGCATCGCAGTGCTGCTGGTATCCACCGGGGGCCGCTGTTATGCTGGGCTACCCCTGGATCCCTCCACGAGAGAGGAGAGCAGTCCTCCAGACACTCAATCCGGTCTCTCCCCTGCCAACCCCTGGTGGTCCGGGCTCATTCCTGAACCTGGGTTGCCAGCGTGGCATGAGGTGTGGCATCCAGCACCTCAACCCTCAGCACCACCAGGCTGGCCTCTATCCAGTATTGTTGTGACAGTGAAGGAGAGAATGATCTGGAGTTATTCATTGTGTCAGGAATCCCTTTTCGCCTTACTAGGTGACTGGGTGTGTATTTTCTTTTTTCCAGTACCCATATTTCCACATTCCCCCCATCATCATACTATCCTTTGTTCCCTTTTATTCATTTTTTTTGTTCCCCTTCTTCTGAGAAATAAGATAGGAGCACAAGGGCACGCACTCCTTTCCTATATAATATGGGAGGTGTTATGTCAAACAGTGGAACCCGACAGGATGTTACACAATGTTACAGAGTCTTGCATGCCAAGAGAGATTAGCTGCCATTGAAATTTCCTTGTGTTCTGCAGTAACTACAGCAGAATTCTGCAGAACTGGATTTCATCCTGACAGGCTTCACTGTAACTTGGGCCAAAACCCAGCCAAACTCCTGTCTTAATGGGTAATGTAGGAGTGCAGTGTCCCTTGCAGTCTTGAAAGCTCATGAAAAGGTCATTTGAATGAGGTATTAGGCTATTCTACAGGTGCCAGCATTCCATTCAAACTATATCTAAGTCAACCTGTTTTAAATCAAGTCTTCTGTTTTCAGCCTTTGCAGATTATGTGAGAGGCCATTTGACACCATAAACCCCTGTTTGGGCTCTGAAACAACCATGATTTCAGAGTCACAGCAGGACATTTTCTTAAGCCATTTTCGATGGGGGCAATTCTATCACAGTATGTAAAATTTTAATCAGGACTAAGAGTGCTCTGAGGTCCAAATTCATTTGGAAAGATCTTTCCTCTGTAAATAGATATAAAACACTCCCTGACAAAGGCATAGTTTGCTTAGTATTGAGGAATTATGCAACTAGGGAACAGGTGCTAAAGTTGCAAAATCATATATAGAAATTGGGTGTGAATATGGATATTACTTCCAGGAATTTGGCAATGAACATGAATATGAAACAAATAGATGGTAAAGGCCAAAAAGATGAAAAGAGTACAGTAAAGGGAAGGAATCTGCTACAACAACCAACTATATATAAAATACAATATTTGGAAAACCCGAAGGTCATGGAATATGAACTAAAGGCCTCGCCAGGGTACAATACTATTATTAAAGGGAGGAAAAAATGAGGACAAAGAATAAATACTAGTATTGTACTAGAGAATACTACTGGGTATGATGAGGAAGGGTCACTATTGGGAAATATGAATTACACTACTGCGATGAGTTGTAAAGAGGTGAATTCCCTATTTTCAATTTCTGATGGTACAACATTAGCTCTTTCAGACTGAGTTGGAAATACCATCAGGCCATCTAATAAAGGGACCATACTATATATCCCATCTATTAAATTCTTATCCTGGAATATTGCAAGTGTGAATGTGAAAACTGATGATGGGGCTTGGTTAGATATAATTAAAAAGTATGATGTTATATTGCTCCAGGAAACTTCTCTAGAAGCTGATAAAGAGGTCCTAATTATAGGTTTTAAAAAAGTTTCGATTCCTGGAATTAAGAATAATGTGAAGGGTAGATGTAGAGGTGGTCTGATGGTTCTTATTAATACACAAAAGAAAATACGTAATGTGAAATCCAAAGTTTCTCCCATAACTGGATTGTACTGGAAGTAATTGTTGGGGAGTCGCTGAGACCTATGTCTTGTTTAATGTCTATTTTTCTCCCTCATTATCTAGTTTAGAATATAAGTGGCACTTGGATGTATTATCTCAATGCTGAAATGAATATTGTTTTAGTATGCATAATAAGCACTTTATTTTATTAGGAGATTGGAATGCACATATTGGAAGTTGTAATGAACTAGATTTTTTTGCCAATTTACAAGATATAGGCTACTATGGGGACTTACCAGTAAGACAATCTAAGACTGGAAAGGTCAACATTAAGGGTAAATTATTATTAGAATTTATTGTGGAAAATAATTTATGTATTTTAAATGGATGCTCAACAGCTGACTATCTGGGTGAAATCATTTTTCCAACCAAGAACGGTTGTTCCATTCTAGAACTTGCATTGGTTGATGTTGCTTCTTATTTTTTTAAATTGTTGATTTTGAGGTCCTTATTGAATATTTCTCTGACCATTCCCCCTGCTAGTTACAATAGAATATGGAGATATAACAGAAATAAGTTATCATAAATCAAATGAGATAGAATTAGATAATCATATGCAACTCATTAAAAAGAGAATAAAATGGGATCCTCTGATAAAAAAAATAATATTGATATTTTACAAAGGGATATGGTGACTTTAAAATTAAAAGAAGCAATTATATGTGCCACAGGTGATGAGATTATTAAGCACTTTGAAAAATTAAATGCCTACTTTAGTAATAATATGAAAACCAAAAATTAGATTTATAGGGCAGAAGATAGGGCACTGAAAAAAAATCCTTGGTATAATTATGAATGTAGGAAATATAAAAGGCTATTAAATAAAGTGGCAAGGCTATTTAGGAATAATACAGAGCTAATTTATAATAAGACATTATCTTTTTGAAAGGGGAGTATAGGACACTTATTAGACAAATGAAAGTTTATTATAATGCTAAATTATGGACACTATTACAGTCTGCAATTGATGGAAAAAATTCATAAGATTTTTGGAAGGTAATTGCATATGCTGAACGTGGCCCTTTTAGGAATATAGAGGCTGTTATCCCTGAAGATGAGTGGATTATGTATTTTACCTACCTATATAGTAATAATAGTATTGATACTTCCAATAAGAGGTACTTTAAGCCAAGGTCTTAGGAAAATGAAGGATATGAATTGTATAGTTTTACTGAGCTTGAAATTAATAATGCCATCCTTGCACAAAATAGAAATAATGCGCCAGGCTTGGATGGCATCCCAGCAGAGTTATATCAGAATAATGTAATATGGTGGTCAGATATTTTTAAACATTTATTTGATTATGTAAAAAATTCAGAAATAATCCCAAAGTCCTGGAAAGAAGCTGAAATAGTTCCAATTCATAAAAAAGGTGATAAGCATTCCCCAAAAAACTACCGTCCTATTGCTGTACAGAATATTTCAGCAAAAATGTTCTGCCGAACTTTACTGTATGAGCCTAAAGGAAAACTGCACCCTCATATCTTCTAAATGTCATTTGCTTCCATGTCAACAGACAACTCTTTTCAAGTAGCTGTTAAAGATGTATGCAACTGCTTCTGTTAGGTTTCACACTTCATACTAGGCACTGTCACTCTCCTGGGAGGGTCCATTTCGTGGTTGTTGAAATCTCATTGTCCCTGACAGCTGCATTAGCATAAGAGAATGTGATGTGTAATCAGCCTTTAAACTTCCCAGTATGCCTGTCTAAGTAGTTTTAAAAGAACCAAGTTGCAAGAAGGTGTGAAATACCACATTTACCTTCAGTGAGTTTTACAAGCTATCTGAGTTGTAATGTAGTCCCCCCTTTAAACTCCATTTGGTTTATAAGTTTCCAGAGAGTTTTTGCAGGGTATTTGTTATAAATGCTGAATATTCTTCAGGTTTTGTCAAATGAGGATCCTATATAAATGGTTTAGAGTGTAAGGGCAATTGCCCAGGTAAGTGGGATTCAGTACACATTTTATTGGATTGTCCAAATTTAAAATGTTTACGTAAAAAGTGGTTAGATAATTACCTCAAAGAATTATATAACGAAAGTAAGGGGAAAAAAATTAAAGTTCCTTTTATATTCAAGTAATGCTGCTATTCTGTATAGTGTTGCACAATTTACAATAGCCTCTATTAAAGAACTTGTAACTTATATGATGGTCCATATGAATTATGTTTGATGTATTGTTCAGTTAGAACTGATGTAGTGTGATTTATGCATTGTATTTAATGTTCTCTGAACACTTGTCATTTTGTAATTTAATTTTGTGGAATTCATATTTTATGTGTTATACTTTATTGTCATTCACTTTTAAACAAATAAACTGAAACTGAATCAGGACTACTGTTAAAGAGGAACTTCAGTGATGGTCCAAAAATTACAGCTTGTAGTCATTATATGCAGTACTAGACCTGAAAGGGTGTGTGCATTTGTGATATTTGGCCAAGGTTTACTCTGCCTTCCATAATTTGGATTTGTTTTTGAGCCATACTGCACTTGCCATTGATGTTTAGCTGCTGGGCTGCTAGCTTCTGGTGACATTATTGTAGGATAGGGGAGTGACTCACACTGTGCAGTACCATTCAGTTGCAACAATGTTGCAAGGGAAACCTACCAGTACTCAGTATACATACTGTGTTCCCCCTCCCTCAAGACACCCTGTTAGCAATGCATTATACCAAAATCAAAATGCCTTGTCAGTATGTTGTTTTTCTTTTTGTGAAATTGACTCTGCCCTACAGTGATGTCAGCAGTACAACCCTAGGTCCACAGAAGCACCAGGCTTGCTATAGAAGCCCTGGTATACCCTGCAGATTTTAGCAGCTCAGAATGCAAAAACTAACTGCAGCAGACAGTAATGAAATACAATTCCAGAATCAGTGCAGGAAGGGGTAATTTATGCATGAAAGTCAGAAGGACTGGCGAAGGTCCTCTTTAAGTGCACATTGTGTGCTTAAATCTATGGGGGATGCCACATAGACGTCCATGCTCTCACTAGGTGGTGAGGCATGGATGTCATCACAAGAGCCAGCATTGCTGCAGTGTAGAGCTGAACACAGGAAATATGGCACGGTGCTTTGGGTGTTGTAACTAGTTAAAAAAAACTATATTTAGGGGCAGTAGCACCACCAGCTTTCCACATGTGGTAACAGATGTGCTGATAAGCCTCACATATTTACAATGTGAGCCCGCATGGTACGGATTCCCTTTAAAGCAGAGCCAGTTTAAATTTGTTCTTGGTGGTATGCATAATCTTCCCATGATGCTTTGCATTGTTGGGACATGTGTAAGTTTCAAGGCTACTGATTTATTAGGGTGATTAAAATAATGAAATTCCATTTTCAAGACTTGAAATTCTGGGAACTGCACAGGTAATTCTCTCCTTTCCAGATTTTACTGGGATTCTACTGTCCTTCTTTTAGAATGTATGTTAATAATCAGGATAAAAGAAGACTTAATATACAGAGCATTAAATGAAGCAAATTGAAAATGGTACAGGAAGCAATTATAAGAAAAGTGCAAGTTCTGCAGAGTTGCTGGTCTGGTTTAAAATGACAAATTCCTTGAAATTCTTTGTTTTTACAAGTGTGCAGGCAGTCCAGATTCTGGAATTTTTACATTTTTTGTGGTACAAACCGAAAACCAGCAGCCTTGGTATTTTTTGTATTTCTTTGAAACCTGGCTTTATTGCCAGTGCCTGTTCTGCATCACCCTTGCCCAGTGCCTTTGTGCTGAAATTCCTTATCTTTTAGATTGCTTTCCTATTTTGGGCTCACCGTGACTCAATCTTGTAAGACTGTCATTGAGCCGTTCCTCCTTCCCCTTTGCTGAGATACAGATGAGGCAGACTGGTGAGGCATGAAAAGGACATACGTGTCTTTATTTTATGTTTCCAGACTTTACAGATTGTGTGAGAGGCCATTTGGCACCATACACTTCTGCTTAAAGCAAAACCAGCCTAGATTTATTTTTTGTGTGGTGGGTTGCATATACTTCCCATGGTGCTTTGCACTGTTGGCGAATGTGCAAGTTTGTTCAGAACAAGGCGGCAACCATTTAATGGAACCTTGAAACAGGGTGTAACCAGGAATTTTAAACTTGTACTCAAGAGCTGACAGAATTGGTGCCCCCCCCCCGTAAACACAAACCGAAAGATGTGCTGCCCCACCACACAAACATTGCACCGCCCTCATTTCAGTCAACAGTATGTAGAAAGCTAATGGTCTTAATAGATTTACAAAATGTTATTTTACCTAACACACACACTGCCAGTCAGACAGAAGTTGACTGATTTTTTTTTTAGTTACAATGTTTAGGATACATTGTTATAAGCCCCTTTACCTCATCAAGGTAGCCCGCCTTACAGAAGTCCATTCACGTCAGCACTCATGCATACAGACTCGACTGGGTCACTCATACAATCATGTCCTCTAAGTTTAGCACCCACACATCTTCACAGACTCATATTAAAGCATCCAAGGAGGAGAAAAACAGTTCTTCAGGTACATCAGGCTCTGTGTTTGTTGACTTGGCCTGAGGCTCACGTTTCCCCTAGATTTACCAGATTTTACTACACTCAGCGAAGTACACTGAGTATGCTTGTTGACACTGGAAATTATGTCACATTCAAGCAGGCTGTGCTGAGCAGCACAGCCTGCTCAATCATGATGTCACTTTCTGTCCCTGGAGTCCATGAAATGGTTATAGCCTTGACATTAATATAGGACTGATTTACCTATAGCTGTGTGAACTGCTGACACCTTCAAAGACAATGACAGGGGACAAGCTTCACCTGCAGTGAATGAATGTGACATTTTATAGCACATTTATTGGTAAAACTTGTGCGTGGCCTTCAGGTTGCTGCCGAGGAAGATATGAGGCTTTCAGCGATTTTAGGAAAGCTTTTGACCTTCTAGGTGATAATAGTTTGGTTAAATGGTTGATGTCAAATAAATACACACCTAATTTTGATTAGGTTTGATTTATTCTTTTTAAGATCAGAGGAGGCCTCAATGTAGCAACATTTTGGAATGTTTTTCAAGCTGGGGACATGTAAAGGGTGGTGTCCACTAGGGGACCAAATCAGGACCCCTTCTGTTTTGAGTTGCAATAAATAACTTCAACATAAAGAAATGTATGAGAGGAAACTTTTTCTTCTTTTTGTCCAGTTCCTGCTGGGGTGGGGAGTGATCGGAGGCCCCACTCCCTTAGCATACCCGGGGGGAGAAAAAGGAAAATTAATCTTAATTATAGTCAGAAAAATGGCATCTAATCCAATACAAATATACTCACAAAACCTAAATGGTCTCCATGGTCCCATAAAAAGATACTGGGTTATGCAACAAATAAAGAGACAGAGGGCTAGCCTCTATCTCATTCAGGAAACATACCTCACGGACATTGAACACCAAAAATTAAACTGGGGGAAGAGATATGGTGTGTATGCATCATCCAACCCAAGAGGTAGAAAAAGAGTAGTGGCAGTTCTGATTCCCTCGAGCATTCCTTTTGAAGTTACTGAATCCTATATAGATAGTCAGGGTCGCTATATCATTCCACAAGGCCTTTTATATGGTCAACAGGTTACAATTGGAAATGTTTATTTCCCTCCACAATCCCACCTTAAGGAATTAAGAACATTTATCTCCCATCTCCTTAAACTTTTAAAGGGACAGCTAATTTTGATAGGGGGGGACTTTAACCTAACCCTTTCTCCACAAGTAGATTGTTCCCACCCCCACAAACACAGATGGAACAAGGCAGCTAAACAATTTGGGCATATCCTGGACAATCTAGGATTAATTGACATTTGGCGACATACATTCCACTTCCCCAGGCTACACTTACTACTCCCCCAGGTTCTACGCTTACTCTGGTCTTGGCTACTTTTTCCCAACGTCTGAACACTATTCTGCTGTACAGGATATCTCGATTGGCCTGAAATTAATTTCTGATCATCATCCCTTAATTTTAAAGATGGATGTAGGAAGAGTCCTGAGAAAAACTCTATGGAGAATGGACCCCTTGATAATACAAGATAAGGAATTTCAAGAAATAATTAAAAAAAATAATTCCTCAATTCTTAACAGAAAACTCCCACCCATACAAAGACTGTTTTATGGGACACATTAAAAGCTACCATTTGTGGGGAAATATCCAGTCCTTCTCTGAGTTTTTTACAAAACTATAACGGAGGAATTAGGGACATCGGTGGATGAAAAAAAGTATTTTCTCAATAACCTCAAGCTACCCCGCCTGAAAGAATCTCAGGCCACAACATTAGAAGCACAGATATCCCAATCTGAGTTTCTGGAAGCTATCCAGAAACTTAAGCCCGCTTGTTGCCCAGGCCCTGATGGGTATATAGCGGAATGGTACCGCAGATTTTCGGAACTTCTTCTCCCGCAATTGCACTCTCTAAATAATGAGTTAGCAATGGGACCAACACCACCCCCTCCATCTTGGTGCTATGCAACATTAGTCCTCATATTAAAACTAGACAAGGACCCATCCAACCCTGTAGCGTATCGCTCGATTTCCATCCTAAATACAGACTACAACATTTTCACTACTATTTGGGCCAAAAGAATAGAAAACCTTCTCCCACTTATTGTAGGCCAGGACCAATCTGGGTTTATTAAAGGTCATACAACTGTGGATAACATACGCAAGATACTGATCTTGCAAGAATATGTTATTAAAAGACAGATTCCAACAGTATTTATCAGTCTCGACGCCGAGGAGGCATTCAACAGAGTCTCCTGGTCCTAAGCACCATGGGAGTCAATCAGTGGTTGAAAAACTGGTGCAGAGCTCAGGGATTTGGCTTCATTGGGGGCTGGGGGTCCACCTGGAGTGATGCAAGCCTATACTGGCATGATGGGCTGCATCTGTCCAGGAGGGGAACCAGGATCCTAGGTAATAGGTTTAAATGCTTCATTGCAAGCATTTAAACTAGACAAGTGGGGAGGCACTGGAAAAGAGCAGGGAAATCCTAGCCCCCCAAAAAAATCACAGTATTAAGTGTGGTAAACACCAACATAGAGGTGGTGATAGGGATAAGGGCAGGGGTAAATGGGGAAAGTGACAAAGGCAAGGACAGGGATGGGGCAAAAAGGAGTAAGGCCATCAGTAAATGGAGGGTAATGAGTACCAATGCCCGTAGTCTGGGCAACAAGCTCCCTGAGCTGGTGGCCTTGATAGAAGAGGGATGCCTGGATATTGTAGCAGTCACAGAAACATGGTACACAGAGAACCATGACTGGGATGTTAACATACCAGGGTACATAACCTACAGGAGAGACAGGCAGGGGAGAAGAGGGGGAGTAGTAGCTCTCTATGTAAAGGAAGGGATAAAAGCAACTGAACAAAAGTGTAAACAGGGAGGAGAGGAGGCACTGTGGGTCACCTTGGAGACTGGAAAGGGCACTGCAACAGGGGTTGTGTACAGACCCCCATGTCAGGGGGAAGGAACGGACAAGGATATGATAGAAGGCATTCTTAGGATGGCAGAGAAAGGGGAGATACTGTTGATGGGAGACCTGAATATGCCAGATGTTAACTGGAGCACATTTGCTGCAGCCACATCCAAGAGCAGGGCCATTCTTGATGCCCTACAGGTGGCAGGCCTCAGACAGCTAGTTTGGAACCCACTCATGAGGGAGCAATCTTAGACCTCGTGCTGTCAAATGGGGACAGTGAGAGGATCTCAGATCTAGAAGTGAGTTGCCACCCTGGGAACAAGTGACCATCAAACAGCGTGGTTCATGTTAAACTCAGCTACAGAGTCCAAGCCATACAAAAGTGAAGGTGCTGGACTTCAGGAGGGCTGACTTTGGCAAGATGGGAGAGTGCCTCAGAAAAGCACTAGCAAACAGGCTAGAAGGAGGGTGGAGCAACAATGGGAATCAGCAAAACTGCCATCACAGAGGCAACAAGCCTTTGTGTGAAGCAAATAAACAAATCATAACGAAGAAAGCCACTATGGTTCTCAAAAGAGGTGGTTGGGAAAGTCGGGAGAAAAGATAGCATTCAGGAAGTATAAGGAAACACAGAAGGAGCAGGACAGAGAGCTGTACCAGTTAAGGCAGAAGAAAGCAGGAGGAAGTCAGAAGAGCAAGGCCCAAACTGAGGAAAGATAGCCACACTCAGTTAGAAGGAGATAAACCTTTTATAGGTACATCAGAGAGCATAGAAAGACAAAGGGAGGGATAGTGAGGCTGAATAGAATGAATGGTAGGTGGGCAGAGGGGGACAGTGAAAAAGCAGGGATACTGAACGAATATTTCTGCCCAGTATTCACAAAAGAGGAGGGGGAAGTGCCTAATCCAATTGACAGAAGCACTCTTGATAGGGGGGTCGATCACAGCCCTTTCACAGAAGAAAGGGTTCTGCAAGAACTCCTAAAACTGAAGGTGGACAAAGCAATGGGGCCTGATGGAATTCACCCCAGAATTCTAAAAGAATTAAGGGGGGAACTAGTGAAACCACGGACTACTCTTTTTAATAAATCATGGGAGGATGGTGTGGTACCCAAGGACTAGAGGAAGGCAAATGTGATTCCCCTTCACAAAAGTGGGACCAAGACAGAGGCAGGAAACTACAGACCTGTCAGTTTGACCTCTGTGGTAGGGAAAGTGATGGAGTCACTTCTGAAGGAAAGAATCGTTGAGTACCTAGAAGCCAGTGGGGCATAGGACCCAAGGCAGCATGGGTTCACAGCGGGAGGGTCATGTCAGATGAATCTAATAGATTTCTTTGACTGGGTGACCAAAGTAGTAGACCAGGGAGGAGCTGTGGACATGGCCTACCTAGACTTTAGCAAGGCATTTGACACAGTCTCACACAAAAGATTAATATTCAAATTAACCAGCTTGGGAGTGGGTCCCAGGGTGGTAGCCTGGGTAAAACATTGGCTGGACAACAGGACACAGAAGGTAATTGTAAATGGAGTCCACTCTGAAGAAAGAGGGGTTACTAGTGGGGTACCTCAGGGTTCAGTACTGGGTCCAGTCCTTTGTAATGTCTTTATAAGTGAAATTGCAGAGGGACTGGAAGGAAAAGTATGCCTCTTTGCAGATGACACAAAGATCTGCAACAGGGTTGATACACAAGGAGGTGTGGAAAGGATGAGAAGGGACTTGGCAAGGTTGGAGGAATGGTCAGAAGTATGGCAGCTAGGATTCAATGCAAAGAAGTGCAAAATAATGCACCTGGGAAACAAAAACCAGGGGAAGATTACACATGGGGGAGGTAGTAACAACAACAAAAAGGGAAGGGACCTGGGGGTAATCATATCAGATGACCTTAAGGTTAGCAAGCAATGTGAGAAGGCAGTAGGGAGGGCTGGGGGTATACTGGGATGCATAGGGAGAGGCATCACCAGCAGAAAACAGGAAGTTGTTATCCCTCTGTACAGACAGTTGGTGAGACCCCATCTGGAGTACTGCATCCAGTTCTGGAGACCCCATCTCCACAAGGACATAGACAGGATAGAGGCAGTCCAGAGGAGGGCAACTAAAATGGTGCAGGGTCTGCAAGAAGCCTATGAGGAGAGACTAAAGGAGCTTAATATGTATACCCTTGAGGAAAGAAGGAGAGGGAGACATGATAGAAACTTTAAGTACCTCAGTGGAATCAACAAAGTCCAAGAAGGTAGCATCTTTCAGAAAAGAGACGTGCAAGAACAAGGGGACACAATTTAAAGATGGGGGGGGGGGGCAGTTCCGGGGCAATGTGAGGAAGTATTTTTCACAGAGAGGGTAGTGGATGTATGGAACAGCCTTCCTGAGGAGGTTGTGGGGTCTAAAACTGGGAGAATTCAAGAATGCATGGGACAGACATAAGACAATTCTTGTGGGTGGTAGGAAGATATAGGCTGTTGGTTAACTAGGATCTGTGGCCTATCCTGTAGGTAGGGAAATGGGCAGACTAGGTGGGCCAAGCAGTCCTTATCTGCCGTCAAAGTCTATGTTTCCTTTGGGAGGCCCTGTGGAATTTTCAGTTCCCGACCTCCTTTATAAACTGCTTAAAAACTTGTACATTTCCTCTAGGGCTTATCTAAGACTAAACAGAAGTGTTTCCACCTCAGTTCTAGTGGGACGTGGCACGAGACAGGGATATCCCCTCTCACCAGCTTTATTCGCACTTTACATGGAACCACTGACCCAAGCAATAAGAGAAGCAGGGGATATGAAGGGTATACCAGTAGCTCAACATGAATATAAGATCAGCCTATTCACGGACGATACATAGATACATACACAGTGACAGTAGATAAGGGCCTACGGCCCACCCAGTCTGCCCTTTTGAACTTGTAAGTTTACTTTATGTTTTCCTAGAAGTCTGTTGCCCCTTTGATGTCCTGCTATCCTTGACTTCACCTGAGACATCGATCCCCAACACCTGGAAAATATTGAAAGGATTCAAGGGACTAACAGGTTTTAAAATTAATGATTCAAAGACAGAAATATTAATACATAATTTTCTCCCCCCAATATCTCTAAAACGGGCATATCCTTTTAAATGGTGGGCCATTAAAATAAAATATTTAGGAATTCTGATACCCCTTAATCCAGAAGTCCTTGAATTGATCAATTGTGAACCCTTAACTTTAAATATACAATCAGACCTGACTAGGTGGACTTACTCATTATTCTCTTTTCACCAAAGAATAATCGCAATTAAAATGAACATTTTGCCACGCCTTCTTTATCTGATACAGAGTCTCCCGAGTTTCCCATCTTCCTTCTATCTTAAATTGTGGGATAAATTAATATCTTCCTTTATATGGGGACAGGCACGTCCAAGGATTAAACTGGCAGTCCTCAAACACCCCTTGCACAGGGAGGGGTCA
The DNA here is from genome assembly GCA_016271365.2 of Neoceratodus forsteri. Lineage (NCBI taxonomy): Eukaryota > Metazoa > Chordata > Ceratodontiformes > Ceratodontidae > Neoceratodus > Neoceratodus forsteri. The sequence goes on along the minus strand of CM028131.1, from coordinate 1,652,179,696 downwards.
CGCTATCAGATTTTACACTATACGCTAAAGCAGTATTTCTCAGAATAATATTGATATGGGTAGTAGAAGATTGCCAGCCTTCGTGGAAAAATCTTGAATTTCAAATAAACGATTTGTTCGATATATCAAAATACTGTTCTCCTTGGACGGCCGATCTTTGCCTCAAGGAGCATTTACCAGAATAACAGCACAAACATTGCAAGTATGGCGGAAAATGAGACGGTCTAGCAATATCCATCCCATCTACGAAAGTTGTAAACTGATTTCGGAGGATGAAACATTCCTCCCAAATACTTCTGATTTTACTTTTAAGAGATGGAGGGGATTGGGCCTTTTTCATTATTTTCAGTTCTTGTCTCCACAGGGAATATCCTCATTTAATTTGGTACAAACCCAATTCGATCTACGTCAGTCGGACCAATTTTGTTACTTCCAGGTACGCAATCTTATATTAAGAAACCCATATATTCAAATTAATAAACCGAATTTGACCCCTGAAATGCTGAGGTTTTCGAGGGTGCTATACGGGGAGGAGTGGAGCTCCACCTTATTGGTTCCCTATACAAGGCTTTAAGAGAAGGATCTGTAAATAACACGGAACCCATTCTAAAAGAATGGATCAAAGACCCAAATTTAAGTGTTCCCTGGGAGGACTGAATTAAAGCAACTATCCCAGCTATTAAAATAACCTCCTCTCCTGTGTGACGAGATTTTACCTGGAAGTGTCGGATGCACTACTTCTGCTCTCCAGCCATCCTTAGACACTACCTACCTGACAAATATGGCTGGTGCTGGCGCAACTGTGGTTGTCACGGCGCCTTGCTAGGCCACATATTCTGGCAATGTCCATATTTGATGCCATTTTGGATATCACTACAAATAGAATTTACAAAATGTATGGACGAGCTGATTGAACTTACAGTTGAACAAGTGCTACTGTCCGTTTACCCTGATCACTCTCCACCCTGGCAAAAAATACTGCTTCCAGTTTTCCTTTTGGTGGCAAAGAAAGCTATAACCAGAAGATGGATGACCAGTAGGATCCCCACAATTACTGAGTGGAGGAAAATTATGAAACAGATTTATTGTACTGAAAACCTCAACTCCAAAATTCAGAATGAGGGTTCAAAATTGTGTGCGGAAATGGCAGAAATGGGTAATATATCAAGCCTCAGTAGATCCGGAGTTCTCCCCTTAATATGAGAAGTGGAATGGGGACAAACTGAATAGGGGGGAGGTTATGGGAGAGGTCAAGAAGGAGGCCAAAGGAAAAGATAAAATAAGGTAAAGAGGAGGGAAATACTAAGAACCCGAAATTTTGGAGAGGAGAATTCGAGCATGGAACGCTCAATCAATTGGACATTATTACTTTACTACGTTGCTGGAATATGAGAAAAATAAAATGATTTATAGCTTTGAAAACCATGTTAAGCAAAACATATTGCTGGTTATAGCCATTGTGAATTTAAAAACATGTTTCCTGTATAAGAAATATAGCAATTTTGGAAGATGTAATGAGAAATGAACTATGTGTGTGATAAACTTAATAAAAAGTAAATTACTAAAAAAAAAAAAAAAGGAAGGAAGTAGAGTCTGAGGTTCAGTGCAGGGAAATGCAGGGTTCTGCACCTGGGCACCAGAAACCTGGGCCAAGTGTATACCCTGGGTGGGGTAATGCTTCAAGTCTCGATGGCTGAGAGGGACCTGGGGGTGGTGGTGGATGTCAAAATGAACAACTCTGAGACTTGTAGGAGGGCAGCGGCCAAAGCCAAAAGGATGCTGGGATGCATCGCTAGGGGGATTACCTCCAGAAGGAGGGAAGTGATAATCCCTCTGTACAACTGATTGGTTAGGCTTCACCTTGAGTACTGTGTGCAGTTTTGGAGGCTGCATTTAAAAAGGGACATTGCACTCCTGGACAAGGTCCGGAGGAGGGCAACCAAAATGATCTGGGGCTTGGAGGAAAGGACCTATGGGGAGAGGCTTGAGGACCTCAGCATGTACACATTGGAGGAGAGGAGGAATAGTGGGGACATGATAAGAGGTCTTCAGACACATGAAGGGGATAAATAAGGGAGGCTCAGTCAGAGTGCCCCAAAGGAAAGAAGGGGGAGCAACTAGAGGACACGGGTGGAAGTTGGGGGAGGGGGAGACTCAGGGGGGGAAGGAGGAGGTGCTACTTCACTGAGAGGGTGCTTGACCCATGGAATGCACTGCCCAGTGGAGGCAGAGACTGTGGAGGGGTTCAAGAAGTGTGGGACAGGTATAGAGGCAGGGTTGTGGTGGCAAAGTCCAATACAGGGGGAATATCTTGGACTGGGAATGGAGAAGCCCAAGGGGGTGGGATGGGGTGGACAGCAAGGTCAGCTCCCAGGTTGGGGGCTGACCAAACAAGCAGACACAAAAGACTGTTAGGCCTACTCTGCTGGCATTTTAGTATTTTGGTAAGATTTCTAATCTTGGTTTCAGAAGTAAGAAGGGTAAAGATGCAGTGGTGTTGCCCCTAACTTTGGTGGTAAATTTCTTACTTGTGGGGATTGAGTACTTGTTATTTGTACATGCAGTATGATGGTGGGTTTGCAACATCTGTAATGTTGTTTTGTTTTGTGTACCCTTCTTTTCTTTTCCTCATTTAATCTGTGTATTAAATGCAGCAACTTTAGCATGTAATTTTTAGAATAAACTTGAAAGCAGCAGAAAAGTCCTGTACCTCATTTGAAAGAGCTTTTTATGGTCTGTCCAACTGAGAGTGACCCTGCACACCTGCTGAACCTTCCTGCCCAGTTGGTCTACAGAATGTTACTTTGGGAGCGAGCTACACTTGGGGAAGAAACCAAACTCATACCATGGGAATTTATCCTCATTTTATGACTAATAAATTGAGAAAATGGTTAAACCACATATATACAAGTATCTTACACTACAGTATATGACATTCCCTTTCTAGTTGTACTGGCATTTTAAATCTCAGAGTGAAAATCTGTTCTATTCTTACTGCTGTGTAATGCTTCCTCTGTTTAAAATGCATTTCCTTTTAAAATCAAAGCCTTTCTGAAACACTTGCCACAAAGCACACTTATAGTACATAATGCAGAATCATTGGTGTGTGTAATTTGAACATTTTCAGTAATCGTTTTCCAGGATTAGGATCAATGGAAATCATTTCCTTTATGGCTTTGAAGGATATGATAGCATCTGTTAAAAGTGAAAGTGTGTTGTGCTTTTCACTGCAGAAGTAAATAATGCCACTGGACCATAAGCAAAAACTGCAGAAAACATCATAGTTTATTAGTATCTTTCCTGCTGTATCATTTTGCCAAGACTGACCATCAGAGATGAATGCAAAAGCATTTCTATCATTACCCAGCACTGGAAGTTTTTTTTTTTTAGCAATTGCAGTCAAGAGGCCTCATTACAAGCTCTGCCTTAATGCATAATGCATATGACAGTTTGAAATACACAGTGTGCCTACCTGTAATAGCTCTGTGACTTCTTCTTTATTGTAGCCTGCAAAGCAGTTTTTTTTCCCTAGCTGGATCAAAAGTGAGCACAGTTACCACATTGCCAACATGCCATTGCAATCTGCACCGTCACATGTTTGAGGCTTTTAGTTCAGAGTGCACTCATGTATGTGGATGTTCACTTTTTCTCATATGGAAACAGTTCTGTAATGACAGCGATGTGACATCATGATCTCATAATACCATGAATCTAGCATTATTCTGATGGATTTGTGAGATCGAATATTTGTGAAATTCCTCACGTACAATGCGAGTCGACTTTTACTGTAACTAGCTTTTACAGTAAAAGCCGACTCCTGCACTAGACCAGTAATGCAGTGTGCTACTGCTTGCTGTGCTAGCAACCTGAGTTCAGCTAATGAAAGGAGTGAGGATCTAGCATCTGAGAGATAGCTCTCCTCGCTCAAAGTGAGGGGACGATGGGCCCTGCTACTTAACTCTTACCTAGCCAGTAGCACAGCGAGCACATGCTACAGGGGAAGGCAGTGTCACCAGACACCATGCACTCATGTGTGCCATTCCGCACCAGAAAATAGAGGAAAAAGCCCAGTCTCTTCAGGATTTGATGCTGGCATGCCCCACAGCTCCACACAAGACTGAGATGGTGGGCCACCTTCCACCTTATTGGCACTGGGTAAGTGCTGGATAACCATTTTGTCTGTAAGAAAGTCGGTGATGGGAATGGGGGGTACCATCGGAGGAAGTGCACTGAAAGAATAAAAAAAAAAAAGCTGACTTGTGCTCAATACACAAATAATACATTATAAAATGCAGTTGGATCTGTATATTATTAAAAAAAATTACCAAATAGGAAACAATGTTTCACATGGCTGTAATTCCATTTCATGGTTCTGATGACATGATAAAACCATTGGAGCTTTGCTGTTGTGCTTATCATGTCACCACAACATATTGGAGAATTATAGCTTTCTTATACATGGTTGTGTGTTGGCTCCGGGTCTACCATATAAACGCACGATCAAAAGGTGCACTGTGTGGATGCCCCAAAAACACATGGTTGAAAACCATACTAATATAAATAAACTAACTCCAAACCACACACACTGTTTTGACTGCGTGGATTTTGACCGCGTGTGTATTTTTTTTTGAGATCTTGACGGTATCCAGTTGGGCTGTTACAGGCAATCAGTTGGTATGGGCTGTCCTTCCTTGTTAATTGGGACAGACTTGTTAAAATTCTGAGAGGAGTCGTAGGACATACCCTGTCCTAGACTCTATCAGTCTTTAACAATCTGGTCTAGCTGGTAGACGGACTCCTGCTCTGCAGGGATGCTTTCTACTCAGCAAGTGGATTTCCTTTGCTTTTTGTTTATCTGTTTCCTGCAGTTGTACAGTGTACGTGCTGTTTTACCAGCTTCAGTCTGCTAGGAGCAGTGGCACAGATGGATCCTGTCTTCAGGATTCTGCCACTCAGCAAGGGGTCTGTTAGCAAGTTGGCAACCCCAGGCTGCAGTGCCTGGTAGGGCTGCTATAACATACACTCTCTGTTCCCTAATTATTGTTCTGTTTGTTATCTACGTTTTACTTGTAAATTTTGAGGTAGTTGAGCAGGTGAGCATTTACTCCCTCCCTATTATATGCCTGCTACTCCATTCATATTTGCCTATGCTACTTTATGGAGCAGAAGGAGGTGCCCACAATTAAAAGTACTTGGGGATTGGGGTCAGGTTGGAGGAGGTGATTTAAAAGATGCTTTTAGCTTTTGGCACAGTGGCAGGAACTATTTTTTTATGTTGATAACTGTGTGTATGTGACACATAGAAACATAGACTTTGACGGCAGATAAGGATCGCTAGGCCCATCTAGTCTGCCAGTTTCCCTACCTACAGGATAGGCCGCAGATCCTAGTTAACCAACAGCCTATTTCTTCCTACCTCCCACAAGAATTGCCTTATGTCTGTCCCATGCATTCTTGAATTCTCCCACAGTTTTAGACCCCACAACCTCCTCAGGAAGGCTGTTCCATGCATCCACTACCCTCTCTGTGAAATAATACTTCCTCACATTGCCCTGAACGCCCTCCTTCTATCTTTAAATTGTGTCCCCTTGTTCTTGCAAGTCTCTTTTCTGAAAATGCTACCCTCTTGGACTTTGTTGATTCCACTGAGGTACTTAAAAGTTTCTATCATGTCCCCCCTCTCCCTTCTTTCCTCAAGGGTATACATATTAAGCTCCTTTAGTCTCTCCTCATACGGCTTCTCTTGCAGACCCTGCAACATTTTAGTTGCCCTCCTGTGGACTCCCTCTATCCTGTCTATGTCCTTGCGGAGATGGGGTCTCCAGAACTGGACACAGTACTCCAGATGGGGTCTCACCAACTGTCTGTACAGAGGGATAACAACTTCCTGTTTTCTGCTGCTGATGCCTCTCCCTATACATCCCAGTATACCCCCAGCCCTCCCTACTGCCTTGTCACATTGCTTGCTAACCTTAAGGTCATCTGATATGATTACCCCCAGGTCCCTTTCCTTTTTGTTGTTGTTACTACCTCCCCACCCATTGTGTATTCTTCCCCTGGGTTCTTGTTTCCCAGGTGCATTATTTTGCACTTCTTTGCATTGAATCCTAGCTGCCATACTTCTGACCATTCCTCCAACCTTGCCAAGTCCCTTTTCATCCTTTCCGCCTCCTTGTGTATCAACCCTGTTGCAGTTTTTGTGTCATCTGCAAAAGGCATACTTTTCCTTCCAGTCCCTCTGCAATGTCACTGATGAAGACATTAAAAGGACTGGACCCAATACTGAACCCTGCGGTGCCCACTAGTAACCCCTTTCTTCAGAATGGACTCCATTTACAATTACCTTCTGTGTCCTGTTGTCCAGCCAATGTTTTACCCAGGCTACCACCCTGGGTCCCACTCCCAGGCTGGTTAATTTGACTATTAATCTTTGTGTGGGACTGTGTCAAATGCCTTGCTAAAGTCTAGGTAGGCCATGTCCACAGCCCCTCCCTGGTCTACTACTTTGGTCACCCAGTCAAAGAAATCTATTAGATTAGTCTGACATGACCTTCCCGCTGTGAACCCATGCTGCCTTGGGTCCTGTGCTCCACTGGCCTCTAGGTGATGCGACTATTCTTTCCTTCAGAGTGACTCCATCACTTTCCCTACCACAGAGGTCAGATGACAGGTCTGTGGTTTCCTGCCTCTGTCTTGGACCCACTTTTGTGAAGGGAATCACATCGCCTTCCTCCAGTCCTCGGGTACCACACCATCCTCCCATGATTTATTAAAAGAGTAGCCAGTGGTTTCACTAGTTCCTCCTTAATTCTTTTAGAATTCTGGGGTGAATTCCATCAGGACCCATTGCTTTGTCCACCTTCAGTTTTAGGAGTTCTTGCAGAACCCTTTCTTCTGTGAAAGGACTGGGATCGACCCCCATCAAGAGTGCTTCTGTTAATTGGATTAGGCACTTCCCCTCCTCTTTTGTGAATACTGAGCAGAAATATTCATTCAGTATTCCTGCTTTTTAGCTGTTCCCCTCTTCCCACCACTGTTCATTCTATTCAGCCTCACTATCCTCCCTTTGTCTTTCTCACTCGCTGATTTACCTATAAAGGTTTTATCCCCTTCTTAACTGAGTTGGCTATCTTTTCCTCAGTTTGGGCCTTTGCTATTCTGACTTCCCTCCCTGCTTCCTTCTGCCTTAACTGGTACAGCTGTCTGTCCTGCTCCTTCTGTTTCCTTATACTTCGAGATGCTATCTTTTCTTCCTGACTTTCACAGCCACCTCCTTTGAGAACTATAGTGGCTTTTCTTTGGTTTGATTTGTTCATTTGCTTCACACAAAGGCTTGTTGCCTCTGTGATGGCAGTTTTGATAATTCCCCATTGTTGCTCCACACCTCCTTCTAGCCTGTTTGCTAGTGCTTTTCTGAGGCACTCTCCATCTTGCCAAAGTCAGCCCTCCTAAAGTCCAGTACCCTCACTTTTGTATGAGCTTGACTCTGTAGCTGAGTTTAGCGTGAACCACACTGTTTAATGGTCACTTGTCCCCAGATGGCAACCCACTTCTAGATCTGAGATCCTCTCACTGCCCCGTTTGAGAGTACGAGGTCTAAGATTGCTCCCTCACGAGTGGGTTCTGAAACTAGCTGTCTAATGCCTGCCATCTGTAGGGCATCAAGAATGGCCCTGCTCTTGGATGTGGCTGCAGCAAATGTGCTCCAGTTAACATCTGGCATATTCAGGTCTCCCATCAACAGTATCTCCCCTTTCTCTGCCATTCTAAGAATGCCTTCTATCATATCCTTGTCCATTCCTTCCCCTGACATGGGGTCTGTCCAACCCTGTGCGGATTGTGGTGCCTTTCCAGTCTCCAAGGTGACCCACAGTGCCTCCTCTCCTCCTGTTTACTCTTTTGTTCAGTTGCTTTTATCCTTCCTTTACATGAGGCTACTCCTCCCCTCTTCTCCTTGCCTGTCTCTCCTATAGGTTATGTAAACTGGTATGTTAACATCCCAGTCATGGTTCTCTGTGCCATGTTTCTGTGACTGCTACGATATCCAGGCATCCCTCTTCCATTAGGGCCATCAGCTCAGGGAGCTTGTTGCCCAGACTACGGGCATTGGTACTCATTACCCTCCATTTCCTGATGGCCTTACTCCCTTTTGCTCCATCCCTGTCCTTCTTGCCTTTGTCACTTTCTCCATTTACCCCTGCCCTTCTCCCTATTGACACCTCTATGTTGGTGTTTGCCGCACTTACTACCGTGATTATTGGGGGCTAGGATTTTCCTGCTCCTTTCAGTGCCTCCCCTCTTGGCTAGTTTAAAAGCTTGCAATGAAGCATTTAAACCTATCACCTAGGATCCTGGTTCCCCTCCCGGACAGATGCAGCCCATCATGCCAGTATAGGCTTGCATCACTCCAGGTGGACCCCAGTCCCCAATGAAGCCAAATCCTTCAGGCTCCACACCAGTTTTTCAACCACTGATTGAATCCCATGGTGCGGAACACCCTAGCCTCTCCTATGCCATAGATGGGCAGCACCTCCGAGAAGGTTACCGTGCGTGCTACTTGACTAGGCCCCTCCCCAATTCCACAAACTCTTCCTGCACTTCTCTAATCCTTTCTTAGCCAGGTCATTTGTCCCTAGGTGGACAATGACATCCAGCTCCCTCCCCTGTGCAGCTGCTCCGGCAATCCTGAGGATTCGCTTCCTGTCCCTGCAAGCCATGGCACCAGGCAGGCACCTTACCTCCCTCTCCCCTTCCTCCCCCAGTTCTACCTTCCTAACAATGGAGTCCCCTACCAGGAGTTGTTTCCTTCCCCTGCAGGATCCTCTGCCACCCTCCTGTGGGTCTCCTTTGTGGAGCTTCCCAGCATCCTCCTTGGTCTCCACTGTGGGTGCCTCCATAGGGGAACCACACTTTGCCAGAATGGCATAGGAATTGTGGAGAGGTACAATGGGAGGGATCGCCTCTGTTCACCACCCTCACCCTCCTGAGCCCACTGTGGTCCAACCGCTCCCTCTTTCTTGGCAACCTCTGAGAGCAGCAGTGGCACTGGTGGTCCCTAGATGGAAGAGGAGGTCCCACAAATCCTGGCCAACTCAGCCTGGAGATGAGCAACCTCCTCCCTCAGCCCAGAGAGGTGCCTGCAGATGGGACAACACCGCATCCTCCAGAACATCTCCCGGAAGACTGCTGCTCCACAGCCACTGCACTGCACCACTCCAATCATGTCTTATTTCTGGCCCCTTAACTGTTTGCAATCCTTACTCTTTCCTCTGTTTTTTTCTCTCTCCTTACTTTCTGCCTGTGTGCCCTTTAAGCACCTGATTGTCCTGTTCTGAGACAAGAATATCCTATATTTCTCAGTAGACCACTTACTTGCTCAGAGGCAGACCTCCAGCAGCTAGAGGGGCCGGAGAGCTACTCTTGCCTTCTAGGATGGTGGGTCCTTGGTGGTTCTGTGATCACTCACTTCCTGCCCCTAAACAGGAAGTTCCTGTTGTCAGTCAAATTCTGTGCCTATAAAAATAGAACTAGCTTTGGGTGGGGAGGAAGGAGGGGCAATATAGTCCCAGCAGAAGTTCAGTCACACAGCAGTCCTTTCTCCTGGTGTCTTCTGCCAAGCTATTAGCAGAAACTTTCTAAGGCAGTCTTTAAATGTAGCTTCCTTCTAGCTAAGCCATTCCCCCTACTTACCAGATCTTTCTACAAGTAATTTAAACTTCACAGCAGTTAAGTCCTTTCAGTCACCTGAGATTTACACCTAGATAACTCTTCAGATATCCATTCAGTTCAGTTAACCCAAACACACACTTTTTTTTTTTGTATGTTAGTTTTTTTACCCTAAATTAAAGGTCAAATACAAAAGTTCTTCTACTTTAGTCCCAGCAGAGAAGTTCAGTCACACAGCAGTCCTTTCTCCTGGTGTCTTCTGCCAAGCTACAACAACAGGGAAGGGGTTGAGGGTTGGAGATGATTGGGATGGGAAGCAGGTAGAAACATAGAGTCCGATGGTGGAAGGAGACTGAGGGTCCATCAGGTCTGCCCATACTACATTACTTCACCTCACCGACCTACTGTACTGGTGATTTGGCTCCCTCTTCCCTGCTCCTTTACCCCTCAATCCTATGTTGTCCCCCCAATGACTAAGGGTCCCCTTGCCTTGTCCCAGCCATGTCTAAACTCGTTTGGATTAGCTTCCCCCATCACCTCCGACGGCTGTCTGTTCCACAGTTCCACCACCCTTTTCCCTTAAGTAAAACTTCCTTACAACTTTCTTGTACTTGCCCCCACCAATCCCAGTCATGCCCTCTGGTGACACCTTCCCTGTTCCTTACCAAAACAGGTCCTCGCTATTCACCCAGTTTATTCCTCTCAGATATTTACATATACTGTCCCGCCCCCCCACCTGGTGCCTGGTCTTCAGTGAGTATATATTTAAATACTAGCCTTGGTCACTTGAGTAGTGCTAGAGAGGTTATTTATTTTATTTATCCTAGTAGTTTTATCTCAAATATCACGGATTGTAAAAAAAACATTCTGTTCTCGGCTCTGAGAACCCCATTATTCATGGTATTCAGGAATAACTATTTGGGCCGTGTACCCCCCCTTTACAGAACTGCTTCAGTAACTCCTTATTAAGGTATGACTAGGGATATGTTAGTGTTCTAGTCAATCACTCCCTGGGGTGTGAGGTGGCATAACGTTCATCAAATTCATGGGAACCTCGGGTGAACTGCTGCCAGTATGAAAACAGTGGGAGGTTTGTCAGAGGAATGACAGTTTCTCTATCAACAGCGCATATCTGAAATTGCTTAGTGGATAGCATTTTGTTAGCCAGTCTACTTGGTAAAATGGGCAGTTATCTAAGCAGTAATCCCAACCCAGTAGATTGTTTCCAGCCATTAGGCCATAAAAAAAATATGTTTCTCCTTGGAATTTGTCTCTTCTTTTGTTCATACAACATTTCGTTTTACTTTAACTGTGTTCTGCAATTAATTTACTAGATTATCATGTCACAGCAGGCCAGTATGCAATTTTGGATCATAATATATCCCCTGTACAAACAATAGAAGCTTCTGAAATTTATAGCAACTGAGAAATATAAGCCTCTGAAGGGTAAAACTATTTAAAAAAACAAAAACCCACAAAATGTTGCTCTCCACTCTAGAAATAGGCCCTGAAAACTCCAAGAATCAGCACATTTATTTTCCCGGGCCTTAATGACCAGTTGTATTTTTTTTCACATTTGGCTGAACATTATAACATGCTGATTAACTATAGTAATAATAACCAGCTTTAGATGATTATCGCTACTGTACACAAACTTGATCTGTTTGTTTTTTCCAGAAATGGTACTTGCATGGGGCATGGCTTGAGTGGTAGTGTTGTAAATGCCTGACGGCTAACAAACAGATTTCTCTCAATCAGGTTGCAAGGAGCTTTCCTTTAGGTTTGTAATTACTATTTGTTGGAGGTGTACTGTCTGAATTATAGGGCATTGTTACGCTAATTCTGGTACTTCTTCCTGTATACCTTTCAAGAGTACCAGTCACGCCCATTTCAGTAGCAATATGGAAGCCCCCACAGGTAGCTTACCGGCATCAGAGTTTAACTACACCCGATTTACTATTTTTTCTTTAGATTTTGAGAAGGGGAAGGGATCGTAAATGTGAGCTGGCCACCCAGTCCCTTCCCAGTCCTGGTTCTGATTTAGTCCAGCACCGCCCCTGTACTACCCCAGTGCACCTACATTTTATGATGAAGGAGTTTGTAGAGTGCAAGAGCATGCTCCATTGATGGCAATGGGAGTGTCATTTATAACAGGGATTTTTTATATTTTAGAAGTCCACTGAGGCAACTCAAAGCCACAGCTTGACTAACAAGGCTCTCGTTAGACCTGTAAAATATAAAATCCCTGTTTTAAATGATGCTCCCATTGCTATCAATGGAGCGTGCCCCCATGCTCTGCAGACTCCTTCATCACAAAACATAGGAGCGCTGGGGCGGTACAGGGGAGGCACTGGACTAAATCAGAACCAGGAAGGGGAAGGGATCGGGTGGCCAGCTCACATTTACGGTCCCGTCCCCTTCTCAAATGGGATGGTTGGCTAATACTGAAAAGAATAACTTTGTGCAGTTTGTTACAGCACAGTTACAGTTGCAGCAAGAGAAGTTTATAGCCCGCTGGCTCCCTTTTGAACACTTAGTTGAGGAGCTGGAAAGTATCTCGGTCCTGGACCAAAGTGCATTTTCCTAAGGTTTACGGAGAACTTTACTTATTGTGTCATGGCATCAGTTGGGGGATTTTAGTATAGCCCAGTATTATAGGGCAATATATGGGATGTGGGGGGTATGTTGTGAAAATGTATAAAATGTTATCTCTGGTATGGATTTTGCAGACCATACAGAGCAAGTTATGTTTTTAGGGTGGGATTATGGGGAAGGATGGCATTTTCTTCTGGAATATGCATCCTGGGAGAGTATTCTACAGGTGCACTGAGATTAGTGGTGGACACTACTAACAAGGACCGAGGGCGATAATCCCAGTAGATTTATGGGGACTGACTTCGGTACATTTCATCTTGATCCCTTCTCATAAAGTGGTTGGATGTGATTCTTGATCTGCATGTACTGGTGTTCTATTGTTATTACAGTATATGACAGGGATATCAATAAAGTTTTAAGTTGAAAAAAAAAGTATCACAGGGGCAGCCCAACTACAGCGGTTGGGCTACCACTCGTAATGTTGGCAACTTGAGTTGGGAACAAGCTTGGGCCATCATGAGCTGGCCCAGGGGAGGGGGACTGAGTGTCACAATGGGTGCTGCTCTCCGGGGAGGGAGGATTGTGTGTCTCGTGCTATACTGCAGCCTGGATGACTACAGGTGGCAGTGCATTTGGAGACGCCTATGGGGAAAGAGGGCATCTCTTAAGGTCAGTGGGATGGCACGTTCTTTGGAAAGGGGAGAAATATGAAGGTAAATCCCCAGTTAGCTGAAGGTTGATGGCTTAAGTGGCGGTCCCAGTCCCACACCTCCTCTATACAGGCATGCTTCTGACCTGGATAATTGGAAAGGGGCCCCCAACTCTCTGTTTCAGCAGGAGAAAACAAAAAAATGAAGGAGCAACTGCAGGGTAGGAAAGTAACAGGGCCAGGGTGGTTGGTGCCTTGCAAGAGAGAGAGTCTGATAGGACCTTGGACAGAGCAGTGAGGATAAAACAGAAAGTACTGCAACAAAAAAAAAATGAAATCCCCATTTCATGTTTAATCTATGCAATTTTTAGGTATTGGGTAATAGTGTTGTGGTTGGCATTGGTAGTGCAGTTTGTTAAAAACAAAATGTAAAATGACGAGGGATGGTGGCACGCCCTTTGAGGAGGTTGTCATGGAACTGGTGTCAACTGAATTTTATTAGTGGGTTGGATGCAGAAGTGAGCTTGCACATTGTCATTATGGTGGAAGTCTTCATAGTGTAAAGATTGTGGTATTGCTTTGAGGTGCATGTGTTCTTGGTGACGCAATCTAGATGTGGTTTAAAATGGCTGTAAGAATGATAATTTGTTCGATGAAGATCCTGGAGACTCAGTGGTAAATGAATGTTGTTGCCAGACATCAAGTTAATTTAGCCCTAAGATACTGTAGTTAGGCATTTGGTGATGCAGCTTGACTGTTATTGCATGTCAAATTGGGACTAAAGTGTCATTTTGGGGCAGGGAGGAAACAATTGTAATGGAGTAGTACTCAAAGGGATGGAGAGAACTGAAGTCAACAAAGGTAAAAGTTTAATAGAGCAGTACAGGTATTTATTTTCAAGCATTTTACAGGTTGTTCTGTGTTTTTGTTTTGATGATGTTGAAGAATGCTAGCAGTTGGTATATGAGGAATTGACATGTAAATTCTGAAAGTAATACCATCAGCTGAGACGAGTGGTGATGATGAGTCTACTATGTGTATAAAGTTGTGACATGTCTGATGTATATATTATACAGTAATGTGTGCTAGAAGATTTATAAATAGCCTCGTTAGTGACGCAGATATAAAATTTAGCACTCAGTTTTAGGTCTGCACCAGTTACATGACTATGTCTTTTAGTTGTCCTTTACCCATGCACTGTATTGAGTATGTGGTACAGGTTGCAGTGCAGTTCTGCTCTGAGTGGAATTATTGTGCCCCATCTAGGATGCCGTGGTATTTACTGAGCAGCTCATTGCCCTTTTGAGCTGTGAATAACAATTGCACTCTGTTTATACATTTATGATGATTTTGTGATTCTAAACTGTTGTCTGTGAGTGGTGAACCATCACCTGGGGTGTCCATGTTGTTTGAGAATGTCACTGTAAGGTTCTGTCTGTTTGGTTGTAGCCTCCCTTTATTTATGAGGGCTGTCCCCTATTTTTGATGTGGTTCTTAAATTTACCACATTGTACTGTTTTAACTTCTTTTCCATCTGTTTTTCCTATATAGATCTGTAAAGATATATATATATATATATAAAGTTGAATGAACGGGCCTGTTCTTATTTAAATGAATTATAAGTTGCAGTTAGTTTTTGTTAAAAATGGGTTACATAAGCAGATTTGAAATCTTTGTTCTAGCTAAAACACTGCAGAGTTGCATGTAGAGGAGCCCATATGTTACATTTCCACCCTTCCATAAGAAATAATGCAATTCCATGCTTAAAAAACTCCCCCGACAGGGGGTAACACAACTTTGCTTCAGCAAGAGCTGGTCAGATCGATTGTTCCTTTATGAGTAAACAATTAGACAAACTAATTGATGGGGATGTGGTTGAATCTTTTTTCCCAACCCTTCGAAAAGACAGTTAAGAACAGGGGCCTAATTTTCAAAGAGCCTGACATGGCCCATGGACTAAGTCCCTGCATGCAACTCCCTTGGGTGGAGAACCCCCCACCTGTGAAAATGATATTTCAGCATTTTATGCACATGGGAGGCCTGGGCTCTTGAGAGAGTGGGGGGAGCCGGGGATAATTCCCAGGGCCTGGCACCATAGAGGGGACCTGGCCACCTGGCATGCTACTGTATGCAACTGCATAGGGCCCCCAGAGTCTCAACTGTTCCTGAGGCCCAGAATTTCTCTCACGGGGCCTGGGTGGCATTTTCCTTTTTTCCCCACAGCTGCAAAAAAATGCTACACCTGGCAGTGCGCAAGCTGCCATACATTGTGGAAAAGGTTACAGAAAGGCAATCGTTTTGAAAATTTAGTGCATGCAGAAAAATTGTGGTTGCTCAGGGAAACTCTCTCTTGTGTAACTTTGTTTCCACATTTGCACAGTTTTTTTCACTTTTGAAAATCTGGTCCCAGGTACCTACTTACATAGATACATAGACAGTGTGGGCAGATAAAGGCCTACGGCCTACCCAGTCTGTCCATTTGAGCTTGTAAGTTTACTTTATGTTTTCCTAGAAGTCTGTTGCCTCTTAACCCTGACCTCCAGAATTCCTTTATGTCTATCCCATGCTTTCTTAAATCCCGTGATTGTTTCAGCCCCCACCATTTCCTCTGGCAGGGTGTTCCACTTGTCCACCACCCATTCTGTGAAGAAATTCTTCCTCACATTTCCTCTGAATCATCCTCCTGCAGCTTCATCCCATGCCTCTGGTCCTGGAACATCTTTTCGCTTAAAAATAGTGTATTCCTGCACCTGTTTCTCCCTGTAAGATACTTGTATGTCTCTATCTTATCCCCTCTCTCCCTCCTCTCCTCCAGGGAGTAATATTCAATTCCTTCAGCCTGTCCTCATAGGACTTGTGATGCAATCCATGTACCATCTTTGTTGCCCTCCTCTGAACCTTCTCTACCCTATGTCCTTACGTAAGTAAGGTCTCCAGAACTGTACACTGTACTCCAGGTGAGGCCTCACTAGTGTCTTGAATAGTGGAATTATGACGTCCCTTTTCCTGCTGGTGATGCCCCTGCCTGTGCATCCCAGCATCGTATTTGCTTTACCTGCTGCCTTGTCACATTGTTTCCCTACCTATCAGAGATGATAACCCCAAGATCCCTTTCCTGCTTGATGCATGCTATATCCTTACCCACCCCAACTGATATATTGTGCCAGGGTTTTTGTGCCCTATATGCATTATCTTGCACTTCTTTGCATTGAATTTCAACTGCCAAACCCCTGACCATTCTTCAAGTTTCTGCAGGTCCCTTCTCATTCTGTCTACACCCTCCGGTGTGTCTTCTCTGTTACAGAGCTTTGTGTCATCAACAAAAAAGGGAAAGTCTGCCTTCTAGATCCTGCGCAATGTCACTGATAAAGATGTTGAATAGGACTAGTCCCAGCACTGATCCCTGTGGTACCCTACTGGTCACTCTTCCCTCTATGGAATGACAGCCATTTACCACCACCCTCTGTGTCCTGCTGCCTAGCCAGTTACCTACTCACTGCACTACTGTCCTGCCCACACCCATATTCCCCAGTTTGTGTAATAGTCTTCTATGTGGCACAGTGTCAAAGGCCTTCCTGAAGTCCAGATAGGTCATGTCCTCTGCCCTCCCCGATCCACCTCCCTAGTCATCCAGTCAAAAAAATTCAGTGAGGTTGGTCTGACATGACCTTCCCCTGGTGAAACCATGCTATCTTGGGTCCTGCAGTCCACTGACAACCAGATGTTCCACCAATCTATCCTTCAGTAGTGCTGCCATGATCTTCCCCACTACCAAGGTGAGGCTGACTAGTCTGTAGTTTCCCACTTCCTCTTTGTTCTCACTTTTGTATAAGGGGACTACATCTGCTGTCCTCCAGTCTTTGAGTACCTCCCCTGTTTCCAGTGATTGGCTAAACAGGATTGCCAGTGGTTCAGTCACCACCTATCTTAGTTCTTTAAGGACCCTGGGGTGCACTCCATCTGGCCCCAATGCTTTATCAACTCTTATTACTTCCAGTTCCTTCAGGACCCTTTCTCGAGTAAAGGGACTTGTGTCCACTTCTGCACCATTCCCACCCCTTGTACCTCCTTCAGACCCATTACCCTCCCCTTCCTCAGTAAAGACTGAGCAGAAATACCTGTTCAATATGTCAGCGTTACTGTTGTCATCCTCCATGCAGCCCACATCCTCCCCCTTCAGTCTCACTATCCCTCCCTTTGTCTTTCTTTTTTCACTTATGTACCTGTAAAAGGTTTTGTCCCCTCCACCCACTGATTTTGCAATGTGCTCTTCTGTCTGAGCTTTGGCTTCCCTTACCGACCTCTCTGGCTCCCTTTGCTTCCCTGGTATTTCTCCCTATCCCCTTCTGCCTGTGTCTTTTTGTATTGCCTGAATGCAGTCTTTTTGGCTTTCACTTTCTCTGCTACCTCCTTGGAAAACCACAATGGCCTCCTCTTCCTTTTCCCCTTGTTAACCTGCTTAATGCATAATTCTGTTGTTCTTGTAATTACCATTTTAAATACTGCCCACTGTTCCTCAACCCCTGATTCCTGCCCCATTCCCATTTTCCCAAAGTCTGTCCCCCTTAAATCCAGGATACGTGTTTTTTGTGTGGTTTGGTTCTGCTCCTTCTGTGACTTCAAACCACAATGACTGGCAGTCACTGTTCCCCAGGTTCTCCTCCACTGTTACCCCCATCACTCTGTCCCTGTTTGAGAACTGAAGGTCCAGTATTGTCTTTTGCCAAGTTGGTTCCATGACCAGTTGCTTGAGGAAGGCACCCTGAAGGGAGTCCAGGATAAATCTGCTCCTAGTTGATGCTGCTGATGGGATGCTCCAGTCCACATCTAGAATATTGAGGTCTCCGACCAGCACTACCTCACCCTTGTCTAGCATCCTTTGGGTGGCTAGCATCAGTTCCCTATCTGTTTCTTCCTCCTGGGCTGGTGGTCTATAGACCACACCTGTGCGGATGGCTGGCCCCATTTTCCTTTCCAGTTTAACCCACAGTATCTCTCCCCCATTTTGTTCCTCCTGGATCTCTGTGGCCTTTATGTCATTTTTCACATACAGTGCCACTCCTCCTCCTCCCTTCCTACCTGCCCTGTCTCTTCTGAATATGTTGTAGCCAGGTATGGCTATCTCCCGGTCATGGTTATTATTTCACCAGGTTTCTGTGATGGCCACAATGTCCAGGTCTGACTGTACCATGACAGCCTCCAGATCCTCGATCTCGTTGCTAAGGCTCCTGGCATTGGCACACATGGCTTTCCATGATTTGACCTCCCTAAACTGCTTAGCTGTTCTACTCCAGCCCCTTCCCTGGTTGTCCTTTATCCCTGGTTCTCCTTGCTGTCTGCCCTTCAGTTGAATTTTGCCCATTTTCTGCCTATCCACCTCTTGGTTCACTTATTTCCATCTTTTGTACACTGCTTTGTAGAGATATCCACTCCTCCGGTTCACTGGTTCCACTGCTAGCTGTAGGGGGGTGGGCAATTAGGTACCCTCCTTGCTGGTTTGCCACCCTCCTTGGCTAGTTTAAATGCTTGTCAATGTAGCATTTAAACTTATCATTGAGTGCTTGGATTCCCCTTACGTTTGTATGTTCTTTTATAAATACAATTCATTTGGCCGTTACGGTTTTTCTAGAGAATACATGTTTTCAATTTCAAGTGTCCTTCCCAGGTTTTACCATGCATCCTGCCAACTTTTTAAAAATGTTCTGTATTTGCCCAAGTCCAACCTGATCATATTGGCACCCCTTTCATGTCTGCCATTTTGCCCTAAACTATCTGCCACTGCTTCCTTTATACCAGCCAGCCTTTTCTGGTTCACCCATGCCACAGCAACAATGAAGCTGGCGGTGTAAATTATAGAACAAGTAGTCCGCTGACACCAGCCCCTGTGCTCCAACAATATTTCATCCGGCAGTAGGAGCGACCTCCATCACAGGGGACTATGCCATCCACACACCCCAGTTTTTTATATAACAAACTCCAGGTCGCACTGAGGTGAAAAACTAGGAGGAACAGTGGAATGGCAACAGTGCAGGACAGCAAAAAATCAAAGTCGCAGAAGAAGCGTGCGACATCATTCCCTCTGCAACATCACGGTGGCAATAATCAGTTAGCACATTAATGAGCTATGGTCTTTCCTTCCCCTCTCTGGAAGTTAGGTGCCTTAACTGTTGTGTTTCTGTGCTCTCCAAATTCTGGTTTGACTCTTTCCCCTCCTACCTAATTCCCTCTCATCTCTCCCATACTCCCTTTACTCTCCTAACTCATTCACATTTTTTCTCCTTTGCTGTAGAACCTCTGCAGGAGGCAGCTTTCTCCACTTGGTAACCTCCCACATTGTAACAGCCTTTCCATCACCATCCATTCCATTCCTGTCCTTTCCACCTCAGATTTCTCCATCAAGTTCACTCTAAACATACCTACTTCTGCAACTAGCTCTGCACTTTGCAGTATTTTTCCCTGCCCCTCTTCCCATTTACCTCCCCTATGCTACCCCCATCTCTTTTTTTAGCTCTGGTTGGTGTTAGCACTGCTGCGCCCACCTATACCACAGTTGCTCCTTTTGGCCCCAGTAATTGAGGCTTTTGTTGGGTTTTCTCTAAGTTTCTTTATGGCTTGTATTGTGCTGTTTTTTTAGTTGCGCTATTGCATTAATATCATTGTGGTCCCTTCTTCTACTCTGTATTACACCATCCCCTTCTGTGTTGCACAGAGAATCGAGTTTTGGCTCAAAGTGCCTTTCCTGGTCACCAGACTCTCAATAAATAAAATGTGAGCATCATTGTTTTTCAATCAGAAGTTTTTCAGCCCTCCGATCTGCCCGATGGCAGCCTCCAGCCCCATCACCAACCTCATGAAGTTACCAGTTATCCACCACTTGCTCAGAACTGCAATGGTTGGGTGGCCTACCACGTTAGTCATACGAGAGCCTGTGGGGAGTGCTGGCTGTGGGCAGCCCGGCACCTTTTTCCCTCCATTTTGTCCCTCTGGACTGTAGTGTCAGACGTGTGCACCAAGGGTGTCATGCTACAGGTGTGCCCTTCGTGCAGTCCCACTGCACTGCCACCCGACCTTCACCAGGTAACAGTCTCTATAGTGGAACCTGGTGTCCCCCTTCCCTGTGGAAAGAAAGCTGTCATCGGGCACGCGATCCTCTCTCACCCGGCTGGCCCACTGAAGCGACTCTTGCCTGTTCCTGAAACCAGGTCGCTGGCATGGGGAGTGGAAGTGCAGCCACTCCTTCACTGGACTGGTCCAAGTCAGCATCATCTTGTGCCATTTCTGTTGTCCATAGTGCTAAAGCTTTATGGTCCTCTTGCCCAAATAACACAACATGACACACTAATTCAGCAAGCAACATCTCTAGAAGTCTGCATATAGCGCATACACTGAATTTATAAACCTCATAAAATGTTCAGCTTGGAATTTCACCTTCTAATTGGTTCACTATTATTGTAGTGGTAATTGACTGTTAATGTAAACGGTACTGTGGGAGTGTACTTGAAGGTAACAGATTATGCTGGTGTGCCTGCTTGGGATCTGTCAGATTTTTCAAACAGCTCAAAATACAAACTCTGGTCAGAGCCAATATGGCTGCAAAATAATAAACCTGCAGCATAGCCTTGTTTTTACCCCACCAAATGAATCACATAGGTGAAAGTGTTCAAATCCCCACTGAAATGTGATTGTGTGCCACCAAAACGTCATTTCGCACTACAGGTGCAAAAACACATTTTGGCCTGGATTTGAAAAATGACAGCTGTCACATTCATGAGGTAGTATGAAAAAAGGGCTATGTTGAAAATTTGGGATCACAATATTTAAAATTACTGAAATTATAAGCGAGCATAGAAAAAGTTTAACATACGCTCATAACATTTTCATTTTTATATATTTTGACCCCAAGTTTTCAACATCGCCTTCTTATGACCCCACCTTATGCGCAATGGTGGTGGACATTTTTAAATCGCTCCCAAAAGGTGATTTTGCAAAGTGACCGTGAAATCAACTTTTGGGCATAATTTGCACAATTCCACCACCATTGTTTATGAGGTGAGGTCCTAAACAGGCCATGTTGAAAATTTGTGGTGAAAATACGCAAAGATTGCAAAGTTATGCCTCAAAGTTCAAAACCCCATTGAAATACATTGAACCGCACTTCCCTTAGTTTCTCATTGCAGTCACCGGTTCCAGCAGCACGGCTCGTCTTTGATTGGAGAGTGGATCTTCACCATGGAACATGTTCAGGTGAGTGAGGTTGTGGGTGGGATGGGGTGGTGACTGCTGAGTGGGAGGTTGGGGTGGCAGGGGTGAGATCAGCGAGGGACCATTTTCTTTTTTACAGTTTTAAAGAAAAAAAACACAGAGGGAAGGTTTTCTTTATTACAGGTCCCATTTTGGAAAGTAATATGGGGATGGGGATCAGAGGGGTGGGTGTGCCACTAAACACCAGGGAAATAATATCTATCTACCTACCTATCTATCTGTCTGTCTATCTATCTATCGGGGACAGCGACCAGAGGCTGGGGGTTGTCATTAGACACCAGGGAAACATTATAGCAATATGGGGACAACGATCGGAGGGTGGGTGGCACCACTAGACACCATGGAAACATTATGGCAATGTGGGAATGGCATTGGATGGTGGGTGTGCCACTGGACACCAGGGAAACAGTATGGCAATATGGGGACAGCAGTTGGAGGGTGTGGGTGCCACTGGACACCAAGGAAGCATTATGGCAATATAGGGATGGTGATCAGAGGGTGGGGGGGTGCCAGTAGACACCAGGGAAACATGGAAATATGGGGCCAGCGATCTGAGGGTGGGGGGTGCCACTAACAATAATAATAAGAATATAATAATATACTTTATTTTTAATGCGTCTTTCAGGTGTCAAGGTGCAGTACAATTAAAACAGTTAAAACAAATAAAAACAATACAGTCATCCCATTAAAATATACAGTACAATCAAAGTCTGCAGGCTTCATCACCGTATGCCTTTTTCCAAAGAAAAGTTTTTAAGGCCAGTTTAAATTCCCCCACGGTCATGCACTCCCTAATATGATGGGGTAGAGAATTCCAGAGGGTAGGGGCCATGAACATAAATGCCCAGGCCCCAGCAGATTTTAAAGACACTTTTGGAATCTCCAGCAACCCCTCGTCGGCCGAGCAGAGTGGTCGATCAGGGCGATAGAGAACCAGAAGCTCTTTCAGATAGTCAGAGCCCAGTCCGTGTAGGGCTTTATATGTCACTAAACAGGCAGCTAGTGCAGTTCCCGCAGCACCAGCGTGATATAGAAAGATCTAGGAATCCCCATCAACAACCGGGCTGCGGAATTCTGCACCAGCTGCAAGCAGTGGATATCAACCCCTGGTAGCCCAAAGTAAAGCAAGTTGCAATAATCCAGATGAGAGGTCACAAAGGCATGGATCAATGTAGGAAGGTCACCAGACAGAACAAGGTGCTTGATCATAGCAATGTTTCTCAGATGGTAGAAAGATGACTTAATGACAGCCGACACCTGTGCTCGGAGTGTCAACCCAGCGTCAAGTATCACCCCTAGGTCTCGCACCTGTTCAGAGAAAGGAAGCTTGGAGTCCCCAAGGAATAATCCTAAGGGTCGACCTGCCCCCAACCCCCCATCCGGTGACATGGATCTACAACCATCACCTCTGTCTTCCCAGGGTACAACTTCAGCCAGTTGGACTTCATCCAATCCTGGATTTCAACGAGGCAGTCGTTAAATACTGAGAGTGCTCCTTCCTGGTCGGATGTGAAAGACAGGTAGAGCTGGGTGTCATCAGCATAACAATGAAACCTCAGCCCATGCCATCTTACAATGTCTCCAAAGGGAAGCATGTACACTGCAAACAACATGGGGGACAGCACTGAGCCATGAGGGACCCCACAAGACAGAGAGGTATGGTCAGAGGAAAAAAAACCCGACACCACCCTCTGAGTTCTTCCAGTGAGGAAGGATGTAAACCACCTGTGGACCAAGCCAGAGAGCCCACAGATGAATCTCGGGCGCTCAAGCAGAACCCCATGGTCAATGGTGTCAAAAGCTGATGACAGATATTAAAGTACCAAAATGGACCATTTTCTCTGGTCTTTCGCCATCTGGAGATCATTGAGCATCCAAACCAGTGCAGTCTCGGTACTATGCCTCTTTCTAAAACCAGATTGGAGAGGTTTGTAGATACTATGGATGGTCAAATGGTTCTCCAGCTGAGCAGCCACTACTTTCTCAATCATCTTCCCCACAAAGGGAAGGTTATAGATAGGCCTGTAGTTAGCAAGAGTCTGGGTCCAATGAAGCCTCCTTCAACAAAGGTGTCACCACTGCTTCTTTCAAAGAGCAGGGGTACTCACCAGAGTCAAGGGAGCACCAGACTATCTGTACCAGAACCGGGCCAATAGAATCACCACAAACCATTATCAGGGATGTAGGGCCCAGATCTAAACTACAGCATGTAGGGCGCATCCCCCTGGACAATCCGCATAACATCCACGATTTCTAGCCGGTTGAAGGTACTCCAAGAAAACAGGGGGATAGTGGCCAAACATTAATCGTCAACAGCTCGCATAGAATGTGTTTTACGAATCTCCAACCTGATGTCGGCCACCTTATCAGCAAAGAACCAAACAAGGTCTTCACACTGCAATTGTGAAAAAGCTCTTCGGACCTGCAGACAAGCTGGGTTGCACAGCCTGTCCACAGTTCTGAAGAGTTGGGCTGGTCAGTTCTGAGCGGCAGCAATTTCCCCGGACAGGAACTCTGCCTTCTTATGAGAAATGTCTGACTGATAGAGCTGATAATGCTCTAGCAGTCTAAGATGGTCGGCATCTATGCTGGATTTCCACCAGCAATGTTCTAACCTGCATTCTAGTCAGCGCAACTCCCTCAAGGCTCCATCAAACCACGGAGACAGAGGGCAAAGGGAGAGAGGATGCACACGTACTGGAGCAATAGAATCCAGGGCTGAGGTAATGGCCTTATTATAGACCAGAACCAAAACCTCAGGATCACTGCTAGCCACAGGAAATTCTGATAGATCAGGCACCGCTGCCAGACTGTCTGGAGTAACATCCCGTAAAGGACGGTACTTGACCATCTCCACAGGGGTTGGCCTATGGGGGGGTGCAAAAATTGAATCGCACCATGTAGTGATCAGACCATCTGACTGATTCCACCCCCACATCA
Organism: Neoceratodus forsteri; assembly: GCA_016271365.2. Classification (NCBI taxonomy): domain Eukaryota; kingdom Metazoa; phylum Chordata; order Ceratodontiformes; family Ceratodontidae; genus Neoceratodus; species Neoceratodus forsteri. Next base: position 1,652,155,584 of record CM028131.1, on the reverse strand, counting down.
GAGGCCTCGATCCCCAGGAGGAAAACCAGGTCAAGAGAATGGCCACATTTATGGGTAGCAGTGGTAACCACCTGTGTAAGTCCCAGTGAATTCATCAACTGGAGGAAGTGTTGTCCAAATTGTGAGAGTTCGTCATCGATCCAGGCATTGAAGTCACCCAGGACCATTAGCCTGGGTGACTCAAATGCCAGGTTGACCACGAAGTCCATCATTTCCTTAAGGAATTACATCCCATCTCCAGGTGGACGGTAGATGAGAGCTATCCTATAGCCCAGACCTGCTACCACAACACATTCGAATGATCTGGCCTCCTCAACTGGAACACTGTTGAAATCCAATTTGGTCTTAAAACAGATCAACCCCCCACCGTGGTCCAGTCTTGAACAGTGTATCAATGTGTACCCGGCCGGAACTGCAGCCTTTAGTATGGGGCCTGCATTATCATCCAGCCAGGTTTCGGTGATGCACGCCAGATCTGCCGACCCAACAAGATCAGCAATAACTGCGGTCTTCTTTTTGACAGATCTGGCATTGCACAACACCGCCTCAGTTGGACAGAGCTCCTGGGCTGCCCTGACCTCCTGCCCATCACCAATGATGGTGCCCTTGGGGGGACCAGACAAGATGGCCCACATTCTAGACTCCACTTCGCCCCAGGGTGTCTTCTGGGCTTAACAACCCCGATGGGAGCACCCCGCTCTTCCAGCCTCTGCTGTTCACATCTGCCACCCTGCACCCCCTCCTGTGAGCAATACCCAAGGCCCGACAACATTGATAGATGAAAAAAGACAATGGGGGGGGGGAGGGCGGAGGGCATGGAGAGTGGAGCAAATCTGGCTGCTCAATTTACAGCAACCGTAAATAATATATAAAACCCCAAAGATCTTACCCTATCCTAAACTTCTCCTCACACTTCCCACAACTAAATAATCTATTGCCACTCCAAGTTAAAGTAACAAACAACTAAATTAAAATGAACTAAGCCATCTAAATACATAAACCTCCCTAAAACATTTATTTAGCCCACAGGTCCTCTCACTACCTGGGAGCCAACCAAATTTAAACTAACCATAAAACAATTATATAGCACACAGGTCCTCTCACTACCTGGTGCCCTATTAAACTAAGCACTCTCACTGCTTATTACAAAACAAGTAAATAAACATCAACATAATAATAATAAAACAATAAACAAGAAAAAAGATTTGAGGAAATTATATAGAAACCACCCTCCAGACAATATATCTTACATATATCTGGGGAATAGGCGGATTCACAGCTGTTTCCGAGCACTCTCACTGCTCACACAATTTCCACAAAAGTACACATAAATCATAAAGTACTTGCAGTCAGCAGAGGTCCAGTCTGTATGTAAACACATCAAGCACACAGCCTTATACAGACTCGGGATACAAGGTTCAGGCTACCAGCCCCAGTATCATCAAGAAAGTCAACAACCAATGTAACTCCCAGTCTTCCAATCTCAGGCTTCCAATTCCACATCAAAAAGGGCCATCAACAGGCCGCAGGGTCCTTCCAGTGTTTCAAGAGGTAATTACCCCAGCTAGTCAGTGGCCCACTACCTTGACTCCAAGTTAAGTCAGCCCTCTCCCCAGCTGGCTACCCCAGGAGTCTGGGGGAAGAGGAGTAATGGACCAGCCCTCTAACCTGCCCCACTCTCCACCTCTGTGTGTGACACTAACCCTCAGTCCCCTCAGGAACCCCGCAAACCCAGATTTGAGGTCCAAGCCCAAGTTCACCCAATTGCAAATGGGTAGAATAACATCCAACACTCCAAAAAGGCAGCAGAAACTTTGTATCCCTTTATCCTAATAGCTCTTCTGATTAGGTTCACAGGATCACAGCCCACAATAATCCTCCTGGAGTACTACATGTAACGCTCTGGGGAACACAACCAGCGATCAGAACCTTGCACTAGGCAACAGCTGCCACACTCTGGGCTGCTTGATCTTCGCAGCAATCCCTGACCAGTCAACTTGTTGCCCAACAAGACACCACCAAGGGCGTAAAATCCAAATAAGGAACTCCAAAATGCAGTCCAAATACAATGGAAAAAAAAAACGGACAGCAAGAGCTCAGGGATTTAACGTTTTAGATGTAACCGGGGCTTTGCTTACATCCTCCACAGCTCTCCTTGCCCACATGCTTAATCCCAGCCCATGAGCATGTTCGAAACAGAACTGCAAAAAACGGAGATGCACTTTCTATAAAGCTGAGATAAATATACTTGAGGAGGTAAACGGGAAATGGTAAAACAGCATTAAAGCAAGTAGAGCAGCACTAAAATGGATAACAAAGTGGCAAACAGTGATACAAACAAACTAGACACTGGACATCAGGGAAACATTACAAAGTGGGGTGCCACCAAGCTCCGAACCCAGAAGTAAACCGGAAGTGAGCGTGGAGCAGGAAAATAGTGCGCCTGGCTGCGGGGGGGGGGGGGCACAGAACTGTGGTGAATGGAGAGGACCACATGTGCTTCAGTTCTACTGTGGAAGGACACAGTCCAGGTATCTGGTCACGTGCTTCCACAGTCCCCTCTCTGTATTATGTAATAGCAGCATGTCACATAGCAGTCATAAAAAACACTTAAAATACTCGTTTTGGAGTTGCAAAAGATCCCCATGCTCAGACGAGCATCTACTTTTAGCCCATTCATTTAGTTAAGATTAGAAAATGCAAAACTCATGCAGGCAGAAATACAGATGGCAGACGAAGAAAGGCTGGAATGCGTGGTTACAGTATCAGTGATCAGGCATCTGCACAATGATACGTCTTCTATGAGGTGCATAGTGTACATTGTGGTTTGCTGTGGCACGGTATTCAGTTTCTCTCCATGATTATTCAACAGGAACGTAAGAAGTGTAAAAAGTTGTCAAATTCAAAAACCAAAGGTATAGCATAGAGTTACATGCCAGCATGGTATCAGAACCATTGCTAACATGGGGGTCTAAAAAAGGGGACTTAAAGGATGACAGTATCTCTTTAAGATCTATTTTTGTACTTATATTTTATTATCTTTCAAAGTAAAAAGATTGTGATCTATGCACAAAGACAGAAATCATCCCGAATGTCTAATTAGTGGTAAAGTTGGATAGGTATTTTTGTTTCCGTGTTACATTTTATTTATTTGTTAACCGCATGAGGGCATCAGTTACAGGGACCATTTTCGGGCATGAACCAAACCATGAAGATGGCACAAAAAGGGAACAGTAGAGAGGCAAAAACGTAAATACATACATAGCAAGCATGAAACAGTACATCAATTTGCCAAGACAAAGAGCATATAAGTCAACAGCTAATGTGTACAAAGGCACCAGGATGAATATGCGCCAAGATTATGAGAGTGACCTGACAATGTACAGGATGAGAAACTGAACAGTCGTGGCACACCATGCACAAAAAATAAAAGCCAGCAACCATATCCGTAACCAAATTTTGAATATTTATTCCTTGCCACCACAACAGTGCCACATCTCCTGGAGACTCACAGCATGACCTTCTGATGTTTCAACCAGTCTTGGTCTTTAATGAAGATAGTGCCCCCTAGTGGACATTCTGCTTAAATAGCAAATCTCTTAATCACATTATTAACATTTAAAGTGCTAGTGCAATACTAAAACAATGTGCAACCTTCCTCTCTGCCTTCCCCTTATCCCCCCCAAGCATATGGTTGCTAGCTTTTATTTGGTGTGCATGGTCTGCCGTGACTGTTCAGTTTCTGGTTGATAAAAACCGTCATAGAGCACCCAGTTCTTAGTGCAGTTTCTGCTTTTGCCGCACAATGTACAGGATGCACAACAAATGTAAAGGTACTGACACAGTAGAGAAAAAGAGACCAGTAGGACTTGTAAAAATCTAGGCCTTGGCATTCCTGGAGTCTCCGTAGCAGGGGAGGCACTTGCACACAGAGGAAGCTGAGAGGGCAATCCCATAGTGTGATTTGAAAGGGAGTTTGAATATAGAGACCCACTCTCAGTGCATAGCATACTTACTCATAAATAAAGCAGCAGAATTACATAATGATCTGCAAACCTGAAGTAAGTGAACCAGGCTATAAAATTAGTCCCAGGTACTTTTACGGTAAAGAGTTGTAGAACAGCCATTTTTTTAAACTTTGCTTTTATTGATTTTTCTTTTCATCTATTTACACAAGTAGTATATAGAATACAGCAAAATAAAATAAACATAGTTATATAAATAAAAAAGACTCAAGTCATAATAAATAAATAATAGTTATTTCCAGTAAATGTGGAGATCCAAATAAAATAAGAAATGTATGTATGTATTTAGTTTTTGTCGATCAGGGAAGGAGGGCTAGACAGTACTGACTTTTATGATTTGTTTTTATTTTGTTAATCAGGTAAGGACACTGGGACAAGCCCATTTTCAGTTCCAACCCGAACACATAATTACAGCAATACAGAACAAACAATATAAAAAACATTTAACAAACACAAGTAATTTAAAAACATTTACACTCATTTAAAGCAGACAGCCATACTTTCAACTTATTTTTAAAACTAACAAGAGAGCAGTTCTCAAATCCTCAGGCAAACTTTTCCAAAGGAATGGGGCAGACACAGAAAAAGCTCGAGTACAAGATTTGTTGAGAAGAAGAATCCCCTTAAAAGATCTGAGATTCAAGGTGGAACAGTTTTAAGCCTCATCTTGGGGGAGGGTGGAAGAGGAAGTTTGTTTTAGAGGGATTCATACTATAGTTCATACTATGGTAGGAATCAGGAGCAAAAGGCAATTGCCCATAAAAGTCCCCGTCCAGTAAACCCATAATAGTGAGATGTAATGTTTTCGACTTAAAGCAGCAGCAGTGCAACGAAAAAAGTTGTTCCAAAAAGATAATTTTCTGCTATGGTTATGAAAAATATTAGCAGAATTGTTGATCTGGGTTTTCTGGATGCTTCTTATGTTGTGCACTATACATCTGCATTTTGTCTAGATTCTTACCCTCCTCAGGTCCTCAGTATTATTTCTATGCAAAAATGAGACAACCATCTTTTTTTCCTGAGAAATAATCATTTTAAAATATTCATAAAATTCTTAAATGGTAACAGAAACTGAAAATGTTACCACCAAAATAAATTGGAAGGTATCTAGCATTGATTAGAAAGAAAAATAGGTGGCATCAAATTTTAGCCCATTTTTTTGTTTCACTACTTTAAGAGTCAATAATCCAAGATATTTTTGCAGTTCTGTTTATTCAGACTTGGTATTAACTCTAGGGGAGAGCGTTCCAAATATTTATAACTCTCCGAGTGAAGAAAAACATCCTTTGGGAAGTATTATATTTGGGAGTACTTAATTGTAGTGGGTGACCTCTGGTAGCAAAGGCATCTTGTTTGATGGTGAATCCCATTTCGTTTAGCAGGCAGGTATAATTTATTATGTCCCAAAGGAATAATAAGTCACCCCGTTATCTTCTTACTTCCAGTGACATTAGCCCCAGATTTGCTAATCTATCCTCATAATTCTTTTCACTTAACCCAATACTGATTTAGTGAATTTTCTTTGAACCCTTTCAGTGGGTTCTTTATAGTGAGGGAGCACTGTAGATGCAAGTAAACTGAAACTAAACCAGATTAAGCTGCTGGTGGTATTTTAGTGAATGCAGGAAATCTGGCCAGGACACTGGGGAAGTTCTCTTACACTTTCCCAACCAGTTCACTAGACTTTTAGCTACACCCAGGTCTTCCATCTTAAGCAATCTCTTGTGTGGTATCAAAATCAAAGGCCTCACTGAAGTCAAAGTACAGCAGTTCCACTGTGGGACCCTTGTCTATCTCCTTAGTCACCCAGTCAAAGAAAACTATCAGGTTGGTCTGACAAGACATTTCTGCCACAAAACAGTGTTGTTTGCTATCCTGGAGTCAGTTGTTCTCTAGGTAGTCTACGAGGTCCTGTTTGATCAGAAATTCCATCCGCTTCCCTAGAATAGAGATCAGACTGGCGGGCCTGTAAATTCCCTAGTTACATTTTTATCTCCCCCCCCCCACACACACACACACATGTAGCAGCACAATCTTCCAGTCCCCTCGAACTTCGCTAGACTTGAGTGAGTTTTTGAACAGCCCAGTCAATGGTTCAGCCAGCTCCACTGCTAATTCCCTAAGCATCCTCGGACGCAACCAGTCTGGTCCCGGAGTCTTATCTATCTTAAGAGCTGCCAGCCCTTTTAGGACTCTTTTAATAGTAAACAATAGCTGACTCATTTCCGGGACTGCCTTTGTGGACACTTTGATTTTGCTCTCTGGCATGGACCCGCATTCCTCCTAAGTGAATACTGAGCAAATATAGTCATTCAGGATGGCTGTCCTTTGCCCATCCTCCTCTGTCACCCTACCCCCCTTGACTAGGTGTGCAATGTTTTCACTAACATATCTAAGAAACAGTTTTTCTCCATTCTTGATCCCCTCTGCAACACGCAGCTCTGTGTCTGCTTTCTCCTCCCCGACAGCCCTCTTTGCATCCCATTCTGCTTCTCCCTGCTTTCTCTTATATTTATAAAAGGCCCTCTTTGTTTCCCTAACCACTTGCCTAACCCTAGCTTCTCTTTGTTACTGCTTTTATGCATGCCTTCAATGCCTCAAGGATAGCTCCCTTAATTGCCTTCCATCTGTCCTCTGCCCTGTCTATGCCTTCCACCTCTGCTAAATTTTCTTTGACCAGTTCCCTTAACCCATCAAAGCCTGCCCTTCATAAATCAAGGATTTCAGTTCTCGATTGTGGCTTTGTGGCCCCGAGGGCCAATTCAGGCCACACAGGGTTGTGGTCACTATTCGCTAGCAGTTCCCTACTCCCACAACACCCACCATCTCTGTGTTAGTGAGCACTACACCAAGAACAACAGATTTCTTGATGGGTTTCTTAACTAGTTGCAACAGTTGATAGTTCTGGAAGGCATCTAGCAATGTCTGACTCCTGGTACCCTTGGCCACTGAGACCTCCCAGTTGATGTCCAGTTAAGATAAATCTCCCCCTACCACGACCTTTGCTAACCCTCTTTTAAGTTCCTCCCTAAGTTCTCTGTCCACTTCCTCCCTTTGACCCGGAGGCCTGTAGACTACCCCTGGCATAGTTTCCTGCCTGAGGCTGCCATGATTTGCACCCATATAGACACAGTTTCCCCATCACTACCCCCTAATGCCCCCATCTTCAGACACTTCAGTGCTCTCCTTGACAAAGAGGGAAACTCCTCCCCCTCCACCAGTTCTTCAATCCCTCCTGAACAATGTATCCAAGGACTGCCATCTCCCAGTCATTATTTTCTGTGGCCCATGTTTCCATGATGGCCATAAGGGCCACCTCAGTGTGTGCCATCAATGCCTGGAGCTCACTGAGTTCGCTCCCTAGGTTCCTATCATTAAAGCATACCCCCTTACACTGGAGCCCTGCTCTAATTCTGCTGATGTCTGTCTGCTTTCCATGTTTTCTTTCCCCTTATAAGCACCTTTGTCTTTAGTTTTTCCTGTCACAACTGTCTCTCCCCTTGATCCTGTAAACCCTACAGTGTTCCCTGTACCCTTTTTTTCTGCTGGTGTCTCCTGGGTGTGGGGGAGTACTATCTTGGATCCTCTTCTGCTCACCATCCAGTGTAGATCCTTTAGACCTGGACTCCCCCATGTTTAAATGCCTAATGTAAACATTAAACGTCTCGCCCACTGTGCTGGCCCTCTCTCTTGTCAGGTGAAGTCCATCACCCATGAAGAGTCTCCTTTCCCAGAAATCCCCCGATCCCCTACAAAGTGGAATCCCATATCCTGACACTAACCCTAAAGCCAACTGTTGAACTCTATTTCAGCACCCCTTATCTTATCCTGCACCCCCCCTCACACAGGGAGGACTTCAGAAAAGGCCAGAGAGGCTGAATGTGCCTCCAACCTGTGTCCTAGTCTACAGAAGTTCCGCTTCACAGTTTCCAGTGGCCAGATTGTTGTTACCCGGGTGTACCAGCACACCAAGCCCCATCCCCATCCTCGGTATTCTAAATCCCAGTTGACTGATGATCCAGGCAGGCATCGGACCACGGGTCTACAATAACGATGGCAGTTCCCAGTATCTTTTAAAAATCTCTTCCCTGGAGGTCAGACTTTATCTAAACCCACCCTGATCATAATGCAGATCTGTCATGGTGTTGCCAGCATGTTTCTGATGGCCAGCAGTACAGCACCACCCTTATTTGCTTACACTCATAATGGGGACCTGGCAAGTGAGGAAGAATTACTCTTCTCTTCCCTGAATGCCTCCAATTATCTCCCTCTCCTTGGAAGGTTGTTTGTTTCTTGAATTGTTACTGCCTTGAAACTGTTTAAGCAAATGTATTATGTAACTTTTCTTTCTGAAAATACATAGAAACGTAGAATTTGATGGCAGATAAGGACCGCTTGGCCCACCCAGTCTGCCCATTTCCCTACCTACTGGATAAGCTGCAGATCCTAGTTAACCAGTGGCCTACTTCTTCCTACCCCCACCCCCTAGAATTGCCTTATGACTGTCCCATGCATGCTTGAATTCCTCCACTGATTTTGACTCCACAACCTCCTCCGGAAGGCCATTCCATGCATCCACAACCCTCTCTGTGAAAAAATACTTCCTTAAATTACCTCTGAGCCCCCCCTCTATCTTCAAATTGTGCCCTCTTGTTCTTGCACACCTCTTTTTTTGAAAGATGCTACCCTCTTGGACTTTGTTGATTCCCTTGAGGTACTTGAACATTTCTATCATGTCCCCCCTCTTCCTCCTTTCCTCGAGGCTATACATATTAAGCTCCTTTCGTCTCTCTTCATATGTCTTCCGGTGCAGACCCTGCAACATTTTAGTTGCCCTCCTCTGGACAGCTTCCATCCTGTCTATGTCTTTGCGGAGATTGGGTCTCCAGAACTGCACACAGTACTCCAGATGGGGTCTCACCAGCTGTCTGTACAGAGGGATAATAACTTCCATTTTTCTACTGGTGATGCCTCTTCCTATGCATCCCAGTATCCCCCCAGCCCTCCTTGCTGCCCTCTCACATTGCATGCCCACCTTTAGGTCATCTGAGATGACTACCCCCAGGTCCCTTTCCATTTTTGTTGTTGTTAGTATCTCACCCCCCGCTGTGTACTCTTCCCCTGGGATTTTGTTTCCCAGGTGCATTACCTTGCACTTCTTAGCATTGAATCTAAGCTGCCATACATTTGACCATTCCTCTAACCTTGCCAAGTCCCTTCTCATCCTTTCCACCCCACCCTGTGCATTAACTCTGTTGCAGATCTTTGTGTCATCTGCAAAGAGACATACTTTTCCTTCCACTCCTTCTGCAATGTCGCTTATAAAGACATTGAAGAGGACCGGTCCTAATACTGAACCCTGCAGTACTCCACTAGTAACCCTCCTTTCTTCTGAGTGGACTCCATTTACTGTTACTCTCTGTGTCCTATTCTCAAGCCAATTCTTTACCCAGGCTGTCATCTTGGGACCCACTCCCAGGCTGGCTAACTTGTATATTAATCTTTTGTGTGGGACTGTGTCAAATGCCTTGCTAAAGTGGTGCAATGCAGTGGCTGTGGGGCAGCCATATTCAGGCAGACCTTCTGGACACTGAGGTGCTGCCCTATCTGCATGCATCTCTCTGGACTGCGGGATGAGGTAGCCAGACTCAGAGCGGAAGTAAACTGGGTCAGGAGTACCATCACCCCTTTCCAGGGACCACCCAGTCCAATGCAACTGCCTCAAAGGATGCCGAGAACGAGGAGCACTTGGATGACAGTGGGCTCAGGGAGGGTTAGAGCAGTCAGGCAGAGGCACATCCCAGATCCTATTCCACTCAAGAACTCATATGCCACGCTGGCAAATGAGACAACCAAATAGAGGTACCCAGAGAAGTGGAAGGAAAGGATGTGGAGGTTAGCCAAGGAGGTGACCTCAGCGGGGAAAGCAGTGGACCCCAGAGGAGGAGGAAGCGAATCCTGCTGGGGGACTCCATCATAAGAGGGATCCAGCTAGGAACACAGGAGGGGGAGGACAGGGAGGTGAGGTGCCTACCAGGTGCCACGGCATGGAGGGATGGAAGGAAGATCCTGGGGATCACTGGGAAGGCAAGACGGGAGGGTGAGCTGGATGTCATTATCCACCTAGGTACTAATGACCTGGCAAATGGGGAGCCAAAGGAAGTTCAGGAAGAGTTTAGGAAACTGGGGAGGGGTCTCAAGCAAGTAGCTACTTCTGTCACTTTCTCAGAAGTACTACCTGTGAGAGGCAAGGGAGAGCATAGGGAGTGCATGCACCAGGAACTTTAACTCATGGTTGAAGAACTAGTGCTGTGAGGAAGGGTTTGGATTCATTGGTGACTGGGACCCACCTGGAGGGATGGAGGTTTGTTCAAGCCTGATGGCCTGCATCCATCCTGGAGGAATCAAGCACTCAATGATAAGTTTAAATGCTACATTGACAAACATTTAAACTAGCAAAGGGGGTGGCAGGCCAGCAAGGAGGGTACCTACTTGCTCACCCCCACAGCTAGCAGTGGAACCAGTGAACCAGAGGAGTGGCTATCTCTGCAAAGCAGTGTGCAAAAGATGGAGATTAGTGCCCAAGAGGTGGATAAGCAGAAAAGGGGCAAAATTCAGCAGAAGGGCAGACAGCAAGGAGAACCAGAGATAAATGACAACCAAGGAAGGGGCTGGAGTAGAACAGTGAAGCAGTCTAGGAGGTCAATCATGGAAAGCCATGTGTGCAAATGCCAGGAGCCTTAGCAACACGATGGAAGATCTGGAGGCTGTCATGGTACAGTCAGACCTGGACATTGTGGCCATCACTGAAACCTGGTGTAATGATAACCCTGACTGGGAGATGGCCATACCTGGCTACAACATATTCAGAAGAGACAGAGCAGGCAGGAAGGGAGGAGGAGGAGTGGCACTGTATGTGAAAAATGACATAAGGGCCACAGAGGTCCAGGAGGAACAAAATGGGGGAGAGATACTGTGGGTTAAGCTGGAAAGGAAAATGGGGACAGCCATCTGCACAGGTGTGGTCTATAGACCACCAGCCCAGGAGGAAGAAACAGATAGGAGTTGATGCTAGCCATCCAAAGGATGGCAGACAAGGGTGAGGTAGTACTGGTTGGAGACTTCAGTATTCCAGACGTGGACTGGAGCATCCCAGCAGCAGCATCAACTAGGAGCAGATTTATCCTGGACTCCCTTCTGGGTGCCTTCCTCAAACAACTGGTCATGGAACCAACTCGGCAGAAGGCAATACTGGACCTTGTGCTCACAAACAGGGACAGTGTGATGGGGGTAACAGTGGGGGAGCACTTGGGAAACAGTGACCACCAGTCATTGTGGTTTGAAATCACAGAAAGAGCAGAACCAAACCACACAAAAACACGTATCCTGGATTTTAGGGGGGCAGACTTTGGGAAAATGGGGAGATACTTGAAAGAGGCATTAAGGGGAATGGGACAGGAATCGGGGTTGAGGAACAGTGGGCAGTATTTAAAATGGGGATTACAAGAACAACAGAATTATGCATTAAGCAGGTTAGCAAGAGGAAAAGGAAGAGGAGACCATTATGGTTTTCCAAAGAGGTATCAAAGAAAGTGAAAGCCAAAAAGATTGCATTCAGGCAATACAAAAAGACACAGGCAGAAGGGGATAGGGAGATGTACCAGGAGAAGCAAAGGGAGGCAAGGAGGTCAGTAAGGGAAGCCAAAGCTCAGACAGAAGAACACATTGCAAAATCAGTGGGTAGAGGGGACAAAACCTTTTACAGGTACATAAGTGACAAAAGAAAGACAAAGGGAGGGATAGTGCGACTGAAGGGGGAGGATGGGAGCCGCGTGGAGGGTGACAACAGTAAAGCTGACATATTGAACAGGTATTTCTGCTTAGTCTTTACTGAGGAAGAGGAGGGTAATGGGTCTGAAGGGAGTACAAGGGGTGAGAATGGTGCAGAAATGGACACAAGTCCCTTTACACGAGAAAGGGTCCTGAAGGAACTAGAAGCAATAAGAGTTGATAAAGCAATGGGGCCAGACGGGTGCACCCCAGGGTCCTTAAAGAACTAAGAGAGGTGGTGGCTGAACCTCTGGCTATCCTGTTTAGCCAATCACTGGAAACAGGGGAGGTACCCAAAGACTGGAGGACAGCAGATGTAGTCCCCTTATACAAAAGTGGGAACAAAGAGGAAGCAGGGAACTACAGACCAGTCAGCCTCACCTCGGTAGTGGGGAAGATCATGAAGCACTACTGAAGGAGAGATTGGTGGAACATCTGGTATCAATGGACTATAGGACCCAACGAAGCATGGTTTCACCAGGGGAGGTCATGTCAGACCAACCTTGTTGAATTTTTTGACTGGGTGACTAGGGAGGTGGATCAGGAGGCAGTGGACATGGCCTATCTGGACTTCAGCAAGGCCTTTGACACTGTGCCACATAGAAGACTATTACACAAACTGGGGAATATGGGTGTGGCAGGACAGTAGTGTGGTGGGTAGGTAACTGGCTGGGTGGCAGGACACAGAGGGTGGTGAAATGGCTGTCACTCCACAGAGGGAAGAGTGACCAGTGGGTACCACAGGATCAGTGCTGGGACCAGTCCTATTCAATATCTTCATCAAGAGCATTACAGAGGATCTAGAAGGCAGAATTTCACTGTTCGCTGATGACACAAAGCTCTGTAACAGAGTAGACACACCAGAGGGTGTAGACAGAATGAGAAGTGACCTGCAGAAACTTGAAGAATGGTCAGGGGTTTGGCAGTGGAAATTCAATGCAAAGAAGTGCAAGATAATGCATATTGGGGCACAAAAACCCTGGCACAATATATCAGTTGGGGGGTGAGGATATAGCATGCACCAAGCAGGAAAGGGATCTTGGGGTTATCATCTCTGATGACCTCAAGGTAGGGAAACAGTGTGACAAGGCAGCAGGTAAAGCAAATAGGATGCTGGGATGTATAGGCAGGGCATCACCAGCAGGAAAAGGAGGTCATAATTCTGCTATACAAGACATTAGTGAGGCCCCACCTGGAGTACAGTGTACAGTTCTGGAGACCATACCTACATAAGGACATAGACAGGGTAGAGAAGGTTCAGAGGAGGGCAACAAAGATGGTGCATGGATTGCATCAAAGTCCTATGAAGACAGGTTGAAGGAACTGAACATGTACTCCCTGGAGGAGAGGAGGGAGAGAGGATATGATAGAGACATACAAGTATCTTACAGGGAGGAACAGGTGCAGGAAAACACTATTTTAGCTGAAAAGATGTTCCAGGACTAGAGGGCATGGGATGAAGTTGGAGGAGGACGATTCAGAGGAAACATGAGAAAGAATTTCTTCACAGAACGGGTGGTGGACAAGTGGAACACCCTGCCAGAGGAAGTGATGGGGCTGAAACAATCACGGGATTTAAGAATGCATGGGATAGACATAAAGGAATTCTAGAGGTCAGGGGTAAGGGGCAACAGACTTCTAGGAAAACAAACTGAACTTACAAGCTCAAATGGGCAGACAGGGTGGGCCATAGGCCCTCATCTGCCGACACTGTCTATGTATCTATGTAAAGTCTAGGTAGGCCATGTCCACAGGCCCTCCCTGATCTACTACTTTGGTCACCCAGTCAAAGAAATCTATCAGATTCGTCTGGCATGACCTTCCCGCTGTGAATGCATGCTGCCTAGGGTCCTGTGCCCCTCTGGCCTCTAGATACTCGACAATTCTTTCCTTCAGAAGTGATTCCATCATTTTCCCTATCACTGAGGTTAAACTAACTAATGTAATTTTTTTTTGTTTGTTTGATGTTCTATGTGAGTGGAACCTTTGTAAAAGAGCCCTGGCTCAAAGGTATTAATTCCTAGACCAATAAACTAAACTAAACTTATAAGAACTTTATAAAATTTCCTGTACTGCCTCAGGAATGAAATAGAGCAGAAAAATAAAAATATCGGATATATTGATGTTGAGGTTTGTCCTAACTGCCAACTAAATTATTTACATTTTTTGTTAACTAATACTGCTGCTTTAAAAATGTACACTGACGATTATTCAAAAACTATGGAAACATAGTGACAAACTCCAAATAGTATAAAAGAATATAGTTAAAAGTGGCAAGCAAAAAATGAAGACAAAGGCTTAACAAAGTCTGCTACATTAAATGTTACAATTTGGTTCCTCAGTTAATTCTAAAACATTATAGTTCATTTTTCTGGAGTAACTTAATAAAATAATAATGTATACTATCTCTAAAGGTGAAGAAGAGGTGACTTTACAAATAAGTTAGTTTTCTTTGAAGGGGGATATTACTATTTGATTAGATTAGAAGTGGATGAAATCATGAGGCAGTCCCTGCGGAACAAAATACTCTACTTTTGACACATAAAAATATATTAAAAACCATTAGCCCACTGAATATTGCTTACACACTGTAGAGCTCTGCCTGTTGCAAATCACTTGCAATTACATAGTTTTCTCTGAGAAACAGGCCTTGCTTTAGAGAAGGGGGTGTTTCCATGGCAACTAGGATTTGTTCATACCTTGAATGAGCCCCCAGCATCTGCTTTTCAGAGGCATCAGTTGCAAGTTGTAAATAATTGATGGTTCTGTGACTGAGATGGCCGGTTATGTCTGGACTTGAACTGCCACATGCTTCCCAAATGAAGATGCCACCAAATACGTTAATATGAACCTTGCCTTCGTAGATGGCACTTCACTAATAAAAACAAGTAGACTGATTAGCTTTTGCTGAAACAGATATTTCATGGTAAAATGTATCTCCCCACTCTTCCTACATTCCTTCTCCTCCCCCCGCTTTCCCTTTCCCGATGACTCTGGCACTTCTTACCTATTGTCTATTTTCTCTGACAAATGCCGCTAGCTGTCTTGTTACAATGCTACCCTTGAATTGTATTAATCTGTACTCTGTTTGCAATGCCCACATTGTTGTAATGTCTGTCTTGATGTTCCCCATAATTTGTATTTCTTTGATTTGGAACCTTTGTAAAAGAGCCAAGGCTCAAAGGTATTTGTAATCCTAGACTTGATAGAAAATAAATAAATGTTATTAATGAGTTGTCCTGATGGCCTAATGGTTAAGGTGCCTTGTCTTTCAGCCCAGTCAGACGTGGCAGGAGTTGAGAGTCCCAGGATGCTTCTCTGCTCCAATTAGATGTAAACAAGCTTGATGATTGGGCGCACAGTAACAAAATGAATTTTAACTCTAACAAATGTAAGGTTTTACACTTTGGAAATTCAAGCATCAAAAGTGATTACTTTTTGAATGGTTTCTACCTTAAAACATGTGGCTCAGAAAAGGACCAGTGTATTATGGCGGACATAATAAGCATAAAACCTAATGCATCTCTACCATTAAAACATGTAGTACTGCATGGAGCATAACAAGAAACTTTGTGAGCAAAGACAGTGAGGTTCTGATGCCCATCTGTAGAGCCTTGGTCAGGCCACGCCTTCAGTTTTGTGGCAGTTCCTAGCACTAAAAGAAAAGGGTCTGGTATGTGGATTAGAGAAGATTCAGCACAGAACTAATAGAGCTGTAAGGGATCTGAAGAGAACTAGACATGGAGAATGACTATCCAAGCTAAATCGTTTTTCCCCAGAAAGAAAGAAGAGTTAAAAGTGACTTGATCCTCATTCATTCTGCAACAATGGAGCGGTAGTATTAAGGTTAAAAAGGTAGCCACAATGGGTCTCAATCTAAAAAATTGTCTGGAACTAAATTCAGTGCCAAATAAAGGAGGCATTTCTTCAACCAGAGGATTGTACAGTGTGGGATGACCTGGTAGCTAGTGTAGTGTATAGTGATTTAGTCAGGCCCTTTATGCTCGCTCATGACAGGTGTATGAGCTTATATGATGGCTTAGCCATTGAGTACTGGGGGACAGACAGGATAGGCCTTTAGAATCCTTTGTCTTGAATTTCGTATCTTCCTATGTTCCAGTGCCAAAGATGCAGGGAGGATTCCCTGCTCCCCTCGCTGAACGGCAGCCCTCTGGTGGCATGGTGGGAAGGGGCTCCATTCAGCAAGGAACTAAGTATAATTGGTAGTCTTGACCCCACTTCCAATGTCTGGTGTGCAAGGCTTGCGTGAAATGGACAGAAAGAGAGCAAATTTGTTCATGCTAAAAATGGTAAAAGAATCAGCATTTAAGCTCCGAGGTCTTCCACAGAAAGAACATGTAAAGAAAGTGTTAGGTGGAGTTTTCCTTTTTCAGCCCTCCCCCTCTCCTCCCCCCCACTGGTATTCGCCTGCTAGGCTTATTGCGCTTGGTAGTGGGCCTTGCAGTCAAATTTAAGTACAACTTTACAAGGGCACTTTTCCATACTTGGTGACAGTTTTATTTTTTTTACTCATTTATTTCTACACCCCTACTGAAGGAACTCTCTCCAGCATCCACCTAACCTGCTCTCTACCTCCCACTGTGACCCCTGCAACATCTCCCCTCACACCGACTGGCAACGTCCCTGGATCTAAGCCCCCACGGGGAAGGGCTGTCCTATCCTCCCAGGACACCCTATCTATAGTATAGTGTGCCAGCCGGAGTGATGGGGCCTGGGGAAAGTGAGGAGCCCAGAGTTGGGAGTGTGGTGTAGGCAGAGGTGCCTTCGCCTATCCTCCAGAGGAGGATTTTTCCATTTTTCTGTTTCCCCCTTATACTCAGTCGTGCAGTGGCATCCTGGCAAGAATGCCGACGCCCGACGCAGTTCTTCCCCTCGCATAGTGTGGCGACACAATCTTGGCTTTCTCCAGCCACCGACAGAGGTCGCACATGTGTGATGCAGCCCCTAGAGCCCACCCTGGGAAGAGAGAGCAGTCCTCTGGATGCTCGATCTCTCCCCTGCCAACCCCTGGCAGCCTGAGTCTGTTCCCAAACCCGGGTCGCCAGCATGGCGCGAGGTGTGGCGTCCAGCACCTCAACCCTCCGCACCACTGGGCCGGCTTACAGTTTTGATAAAGTACCAAATTTGTCTGTAGTTTGCCTGACCTTTGCCACAATTTCACTGGAGTAGTTTTACTTTACAACATTTTTAATTATGAATTTTGATCTCTCTATAAAAACAAGGTTTAAAAATTACATTTTGTCTGCGTTATATGAAGTAAACATAATGCAAATGAAAATAAGTCATCACCTTTATTTCATTGGCATCTTCATGGGCAAGCCAACTCACAGTGCCTCACACAGAATAAAACACTTTATATGCTGAAACATTTATCACATAAATCACACACAGAAGAATAATTACAAAGCAGCATTTCTATTAGGGTTGCTAGAAATCCGCTGAATGGAATCTGAGTCATCGGACTCCCGAGTTTTTTTTAGTATTTAGAATTTAGGATTTCAAGACCAAAAATCTGAATCTGAAAACCCTAGTCAATGTGGAATCTGAATCTGATTCCAATTGCACATCCAAGTTCTGCCTAGCTGTAATTTCACAACCTCCCCCCACCCAGTTGATTAAGAATAAAAACCTAGAGGAGCCACTTTAGCCAGGAGTAAAGCCCTTCCCCAAGTCTCCTCTCCCTCCCCTCACCTTAAGTTCCATCAATCTTGGTTGCAATGTGGTGGTCTTGTCTGGTGGATCCCATGCCATTCAAGTCTCTATTGACCCCTTTTTCAGCAAGCTCCATTACATAAAAGAAGACCTACCTCCCCTGGAGCCTGGTACCCCCAGCCCTAGTTCTTAGGGTAACACCCCTCCAGTGATCCAGTCATGTCAAGAAAAGAAAGCAGCATGGCCGTGAAAATGAAGTTACTGTACACATTAGACATTAACCGAACCCCCATAGCACGCATGAAGTTGAGTCTTCAGATTCCTGATGTCTTACATAAGCATCCCTTTCTCCCCTGAGTAGTGGCATGCTGAGAACAAGCCCTGGGTCATGGGCACTACAAGATGCATTACTCAGAAAAACATTTGGCATTAGCAACTTAGGGCTTGCTTTTAGTCGGCCTCTACTCACGTTAACAAGGGATGCTTACGGAAAACATGGAGGTTGGGTGACCTGACTGTGTGTATGCTATGAAGATAAGTTAATGTCTTATTTGTAACTTCTTGTTTGTGTTGTCTACTTCTTACCAGGATTGGATATGAAGTGGAGAGTTTATCCTAAGGACTAGGATCAGGGGACTGGGCTCCAGGAAGGGGGGGGGGGTCTTCTTTTGTATAACAAGCGTCTTGCTGGGGATGGGGTTGATCGAGACTCGAGGGACAGTCACACTGTTGTTTGGGGGGAGGGGGGAGATGAAGCTACCTCCAGCCTGATTCCTGCCACAGCACATTATGGGGGATTGGATGGCATGGGACCCACTGGACTGGACCACCATAGTGCAACCGAGACTAAGAGAACTTAAGGTAATTGGTGGGAGGAGAAACTAGGGTGGGGGACGGCTTACCCTTTTCTGCTTGCACTCAAAGGACATCTTACTGAGTGGGGAGAAGTTATTAACTTTTATATTCAGATTTGGTTCTGATTTTGACTGTGATACGTTGCTCGGTGTGGGAATGAAAGCGAATGTTCTGATTATTCCACAAATGCATGGTGGAACGAAATCGGCAGATTCCGAGCAATCTTAATTTCTATACAGAGACAAAAATCCATGTGTCCCTTAAAAGCCTCAGTGCTGGGTACATTACACTGGTGAGGCTAGTCATGAACACTAAAAACAAAAATTCAGTGTGTGCTCCTACAGAGTAAAATGGAACACAAAAACGAAGCCTTAGAAGTTCACAGTCATCTCTTCCACCCAGGTTGTCTACATAATTCCATTTGAGGAGTATTGGCATCTGCAAGTTATAATAAGTCATGCACTTTCTTTCACCTTTCGTATAAATAAATTGCTCCAAAACACAAACACAAAAATGGGAGCCCTGAGGAGGATTGCAGACTGTCTGCCAAAAGATGTGTGGTTACAAATTCATTCAAATTTACATCTTTATTTAACCAGGCGAAACACCTTTGAGAAGAACTCATTTCCAAGGTGGACTTGGACAGGCACAAAAACAGATGACAGTAATCTCATACATCCAAATAGCATAAAGGAACACAATGTATACAATTTGCAGTAAGTTTGAGCATTGGCTACAGTACATAGGACACATTTTGTCTAGGTAAAGGTGGAACCAGGCAAGATAAATAACAATTGAGTAGAATTCTTTCGACACAAAAATGGATCAGCTGAAGTTTACATAAACGTAATAACATATTAGAAGGTGTAAACATGATCGTGAAAGTAAAGTAAGGCATCATTAAGCTAAACAGTAAAGCGAAGTAAGGGCAGTTGGCAATAATAATTATGCTGGTTACAGTAGTGACTTGGGTAGTTTGCTAGGAAACAGTCTAACATAGAGATTGAAGAGGGGAAGACAGAGAGAAGGGAGAGGAAAGAACCAAGAGTTTTGGTGCCTAGTGAGTTACTTGAAAAAGGTGTGGGGGGCAGCACAACTGGCAGAGACCAGTCCTCATCTGCACTTACAAATCAAATGCCATTACCAGTGATGGACTATGGTTCAAAGGTACATAGAGTTGTACCCAAGGGAGAGCTAAAGAAATTAATGTAACCAGTAAGATAACTAGATTCAAATTACAGTGTCCTTATTCTACACACCACTGCAGAATGTACGAAGAGTTGGGGAGGACTTTTCATGCGAGGAGGCATGACATGATCTGGCTAACCCAGTTGTATAAATTAATAAATTTGGATCCTCCTTTCATTTTGAAAAGCAAGTTGAAAATCCTAGATTCAGTGTACTTATTAAGAAATGTAAAAAATAAATAAAATGATTGGCTAAATATACCTAAAATACAAATAAAATATGGAGATGTGACCATGCATTTTGGTTGCGCCAGCTCCTGGAACACTCTTTCTGTAACAGCAAGAACAGTTGTTGGCTTAAAATAATATGAAAGCATTAGAAATGAAGATTTTCACACTATTTGTAAATGTTTGGAATGATTTTGTGGAACTAAGATTTGAACTGAAATTGAACGTAGTGCATGTATACAGTAGGTTCCTAATTTCATAAAGGTAAGTTTGTGATACCTCCTAGTATAATGTATTTGCTCTCTTTTTTATTATATTGCTTAGTATCGTGATACATATACGGAATAATGTACGTTTCCACTGAGGGGTTGAGATAACAGTGTATGGAACTCGAGAGTGACGCTCGAGAGGTCCATGCTGTTATCTCAACCCCAAGATGGAAACACAATGTGAGTTATGTATGGTCACCCATATTCGATTTTTTTTTTTTACAGTATATGGTTTTTAAAATTTAAGGGAATAAAAAGAGGAGAAGCAGTGTGTTTGTAAATATTTTTATTGAATAGAATTGCTGCAAATACATTAAATAAAAAAAATGCCAAATACAAAGAACTATAAGGCCAGACCCTGCATCACTTAACAAGCGGACGTGATAGGGTGGTCTTCTGCTGTTTTTTTTTTTCATATGTTCATAAAACCAGTAATATTGTTAAATGTTGTTGCAAGTACATTAAAAGGTTACAATTTTAGACATTTTAAACTTTTAAATGTTGAACTGTAACTTTAAAAAACCTCTATGTATCAATTCATTCGCTCCTTTTCAGAATAGAATAATGGAAAAATCCTACATGACAGGTGAATAGCACAGCCGTTTTGGCTGTTTTGTGGTCCGTTTTCTGTTCTGGAATAGGAAAGAGAGAGGTTTTCAGTCATTTTTCTTATTTTATTTTTTTTTTTAGGTTTTTTGATGTTATTGGGCACTTACTAGAATCTGAGCTGTCTGATGTGTCTATGATGACGTTGACATGTCTGTTTTTGTGGGTTGCGGCTGCTGATAGTACATTATTTTTATAGTAATGCTGGACTTGAAAGTGCAGCTGTGTCCAAACAGTTGCGTGGCAGTTTTCTCATTCGGATCTTTGCTTTCTGTTGTTAGCTGAGATGCTATGGCAGTGCTGCCATAGGTCATGGGTGCTTCAAATCTCGTGTTGTTTTCGCTGGTGAGATGTTGTGGTGGGCTGCAGTTCGAAACTGGAGGTAGACAAGGAGAAGAGGCTGAACCACAAACTGTGGAGTTTTTATTTTTTATTCGGACATTACAGAGTAAGAGTTGATTGGAGATTTTCATGTCTGGAGACCTGTTGTACTATTGTTTGGGGAATGTCTGTGTCTGTTAGCTTCTGGATGGAGGTCTTGCGTGTGGAATGGTTTATCAGTCTTTTACTGTCTGGCAGCCCAGCTTCCATTTTCCAGCTTTTCATAATTTTTCTTACTTTGTGTTCTGCTATGCTCACAGCCCTGTACCAGCATGATACACCAGGCTTATAGTTCAGGCTGGGTACAAGATAGAATGGAGAATCAGTTTGTTGCATGTCTAGTAGCCATTTTTCAGGATATGTTTTATATGCTACCAGTGAATCTTTGTCTGGTTCTGACAGTCCCCCATACATTCATGGGTTTATGGGTCTGATGTCCCAGGGGTTCTCACCCATCCACGGCTTTGTCTGATGCTCATTATATTCCAGAAATTCCTGTTGCTCAGAGCCAATCCTGAGAGTTAAGACACCCCACTTCAGAGAATATTGTTCAGAGTGCAGAGTACAGTCCTACATTGAAGTAAACCATGCTTAACAGGGACGTGGGGTTTTGCAGTCTCATGGTGCCGGAACTGTATAGCGTTTCTATTTCAGCATCTGTGAGCACCTGCACTCTGTTGGGTTTATTTCCTTTCCTCAACTTTCTTAACAATTTCTGTTTTGTTGCCGCGGTATGGACAGTTTCTATGAACATTGTGGACTTCCTGTGGTAAAACTGAGTGTAGGTAGTTTTCTTTAAGTAGCAGTCTGTGCTACCAGGTATTCCACGGTAGGTAGTAAGCTCATAGTCTGTGTTGTCTGTTCTTTTTACTGTATAGATAAATTCTGCCAATAACAGGTATAATTCTGTTATGGGGATTTCAGATGTGCCTTTTCTTTTACCTTTGTTGAGGAGAAACAAGTTCACTAACCACGTGTCTGATGCTGTTTTCTGCGCTGTCTGTTTGTTCTCCTGTTTTAAAATGAATTTGTCTGAGCTTGACATTTCTTCTGAGATCAAGGCCGCTGACATTTTTTCCTTTTTTTGGCTAGTTTGTCAAGTTTTAATGAATGCAATTTCAATGTGGTACGGAGATTGGCTCTGTGGTAAATATGGAGGTGAGAGGGGAAAACCTCATGGAACAGTGATGGGAGGCAGTGCATGGCACAGCACAGGTGAATTTATAATAACAGAACATGCGTAACAAATTTTGAATTATCCATAACAACTTTTTGCCTATCCATAA
This sequence comes from Neoceratodus forsteri, assembly GCA_016271365.2. Lineage (NCBI taxonomy): Eukaryota > Metazoa > Chordata > Ceratodontiformes > Ceratodontidae > Neoceratodus > Neoceratodus forsteri. Next base: position 1,652,133,244 of record CM028131.1, on the reverse strand, counting down.
AAACTTCCAGTCCATCAATAACAGCTTTTTGCTAGCAATCGGTTTCTATGCATAATAAACCCTAACCATATATAACTTTTGTAATGTGAGTAATGTAACTTTTCACAGGATGGTGTCTGTAAATAGTATCTTTCATCCTAGATATTGTTACCTGTATAAAAACAAACTTTTACCTACCTATCAACCAGCCTACCTACCTGTGTACCTAACTGAGAGCTCTCTCATTCCACAGGCATGGGAAAGGCACCACAAAATCTTGGTCACCCAGCCCGGTGGCACTGAGGGTTGAGGTGCTGGGTGCCACACCTTGTGCCATGCTGGCAACCCCTGTTCTAGAATGGGCATGGGCTGCCGAGTGTCAGCAGGGGTGGAGAAGGATTGAGCATCCCAAGGACTGCTCTCCTTCTCCAGGGAGGGGGAGTTTCCAGCAGTCGGCGTACATTTTCCCCCTAGCCGAGGCTGGGAGGCAGATTGCTGATGCTGAGGTGGTGGACGGGGGATGTAGCAAATGCCAGGAGGAGCGCACGCGCTCTCTCCATTGGTGTCCTTGCACGCTACATCCCCCTGAAGGATGAAAAATGGAAAACAGGAGTCCTCGACCGCAAGATGATGATTGTCCCCCTCTGATGCGCCACCCGGGAAGATGCATCCCTGGAACTGGATCTGGTCTGATAGGTTGAGGGTGTTCCCACCCCTTGCCACCAGGGGTAAGTCGTGGGGCTGAAGGGGAGGGGGTCTCATACCTGGGGTCGGCGTGGGAGGGGGACGTCAGATGGCTTCGGCTGAGAACTCCAAGGGAGAAAAAGTATAAAAATAAATAAATAAATCTTGGTCACCTTTCCCCTTGAAAAGAGACATGGGGCCAAGAGGCAGCCCTCAGCCGGTGAATGCTAGGGCAGGGGAAATAGTCTGAGACACTGGAAGGTACCTAATGTAGTCTGAACCTATACCATGTAATGGCCTATATTGACAGACATCACCTCCAGTGTTAACATTACTTTCCTTTACCTTAACTAACCCAGTTCAGCAGTGTGTCATGGACAGCATGGGGGACTGCTGAATCAGGTTAGTAATGCAAAGAAAAGTGATGTTAATGCTGCAGGTAATGTTTGTGAATATAGGTAAAGGGCCTGTACAGAATGTTAGTACTTTCTTTGCTCTGTTACACTTCAGAATTAAGAAAAACACTAAAGAGGACCGGCAACATGCTGTCGAGCAGGAAGGCAGGTATGTATTTAGTTTTTAGTTGTACCAGGTGCCCTTACAGGGCTCAGAGATGCAGTTTATGCAACGGCAAGATCATTTAGAGGGAAGATAGCATAACCTACAGCCAAACATACCAGCACTGACAGCAAATAGATATGTAATAAGATTGCAACTCAGGAAAAGCCAGAATAAATTAATATAGAATTATCAGTTCCTAAGCACTAACAGTAGTGGAGGTTGGTCAGATTTCTTTAGCAAGAGCAGTCCAACAGCCAGGGGCTACAACAGCAAAAGTTCTGTTGGCCACTGACTTTAAGCATGATATCTGGACACTTCACAATTGCCCCTAACCCAAGGAATAATGGATTTCTCCTAATGCATACACAGGGAATCAAGAATTCATAAAGAGACAAGGGGCCCAGTCCGTTTTTGGGCTTTGATTGTCAGCAAAATGGCCTTCTAGTCAATCTTCTGTCTAATAGGCAGTGAGATCAGAACCCATAGTGAGGGGTTGATATGATCCGACTTCCAAACTAAAGTCATGAACCTCGTTGCCACACTCTGTACCAACTTCAGGTGACAGATATGTCTTTAGTAAAAAGCAAGACCTTGTAGAGTTCATTTCTGTAGACCAGGCAAGAGGAGAAGGGAGCCTGCACCAGGGTCTTTAGATCAGCTAGTTACAGAAAGGTGCAGAGTCTGGCAATATTTTTTAAATGGAAAAAGTAGCTCTTGAGAATTGCCGACATCTGGGATTTAAATGCCAGTTTCTCATCATGGGCTTCTGCCAAACTATGCATTATCCTTTGTAGCCATACGCTGAACCCCATCAAGAACGGAGCCTCAAGACTCTGTTGTCTTATCCTGTGCTTGTCTGTCCTATTCTTTCCTATAGATTTCAGTATAAAAATCACAGAGGTTATCTGCAGTTTCCGGGGGGTGGGGGGAGGGGCTTTGTGTTGTGTGGTCATTTGGGGTCTTTTATTCTAAATATTACCTTCTCTGTTTTCGCTTTATGCAGTCTAAATGCCAATAACTGTGCCACTCTGCCCCGTGTGTCATAATTCTGTTTTAGAGAGCAAAGAAAACCCACATGCGTTTTGGAATACGATGTCTAGCATGATGGGAAGGAAGAAGAATATACAAATAAATAAAATACAAATAAAAGATCAAATGGTGCCTATGAGGGAAGATATGGTAAATTGCTTTAATAATTATTTTGTTAACTTAGATTCTGTGACATCGGGGAAAATAAGGTGGAGACTGAAACAGATGGGAATTTAGATAGGGGAGAGGGTACAAAATCCCTACTCAAGGCTATAAATTTTAATTTTGCTGATTTCTCAGCTATTGATGTCAGAGATGCATTATTAAAATTAAACCTCTCTAAGGCTGTGGGTTTAGATAAAATACCCTCCATACTTTTAAAGTATGCTGCTTCTTGCGTCGCCTAACCCTTATCACTTATTTTTAATTTATCGTGAAGGACAGGAAAGTACCTGGAGGATTGGAAGGTTGCAAGAGTAGTGCCCGTTTTTAAGGCTGGGTCCATGAATGATATGGGTAATTATAGACCCATCTCATTACTGCTGCAAGTATCCAAGATATTTGAAAAACTGGTTTTAGTGCAGATAAAAGGATATTTGGAAGCACAAAGCAAGTTAAGTGAGTTTCAATCAGGATTCAGATCTGGTTACTGTACACAGATGGCCTTAAACTAAGGTCATCAGTGATATACAATTGAGCCTGGACAGGAGGATGATGGCAGGAGCTTTATTTATAGATCTGTCAAAAGCATTTGCTGTGTTAAACCATAAAGTCCTCCTGTCCAGGATCAGGGATGTTGGATTCTCTTGTTCTGTGATTGAATGGTGTGATTCCTACAGTATATACAGGGACTGAAACAAGTCGTCGAAATAGGATCATTTACATCCAAGTTAGCCCAAATAAAATCTGGAGTGCCCCAGGGCTCAATTTTGGGGCCACTGTTGTTCAGTCTTTACGTAAATGACCTTAAGTTTGATGATCAGCAAGTGAAGCACCACTTGTACGCTGACGATACAATAATCTACATAGGGGAAAGTACAACAGATCAAATAAACAGGAGGGATCCAACAAGCATTTATGCAAATCCAAAACTTTTTTGATAAACATTTCTTGGTATTAAATGAGACAAAAGCTCAATTATTTTTATTTAGTAGGAATCAAAAAATGAGAATTTGGCTTTAAATATTCAAGCTCAGACCGGGAAGAATATTGCATAGGAAAAAATATACAAATATTTCGGCCTTTGGCTTGATGGTACATTAAGGTGGGTGTTACACATAAAATGAATTATCTAATAATATAAGCAGGAAATTAGGGGTCCTTTATAGATTAAAACAGTATATGTCAACGGAGGTCAGGTTAAGAATAGTTAATATGATGATAGTGCCAATTATTGATTATAGAGACATAATATACACAGGGGCCTCAGAAATGCAGTTGGAAAGAATAAACATTATATTTATCAGACTTGCTAGATATGTCTTAGATATACCTCGTATGACGTATCGATGTGTATTATATAATTCACTGGGGTGGCTTAGGCCTGATGATAGAAGAAATAGTCATCTTTTAAACTTAATGTTTAAAGTTTGGAAGGGTACTCATGCAGGGTACATTATGGATCTTTTTAAAATTAGATCTATTACAAAGGATCTTAGATCTGCTAATGGTGTAGAGTTTGATATAAAATGTGACAAAACAGGGATCGGAAGGTCATCTACCATATCCAGAGTGGCAAGCTTATGGAACTCGATCCCTATGGAATTGAGAAGGGGGAATTCCCCCATAAAATTGAGTTACTTAAAAAAATGGTGGGAGGAATAAGCAGCTATACCCCATGATTGTTGTCAGAAGCAATTACCTGAATAATGTAATAGTATTAAGTTTTGAGTAATGAATTGTATAATAATTGCAGTGAGGTAGAATGTCTGGGTGATAGCCTTGAAGAATGTTCTAAGTATGAATGTGAATGTAATATTTATTACTTGTGATATGTGATATATTATTCTGTATGTATGTTTTTGCAACTATATGTTTAATTCCAAATGGGACCTCATTAAAAATGAGCTGCTGCTTAATTGAGTTTTATTCCTGTTCATGTTTCTTTTCATGAATAAAAGATTTTACTACTATTACTTTTAAAAATGTTACATTTCACCTGTTTTTTATTTAGTAAATCCATTGGTTCCTTCTTCTTTTTAGCTAATTCCACCCATGTTGCATTTCCCTTATGCTGTTTTTGTTGCGCCTGTAGTTCCTGAATTTTCTCTTCTAAGTTCTCTTGTTGCTCTATACTCTGGTTCTTCTTAGCTGTTGACGTATTGATCAGTTTAACCCTTATTACTACTTTTTTTTTTTTTGCATGATATGTTTATACCACCTACCCCATGCTTCACTGGCCCCCACTCCTTCAGGCTCCACAAGTTCCCCCCTGACCCCACCGACCTTTAGCCAGCCCTCCTCAGGTCCTCATATCACAGCTGATCCCCAAGATATCCCGGCGTATCCCTATCACCAGGCGGGTCCCCCTCCTCCGAGGGGGAAGGGCACCGGGGCAGAAGGGAAGACCCCTAGCACACACTACATTAGGGCCCCGGGATGCTGCTGAAGAGCAGGGGCCCTGGACAGGCACTGGAGGTGCTCGGGGAATGGGGAGCCGTCATCTAGGCAGCCAGCGAGCAGTTTTTCCGTTTTCATGGGGGCAGCGCAGGACATCAAGGCATACGCCCACAGCCGCTCCTCCCAGTTAACTCCGGCCTTACACTCCCGCGATGCTCCCAGCCTCCGCTAGGAGCCAGCAGGCACCGGACCTATCCCCCTGCCCTCCCCCCAGAGAAGGAGAGCTGTCATGGGACGCTCGATCCTTCTCTCCCCCGGCCAGCCCTCCAGTGACCCGGGCCCATTCCCGAACCTGGGTCGCTGACGTCGCAAGCGGAAATCCAACTGCTGCACCTGCAGGCCGGCTTATTACTACTTTTAGTGTGTCCCGCACTAGTTATTGTGATACACCGCAGTCTTTAGACTTCTTTGATTCGTCTGCTATTGTTTTACATAAATTAGCACCATTCAGCAGGTTCATGTTTAGTCTCCATGTGCTGACTTTCTTTAGCTCCCCTAGCCTGTAATTTAGTAGAATCAGGGAGTGATCTGATTGTGAAATAGGATAGATTTTAGTTTTCCCTATTTTCACTAGGAGGCTTTTTGGGGCCAAAAATCTACTCTGGAATACTGTTTCCTGGCATGAGAGAAATAAGTATAGTCTTTTTTTCCTGGCCATGCTGTTCCCTCCAGATATCTATCCAACCTAACTGTTCTACCAGTGCTTTAAGGGTTCTAGTTGATATTCTGTTTGCCCCTACATTCTCCGATGACCTGTCCAGCTGAGGAGTGAGCACACAATTGAAATCTCCCACTATTATTGTGTTGTTTCCTTGCAGCTGTTTTATTTTGACCCTTACTTCTTTAAAGAAGCCACTAACCTTCATGTTAGGGGTATAAGTATTAATGGTGTTGATTTTTCCCCTTGTAGGTTTCCTTCTGTAATGAACTTGTAAGAACTCCAGTGTGACCCAGCACCTGTAAAAAACGAAAAACACACTGGGAGGTGTCTGCTCCAGAAAGTAAGACTACTAACATAAATACAGTTCCTGGAGATAGGAGACTCATGTTTCGAGACATGATCCTCTTCTTAAGGACTTTTACAGTTGATGTTAACTGGTCCCTTGCTGTTTTGGCGAACAAGGACCACAGAGAAGCCCTGCAGAGGAGGGATTCTGGTTCCACAGTAACTTACAGGCTGCTCAGGACATTGCAAAACAAAGACGCAGTTTGGCTGTAAAGACACATACGTTAAGGGTATATATTAACATTGTGAAACGGGAGCCTAAAAAGTCCACGTGAACCGTAACTGTAAAAGGCATGAAGAAGAGGATCATTCCTCAAGACATTGGCTGGCTAGGATACAGTAATCGTATGTCATGGATTAAATACACATTAAACTATGTAAAAGATTTCTTGGTGAGTGAGTCTTGTATCTCCAGGAACTGTAATCTCTTCTACAATGGTCAACCATCCCTCCATTCCAATTTCTTCCTTTACTACTTCTAGTAGGACTTACCTAACTATGAGAATTGCTGTGCCTGTGTCTATCGCTTCAGGGTGTGAGGCTGCTATCACCTGTCCGACCTAGCTCCTTTTAAGTTTATGAAGTTCTGTGTCTGAGAGGTGCGACTCTTGAATTAAGAAAATGTTGCACCATCTTTTCCTGAGTTTTGCCAAGATTTTTGTTCTTTTGACTAAGGAATTTCACCTTTTTGCTTTATAAGAAATGATATTTAAATTACCCATTGTGTCTGTTAACACTAACTCTGACCCATCCAGTTTCTGTATATTGTGTGTAAAATGTATATTTTGCTCCTGCTATTGCACTGTTCTCTCGTCCTTTTCCTGACTTTGATTATTCCCATCATTCCTTCTAATCCCCATCCCCCTTTAAACATAAACAGAAGTAACAATATCAGAACAGTTTCAAAACCTTTAAGACTTTTTGTAACATAACTGTCAACTTTGAAAGCTCTGTCCCTTGAAGTGGGAGTTAGCATTTTGGATTTTCCTCCATATTCCCGACACTACCAGTGCAGTCAGAAATCAGGGTGTTTCGGGTTCAAGGCCCACACTCCTTCACTGGGTATACCAGTCCCCAGCGTGCCTCTCTCTCTTGAGGTAGCGTGTATGTCCCCTGTGAGCCTACTCGAGATAGTTGGATAAGTTGGATCCGTGTATGAGTGGTTCTGAATCTGGCTGTAAAATCATTGGCTTATGTAACCTGTCCCTCTAACCACCCCTCAGAAAATCCAGACATTCATATAGTGTCCATAATCCAAAAGTTCAACAGTTCATGCATTTGAGATGGCTTCTTCTGTTTAACTGTAAGATGTTAGACCCCCTTTGCTTGCTCACCCTCCCGACCCCTTACCACTGCCACGTTCATTCTGGAGGACAGACCAGAATCACTGGCACAGAGCTCTGCCAAGCCAAGAGAGCATAGTCACACTGCCCCATGTGTGTGTTAAGGACGGGCCCCTCTGAAGGCTGCCTTATGTCTCCCCAGTTGGACATTTTCAGTCTTTGTAATGAGTTCCTTGGGAAGCTTCATCTGAATGCACCCTTCCAGCATTGGTCAGCAGGAATTAGTACAATGATTGCAGCCCATGTACTGGCAGAGAGTTCTGCCTCTGCAGTGCATCCTCCTACTGTCTGGTCACTAGCTGCAAGAGTGCGGGAAGCCCTGTTACTTTCTCCATCCTTCTAGGTTGGTCCTGTTACCTTTTGTATGCCCTTCATCCTTCTTTTAGTCAGTGATACCTGGACTGACTTTTCTTACCTGTGTGTTTACCTGGGTTTACTCGGGGCAATGTACCAACTCGGGGGGGTATTAGCACTTAACCCCCAGGTCTCTTTCCTGTTTTGTATCATTTCTGATTATCTGAAGTGGCTAAACAGTGTGATAAGGCAGTGGGAAAGGCTAGTGGAATGCTCGGATGCATAGGGAGGGGTATCACCTGCAGAAAGAGGGAGGTAATAATACCCCTGTATAGATCGCTGGTGAGACTCCACCTTGAGTACTGTGTACAGTTCTGGAGGCCCCATCTCCAAAAGGACATAGATAGGGTAGAAGCGGTGCAAAGCAGAGCAACCACAATGGTTCAGGGCCTGCATCAGAAGCCCTACAAAGAAAGGCTTAAGAATTTAAATGTGTACTCCCTAGAAGACAGGAGGGAATGGGGGGATATGATAGAGACATTCAGTTACCTCACAGGAATAAACAAGGTACAGGGAGGGAGCATTTTCCAAAGGAAAAGATGCTCAAGGACAAGGGGTGACAATATGAATCTGGAGGGGGGTAGGCTCAGAGGAAACGTGAGAAGGCACTTCTTCACAGAGAGGGTGGTGGATGCTTGGTACAGCCTCCCATAGGAAGTTATAGGGTCTGGAATGGTCAGAGGATTTGAGAATGCATGGGATAGACACAGGAAAATCTTAGAAGCAAGAGGGAGGTGTAAACCAGAGTCCAAGTATGGTCTCTGGTGGCACTATAGGTAGGGAATTAAGGGCGGACTAGGTGGGCAAAGTGATCCTTATCTGCCAAAAACTTCTATATTTCTATGTTTCTAGGGATGCAGCTCTACTGAGGGAAGAGTGAGGGTGGAGGCGCTTTGCTGCACCCCCTTTCCTCCCCTCTCCCAGTTCTTTTCAAAATTACTTTGAAACTCACTTATTTAAGCTGGCCCCCACCTCCATCTGGATACTTGTACCTTATAGATCTGTCAGTACAGGAAGCCTCATTGCCTTAGGGCACCATCTTTGATTTCTTTATGCCAGTTTGAGAAAAAAAAATAAAGATCTTGGATGCAAGATTAATCTCTTACTTGGGTGCCTTAGTACAGTCATATCCTGCTTGGTTTACATCTGTCTGACCTCTCCCACATTTCTGATCCTCCTCCTTCATTCATATTGACCCCCTTTTCTGTTGATGAAGCTTGAAGTGCATTGTTGAAATTGGACCTCAATAAATCTGAAGGCCCAGACTGTATAAGCCCAAGACTTTTGAAGTATGCTGCATTGATAAGGTTTTATCCTCTATACCTCTTCAATATGTCAATCTCTTCTGGAGTATTTTCAGATCTGTGGAAACTGTTCAAAGCCATACCGGTCTATAAGTCTGGTACTGACACTGTATTTTCAAATTACAGATATATCTCCCTTCTTCCAGTTGTGTCAAATGTCCTTTAAGAAGCTAGTAGCAAAACAACTCATTAGATTTTTAAATCAAAATAATTGTTTTAACCAATTTCAATCTGGGTTTAGACCCTACCAGAGCACCCAGTCGTCTTTGGTTAAGGTAACTTAATGATTTACAGGTAGCGATTGACAGTGGCTCCATAGTTGGTGCTGTTTTCATCCACCTCTCCAAGGTCTTTGACACAATAAACCATAAACAGTTATTACACAAAGTGAGATTTCTGAGTTACAATTCAAATTTCCATAGTTGACTGGAGAGTTATTTATCTGGTCAGCGTCAAATGGTCTTGTTTAATGGTGCACACTCTACTATGTTTCTGTAAATAACGGTGTACTGCAAGGCTTAGTTTTGTGCCCTCAGCTTTTCAATGTATTTGTTAATGATTTAAATATAACTCAGAATAATGTGTCTTTGCATCTTTATGCTGATGATACAGTCATGTATAGCTGAAATTCAGACGTTGTGGATTTTGCAAACGAGTTTGCAATTGGCATTTGATGAGGTCCAGATATTCTTTCGCCAGAATTGACTTTAGTTAAATGAGAAAAAAACACAGGTAGTGCAGTTTGGTACTCCACATCTATTAAAAACTTGTCCTAACTTAGGTATAACTAATCATAATAATGTTGTTCTCGAGAGAGTACCACATTACAAATATTTCTTTGGCGTGATGAATGCCTTAAATGGGACTATCACATTGTGACTATTGTTACGAAAGTAAATTCAAGATTTTTTTTTTTGTTTATCAACATAAAGGTTGTTTTTCTTTTGATGTAAGACTAAGATTGGAACAGTTAATGATTCTTCCTTTAATAAACTATGGTTCAGTGATTGTTTCAGGGGCACACCTTTCTTGTTTCCTCATGGCTTGATATTGCTTATTACAAATTTGCAAGGTTTGTTCATCAACTTCCTCAGCATACTCACCATTGTGATCTCCTAAAGTCTCTTGGTTGGTACACCCTGGAACAGAAATGTATTGTGTGAAATCATTGATAGAAGAAAATCCATCCTTGTCCCCTTCTCTCATACCGTGGATGTGGAGGTTCCCCGGACATACTGGTCCACCTGGGTACCAATGACATTGAGGGAAATAGTGAGCTAGAGATACAGGCAAGGTTCAGGTAGCTTGCTAGGGTCTGTCATGACATAGGATGCATGATTTCCTTCTCAGAAATCCTGCCAGTGCCAAGGGCTAGTGGGGAACACAAAAGGAAGATTAGGGAGATAAACCAGTGGCTCAGGGAGTGGTGTGAGGCCAGAGGGTATGGGTTGATGGGGGATTGGGGGGAGACCTGGGAGGATAAGGAGCTGTATGCTAGAGATAGGCTCCATCTCAATTTGGAGGGGAAGGAAATCCTTAAGTTGAAAATAGAGGGGTTCATGGGTGAAAGGTGGGGTTTAAACTTGTGAAGGGGGACCAGGGGAAGACAGAATCCCCAGGGGAACGCGAGCAGGGGAAATGGATGTATAGGGAAAGGGTGGAAGGTAGTCCTGCTAAATGCCAGGAGCTTGGGCAATAAAATGCCTGAGCTCCAGGTGATGCCAACTGAGGGAGAGGTGGATGTGGCAGCAGTCACTGAGACCTGGGCCACCGCAGGGCATGACTGGGACCTGAACCTGGAGGGTTACACCATGTTCAGGAAAGACAGGGGAGGAGGGGAGGAGGATAGCAATAATAGTCAAAACTGCATTGCCATAGGAGGAGTGGAGGAGGCGGAGGGAACTGTGGAGGCAGTCTGGGTCACCTGAGAACAAGGGGGGGCAGAGAGTAAAATAAGAGTGGTATGGGACCCCCTGCGCTTGTGGAGGAGATGGAGGAGTCTGTGGCAGATGTTGGGAGACACTGCAGATTGGGCAGGGGAAGGGTGGTGGTGTTGTGGGACTTAAACATGCCAGGAACAGACTGGGAGACTATGACATCCTCGGTGGCCAGGGAACAAAGGTTGTTGGATGTCTTTCAGGATGTGTTCCTAACTCAGCAGGTGGGGGAACTGACCAGGGAGGCGCGGATACTAGATGTGGTCCTGGCAGACAGTGACCAGATTGGGGGCCTGGAGGTAAGAGACCTGTTGGCGGGAAGCGACCATGCCACGGTCTGGTTTCTGCCTGAACCTAGGAGGGGTAGAAGGCTGCACAAAGATGGAGGTAACTGACTTCAGGGGGCTGGATTTCAAGGAAATGGGAATAATCCTTAAAACGCACTTTGATGAGATTGGGCCAGATATGGACGCTGACAGTAGGTGGGAAATCATCGGGGGGTGCAGGATGCTACCAGCACCTGTGCAAGAGTAAGACGAAAATGCGGTAGGGCCTGAAAACCCTGTTGGCGGACCAGGAAGGTTCAGGACATGGTTAGGGGAAAGAAGGCGGCCTGTAGGCAATTCAAGTGCTCAAGGAGTGAAAGGGATCAAGGGGAGTATGAGCTGATGGCCAGAAGGGCCACTAGGGTGGTGAGGGTGGCTAAGGCAAGGAAGGAGCAGAACCTGGCTAGGGAAATTAGGAGAGGGAACAAGGAGTTCTTTAGATACATTGGGGAAAAACGAAGGGTGAAGGGGTAGATTAGCAGGATTAAACATGGAGAGGATGGGCACAAGACCCGGGGCAGGCTGAGGTAATAATGAGTATTGCTTCAGTTTTCACCAAGGAAAATGTGAGGGGCTGCATCATACATGGGAGGAGATGGTGAAACTGAGGAGGTGGGGACCCTTGCAGATCAGTAGGTCTGGGGGGGGCATCACTGGCAGGTGGGGGGAAGACAAAGCAAGGGGACGAGGTAGCGGTGGTCGAAATCATGGCAGAGAGAGTAAGGGAAGCCCTCAGGTTCCTTAAGATGGAGAAAGCACCGGGGCCAGATAAATTACATCCCAGAGTGTTGAAGGAACTGGTGGATGTCCTGGTGAATCCCCTGGTGGAGCTCTATAGCATCTCTCTGTGAGGACAGGGTGGGTGCCCCAGGACTGGAAGGTGGCGCATATAGTGCCTATCCACAAGGGGGGGATCAAGGGAGGTGGCAGGGAACTACAGGCCCATCAGCCTGACATCAGTGGTGGGCAAGGTGATGGAGGGCATTGTCAAGGAGAGACTGGGGGGGGACCTGGAAAAGTTGGGGTGCCTGGACAATAGACAGTATGGATTCGTCCCGGGGAAATCATGTCAGACAAACCTTGTGGAGTTCCATGACTGGTGATGAGTGCCTTGGACCTGGGTAGACCAGTGGACGTCCTGTTTCTTGACTTCAGCAAGGCATTTGACTCTGTTCCTCATGGGGACCTGTTGGATGAGCTGGGAGAAATGGGGGTGGGGAACCAGATGGTCAGATGGATAGACAGTTGGCTCCAGAACCGGACCCAGAGGATTGTGGTTGGCAGCATAGTCTCATCCCCAAGGAGGGTCATTAGTGGGGTCCCTCAGGGATCGGTCCTTGGGCCCCTCCTGTTCAATGCCTATGTCTCTGACATAAGGAAGGTATCAGGAGTGAGATGAGTCTCTTTGCAGATGACTCAAAACTGGGGGCGGTAGTGGATGGGGAGGAGGGGAGGGTGGCCCTACAGGGGGACCTGAAGGCTCTGGAAAGGTGGTCTAGAAAGTGGAAGCTGAGGTTCAATGCAGGGAAATGCAAGGTACTGCACCTGGGAGCCAGAGACCCGGGCCAAGTGTACACCCTGGTTGGGAATGCTATAAGTCTCGATGGCCGAGAGGGACCTGGGGGTTGGGGTGGATGTCAAAATGAACAACCCGGAGACTTGTAGGAGGGTAGCGGCAAAGGCCAACAGGATGCTTGGATGCATCACTAGGGGGATCACCTCCAGAAGGAAGGAAGTGATACTCCCTCTATATAACTGCTTGGTGAGGCTGCACCTCGAGTACTGCATGCAGTTTTGGAGGCCACATTTAAAGTGGGACATTGAACTCCTGGAGAGAGTCCAGAGGAGGGCAACCAAAATGATTTGGGGCTTGGGGGATAGGACCTATGGGGAGAGGCTTGAAGAGCTAAATATGTACACATTGGAAGAGAGAAGGGACCGGGGGAACATGATAGAGGTCTTCAGGTACATAAGAAGGGGTAAACAGGAGGAGCAGTCAGAGTGCTCGAAGGAAGGGGGGGCAACTAGAGAGCATGGGTGGAAGCTGGATGGGGGGAGATTCAGGGGAGTTGGAGGAGGTGCTACTTCACTGAGAGGGTGGAGGAGCCATGGAATGCTCTGCCCAAGGGGTTAGTGGAGGCAGAGACGGAGGAGGGGTTCATGAGGGGGTGGGACAGGTACAGGGGAAGGGTTCTGGAAGCAAAATCCAGTGCAGCGAGATTATCCGGGACTGGGAAGGAAAAAGCCAGAGAGGGAGAGGGGGGCAGCAAGGTCAGCTCCCAGGGTTGGGGCTGCCTAAACGAGCAGATACGAATGACAGTTAGGCCTATTCTGCTGGCATTTTAGTACGTAAGTATGTGGAAGTTATTCCACCAAGCTCTATCTTCAGCATCTTCTACCATTAACTCCAGTTCCCTCTCTTGTTGGAGCAAGTACAGGAGGAGTCTGTCATGGGTCACTGCTTTATTGGTCAACTCTCCAACATTTTTGTGTGTGGCTGCAATTTTTTTTTAAGTTCTTCATGTGCATTTTGTGATCTACAAAAGCTGACTCAATTGTCTGTACCATCTTTGGGACTTGCTGCACTGTGTGTGATCTGCTACTGTAATCCTTTCCCCCTTGTCATCATATCTGTATTCTGAAGATGATATAGATACTAGGAAGTTTGAGCAGGAAGAGCCAGCCCTCATGACTGAGAAGCTCCGACTTCGTCCCGACATCATTTGTTGTAGTTTGGTGGCTGCAGTCACCGATTTCAGATTTCCTGGCTTGCCAGACATTAGTTACACTGCTCTAATGTGTTTTTGCTGTTGAACTGTGAGGTTTGATTGAAGGATTTTATTGGATTTATGGCAGGAGGGCTGGTGCCGATTTTTCAACCTGTAGTCATACCAGGGATTTTACCGGAAGTCCCCCTTTTGTGCCCTTTTAGTGGGTGCAGACGTTAAGGACTCAATAATGCCATATTGCATGGCATTAGTGAGTGCTGAGCAACTGCCTCATACTCTCACAGTGACGTTTGTGAGTGCACTGCCTTCACACGTCCCAGGAAGGGGGCATGCCTTTCATGTACATATCGGTATGACCAAGTACCCTAACAAGCATCTTGCATGTTGTCAGCAGTATGGAGCTCAATGAGTGTATCTCCTCAGAAGTCAGTGGTGGGTCCACTTATCACAACTTCAAGCAAATCTGCACAAGGTACTGAATGCTACAGAGACCCCGTGTTGCAATGTGATATTAGCTGACCTGTAAACTTCACTACCATATTCCAAGGCAGGTAATGGAGACTACAGTGACGTGGACAGCCAGTTCTGAGTGCTGTATCATTTTGTTTTAAATATAAAAATGTATTACTGGTTGTCTCTGCTGAAAAATCTGGTGCTCTTAGAATGACCTCACTCATCCCCCAGGTTTCAGCTGAAAGATGAAAGCCATGAGAAAACAGCATGTGAGATCACACACACAGGTTTTAGAAACAATGTGTTACGTGGAATGCCTTAATCAAGGACCTCCTGTTTGTCTGAGTTAATTACAGCCGTAGTTGAGCATAACTATTTTTATGATGTTCCAAAGGGGAAACCAGCTTTAGCAAACTGGTGCAAGGTTGTAAATGCTCCTATGAAGCCTGTGTGGTGGAGGATGCAGCATGGATCAAAGAGATGTCATTTGAAACGTATGAGTTATGCTGTGGTTGCAGAATGTAATACTTTGAAAAAACAGCCTGTTTTTTTTATTAGATATATTTTTGTATATAATCTGACAGAGGAGGAGCTAGATGACCTCACACAAAAGGGGTTGGCAAATACAGTTTACTTTAAGAAATAATTCTGTTTTACTTAGACACACTTTTACCTAGACTCTGACAAGGAAAGATTGTGAGCACTTTTAGACAGGTATTTAGAGAGAGAGAGTCAAATCTAAGTACTGTAAGTAGGAATTTGCACTGTTTGAACCTTGTTCTTTTAAAAGATTTGTATGTCTTGTGATATAAGAGTTCTGTATTTTGTGTTTCACATTTTTATCTATTTTTAGTAAAACTCTTTTTAGAACATATTTGGTCTGTCTTTGAATTTCTTTTAGTTGTAAGAAAAGTATATATGGTTAAAGCAGACAATAGACATAACCTTGAATGGTGGTACCAAACTGGAAAGAAAAGTGTTTTAAATTTGAGGTCTTTATTAAAGTTTTAAGGGTTCCTCTCTGTATACCCGGTTAGGTGCCCGTAGGCAAAGATATCTGGCCTCCCGAAGACAGAAATATCTGAGCCTGTGCATTGGGTACGCTAGCAAGAGGTTAACAGTTTGAATCCCTCCAAGACTTGAGGCCAAAGGTTGATCCGAACTCACAAAACAGACAAGAGGGTTACCTTGTTCTGTTAAACTGTTCACAAGACTGCGCTCGGAGGTTGGCACTTTGGGAGTAGAGGGCCTGACCTGCTGAGTGGGTTTGTGACAACTACTATATAACCAGTATTTGGATATTGAGAGCAAGACAACTTTAGTTACAAAATAGTAATCCCAGCTGTTCGTGGGCTACTCTTACAAGGTTTTTCATAACATCCATCGCAGTCACAGGCACAATCAAGTGGATGCATTATGGCCTGTTTTTTGCTTGGGTTTGAGCACATGACTATATACCCCATAATCTTCATTAATTTCAGGCATGCACTGCTCTAAAAATCATGGTAGTAGGATGTTTTATCTGCATGTTTGCAGCTGCTTAAGGTGGAAAATGGAGGGGGTATAAATATCTGGGCTTCTGGCTGGACCCAGTGGGGTCAGGAAACTTGCACATAACCAAATATGTAGCTAAAATCTGCAAAGGTCTGGGAGTAGTGTGTAGATGTCGTGGGGTGTATGGACAATAGACAAAACTGAAAGTTGTACAAATCCTATTTCCTATTATTGACTCTGCTCATCTTACCTTTGAGCATTGCACTAATGATAGATTAACTAAGCGGGACGCCCTGTATGACAGGATGGCACAGTTTGTCTTAATTTTGTTCCTGTGATACACACAGGTGCAAGTTATACAACCAGTTGGGCTGGACCTCCCTAACTGATAGGTGAAAACTGCACAAAATCTTGTACTCGGCTAACTATATGAAAGGGGATGTAGCAGAGTGTTTATTGGACTGGTTGGTTATTAGAGAGAGACATGGGTCCTTAGGAAATTCTGGCCCTCTGGAGTATGTAACTCCTCAGAGAAACACTGTAAAAACTATGCCGCCATTGGGTTCCCCAAGTGTGGAACTCTATACTGGTAAACTTCAGACTCCAAGGCAAGAAACTGCCCACCATAAAACAAAATGATGCTAAGGACTCTCTCACAGAGTTGTGAACAATACAGTGAGGAAACAATGTAAACTTTTTTACCTCAGAAATGTATTTTTGATATCCTACTGTCTGTTATGTATTCAGAAATTGATGCATTATGTGCAGAATTACAAAAGTAACGAATGATGTAACAAAATTGTATCTTGTTACTATATATTTATAGCTGTGTATATTTAAGAGCACACCTGCTCATGTTTGTATAATATAAAAATCTTTTTACTGTGATGAGTGCATGGAATGACCGATGTGTAGGGACGTCATTGTGAATGAGGTTTTGCTCCCTGACTTTTTCCCTAGTAACTTAAACTTGAAACTTAAAAATGGCAGAAGACCCAGGCTGGATGCAGATTAACACCACAAAATTGAGGAAAACAAATGCACGTTCTATTATTATTACTGTTTACATAGTAACATAGAAATTTAAGGTCAGATGGGACTAAAGCTCTGTCATGTGGTCTCCTGCCCCCCCAAGCCACACATACCCTTCATAAGCAGAGACTTACAAATGTGTTGGGCAAACCTATACCAATTAATAGGGATTTCCCACCCACCCTACTACAGTACCTAGTGTACCCTGCGATACTCGTGGTAAGCGAAAATCTGCTTGAAGGCCTGTACTGTTCCATATGCACTTCCATAGGTTTTCTTATGGTTCCATAACATCCAAATAGCTGGATATAAGAACTCACATAGCCACCTAAATTGAATATATCAATAAATTTATTTACAGTATATAAATACTTTGCCAGGTTTGTGTATAACATTCCATGCCAACATGCCACAACAAATATTAGCTTCCTCAAGGTGACTGACTGGCACTATTCTAGGGCAAGGCCAAGAATATCCAATATGTTGCATATACACTTAAGTTTTTGATAAACAATACGTTTCTCGATTTGAATTGTTCAGCCGGTAGGTGCACATTGGAGTAAAACAGTGGGCTGTCTCATGAAGATGTGAGAAAGCCATGGACCGCTGAAAGAGAGCACAGATAAACTGGAGCTATTTGCCTGTTTAACTGTAGAACAATTCTGCGCCGGGCCTTCTTGCTCATCTCTAACATTGCATAAAGCTGACCATCAATGCAGCTCTGGTGTGGAATGCATAACTCTGTACCTCTCACACAGGCATTTTATGTTAAGTGATATTATAGTTTGTGATCCTCCAGGACTGCAGAAAACACATGGAATTTTCTGCTTTACTATCGCCCAACAACATCCCACTGGAGATGCGTGTAACCCCCCTGCAAATGGGGGTTCCCAAAAGACTTCCAGGAGCTTGCTTGAGTGCTCCAAGCCTGAATGGTGTTTGGCGTTTAAGCCATTTATCAGTGAGTGTTTTTAGAACCTCTGGTACTGTCTCTTTAAGAGCTGTCTGCTTGCAGACATAATTAGTTTGTATGGGGGGACTGTGTGCTTCTCTGAGTACCACTGGAGCTGCTGCCAATTCACTTCATTTTTGCAGTCACTAGGAGTGCAAAGGAACCTATCTGAAAGATGTAACTGTTTGCCAGAAATTATTTAGAGTAATAATGAAATTACAGTTTGTCTAACCTGCTTTCTTTGCAGTCAGAACTGTGTCTGCTAGTTCCCCATTCTAGTTTTGAACTGCTGAACTGGACCAATCAGTGTGGGGTAAGCTAGCTCTAAAATGGTGCCTTGGACGAATCAGAACTTGGACTCATAATCTGAGCCAGCCACAAGAGGATTGTATGGGCAGTGACTCTGGGAGATGTAGTTTAGACTTCAGTGCCTTTTGGACCAACAGCAGCAGTCTATTGTGAGTGACAGCCAATCCAGTCAAGAACTGGGAGGAACTCAAAGGAAGTGCCTGGTTTTGTCGGTTGGAGTTTCAGTTGAGCTTTGGCAGTGAAGAAGGAAGGAGCCCTGTGCTTTTCAGTGTGCAGTTTTAGTCAAAAAGCGTGTAAGGCCCAGAGTTCCGGTCTGCAGCTTGTGTAACAGCTTGTTAGGACTGAATCTTCCTGTGAAAAGAATCAAAGGATCTCTGAAGAGTAGAAACCAGGCTCACCCTGTAGAGGACTGGAGGAATTGTTGAAAATTGCACTCTGTCTGTCAGGAACTGAATCTGCTGTGTGTTCTCCGGTATTGTGCAGTAATCATGTATCGGATACAGATGCAGCCTGCCTGGTATAGTGCTTTCTTTTATATGGATGTGTGAAGAGGTTTGTGTACCTCAAGTGAGCCCTGCTGACATTGAAGGACCCTATCTTATTTGGAGGTCGTGAGTACTAATTCAGGGTCGCTTCCTGTTGAATTGCCACATTAAATCCAAATGGAATTACTGTACTGCTGACTGTTTAATTCTCTTTTTCTGGTGAAAGGGCCCCTACCAGCTGCCACGGTTTGGACTAGCTACTAGGGCTTGGGTACCCAGGGACAGTAACTGATAGGGATAGGCCTGTGCACAGAGCCATAGGTAGATTATTAGAGTGATAAGCAATTAACCTGATTTCCCTGTCCTTGTTATATCCCCTAAATAAATCAGGAGCTGCTTGTTTCAGCAAAGTTATACTGCCTGAGGTATTTGTCATGTTAAAGTACTGTACTGTGATTGTTGCACTGTATCTCATTTCACAGGAGGTCCCAGTGCTGGAACCAGACCTGGGGGTAAGTGTATACTGTGAAGGTAATTTGATATATTGTGTGGGCCACTAGTGGGAAGAAAGGGGGGTTGCAGTGTCCCAGAGGGCTGTGACCAAGTTAGTTTAACTATTGCAAACCCTGACCTCTGGGTGGAGGCACCCGCCATTGGATCCAGGCCCCTCAACCTGTTAGTGGCAAATCAGGCAGGGGTAGTAGCCCCTGGGATAGCGCCATCTAGGGGTTACATGCGCTTTACTTCAGGTTCCCAAAACTAAAAGGACTCTGTCAACTGAGCTAATAGGCCTAAAGAGAGAATTGTTTGGCAAAACAGGAATTTTAAATCTCTTTGCACTCGTATCACCTCATTTGAGACTCATCGGTATTGTGCAGTCACACAGTTACTTTCTTAACCAGAGACCAGCCAGCTTGACTTGGAGAAGATATAACACAGAAAGGAAAATTTTAAAATATCATAAGGAATATATATATATATATATCTGTTTTTTAAAATGCTGACTGCAACTGTCTGAAACAGATAATCAGCGTTTCCAGGATATGATGCAGTTTTAACAGTAAACTGACCCTTTTTGTGATTATTTTGAGACGTCTCAACAGAGGGCTGAATGATGAGATTGTGGATGTACATAATAAGCAGCTGAATGAGTGGAGGGTCTACAATGTATTGTGATTGGTATTCAGAGCAGACTCTGCCGACAGTGTTCTGTTGAGCTGTGCCTAGGGGACTGCAGATGTCTCTGGAGGTTAGACCATCGCTGCCGTTGCTTTGATAATCAAGATATTAAGATGTATCAAATGTACCCAACGGCAATCTCTACAAACAGTTCTGCAGTGAAGCATTGATGTTAAAATCTGAATGCATCCCCAGTTTTCTGTACAAAATGTATTAAGAAATGGGCTAGAGATTGATATACTTCTTCTCCAGTACAGTCTGCTGTGTCAAGGTAATGTTTGTGGGTGAATATGTAAGCAATAACCCACAACAGGGTATGGGGTTATTAGGGCTTCGTCAATACCCTGGGTGTGTTGTAAAGCATGAGGCCGCAGGCTGAGTGTCCTCACAGCACTCGGGTTGTTAATTAATCCCCAACAACCCCATTACCCTGGAGTGGGTTATTGTGCTTATAACATGGGTTCTTTATTTAAAAAAAAACAAAATTTCAACAAAGGTGTTTTTTTGCTGTTTGAATTGGGAAAACTGAGTATATCCTGCTAAGTTGAAAAGTAGTCCCCAGCAGTCATGCATATGTTATTTATTTACTGAACAGACAAATTCCTGAATATATATAGAATAGTAGATCGGTGACTATCCACAACAAGGCTGTGTTTCCATCGAGGATGTTGATGACATCATTCGCTCTCGAGGTCTCGCTGATGTCATCAACTGCCAGAGATGGAAACGCAGCCGTAGTTGTGAATGGTCACCCATCCACTGTTTTATATAATACATGGTTCCCCTAAGTTTTGAAAAAAATAATTTCACAAGGTTTCATACCTTGTAATCACAGTTCTGCTTGCTCCCGGTTCTCGCTGGAGACCTGCTGTGCTCCCGACTCCGGAGATCCCAGTCCTCGCTGCCATTCTTTCTGCACTCGACCACGACTATAAACAGCTACAGTTATTGAAAAAAAAACTGACAGTTTGGAAGTTTGGAAACATGGAGCTGACTATGACTGTCCGTGTCCAAACTTTCTGTGAAGCACAAACCCGACCGCTCGCTAAGTGCTGCTGCCATTTTTCTCTGATTTTTTTTTTTTTTTTTTGGTGAAGAGTTCAGTTTCCTCCAGTCAGATTGCAGGACAAGGCAAAAAAGTTGTATTATTGATGTGATATCGAAACGATAGAACAACAACTTTTTTGACCTTTGAACTGTCCTACAGCAAGAATTTGAAAGCCACTGATTTACTTCCACAGTAAGCCCTCCCCATATACTATATTGCCCTGAAATGATGTCTGAGAAGTGTATGTTGGTAAAATGAAGACGCTATACATGACTCGCTTTGCTGTGCAGTTGCAGCAGTGAGCTTCTCGCTGTCTCTCTCTCTCTCCATCTCCATGCAGCATGGTGCACTGCTTGGTATATGTGTCTCTCTCTCTTGCTGCTGCTTCTAAGGAGGAGTCACTGTGTCTCATTTGGGGGTCTGGAATCTGGGTGCGGGACAGCCAGCCGCGCTCTCAGTATATCTCTCTCTCTCTGTGCAGCGTGGTGCACTACTCCCTCTGTGTCTCTGTCTTGCTTGCTGTCCACGCAGCGTAAGCTTCACAAGGGGACAGCCAGAAAACACAGCAACCAGAGAGGACAGAGGCAGACACCACAGAAACTGGAGAGGAGAGAGGCAACAGTTGCTGTCAATGACTGCATGGGTGAGAGACACAGACTAGAGGAATTCTGAAGTACATGTGCCGCTTTCTCCCTTGCTGTTAGTCTTTCTCTCTCTCTCTCTTGCTGTCAAAGGAGGTGCAGGTGCTAAGCGATGTGGAGTACCTAACCTGTGGGGTCTCAGTCTCTCCCAAGTCCCAGCAATGTCTCCTTGTCCGACTGGTGGAGCACAGTCTGTCCCATGTCACTCCTGCTACTTTAGGTTGCTGTCTCCTGCTTAATGGATTTTACATGGCTGCTTCTGTGTTTTGCTTTTTGTGGGAAGGAATGAGTCCCGACGGCACTGTCCATGTGCCCAGGTATATTGCTACAGGGCGATTTCCAGCAACTGTTGATTAAGTAGGAGAATTAATCAGGGGTCACCTGATGGTGTTGGACCAATTGGGTTTCCTCCTTATTGCAACCCATGTAAATCTGGTACTGCAGTGTGTGCTATAAAAAAACAAACAAAAAAAACACTGATGGTATTTAAGTAAGTGATATCCTTGAGAGGCTGTGGGGTAAGAAAGATGTCACCGCATGCACCATGTGTATTGTGAGGCTCAAGGCAACATCAGGAGCCTTAAGCTGCATGCCAAGTGTGGTAATGGTGTGTCTTACTGAATTGCTTGGAGTGGGTTAGCATTATTACACTTATAAAATGGCTGTGTTGTTTTATATAGAAAAATGACAGACTGAAATGTTTAATAATTAAAGAAAACAGCCTGCTGACTGACTGACCGCCAGATGTGTGTTAAGACAAATCTTGCTGCAGTGTCACATGATGTGGTCTAGCCAACCACATTGTTCCTCATCATCCCTCCTTTTATAAACTATTATTTATTATAAACATCATTTAAACAGTAGAAATGTATTAAAAAAATACATAATGATAGGCACCGAGTGGTAGTCATACAAAAGTTGATCATTACTGAGGTATACCTGGGTATACTGAGGCAGAATCACATTACAGTCAACGCAGATTGTAACTTGATTGCCTCAGTGGTACCTTGAGGTAGTCAGCTTTTAGATGACTACCACTAGAATCTGCTTTGGATTATCACTATCAAAGGACAAATATGTTTGTCCATAGAGCTGAAATATATTAAAACATGTGCTGTACAACGGTTGTACTGAAGGAGTTAACAGTAACAGCAGCTACTCTGGAGGACAAAAGGAAATCCTATCGAGTGTCGTCCTAGGTCTAGGCTTAAGACAGAGACCGCAGATCAAGCTGGAGGACTGTGGGTTCCTTTACTCTCAATCATGTTTGACTGTGTTGTGTGTGGCTCTTGTGCGATTTCTGCCTCAAATACAAATTGTTTTTTTTTTTTTTTTTTTATTTCTCTCCAAACCACACACACACACACACACACATATACTGTATGTATGTATATATATATATCCTTAGAATCCTCAAATCCAGCACAAAGCATCTTTGGTATCCAGATCCTTATGTTGTGCTAGGCTGACGAGGCTTGGCCAAAATAAAAGTCGGTACAGGCTTTTACATCGGTTTCGGCTAAGTCCAAGATCAGCATACTGCAGGCTTCTGCTTCATCCTGTTGAGACTCCTCAGTGCAGCCCAGTTGCAATACCTACTAAATGCCAAGTCTGACCAAAGAGTTTTTGGCAGTTATACGCTTGGAGGTTGTGCACTGTAGTGTCCGATTGGAAAAGAGCAGGATGGTGGGTTGAAAAAGACACAGATGGAGCAAATGTTCAAACATTCATACCAATGCCATGAAAAATTAAATAACCTGCATGAAGTAGCACCCATTTTCTACCCTTGTGGTTCATGAGTAACCCATGAGAAAAGATATTTGTAATGCCTAAGAATTTTCAGATCAGATTGTTGTTAATTAGTAGGGCTGGGAACCTGATCAGGTTTGGGGAGGTTCAGAGAAAAACAAATTGCATCCCAGACATTCCTCATGCAGTTTTTAGGGCTAAAACCATAAAACAGCCCGTCGTTAGGCTGTCTGCTTGTGGCGCATTTGTATAGCTGGGGAGCGTTGATGAGGGAGTAAATGGAGGAAGAGTAATGGGCACATGAAGGAGGTGGAATAGTGTATTTGGGCCACCAAGTGGCCCGTTCTTTTATTTCAGTCCAAAGTGGGCTGAATCAGATTTTGCCAGTCTGACTTAAAATTGTCCTTTTGGGCCAAAATGTTTTGCTCACATGGCCTATTGTTTATTTGGCTAACCCGAAATGAATCCCTAATGCAGCCTGCCTTACATTGCACTGGTTTTTGCTTTTCCTTTTTAGCTGCACATTCATGGTTTTATCATACAATTGTCATAAAATGAATATGTGCTATGGTGTCACCCTTCGATCTGTCCATCTGTCTACTAATGTTGCTACTTGCATATGTAAATACAGGTACCAAGGCACCTCCAAATTGTTAAGTGCATATGCCAAGCCATCTGTATCAATATTTTCTTCTTTTTTGTTTTTCCACCTTGTCTGTTTCTCCTGCTTCCCGACCGGCCCCCTTCCACCAGTCCCCCCAGCCCCATCACCCTGGTGTCCACTGGACTCACCTCTGCGTCTCCCTAGCGAGGTGCCAGCTAGTCGGGTGTGGCGCCTGCGAGGGACCGGCATCATTTCGCCTGTCAGGATGTTTTTCCTTGTTTCTCCCATCACGCGAGTGGGAGGTGCAATGACATCAATGAGCTGAGCTGTATACTTCTGCACGCTGCACGCCGGGCATCTGTGCCACATCCACCCCTTAATTTTTGTCCATTGTGCCTTCCCAAGCTGCCGCTAGGGGACAGGCAAGCAGCGGATTCTAATCCCACTCCTCCCGAGAGGAGAGAGCCTCTCCTCCTGGTTGACCTCAGTGGCCCACTTTTCGCAACGCGAACACGGTTTACTAGTGTGGCAGGAGGTAAGGCACGGATGCCTCAACCCTCCACGCCACTGGGCCGGTTAATATTTTCTTTTTTGATATATAAAATAATGATAAATGTTAAAAAAAAACATTTGGGGATAAAACTTTTTTTAAGAACACCACCACACACACACACACATGAAACAGTGGAACAATCTCCTTTCTCAAAACGTGTGTGTAAGAGCCTCTTGTGGTTTCAAGTGGTCCAAATTCTCTTCGGATTTGCTATGCAGTGACCTAAAATGAGAACAAATCAAACGACACTGATATGACTTCAGCTTAACATCCATCCTGTATTCTCTCAGCTACTGTCTGCATAGTCTGTTTGTGCAAGAAGAACATGTACATAGTAGTCACATATGCCAGAATAGACTTGAGGTTCTTGAAACTGCGTAGCTCTTTTTTTGTGTTCATGAATTACTTTTGTGTCATTCACAGCATCATATATTCTTACTGAAACCTTTTTTTTATCCTATGTTTCGTCTACTTCAGGCCCCGGCTGCTCCGGAGACAGCGGTGGCAGTAAGACAGCGGACCAGTACAGTGAATAGCCGCTTCTGTCACTGTACTGGTCTTCGTTGTCTTACCGTCACTGTAGCAATGGTATATGAGAGCAGCTGAAGACCTGAAAATATTTATCTGCCCTGTTGCATCACTGGCTCAGTTGTGATCGGCCTGTGGTCACAGTGCAGGGTATAAAATGGCAGGTATAGCATACCAAACCGCTACACAAAACAGGGGGTAATGCTAACATTTCCAGAAATGCATACCAGTAGACTACAATACTAACCATTTTTTTGAGCGAGTGCATGGCCCAGTTGACAACATTAATAAAACTATACATATTTTTCTAAAATTTTTTGCTAATCATTCTGTGCCAAGCGCTACGCAGTTTCACAACTGACTGGCACTTTTATGAGTAAACCTGCTAACAAATGTTTTCAGCTTATTTAATACCCTGCACTGGGGGCAGTGATGTCATGTAGCTCTGCCTTGCCTGTCATTCCAACACCAGAACTGGTCGGAGAAGCAGTAGGGCAGCACCACGTGTGTGATAAAGTTCTGGGGACTATTTGTGAACAGGCACTAGTTTAAGCCCCAGTTTTTTAAAAACGTGTTCTTGATTCACAGTTGGCAGTTACATACACCGGGGTTCATAGAGCAGGTCCTGACTTCTGGCTTCCCCCGCACATGCTTATTTGTCCTGATGGCTGCCCTCTTCCAGATCTGCGGTGATCTTCCAGTTCCGCCTCTCCCTGCAGGTCCCCAGCTTCCAACTGGCATGCTTCCAGCCTCTGAGGGATGTCCACAGCTGGATGTCTACAAAGGGGCCCCTGGACATCCAGCAGCACTGGGATAGGCGGGTTGTTGGCCATCATCCGCTGCATTATGTGGATTGTTTTCCCTTTTTTGCCCTTTCTCTTTCCCAGCCCTGAGTCTATGGGAACCCAAGGCTTCTCCCTGTGGGCGCATGGTGGCGAGTGCTACTTGGTCACCCACAACATTAAGGCTGCTTCCACTTCTAGCCCGCTGATGTCACTTTAAGAGCAGGACATTCCTCTCCCTTCCCCAGGGTTGACTCCCTCCATCTCTGCATCATGCCCCAGTGATCCTGGAGAGGGGAGTCGGGCTTGAGGCATGAACCTGGGTCTCCCGTGTAGCGGTGCAGTGCACCACCAGCAGGTGCCAGCCATTTAAAAACGAATTTGTTGGTGGCAGGAAGTTCAAGAAGCTCTTGTAAGGGCATCTTAAAATAAAAGTCAAAGAACTACTAGTTTTCAGTGGCAGTTTACTTTTAAATGCCCTTTTAAGGGCTGTCAGTTTGTTTGTGGATGGGTTTCTGTAAGAAAGTCCTTTAAAGGACTTTATGTATTTATGTAGACTTTGGTAACTGTGTGAAGCCCACTGGGACAAGTCCCATATACAGGGGGCAACCCAAACACATTTGGGGGCATATTATTAAAAGAATGTTTTCCAGGCTATCTGTGTTTAGGGACAGAGAGTTTAGAAAGACCTTTTAAGGGCTAAAGTACTTGAACTATCCAATACCAGTGGTAGAAAGTCTTTTCAAGGACTGTCAAGTATGAAGGCAGAAAAAAATAAAAGGTTCTCGTTAGGGCTGTCAGTTACTGAAAGGCGAATGTGCATCTGACTGTGTTAGTGGGCATGTGTTTTTGGAAAATGACATGCTACAGGGAGAAGGCAGTTATTTCTAAACACCATATCCTGTTAGAATAACAGTTCTGCCTTGTCCTAAATAGCATAACCAATTTCTGAAAGAAATGTAACAGATTATCCTTCTGTTTCTATGTTCTGCATATGGTTATTGTGAGTTGATAAAAGGGCTCTTTTCTTCAGCACTGGTAATCGGCTTCCCCGCAGACTTCCCACACACAAACACATAATAAATATGGTCCGTATGCAGCATAGCAGAGACACTGGGTAACTGACATTTATAGGGGAGTTGAGTTCTCATTTCCTACGTGGACCCCAGCTTACTTCCTTGACATTTGGACTGGTATTATAGTTAACTGCACATTCGTCAACTTCTGTGTCATGCCCAAATGTGGAGCAGAACTGGTGAAGAGTCCATGCAACTTGCAGGGCTGTGTTCCAACAATCCATAGTATTTTATTTAGCGATAATGCCTGCATCAAAACATCTGAGTGAATCTTTAGCCCTCCTTTTCTGATGTTTTAAGTTCCTTAGAAGATACTGTCACATTTGGGGGTCTTTTTGCCAATTTTTAAGTTGCATTTTAAAGACCGGCATAAGCAGTTCTAGCAATGAGAGCATATTTGTGATGTCATGCAGTTTGAATAATCTCTGCCCTGAGGTTAGATAGAGCTTTAGAATTTTTTTCTCCATACCATTTTTTTTTTTTGCCTTGTTTTCTGCCCGACCTGGGACCCTGACAATTTTAGCAGTGCCTGCGCGTGGAGGCGCACACGCACTCCAAGCACCGTCTCAGCCCCTTCCACCCCACCCCTGGCAATTGCCACCGACCCCCCCCGCCTATGCTACCCATCGGACCTCCACTCGATGGGAGCGGAACTACCAGGGGAGGGAGTGGACAACCTCTCCAGGAGAGGAGAGCTTCGCCCTCAATTTCGGCTGCTCAATCTTGCTTGCTCCCTCCCTCCCCTGTATGCTGGCTCCCCGATGACCTGAGGTTGTTCCCAAACCCAGGTCGCTGGCGTGATGCCAGGTAAGGCATCCAGCGCCTCACCTCTTTGCGCCACCGGGGCCGGTGAGCTTTAGAATTTTTTAAAGTTCAAACTGCAATTTATTCACACTGCACCTCACCCTCTGACTGCAGATTTATTTCTCTTAACAGGACCACTGTCCTTGGGTAACCCGATCAACAGGTATTCCAGTATTGTTCTGAAAAACAGAGCACTCTTTAGGGACATTATTACTATGAACACTATTGCTTTTACAGGAAACCTGAGCAATTCAGATACCGTATGAAATAATGAAATTTACAAGTAAATGCATGGACAGCTCCCCTGGAGTTGTAGGGAAAGTCGAGGGACTCGTGTGTCACACGAGACTCAAGAATAAGGCAGTAGTTGGGCTGATGGCATAGTGGTGAGGACCCCACGTGCTTTGCTTATGTTTGTACCCTAGTATATACTAAAATTGCTTTGTGCATGCACCTGGTGCAGTACGGGAGGTTAGCCTAAAGAGCATAGAACTGTGAAGAGAAGCTGCTGACTTGACCTCTGTAATAGGTCCCAAAAATTCAAAAAAGTATGCACAGTACTGTAGGTTAGCAGTTCAAGTCGTTATTCCCTTCAGAATCATGTGACAGAGAAGTACAGGTCAGTGCAAGTATGATTTTCATACAGGTGAAATCCTGAATTAGGGTTTCCTCACAATAAAGTTCTACCTGACTTCTCCTGGGGACCCCGATTCAGAATTTGACCTATATGAAAATTGTTTTTGCACTGTCCTGCACTTCTCTGTCATATGATTCCAAATGGAATGAAGTCTTGTGCTGATGAAACAAATATGTACAGAACTTTTGGTTAATTTTGTGGACCTCAGTACAAGTCTGAGTGCAATTCTCTTTCCAGTCCTTTGGAGGCTCGTCTCCTCTGTGAAGGGTGGGCAGCAGCTCCCAACAGTGCATTATTACCACCCAGTTTGGGAAATCCTCTGGGAAGGGAGAGCTCATACACTGAGGCCTCTGGCTTGCGAGCACTGAAAGTCCCTATGGGGCCGGCCCTTGTGTGACACCAGTGACCCAGGTTTGGTAGTGATCCAGGGTTGCTGGAGAGCCGGCAAGGGGGTGGATTGAGTTCCAGAGGGGCTGCTTTCCTTCTCCAGGGAGGATGGGCTGCAGACCTTGCTGCAATATTGCCACCTAGGTGTCCTGAGGTGGAAGGTGCAGTCGGAGGCAGCAGACTTATTGGGAGGGGTAGATGCCAGCCGAAGGCTGGAGCAAAGGCATGTCTCACCATGCTTTTGTCTCATTGGCCCTCCTAGTGCACTGATGCCCTCGGGGTGGGACCAGCAAAAACCAGGAAATACCCTGCAGTGGCTCTGGTAGATGAGTCCCAGCGATGGCGCTCGAAGGAATCTAAGTAGGCAGCTCAGGTGCACACTCGGATTCAAGTGTGGAGGAGTTAGGAGGACTTCTTCGTCCCAGCTGGGGGGTTATCTGGAGTGCTCAGGGTCTAAACGCAGGTTGCATTGGTTTCCTGAAGAGTGGAGCTACTGCGGTGATGTAGGGGCATGAAGACTAAAGTAACAAAAAAAAAAAGTCTCTATTGTATAGCCTTATGTGACAGGATAAAAAACAAAATGGGACCAAACTGGTGCTCATTGGATAGATGGATGACACTCTGATGGCCCTGTTTCCTTCAAGGTTTCCTTCCCTTCCCCCCACCCGGGGACAGCCTCAGGCACTTCTGCCACCTACCACCAGCAGCTGGAGTCAGTGGATTGTCTCTGCACTAAAAAGCAGAGCAGTTACCTGTGGGAGGCGATACAGTTGTTGTGGGCTTGGAGGCAATGTTCTAGGGTCCCAGGGGTGTTGGACAGTTTGTGGCTCCTCCGATGGCATAATGCATTGGTAGTGGCTGAAAAAGGTCATGACTAAAGTTAGACGGGCTTGGGCAAACTGGACGGGCTGATAGTCCTTTATCTACCATCATGTTTGATGTTTCTTTGATCAGAAGTCTAAGAGAAACAATAGTGTAACCCCCCTGCAAATGGGGTTCCTAAAAAACCTGCTTTGGCCTACCTTAGTCCTGCCACTCTCTCTTCTTGCTGTTTCTCCTGGGCTTCTCCCGACTTGCCAGCTATTTTTTTTTTTTTGTGCTTTAGGTCTTGTTCCTGCTCCTTGTGCCTCAGTTTGCAGCCTGAATGTAAAATCCAGCCCCTTGGGGCTCAGAACGCTGCTCGCGATCTCCTGCTGCAATAGTGCTGCCTCCTGGGCAGCGGGGATTGCATTGGTGCGAAAAGTGCCTTTGAACTGCAACCGCTTCATTTTGCGGTCGCCTCAGGGACTGTGCCATCAGTTCCAGGATCCCTCCCACCTATATGGGACCTGATGACCAAGGACAGCCTGCTGGAGGGCCACTCCAGTTAAAATTTAAAGAGTTCTGCTAGGGAGTTAGACCAGGGCTCATTTAAATATTGATGAGCTGAGCCCCAGTCAGCTGAATAATTCATAAATGTGTCTGGCTGCCCCCAGGGTAGCATGTAATCGGCTGTGGCTGAAAAGAAAAAGAAAAAGTATTTATTTTAAATGAGAACTGCTGCTGTATGTTGGGAAGGTGTGTTACAAGGAGGAAAATATGCAGGGGTGCTTAAATATGTGCAGTAGCAACAGGAAAACCAGCAGAGCCACACCCTTCATCTGCGAAAGCAAGTATACCATCTTTGCTAAATGACTGTGGGGCATTGGGGCAAATATTTATTTCTTCCTGGCTGCACCAGAACTTTATTCAGGACTGTATGTATTCTGCTAAAGCGACAGTGGGTTAAGCAGCCATTGAAGGCAGCCACAGCCAATTGGAAAGCTAGGAGTACAAAGCCAGGACTTGTGGGACATTCACATCACTTCATGAGTAAACACCAGATGCTCATGGGGACTTACAGGGACATCATTTTAGGTGCCAAATCACCAGACAAACTGTCTCCTCGAGTATTAGGATTAACAGGTCCTCCAGCCAAATGGAGGCCCATCATCCCACCTTCACAGCCACTCAGGAGCTTGGAAAGGAGCCCTATAAGAGACAGTGTCTGTCAGCATCTTGCCAGATTGAGCTAGAGATCGAGACAGAGAAGAGCACGGGGTGAGGGCTCAGGCCCCTGCCATGCTTCCGGGTCTGGGCAATCCAGTTAAGCCTCTCCATCCAGGAGGGGCTAGTTGTTGTTTTATTTAAAGTTCAAAGTGAAGTAATTTAGTTTGTTCACCTGCTAGTCTGGAGGTTGCCAGGATTGTCCTCTAGGTGCTATCCCTCCCTTCTACGTCGGGGAAAGATGTGGACCGAAGACCAGATGACATCAATCCTCAGTTATGCCAGATGACTGAAGACACCAGGACACCTTCTATTGCGGATACCACCCGTGGAGGACCTGCGTGAGTACCTTTGTACCCCCCAGTGCAAGGGAGAAGTTCTAACTGTAATCTTTGGGCCTTAAGCCCATCTTGCTGAATATGCTGATCTTCTGAATCGTTTAATGACACCTTAAAAGCTATCAGTCTGGGCCGCCAAGCTCCCAAAAGAATGCGTTGTTTGGAAATTGTTTGGATGCATGTTGCCTGCTGCCCAAATGGCCCAGTGCAGGTGCATCAGGATATTGTGTAGTTAATCATATAAATGTGCTGATATTCGTCTTTGCCCTATGGGTTAGTTTCTGCCCTTTTGAAGTTGACAGCCAAAGTCGCGTTGTCGCTTCACAGGACAGGAGGCCCTAGACCTTATTGTGTCTGATTTATGCTGGAAATAACCTATTTCTGACTTTGTCCAATTTCGTCCTAGGAGTAAGAATGCTTGATAAAAGTATTGATATCTAACTATACTGGATGTGACTTCGATTTGTAGTGTGCTGAATGTTCAGGATGTGAAACCCAAGATCTAGCCAAGTTGCTTGTCCTGGAATATCTGGTTTCTGTGATACGCAGGGCAGTCCCTGCCTATCTGTGACCAGCTGGGCCAATTCTGCTACTTCTGCCAAATGCAGGGCAATCCCTGCCTTCATCTGGTTTAGGATCTACAGCCACTGTAGAAATATAGCTTCCAAGTTTGCCCCCTTCCTTCTAATCAAAAGCTGGCCAACTTGACCAGCTGCAACTTCCACCAGGCCTACAACAACCAGGACTTTGGTATCTGGGTACCCAGCATGTAGTATGAGATTGCGGGGTTACAGCTCCATCTGGGACTGGTACCAGTGTGGGTAAAAATAATTGTTATGCAACACCTGATTTTAGTCAGCTGTTACAGAGCCAGGGCTCTGGGTATCAATGTCGATTTGAGAGTGTGATTGCCTTTCTATTAGTATAATAGCCACCCAGCTGGAGAGTTCACCAGCAAAGCAAATCGAACTTTGTATATATGTAAATAGCCAATCACCATGACCTCTATTCCATTTTCCCCATTCCTAACTCCTGTGTCCCCTAAATAAATCGATTGTTACTGTTTTGG
The DNA here is from genome assembly GCA_016271365.2 of Neoceratodus forsteri. Lineage (NCBI taxonomy): Eukaryota > Metazoa > Chordata > Ceratodontiformes > Ceratodontidae > Neoceratodus > Neoceratodus forsteri. The sequence goes on along the minus strand of CM028131.1, from coordinate 1,652,101,228 downwards.
AAAATCATCATCTTGTGTGTGAGCATATTATTAGAGAGAGTCTTTAAATGCGAAATGTTGAAATGTGGGGAAATATCTATTGGGTCACGTCAAGGGAAGGTAACCGGTAATTGTTGGTGTTATAACATCTCAGGGGGTTATACCTGGTAACAGTTAGCCCACGTAAAGCACACTCCGAGTGGAGGCAGTGTACAGATGTTTAGAACTGTTATCAGTTATGAACCCAAACCCCTTAGCCTATTGTCCAGAGTAGTAGGCAGGGGTGTAACACTAGGGATAGCGCCACCTAGGGGTTACAATAGGGTTAAAACAAGAATAAAATGTAACATCATCGTAGTCTGCCCATGACTTTCTGTAGCAGTCTCTGTTTAAAGAGTAGGGATCCACATCAGCACATCATTTCATAAACATAATCTGTTATTACTATTTAGAAGAGTAGTGCAGGCGACAGACTTTGCAACAGTGCCGAAACAATCCAGTGCTTCAGTCAAGCAAGAACTTTGCCAGGGTATGCCCTGCTTTTGAAGAGTCTCAAGCAAGATGGAGAGGTACTGGGACTCTTACTATGGGGTCAGTATTAGCTTAGTTTAATACATAAGCGGTATTTCACAGAACATCAGTGTATTCCTATCAGACAGAGGAAAGTGACACATGAGTGATAAATGGGAGGAGAACTGAGGCCATTGGTCAGTCAATTGATAATGGCAGGATAGGAAGGCTACGTATGTTGGAAAAACTGACAAGTGCAGATTCTGGATTTCAAAGTTAGAAATGGCTTTCCCATCTGGTGAATGGAAATGATGTACAATGTCATATAAACAGAAAGATAACAGAAAAATGTCGGAGTAATCCACCAGAAAAACAAAAAACCGAGCCAACATAATAACGTCTGTGTATTAGGAACATGTTGGAACCCTGGCCCTGACAGGACTGCAAAGTGTGAAGAAGTGGTAATTACCTAGGACCACCCCATACCAATTGATAAAGCTGTCAACACCAGAAAACCAGACAGTATAATCATAGAAAAATATTCACAACAGCCTTAACATACATACAATAGTAACATAATGTAATAACATACTCATTTAAGGTCAGATGGGACTCTAGGTCATCAATTCAGGCCCCTGCTTCATAAGCGGGGACCAGCAGGTGTGCAGTGTAAACATGTCCTAATTTATAGGAATTTTCCACCCGTCCTGCTTCTGTTTGGCCAGGCATAAAGAAGTATCAGTTCCTATGGATTATAATGGCTTGAACATGGAAAGGCAAAAGGTTATTAAATATCAAGTGATAAGGGGGAACTGGACAGCTCAGTGGATTGGTGGTAGGTTGGGGAGCCTTTTGCCTTTAGGTCGCTGGTTCGGTCCAGCACATATCCGTAGTGGTCGAAAGCCATTGTCACCTGGGGGCTGTTAGGCAGCCTGTGTGCAGTGATTTTTGGTGGGCTCAGTCTAGTTCCTGGTGGGTGGGTGTCTGCGTCATGGAGTCACTGGCACAATTGGCAATGGTTGGCACCCTTGTTGGCAGTGTCGCTTGGGGGTCCGGGGGTTGAATGAGCATGGAGTCTGGGCTGCCTTTTCACCTGCATGGTGGTCCCTTGTAGCCGGGTTGGGGCGCAGTGGTCACCCAGGCTGTGCCTGTCTTGTGGAAGGATATAGGACTTCTGGTTCCAGTGATGTCGGTCCAGCACCTTTCACAAGCACTAAAAATTCACACACAGAAAAAGGAAAAAATCTTAAAAAAAAAAAAAAAAAAAAAGTGTCAAGTGATACAATCCCAGACAAAGACAATGCTTTGGAGAAACACGGACATATTCCCAGTGGTGTTTGGTGTAACATGACTAACTGAATATGCTACTGCTAACTGTGACAGCCCTCAATCTGCAGAAGTAAGCTACTTAAGGAGTGTTGCAAGTCTAAAGAAGACCTCCTGCCAAATCAGAAAGATAATTTATTTATTTAGCTTTTGTTAACCAGGTAAGCACACTAGACAATCATATGCCTATTTTTAGGTGCGACCCAGGAGATTACAAGGAAGTTTACAAGCAGGAGCAGGTATTACAGAAATACAGAGGAAAAAAATCACTAGTCAGGCGCAGCATAAGGGAGGCAATTTAAAAAAAAAAAAAAAAAAAGTAACATGACAAAGGTAAACAGCTGACAGGTACAGAACATCACATAACAGTGCAACATTTGACAGCCATAATTATAAACTCATAAACACACTGATCTTAAAGGAGATGACCGGACAGAACAATAAAGTGCAGTACAGTGCAAAAAGGGGACGTAATACCTTAGTTACAGTGACAGTTTGAGGCAAGTTTCAGGAGGTCCCAGGAGGAGCTTTTGAAGCTGGTGTGGGAGGAAGAGTTACGAACACGTTCAGGGAGGGAGTTCCAAAACCAGGGTGCACAGACAGCGAATGCCCAATCACCCATTAGGGTACGGGTTTTGGGAACTTGGAATACTTGTGAGCCAGTAGACCTTAATAGATAAGTAAGGTTTGCAGCCTTGAAAAGCTCAGCTAGTACTGGTGGAGTGGCTGTTCTGAAAACATTGTCAATGAAGTTACCCATTACAAAAGTTCTGTGGTTGTCAGGGGAGAGCCATTCAAGTTTATTGTATAGCTCACAGTGGTGAGTGAGATGGAGAGCAGAGAGAGCAAAGCGACATATATTATTATATGCAACATGCCATTTTGTGAGACTGGATTTCGAGGCAGGAGCAAAGGTCACGAGCCCATAGCAGAGCATGGGGAGTAGAACCCCCTTAGCCAAGGCAAGATGCACTGCTAGAATGAGACTGTTTTTGGCTCTATAAGCCAGACCCAGTGTACTGTTTGCAGCCTTGCATACATTACATATGTGTAGGGAGAAGTCGAGCTGAGGGTCAAGTATTTAAGGGAGTCAGCAACCCTCACAAGGGAAACATCAGCTCCAGTGACTTTCAGGGGTACAAGGCAAGCTTTGGTTTTGGCCAGGGATCCAAAAAGCATAGCCTGGATTTTTTTCAGCTTGATGGCAAGTATATGGAACTTTGGCCAAGACTGCAAGTGTTCAAAGTCAGGACTGAGCTGAGAGTTGATGACACTGATGTCCTAGGAGTGGGTTAGTATCACAAGGTCATCTGCATAAAGGGTAGCACTACTATGGACTGGGACCAGGGGGAAATCATTCATAAAAAGGGAGAAAAGAATGGGTCCAAGGACAGACCCCTGATGAACCCCAGTTTTTACTGAGGCGGGCTTTGAGTAAACCTTATTGAACTTTATGGGTTGCTGTCTTCCTTGCAGGTAATTAGTAAACCAGGCTAGGACAGGGGGAGACAGGCCAAGAGACCAAAGTGGTAAGCACTGGATAGTGTGGTCAACCAGAACCAAGGCTTTGGAGAGATCAACGAAGATTGCTCCAGTCAAATTGCCTTGATCTGTAGCAACCCTGATTTCAGAGGTAACCTTGCCCAGAGAAGAGGAGGTGCTGTGACCCTTTTGGAAGCCATTTTGCTCTGGGGTAAGAAGGTCATAACTTTGGATATAGTCTGTGAGCTGAGTAGCTACCACTTTTTCAAGCAGCTTGCTGATGGCTGATAGTATAGCTATCGGGCGGTAGGGATTTTTGGATCACCTTGTTTGCATAAGACAACAGTGATCAGGGTAATGCTTCAACTCAAGACAGGGTTATTCTTTTTTTTTTTTTTGGATATTTCTGTTTACTCTCCTCCCCTAGCCCCCTACACCCCGCTTCCTCAGGAGTCGCCAAGGCATCTGTCTCCCTCTTACCTCTCAGTGCTTCTCCATCAAGCTGTGGTTGTTCCTCTCAGGTGGGGACGAGGTGGGGCTTGTACACCCTGAATCTTAGAATTCCGTCGGGCCACTGCAGAGGTAGAGGTTGGGCATCTGTGCTGGTGCTCCATCTCCCTGGAGCATAGGAGGCTGATTTTCCATTTTTCTGGGGCGTGACTGCACCCAGATGGCAAGATACAAACGCCGACATCTGTCACGTCCCTCCCCTCTCTTTTTTTTATGGCTTTTGCTGGCTGTCACTCTGGCATCCACCAGAGGCCAGCCATGCACAGAGCCTTGTCCCCCTCCCTTCCTCCCCAGAGAAGGCGAGACATCCGTGGACGCTCAAGCCTTCTCCCCTCCCCAGTGGTCCTCCAGCTCACGGGCTCATTCCCAGACCTAGGTCGCAAGCGGTAGTGCTACCGCTGCACCTGCCAGCTAAGACAGGGTTATTCTTGTCACAGTGTTCTTTAAACTCCCCAGATTTTGACAGTATCTTGACAGAATGTTAAACTAGAAATGCAGTGAATATGACCAAGAAGGAACTGTCCTTTTAGCGTGTGCACCGTTTTGCAAACTCTCCCGTGGGTTCGTAGTGCACATGCTAAGCTTCCTTTTGATATTACTGTTTACCTTAGCAGTTTATATTTTCCCCAGTTTCATAAATATTAAAGTTTTCGGCAGCACACTGAGATCATTCAAAACTCGTGCTCCGCTGAGATCATAAGATGGTCATGGACGCACGTCGTGATGATGATGATGAAGAGAGCCAGAAGCATTATCTTCATTGAAATAATATAGGGGCATCAAAATTATGCTTTCTGATTTGGCCACTACCTTTACTTCGGTTACAGTATAATCTGCTGTAGAACAAGTTCATTCAGTTGTCCAAGGTGGTGTGTGGATGTTGCTGTGCGAAATGGCGTCCACTATGCGTTTACTGTCCTATCACTACCAGTCTCGCATTGCTTGTAAAGCCCTTTGGGATACACAGGGTATGAAAAGCACTATATAAATGTTAATTTTCCTTCTTCTGCTTCTTACTTGCACACAACCGAACGGTTAACATTTCTGCTCAAATAAACTGCTGTGAGGCTGCACATTAAAAGGGCGCTCTGTCTCTAAATTATCATGTGCGCTTCATGTAAACTGTTCCAGTGAAGTAAGTGTTTTCTTCTGAAGAGTGTTATCACACTTATAAAATGGGCACAAAATCTAACTGTAGGGGGAAAAAAACACATGAAAAAGGTGCAGGTGTGCAGTCCTTGGAGAATAATACAGTCATGTGATTTGCTTGCACCAATAACAGAGTAAGATTTTTCTTACCCATTTTATAAGTACATTTCTAGAGGTGACTTACCAGTCCCATGATGGTGTTTCATGTTTTGGTTTCTCCAACTAGGGCTGTGGTACTTTTCAAAGATGACAGACTGATGGCACTGCAGACGGACGCCCTTGATTTACTTCCCATTGCCTGCCAGCTGCCGTGCAGTTGAATGTAGTTTGAATGCTTCTTCTGCCTGTGTACAGCATGGCTCAGTTAGTGGCAAATCCACCTGCGGGTCACGGGTTCTAGTTTCACACTAGTATTGGTCTTCAACCACAACAAGAAACATAGTCTGCATGGAAATCCATCCACAATAGGGGCAAACCATATGATATAGTATTGTTTTGTTCTACAAGTGGGAGTTATGATGCATTTGAAAAAAAGGATCACTTGAATTTAATCTGCCCCCCCCCACACACACACAGTTTCTGTTCATCCCTCTAGCTACAGTATGTGTGAGCTTATTGTAGCTTAATTGCGGCAAGTAATAATAATGAAATGTGACAGGGCCTTAATTGTGTTTGAATAAGATGTATGTGGGAAGTTCCTAGAGTTGATTACTGGAATATTAATTTCAGAGTTCGTTGCAGCGTGAAGTTGTAGGGTTGATTACTGGAACGTTCACTTCAGATTTTGTTACATCAAACCTTTTTCTCAAGTCCTCAGAGTGACAGTGAGAGAAAACATATTTGCAGGTTGATAGTTTTACTAGATTTGGATATGCAGTGTATTCACAGTAGTTTGTGATACATAATCAATAACCCACAACAGGGTATGGGGTTATTTAAGCAATAAACTACGACAGGGTGTTGGTGATGCTGGTTTTACCCACGCCAGGCGTGGTTGAGTCCGCGAGGCCGCAGGCGAGTGAGATAAACTCGCCAGGCGTGTAAACCAGCATCACTCACACCCTGGAGTGGGTTATTGCTATTATATAATATTGTCCTTTTAGGTTTAAAAAAAACAACAAAAAACTTTTTCTTTTTCCTTTTATTGTATTTTTAAATTTTTTTTTTACTTTATTCTTGCGCAGTAAAAAATAGTTTTTGGTTGCTGCCTACTGCCATTCTTGTAAGGTTGTTCCGTAGAGAGGGAGAGAACTTGTGAAATACTGTGTGTCT